>CM066993.1:33921542-35171542 GCA_033977485.1 Hydrangea macrophylla
AATTTTTAAAATTTTGAATTTTTTTTGGTATACCCTAGTAACCCTCCCTTTAAATTTTGAATTTTTTTTGGTATACCCTAGTAAAAAAAAATGTAAGCTTAAGCCCTCTAGAATTTCATAAAAGCCCCCTAATTTTTTTATTTTTTTTTGAATATTTAAAATTTTGTGTTAATTTACATATAGATTGTAATTCCAATTAGCCCACCCCACTTTGTAAAAATTTATATTGGGCAAGATTATAATACAACTATTGCAACACTAATTGCAATCCAACTCATCTTAAACTATGAGCCAAGTCATAAATTTCAATTAAAGAGCAATTCTAAATGATCAAATACATTTTCTTCTCATTTCTCAACCTAATTCAAACTGCTTCAATATTATTTCAAGTTTTACCAAAATTTCAACACGAAAATATTTAACCCCAATCCCCCCCAAGAGCCACTTTTTAGCTCTACAACCCCCCCCCCCCCCCCCCCCCCCCTACCCCCACTTCCACCTCTGTTTTAGCCGTGTGATTATGCTCCCTCCTGCTTAATAACCCTCGGACTTCAACACAAAAGGACTAAACCAAATAATAGTGCTGCAAGTGAGTGTAGCTCATTTAGTGCTAAGTTATGTCTAAAGCCTCTCCATAATATATGTTGAGTGTTTGACTATAGTCCTTCCCCCTTGTAATCAAAAGGGTTAATTACAGAAACATCTCCTGTGGTTAGGCCTTTTATCAAATACCCTCTTGTATTTTAAATTTTATCACTAATACCCCCTGTGGTTTAGACTAAAGTGAAACAGTCACTTTTTCCGTTAAAGTTAACGGAAAATTGATAAAAGTACAAAATTACCCCTATTACATGCTAATAATAACACCCTTATATGTTTAAATGTCTATTTAGGCATAAGTGGTATATTATTATATTATTTTAATATTACATTTGTTGTTAAAGACCATTATGTGGTCACTTACGGGTACCTTTGTGAGAGCGAATTTGACACACACACACACAAAAAAAAAAAATTTGGGGATAAATTTTTTTTTTAGATCTTAGTACATCACTACACTGGATTTCACTGTGTGTGTGGTCAAGAGTAGATTAAAAAAAAAAACTAACATATCACCAAAATTGTGTTTGTCTAAGAGTAGATTAAAAAAAATAAAAAAAATAATATATCGCTAAGACTGTGTGTGTGTGTGTCCAAGGGTAGATCAAAAATTAAATAAATTTGCTCTCATGAATGTACCTCAAAGTGACTACAGAATGATCTGTAACAACAAATATAATATCAAAATAATATAATAGTATACCACATATGCCTAAATAAACATTTAAGCATAAAAGGGTGTTCTTATTAGCATGTAATAAGGGTAATTTCGTATTTTTAACCATTTTTCGTTGACTTTAACGGAAAAAGTGACTATTTCACTTTAGTCCAGACCACAGGGGTATTAGTGATAAAATTTAAAGTATAGGGGGGTAACTGATAAAAGGCCTAACCACAGGGGGTGTTTTTGTAATTAACCCTAATCAAAAAAGACAAAAAAGAAGGAGTACTACATTAGGGTATATTTGGAAATATTAAAATATGACCAATTCAATCCAAGTCTCACTTTTCACTCTCTTATTATGAACACTAGTTAGAGTAATGCTAGGCACACTTTGAAATACGCATTGAATTTAACATCTTATATTTTAAATACATGTACTTTGTGCTGTGTGAATTTTTTACACTTTTCTGTGTACCACTTATACAGCATAGGCTACATACATTTAAAGCTAAGTGTCAAATTTAGTGTGGATTTCAAAGTGTGCTTAACATTACTCAACTAGTTAGAGTAATGCTAGACACACTTTGAAATCCACATTGAATATAACATCTTATATTTTAAATACATATATCTTGTGCTGGGTGAATCACAAAACTAGTAGCTTCAGAAACCGAGAACTGTTAAAAATGGTTCACTTGTTTTACCCAAGAGTAATTATTTGGTGATAACTTTTATACAACCTCCTAAATACAACATCACAGGAGAGAGATAAACACATCTTTTTAGGAGATTATATAAAAATTGTATGAAAATTATCACCAAAGAATTACCATTTACCCAAACAACCTTATAGTCTCATATGTTATTCTATTTTTAAATTGCCTTCTGTCATAATTTTAATTTTTAAAGTGCTCTTTTTTATTATCACTTCACACAATGTGAGGGGGACACCAGTACTGCATTAAGAAATTTAAATTAGAAGAATTTTTATCCCCCTCATTCTGTGGATGTCCTTCAACTTTGACAGAACATTTTTGTCGGTCAAATTCTTCGTACTTGCAAATATATATATATATATATATATGTGCATGCCAGATACCAAGGTGACTCCAAAGCTTCACCAGGGGCCATTGCCTCCTTATAAACCCACCCTTTGTTTCCTAAGCTATTAGCCGCCCCCGGTAGAGTTTTTGTGACCCTTTCCATTTTTGTTACCACACATGGGTCTCTTCTCTCTCTAGATTTTTTTAGACTATTCTCATGTGGTGCATGTATGGTTATTAAACCGCGCCCCATGTTTTGGTTCATTGGCCATTGGGGACTCCCATGCGCCACTTCCCATCAACAAATGCAGCCCTAATTTTTTTTCCACCCCCTTTTTCTCGGCTTGACTCAAACTCAGCTTCCTTTTTTTCCCCTTTATTTTTATTTTTTCTACTTAATAATTGTTATAAAGGAAGATTTGATTACCGATACACAAATCAAGAGACTCAAGGTCTCAAATTCCAAGCTAATAAAAATGTTCTTGAAAATTAAAGAAAGTTTCAAAAACAAGGACTAGTGCTAGTCCAAAAACCCAAGATCGGAAGTTTGTTATCCAAATATTACATTTTTAAACATTTGTAGTTTTAAAAACTCGGAAAGAGCTAACACTTGCCCAACTATCAAAAGTTTACATTTAAACGATTACAACACTCTCTAATGATTAAAGCATGTAACACATGTTTCTAATCCAAGTGTAAAGAACATTACACCATTTTTCGAAAGGGTAATGTTATGTGAACATAAAATGTGTACATTTTATGTGTATCAATCATTACTCTTTTCGAAACATGTAACTCCATCTAAAAAAATGGTTTTGTAGTTTCATGAGCACGACGGCTCGTAGTAGCATATAAATCAAAAGTACTATGCAATACATGTTGTGAGTGCAGTGAATGCCATGCAATTTGCCGAAGCAAGATCTAATGTCGCCCGTAGACCTTTCATGACTTTTCAAAATTCCCACTCTCAACACAATACCCGGATTATGTGCTACCACACATGGGGGCCTTTAACCACCTCATATGGTTCTTTAGCTTATGATTCCAATGGTTTGCAAGACCAGGAGATTGAGTTCCTAAGGGATCCATTCTCACTTTCACATCCAAAGCCGGAATTATCTATATTTCAAATCAAATCTTCCTAAGGAGGTTTTTCATGATTTCCAATTCACGGAAGTCCCACACATAGAGATCTTTCCTTTTCAAAACCCAAAAGCCCTACACACAGAGGTCTTTCTCCAAATCAATATTTTCGTACTTATGCTCATGTAAATGCTTCATGAATAATACAACATCAATAATCCACCAATATTCCATCAAAATTTGTAACTTAACAAAACAGGGAATTTATATCAATGAAGTTGAAATAACATATCAAAGCTTATAGACATATTTTGAAACTCATATTTAAACACATAAGCACATAGAACAAATAAGGCACATCAAACACATTAGGGATTAAGCATGTTAATCCGGGATCTTTTCTTATTTGTCGTAGGTTTTTAGCGGTTGCTGAAACTTTATAGATTCTTATAAAATCATGTATTATGCATTTTAACATTCTGTCAATGTGAACCTACATAAAACGTGATTTTGCACAACTTTCGTTTTCAAAATTTTCCCAATTCTGTACCGGAACATGATATCAAACCTCTGTTCAAAATCTCGGGTTATTTCAGGTATGACATCATGAAAGCATGTTGTATCAGTTGTAAAGTTGTTGATTATTGACAAAGTGTTAGGAATTTCTTGTCACAGCCCGGTCCCACAATAACGGAACCAAAGCCCGTGGCACACCACCGAGGCTAAACAAATTCATTAACGTTCTCAAAAATTAGTTTTAAGAACACACAGCGGAAAAACAAAACATTTGAAATCTAACAGTCTAGTCGACTGCACCTCGTGCCCAGTCAACTAAGACTGGTCCAGCAGAAAAATGATTTTTCAAACATAATCCAGTCAACTGTTTTCTAAGTCCAGTCGACTGGGGCTTCAAATCTACAGTCGACTGGTAAGGTCCAGTCGACTGAAGTCGAACCTGGACAAAGATATCTGATTGAAAACACAAGCCAGTTGACTGAGTCAAGAACCTAGTCAACTGGCTTTTAGTAAAAGGATTCAGTGAGTTGCTGAAAAAGAGGATCCAGCCGGCTGTTTTCACAACCAATCGATTGGTTTATGGCAACATCACATTCTGCAGAATTTTCCAAGTTAAAGGTTTTTTCTGAATTCAACCAGGATTTAAATACGCACTCCAAACTCATACCAAAATGATTCCCACTGGACTAACACATTACTAAAACATACAAGAGATTTGTATCTATTACAACATTATGAATTCGTTCAACGATTCTAAGTTAAACATAACTAAAAACCATATAATAATTATTCTGACAACATCTCTATTATAAAACTACGAGATAACCAAGATGAGTCGCCTTCTAAGTGAACTTCCAAACCCACGTGCTCACTTCTGCGATTCCTCGCCAGCCTTAACACCTAAAATGGTTATTTGAATAACCACAAATATTCGATTTGTTTAAGCTAACGCTTAGTGAATAAAACAAAAAATGCACATAAATGATAAACATGCTTGCATTTACATCTCTGCATTTCATACAAGTCTCCGGAGATCCCATGTGTACGTTCCATACTTCCTAATCTGCGACTCCTCGCCAATAAATCCACGCGAAAAGGGAAGACCCACGTTTCTTCTCTTCAAACGTGCGACCTTATGCATATAATGGCTCCACAACGATGGCTTGATACACGCACTCCTTTGACCCAAATAACAACTCAACATGTTCAAATCACATATCACCATGCTTATGACATATTCAAAACATTTCACCGTGCTATTGGGCCTACTTATCAATATAATCACCCAATATGAGCTACACAATATATATCTATAAACTAACACATGCTTTTCATATCAAACATGAATACATGTCAAAAAATCATTCCAAAATGCATGGTTGAATCACTCATCTCCGAATAATGCTTCTAAAATACGATCCAAGGAAAACCCATGCACAATGAACATACAGAAGTCCGTCTAGTACAATTCCTATGGATCAAAAGTCCAAATATCAACTTTTATGAAAAATTCTAGAAACTAACTTTTTTTAAAACTTAGCCAAACAAGGCCTAATAGGTATCAAAATGATGGCCTTACCTCGAGGAGTTCGAATACGAAATTTGGTGAAAAACCAGCAAACGAACAGGCGTCGTTTGGCGTCGAGCAGCTCTAAGCAACTAAATCTCTCTTTAGCCTCCTTTGAGTTTTAGGTTAGAAGTTTTATAAAATCTAAAGTCATCTCTATCTATATATAGACAACACTTTTGGGAATTGTGTTTACCTCCTCGCAAGTTTTCAAAACTCCTAATCAGCCTCCGAAACTTTCTACACAGCTAATTCATAGCTTTACAAGCAAAACCTCAAAATTATAAAAGTTTCCGACTAAGTTTCGTTTGGTTTCTAAAACACAAATTTCTACATGACTCTTTCGAAGTTGCTAATTAGCCTACCAAATTAATATCGTGTTAATTTGTCCTCACCAGGATACTAAAATTAATAACAGAAATATATTCTAAACCAGAAAATAATGCAGATAGTGAAATACAGTGAAATACACAGATAAACATTTATTTTCAGATAAACATTTAAGGTATTCCACAATGACTGTCTCAATCTCGGAGAGACGTCACAACATCAAGACATTCACTTCACACTTTCTCAGAGGGTTATCTTACACAGATACCCAAATTGTCTCGTGAGTCAAAACTCACTCACACATGTGCCAACATGCACACCACATCATTATTATGCATGGCAATGCAATGAAATGCAGTAACACAAGTACGGGTGTTATAATTCTCTCCCCCTTAAGAGAAGTTTGTCCCCAAACTTACGCCATCTCCTAGCATGACTTCTCCCACATGCTTCCCAACACTTGTCTTTTTGGTCACAATTTCCATCTCTCGACTACAATGTCACAATTCACGAGGAAAATAAATCCTCAAGTTCGTAAGAAAAATAACTCCTCTGAATCCCATTTTTATCCACTTAAAGTGTCAAATTGAACACAGGCAACCAATCAGCATTACTCCTGAGTAAGAATATCAGACTCAAGTAGAACACGCTCATTCTTTTACGATAATAGATTACACCAAAATGTCCCATACTCATTCTATCGTACCTTTTCTGAAACCACAAACTTCAATACGTAAATCAAGAACTTGAGTTAGCTCTCCTCATTTTTCTTTCTCTCTGACCTACAGTCATTTACAATCGTCTCGGGTCGTTAGCAATTTCTTCTGATCCCATATCTCGAACGGAACTATAATCAAGTACAAACATCCTTACATATTCCATTATTACATCAATTCTTCAACCAATTGTTTGATACATTCGAAATTCAATCTCCTATTTTTTTGCGAACCATGAAACCTTTATGTAATACTTACACGCTCAAACTTCCTTCTATTTCTCACCATATGTCAACGCTTCCCTTCTAAGCTATTCTACCACGGTAACCCTCGATATCTATAAATATCATTTTGTTGTCTCTTTCCATTCCGACTTCATCAACCAACTCATCAATATATATCCCCATTCATTCAATACCTCTTGAAGTGTCATTCTGGATTCCAACTACAAATTTTTTATATAACCAAACTTCCACAACTATAATCTTATTTACTCGAGCAAGGTCAAAACATCATAATGTCTTATCCACCAAATAGCATTCCACTTGAACAAACCATCGATTTACAAACAAAGAAACCATAAAAATTTTAATCTAAAACTTACACTAAAATAAATACATTTTTTTCTTTTTGTTTTAAAACACACTTCCTAAATCTCTTGTAACCTTTTCTTCTATATCACAACACTATTTGTCCAACAACGTCCATCGAAACAACCACAATGGGTAATAGAATTTGATCCACTTGTTACTCAACACTCTTCGTAATTCCTTCAACTCATACTCTTCCTTGTAACATATTCAAGATTATAGTACAATCTATGATATTCTGTCTCTCTTATTGGTAACCATTCAAATCCGTCCTAGTCATGCCTGACCTGATTATCTTTCTATCAGAGATCGTTACATCAATCTCAATACATCAGTTCACTTTCATCTCATAACTCATGAAAATCATCCTCAATTAATCTTATCCCATCTTTCAAATTCATCAATCTAAATTAAATACTGATATAGCTACAATAGTCTCACAATCCCCAGTCGTTCCCTCTACTGAAATCAACAGCATACACCACTCTTGTTCTCCTTAATTCTTAATACGTATCTCATAACCAATTCGTTTATTTTTTTTAAAGAAAAAAAATTTTAATTTCAAATAGCTTCAAAAAATCCACTTCCAGTAGCGATTTTGATCATTACCAAAATAGTTTAAAAGTTCAAAACTTGTGTCCTTCAGACAATAGTTCTGTAATTCCAACTAACCATTTCATTCTCCATTTTCTCCTGAACCAACTCCTTACATAAACCAACCTCGATCCTCGTAATCCTAATAGTTACTTCCTAGTCTTTTTCCCATCATTCCCCATACTTCATAGGTCGTTCTCTAATAATAATACCAATATTCCATTGGTAACTTTCTAACAAGGCATTTACCCTCGATCAAGACCATTACAGTCTTCTTTCTGATTTAACAACTTTCCTTCACCTTCATTCTTGTTCTGCATCTTCCTTCCAATTGTTACATTCACGACATCGTAACAAAATAAAGTTTTCATACACATTTTTTTTCTTTAAAACAAATTCCTTTAACCATATCCAAGATCGTAATTGAATTCACTTACCACTAGCGTCCATCATACTCATACCATTCACTACTCATCAAGTACCATCTTTATAATTTTTTACATTCACGTCTTTATAAACCGCCTTTTTTTCGTCCTCCTTTCCACAGAACTCGTTAAACACATTATCGATCAACTTCTTCTAATTATTACTTCGCCCTTCACTTTCTGAAATGTATTCTCAATTCAATATTCACTTACCACATCGCCGCCTCCAGTGATAATGCGACAATTATTCTACTACGCACCACTCGTCTCGCCTCTAACCAATCTCGTAAATTCTTAAACTTCTTGTCTCACATATTCATTCATTTGCTCTTTTCATCGTTGTAAAGGTCAAAACCCCAAATAATTTTTACATACACTCATCCCATTCTCATTCACTGCTACCCACCAATATTCAATCTATGTTTACGTGAAACTCAGATCTACTTAAGAACATCACAAGAGTTAGGTTCATACCGTACCCATCAAAAGTCAGGTTTATATTGAGCTATTGTCTCTTGGTATACACCCAATAGTTCCATCAATTCCACATTCAATCTAAATCTAAAATTCACACCAAAAATTCCATACTCAAACCTCAACCCTCTTTTTCTACATTCGTTCTGGCATCATCATACTTTCGAGATCAATTGACGTCGCATAACTTATCAAATCTTCGATCGTATTCTCATTGCGGCTATTCCCAAACGCATATCGACACTTATAGGAAAATCGTCTCACAACCCAGAGATAATAGATTCAGTTGAGAGATTCATCAACATCCTACAATACTGACCATAAGATAGGTTGAAAGATTCCTCAACTGTCCCCTATCCCAATACCGTATTCAACTCCCAATACATACCGTAATATAGGTTGAGAGATTTTTCAACCATCCACTATCCCAATATCGTATTCAACTCCCAATACTTACCGTAACATAGGTTGAAAGATTCCTCAACCATCTGATACCCCCAATAAGATGGATTGAGAGATTTCTCAACCATCCTATATTTCAATAACGTATAGTAAGTTAAGAGATTCCTTAACAATACACTATACATAAAATATCTGTATATATACACATACGTCCTAACACTTGTTATCCCATTAATTTTACTGTCATCCCTGATATACTCATGCCACAATCTCATACACTTATGTCACAATCATTAAACCACTCCTGAAACGATAACTTCCAACAACCACTTGTACTACCTGTATACGGAAAGTACTTCTCTCAACATGTGAACCACCATCAAACTTTTTCTACTGTTTACAATCTAAATTCTATCTCCACCTTGTACTAAAAAAAACTCATTCCAATAGGTATTGAAAACTTTACAATTTAAGATTTTGAAAATCATATGGTTACCAAGATGATATCATCTATCACCTTTGGTAACTCTACAGTGTCCACGACACACACAGTGATCTGACCATCATCTAATCTCATATTGTTTATGGAACTATTCTATAATCACATGTTAAGGTCTTGGTATTAGTGGTGCATTGATATAACATGCTTTAACTGGTGGAGCCTGAACATTCCTCTGATCTCGTTCACATACAGCTTGAACAAAATTTTCTACCATGTTTACTAGCTAATCCATTCATGAATTCAATGACAGTTCTCTTATTGAATTAGTCATGTGGACAATGCATAAAGACTATGCATGCTATGCCATAATATATATGTGCACAAAACATCATTACCATCAACAAATGCAAACATATGAAGCATTCCTACAATGATAACAATATTACCATCTTAAACATATACTTCACTCGACGTCACTCCACATATATCGTCACTCATTCCATTGCTGCATGCCTAGATTATGAGATCTGGCAGATGGACATCAAGACTACATTCTTGAATGGCAATCTTGAAGAGGACATCTATATGCAACAACTAGAAGAGTTCATAGCTGGTGGGAAAGGTAACTTGGTATGTAAGTTGTAAAAGTCCATTTATGGCCTTAAGCAGGCATCCAGG
Source organism: Hydrangea macrophylla (assembly GCA_033977485.1). Lineage (NCBI taxonomy): Eukaryota > Viridiplantae > Streptophyta > Magnoliopsida > Cornales > Hydrangeaceae > Hydrangea > Hydrangea macrophylla. The sequence continues at coordinate 33,931,667 of CM066993.1, forward strand.
AGTTGGAACATCCAATTTGACCAAGCGGTCAAGTCATTTGGTTTCATACAGAAACTGGATGAGCCTTGTGTATACAAGTAGTGTGAAGGAAAAGTGGTAGCATTTCTTGTTCTCTACGTTGACGATATTCTGCTAATTGGGAATGATGTAGCGACGTTGTCAACGGTTAAGGTTTGGCTAGCTAGTACATTCGATATGAAGGATCTAGGAGAGGTGAGCTATATCCTCGTGATAAAGCTCTTTCGGGATCATAACCAAAAGATAATGGGATTATCTCAAGCTGGCTATATCGATAAGGTGCTGATTAGGTTTTCAATGGATAATTTGAAGAATGGATAATTACCTTTTAGGCATAGTTTAGAGTTTTCCAAGGATAAGTGTCCTAAGACACAGGAGGAGAGGAATCGCATGGCATGAGTTCCCTACACTTCAGCAGTGGGAAGTCTCATGTATGCGATGTTATGCACTAAACCAGATATTTACTTTGCCATTGGCATGGTTAGCAGGTATCAGTTAAATCCAGGTCCAGAGCACTGGACAACCATTAAGCACATTCTTAAGTACTTGAGAAGAACTAAAGATAACATGCTTATGTATGGCAGTAGTGAGTTAATTCCAGTAGGATACACTGACTCGGACTTTTTGTCAGATAAAGATTCAAGGAAACCAAGATCTGGACATCTCTTTACCTTGGGAGGTGGTGTTGTTAGTTGAAGGAGCGTTGAGCAGAAATGTATTATAGACTCAACTAGAAAAGTTGAGTATGTGGTAGCATGTGAAGCCACAAAAGAAGTTGTTTGACTTAAGATGTTCCTTATGGAGCTCGAGGTGATACCAGAGTCCCTATCATCTATTACGCTATATTATGATAATAGTGGGGCAGTGGCTCAGTCTAAGGAACCACAGAAAGGGAAAGTACATAGAGCAGAAATATCATCTAATTCGAGATATTGTTCAATGTGGAGATGCGACAGTCATAAAGATTACCACCGCTGATAATCTTGTAGATCTGTTTACAAAAGCCTTTCCATAGAAGGTCATTGATCGTGATCTAGATAGTCTAGGTCTTAGATGTAGTCATGAATGGTTATGAGTGCAAGTGGGAGTTTGTTGGGTTTGTGCCCTCAATCCATTACTTTATGTATGAGACATTGACATTTTAATATATGGATATCAGCTTTACATTTTATTATGTATGTTTCTTTTGTGAGATGATTGTTAATCCTTAAGTATCATAGTAAGTAATTCGTGTATGTATGAGATACATACAAGCGAGATACGAATTACTATCTTTTGATACTTGAAACTTGTCATAGTGGATGATGAGACTGGATACCTTATTAGGTTTACACTATAGCATGATTAACTACCATTGGATAGAGTGATGAATCTCAATCACTGGAGTATGACTCTTAGTCAATATGCTAGTGCTTATAGTGCACTGACGGACCTGAGCTTTCCTATTGACACTTAATGCTATCCACAGTCGATAGTAACTCATAACTTGTATAAGGTACGTGTTCTCAATCTTGAGATGATCATGGACACAGACTGTGGATATGACTACTTTGACTTACCAATCAGTGAGGTTTATAGAAGATCAACACCTGGATATCTTGGGTATTCCATGTTCACATTTGTGAACATATATTATCAAGATAGAATCTACCCTCTGCTAAAGAGTAAGCATTCCCTTGAGAATGTCACCAAGTTGATTACTGAGAACTGTAGTCTTGTTGATAAGTAGTTATCAACATGTTTGGTAATCATAAGAGGTGAGGAGCTAGCGACGAGGTTAACGAGGAGTTCCCACCAAGGGGACTCTGAAGTTAAACGAGGAAGCAGTGAAACGAGTCGTAAATCGACGAGTAAGTGGTAGCGTCATATTAGGAACAAGAGTGTTAGTTCCCTAAGAAACTCCCTCGAAGCCCAAAAATGGGACTCAAGGAATACAAGAAGTAATCATGATTCAGGTTTACAATAACAGTTATCTGACTACCTAAATATGATTATGAATACTGACGGTAGAGGGACATTAGTATACCATACAAGTCTAGTTATCGCTTCGGATACGCTCTTTTGCGTTGGAGTTCAGCTATCGTTTTATAGTGGAATAAATGTTAACTGATTAGTTGGTTAGTTTGCTGATCAACGAGTTTGTTCATAGGAATTAACAACTGGTCTGAGCCAACAGTAAAGAGCCTAAAAGGTCCCACTCTTAGCTCTGCTAGGATGCTTGGAAAAGAAAAAGAGGATTTTTTTCATGACGATTTCGATTGATCGAAAAGTCTCGATCGATTGAAGTCTTGGCAGGTTCGATCGATCGAACATGGTTTAATCGATCGAAGCCACTTCGATCGATTGAACATAAGGTTGGTTCTGGGAATCTATAAATAGGGTAGCTGCATCCATAAAATATAGTTCGTTGTTTTATTAAACCAGAAGCTACAGAAACTATTTTAGGGTTCCTAAACCTTCTTACCCTCTCGAATAGAGATCCCACCATCTCTAGCCTCTCCAGGAAGTACTCATAGAAGATATAAGGGTGAAGATAACCTAGTGGAGGCTACTGCACAATCAAGGAAGAAGACAAGCAGAATTGGGTTCAAGACATTAGGTATAATTCCTGTCCCCTCTCGTGTATGCATCTATAGAATTAACGAGTAGTAGATCCGGGATACCAATAAGTTTTTTGAAACTTAATCTTTCTGTTGCACGTTTAAAATATTTTTGAACATATTTTCCTTCAATTGGTATCAGAGCCTCACTTGTTTGGATCTATAGATGCGTTTTGGAACACTAGTTTTGATTTGCATGTTGATTTTAGAACTATTTTTGAAACTACATCATCACAGATCTGTTTCTATAGTAGAATACAAATCTGTGATTGCATTGGAGGCATGATGGGTTCGATCGATCGAAGTATGTTCGATCGATTGAACCTCTCTGTTCTCAAGCGATCGATCTGGTTTCGATCGATCGAACTTCATTTCGTTCGATCGATTGAATGTGTTTTGATCGATCGAGACCGATTCTCTGTCCAGGTGTTCTATTCACAATTTTAAAGGTTTTTAAAATTATTAACTTTAATTTTATATTATTCTATAAAATTTTCAAATTATTCTATGAAATTGAAAGTTCGATCGATTGAACTATGTTCAATCGATCGAAGGTTCGAGCGATCAAATATTTGTCGATCGATCGAAGTGTGATAGAGAACAAAGATGTTGTTTTAAGTTCTAATTTGGTTTCTAAAGAGTTTTATGTACTGTGTGAATCAATTAGGGGTTTTAATAGTTACATATATTGTTATATATGCATGGAGGTGTGTACGATAAACCATTTTGCAGCAAGATTAGTCTGCTATCTCCTATGGCACCGATCATCAACAAATATTTTATTTTTTATTTAAATGTTTGTGATTGATGATTGTTATATTTAAATTATTGGTTTGGTTTTAAGGCATGTGTAAAGGGTGTTGCGACTTCAATCCTGTTTTTGTTCTAATTTGGTCAACTAGGAGTTCACCCCTGAAAGATTGATCAACTTTTAGTGGTGTTAAGGCGATGTGTGGTTGAGAAGAAGAAGAGAATAGAATATGTTTGGGGTAGTTGCTATGGTATTCAATGAATATTTGTTTCAAGAAGCAACGGGAAGGAAGGAAAAAAGATAAGGATTGAAAAAAAAAGTTGAAAGTAGAAAGAAGAATAGAAAAAAAAGAAAAAAAGAGAAATTAAATAAAAAAAAATATACGAAAAGAAGAGAATTAAAAGATGAAGTTGGTAGAAGAGACGAATGAAAGAAATCGAACATGCCTTACAATGCCATTCTGAAAACTACCTAACGAATCCTTTCTATCCTTTTTCATTGCCCGAGCCACATTACAACCTTTGAAAAGTCCTATTTGATCCTAGAAACATGGTTTGGATATATAAACGATGGGAAGGGGATTAAAACATGGTAATGTCACAGCCCGGTCCCACAATAGCGGAACCGGAGCCCGTGGCACGCCACCGAGGCTAAACCAATTCATTAATGTTCCCAAAAATTAGGTTTGAAGAACACACGCAGCGGAAAACAAATTACATTTTAAAACCAGAGGTTCAGTCGACTGTTCAGTCGACTGCTTAGTCGACGAGAGGAGGCAGGGAATTTATAGCAATTCCAGTCGACTGAGGTTGGGGGTCCAGTCGACTGAGGCGGGGCCCAGTTGACTGCTTTTGCTATAAAAAGAAGCAGTAGCTCCCAGATACAAGGATCCAGTCGACTGAAGCATGGATCAGTCGACTGCTCCCCTGCCAGCAGACATTCTGCAGCATTTCAAGTTTTTAAAAGCTTTCTAACTATCACCAATGATTAACCACTCAATCCAAACTCAAACCAAAGTAATCCTAGCTGTATTAAAGCATTACCAAACATAATTACAACATGTTATAGACCATTACAACGTTCTAGATCCATTCTATTATACCAAGTTAAACATAAGTTAATACGATAAAAATTCTTATTACAACATCTCTAGGATCCCAAAACTACAAGATTAACATTCAAGTTGTCTCCCAAGCGAACTCCCAACCCTCGCGCTCACTTCTGCGATTCCTCGCCAGCATTAACACCTGCAATGGTTATTTGAATAACCATACATATTTCGATTTGTTTAAGCTAATGCTTAGTGAATAAAACAACATATGCACATGAATGATAAACATGTCCGCATTCACATCTCTACATTTCATACTAGTCGCCGGAGACTCACGTGCCTGTCCATACTCCCAATCCGCGACTCCTCGCCAATAAGTCCACGCGAAAGGGTAAGACCCACGATTCTTCTCTTCAATCGTGCGACCTTAATGCCTATATCGGCTCCACAGAATGGCACGGTGACCACGTGCTCCTTCTGACCCAAATAAGCAACTTAACATGCTCAAATACATATCACCATACACGCGGTAATCAAAACATATCACCATGCTATTGGGCCTACTTATCAATATAAATGCCCAATATGAACTACACAAGATATCTCTATGAATTAATACATGCCAAGGAATCATTCCAAAACATAGTTGAATCACTCACCTCCAAATAACGCTCCTATAATTCAATCTGAAGAAAACCCGTGCACAAAGAACGTGCAGAAGTCCGTCTAGTACAATTCCTATGGATCAGAATTCCATTTATCAACTTTTATGAAAAATTCTAGAAAATAACTTTTCGGAAAACTTAGCCAAACAGGCCCTAACATATATCAAAACGAAGCTCTTACCTCGAGGAGCTCAAATATGAAATCTGGGAGAAAATAAACTGACAGAAGGTCGTCGTTTGGCGTCGCAAAGCTCTAAGCAACTAAATCTCCCTCTAGCCCCCTTTTGGCCTCCTTTTGGAATTTAGGTTAGAAGTTAAGAAAAATATCTCATCCATCTCTATCTATATATAGGCAAAACTCTCGGGAATTACATTTACCTTCCCACGAGTTTCCAAAACTCCTAATTAGTCTCTGAAACTTTCTATACAGCTTATTCATAGCTTTACGAGTGAAACCTCAAAATTATAAAAGTTTTCGACTAAGTTTTGTTTGGTCGCTAAAACGCGAATTTCTACATGACGTTTCCGAAGTTGCTAATTAGCCTACCAAATTAATAGCGTGTTCATTCGTCCTCACTAGGATACTAAATCTAACAACAGAAATATATTCTAAAACAGAAAATAATACAGATATTGAAATACACAGGTAAACATTTATTTTCAGATAAACATTTAAAGTGTTCCACAGTGACCGTGTCATACTCGGAGAGACTTCACAAACAATAAATCTTCAATCACAACAGTTTCAAAGGGTTCTCTAATACAGACACCCAAATCAACTTGTGAGTCAAAACTCACCCAATCACGTGCCAAAATGCACAACACCTCACATTATCATGCATGACAAATGCAATGAAATGCAAAAGCAATAACACGAATGTGGGTGTTATAATTCTCTCCCCCTTAAAAGAAGTTTGTCCCCAAACTTTCAGTACCATCTCATCAATTCACAAAGACTTTCTCACAAGTACTGCCAACGTTCATTCATCACAACCCACACATCTCTACTGAGATATTATAATCTCATGAGGAAAAATAAATAAATCCTCAAGCTCTGAAGGAAAATAAATCCCCAGAGTTCCTGTCTCAATCCGATTAAAGCTTCAAACCTCATTCTAGTAATTATCGAACTACTTTGATAAGTAAGGACATCAATGCCTGAGTAGACATACTCAAAAGTCAAATCTGACATTTGCCATCACATCACCAACCCATACATGCTTTCATTGTACTTGTCGCATATCTTTTCTGAACTCAAAAGTCTCATCACAACACCCAAGTCAAAGGAAATAACTCCTCTCACTTCCACCCATCTTCCCTTTAGACTAAAAGTCATTTCCAACACGTCTCAACTGGGTAACAACCATACCTGGTTCTTCATCTCGAAGTGAACCGAACTGAGTACTTTTATGCATATATACTATGTCGATAAGTCAATGCCTCAACCAACTATTTCATATACCATAGATTCAATCCCTTATCCTGCTAATCGCGGAATACTTGTAGAACGATAACACGTTTTCAAACGACTTTCATTCCCTTTCAAATCCCATTCGGTTTCATCCAACCTCGTATTATACTTCCAATCATACATGCCTCGTAAGATACTATCTAGTTCCTAACTGACAATTTCATATCAGTCTACTTCTTTGAGCCCACCTGATGTCCCGAATAGTTAAACACACTTGCCCCTTTATCTCTCGCATTCTGTACTCAAACTATCGTCAATCAACGTAGAAGATTAAATGTTACACCTTCAATTTAAAACTTGTAACAAAGTCAATTACATATTCTCCCTTTTGTTTTTAAATTAAATCATTTTAAAATTTTGCATAATATTTCCACATATAGTTACCCTAATATCCGTTGCAACAAATAACGATGTGAACCCAAACTTGACTTAGTCAATCATACACATACCATAGAGTTTATAAAATGTACTCCCATGTTCATAACATACCTCGTTCATGTCTTAAACCCTTGGTCATTCACAATCCATTCTTATTTACGTAGTGTACACACACCCAGAGCCAATTATTTTTCTATCGAAAATCTCAACAACAATGTACTCCATTACCATCTCATACCTTACTCGTATACTATCCCTTGGTCCATCAGTCCATGTAGATCCACCACCATTTACGTAGTTATACGACTCCATGAGTCTCTAGTGTTTCACTTCCACCCTCACACAAGCTCATACCAAGCGTACTCCTGTATCGCAACTCTTACTGAATTTCTGACTGCCCTTTACACTGAACATATATTCCTTGTATAACATCTCAAGGTTTCATACCTTATTTAACGATTTAGTATTTCATAACTCTAGTCAACCTGACTTAACTCCAATTCAGATTCTCTAATCCTTTATATTCGCCATTCTGATCTCAATTTCATTGTTCACGAAGAACTCACTGTCCTAAGTATTTCATACTCTTCCCGTAACCATCTGAAGACAATTCAATAATTTGGTCTTCCCAATCAAGTACCATAGTCTCATTGTGTTTGATAAATTTTTTATCGACTTTCAATTCACATACCTTTCGTGACAATACTCAAGTCAACTCGTTTAACAGCACTACTTCCAACTTACTAATTCCAAGTGTACAACATTTCACTAACCCTTTTACTTTAGAATTTCCAAGTTGATAATCTACTCACGTAGAACTCATTCATTTGACGACCACCGTTTTGTCTCAAGCACTAAGCATACCATGTCCCACCACGATACTCGCCTTCCAAAGTCCTCTTGATACCTTATTACAAGTATTTAAAACAAATTTTCTTACTCAACGAAAGTTTTATTTTAAAATATTTTAAACACTTTAAAATTTTCTTAGGGTGGACTTCGACAGTCTCAAAACTCTCCAACCTTGTTGAAATCCAGGACACTGAGATCGTATTTCATTGCATCCACCATTTTCCTCAAATCATTTTACATTTCTACTATCATATCCGATAATGTACTCAACGTAATACCATGTCTTCCTCCCATTCTTACCGGTTCTGTTCACTTACTCATTAAGACTTTGACTTTCCAATTTATATTTCCTCCTCTCAATCTATATTGACTTACCCAAAGTCTCTTTACTCTACCCACTTTCACAATTGTTCTTGTTCAGTATCGTAATAATTATCGTACTCCAACTTCCAGTTGGCAACCACCTGCTTCAGAAACCCAAAGATATTTTAAAAGCATTAAAAGAAAAGGTTTTCGTTTTATTTTGAGAATACATTCAAAATCCAGGTTCGAGGTCGACCGTACTACAACTCTCTGTGATAACAACCTTTGCTATAATCTCCCTATCAAGGTCCTCCCATCTCCATGTTATCCAAATATACACTCGATTCCTCTGAATGTCTTATCACGTTCCATAATTCACACTTATCTTTTACTTCCAGCCTCCTATTCCTACTTCCTTTATTCTATCTCTTCTGACAAACCACTGCAAAACACTAGGGAACCTTATTACTCTTCATTTCTGTCCATTTACTCTTCATCAAGAAATTCTACAGTTTCTCCTTCAACCCATATCGTCCTTATCGTTACATCTATACGCACATAATCATCAAGTCTAAGTAATCACTCCCGAAGTATGTCATCAATTAAACTTCTACCAACTGTAGTTTCAAACTGTCAAAGTATACTCTATCATTCCCGTTCTTAACCTCCTCTTAGGTCAGTCCTCCAATCCCAACATTTTCACACATACAATCGATCAAGTAGCATTCACTTCTAATCCTCATACCACATCTAAATCTACCTTGGTGCCATAACCATTCGAAATCAGGTTCAGTTGAGAGATTCCTCAATAACCACAATACTCATAGCTCGTTAAGATATGTCTCAATTACCAATACATAACACAAGATAGGTTGAGAGATTCCTCAACCGTCCAATACATACCGTAAGATAGGTTGAGAGATTCCTCAACCATCCAATCGTCTCAATGACGTACAATAAGTCGAAAAATTCTTCAACTACCTGACATACACCGTATATACCGTAAGATACATCATAAGATAACCTCGTATGATTGTACCGTAGGTTAACACCGTAAGATAAGGTGAGAGATTCCTCACCTATCCCATACACGAGCAATACATGGTGCTGGACTATCTTGCTACCATAATACCCAACTGCACATCTCTATTCTCTCGCTTCACAGCATCTAACCCATGTCTGAAGAACTATAAAGAAATCTCATCTGACGTTCACTGCTCAAACTCCGTTCTCGGTTAGATCCCCCAAAGGACACTCATCACTATCGTTGAAAACATCCACTGATTCGATCAAAAATCATTTTCTTTTAGCTTAGCAATTCCACTGTTCATCACTACCAAAATATCATCTTTCCCTCTTGCCACAACACGTGGTCTATTATAACTCATGATAACGTCATCTCATCATACAGTTCCACATCCATATGATTTAACCGATTCACAAATGCATAAATACTATGCATGTATGGCAATAACATAATCATGTATGGATGCAATTTAGAACATGTGACAATTCACTCAACACTCCACTCGTCGTCGAACGTTCCCAAGGCTCTAAACTTATGCTCTGATACCACTAAATGTCACAGCCCGGTCCCACAATAGCAGAACCGGAGCCCGTGGCACGCCACCGAGGCTAAACCAATTCATTAATGTTCCCAAAAATTAGGTTTGAAGAACACACGCAGCGGAAAACAAATTACATTTTAAAACCAGAGGTTCAGTCGACTGCTCAGTCGACTGCTTAGTCAACGGGAGGAGGCAGGGAATTTATAGCAATTCCAGTCGACTGAGGTTGGGGGTCCAGTCGACTGAGGCGGGGCCCAGTCGACTACTTTTGCTATAAAAAGAAGCAATAGCTCCCAGATACAAGGATCCAGTCGACTAAAGCATGGATCAGTCGACTGCTCCCCTGCCAGCAGACATTTGGCAGCATTTCAAGTTTTTAAAAGCTTTCTAACTATCACCAATGATTAACCACTCAATCCAAACTCAAACCAAAGTTATCCTAGCTGTATTAAAGCATTACCAAACATAATTACAACATGTTATAGACCATTACAACGTTCTAGATCCATTCTATTATACCAAGTTAAACATAAGTTAATACGATAAAAATTCTTATTACAACATCCCTAGGATCCCAAAACTACAAGATTAACATTCAAGTTGTCTCCCAAGCGAACTCCCAACCCTCGTGCTCACTTCTGCGATTCCTCGCCAGCATTAACACCTGCAATGGTTATTTGAATAACCACACATATTTCGATTTGTTTAAGCTAATGCTTAGTGAATAAAACAACATATGCACATGAATGATAAACATGTCCGCATTCACATCTCTACATTTCATACTAGTCGCCGGAGACTCACGTGCCCGTCCATACTCCCAATCCGCGACTCCTCGCCAATAAGTCCACGCGAAAGGGTAAGACCCACGATTCTTCTCTTCAATCGTGCGACCTTAATGCCTATATCGGCTCCACAAAATGGCACGGTGACCACGTGCTCCTTCAGACCCAAATAAGCAACTTAACATGCTCAAATACATATCACCATACTCGCGGTAATCAAAACATATCACCATGCTATTGGGCCTACTTATCAATATAAATGCCCAATATGAACTACACAAGATATCTCTATGAATTAATACATGCTATTCAAACATAACATGAATACATGCCAAGGAACCATTTCAAAACATAGTTGAATCACTCACCTCCAAATAACGCTCCTATAATTCAATCTGAAGAAAACCCGTGCACAAAGAACGTGCAGAAGTCCGTCTAGTACAATTCCTATGGATCAGAATTCCATTTATCAACTTTTATGAAAAATTCTAGAAAATAACTTTTCGGAAAACTTAGCCAAACAGGCCCTAACATATATCAAAACGAAGCTCTTACCTCGAGGAGCTCAAATATGAAATCTGGGAGAAAATAAACTGACGGAAGGTCGTCGTTTGGCGTCGCAAAGCTCTAAGCAACTAAATCTCCCTCTAGCCCCCTTTTGGCCTCCTTTTGGAATTTAGGTTAGAAGTTAAGAAAAATATCTCATCCATCTCTATCTATATATAGGCAAAACTCTCGGGAATTACATTTACCTTCCCACGAGTTTCCAAAACTCCTAATTAGTCTCTGAAACTTTCTATACAGCTTATTCATAGCTTTACGAGTGAAACCTCAAAATTATAAAAGTTTTCGACTAAGTTTCGTTTGGTCGCTAAAACGCGAATTTCTACATGACGTTTCCGAAGTTGCTAATTAGCCTACCAAATTAATAGCGTGTTCATTCATCCTCACTAGGATACTAAATCTAACAACAGAAATATATTCTAAAACAGAAAATAATACAGATATTGAAATACACAGGTAAACATTTATTTTCAGATAAACATTTAAAGTGTTCCATAGTGACCGTCTCATACTCGGAGAGACTTCACAAACAATAAATCTTCAATCACAACAGTTTCAAAGGGTTCTCTAATACAGACACCCAAATCAACTCGTGAGTCAAAACTCACCCAATCACGTGCCAAAATGCACAACACCTCACATTATCATGCATGACAAATGCAATGAAATGCAAAAGCAATAACACGAATGTGGGATTGTTTGAGAGTATAATGCAATGAAATGCAAAAGCAATAACATCGTGAGATTATAATTAACACAAATGCAAAAGCAATTACACCTATTTTTGAGTGTTTCATTTGAGAGTATAATTAACATCGTGAGATTCGTAGTCGAAGCATAGTTGGATGGTTATCCGAGTTATATTCTAAGTTCATGACATGCGCGTGTTCATTTGACTACTACATCACACACATGCAATTTTATGAGAAACTCTATGGATTTATATGATGCATGTGCTTGGGATTGTTTTTCATGATGTAGGCAGACGTTTGATTTCTTCTTGTTCGTTATTCTATTTCAAATCTCTGTTTTATGATAAGAAGTATTGAACGTTATATTTTTTTGTTTTAATATTAAAAGAAAAAAAAAGTTTTTAAATTGATAAGTTAATACAGATAGTTTTGGGTGAATTGTTGACGAGAACCCTCACGAGACTTCACTCGTACGACTAGGGACACCTAGAGGTTTAAAAGGCTTGTTGCATACGCTAGATGCAATCGCGATCCATGCGAAAATGGAGTAGTATTTTTATTAGTAATTTAATTTTTATGTTCTTTTTGCTCAAGGACTAGCAAAATGTAGGTTTGGGGGTGTGATCGGGAGAGAACAAATCCTAATTACATGCCTTAATTCACATTTATTAGCATATCTTATCCTTTTTTATGTATTTTTATTTCCTTTTCTGTTTTAGAGCAAGTTTTGGAAGAAAACACTAATCCAAGCTAAATAAGGAGAAAAAGCAAGCTGAAAGAAGCTGAAAAAGCCACCTCGCGCGCGCGGCCCGCTCGAGCGAAATACCAAAAATCGCTCGCGCGACCTGTGTAAAAACCAAATACGCGTATTTCAGTATTCTGAAGACTCCTACGCGAACGAAACTGCCTAATTACGTCTGGAAAGCTAAATACAGCAGTTTTAGTGCGAATTGGTTTAGGAAAGCTTCCAAAACTTGCTCTAAATCTATAAATACTCAATTATAATTCAATTCTTAGGTTAGCAATTGATATACATACAATATACAACCAAACTTTTAGCCATTGAAGAGAGGAAAGCAAGAAGAAGAAGAAGAAGACCAAGGATTCCCATGGCCTCCTCCATCAACCTCTTGCCGTTCATCAATTCTATGGCCATCTAAACTCAAGATCTAGGGTTTCAATGAAACCCTAGCCAAGTAATAGAGTGTATTTTATGTTTTTATTTTAGTTTTATTATGTATGAATGACAGTTACATGTTCTGAGGATTTTTATAAATAAATCCTGCTTTTATTGATTAAATCGTTACTTTCAAAGTTTACTCTTGTCTTAAATCTATTTTGATGGTAGTGTGCTCAATAATCTATTCTTGCTGTGCTTGTTTAGATTATTTACATGTAATTGTGCTTAGATTGAATTGTGCTATCAAGTATCCGAATAGTCTATGCCTAGATTAGACGGATTATACCACAACCCTAGTTTAGTGTGGGAAAATTCGTGCTAACCGAAGATGGATTATGTTGGTGCTTGAACCATAGTTATTTTCTTGACGGAGGAATTGGGCTTGTAGCTACAATTCACCATTATCATCTCACATAATAAGCTAAAGTAATTCATAAATGCCCTTATCATGAAACTAGTGGTGGATTTGCAATCCTAGGTTCCTTAAACTTATTATAAAAACAAATACTTAATTGCTTTCATAATTTAGATTTACTTTTATTGTTATTATTTTAATTCAAATTAAATCTAAAATCCATTTTTCTTAATTAAGTAAATTTAGGTTTTAAAAATTAAAGTACGTAGTATTCAATCTCTGTGGTTTCGATCTTTACTTCCACACTGCAAATCTTTTGAAAGTAAAGCATAAGTTAAGCATACTTTTATATCTTGATTTTGACAAGATCAGGGTGGTTATGAGTATTTCATAACATTTACTAATGACCACTCCAGGTATGGATATGTGTACTTAATGCAACACAAGTTTGAAGCTTTTGAAAAGTTCAAAGAGTTTAGGGCTGAAGTGGAGAAGCAATTGGGCACACATATCAAGGTAATTTGATCTTATCGAGGTGGCGATTACCTCTCTAATGAGTTTATTGATCACCTCGTATAGAATGGGATTCTGTCATAGTTGACTGCACCTGGTACACCTCAGCAGAACGGTGTAGTGGAGAAAAGGAATCAGACTCTTTTAGACATGACTAGGTCAATGATGAGTTATTCCGAGTTGTTGTTATTCCATTGGGGCTATGCTTTGGAAACCACTGCATATATACTAAATCTAGTACCAGGCAAATCTGTTCCCAGGACACCTCGAGAAATGTAGATTGGGCGCAAGCCTTCTTTGCAACATCTCTAGATATGGGGGTGTCCGGCACATGTGCTGAAAGGAAAGATGAACAAGTTGGATTCTAGATCGGAAGTATGTTATTTTGTATGGTATCCAAAGGGTACTTATGGATGGTATTTTTATGATCCAAGAGAACAGAAAGTCTTTGTTAGTACAAATGCTGTTTTCTTGGAGGATGATTATATCAATACCCATAAACCTAAGGGAAGAATAGATCTTAGAGAAATCGAAGGAGAGCCCTCAGTCCTACCCGCAATTGATAATAACGTAAGAAAAGAAAATATCACTTCTTCACCTATCTCCGCACCAGTACCTCGTCGTAGTGGGAGGATTATCAGCCAGCCTGATAGATACATGTTCTTACGAGAAGTTTTTGAAGCTGTCTCCATAGAATCTGAATCTGATCCTGCCACGTATAAAGAGGCAATGAATGATTTAGACTCAGCTCTTGGGTTAAAGCTATGAAGGCTAAATTAGAATCTGTGGATTCTAATCAGATCTGGAATCTTGTAGAACTTCTAGTCAATATTAAACCCATTGGCTGTAAGTGGGTCTACAAGAGGAAAAGAGGATCTGATGGAAAGGTTGAGACCTTTAAGTCTAGGCTTGTAGTGAAAGGTTATACTCAGAGGGAGGGCATTGACTACGAGGAAACCTTATCGCCGGTAGCCATGCTCAAGTCCATCAGAATACTCCTATCCATTGATGTATACCTAGATTATGAGATCTGACAGATGGACGTCAATATTGTATTCTTGAATAAAAATCTTGAGGAGGACATCTATATGCAACAACTCATAGCTGGTTGGAAAGGTAACTTGGTATGCAAGATGCACAAGTCCATTTATGGGCTTAAGTAGGCATCCAGGAGTTGGAACATCCGATTTGACCAAGCGATTAAGTCTTTTGGTTTCATATAGAATCTGGATGAGCCTTGTGTATACAAGAAGTGTGAAGGAAAAGTGGTGGTATTTCTTGTTCTCTACGTTGACGACATTCTACTCATTGGGAATAATGTAACGGGGTTGTCAATGGTTAAGGTTTGGCTAGCTAGTATATTCGATATGAAGGATCTAGGAGAGGTGAGCTACATCCTCAGGATAAAGCTCTTTTGGGATCATAAGTGAAAGATAATGGAATTATCTCAAGTTGGTTATATAAATAAGGTGCTGAATAGGTTTTCAATGGATAATTTGAAGAAATATTTATTACATTTCAGGCATGATTTAGTGTTCTCTAAGGACAAGTGTCCTAAGATATAGAAGGAGAAGAATCACATGCCAGGAGTTCCCTACGCTTCAGCAGTGGGAAGTCTCATGTATGTGATGTTATGCACTAGACCAAATATCTACTTTGCCATTAGCATGGTTAGCAAGTATCATTTGAATCTAGGTCCAGAGCACTGGACAGCCATTAAGCACATTCATAAGTATTTGAGAAGAACTAAAGATTGCAAGGTTATGTATGGCAGTAGTGAGTTAATTCCAGTAGGATACACTGACTCAGACTTTAAGCCAGTTAAAGATTCGAGGAAGTCAACATCCAGACATCTCTTTACCTTGGGAGTTGGTGCTGTTAGTTGGAGGAGCATTAAGCAGAAATGCATTACAGACTCAACTACAGAAGATGAGTATGTGGCTGCATGTGAAGCCACAAAAGAAGCTGTTTAGCTCAAGAAATTCCTTATGGCGCTCGAGGTGGTACCAACATCGCTATCACCTATTACGCTATATTGTGATAATAGCGGGGTAGTGGCTCAGTCCAAGGAGATAAGGAACCATAGAAAGGGAAAACACGTAGAGCAGAAATATCATCTAATTCGAGATATTGTTCAACGTGTATATGTGATTGTCACCAAGATTGCCACCACTGACAATGTTGCAGATCCGTTTACAAAGGCCTTGCCACAGAAGGTCTTTGATCGTCATCTAAATAATCTAGGTCTTAGATGTAGTCATGAATGGTTATAAGTGCAAGTGGGAGTTTGTTGGGTTTGTACCCTCAAACCATTACTTTATGTATGAAACATTGACATTTTAATATATGGATATTAGCTTTACATTTTATTATGTATGTTTCTTTCATGAGATGATTATTAATCCTTAAATATCATAGTATGTAATTCGTGTATGTATGAGAAACATACAAGTGAGATACGAATTACAATCCTTTGATACGTGGAACTTGTCACTGTGGATGATGAGACTGGATACCTCATCAGGTTTACACTATAGCATAATCAACTACCATTGGATAGAGTGATTAATCTCAATCACTGGAGTATGACTCTTAGTTAATATGCTAGTGCTTATAGTGCATTGATGGACCTGAGCTTTCCTATTGACACTTAATGCTATCAACAGTTGATAGTAACTCATAACTTGTATAAGGTATGTGTTCTCAATCTTGAGACGATTATGGACTCAGACTGTAGAAATGACTGCTTTGACTTACCAATCAGTGATGTCTATAGAAGATCAACACTTGGGTATCTTGCGTATGTCATGTTCATAGGGTTGTGAACATATATTGTCAAGATAGAATCTACCCTCTGTTAAAGAGTAAGCATTCACTTGAGAATGTCACCAAGTTGATTACTGAGAACTGCAGTCTTGTTGATAAGTAGTTATCAACATGTTTGGAAATCATAAGAGGTGAATGAGACTCAAGGAATACAATAAGTAATCATGATTCAGGTCGACAGTAACAGTTATCGGACTAGCTGAATATGATTATGAATGCTGATGGTAGAGGGGCATTAGTACACCATACAAGTCTAGTTATTGCTTCGGATATGTTCTTTTGCGTTGGAGTTCAGTTATCATTTTATAGTGGAGTAAACGTTAACTGATCAGTTGGTTAGTTGGCTTATCAAAGAGCTTGGTCATGGGAATTAACAACTGGTCTGAGCCAACAATAAAGAACCCAAGAGGTCCCACTCTTAGCTCTGCTAGGATGCTTGGAAAGGCACAAAAGGATTTTGTCATGACGTGTTCGATCGATCGAAGAGTCTCAATCGATTGAAGTATTGGCAGGTTTGATCGATCGAAGGTTCGATCGATCGAAGCCACTTCGATCGATTGAATGTAAGATTGGTTCTGGAAATATTAAATAGGGCAGTTGTGTCCAGAAAAAATTGTTCATCGTTTTATTAAACCAGAAGCTGCAGAAACTGTTTTAGGGTTCCAAAACCTTCTTATCCTCTCCAATAGAGATCCCACCATCTCTAACCTCACCGGGAAGCACTCATAGGAGACATAAGGGTGAAGACAACCTAGTAGAGGCTGCTACACAATCAAGGAAGAAGATAATCAGAATTGGGTTCAAGACCTGAGGTATAATTCTTGTCCCCTCTCTTGTACGCATCTATAGAATTAACGAATATTAGATCCGGGCTACCAATAAGTCTTAATCTTTCCGTTGCGTGTTTAAAATATTTTAAAACATATTTTCCTTGACAAATCATACCAAAATGATTCCCACTAGATTAACACAATACTAAAACATAATTACAAGAGATTTCCATCTATTACAACATTATGAATTCGTTCAACAATTTTAAGTTAAACATAACTAAGAGTCATGAAATTCTTCTTACAACATATCTCCTACAAAACTATGAGATAACCAAGATGAGTTGCCTTCTAAGTGAACTTCCAAACCCACGTGCTCACTTCTATAATTCCTCGCCAGCATTAACACCTGAAATGGTTATTTGAATAACCACACATTTTCGATTTGTTTAAGCTAATGCTTAGTGAATAAAACAACAAATACACATGAATGATAAACATGCTCGCATTCACATCTTTACATTTCATACTAGTCTCCAGAGATCCCAAGTGTACGTTCCATACTTCCTAATCCGCGACTCCTCGCCAATAAGTTTACCCGAAAAGGTAAGACCCACGTTTCTTCTCTTCAAACGTGCGACCTTATACCTATAACAGCTCCACAACAATGGCTTGATACACACACTCCTTTGACCCAAATAACAACTCAACATGCTCAAATCACATATGACCGTGCTTATGACATAATCAAAATATTTCACCGTGCTATTGGGCCTACTTATCAATATAATCACCCAATATGAACTACACAATATATATCTATAAACTAACACATGCTTTTCATATCAAACATGAATATATGTCAAGAAATCATTCCAAAATGCAAGGCTGAATTACTCACCTCTGAGTAAAGCTTCTAAAATATGGTCTAAGGAAAACCCGTGCACAAAGAACGTGTAGAAGTCCGTCCAGTACAATTCCTATGGATCAAAAGTCCAAATATCAACTTTTATGAAAAATCCTAGAAACTAACTTTTCAGAAAACTTATCCAAACAAGGCCTAATAGGTATCAAAACGACGACCTTACCTCGAGGAGCTTGAATACGAAATTTGGTGAAAAACCAGCGGACGAACGGGCGTCGTTTGGCATCGAGAAGCTCTAAGCAACTAAATCTCCCTTTTGGCCGCCTTTGAGTTTCAGGTTAGAAGTTTTATAAAAAATCTCAAGTCATCTCTATCTATATATAGGCAATACTTTCAAAAATTGCGTTTATCTCCCTACAAGTTTTCAAAACTCTTAATCAGCCTCTGAAACATTCTATACAGCTAATTCATAGCTTTACAAGTGAAACCTCAAAATTATAGAAGTTTACGACTAAGCTCCGTTTGGTAGCTAAAACATAAATTTTTATATGACTCTTCTGAAGTTGCTAATTAGCCTACCAAATTAATTGCGTGTTAATTCGTCCTCACCAGGATACTAAAATTAACAACAGAAATATGTTCTAAACCAGAAAATAATACAGATAGTGAAATACATAGGTAAACATTTATTTCCATATAAACATTTAAGGTATTCCACCATGACCGTCTCAATCTCAGAGAGACGTCACAACATCAAAACATTCACTTTACATTGTCTCAGAGGGTTCTCCTACACAGACACCCAAATTGACTCATGAGTCAAAACTCAATCATACATGTGCCAACATGCACACCACATCACATTATCATGCATGGCAATGCAATGAAATGCAATAATACAAGTACGGGTGTTATATTTCTATAGCTTCTTTGATACAAGAAACAACATATTAGAATTTGGTTGGTAGTAGGCGAATCTTTCACCGTGCTTATGAAGATTCGTTGAATGCTTTGATTAATAGAAAAAAATTGAACTGCTAGTATTGTAATACTAGAAACATAATCGATATTCTGAGTATCATATTGAATGGTAATTGTGAAGTTAAAAGAGTTGGAAAATACAATTGCAAGAATCGCTTGGTAAGGGGTTCATGCAATCGAACATGTCATCATGGGAGCACTGATATTATTGTGAAGAGGAGATACTGAACAACAATAATGTGCATTGACTAATGGGAATGAATAGAGCCACGATGAAGAACAAGTAACCATTTTTGTAAATAAATAATTGGTTGATCAACTGCAATAGGCCCCAATATTTTCTAAAATAGATTTGAAATCTAGATATCATTAATTGGAAGTTAAAGCGGGAGAAGTTGAAGGGATTGTGTTTAGAATCTGATAGGGTCACTATGAACTTCTTGAGATGTTTGAAAAAAAAAAAGAAATGATGTGTCAAATGTATTATGACGTAAGGAACTGAATGCTCAAGATGTATTCAGATAAGTTTGTGATTATATTGATTGATTATATAAAGTTTGGAATAATACATGTGACTGATATTACAACAACTATAAGGGTAGAAAATTATATGAAAAAAAGAAAGAAAAGCAAAGAAAAGAAAAGTGTGAGCTCTGGTGGTCGAGTATTGTGTTTCTTGAATTATGATATTGAAGAATAAAGTTTTTGTAGGCACCACTGAAAATCGATTAATCAATACATATCAATGTGATAGATATTTGAATTTATGAGATTGGTAGGTTATTATTGAGGACTTGTTAAAGGCTTTTTTTATTATTATTTTTTAAATATAGTGACAACAAAAAAGAAGTAATTAATGATAAAGGATGTGCTTGAATGGACTCGGGACTATAAGGGAAGTTCTCAAGAACTAGAGAACCGATTTGTGAAAGCAGTGTTCTTAACTAGTTTGCTTGGTACCGAGGGATTTGTTGATCATAGTCAAGATTCGTATTTGGCATTGGGCTACATGTTGATGCAATAATTGTTTATGCTTCGTGATAGTTGAAACTTTATGAGATAGATTACCCGACACAAGATTTGGAGTTGGTGATATTATCTTCACATTGAGCATTTGGTGGCATTATTTCTACGAGCACAAAGTATATATGGATTGTAAGAATTTGAAATACTTGTTTACATAACAAGAAATTGAATGTGCGATAAAGAAGATAGTTGAAACTCATGAAGGGCTACTATTTGAAAATTCAATATTAACCAAGTAAAGCCAAGGTGGTTGTTAATGCTTTGAATCAGAGATCGACGGGAAATTTAGTATGTGCATTGACTGTTCAAGAATAACTGAGTCAAGATTTAGAATAGTTAGAAACTAAAATTATCTTGAAAACTAGGGGAGGAATGATGGTATTAATTTGGGTTCAACTGACATTATCATATTATATCAAAGGGGATTAAACTAAAGATCCATTTTGATTCTATTTTGTTTTAGGAATGAGATATGTAATAAATTACTGAAAGAAAAGAGATCAGCTTCCGCTCTACAATAAGATGTATTAAAAAAATGAGTACATATTCTGAATGGGGGGATGAGCTGAAGAAGAACATTTTTGGAGGAGGAACTAATATGTACAGAGGGTCATGAGCAATATATTTTGATAATCAGATATGAAATGAGAGATCGTAGAATACATGTCTAAATATTTGAGTTAACTGAGCATAGAGACAGAATGGAGTTACGGGATTATTACAAGCATTATCCGTATCTACATAGGAATGGGAACTTGTTACGATACATTTTATGGTGGGGTTATTGCAATTTATAGAATGAGATGAGGTATGGGTAACCAGGGATAGTTGTCTAAGTCAACAAACTTTTATTGGGAAAATTTGTTAATTTGTTGAAATTAGCCAAATCAGATGTGAAGAAAATGGTGAGATTTGACAAGGCACTAATATTTACTACACTAGATCGAGGGTACTCAATTTGTATTGAAGTTCAAGAAGGAATTGCAGGAAATAATGGGAACAAATGTGAACTGTGGTATGACATTTCATCCACAAATCGAAGGTTAATCAGAGTGGGTGATGTTGTCAATATCAAGATAAAATTATCCTACTAAAAATAATGAGATAGTGATAAGCCGGGGTTGTCGAAACCACAGGGATTGCGCTATGAATTTACTAAATTTCTATAATAATAATTATAATTGACTATTGAAAATAAGATTGATTTGTTGTGGGATTTTTGAGATTTGTAAAAGTAATTATGAATCAAGTAATTAGAATAATTATCTAAACTAATAATTAATTAACTAATTAAAGCAATGAGTAAAGTTTGTGAAAAGTATGGAAGAATGGGATCTAGGATCACAAATTCAACACTAACTATATAAAAGATTCATGTATGCATTCTTTCTGATTACTGCATTTGGATGATTATGGGGAATCGTGGCTACCAGCCCGATTCCCCTTTCGAAGAAATAACCAAGATTAATTACTAAGATATCCCATCTTCGGTTGGCATGGAGTGTCTTGCACTAAACTAGGGCTGTACCACACTCCATCTTCCCTAAGTATGACATATTCAATAATTACAACCATTGTTACATAAGCACTATTGCATGCACACATTCCATACAACCACCAAAAAATGCACTGTGGAGCACATTGAAGCCAAAGTAAATCCAATACAAGAATAAACCTTAAAAACAATGATTTAAGCATTAGATATGATTTTATGTATAAATCCTCAAGCATACAATCATCATCCATTGGATACAAGTAAAACTAATAGAAAAACATAAAAAGAAAACTTTTACATAGCTAGGGTTTCATTGAAACCCTAGAGCAGAAGTTTAGTTGGTCATGGAGGTAGTTGAAAGCATGGAGTTGTTGTATGAGTCTATGGAAAACCTTGAACTTCTTCTTCTTCTTCTTCTTCTTGCTTTATTCTCTTCTAGGTTATGAAATATGAGTAAAAGTTGCAATGAGTATATATATCATACATACATATATATATTTATATGTTTCCTAAGTTTTGGAGGTTTCCTAAACCCTAAAAACACTTAAATTAGCCTTTTCCGTGTCCTTGGGCGTATCCTGTTTCCGCTAGGAGTGCAAACTGACTTTCCGCTCGGGCGGATCTCCTAATTTTACTTGAACCTTCCTTAAAGCTTTAGAATTGCATCCATATTGATGATCTACTCAAGTAACGTGAAATAAAATAAAATAAAACAAGCATAATATCTTTCAAATAATAAAATCTCAGGACTAATAAAAGTGAGTTAGGCTTAGTGATCGAGAATTATTCATCCCCTAT
This sequence comes from Hydrangea macrophylla, assembly GCA_033977485.1. Taxonomy (NCBI): domain Eukaryota; kingdom Viridiplantae; phylum Streptophyta; class Magnoliopsida; order Cornales; family Hydrangeaceae; genus Hydrangea; species Hydrangea macrophylla. The sequence goes on from CM066993.1 coordinate 33,954,174, forward strand.
CAATGGGTAACCCAAATCTTGGAAAGTATGTTATGTGTATGTGTACTTGATTCAAGAAGTGATTTTGAGAAATACCTATTGTTGACAGAGTTCACTAATAATAACATTTTTTTTTCCAGAATTAGAATAGGGCATTACAAAGCATTATACGAATGAAAGTACCAGTCACCGGTATGGCAGACGAAAGTGGGAGGTCATATGTTCTTAAAAGTGTCGCCTTTTTAAAAAGGATAATATGATTTGAACAATATGCAAAATTCAAATTCTAGTTTGTGGGACCATTGGAATTAAAATATTGGAAAGAATTTGGACTAATAGCCTATCGATTACATTTATAGAAATTTGGTGCTAAGTCCCTACCTGCCTTGGTCATGTAGCCATAAGCACTTCTCCCTTTCTTAGTATAGCAATAGGTCACTGTCTCCCAAATTTGGGTAGCAATAAGTCCTTTGACCTACTTAATTACCATTTTTATGGACATATTTACCCTTAGATACACAGAGAGACTATAAATACATCTATACATATTTATCAACATTTATGTCATTAAATGGGTCAAAATCTGTTATGGAAGGTAGTTTGTTATGCCATTCCCATGATTTAAGCTATTTTAAAACCCTTAGTGATTGCAAACAACCTAACTATCTACACGAATCAAGGAAGGTTGTAGTTGTTTGAATCTTGACAATGTATATTCTAGCAGCGAATTGTTCATAACTTCAAAAGTTTGAAGATATTATATAGTTTTTTGACGATCTAGAGATTTGAAGCTCATCATTTTGAGAATCCATTATTTTTTTTCGAGTTTTGATTTCATGAAAGAAGTACGCTTTGTTCTTGTTCATTATTTACAGTAAGTGGATTTCATATTCAACGAATTTTTCACGTTGTTTGTTTCTGTTTTTCTGTTTTTTTTTAAAAAAAATTTAAATCTATATGTTTTTGTACAAGATATAAATTATTTTCCAGTACAATTTTTTTTAAGAACTCAATATAAGAGGTTTGCTAAAAGGATTTTCAATGTTTTCTTGAATGCGACTTTTGGACATCCCCAATTTTTTATTTTTAACACGTTATAAATCACTTCCCAGTAGAAAAATATTTTTTAGAACTCAATATCAGTATTTTGCTAAAAGGATTTTCAGTGTTTCTTGAATTCAATGTCTTCGGTGTTTACGTTTGTTTAAGTCATGGGAAAGTAATCTTTCTTGAGCAACAAAATGATGTTGGTGGAATCAGCTACACAATTTCTTATTATAGTGTAGTTATTAAACTGGATGTCGACTTTTTCAAAGTCTGGATGAAAATTTTCACATCCCCAACGCATGAAATTTCATAACAATCTGAATGTGAAATTTCACAACAGCAAGTTTGTCTTTTTTTTTTTTTTTTTTTTTTTTGAATTTTCATTTTAATTTTTTTGTGTGTTTTGAAGATTGTGAAATTTCATAATAGTAAGTTATTTTTTGAAATTTCATAACAGTAATTTATTTGTTGAAATTTCACAACAAAATTTATTGTGTGAATTTTCAATTGAAATTTCATAGCAGTAAGTCTGATTGTGAAATTTCACTTCACCAACATGTGAAATTTCATAACAGATAGGAAGAAAAAAGATATATGGAGATTGTGTCCTTGAAATATGGAGATGGGGTTTGATTTTGTTTGAACAAAGTTGAAATTTCAGTTGGAAATTATTTAAATTTCAAATATGATTTTGCAATCAATTACAAAATATAATTGAATCCCAAGATTTTAGGAAAACAATAAGCACTAATTTATATATATGTATCGTGTGTATATATAGCTATATAAGTCATTTATTTGGGTGAGTCTATTATAGAATACGGGCAAAGGTGTCTAAATAAAATAGGAGGGACCTATTACTAAGAATTTTATTGAACTGGACTAATTGCTAGAAAATCTTAGTAGTTTGGACTTTATACTAAATGACCCATAAATTTACAGCCCAAGTTAACTAATGGGCATAATATATTTCATGTTTTCATGCTATAATGTTATTTGTCAGATTCGAATCAGGTTATTGTACATGAGCCTTTAGAAGTTCGGAAAGATTTGGCATACGTGAAACATCCAGTATGGATATTAGATCGGAAAGAGTAAATGTTGAGAAACAAGGTTATTCCTCTCGTGATGATTTTATTTTGCAACCATTCAGTTGAAGAGGCAACTTGGAAAGGAGAAGACGAGACAAGAGAGAAATATCTGCATTTATTTGGTTCTTGAGTTAAGTAAAGTTTGGAGACCAAACTTCTTTAAAGAGGGGGAGAGATGTAACACCCTTACCCGGGAAAGCGGTGAAAGCATTTTTAATACTCCCTCCGTCCCATTTTATGTGTCCCCTTTCCATTTTGGTGTGTCCCAAAATTGTTGTCCACTTTCCCAAATTAGTATATAAATTTTACTTAGTTTCCCAAATTACCATTCCTTACAACCAATACCAAAACAAAACAAAAAGAAAGTGCAATGATTATGGGCAATTGTGGAAAGTAGGTGTAGATTCTTTTTGTCCCCTTAAATAGTTGGATTCCCAAAAAGGGACACATAAAATGGGACGGAGGGAGTATGCATTAATGTGTTTCTAAACACTCGAGATGTTTAAGGTGGGTTACAAACTCACCGGTGGGTAAGTGTTTCGTTGGGAACACAAGTAAAAGTTGTTGGAAAACTTGTTCCAGTGCGCAGCGGAAAGGGGAAGATACAGTTCAAAACTTTTGGATCCACTTCTCATTTAGTTGTATGCAATACAATATAACTATATAATACAATATAAATATATATACTCCTATATATACATATATAACATACCAGAAAGATCGCTTGGATCTATAAGAGAACTCTTATCTTAAATTGATGAAAACTTTCTTCTTCTTTGTGTTGATGATGAAGATCTTCTTCTGAAAACTCTAGAAATCTTCACTCTTATGGTTTTCGGATGTTACCGAACACTTAGGGTTTGGTGGAAACCCTTTCGGAACAATATGGAAAGATATCTAGGGCTTAGAAATTGATCTGGGATGCTTGGGACTCAGAATTACATAACTTCTATATTCTGTCTGCAGGTCTCCTATTTATAAGCTTTCAGGACCGACTTACCACAAACCTGTTTGTTTCACAAACTGATACCTCAGTAAACCGGTTTATGCCACAAATCAAAGAAATCAAAATATGCTTAGCAAGCTAGTATGATGCATGTTAATCTTTGAGAAAAGAAGACCTCACAATCCCCGGGATGGATGAGAAAGGACGATTAGATCGGGGGAAGCATGAACGTGTGATCAAGTTCATTCCTTATAATCTTCTTTGATTAGGACCCATGAAAGCCCCAAATCTTGCATGGATGCAATGTATGTATCTAGAATGTGCCAAGGTTGTAGTGTGCTTTGTGTTCATGGATTCCTAGAATGACTTAGAAGTCTATAATGTGTATGAATGAATGAATGAAATCATCATGGGATATGTACAAATGTAGTATGAACTAATTCCTAAGATATGAACTAACTTGGAATGCATATAGGCATCAAATCAAGGAATGAAAGTTAAAATGTGCTTGCTGTGAATAGTGGACAGAAGAGTAACTAGATCTTTGGAAAATTGAAAAGAGGGGTTAGGAATGCTTTCAATGCATGATATTTTATGGAGATGTTCCTTATTATGTCTAGAATACGGACCAAAAAGCCAATCTTTAATAACTATCACATATTGAGAGAAATCATATAAACAACAGAGGTCACTCAGAAACAGAGTCCGTACTGTTGACTGTAATGTAAGAAAATCTTAGAAACTGAAAACGAATGATCTAGAGGCCCATTTTATACAGAACGTTCCCTAAGACATTGAAGTTTAAGGGAAAAATAAGTTAGGACCACTCCTTTTGGAAAGGATTTCTGAAGAAGAGGTTGGAAGTGGACCTAGCTGCTGTGACAGCAAAAAACAGAATGTTTGGAAGGAATGTTTGGATCCAAATGGACCATTTCCAAGTACTTCCAAGTCAAGCCAAAAATAATGGGTGTTCTTTAATGAGTTAGGAAGACTTTCCAAGTGACCTTGCATCCATACATTGAGTATTGAGCTCTAGAAAAATCTTTGAACTCAGATCACTCACTGTTTTGACTCATTGTTTTGAAGATTTTGGGAAAAATTAGAGTTTTCTTTCTTGAGATTAAAGTGAGAGGTTTTAAGAGGGGTTTTGAAATAGAGGTTGTGAAAGTACATTTTCAACACTCAATGAAGGATATAGCCACTTAAAATGGCAACATCAAACTCATCATCAAGAACCTCCAAGATTGTTGGAGAGATTTATTTTTATTTGAACATAACTTCAATACACTTCAAGAATACCTTGGAGGTATTGAAGTCATGATCATCATCTATCAAACATGTTTTTGAGGTCAAGAGCTACTATCCATAAGGATTCACTCACCTCAAACTTCATGTCATCATTTAGATGATGAAGAACAAGTAAGTAAATAAAGAAAAATAAAAAAGAAATGAGGTAAGAAGAGATGAACATAATATGAACAAGCAAATGAACAAATCAATAGATGATAATCAATGTGATATTTGACTTGTAGCTTGGTATTTCACTCATAGATTTTGACATTTGGACATGAAAGTAGCTTCCTAACTCAAGAATGCTCAAGAATGGTGATTGGGGGTGTTTGGGATGTGAAGTATAAGAGGAATAGTGGAGGAAAATAAGATTGGAACTCACTTTCTATAGAAAATCAATGGGAGAAGCTCCCTTTCTCTCTTCTAAACTTATCTCTATCTCTCTTCCTCTCTATAACTTTTCTTAGCTTTGCACTTGGCCCCCCCCCCCCAAAATGAAGAGCAATGGGGGGTTTATATACGCCAATTTGGGGGTGATTTTGGGATTTTAGAAGTGTTCTCATTGGTCCCAAACATCTGTGAACATAAAACTACGTCATTTTGGTTTTCAATTAATCAAAATGAATCCCCAAGAAAATTTACAAAAATACACTGTTCTGGAGGGGAGTGCCGCGGCGGCACTGGGCCAGTGCCGCGGCGGCACTGCTCCTCCTTCGTCCAGATAATGCTATTTAGGCCCCCTGAGGTTTCGGTATTCGCGAAAAGGCCCTATTTCGTCCAAAATTCACAGAAAATGCGTACGAATTCCAAATTGAGGTTGTGATATACCGTTAGAAAGGTAATAGAGTCTACTTTACATAAAAAATAGTTCGGAGATAGGTCACTTTGAAAGTTTTACGGTATTTTCAATAAAAGCCGATTTAATCGCCTTTTTCGCCTTCGAAAATTCATAATAGACTCGTTTTAAATCCGAAAATTATGTGCGATATACCGTTGGAAAGCTATTGACCTCTAGTATCCATGAAAAATATTTGAAAATTGTTATGGTGCCCCGATTTTAAAGTCAAATTCTGGTCAAACTGGTCAAACCTGGGATTCCCAGGAAGTTCTGGAAACTTCTGGGAGTTCCCAGGAGCTGACGTTTTCGCTCGATTTTCTTCTAAAACTCATTTTAATACTTTTCTCATGATCTAGAATGATTCCGGTGAATTTGGACGATTTCGGTCAAACTTGGTCAAACTTGGTCAAACTTTGGTCAAACTTGGTCAAACCTTGGTCAAACCGGTCAACGGGGACTTTTCGGGAACTTCTGGGACTTCTGAGGGTCCCTGGGAGCTGACGATTTCATCCGACTTTTCTTAAAAATTCATTTTATCACTTTTCTTATGACGTAGCATGTTTCCAGAACTTTGGGATCAAATCTGGGAGTTTTCAGGCTTTCAGGGGCATTTTGGTCATTCTGAGCATTCTGAGAGATAGAGCTGACTTCCAAGAGTCCTTTTGAGTCTTTTATGATCATTGTGAACCACCAAGCTATGGGTCTCCTAAATCTGATAACCGACAAAATGGGGTTTCTATAGGTAGTCTGATCTCCTCGCAAGCATCCAGGTCCCTGGGGAGTTGGGAACTTCACTGTTAAGCTATAGGTGGAGACGACCGCTCTGGCCTTGTTGAGGGTCGGCCTGCCAAGGATGACGTTGTAGGCCGACGGGGCTTCTACTATCACAAAATTGGTCAGCACAGAAACCTACTGTGGGTAGGACCCCATGAGAACTGGGTGCTCGATTATACCGAGCGGTTGTATGCTGGAGCCGTTAAATCCAACCAGGGGAGTGGCGACCGGCCGGAGCCGATCCCTTGAGATCCCGAGTTGATCGAATGCCGTTGTGAACATAATGTCGGACAAGCTGCCTGTATCCACTAGCACCCTCTGGACCATATAGTTGGCTATAGAAAGCGTCACTACTAGCGGGTCATCATGGGGGCAGTGGATGCCCTGCAAGTCGTCGGACGTGAATGTTAGAACATCGGTTGGGAAGGAGCCGATGGATTGGACCTGCCAGACATCTTCTAGGAATGCCTGGGCATGCCTCTTTCGTGCCGACTGTGAATCACCTCTGCCTGACGTTCCTCCAGAGATCACGTGGATGTGGCCAAGTGGCGGTGCTGGCTGATCGGGAGCTCGGGTGTCCTGCCGAGGTCGTCTGTCCGCTGTGACGAACTCCGCAAGGTGTCTCTGCTCAATCAGCTTCTCTATTGCCATCTTCAATTTGAAGCAATCCTCCATTTCATAGCCGTGATCCATGTGGTAGCGGTAAAACTTGTCCCGATTCCGTTTACCAAGCGAGGCTCTGAGTTTAGCTGGCTGCGAGAGCAACCTCTGTGCCTCTGCGGCGGCCATCACTTCATGTATGGGCCGGGAAAGGGGAGTGAAAGCAGTTGGGGGCTGACCCCAGGCATCTCTCTGATCTTGCTTTGGCTTCTTTCCCGAGCCCTTCTCGAATCCTTCACGCTTGCGCTTGGCTTTCGGGGACTCGTCTCCCACCTGGCCGGCACGCTTAGCCTTCAAGAATTCCTTAGTATCTATGTATTTTTCGACCCTCTCCGAGAGCTCCACCAGGGTTGCCGGTCGGTCATGATGGAACAACGTGGCAACCTTTGTGTGCTGAACTCCCAAACAGAAGGCCATGATTGTGGCCGTTTCATTAAGGTTTCAAATCTATAGTCTTTGCAGGTTGAAACGGTCCACATATTCCCTTAGGGACTCCCCTTTGTGTTGCTTGACAGTCAGCAACTGAGTGTTCGATTGTGACCGGTCGAGCATCCCGACAAATTGGCTAATGAACAGCTTGCCGAGAGCTTTGAAGTTGTCGACCGTCCGGGGCTTCAAAGCGTGGTACCACTGTGCGGCTGGTTCCTTGAGGGTACTGGGGAAGGCCAGGCACATCAGCTCGTCCACTGTAGTGACCAGCGCCATCTAAGCCTTGTAAGTGCGGATGTGGTCCACCGGACTCCCTGTGCCGTCGTAGGAGCTAAGGTGAAGGGGTCTGAACTTCCGTGGAATAGGAAACTGTGTCACCCGAGCGGTATAGGGTGATTCAGTCTCCATATTGGTGAGGTCGTGACTGGACTTGCGGTTCAACCTCTCGATTTGCTGCTACAACTCCTCGACTCGGGCCTTTACGTCATCTTGCCCGGTCCTCCTACCTGTGTCTGAGTGGTAGGTCGGGTCAGACGACGAGGCCTCTTCCTCAAAGCGCGTCGACTTCAAGGATAGGACCCAGCTCTGTGTCCGGGTCTTCGACCGATTCCCGGGCTCTCCGTCTGGACTCCTCCCATCTGGCTGCGCGCCGCTGATCGATGATAGTTCTGGCATCCTCCAATCGGCGAGGATTGGGGCGAGGTCATCTTTGTGAGCGCCTGGTGGCCTGGCTGCGCTCTCCATCCACGGGGCATTCCCGGTCTGGTAGGGACACCGGGGCAGAACGGGCTTGCCTTCATGCCCTAGCGGGCCTTTGAATCAGAGCGCTCTTCTCAGGCTGATTCTCTGAAGCAGGACGCTTCTCATGTTGGGCCATAAGCGCCTCTATCTGTTCCTGTGTTCGGCGCTGGCCCTCCAAGGGTTGCGCCAGCGCTAACGTTATCTGCTCAGTCGTCATGGAAGCAGCCTGCTGTTCAGGCGGCAGGTTCTCCTGACCGGTCGGATTAGTGGATTTCTTTCCCGTCTTTGGCGATATGTTGATCAGTCAAGGATTTTTGTTGATGAGAAGACTGTGTCATTTCCCACAGACTGCGCCAAACTGATGATGCCTAAAACTGGTAAGAAAGATTTGGAGAGAAAATAAGACAAGAAAGGATTTATATGTGGTTCGGTCCTATTAACGAGGTGACCTACGTCCACGATTGCATCTGTGCGCTTCTCATTAGCAGATCACCGGCGGGCCTGGTGAGCCAACAAAGATGGGCAGCACTACCAGTAATATCGGCCGGGTGTATGAGTATTGATGGTGAGTTCTCTGTTGAATGCTTGTAAGCTTAGAGAATTGATTTTCAGGGCCCCCTTTGATAGGGTAGGTGGGCTCTTTTATAGATGTAAGAATCCACCTTTACACGGTAAGTCGATAGGATTAGGAAACCTAATCTAATCGCAATAGATTTGCATGATCTTAGGAGAGTTTCCTAAGTGGCTTAGGAAACTGCCATATCTCCTTTCACAGACTTGTAATTGATTTAGGAAACTGCTGGATTGGACAGGATCACGGGCGACCGTGACCGTCATGCCCGGCCAACTGGTGCGAACCGCCCAGTCTCGAAGAACAACTCGGGAATGCTTGGCTGTGGGCGCCCATACCGGAAGAACCGGTACCTCTTGGTGACGTGGCGAATTGGCTTCATAACTGGATAACTTTGGACATATCAACATCTAGCATTTATATTATGTTGCATGGTGTGAGATACATTTAGACATGTATGGTAATGAAGAGTTATTAGTTGAGATTGGGTTGTGGGGGAAAAAAATTCTTGTTATGATTCACAATGGATAAAACTGAACCGAGGAGAATGGCATTGGATTAGTATGAAGAAAATCAAAAGAAATTTATTTGGAAGAGTTGATATAACTTTATTATTATGCCGTGTCAGTTATATGGGCTTGACAGTTAAATAACAAAAGGGATTTGTTAGGGGTTCCTGCACGGTAATTATGGAAAAGGTAATGAGATTGATAAGGGTATAGATATTATCAGTATCAGTATTAGTAAAGGCAAGAAGAGTAAATTTTGAATTCTGAGTTAAGAGTTGGGTTAATTATATCGAAATGGTTCTCAATAATATGAGTTGCTTTAAGATGTGGCAAAATGATAGAAGCGAAAAAAAATTCAAGAGCTATAAATGTGCAAATAAGGAGGTTAAAAGGACAGTTAGAATTGCTAAAATGGAAGCCTATGACAACTTCTACACCAAGCTAGACATTAGAGAGGGAGAAAAATACATTTATAAGCTTGCTAAGTCATGAAAAAGGAACACAAGAGACATAAATTAGGTTCAGTATATAAAAAGCGATGACTCTAGGGTATTAGTGAACGATGAAGAGATTAAGGAAAGGTGGAAGAGCTATTTTGAGAAGTTGCTGAATGAAGACACTGGAAGTTGCATTGAAACTAGAGAATATATATTCTATTGGAGAATAAGGAAGTTTGAGGTGGAATTTACTTTGAAGAAGATGAAACCCAATAAGGCCTTAGGACCAGATAGGATCCCCATTGAGGTTTGGAAATGCTTGGAGATGTGGGGGCATCTTGGCTTACAAAAGTTTTTAATAGGATTTTAATGACTAGAAAAATGCCTAATGAGTGGAGGAAGAGCATTCTAGTGCCTATATATAAGAATAAAGGAGATGTACAACAATGCAACAACTATAGAGGTAATAAGTTGATGAGCTATACTATAAAGCTGTGGGAAAGAGTGATGGAGCATCTCTTAAGAGGTACGACATCAGTGTCAGAAAATTAGTTTGGATTTATGCCTGGGAGATCAACAATGGATGCAATTTATTTACTTAGGAGCCTAATGGAAAAATATAGAGAGAAGAAAAAAGATCTACATATGGTTTTTATTGATTTAGAGAAAACTTATGATATGGTGTCTAGAGATTTTAATTTGGTAGGTGCTAGAAAAGAAGGGAGTGATCAAGGGTTATATTGACATGGTGAAGGATAAGTATGATGAAGCGGTTACTACAATTAGATCACTGATCGAAGAAACAAGTAAATTCCCAATTACCGTAGGCCTGCACCAAGGGTTGGCTTTGAGCCCTTATTTATTCGCCCTAATTATGGATGAATTGACTACACACATTCAAGATGAGGTCCCATAGTGTATGTTGTTCGCAGATGATATTGTCTAGGTTGATGAGACTAAAGGGGGACTCAACACTAAACTGGAAGCTTGGAGAGAAGCATTGGAGACTAAGGGGCTAAAGATAAGTAGGATGAAAATAGAATACATGGAATGTAATTTTAGCAACAGTGGAAGTATAGACAACGAATCAGTGAATATCGAAGATCAGGAGATCCCAAAGAGGGAGCACTTTTGCTATCTAAGTTCAATGATCAGTAGAGATAGAGAGATTGGTGTGACCCATAGAATTAAAGTAGGCTAGCTTTAGTGGAGAAGTGCTTTCAGAGTATTATGTGACTAGAGAATAGCAGCAAAATTGAAAGCAAAATTTTATAGGCTAGCTATGCTCTACGGGACAGAGTTTTGGGCAACTAAGAAACAACACATTAGCAAAGTAAGCGTAGCTGAGATGAGGATGCTAAGATGGATTTGTGGTAAGACTAGGAAAGATAGAATTAGAAATGAGTACATCCGAGAGACTGTAGGATTGGCACATATTGAGGATAAGTTATGGGAGAATAGACTTATTTGGTTCAGCTATGTGCAACGAAGACTTGTAGATGCACCTGTGCAAAAGAGTGATAAGATCATAGTGCCTGGAATAGTTAAAGGGAGACAGACCTAGACTGACCTAGGAGTATGTAGTGCAACAAGATATGAATATATATAATTTAAATTAGCATATAGCTCTTGATCGTACATAATGGAGAAAAAGGATTCATACATCCGACCCTAATTGATTGTGATACAAGGCTTGGTTTGGTTTGGTTTTAAAGGAATTTGCTCAAGGTAGATTTTTGGGTATTAAATATGTTATTGGGTATAGATTTTCTTCCGGATGTTATTATGAATAGACTTATGTAGATTATGGGTGAAGATCATCTATTATCTTTTGGCAGTAATTGAGATATTTGAATTTCTTAATTCCGATGAGTCTTCTATTATTAATTTTACTTCCAATGTCAAATCTATGGTTTTGGGTATTCTGGATTTCTTGGGATGTTAACAGTACGTGTATTATGAACGGATATTCTAAATCATTATTTGTCTTTTATTTCTCTATATGGGACTTCTCTTCCTATAATCTTTTGGATTATCTATCAAGTCAGAGATGAAATGTTTTATTGTGAGTTGGGTGGAGTATTGAACTGTTTACAATAGAGATAATATTTCTTCTGTTTGATAGTAATCTATATTTCATATGAATAGTTATGGGAATATATAAGGTCTTGGAGATATCTATACTTTGTGGAAGGTTAGTGTTGGGTATTTTGAGGGATGTCTGTGTATTATCTTTGAGTTTTATTCATAAATTGAATTGTTGTTTGCCTTACTAACATGATAACAAGCTTAACAGTAAGAGATTAGAGTTCTCAACTTTGTGGTAAAAGTTACTAGGTATTATTTCTTGAGGATTGCATGATATTTAGGGAAAATTAAGGGTTTATGAAAATATAGAAAAAGGGGAGCTAATGACAAAAGTTATATGCAGTGAATATTATTGAGATGATGTGGCATTAAGAGGTTATATATATTCCTTTATAGTTTCCTGAGGAATCTCTATATATTGAGTCTGGTTGTTGCTAATCTATATGGTATTCTTATTATTATTTATGATGAAAGTGGAGTGTGCTAAATTGTAATTAACAGTGAGTTTGAGATTGTTGATTATGTCATATTGTGGTAGTATATGGGTTTATTGGATATCTAACAAGGGGTTTTATCAGGGATTTCTATATGGTAATTGGTATGGGGGATATCGAGACAGAACTGGGAAATGTGTTAGAAGCAAAATAAAATTTTATGGCAATTCTAGTATGCTTGCTAAATGTTTAACTAATAGGGGGTGTTGAATTGTTGGTGGGGTGAAATTAGATATGGGTTGGTATTTCAGGTACAGTGTTAAGTTGAAGGGTATTTCTAGAATTCAATGAATTAGACGCGAAATTGTGAAAATTATTTGGGATAAGGGATTTACTTGGTTGGATATGCTGCTATTAGAAATTTTAGTGTTATCTTAAGAACAAATTTTTGATGTCGCAATTGGGAGGTTTATTTGATTAATTGTAGGGGATACATATATTTGTCAAAGGGGAAAAACATTCAGGTAGTAAAGAACAAAAAACTTTTAATAGAAGGCTATAAACGGATTGTATGTGGAAGCCTAGCATAGTTACTACAATGGAAATACTCAAGATGGTTAGTATATCGAATCGATATATATGTTTTGAATCGTGATAGTTCAACAATGCAATTTTGAATTATTTGGAAGGTTTGAAAAAATAAAACCGGTTGTAATCTGGTACTACAAGGATTAGAAGGAAGGAAAATGATTGAAGAAATATGAGTTTGGAGTAATGGATGATGTGTTCTTAGAGATGAGAATTGAAATGAAAAGAGGTAGTGTGGGATGGTTGACGAGGTATAAGTTTAAATTGACAGGTACTGTGTTCTCAATAATGTATACTGAGGGAGTTTCTTGCAGTTGTGGACGTTATTAATTGTAGTAAAAAAAAAGATGAGTTTCCTTAAAAATTTTAAAATTATTTTACATAGTTTTATGATATATTAAATTATAAAACTTCGGATTGTTAGTCAAAACACTATTAAGAAATTGATTTGGTTGGAAATTTTACAATCGTGGTTATTCGTTTTATCTTTAGAAATTTGAGAAACATTTTATGGTTATTGGAAACGATTTTATTTTAAAATAAAATATATTTTGGTACATTTAAGATTGAGATTCTTTGACTGGCCAAAAAGAAGATAAGGCAAGAGTCTTTGATTATCTGGAGGGTGACTGGTTATTACTGGGAGATTGGTTTGGAATTTATTTTGTACGATGACACCGAGAATGTTATTAGCATGGGAAGAGACTGTGGTTATGCAAATCCAGGAGTATAAGAGATTTTAAAAAAGAAGTTGGTCAAGGATGGTATTGACTTTGGGTATTCCATTGAAAATTGAGAGATTTGGTATGTAGAAATGAAGTTTTGTATTAGAATTAGAGTTTTGATATGACAAGGGGATTGTTTATGTCTCTAAAAAGCTGACGATGAAGATTATTCGGTATATGATTGGGGTTTAGTAGCGGTTATTTGGTTGAGTTGGAATATAATATTATTGAAGCAGGTAAATATCTAGAACTTATATTGCTTACAAGAAGGATCAGAAGTATCTTTTAAACAGTAAAAGGTGAAAACGCAACAGTGTACTTGATTTGGAATCATAGAGGGTTTGACTTAAAATCTGTTGTTGTTCGAAAGGAATTAACAGAGTAATCGATATTAAAGTTGAGATTGATGAAGAATTTAGTAAATATGAAAAGTTTTTAATATTTTATATGATGGTTTATTAATAGGTTGAATTGGATGTGTATTTGGAAATGATATAAATGTGGGGTTGGAAGCAAATGCTTATTGTGATAAAGTTGTTGTATGATGATAATTAAGTTAGATATCAAAATAGTGTTCTACGAGGCCTACAGTGTTTGAAAATTTTACAACGGTTTAATGATCAATGATTTATCAATTCTAATCGTTATCTGAAGTGACAAACGTGTATAGTGTGTTCTTTATGTCAATATTACAACATCAGTGATGGAGTTTGAGCTATGCGATGTCATGTGAACTGTGGAAAAATTCAAAAAGATTTGAATTATAATTGAGTATTCAGTTGGATTCTTGAACTAAGAAGATCACGAATTGAGAAACAAAGTTATTCTTTTGGTTATGGTATAGAGAAAGTCGTGAGTAAAGAAGAATATGTTATGAGAGAATTATCTATCTGTATCTGGTTCTTTATCGTACAGAGTATGCGGACAAACTCCTTTTAAAGGAGGGGAGAGATGTAACACCCGCTCCCGCGGGTTATATTTAATTGTGTTTAACATACATTATTAATAATATAATAATATAGATATATGTGTTAAGTGAGTTTTGACTCACTAAGTTGTGTAGAGGTGTCCATGTGAGAACCCAGATTTAGCCAATGTGGTAGTTCCAATTTGGGATATATAATGACAGGTCCCCGTGTGATGGGACAGTTAAGTGGGATAATGCTTATGTACCTAAATGTTTATTAAGGCTTATGTGGTTATTGTTAGCCTTAAGGTATATTAAGGCATATTTAATTATGTTTTGATGATGTCAAATATGCTATGATAATTACATGATTCATATTGTTTCATTCTTTGTTATTATCATAGTCATTTTTATGCTCACATATAATCTCATGTATTAATATTGTATCAATGTTTTAACATCTTTGTGTGCATGAGATTTAATTGATGTAGATCAAGATTACAAGGAGCTCAACAAGGATCAAGCTTGAAGACTTGAAGATATTTCATCCTTGGTTGAAGTCTAGGACCATCATTGTAAGGCATCTTGATCTCACACTCATAGGGGCTCAAACAAACTCTAAAAGTTAAAGTTTTGGAAATAAATTTTAAGTGGATCATCTTTAAAGAAATGCCCCAACCAATTGGAAAAGAATTAAATGTTGAATCTTATATGGTTGGAAAGGTATTTGAATCTAGTTTCCAAAACATCAAACGGATCGTAAATCCGATTTTGTTAGAGGGAGTTATGGCCATTTTAGTGGAGATGTGTCAGGCTGTCAAACAGGGAGGGGCAGTCGACTGAGGGCCCGATGCAGTCGACTGAAGTGAGCAGAATGCTAACAGAACCCTCTGTAAACACATCCCAGTCGACTGCTTCAAGGACCAGTCGACTGCTTCAAGGTCCAGTCGACTGAAGCGACCTGAAAGGCACTAACGGCTAGTTTTTAAAGGGGCTTTTAATTACCAAACTTGCCATCAACGGCTATAATCTTTCTTGGCCTATAAATACATGTTTTCCGACACCATTTTATGTTGATCAATCAATTGGAAAACATCTATTTCAATCACACAAATTGTTGATTCTTAATCATTCACAATTGAGCCCTAGTTGTGTGAGTTTATCAATTTGCTCAAATCTTTCATTTGTAATTCTTGAGAGAGCAAAATTGTAGTGAGCTTTAATTGTATTATCCACTCTACATAGAGAGTTATCATTTGTATTCAATTTAATTTGTAAAGGTTGAGGGTTAGTAACCCTTGTGTGCAAAGAAGAGGTGTTCTTCTTTGGAAGAGATTGAAGGCTCTTGTAACGGTTTGGTGCACACCCGTAAGTGCTCCGGGAACGGTTTGGTCTACACCCGTAAGTAGATCAGATTAAAGGAATTCTCAAGAGGTGTTCTTGAGGGGTGGACGTAGGCCGCGGGGTGCGATTGCCGAACCACTTGAAAAATCGATTTGCAAGTTTCTCTTCTCTTCTCTTCTCTCTTTACTTAATTGCTTGTGATTGTGTGTAATTTGCAATTTTGTTTTAAAAGATTAATTTACGCTAAAACCTTATTCACCCCCTCTAAGGTTTCCATATTTGGGCCAACAGTTATTATTATGTTACTTTAATAATATGTTAAATGTTGGAGACCACTTTTGTGGTCAGTTAAGGGATCAGTTAAGGGTACCTTTGTGAGAGCAAATTGGACACGTTGCATAATTAGAAGCTAGGCTAATTAACAACTTCATAATGTTATATGGGACCCATACGTGATATAGACAAACATCCATTTAAGTTTGAGATAGTTTTAATAAGTTTTATAACTGACAGGGGTATAATTGCAAAACTGATAAAGCTTTGGGGAGGCTATTATAGAATCACAAACTTAGAATTACATGTAGCAAGACACATGTTTTGGTGACTCAACCAATTTAGTCATCATCTTCTTCCTTAGTTGGAGAAATTTGCAGAAGGAAGAAATTGTACGAGAATTACGACGGACGTTTGCCGACACCTTCGACCCCAAATGACGCGCCCTTTGACATCGATTTTTGAAACAAATTACATATTTAGACTTTTGGAAATGAGTCTAACGCGATGGTACCATTCGTATCAATTTCTAAGATAGTTTTTCTGTGACCCAATTCGGGGGCTTAGCTCATAATTTATAATTTTTGTATAGGATTTATACTTGGACCGTATTAGGATCTTAATTTTGCGATTAGGAGCTCAAAACAAAGAGGTGAGTGACAATAATTATGGGACATTGATAATTGGATGTTTGGGATTGTCATTGTGATGAAAAGCATGTTTAATTTAGCTCTTATGTAATGTAATAGACCTATCCTAGTACTATGTGTCAAACCAAACTTAGTACTTAATGATTATTTGGAGGGTAATTTGCAAATTATATCCCTGTAGTTTAAGGGTTGTGATAATTTAGTCCTTATGGTTTCAATTTTGGCAATATAGACCCTATAGTTTGAAAATTGTGCAAAGTCCACCCAATTACAAAACAAGCAAGGGTACAATGGGAATATCACATTATTTCTAGCCCAAAATGACCCTATGTGTCCATAGACCCAGGAGTGTGGTTTAATGGGACCAGAAACTTATACGGGGATTCTGGGACAGCGCCCCCATCGGATTTTTTTGGGTAGAAATAGTATAATTTTATGTGATTTTTTTGTACAAACTAATTTATCCCATAAATAACTTATAATCTTTTAAACAATCCGATACACTTAAAGCTTATAGTAATATAATAATATCTTATAATCTTTTAAACCACATGCTAATATATTATAATCTCTTAAATAATCTGATACACTTAAAACTGGACACGCACTGCCACACAAATATCAAAGTGAAATTGATAAAAAATAAAAATAAAAAATTATGCTTATAATACAAAATTTCCGTGAAAAAAATTATGGGATAAATTTGTTTGTACAGAAAAAAAAAAAAAAAAAAAACCACACAGAATTATACTATTTCTACCCCAAATACTAAACATACTGGGTCGAGGCGTTGCCCTTGATTCCCCGGATAAGCTTCTGCTCCTCCCACTGAACTACTATTCTTGGTCAGTCCCTGCACATGGGTCATTTTGGGCCGGAAATAATGTGATATTCCCATGGTGCCCTTGCTTATTTTGTAATTGGGTGGATTTTGCACAATTTCCAAACTATAGGGTGCAAATTGTCAAAATTAAAACTATAGGGACCAAACTGTCACAACCCTTAAACTATAGGGGTGTAATTTATAATTTACCCTTATTTGGATGTTAATTGAGGCCTGTTGAAAAACGAGATGAGTAGAGGGTGCTTTAGTCTTTTCAGAGACTCTTTCCTTTCTCGTACCAAAAGACCAAATTAAATTCTTTGGTTATGACGGGTCGGTATTTTTTATTTATTTGGGTGAGTCAAATTGGATTTCTTGTTTCCCAAAAGACCAAGTGACAACTCTATATTTGTGTTCATAGACCATACAAGAATTTTAAAAATCAATTTCAAAACAAACAAAAACTTCCACTTTTTCCAAAACCACATGGTGGACCGAGCCTCGTGTCCACATGAGCGTAAGTCTAAACTTTTAATTTCAGTTTGTTCGTCAAATTTTGGTGACCCCGACAAGTCGGTAACTCGCAGTTTGCCGAATATGTGTAAATTCGCGTTAGGGTTTCGAATTGAGATGGATTTTGCTAGAATTCAACTTTTAGAGTATTAATTGTGTTCTAACCCAAAAATAGATGTATAATTATATTCATTGTAGTAATTAATATTTTAGCATGTTTAATCCATGTTAATTTAGACATGCATGTGTTAATCTTGAATTAACATATTAATTATGCAAAGAATGCCATGTTTATGTTAGCTTATTAATAATTTAATGGTATATAGGCTCTATTTTTCTCGGAGTTTATTTTACACTCGTTTATAAATTGCATCACTAAATTTCGTTGTTTTTTTTACATATATGTTCAATTGAGAACAATTGAGAAAAACAAATTTAATTGACGAAATGGCCTTTAAAATTCAATGGAAATCAATTTAAAATTATAAGACACTTACGTGTGGTGCAATTTAAATACAGGGTCCACACAAAATTTCTGAAAATAAAAAGAGTGTGGAATTGTATTTGAGGCTTCCCAGCTCCATCCTTTTTTTTTTTTTTTTTCGAGATAGTCCAATATTGCAGCATGATCCTGACACCATGTGCACTCCCAATTAGTACTAGGATTTATTATATGTAGCTTCACCAAGTTTCAATTTATTTTATTTACTTTCCGTTTAGTTCATTTAATTAATTTACTTTCTTTTCATTTGGAGATTGGAGAAGTACTCCATTATAATTTTTTTTTGCTAATTAGATATGCCACTATATAGAAAAATAACCTTTTATACATGTACATTATATTAGTAAAAGCTGTATAATTATTTAATGAATAAAGCTCTCCCATTTTAATTATTTAGAATATCAACCATTTTTTTTATAAAAAAAAAAAAACCAAACTATATAATTTTGATGCAAGTGGTTGATATTTTATCTTCAAGATTTTTATAAAAAGTAGTGGACATGAAAAATGGTTACGTTACGTTAGCCCAAAACAACGGCTCGAGCTTGCGCCGCTGCCCCCAGCTCTCTTTCTCTCTCTCTCTCTCTCTCTGTCTCACGCAGCTGTTTCCCTCTCTGTACTATATTAGGTGGGTCCTATATCTTCGAGTCGCATTTGGAGAGCACACGACGCTTATATAAGGCCACAACGTGGTCACTCACTTTGTTGCAGTGACAAAACTAGAGAGAACCCCCAAAATCCTACAGAGAGAAAGAGGGGGAATTTAGTCATTTTGTGCCCTGTCACAATCTCAAAAAGAGTCTCCAATGGCGGCTACTGTTCAGAACCGGCAGTTCACAGGCCTCGAACCGGCTTTAAACGGCGTAGTTCGTTCCTTCAAATCCAGTCCGACCCACCGGTCTGACTCACCGGTTCGGAGCTACAATTTCCCAACCGCCCCAGAATATACACTCCCCAAAAAGCCAATCCGGGTAGAAGACTCATCTAGCGATGAATCTGATGATGACGAAAATGAATATACAGACAATATTAGAAAAGCCAGTAGTGAATTAGAACCGTCGGTTTTGGACTCCAGAGATGACGGAACCGCCGACAATTGGATCGAGCGAAACCCATCAATGATCCGGCTCACCGGGAAGCACCCATTCAACTCGGAGGCACCGTTGGCCCGGCTCATGCACCACGGGTTCATCACGCCCGTCCCGCTCCACTACGTCCGGAACCACGGACCGGTCCCCAAGGCCACGTGGGAGGACTGGACCGTTGAGGTTTCCGGTCTTGTAAAACGACCCAGCCGGTTCACCATGGCACAGCTCATCAGCGAGTTTCCGAGCCGGGAACTTCCGGTGACCCTCGTCTGCGCCGGAAACCGCCGGAAAGAACAAAATATGGTGAAGAAGACAATTGGGTTCAACTGGGGCGCTGCCGGAGTTTCAACGTCGGTGTGGAAAGGCGTGCCACTCCGGCACATTCTCAAAAAGTGCGGCATCTTGAGTCGACGGAAAGGCGGTCTAAACGTGTGTTTCGAGGGGGCCGAGGACCTCCCCGGAGGCGGTGGCTCGAAGTACGGCACGAGCATCAAGAAGGAGTACGCTATGGATCCTGGAAGGGACATTATATTGGCTTATATGCAAAACGGTGACGTTCTGGCCCCGGATCATGGTTTTCCTATAAGAATGATCATCCCTGGGTTCATCGGCGGTCGAATGGTGAAGTGGCTTAAACGTATCATTGTAACTACCCAAGAATCAGACAATTATTACCATTACAAGGACAATAGGGTCCTTCCGTCCCACGTGGATGCTGAGCTCGCAAACTCTGAAGGTACGTAGTAGTGTGGGAGAAAATATTTATTATAATAGTTATTTTTGCTAATGTGGTTTTAAATTAAATTTTAATTTTTTATTTATCTATCGGCACTTCTATTTTTAGGAAAAATCTCGTTTACATAAACATTAATTCCAAATATTTGAATATATTATTTTAATAACGTGGTATTCACATTTCATTAAACATTTACTCTGTAGTACGGTGCCGTATTGTACTGTATATCACATATATCTGACTCTATTAGTATTGTGGATTGAATATTTACTCGGTACTACGGTGCCGTATTATACTGTATATCACATATATCTGACTCTGTTAGTGTTGTGGATTCGATACTAACCAAAGGAGTGGGAACTGGGAAGTTAAAAATTGATATGTTTGTTTAGTTTTAGGTTCATTTGTATATATTTGGAGTAATTAATGTTATGGTGTGTGATGGTGTATGCAGCTTGGTGGTACAAGCCAGAGTACATCATCAATGAGCTCAACATTAATTCGGTGATCACTACGCCTTGTCATGATGAGATATTACCGATCAATGGTTGGACCACTCAGAGGCCGTACACGTTGAAGGGATACGCTTATTCTGGTAAGTCGCGAAACATGGGATATTTAAGCTGTATGTATGTCTTATTTTGGTCGTATTTCGTAGGTGCATGGTTTACGAGAAATCTTACACGTGATTGTTTAAATTCTGGGTCGGTTTAATTCACTTTGTATGCCACCGCTAAGTTAAGTGTAGATGTGGGCACATAGAATAAATTAACCTCTCTGTTTTAGTGTTTTATTACACAAAAACAATGGGAAAAAAAAAAAAAAGGCTAAGGATGCTTTTGAACAGAAATTATTCAGTGAGCCTGTCACGTCTTAACGTGGTATAATTATTTAATTTTAATCATTTACTAATTATTTAGTGAGTCTGTCACGTCTTAACGTGGTATAATTAATTAATCTTAATCATCTATTTTCTCTTTATTTTTTAAGAGATCATGATAAGTGATTAGTAAAATTAAAAATTTTAAATCTAATAACCGTTTGTCATTATTTCCTGAAAGCAAGGGACATGTGAATAATTAAAATTAAATGATCGCATCACGTCAATATATTAACGTGACACGATTGGCTCACTGAATAGTTTCTCCTTGTTTCTGAGACTATAAAGAACGAAACATTTCCATATTCGAAGGGCCTTTTTGTTGTTGCCGTCTACTATATATATAATAATAATTATATATTATTATTATTTCTTTTTTTATGAAATTTCCATCACCTATATTTCTGATAGTCTAATACCTTATTCCCACTTAGAATTTATTGAAGGAAAAGAAAAAAAGAAAAAAAAAAAAACAAACAAACAAACAAAAAAAGAAAAGAAAAACTAGCTAATTTTATATTATTCTCACTAACTTTTTGCCAATCAACTAAACAAATGGAAATATTTTCTTATTATTTTCTCTGTTGTCTCTCGTCTGTTCACTGAACCGAACACCAAGGTCGGTCCCGAGTATTTGGAGCCCGGGACGAACTACTAAAAATGAGGCTCCTTATTCGGAGGTTCGAGGGCAGTGCCCCCGAGGCAATTTTTTTAGGGTCAACTTATACATAATTGGCTTTTTTTTAGGGTTTATTTATACATAATTGACGATTTTTTGGGGGTGTACTTATAATATGAGTCTATTTGTGAAACTTAAATATTCTATGGTGTCTTTCAAAATTCTAGGGAGACCAATTTCTAAAACTCAAAAAATTCTTAAACTAAAAGTATAATTTTCAAAATTCTAGGGGCTTTTGCTTTTGAGTTTTTATATATATGTATATCAATATATATATATATATAGTTGATGACACTAAATTGGGCATTGGGCCCCTTTGGGGCCTAAACATAAGTTGAGGAGAGGCTTAAACATGATTAAGGGAGACCTAATGTAAAATGCTAAAAAAATCTCAAGGTAAAAATATAATTATAAAAATTTTATGGAGGTCCTCAAAATTTGATGAACTTTGGTGGCCCGAGGCGGTTGCCCCACTGGCCCCCCCTTTGGGCCGGCCATGCCGAACACCCCTTATGTTTTATTTGGTTCATAAATTTGGTGAGAGGAAAGGAAAATATGATGAAAAACTTATCCCATTTGTAAACAAAACTAGTTTTTTATCTAATTTTTCTCTCTATTCTTTTTTTTTTTTTTTCTCATAAAATTCATGAACCAAACAAAACATTAATAGTGAATGGTATGAAAATTTTATGAGGATAACAAGAAATTATTCATTATTCACGAATTACTACATCACATGAGAGAAGTTTGTGCTTTCAAAGTTAATTAACTCGTTCCTACATTTACTAAAAAAACTAGTCAAAAATTGAAATAAAAAATCAAATGCATATATATATATATATATATATTAAATTTTCTTTTATTGATCTGAATTACTGATTCTACGTCACCAGATGATGTGGTTACCACACAATAATTTCTGGAAGAAACTAAATTTGTGTTGGTTTGTGATGGGTGTTGACAGGGGGAGGGAAGAAAGTGACACGTGTAGAGGTAACAATGGACGGTGGGGAAACGTGGCACGTGTGTAGTCTGGACCACCCAGAGAAGCCCAACAAGTACGGCAAATACTGGTGCTGGTGCTTCTGGTCACTGGACGTTGAAGTACTGGACCTTCTTGGAGCCAAAGAGATAGCGGTTCGAGCCTGGGACCAGACTCTCAACACGCAACCCGAGAAGCTCATCTGGAACGTCATGGTAATTTGTCTTTTATGCCCCTCGCCCCCCTACACGTGCTGTCACGTGTCATGCACTACCCTTTTGAATTTTTCGTACATTTTTTCAACTACAATACATTTTCGAAAATGCTAGATGCACAAAAAAAAAAATGCACAACGAAATGCACAATCTGTTTAAAATTATTGAATTTCGTGTTGAAAAGTCTGTACACACAAAAAGACAAAAAAATGGGTGTATAATTTTTTCAGTATGAGGTCCAACAAATTAAAGCAGATTGTGCATTTTGTTGTGCACTTTTTTTGTGCATCTAGCATTACTGATACATTTTTGCTCACTGCATTTTTTCTCACTCAAGTTTTTATCGAGTAATATGTGTTTTATTTTATTCTCATTTTGCCTTTAAATTATTAACATAATTATTGAAATGAGATATATATTACCAAATGAAGACTCGATTGAGCAAAAATGTGATAATGAATACTCTATTCATTAATTGTGGTCCTCTAGTTATTTGACATGAACCAAAACATAGATTACTTTTTTCAGATTGTTACATCTTTAGGTATTGTAGCTTTTTGGCGAGGTGACGTTTGAATATCCAAGCCACGTGACTACCCTCCAAATGGATTTTATGAAAATTTCATTAACAGCCTCTCGGATTCTCCTTTCCTCATTTAGGGACCTTAATATGGAAAGTAAAACGAGCTTTGTTTATACCATTCCTCGATAATTTCTACAAGTAATTTTAAGTCGCTTCTAGCAATTCTCATTGCTAAAATTAGTGCTGTGATGGATAGTACATTAACTAGTTCTATTTTGTACTGGGTTTTTTTTTTTTTTTTTTCAGAAAATGTTTTGTACTGTTTTACTAGTTGGTATAGAACTATATTATAAGTACAGTTCGCATAGACAAAGTTTGTATGTAGGAAATAATCATCTCTCAGTATCTCATAACAAAAAAATGGAAGATGAATCTAAACAAATGTATTATAAATTTTTTGTTCATCTTATTTTTACGAAACTGCTAGCCTCATTGACTGGTTACTTAAGAAGACTGTGTGAAGTATGTAATAGCATTTTCCTACATAAACTGCACCATGTACTTGCACTTGTTTTTAAAAACACAGGTATCATAGTCACAAATTTTAAAATGAATCACTGATTTGGCGTAATGTTTCTTTCAAACTCACAGGGCATGATGAACAACTGCTGGTTCAGAGTAAAAACCAACGTCTGCAAACGCTACAAGGGTGAAATCGGAATTGCCTTCGAACACCCGACTCAGCCTGGAAACCTGTCCGGTGGTTGGATGGCGCGTGAGAAACGCCTTGAGACGTCGTCCCAATCCAACCAAGCCCTAAAAAAGAGCGTATCTTCGCCTTTTATGAACACAACCGCAAAAATGTATTCAATGTCAGAGGTAAAAAAGCACAACTCGGCCGACTCAGCGTGGATCATTGTCAATGGACACATATACGATTGCACCCGGTTTTTAAAAGACCATCCGGGTGGCTCCGACAGCATTCTCATAAATGCTGGAGAAGACTGCACTGAAGAGTTCGATGCAATCCATTCCGACAAGGCCAAGAAGCTTCTAGAAGACTTTAGAATCGGCGAATTAATAACCAATGGTTACACATCCGACTCATCCTCACCAAATAACTCTGTTCACGGTGCGTCAAACATGACACACCTGGCTACAATTAAAGAAGTGGCCACACCGAGAAGCGTGGCCACGATCAAAGAAGTGGCTCCACCGAGAAGCGTGGCCCCGATCAAAGAAGTGGCTCCACCGAGAAGCATGGCCACGATCAAAGCAGTGGCCCCATCTAGCACGATCAAAGAAGTGGCCCCACCTAGAAGTGTGGCCACGATCAGAGAAGTGGCCCCACCGAGAAGTGTGGCCCTCATTCCACGTCAAAAAATCCCATGCAAGCTCATTTTGAAAACCTCAATCTCTCATGATGTAAGACTCTTTCGATTTGCATTACCGTCTGAAGATCAAGTACTAGGTTTACCAGTTGGGAAGCATATATTTTTGTGTGCTTCAATTGATGGTAAGCTATGCATGCGAGCTTATACGCCAACAAGCACCGTTGATGAAGTAGGGTATTTTGATCTAGTGGTCAAGATTTATTTCAAAGGGGTCCATCCTAAATTCCCTAATGGTGGACTCCTGTCTCAGTATTTGGACTCACTCTCACTAGGGACCCTTGTGGACGTGAAAGGACCGACAGGTCACATAGAATATACGGGGAAGGGGAATTTTACGGTGCATGGCAAACACAAGTTTGCTAAAAAGTTGGCCATGATCGCGGGTGGGACCGGGATTACTCCGATATATCAGGTGATTCAAGCCGTTTTGAAGGACATTGATGATGATACAGAAATGTATGTGGTGTATGCGAATCGTACCGAAGACGATATATTGCTTTGGAATGAGCTTGATGGGTGGGCTGAGAAGTATCCTGAGAGGTTGAAGGTTTGGTATGTGGTGCAAGAGAGTGTTAGGGAAGGGTGGAAATATAGTTTGGGGTTCATCACGGAGACTATCCTGAGGGAGCATGTTCCCGGAGGATCAGACGATGTTCTGGCTATGGCATGTGGGCCGCCGCCGATGATTCAGTTTGCTGTGCAGCCTAATTTGGAGAAGATGGGGTATGATATCAAGGATTCTTTGTTGGTTTTTTGAATTAAGAGGGAAAAAAAATTAATAATAATAATAATAAGAAGAAGAAGAAGAAGAAGTGTAATTGAGGTTGTACATATTAGTAGTCCTTTTATTTGTTTGTATATTTTGGGATTTTCTTTTGTCTTTTCAGTGCAAATCTCTATTAAGAGACTAAAGTTGTTCTTAATTAGTATATATACATATCTGTTGTGGAAAATTGCACTCATCCTATATGCATGGAGTCTTACTTTTAATGTACCTGTAAGTATTCTAATTTTTGAGAGAGAGAGAGAGAGAGAGAGAGAGAGAGAGTTAAAAGTATTAAGAGGTTGTTTCGCAACACTTAACGTAGCAATCGCAAAAAGTAGTGATTAACATAAGTTACCATGAAGCAGTTGCTTTCTTCATCTACAATTTCCTCCGATTGCAAAATCCAAATAACTAGCGATTGTTTTTTTGGGGATTATAACCACATTTAGGAATAATAGGCAATTTATATTGAGGCGTTGTCAGACGAACTTGTGTATGATATGTACATATACATTTTAGAAAATAAATCAAAAGTACCTGTTTGCTATATTTTAAATTAAAATTCAGGTGTGTTAGAGTCTTGTAAGATAAATCAAAACTTGCAAACTAAATTTTCGACAACTGCTTGTGTGAGTGATACACAATGTCTCATATCTAACTTTGAATAGTGCGAATGTGAAATGTAAGTAAGAAAATGCCCTCACATAAAAAGTTCAATGACAGTATTGAAGCATATAAGTTATCAAGTGATGAAAAAGCAACAAGAGAAATTAAATAAAAAATAAAAAATCATATTTTTATTTAATTAGTAGCAGAATTACAAGGAAAAATGCTAGAATTCTAATCAAAGAATGCTAAAGGATGTTTTTTGAGTGCTTTTTGAATGTGGGGTTTCGAGAGTGACACTGAGAGATTTTCAATGTTAGTTGGCCTGCTACAGTTATAGCAGTCAAAAATTGATAAAGATAAGAAAAGAAAAATCATCCAGAATTATCGATAAAATACCAGATTTTATCTCCATAATGATTATCTTGAATCTAGTTCATTTCGATCTTGATACTCAATAATATCATAATATCAGAAAGATTATCGTCCTATAAGTGATAAAAATTTTCAACACTATTATTATCTATAACTTTGTTCAAAAAAATTTTATTATCTATAACTTCTCTTATAACAATATGACTATTATCTTATAGAGAATTTATAAGGATGATAACTTTCTAAAAGTGATCAACCCATATAAGCCAATTAAAGTGACCAAAACGAATTTCATGTTACCTGTTAGCCAGACATGTGCTAGCTAGCCCGATGAAAAAAATAGCCACATATCAAAAGTGGCTGTAGTGATACAAGGGCCCACTCACGGTGGCCCACAATAGTGTTGCCATCAAGGCCTACGATAATAGCTTCGAAATATATAAATCAGCTAAATATTGATTAGTCCAAAGTATAAAGCCAGTCCGAACTAGGCCTGTCAATGGACCGGGTTTATATCCGGATTCGGTCTAGATTCGACTCTGTTAGACAGATCTGAGCATTTTTTAAGATCCGGATCCAGATTCGGATCCGAATTCATATTTTATGCTAAAAAAAAATGGACCGGATATGATTTTGTAATATCTGATCTGCCTAAGACCCGGATCCGAATAATACTTATATATAAATCTATTTACATATATTTACATATTATATATATAATGTAATAATGTGTATATATAATATATATACATACTATAATATAATTATGTATATATAATGCATATACATACTGTATTATATTTAATATATTAATGTATATACAAATATATTTTTATATACATATTATATATATATACAAAAATAGTATAGATATACACATTATATATTATTTCGGATCGAATCCAGATCTAGATCCGGATTCGGTATATTTTGGCAGATCCGGATATGAACTGACTTATAACAGATCCGTCAGATCCGAATCCGAATCCATATATAGTTTAGCGGATCTGGATTTGGATCTGGATGCACTAGATCCGGTCCGAATCCGACCCGTTTACAGGCCTAGTCCGAACAAATAGTGATCAGTCTGAACTCTGAAGTCTGAACAAAGGTGAAGCCAGCTTAAATTTGAATATGCACGTAGTTCATCCGATTTAAACTCATTCCCTCCAACCAATTTTGAACCAATCACATTGACGTATACATATATATTATTGGTGTTACAGGATTTTGTGTTAGTGGGGAGGGGCAAGTTTTATACGGGGGCCTTCCGAGAAATTTTTTTTGGGTCATTTATACATATTTTTTATTTTTAAGTGAGACAGATAGTCGAACGAGTAATTGTAGCAAATTAGATTTAGGCATCGTTTATCTCCTAGCTAATAAGGGGATATTACTCTTCCCCTTCACTATTAATATGGTCTTTTAATGTCACACGGTCATACTAGCGGATGATATGTACAAAAATATCAAGTAGGAGTCAATCTCCGCCAACTCAGCAAGGAAGACCAAGTCACCCAGTAACTGTGCCCACCGTAGGGCCATCCCGAGTCTTATATCCGTAACCGCTCAATATAGCCTGGGAAACAGCTAGCAGTTGGGGAATACTGCGTGGGCTTGTCCCGTCACAAGCACAGCCCAGACACGCCTTATGATATTCCCCAGACTGTCCCAAACAGTTTCCTATCTCAACTAGAAGACTAATGGAAAGTGTAGGTCGTTTCCTAATCCGATTAGGAAACCTCCATGGTTTATGCTGGTCAATCTCAATTAAGAGTGCATTACCTTATCAGCTCACTTACCTTGTACGAGTAGGTCTCTTATATCTATAAAAAAATGCCACTCATTCCCTTAAAAAGGGATCGCAAGTGTATTGTACGTACACATACTCACCCGACCGGTCTCTGGTAGCTCCATACCCATTGTTGGTTCACCAAAGACCCCCGACGATTTAATATAATGCAAGTGCTCTGACACACACGTGGACGTAGGTCTCTTAATTAATAGAGACGAACCACACTCGAATCTCTCTTGTTTAATTCTTTTTACCTCCAACCAAATTTAGGCATCATTAGTTTGGCACCGTCTGTGGGAAATCGAAAGCTTTTCTCCCAAAAACAAATTCGTGACTGATCAACATGCCACTGAAGAAGGGCAAAAAGACCGATGGGCCAACAGGTCAGGAAGACCCACCGGTTTCTCAACCGATGGCTTCCATGACCTCCGGGTAGATCACGGTGGCTCTTGCGCAACTCCTGGAGGGCCAGTGTCAGGCTCAGCAACAAATCAAAGCACTGCTGGCTTGACAGAGTAAGCCCCTCAGACTGAGGATCAGCTCGAGAATGACGCACGAGACCGGGTGCCCGTATGGGTCCAACGGCATGCCCATACCACACCAGTATCCCCTTATGCTTAGGGGGCAGTTCAGGAACGATGAGCGTAACTGTGGTCCTGGGAAGACCCGACAATGTGCCCGGGCCAACCCGAGCTGAGTGCGTGTCACGCCCCGAAGTACCAAAAATAGGGAAAAATAAATTTCCTTTATGGGTTCGTAGACACGTGACTGGTTGTGAGTGTAACCTGATTGTCCAACACATGCTTATAACAATAATGTGATATGGGAAAGTGACTAAGTTCAGCGGAAGCAGAAATTTAAAATATCCAAGTCTTACATCAGTAGTATATTACAGGCCAAAAAGATATCCAAAAGATACATATTACAAGACCAGCTAAACTATTACATCACTAACATAATAGTAACAGAACTATAACAAAAGAAAAACTCCAAAGTCTTCAGCTGGCGAAACCGTAGCCTTCCTCGTAGTAATCTTCACCAGCATAGTCTTCAGTAGTATAGTCAGCATCTTGATAGCAGTCGGCTCCGTCTAGACCTGCAAAGGCTGAACGTGGAAGGTCCAGCGGCATGAAAAGCCGTTAGCGGTTAAGCTAAGTGAGGGCCCCCTTAAGGTTACCACCACTTAAGGTAAGTTATTCTTCATCTCTTCTTATTTCTCGAAACCATATCTCGTTCATCATTTCTTATTCTCGATACTATGCCTTGTTCGTCTTTTCTTATTCTCAAAATCATGTCATATTTAAACCCAATCATTCCTTTTGAAACTTAACCCAGAACTGAACTGACCAATGACATTGACTGAAAGAAGACTTAACTCAAACGCATTTACTGGTCAAGGAAGTACAACACTCAACAATGAATAGTTAACTGTCGCCCAACTGGCACTCAAACTGTAGCCCAAATGGCATAAGTGTGCGGGACATTAACAATCTCTTGGTCGAACACGTCATGCCGATCCTCAGGTCGCCCGCACATTACCGATCACGTCATGCCGATCCTCAGACCAAGGGTACGGGAAATTAATAATCACTTGGACGAACACGTCATGCCGATCCTCAGGTCACCCGTACATAACCGAACACGTCATGCCGATCCTCAGTCCAAGGGTGCGGAAAAATAATCAACCACTTGATCGAACACGTCACGACGATCCTCAGGTCATCCGCACTTGACCGAACACGTCATGCCGATCCTCAGATCAAGGAACAAAACATAACTCACCAATCGACACCATGGAATTACCGAAAGACCAAATTTACAAGAAATATCCAAACATGACACGAAAGTTCACGAATCAACTTTGACCGGTAGTCACACGACTAGAAACGAGGCCCAATGTCCCTTATTCGCATTAAATCTGTTATCGAAGGTTTTATCATTATTTTACGCGTTTGCACGTTTCGTAGTTTAGTTCATTAATATCATCCATTTATAACCGTTAATATTTCGCTATACGTCCGACATTCCGTTTTCCTCTCGATATACTTACGATGGAAACTTTCCCGATCACTTATCAACGTAATAATCATGCCATACAATATACTTATAGTTTGGGTATAAACTTTCAACGGTCATTAGACTATATTCACAAAAATAGAAAACATAGCACATAGCTCATGGATTTATAACGTGAATTTAATACCAATAAACACATAGACGAAACCCTTAACATACTCATCTATGCGATAGCACTACTATAGCACGAGATTTTCATAACAACACAAGTACCAGCAAACTAGCATCAACAATTAACACCATGCATCAACAAAACATTATACAAGAAGTTGTACAATCTGCTAAGATATATTTTCACTGTGTTGACTGAATTATCATGATTTATTTGGGCATGATAAATTGTTTTGTAGATCAAACTCAAAACTAAAACATTGTAGATAATAGGAATATCTTCATGTAAAAAAAAATCTAGCTTCAATTACAGTTTTGAGCTACTTAAACTATTTATTTTACAAGACATTTCTTATATCTCGGACTGTTCTGTCCCAGATTTATAGTACTGCATTGTACGTGAATTTCACCTATGAAGGAGTGATTTATAGACTAAGCTATAGAAGAGTTATTTGTAGATATATGAGTTAAATTTTACCACAAAAAAAACTAGCTTAATTCGGATTTTTGAGCTGCACAAAACATTCATTTTACTAAACTATGTTCTGCTGAAAGTTTCAGTTTCTCAGATTTATAACACTGCGTTGTACATGCATTTCACCCATGAAGGAGTGATTTCTAGACTGAGCTATAGAAGAGTTATTTGTAGATAAATGAGTTATCTTTTACCACAAAAAAATCTAGCTTAATTCTCATTTTTGAGCTCCTCAAAACATCCATTTTACTAAACTACATTCTGCTGGAAGTTTCTATTTTCCCAGGTTTATAACACTGCGTTGTACATGCATTTCACCCATGAAGGAGTGATTTCTAGACTAAGCTATAGAAGAGTTATTTGTAGATATATGAGTTAACTTTTACCAAAAAAAAACCTAGCTTAATTCGGATTTTTGAGCTGCACAAAACATTCATTTTACTAAACTATGTTCTGATGAGAGTTTCAGTTTCTCAGATTTATGGATTTGTCTTGCATGTCATGAAAACTTCAACACAAAAACATCAAACTTCTACTAAATATTAGTACATATTATATGTGTTCTAAATTGAATTATATTACTCACAATTACTCATAATTTACTCACTATTTACTCACCAAAGCTTAAAATTAAGCTTGATGTTGTTCTTGATGGAGCTTGAACTTCAACTTCAATGGTGTCACCTTCTTCTTCTCCTATATGAACTTATAACTCTAGCTCTAATTTCTTCACTTAGGTGCAGATTATGAGAGTGGAAGAGAGTGTAATTGCATGCATATAGGTGTGGTTATATAGAAAATGCAAGTACTAGGTATCCTATTGCATGCTAGGACATGTGTCCTTGTAGTGGACATATGTCCAAAGGGATGCCATGTAGTTGCCACATGGCCGGCCATGTGGGGCCCACCTCGGGTTGTGTGGCACTTCCTCGGTTTACGTGCATAAGTACCTCGGTATACGTGTCAGTCTCAAATTACGTGCAAACTGGTATTATTTCTAATGTCCGGGTCCGAGTCTGGGTATGGGACTAAGTTAAATCTTATTATGGTCGAGTCGGTAAGGTTACTACAGTCTATATGGTAATACTACAACACGTCCATACCGTCACGTAATTAAAATAATAATATATCGATATAGTCGGTCCAATACAGAAATTCGAAAAAGCTAATATTATTAATGACCGAAAATTACAGGTGTTACATCTTCCACCACCTATTAAAGGATTTCGTCCTCGAAATCAGAGCTTATCTAGGTACAAAATAGAAAAGGATATTTCTTTCGCATCTCTGACTCCATTTCCCACGAAGCTTCTCTTTCGTCATGATGATTCCACTGAACCTTCACCAATGGAATCTCCTTGTTTCTCAGCTTCTTGGTCTCTTGACCCAAAATCTTGATGGGTCTCTCTGTGTAGGATACGTTGCTATTCACCTCGATGTCCTTGAAGTCGATTACATGTGGCGTCGCGCCCTGATGATACTCCTTCAACATACTGATGTGAAAAATATTGTGAATACCTGACAACCTTGGTGGCAACGCGAGTCTATAAGAAACTCTTCCTACGCGTTCCAAGATTTCGAAGGGTCCAATATAGCGTGGCGACAACTTTCCCCTTTTCTGTCCAAACCTTACTACTCCTCGGACTGGTGATACTTTGAGTAAAACATGTTCTCCTATCTTGAACTATTTATCCGTGCGATGTTTGTCTGCATAGCTCTTATATCGATCTTGTGCTGCCTTCATCTTCTCTCGGACAATAATTATCTTCTTGTTAGTCTCTCGAACCATTTCCGGTCCTAGAAGCTTGCCATCTCCAACTTCAGCCCAACATAATGGCGAACGACATGGCCTTCCATACAATGCCTCAAATGGTGCCATGCCTATGCTTGAGTGATAACTATTGTTGTAGGCAAACTCAATCAATGGAAGATGTGTCTCCCATGAACTCTCAAAGTCAATCACGCAAGATCTGAGCATGTCTTCCATTACTTGATTGGTCCTCTCGGTTTGCCCGTCGGTTTGAGGATGAAACGCTGAACTCACTTTTAGTGAAGTTCCTAAAGCTGTCTGGAAACTTTCCCAGAATTCTGCAGTAAACCGAGAATCGCGATCAGACACTATGCTGACGGGTACTCCATGCAATTGTACGACCTGTTGTATGTATAACTGACTCAACTTCTCCACAGAGTATGTCATACTGTATGCTATGAAGTGAGCTGACTTGGTGAGTCGGTCCACAATCACCCAAATAGAGTCATGGCTCTGCTGAGATCGGGGCAGACCTACCACAAAATCCATGGTAATGTGTTCCCATTTCCACTGCGGAATCGGTAATGGCTGTAACAATCCTGATGGCTTCTGATGTTTTGCTTTGACTTGTTGACAAGTAAGACACTTAGAAACATACTCTGCCACTTCTCGTTTCATGCCTTCCCACCAGAAATTCCGCTTCAAGTCTCTGTACATCTTTGTACCTCCAGGATGATCAGTCAAACGGGACTTGTGTGCTTCATCCAGAATGTCCTTCCTCAGAGTCTCCACATCAGGAACACACAGTCGATTCTTACATCGAAATCCTCTATCTGAGCCTACGCTCCATTCCTCGGGTTCCTTTGCCGAAACTTTAGCAAACCACTTCTTCCACTCTTCGTCTTTCTACTGGGCTTCCAAAATACGACTGAGAAGCGTCGGTTGTGCTACTAAACATCCAAAATGGTGTCCTCCTTCTGTCTCTGTGGGTTGGAGATCAAATTCTGCTATAGTTTCCAATGCTTTCCATTCTTGAATCATGAGATTAGCAACTATCTCCCGAGGTTTACGACTCAAAGCATCTGCAACAACGTTTGCTTTTCCAGGATGGTACTGTAGAGTGAAATCATAATCCTTGAGTAACTCCATCCATCATCTCTGCCTCATATTTAGCTCCTTCTAAGAGAACAAGTACTTCAAGCTCTTGTGGTCTGAAAACAAATCAAACTGCTCCCCATAGAGGTAATGTCTCCATGTTTTCAGTGCAAACACAATTGCGGCTAACTCTAGATCATGCGTTGGATAACTCATCTCATATGGCTTCAACTGTCTCGATCCATACGCTATCACCTTCCCATCTTGCATAAGTACACACCCTAATCCTTGGTGTGAAGCGTCACTGTAGATAGTATATCTTTTACCGCTCTTGGGTATTGCTAACATGGGTGCCGAAGTTAACCTCTCCTTCAGCTCTTGAAATGCATGTTCATGTCGATCCTTCCAATCGAACTTCGACTCCTTCTTCGTAAGACCAGTTAATGGGGCTGCGATTCTAGAGAATCCTTCTACAAATCTCCTGTAGTAGCCAGCCAAACCCAGAAAACTTCTAATCTCTGAACCATTACTCGGTCTTTTCCAATCTAGCACTGCGTCAATCTTTGAAGAATCCACTGATATCCCATTCTGAGAGACGACATGTCCTAAGAACTTGACTTCTTTAAGCCAAAACTCGCATTTACTGAACTTTGCATATAGTTGGTTATCCCTGAGTGTCTGTAAGGCAATCTTCAAATGTTCTTCGTGTTCCTCCTTGGTCTTGGAATATATCAGTATATCATCTATAAAGACGATAGTAAACTGATCTAAGTAAGGTCTAAATACCCTATTCATCAAGTCCATAAACAATACTGGGGCGTTGGTTAGCCCGAATGGCATCACAAGAAACTCGTAATGTCCATATCTAGTACGGAATGCTGTCTTTGACACGTCTTCTGGTCGAATTAACAGCTGGTGGTATCCTGATCTCAAATCAATCTTTGAAAATGTCGTGGCTCCTTGTAATTGATCGAACAAGTCATCAATACGTGGCAGTGGGTACTTATTCTTGATGGTTACCTTATTCAACTCCCTATAGTCTATGCAGAGTCGAAGCGATCCGTCTTTCTTCTTTACAAACAATACCGGTGCTCCCCACGGTGATGTGCTTGGACGCACGAATCCCAAATCTTCTAACTCCTGTACTTGCTTCTTCAATTCTTGCATTTCCGTCGGTGCCATCCTGTATGGGGTCTTGGAGACAGGCATGGTTCCAGGTGTCAGTTCTATGCAGAAGTCTATCTTTCGTTTTGGCGGCAAACCTGAGAGATCTTTAAATACGTCCTCGAATTCTCGCACTATCGGAATCTCTGCGATCGTGATCTCTGAGCTTGTGCCCTCGATGGCAGCCAAGCGACTAGTGAGAAAACCATCACTCAACGGGTTACACTGAAAGAAAAAGGGTTGACTTTCAAGTATCGTAAAGGTAATCGACTTGCTAGTACAATCCAAGATAGCATGGTACTTGGTGAGCCAGTCAATTCCTAAGATAACGTCAACCTCCTTCATTGACAAGATCACCAAATCCACGAATAGGTCTCTATCTTCTATGTTGATGGGACAGTTTCTGCATACCCTATTCAACTTAACAGATGTACCCATCGGAGATACGGCATTCAATGCTATAGTAAGGTTTTGAGGCACTAAACCCAAATCTTGTACGACTCTACTAGCAATAAACGAATTTGACGCTCCAGTATCAAATAACGTTTTAACTCTGTTGCTGAAAAGAGTGAGCGTACCTTCTAGATTCTGATGCGCTTCGGCATCAAAACCTGCTGCTTCTAGAATAATGGCATTCAGATGAGTCTTAGCAGCTTGCCCTTGAGCGTTGGGTCCATTGTATCCTCGGCGCGGTGCCTTGCACTCTCGGCTCCAGTGGCCTTTTTCTCCACAATTAAAGCATATGACTTCACCACGATCGTGGTTCTTGGAGGTTCTACAATCTTTGGCATGGTGGCCGGGTATGCCACAGTTGAAACAACTCCCTGGACCTTTTCCTTGGGCGATATAACCTCCTTGATGTCCAACAGGGACTGGTGCTTGTGGTGCTACAGTGTTGGCTTGCTGTGGTTGCCTCCGTGCCTGCTGCGGCTTCCTTTCTCCATTCCAAGCGCGCTTGTTATTCTGATAACGCATGGGTGGCCTTGATCCTTGGACATTTCGTGATGGAAACCTACTGGTAAACCTCTTCTGCCTCTATTTTTGTATATTCTCCATCTGTGTAGCCAACCCTACCAAAGATTCAAAGGATTGATTCACGTAAACTGCAGTCATTTCTTGTAGTGAAAGAGATAACCCTTGGTGATATTGTTCGTTCTTCTTTTCAGGTGTGTCCACCATATGATGCGCAAAACGGGACATGCGTTCAAATTGCGTTGTATACTCCTGAACAGACTTGTTCCCTTGAACCAATTCCATGAATTCTTTCTTCTTCAAATTTTGTTCTACTAATGGAAAATACTTTGCTAGGAACCGTTCCTTGAACACGGTCCATGTCATTTCCCTTATGTCTCTTTCTCCCAAAGTAGCCTCTTCCGCTTCCCACCAGTCTGCAGCGGCATATGTCAACTGAAATATGGCTAGGCGGCGTTTTTCGGCCTCATTGCAATCCATGGCTTTAAAGATGAGATCCATCTCTCGTAGCCATTGCTCTGCTTTCCATGGTTCCATCATCCCATTGAACTTTTCCGGTCTTAATGCGCGGAAACGTTCAAGTAACTTATCCCCTGTCTGCCTTGGGGGTGGTGCTGGACAGTTGTTGTTGTTTCCTACATTGTTTGAAGCCTTCTCAATCCTTCTAACCAAGGCTGAGAGTAGTCCTGTAGGGTCTATCTCATTAGGTATCTCTGGTTCTTCCTCGTTATGACCATTGCCATTCCTCCTACGTCCTCCAGCCATCTGAAAACAACGTACAAGTTTTACTGCTAATATCCTTTGATTCCATACCGAGTCTTTATAGGTGGTCTTGGTGTGTACCAAAGTTAAAATATAATAGGCATACATATATTACTAAATGTCAATGGAATAAAGCGATATAACTGAAACCATTATATTAAACCAAAAAGATTTACATCAAAGTACTGCGTCCAAGGCCAGTACATACTATACAAGAGTTTAAGCATCTCCTAGGTGAGCTTACAAAAAGAACATGTACAAAGTACTTACAACTAAATTATCTATAATACGAGCTACACCAAACAAAACTAATATGCACATCACTATATAGAAGTAATAACAGCTCTCTGAAGATCATATCAGCGTGGTAGGGCATAGAAGTCTGCCTCATCGTCGGTAACCGTAGGTGGTATCTCGTCCCCTGGAACGGTAACTACCTCCGCTGGCATAAAATCCAGCCACTGGTCAAACTCATCTGCTCCACCATCTGGTAATATCCATCCTGGTGCTACGCCATCTCCGCCAACTCCATCCAAGTCGATGTCATCCTCATCGTCTAGCTCTACAACCTCTGGTTGCGCATCGTCCAACTCGACAGCTAGCTCGTCAGGCTCAACGACATCATCTGGATCCACGTCGTCGTGTAGGTCAGGCTGTGCGTCGGGATCGTCCTGAATCAGCTCTATAACTGGATCGTCTGCGGGGTCCTCTAAGAGCTCCTCCTCCGAGTCCTCCTCAACATCAGCTGGATCTGCCCCGTGGTCCTGCTCGGGTATCGGTACTATCTCATCCTCATCAGCTGGCAGTATTGGATGATCGTATACATCATCCTCTGGTCCCTGAGCATCCTCTACTGGATCGGCCTCCTCGATCGGCTCGTCGTCGCTACTCGCTGGGTCGTCCTCAATCATCAGGTCATCGTCATCATCTGTGTCATCACCGTCAGATGGGTCATCTGCTGTGTGGCTACTGCCTGCAGAATCCTCTCTACTCGCTCTGTCGTCATCGCTATCTGTATCCATGGGGTCTGAATCTACATCTGGCTCTGGTATGGGCTCGGGTGAGAATGGTGGTGCTGGTGCGGCCATGATAATCGGGAAGAGTATATCGTCATATAGTGCCTCGTCCTGAGCCATGCTGATAAGCTCCTGGTGGATAAGTATGGTAGTCTCTGAAGCGTGAATCGACTCAAGCTGAACTCGATCTGGATACTGCAGTGCATCGGTATGCACGGCTCTCTGCATATCCTCCTCTAAAATGTGCCTCGCCCTCTAGCGGATCCGCTGTCGATATAGTACAGGGTTGGCAGGCTGGATACGACCGTCGATAATATAGTGCCCTCCGAAATCATCGTGAACAAAGATCGGCTCCATAGTCCTGCAAGAGGAACTAACTTAGTGTCAGTACTAATACGAGGTAAATCTTATGCTCATAACTTAAGGTGTAGGACAATCAGTGAGCACGTTAAAACCTAAGGCTCTGATACCAAAAATCCCTGTCACGCCCCGAAGTACCAAAAATAGGGAAAAATAAATTTCCTTTATGGGTTCGTAGACACGTGACTGGTTGTGAGTGTCACCTGATTGTCCAAACATGCTTATAACAATAATGTGATATGGGAAAGTGACTAAGTTTAGCGGAAGCAGAAATTTAAAACATCCAAGTCTTACATCAGTAGTATATTACAGGCCAAAAAGATATCCAAAAGATATATATTACAAGACCAGCTAAACTATTACATCACTAACATAATAGTAACAGAACTATAACAAAAGAAAAACTCCAAAGTCTTCAGCTGGCGAAACCGTAGCCTTCCTCGTAGTAATCTTCACCAGCATAGTCTTCAGTAGTATAGTCAGCATCTTGATAGCAGTCGGCTCCGTCTAGACCTGCAAAGGCTGAACGTGGAAGGTCCAGCGGCATGAAAAGCCGTTAGCGATTAAGCTAAGTGAGGGCCCCCTTAAGGTTACCACCACTTAAGGTAAGTTATTCTTCATCTCTTCTTATTTCTCGAAATCATATCTCGTTCATCATTTCTTATTCTCGATACTATGCCTTGTTCGTCTTTTCTTATTCTCAAAATCATGTCATATTTAAACCCAATCATTCCTTTTGAAACTTAACCCAGAACTGAACTGACCAATGACATTGACTGAAAGAAGACTTAACTCCAAACGCATTTACTGGTCAAGGAAGTACAACACTCAACAATGAATAGTTAACTGTCGCCCAACTGGCACTCAAACTGTCGCCCAAATGGCATAAGTGTGCGGGACATTAACAATCTCTTGGTCGAACACGTCATGCCGATCCTCAGGTCGCCCGCACGTTACCGAACACGTCATGCCTATCCTCAGACCAAGGGTACGGGAAATTAATAATCACTTGGACGAACACGTCATGCCGATCCTCAGGTCACCCGTACATAACCGAACACGTCATGCCGATCCTCAGTCCAAGGGTGCGGAAAAATAATCAACCACTTGATCGAACACGTCATGACGATCCTCAGGTCATCCGCACTTGACCGAACACGTCATGCCGATCCTCAGATCAAGGAACAAAACATAACTCACCAATCGACACCATGGAATTTCTGAAAGACCAAATTTACAAGAAATATCCAAACACGACACGAAAGTTCACGAATCAACTTTGACCGGTAGTCACACAACTAGAAACGAGGCCCAATGTCCTTTATTCGCATTAAATCTGTTATCA
This sequence comes from Hydrangea macrophylla, assembly GCA_033977485.1. NCBI lineage: Eukaryota > Viridiplantae > Streptophyta > Magnoliopsida > Cornales > Hydrangeaceae > Hydrangea > Hydrangea macrophylla. The sequence goes on from CM066993.1 coordinate 33,993,498, forward strand.
AAGGTTTTATCATTATTTTACGCGTTTGCACGTTTCGTAGTTTAGTTCATTAATATCATCCATTTATAACCGTTAATATTTCGCTATACGTCCGACATTCCGTTTTCCTCTCGATATACTTACGATGGAAACTTTCCCGATCACTTATCAACGTAATAATCATGCCATACAATATACTTATAGTTTGGGTATAAACTTTCAACGGTCATTAGACTATATTCACAAAAATAGAAAACATAGCACATAGCTCATGGATTTATAACGTGAATTTAATACCAATAAACACATAGACGAAACCCTTAACATACTCATCTATGCGATAGCACTACTATAGCACGAGATTTTCATAACAACACAAGTACCAGCAAACTAGCATCAACAATTAACACCACGCATCAACAAAACATTATACAAGAAGTTGTACAATCTGCCAAGATATATTTTCACTGTGTTGACTGAATTATCATGATTTATTTGGGCATGATAAATTATTTTGTAGATCAAACTCAAAACTAAAACATTGTAGATAATAGGAATATCTTCATGTAAAAAAAAATCTAGCTTCAATTACATTTTTGAGCTACTTAAACTATTTATTTTACAAGACATTTCTTATATCTCGGACTGTTCTGTCCCAGATTTATAGTACTGCATCGTACGTGAATTTTACCTATGAAGGAGTGATTTCTAGACTAAGATATAGAAGAGTTATTTGTAGATATATGAGTTACCTTTTACCACAAAAAACTAGCTTAATTCGGATTTTTGAGCTGCACAAAACATTCATTTTACTAAACTATGTTCTGCTGAAAGTTTCAGTTTCTCAGATTTATAACACTGCGTTGTACATGCATTTCACCTATGAAGGAGTGATTTCTAGACTGAGCTATAGAAGATTTATTTGTAGATAAATGAGTTATATTTTACCACAAAAACATCTAGCTTAATTCTCATTTTTGAGCTCCTCAAAACATTCATTTTACTAAACTACATTCTGCTGGAAGTTTCTATTTTCCCAGGTTTATAACACTGCGTTGTACATGCATTTCACCCATGAAGGAGTGATTTCTAGACTAAGATATAGCGGAGTTATTTGTAGATATATGAGTTAGCTTTTATGGATTTGTCTTGCATGTCATGAAAATTTCAACACAAAAACATCAAACTTCTACTAAATATTAGTACATATTATATGTGTTCTAAATTGAATTATATTACTCACAATTACTCATAATTTACTCACTATTTACTCACCAAAGCTTGAAATTAAGCTTGATGTTGTTCTTGATGGAGCTTGAACTTCAACTTCAATGGTGTCACCTTCTTCTTCTCCTATATGAACTTATAACTCTAGCTCTAATTTCTTCACTTAGGTGCAGATTATGAGAGTGGAAGAGAGTGTAATTGCATGCATATAGGTGTGGTTATATAGAAAATGAAAGTGCTAGGTGTCCTATTGCATGCTTGCATGCTAGGACATGTGTCCTTGTAGTGGACATGTGTCCAAAGGGATGTCATGTGGTTGCCACATGGCCGGCCATGTGGGGCCCACCTCGGGTTGTGTGCCACTTCCTCAGTTTACGTGCATAAGTTTCTCGGTATACGTGTCAGTCTCGAATTACGTGCAAACTGGTATTATTTCTAATGTCCAGGTCCGGGTCTGGGTACGGGACTAAGTTAAATCTTATTATGGTCGAGTCGGTAAGGTTACTACAGTCTATATGGTAATACTACAACACGTCCATACCGTCACGTAATTAAAATAATATATCGATATAGTCGGTCCAATACAGAAATTCGAAAAAGCTAATATTATTAATGACCGAAAATTACAGGTGTTACAGTGCGGGATGCCAGAGAGATCATCAATGACAGGCATGCTGCAAGGAATGAGGGGCAAGAGCAAATAGCCCGGGAATCAGCCAAGGACCGCCCGGTCAAGAGCCGAAGTGACCTTTAGGCACACGATTAACCGGACTCAAAGTCGTGCCCTATCTCTGAAGACAACGCACTTCGAAGAAGAAGCCTCTTCATTCGACTCAACCTATCACACTAATTTAGTACGTGAGAGTGGTCGGGACGACGTCGAGGCCCGTATCAACGACCTGTAGAAGCAAATCGAGAAACTGAGCAGAAGTCAGATCGCAACTACACAAACACTGAGATAGAATCACCGTTCACCATCTAGATCACGGGGTTCGCGATTCCACACAAATTTAAGCAACCACACCTTGATTCTTATGACGGTACAGGAAGTCCGGTCGACCATGTCCGGACCTATAAGGCCCATATGGCGTTAACTACCAACGTCGATGAACGGCTCTGCCTGGCCTTTTCCAGCACTCTTAAAGGGCTGGCTACACAGTGGTTCCACGCGCTTAAATAACGATCGGTTCGCAACTTCAAGGACTCAGTAGGCTATTTGTCATCCAGTTCGTCGATATGTTTGGCTGACTGCAACCAGACATCCAGCTTTTGGCTATCGAGCGACAAAAGGGGAAGTCACTGAAGGACTACGTTGACTGGTTCAACCAACAAAAGCTCCAAATCTGCGACCTCAACGAGATGGTCGCAATCATAGCCTTCTGCTCAGGGGTTTAACACACCAACTGCGCCACGTCATTTCATAGAGACCGACCGACAACCTTGGTTGAACTATCCGAGAGGGTCGGGAAATACATAGACACCAAGGAATTCCTGAAGGCTTAGCGCTCGAGCTTCGCGGAGGATGAATCCCTGAAGGCCAAACGGAAGCGGGAAGGTTCTGAAAGAGGTTTGGGAAAGAAGCTGAAGCAGGACTAGCAACGGGGCAGCCGGGATCAAACCCCGATTGCCTTCACACCACTATCTCGACCTATCCAAGAAGTTATGGTCGCTGCCGAAGCTCAGAGATTTCTCAAGAAGCTAACAAAGCTGAAGAGCCTGCTTGAGAAGAGGAACCGGGAAAAATATTACTGGTACCATAAGGATCATGGCCAAGATACTGAGGACTGCTTTAAGCTTAAAATTGCTATTCAGAAGCTCATCGAGCAGGGCCACCTCGCCGAGTTTGTCACTACAGATAGGCGACCGTGGCCTGACACCCGAGCTCCAGAGCAGCCGCAACCCCTCCATTACATCAACATGGTCTCCGGAGGAACATCGGGTGATGGGGACTCATAGTCGACGAGAAAAATGCATGCTTAGGATTCCTGAGCAAATCTCCTGTAAGTCCAATCAGCCAACTCCCCACTGACCGAGGTATAGACGTTTTCATCCGACGATGTCAAGGACCTGTATTGCCCCCACGATGATCCGCTGGTGATGACGTTATCCATAGCCAATTACATGGTCATGAGGGTGTTAGTGGACAAAGGCAGCTCCTCGCACATTCTGTTTGCCTCAACCTTCTATCAGTTCGGGATATCGAGGGACCGGCTCCGACAAGTGGCCACTCCTTTGGTCAGGTTCAACGGATCTAGCACATAACTGCTCGAGATGATAGAACTTCCAGTCTTAATGGGGACCTACCTGCGGTAATCCTTTGTGATGGCAAACTTCGTAGTGGTAGAGGCCCCATCTGCCTACAACGTAATCCTTGGGAGGCCAACGCTCAATAGATCCAAGACGGTTATGTTAACCTACAGCCTGGTTGTCATGTTCCCAACCCTCCAGGGTCCGGGAAGCCTACGAGGAGATCAAGCAACTGCCCGAAGCTGTTACGTCAGCTCACTGCGCAGATAAGCAATTGCAAAAATGATAAATATTCAAGAGATGGACCCGAGGGATGCGAGGGATGGGGTCAGCCCGATTAAGAAGCTCGATCAAGTGGTGCTGGACCCCCAATTCCCCGACCGATCCGTCAGCATCAATACTCTCCTGGGACCAAGTCTCAGAGAAAAGTTAATCCAGTTCCTGAGAGAGAGCCAAGACATCTTCTCCTGGTACTAGGGGTGTCATTTGGAACGGAAATTCCGATTCCGACCGATTCCGATCCGAAAAATTCCGATTTTGGCAACTAAATATGCATTCCGAATTCCGATTTTCCGAATTCCGAAAATTCCGAAAAAAATCGGATCGGAATCGGAATTATTTTTAGAATTCCGAAAATTCCGAAAAATTTCCGAAAATATTCCGAAATTGCATTTTCCGAAACTTTTCCGAAAATATTCCGAAAAATTCCGAAAAATTTCCGAACATATTCCGAAATTGTATTTTCCGAAACTTTTCCGAAAATATTCCGAAATATTCCGAAAATTGTGTTCATCCCACATCGAAAAAACATAAAAGAGGGGGTGTGATGTGCTTCTATAAAAGGCCTACAAGTCTCAAGTGAAATTCCATTAAGCTTGAATTCCGAATATTCCGAAAAATTCCGAAAATATTCCGAATATTCCGAAAAATTCCGAATCTGATGAAATTTCGAAAAATTCCGAAAATTCCAAAAATTCCGAAATTTCGGAATCGGAACTAATTTTGGAATTTCCGAAATTTCGGAACGGAATTCGGAATGCATTTTTGGCTTCCGAAAATTTCGGAATTTTTTCCGAAAGGGGTGTTTCCGATCCGTTCCGGCCGAAACACACCCCTACCTGGTACCATGAAGACATGCTTGGAATTGATCCCCGGGTCATGTCCCACAGACTCAACATTGATCCGAGTTGCCACCCAGACAAGCAAAAGAGGAGAGGTATGGCCCTCGAACGGCAGGAAGTAGTACGTGAGGAGATTGGGAAACTTCTCAAAGCGAAGTCCATTCAGGAAGTACATTATCCCGATTCGCTAGCCAATATGGTGTTAGTCAAGAAGAGCAACGAAAAGTGTAGGATGTGTGTGGACTTCATCAACCTGAACAAGGCTTGTCCCAAGGACTGCTATCCACTACCTAGGATAGACCTCCTTCTGGACTCCGTGGCTGATCACTCACTCCTCTCCTTCATGGATGCCTGCCCCGGGATACAACCAGATCAGCATGTATCCCGGGGACGAAGAGAAGACTTCTTTCATCATCAACCAGGGTACATATTGCTACAAGGTGATGCCCTTCGGCCTTAAGAATGCCGGAGCAACTTACCAATGCCTGGTCAACCATATGTTCAAAGATCTGATCGGGAAAATGATGGAGATGTATGTTGACAGTCTCCTGTTCAAAAGTCGAGACGAGTCTAACCATCTTGAGCACTTGGCCGGGGCGTTTAGCATCTTAAAAAATTTCCAGATGAGGTTTAACCCGGCTAAGTGCATGTTTGGAGTCTCATCCGGGAAGTTCCTAGGACACTTAGTCAGTAGGCGGGGAATCGAGGCAAACCCCAAAAACATTCAAGCCATCATCAACATGCGGTCACATAGGTCAACAAAGGAAGTTCAAAGTTTAGCCCGTCGGGTAGCGGTATTGAACAGATTTGTTTCCCGGGTAATCGACCAGTGCTAACCATTCTTCAAAATCCTCCGCAAGGCTTTTTAGTGGTCAGAAGAGTGTAAAGAATCGTTTTAGGAACTCAAGAAGTACCTGACATCACCTCCTCTACTCTCAGCACCCGTATCAAAGAAAGGAATTGTTTCTTTACCTGGTAGTGTCACCCTCAATAGTAACCTCGACACTCATCCGAGAAGAACACGGGATACAATTCCCGGTTTATTACACAAGCCGGGTGCTCCAAGTGCGAAAAGCTGATACTCCCACATCAATGCACTTGTCACCTCCACCAGTACTTTCAGGCACATGTCATAGTGGTCCTCACAGATCAGCCTCTTCGTCGGATTATGTGCCGGCCTAAAACATCTAGAAGGCTTATAAAGTGGGCGTAGGAGCTAGAAGAATTTGAAGTGGTCTACAAACCCCAAACCGTAATCAAATGACAGGAAGTGGCAGATTTTCTCATAAATTTCACATATCTAGAGAATCTAGTTGAGTAGCTCAACCCACCTGAGTTACCACCCGACCTAAAACCTGACACCCCAACCTGGGTACTCTATGTAGACGCATCTTCCAACAAACAGGGCAGTGGGGCAGGGATCATCCTGACCACACCCGACGGGATCCAATTGGAGTACGCACTAAGGTTCGGGTTTCAAGCATCCAACAATGAAACCGAGTATGAAGCATGTTGGTTGGGCTACAGTTGGTTACTTCAATGGGAGTGCAACAAATTCAAGGATATAACGACTCCCAACCGGTGGTCAACCAAGTCAATCAAGAATACGAAGCCCGAGAAGACAACATGGTGGCCTACTTGGCCTTAGTCAGGTCGATTACCAAAGGGCTTAATGGTTTTTTAATCCAATAAATCCCAAGAGAGGAGAATGCAAGGGCCGATCGATTTGTATACTTGGCATCATCCTTCGAGTCAAACTCCACGGGATAAGGGTATAATACCTATTCAACCCCAGTGTGTCCAACTCGGAGGGAATGAACATCGTTTCGGTCGATTTAGGGCCCAACTAGATAGATCCAATCATGATGTTCCTCACAGCCGGTGGTCTATCAGACGGGAAAGATGAAACCTGGTGGGTAAAATATCGGGCGGCTAGATATCACCTCGTTGACAGCGTGCTTTACAAGATGGTGTTCTCCATCCCTTATCTCCGATGCATCCACGGCGCCCAGGTCCAAGGAGTCTTATAAGAAATCCACGAGGGTGTATATAAAAGCCATGTTAGAGGCGGGGCATTTTCCCACAAGGCACTGTTACAAGGGTACTATTGGCCAACAATGGCCCAGGACTCTCAGGAGTACGTCAAAAGGTGAGCTAAATCTCAAAGGCATTCCAACATGATCAACCTCCCGGCAGAGCTCCTAACTCCAATCCTCAGCCCCTGGTCGTTTGTTCAGTGGGCATTGACATAGTCGGGCCCCTTCCTATGGCAAGGGCTAGGTCAGGTTTGTCGTCATCGCTGTGGACTACTTTACCAAGTGGGCAGAGGCCGAGCCCTTGGCAACTATAACTGAGAAAAAAATAGAGATTTTTATCCAGAAGAACAACCTAAGAAGGTTCAGCGTGCCCCGGGTACTGGTCAATGACAATGGAAGACAGTTTGACACCCCAGTATTCAGGCAGTTTTGCTCAGGCTAAGGGATATCCAACCACTACTCTTCTCCTGAGCATCCTCAAGCTGACAGACAAGCTGAGGTAACAAACTGAATAAACCTACAGTCCATTAAGACCAGGCTTGAAAAAGCCAAAGGCCTCTGGGCAGAAGAGCTACCGACCCTCCTGTGGGCCTATCGCACTATATAGAGAAAATTGGATCTCAGTGCGCAGCGAAATACGGGTACAAATTTAAATTTAATCTAAAAAACTAGATCTATTTCTCGTTTGTATTACTTGCAATCAATATACATGCAAAGGCATATATATGGATTTACCTTTACGATTTGTGAAATTGTTTCGAGAACTCTTCAATGATTGTTGTGATGATTTGACTCCGGTCACTTTATTCCAACAAAGATGTGATCAGCAGAAGGAATAAATGATCTCCGATTGACCTCAAATTTTAACAGCAGATGTATCTCAACATCAACTTCGTCATGTCCAAAAATCGTGAAGTTGCGATAAGTATTGAGCAGTCCGATCTACTTTTTGTGGGCATTGTTCGCCGCTAACGATCTTCGCTCCCAATGTGTTCTTGATCTTTCAGTGCTAAAGATCTTCACTCCTATGACTCTTGGATGTGCTTGGATGCTAGGGTTTGGTGGAAACCCCTCTAGAACAAACTTGGGAGGCTTAGGAAGGGTTTGGGAAGCCTATATCCAATACTAAAAGTTCTGGGAGAATAAAAGACGTGCATATTATGTTTGCCCACAGTTTCTATATTATAAACTTTTGAACTGACCTAAATGCCAATCGATTGCCAATTGCCTTACCAATCAATTGTCGTAGGGGCAATCGATTTCTTATACAATCGATTGTAAGTTATGCAATCGATTGTTGTACCAATCGATTGGATCTGAACACCAATCGATTGGTTCCAAGTTTATCCCAAATCTCCCATTGCATTGTTCCTTCACATCTAAACATTCTTATGAGCTAAGAGTGGGACGCCTAGGCTCTTAATTAGTGGCTCTGTTTAATTATTACTCCATCTAGTCAATACTCTTTAACTAAGGAATTAATAGTTAATCAATCATCATTTATACCACTAAAAAATGATAATTACACTCCAGTGCATAAGTCCAAAATCACATATACATAAGCGATTGCTAGTCTTGTATAATATGATACGGATGTCCCTTCTACCAGACAGTATTCGTATTTATCATCGGGATTTATATGTCAAGATACTGTCGACCCAATGGATAGATACATCTTATATTCCTCAAGTGTCATTCACTGTGCTTGGATTACCAAACATGTCAACAAACACTTTGTTGACAAGGCTGGCCAGCTCTCGGTAATCACTCCTAGTGACATTCTTGAGGGAATACTTACTCTTCGTTTTATAGAAGAGGGTAGAATTCCATCTTGAAAATATATGTTCTCAACATTGCATAACTAATTATCCAAGATGCCCAAGTGTTGATCTTGCTAGACCTCACTGATTAGTAAGTCAAAGCAACCAAGCATACAACTTGTGTCCATAATTGTTGCAGGATTAAGGACATGTATCCCTATACAAGTTTGAGTTCCTATTAACGGTGACAGCATTTAGGTGTCAATAGGTTTAACTCAGGTTCGTTAATGCACCATGTGCACTAGCATATTAACCAAGAGTTAAAATACTCTTATGAATGAGATTCATCATTCTATCTGTAGACGTTAATCATGCTACAGTGTATACCTGATAAGGTATCCAGGCTTATAATTTATTGTGACTTATTTGAAACAACAAGGATTGGTGATTCATATCTCACATGTGTAATCATATACACCAATGAATCACATTCAATTATGTTTAAGGATTTTAATCTAATATTCATCTCATGAATTAACATACATAAATGTATTATGATATTCCATTGTCCAACTAACTGGTTTCAGGGCATATTCTGAACAAACTCCCACTTGCACTCATAACCATATAGTGTTAAAATTAACATCAGCATTGTCTATGTGACTTGTCAAAATCCTTAACCCGTAAGGTTTTGTATAGAGACTAATGATCATTGGTTGAAACAATCCATAGTAGAACATCTTCATGTTATACTATATCCCTAGACAAAAAGACATCACAAGACACGTATCCAATGCAGCCAATTTGAACATTGTCCAAAACACTATCACCTAGCATATATCTACTAGTTCTTTCTCAAGCGTTAAAGAACATACACTTTACGATAGTTCAGTGAGCTGAACTTTTGTTTGGACTGATATCTATGAACAACCTCAACGGTATAACAAATATCTCATGCCTAACATCACATACAAGGTTTATTAATAGCCTAGGCTTATGATACACCTTTCATGCAATCTCTTTCATCTTGCGTCCTGAGATACAAGTCTTGAAAGAGCAATCGATTATGTTCAAAGGTGAATAACTTTTATCAAAATGCTCTATGTTGAATCTAGCCAGTAACTTTCTGATATAGAAATTTGAGATAATCTCATTATCTTACCTTTCCGATCATGAATGAGCATAATCCAAAGATTACAGCTCGCCTCACCGAGATCACAAATATCAAGTATACTGTAAAAACTTAACCTAAACCATTGATAACACTCCTTTAACATCTCACAATGATAAAGTTTTCATCAATATGAGGAACCATAATCACCACCACACTTCCTTTGCGCAAGGATCCCTTCATCCATGTAAGCTACATCCATACTTTAGACGAATCTAAAGTGTTTTGACCAACATGTCAAAATAGATGTCCTTATCTATGGATGATTGCTGTAGTCTGTAGACTTATGAAAATAGCATACCAGAGCTTTCTTCATCACAAAACTTTAATGCATAAGAGGATTTCAGCATTGCTAAGAATTCTCCCACTACAATGAAGTACCAATTCAGGAATAGATGAAGAGGTAGTAATTGTAATTCTAGATGATTTATAGATTACTTTGAGATATAAATAACTTTACTCCTCAATATTATCTTTTTTAAACTTGGTTCCCAACCAACTTTTGTTTTCTCTAGAAGCATTGTGGTTCCATCGAGAAAATCCAAGGAATAGTAATAACTCTAAATAACTGATCTCATGACCTAGTCATGCCTAAAAGAAAATAGTTCCTTCTACCTACTACACCATCTCGTGAAGGCGCACTAGGTGCAGACGACTGAGAAAGAATCTCATTCTTATCTCATATGGACAATAAACGCATTAGACAGACACTAGAGTAGCCAAAACTACTTTTGTAACTTCTAATGTTTATTAGCCCGCATACGTGAGTATACCCTAATTCTAATAAGCCTTCGATTGTGTGATCTTTCAAAAGAAAAGTCACCTGATCATAATACCCTCTAAATAGGATTGATAAATAGGCAGTGGTCTTAGCAACCAAAAGAGTTTAGGATCCAATCATTTACTCATTTGAAAAAATTGTTTTACTCATTTTAAAACCCCTTTTAAATTGATTCAATGATGAAGGCAACAAATGTAAGATTATGTCAACTTGAGTCTCACCATCAATGTCAGAACCCAGAACTTTTAGTACTTTGAAATAAGTAATCATTTTAAAAGCATGCTCTCTTATTGAAGTTTCTTCCAACATTCTGGTGCCCATGACTAACTCTAAGGCTCTAAGCCTTGCAGTTCGGCTCAGTTCCCCAAACATCTCCTCGAGGTTCAATATTATAGCATGGGCAGTGAAAAAAGATTGATGTTGCTGCTTAAACACATCAGACAAAGAGTCTAAGATGCTAGAGCGAGCCATTCCATCAACTTTTATCCACTGCCAATATTGATCCGCAAGATCTATTTGGGTGTCACAGCATGGAATAGGTGGACAGAGGATGGCCAGAACGTATTTACATCCATTAGCAGTTCATAATTCATCCAGTTCCAGTTTCCATTCAACGTAGTTATTTTCAATTAGTTTATTCTGGATCATGGTTATAGCAAGTGGGCTAGACATAATGAATCTGAAATACAAATAATATAACAGAATTACAATATGCAAATCATAAATATGACAATTTATATGATACATTTGAATTCCCTTAACCAACTCATTAATTGTCTTCAGGATGTCAAGCCTATGAAATTAAGTCTCCGTGTAGCGATCATAACCTCATAGCCTGGTTGGGAAATCCATCATGAATGTCGTGCAACTCTTTCAAAACAACTCATGACTCCTGATCTTTTGGTCTCTAAGTTTCTAGATAATGCTCCGTGTGGAATCCCTTACCCATAGCTTAGCTAGTGTTCACCATTAACTAGAATCTAATGACAACCATCTCAAGTAGTGCCTTAGTGTAGTGGTCACCCTCTAACATGTCTCGTTGATTCTATCCAAAGTAAGTTCATATCTAGTAACTAATGAAGAGTCTATCCTCCGTATGGAAAGATCACCCATGGTTGGGTGACCCAGAATATTCTATTCACCTTACAATGAACTGTTTATGGAAGACCGTGGGAGTTATAAATACAAGTCCCTCTCCCACTAGATTTTTATAATATCTAATAATCAATAAGAAATACCCTCCGTATGGAATGATCACTCATAAATGAGTGACACAGAGTATCTCTCATACTTACAATGAACTAATAGGAATTTTTAAAATAAAACCGTTGTTTACTCATTACCCATAAATATCCAATATTTATTAATGTGTCAAAAATGCCCATTTTCTTTAGCCATGATAAAATCCAATTATCCATTTATTAATTAATTCTGACTAAACTATTGGTTTTTGCCCATGCAATCACAAATAATATATATAACACATATATAATGAACATGCACAAGCAAATATCCACGCAAAATTAAATAAATAATCATGCATGAATAAAAACAAGTCCATCTCTCTCATGGCACTATCTCCAAAGTCCATCCTTAGGCTTCAAGCTTTAAGGCTCCATCTTCATGGTTCCAAGCTTCATGGCTCCATCTTGTGGCTCCTCCAATTAATCTAATTTACAATAATCCTATACCTCTGTAGAGGTTTACAAAACAGATCTAAGAAAAGTAAATTACATAAATGGCTAGGGAAACCATTATAGTTCTCCTTTGCATAGGAATGAAACTATAATGCCCTTTACAATGCCACAAATCAAATTAAATGAATTTAAACTACATTAAATTAACACCTAATTTTTCCATGAGAGAGTAGGCTACCTGCTTAAGAAGTTAGTTGACATACATTCACAACATATATGCCTATACATCCACGCATGAAGTATATTCTAAAATAAAACATGCATCAATCACAAATATGTATATTTTAGAATTATGAAGTTTCAAGCATACAAAAATTAAATTTATGTATTGCCTTCTATGACAAAACAAAACATATTGTCCAAACTCCATTGGTGCACAAGATTAGGTTTTCTAAAACCTAAAGATCCAAAATATTTAAAAAACATGTTTTTCAAAATAATAGAATTTATAAGTATTTCAGAATACTTAATATACTAATATTAAATGTTTAAAACAATTTTAAAACTAAAATACACATTCTGCCCAAAGGCGATCGATTGCTGGTAAAGCCAATCGATTGCTTAAATCGATTGCCATAATCCAGTACACACCAATCGATTGCCAAAAGGAGACAATCAATTGGACTGCCAATCGATTGCCACTATGTCAATCGATTGCCCATCCAATCGATTGGAAACAGAACCAATCGATTGGACTATACCAAAGAGTCAATATCCCAGACCAGATCGTGAAAAAGACTAGATTGTGTAATTTAAATGCACCAAAACGTTTTCTTATTAATCTGATCAGTTCTGAACTAATCAGATTAAAATAAGATCAAAACTAGATGATCTTAACAATCAAAAAATCCTTTTCTAAAAAGGATTTAACTTTGATTTATCATAGTTCATCATACTTCATAATTCGATTACAAGTAGTATAAACGAGATGGCTCGGATACCAATTTTAGAGAAAATTGGATCTCAGTGCGCAGCGGAATATGGGTACAAATTAAAATTTAATATACCAAAACTAGATCTACTTTTCATTTGTATTACTTGTAATCAATAAACATACAAAGACATATATGGATTTACCTTTGCGATTTGTGGAATCGTTTCGAGAACTCTTCAATGATTGTTGTGACGATTCGATTTCGATTGCATTATTCCGACAAAGATGTGATCAGCAGAGTGACTAAACGATCTAAGATTGACCTCAAATTTTAACAGCAGCTGCGTCTCGACGTCAGCTTCGTCGTGTCCAAAAATCGTTAAGTTGCGATAAGTTTTGAGCAATCCGATCTACTTTTTGTGAGCGTTGTCCGACGCTAACGATCTTCTCTCCCAATGTGTTCTTGACCTTTCAGTGCTAAAGATCTTCACTCATATGACTCTTAGACGTGCTTGGATGCTAGGGTTTGGTGGAAACCACTCTAAAACAAACTTGGGAGGCTTAGGAATGGTTTGGGAAGCTTATATCCCATACTAAAAGTTCTGGTAGAATAAAAGATGTGTATATTACGTTCTACCCATAGTTTCTATATTTATAAACTTTTGAACCGACCTAAGTGTCAATTGATTGCCAAAAGTGGCAATCGATTGCCTTACCAATCAATTGCTGTGGGGGCAATCGATTTCTTATCCAATCAATTATAAGTTATGCAATCGATTGTTGCACCAATCGATTGGTTCCCAGTTTATCCCAAATCTCCCATTGCATTATTCCTTCACATCCAAACATCCTTATGAGCTAAGAGTGGGACCCCTAGGCTCCTAATTACTGGCTTCGATTAATTATTACTTCATCTAGTCAACACTCTTTAACTAAGGAATCAATAGTTAATCAATCATCATTTATATCACTATAAAATGATAATTGCACTCCAGTGCATAAGAATAAAATCACACATACATAAACGATTGCTAGAGTTGTATAATATGATAAGGATGTCCCTTCTACTAGACAGTATTCAGATTTATCACTAGGATATATGTGTTAAGATACTATTGATCCAATGGATAGATACATCTTATCTTCCTCAAGTGTCAATCACTACACTTTGATTACCAAATATGTCAACAAACACTTTGTTGACAAGGTTGGCCAGCTCTCGGTAATCACTCCTAGTGACATTCTTGAGGGAATGCTTACTCTTCATTTTATAGAAGAGGGTAGAATTCCATCTTGACAATATATGTTTCCAACGTTATATACCTTATTACCCAAGATACCCAGGTGTTGATCTTGCAAGACCTCACTGATTGGCATGTCAAAGCAACCAAGCATACAAATTGTGTCTATAATTGTCTCAAGATTAAGGACATGTATCCCTATACAAGTTTGAGTTCCAATTGATGGTGACAACATTTAGGTGTCAATAGGTTTAACTTAGGTCTGTCAATGCACCATGTGCACTAGCATATTAACCAAGAGTTAAAATACTCTTATGAATGAGATTCAGCATTCTACCTGTAGACGTTAATCATGCTACAGTGTATACCTGGTAAGTTATCCAGACTTTTCATCCACTATGACTTATTTGAAACAACAAGGATTTATGATTCATATCTCACATGTGTAATCATATACACAAATGAATCACATGCAGTGATGTTTAAGGATTTCAGTCTAATATTCATCTCATAAACTATCATACATAAATGCATTATGATATTCCATTGTCCAACTAACTGGTTTGAGGGCATATTCCCAACACACCACTTCCTGAGCAGCAATAAGGGAGATCCCGTTCTCACTTACCTATGGCTTTGAGGTAGTGGTCCCCACAGAACTTGGACTGCCAACATATCGGGTGGCAAACTTCAGCGAGCAAGGCAATGGGAGCAATGGCGTCTACAACATTTCTGGCCGAAGTAAGGTTGCGCTTCTTGTTTGAATTGGAGCCAGATTGAAGCCCTCAGAGGAGAGCTCGACCTAATAGAAGAGAAAAGGGTCCCGGTATATCTAAAAGTAGCAGGCTACAAGCAGCGGGTCTCGCGGTACTTTAACAGCAAGGTCAAGCACCGCAGTTTTTACATCGGGGACCTCATCCTAAAAGCAGTAAATTAGTCGACTAAAATCCCAAGTCACAAAAAATTGGGACCAAATTGGGAAGGGCCCCACAGGGTTACCCGGATCAACCGGTAAGGAATATACTGGTTACAGACGCTAGAAGGGCAGGAACTGTCACACCCTTGGAACTTGGAGCATCTATGGAAGTACTTTCAGTAAGATAAGGATAATCATCGGTCAGGGAATTGTGTTTTCTTTAAAAAAAAAAAAAGTTGTAGCTCTTTCCAAGTAGTTTAATAAAAAGCTTACCTTTTACAAAATGTGTTCCGTACCAATGTTCTGTTACAACAAAAGACTCCGGGGTCACACCCGAGGCACATAAAAGACCTCGGGATCCCACCCGAGGCGCGCAAAAGACCTCAGGATCACACTCAAGGCTCCTAAAAGACCTCGGGATCACACCCTAGGCACTAACTCCACTTAGGTCTATAACCTACGATGGGGGCTAACCCCTTAGGTGGCCAACAATAGAGGAGTCAAAAGACCCCAGAACTAATAACGTTCTGGGTCAGTTACCTACAGCCATAACCTCTGCACATCCCCGCCTTAGCAAAAACTTGGGGGGCAGGAAAGAGTAATGAACTAATACAGGAAACCACACCGGGCATTAATAGGACTTGGAGTTGACTAAGTATAAACCCCTAAAACATTCCTAGGTACCTATAATGCCCAGAGCTTACCGACTGGGTAGTAACAGGATTAAAAACTGACACTATCCCGAACGGGACCTACAAACCTCCTAGTCATCAACGAATCGGGAAATTTAAGGCGTTACAGGTCCCTAAAAGACCAAGCGTTCCCTACCTGCCACGGTCCTAAACCTTTTGTTAAGGTAGGGTTCTGATAAGACTACCAACCGATTGGATACGGGCAATCACAAGGGAATGCAGGCAATTAAAGTGCTAATGCAGACAATAAATGGTGTAAAAGTGACCTCAAAGGGCCTTTGTCATTTAAAAATAATAATACATTGCTCGGGGGGCAATTATAGTAGCCTTCCCCTCCGCCCCCCCCCCCCCCCCCCCCCCCCAAAAAAAAAAAAAAAAAAAAAAAAAAGGTATTACAAAACTAGGGGTCGTCTACAACGACCACCTCCTCCATCTCCCCGACCTCTCCGTCGGGAACAACTTCACCGAGGGCCCCTTCTTCAGCACCTTCCTCAATAGTTGGGGCTAGCTCCTTCTAGAAGTCGGACTCCGCCCAAGAGTATCCCGAGAGGTCCGAGTCAGGATGGTCTGCAGCCGCCCTCTTTGATAGGTCGGCATAGCCCTTGAGGAAGCTGGCCTTAAACACCTCATCAACAGCCTTAGTCGCTTCCTCCCGAGCAGCCTCAGCATCGGTGATGGCTTTCGCCTCGATAAGCCTTCCTAGCATCCCTTTCGATGGCCAAATCCTCTTGAGCCATTCCCAAATCCAGGGTCAGGGCCTTTGTCTTCTCGTTCTCTACGGTGAGGGCAAAGTTCGAGGCCTCTCGGGCTACTTTTTCCGTAGAGAGAGCGGTCTCAGCAGCGGCCAACTTCTTCGCCATCCTGAAAAAATAGACCTCAACCCCGGCTGCTAAGCAACCGGCCTGAAAGAAAATAACAATGAACCCATTAGTCGCCATGAAGAGGGTAACAGGGGCAAGAAAACACAAATGGCTTACTGTGTGGGAGATGTTATACAACCACCTGATGAGCCTCGAGACTCAGCCTCAGACATCTCTCAATCTGGCTTTGGAGTAGCCCGGGTCTAATCCGCCCCTGGATGTCATCTGTCACGTCTGCCAAGGGCACACCGGTCAGGATATTCTCTGGAGGTCGTACGACGGTGGTCACCACTTCGATCCTAGGAGTCGAAGTCCCAACCCAATCCTGGTGAGGGCCACGTTGAAGCCGCTTGAGTTGTTGTCCAGTAGTAGGTTCTTGCCTCTTTTTCCTCTGGCCAGCCCAGGCGGCTTACGCAGCCTCCTTCTCCTTCAAGGCAGCTACATCCATAGGAGCCATCTCTGTGAAACATCATGAAAAGATATGAGTTAGAGGGTGATTGATTAAGATATGCACAACAACGATGCGAAAGGGAAATTTGTAGAACCTGAAACTTACCAACAATGACAGGAGGGAAGATCGGTGTAACAAGAACTTTTTTCGGACGATAAGTCATCACAGGCTCTCCCGCCCAGGACAATACATCGACAATATTTGTAGGAGCCTGAGCTAGCACCCTTATCTTGTTCAGGCACTCTTCCGAGATATTTCGTGGGTCGGCAGATCCCACTGCAAAACCAAAAGAAGCCAGCCTACATTACGGTAGCAAAAAGCAAGAGCCAAAATATCACATCCTGAATTTTTGGACAACTAATTATTCAATTCAGAGCATGTATCCGGACGAAAATTCAATTGCCAAAATCTCAAGAGTGACCTTCTTGCACAAGCTAACAGATAATTTATTGAAAATAATATATAATACTCATTAAATAAGGACATGTGATCTTGTTTTTAAAGAAAGACTCTTTAGTATTAAATTTGTATTCCCAAACATCCATTTCATTATAAAATAAATAAAGTTCCATTGCAATTATTATTCCCTTTTCAAATTTAAAAAAAAAACCATCATTTTCATAAATTAAATCTCCATACAGAGTTCAGCAGAAATAAAATAAATTCTAGACATCCTTTGGTCAAGAGCCACTACACTATTCCCAATCTCAATAATACAATCCTTATTACAATTGTACACACTGGCCGACAATGCCCGAAAATAAAATATAAATAAGATACAGCTAAATGCAAAGTACAATTCTAGAAAACTGCAACTCCAAGACATCAACAGCTCCACAGAAAATCTCCCATTACTAAACCTGCACATACAGTCGACTACGTTTCATATTGAACCCGTAAACTACAGACCACACTACAACATATTTGGGTCAAGACAGGTAATTCCACACACATATGTGGACAATAGAATAGTTTCCATTTATGTGGTGGTAAGTAGTTTCTTGCCCAAAACCCAAAGCTACGTACTACGAATTTCATACTTACCAATCTACTTATGGTGAGCCAAACCTGTAAAATGTTAATGGGCCCACCATCATGCAATACAAAAGTTAGTAACCACAAAAATACCATGAAGATGTGCAGAACACTTTTTTATTAAAATATCACCAGAATGGAAATCTTAATCCTAAGCTACATGTTAAAAACAATTGAAGTTAAACTAACAGCAATAAAAAAAGTAATTTATTTGAACGGCTAACTCTTTGGGAATTTATTTACAACAACACTCTTACTTTTATGAACGATTCATTATTCAATTTCCTAGGTTCACCACTTGGCCACCCTCCATGGTACACCCGCACATATATCCCATGTGTGCCCGGACATACTACCAATATGCCTAGACGTCTATAAATTAAGCCGAGCATAAGGCTTAGGCCATATTGATCACGAAACCACTAGCTTAAAGGTACACTCAGCAAATCGAGCTACCAAAAAAATTTACACAAGGAGCGGTGAACATTAACGAACTTGAAACAATTTCTGCATTCTCAGAATTATAAAATTTCATCGGACTCAAAGTCAATGACTATCACCCATTTTTCATAGCTCCACATTATATGAGAATTGATGTATCTCCAAGTAATTTTTCATTAAGTCATATTAACGAATAGAAAATCCACAAAGAAACCATATTATCTAAATTTTGCACGTTTAACCATACTAAAAACTGCTACTGTAATTTTAAATTTCTACCCAAACAGTGTAGATTCAGGAAAAACTTAAAACACGAAAAGTGTGCAAAATCACGTTTTACATAGGACAAGCGGATAGAATTCTAAAATTCTAAGCTATGATTTTCTAATATTTTTCTGAAGTTTCAGAAACTGTTAAAATTACAAAAAAAAAAATGAATTTCACAAATCTTTCGAATTATCATGAGTATTTAACACAAGTGTTTATACATCTAACTATCCACATACCGTTTACAAATAACTTAGGATTATTACCCGAGGATCAAATTCATGAAGTCACACAAAGGTCATAAATTAATTCGACAATAATATTGTGCATTCTAACGCAAAATAATTAAACACCAATAATTAAATTAGACATGTAAAAAATTTATTCAAAATACACAAATACTAAAAATCTCGTTTTTTATCTTACGGGCTCACAAAAAGATATCATATGGGCCCAAAATGCAGTACAAAGTACTAAAATGAGCAGCCCAATGAGTACCCATGACCCCAGTACTTAATCTGAATATTAATTACATTATTTAATACATTTACGGGCCTATAAATACTGCTAAAAATTTAACACATCACTTTCAATAACTTGGCCAATTGAAACTTTTACCACTTTAACCCCACCACTTAACTTTACAAAACTTCTTATAGTAATTAATAACAATAAAAAAATAATTGCCTACAAATAAATAAATGACTATAAAAATATAAATGCATACAGTTAATTAATAACACATAAAAATTCATATCGCTTCCTTAACATATTTAAAAATGAATATTTATTTCAGAAAAAAAAAAATACGAGGTGTTACATTCTACTCTCCTTAAAGAAATTTCGTCCTAAAATTTGAAGCGACGGTAAACACAAATAGTATTCATAAATAATTATAAACATACAATTAATACAAAGCACATGATTTACATTTAACACTCAACCATACATGGCCTAGTACATCGAGCGAATAATCCAAACAAGAAAACTCTCATATATATATATATATATATACCAATAGTCGACAGTTAATTCTAACATGCACAAAAACACAACACAATAAAGCCACCAATAATTCTAACAGGCACTAAAACAAAAGACGCGAAAGTTATTGCTTTACCCGTTATACTCGATCACACTGTACATATCACACAGACAAATACAAATACAAATATGATTAAATACATAGCTTCACATAAACACTTAGATATCAAATAATTAGAACCCAATGCTGCAATTCAAACAAATTAAAAACTATCTACATACCCATGTTCACCTCTTATCGTGCCCCGCATTACACCTCCTCATACATACCCTTTACTTACTGTTTACGCAGATGCCTTCAAGAATACAGAATACCATTAGATTGAAAGAACAACACTTCTTGTTGAAAATAAATCAAAACTCCACCAAATTTATAGCAGATGTTGTAGATACAAGAAGGTCGTCTGTTCGATATAAATCTCAGAAAGAATAGAACTCCCATATAGGATTATAAAGAACAACTACATGGACAGACTGCTCGTAGATAACATCGTCTTCATAATAAAAAAATCCAGAAGGCTAATATTAATCAGGTCTTCACAAAATAAATAAGATCTATTGTAACAGCAGAATACCCAGTTATAATAATTAATATCATAAAAGGAAGAAACCCATCATGTCTGAAATAATAAATCCGCCTCATAATATTCGGCGATGATAAGAGAGAAGTAGAGCTTTGCTAGTCATGTAATAAGTCTTCTGATAATATGAGAAATTTTGATGCTCCAATAAAATAATAACCCTCCTGAATAAGAAACCGGCATATGGCAGGAAATAATATCTCGAAGAAAAATTGTCTGATATTACGTAAGAACTCCACCGCCAGATCAAACTCCAACTCCCCTCAACTACTCCTCCATTTTCAACAATAAATGTCTGGATTATTATGCAAGAATTTATAGTAATACATACGATTATCATGTAATATCATATAGTTATACTCGGTCATCATGCAATGACACCTACTTAGAGCTATACAAATACTACGTACTAAATTAAAAGCATTACATGTCACATAAGCAATACATAAATACTACATAAACAATACAGAAGTGACACAAAGAAAACACATAAGTACCACGTAGCCCCAAGCCCAAAAACATTCATAAACCTAAAGCTCTTGGCCAACTCCTAACCACGATCCAAGAATCACCTAGTCACACAATCTAGGTTCACCTAAAGCTCTGATACCAAACTGTCACACCCCGAATTTTCGGACAACTAAATATTCAATCCAAAGCATATATCCAAACAATTGTTCAATTGCCAAAATCTCAAGAGTGACACTCTCGTACAAGCTAACAGATAATTTATTGAAAATAATATTTAATATTCATTAAATAAGAACATGTGATCTTGTTTTTAAAGAAAAACTCTTTAGTATTAAATCTATATTCCCAAACATCCATTTCATTATAAAATAAATAAAGTTCCATTGTAATTATTATTCCCTTTTCAAATTAAAAAAAAAACATCATTTTCATTAATAAAATCTCCATTCAGAGTTCAGCGAAAATAAAATAAATTCTAGACATCTTTTGGTCAAGAGCCACTACACCATTCCCAGTCTCAATTATACAATCCTTATTACAATTATGCACACTGGTCGACAATGCCAGAAAATAAAATATAAATAAAATACAACTAAATGCAACGTACAATTCTACGCAACTGCAACTCCATGACATCAACAGCTCCACAGAAAATCTCTCATTACTAAACCTGCATATATATTAGACTACGTTTCATATAGAAATGCCTCCGAATGCATAACACACTCGGGTCAGTCACATGACTAGTATGAGTTAAACAAAATAACAAGTCTTAGGGATCCAACTTGAACCTGTAAACTACAAACCACACTACAACACTCTTGAGCCAAGATAGGTAGTTCCACACACAATTCTGGACAATAGAATAGTTTCCATTTATGTGGTGGAAAGTAGTTTCCTGCCCGAAACCCAAAGCTACTACGAATTTCATACTTACCAATCTACTTATGGTGAGCCAAACCTATAAAATGTTAGTGGACCCACCATCATGAAATACAAAAGTTAGTAACGACAAAAATACCACAAAGTTATGCGGAATGCCTTTTTATTAAAATATCACCAGAATGGAAATCTGAGTCCTAAGCTACATGTTAAAAACAATAGAAAATTATTGGAAAATCCCTACAAGTAACCCTCAAAAGTTTAAAACTCCAATTGGTTTGACCATTTTCTAAAAAGGACAAAAGGAATCTAAGCCAGTGCTCATACGGTATAAGTGCACGCTCCATAGAAGATCCCACATGCTTCTTTCAGCAACTCACACCATGTGAGTGGCTGTACCATATGATATCCATTTCGAAAATATTTTTTTTTAGTTTTAAACCTCCATAACTTTTGATCTATAACTATGTTTCTTACAAATTTTATACTGTTAGAACCATGTCGACAAGAGCTACAAAACTAGAACCATAGTTGATACCTTTCAAGCAAAAGAAAAAAACTCTTATTTTTATATGTCATGTTCCAGACGAATCTAATACAATTTTCACATAATATTAATGTATGGGTTATTGAATTTTCACGTAATATTCACGTATGCCCAGTTGATATGTTGTGAGAAGAAAAAAAAAACGAATGTTCACTTTGTTCTTAAGGAGAGTTTTAGTGAAATTTCACAAGAATTTTGCATTTGTTTGGGTTGAAAAACTATGTTTTATAATAGATTTGTGAAATTTGATTTTTTTTTTAAAACGAAATATGCATTGTTCAATATGAAAGAGAAAAAAAATAGTGAAATTTCATTGAACTTGTACATGAATATTAAGTGAAATTTTACTTAAATTGACATTTGAGGGACTTTTTAACCAAGTAAGTATTAAATTAGACCTTAAACTCTAGAGAGTTACTTCTAGCGACTTTAAGGATAGTTAGTGAATTTTCACTTGACATACTAAGTGAAATCTCACTGAACGACTACATGACTGTTAAGTTTAACTTCAAGTTTTTCAGGAAGAAGGCATGTACGGGTTTAGTGAATTTTCACTTAATATTTATGTATGCCAAATTGATATGTTTTGAGAAAAAAAAATTAAAAAAAACGAATAGCAATAAAGCCATTGCTAGCTCATTAAGGCTTAGTTTGGCCCCCATTTTGGTGTCTTTCCTTTTTTATAGCACAATTTCATGTTAATTCATTTGGCAACTAGTTTATGAGCTTTGCAAAAATTGAACTTAGGGCTTTTTTGGGGAGAGCTTTTAAAAGCTCTAGAATTGATTGAAATTTCACTTAATATTTTATGTATATCAAATGAAATTTCACTTATTATTTATGTATGTAAAAACATGAAATTTGTATGTTTTGAGAAGAAAAAAAAAAGGACGAATTTTAACAAGAATTCCTACACTTGTTTTGGTTGAAAATTTGTATTTTATAATTGATTGTGAAATTTGCTTCTTTTAACAAAATATGCATTGTTTAATATGCAAAAAGAAGAAGAAGAAGAAGTGAAATTTCACCATGCATATATGAATATTTAGTGAAAATTTCGCTTAACTCATACATGAACATTAAGTGAAATTTCATTTAACTTTGCATTTAAGAGACTTTTTAACAAATTAATAATCAAATTAGACTTTAAATGTAATACCCCGTTATTTTAGTTTTACTTTTTATTCTCGAATATACCAGTTTTGGAAATTTTGTAGTATGAAATTACCTGTGTGTATGTGGGTTTGTACGAGCTCAACACATGGGATAACTTCCATGAAAAACTTGGAGCCCAAACATTTACTGTGCACTGTGTGTGCATGTGTGTGCCGTAGTGTGTGTGTTTGGTAGTATTTATATGACACTCAAACACTCTCTTTTCTCTCATCCCAACTCCCTGGCTCTCTATATCTCTCTCTATCAGTAAGCATATAACACACCCACACAAATATTGATTTATGCACACACATATGATTACTTATACACACATATAAATAGTTATATAGATTCAGAGAGTTTCAATTCTAGAGCTTGGGTTGTTTTCTATCTGATATTAAATTGGGTAAGGTTCTAAACAACCTCTTGTTTCCATTTAGTTTATATACCACTATAGATATATATATATAGCCAGATTCATGTCTACAATTTCAAGGGATTGAAATTCAAGTTTTGAATTCAAGCTTTAGATTTTGGTAAGCTTTTATTTTGATTTCAGTTCACTATAAACTGTGTATATAGATACATATATATATGGATTTCATATATGTATACCGTTGAGGGTCCAAAAATAGCGAGCAGAAAAACTGTCACAGAAACGTGAATTATTTATATCAAATGAAAGGTCTCGATCCCACGAGGCTCCATTTCAAATTTCAAAAGCTAATTCATAACGGTTGCGACGAACGGTCGAATTAAAGTTTTGTCACCATTCGGTTTTTCGATAAAATCAAGAGCTGTGTTTTGATTCTTGAAAAACTGATTTCATATTTGAAATCTACGTGGAAAAAGGAAGAGATTCATATATTGGAATTTCATTTTTAATTAAGTTTTCAAAATGGGTGCAAACCAACCTTTGATTTCAAAACAGGGGGAAAAGAAAGAAGAAGACGACACTATGACATCTCGCACGCGCGACTCGCGCGAGCGAGAGGTCGCACGAGTGACCAGGCATTTTTTGAAAATTGTTTTTAAAGGACCACGTGGCCTTACTGAACACGTTCCGCTCGAGCGACCCGCGCGAGCGAGGTCCCGCGCGAGCGGCCTGCGCGTGCAACCTCAGGAAGTTTGGTAAAATTTTCTATTTTGTTGTATTTAAGTCTGTTACAAGCTAAGGGACCTTACACCCTAAGGTTTAAGAGTTGTACTTTACCTTTGTAGTAGTTGTACTCATGCTTTGAGGTGTTGTACCTCACTAATATACGCGCATTATTGTATATTGAGATTTGTAGCAGATTGAGCAGTTCCGGTTTCTATTCTGATTAATTATTCAGTCTATCCTTGGTGAACGGTAGTTCCGTATAACCCTCAATAAAGTTGTATAACATGTTAATAGTGTACTTACATGTTTACTTCAGCTGCTATACCTTAAGTGGTTACTTGAGTTGCTATGCCTTATATGTTTACCTGGATAATTTCAGCATGTCTATTGTGTTGCTTTGAATTGATAGCATGCCTTAATAATCTATCTTATGAAATATTGAATATGTCTGGATGCTTAGAGCTCGCATATGTCATATCATTTCATAAGCATGAACATGAACACGAACACGAAAATCACAAAAATGATTTTGGGATGAAAGACCTTAGAGGCTTTCAATTTTTGAAAAGGGAAGACCTTAGTGGCTTCCAGGTTTAAAAAGGGAAGACCTTAGAGGCTTCCATGCATAAAATCCTCTAGGAGGGATTTTTTTTTTGAAAAGTTAGAAATCCCGGATTTGTGGGTAGGCGTGTGAGATGGGTACCACTAGGAACTCAAATTGCGGGATGTGCTGCAAGAAACCCCCGTAACAGTAAAGGCTAGGCCTCCGTGTAATTCGTAAGGCCCAAAGTCCCGCACGTTTGAGGCTAGGCCTACATGGACGGGAAGCCCATGGTCCGGGTAATGATGTTGACGATTGAGGGTGAGTGTTTGAAAAGGCATGAAAATGGTTTTCAGGCATTAACCTTGGCATTCATTGCACTCACGCATGTTATATAACAGATGTTATTGTGCGGTTATATGACTATACGAGCCTTTTTGGCTTATGGACTATTAAACTTTTTTTTTCAGGTGATATAGATAAGGGCAAGGCCCCGAGAATTTTCAATGCTTCCGCTATAGTTTGAAGACCCGTGTGTGGGGATTTTCATTTAGTGAATGTAATAAAACTTTGATTTTAAAGAACATGTTATGTTTCAATTGGACAAATGTTAGTCCACCAGCTTTTGAATTAAAGGATAACTTCACTCTGATTTTCGGCTGCTTAACTTGAAAACGTTTTGTTTTAAGAAAGGTTATTTTTTAAACGAAACCAGATTCTGTTTTATGAATGTCTTCCAAATGATAAACGTTTAATACAGGTAACCCTCGGAGTCTTGGACTCGGGGAGTTACCGATTGGTGTCGAAACCTACTGTTATTACTGTTATTGTTGAACATCCGTCGGTTGACACCCCGTCGCCGGGACTCGTGGCGGGGCGGGGCATCACAGAATGGTATCAGAGCGTAACCAGGTCGAATACTTTGGACGCCGGGTTATGTGCTCGCATGTTTAGTTTTGTTGACATGTTAGACATGATTAGTTGATACACGACATATGTTTTGATATGTGTTAACATGTTACTTGATAACTTGAGATGTTAACTGTTTACTTGTTATGCTTGACATACACATCTGCTGATGAATACACTTTGTGATTAGATCATGTTGTGTGAATCGTTTATTCGATTTGATCTTACTATAGCTATGCCGTCACGTCGTGAAAATCCCAGTATTGAGCTAGAGGTTGATGAGCAGATATCGGCTACTTCGGTCCCAGTTAGAGGCCGAGGTCGAGGTCGTGCTCGAGGACGTGGTCCAGGGAGGGGCCGTGGTCAAGGTCGAGGCCATGGTCGAGGTCGTGGGCGTGGTCGAGGTCACGCCCCTGACGTTGTATTTGAGTCTGAAGCCTCCACAGGAACGGTTGATATTCCTGATGAACCGCAAGGGTTACAGAATGTTGCCGATGTAATTACAAGGGCAGTCAGAGATGCTATGCCGCCCCCTCCCCCTCGTGCTCCGAGAGGTGAGACAAATCCCGCTAGAGCTCGTGAGCAGCTGATTACCAAGGATTTTGATGCTAGGAAGCCGCCACAGTTCTCTGGTAGCTCTGACCCAATGACTGCAGAGAATTGTCTTCAGCATATCACGAAGATATTCGAATTCATTGATCTTCATGAGGATCCTCTCCGCATCAAGTTGGCTACATACTTGTTTTCTGGAGAAGCTACCCATTGGTGGGATTGCACTGTAAGTGTTCATCCACTTGCTGGCATGACGTGGAAATCATTTAAGGGTCTTTTCCTCGATAATTACTTCCCAGAAGTACAGAGGGACGCAAAGAGGGCTGAATTCTTTACCCTTCAACAGGGGGATATGTCAATGACAGAATATGCTACTATGTTTTCCACCTTGGCTCGTTTTGCTCAAGAGCAGTTGGTCAGTGATCATTTCAAGGCTACACGTTTTACCTCTGGTCTTCGACCCTACATTCGGAAAAGTCTGGCTAGCACGCCTATCACCACTTATGCTGATACTTTGACAAGGGCATTGGGTGTTGAAAGTGTAGATTTGGATCTGAAAAGGGCCAGGGAGATCATTACTACAGCCAAGAGCACTGGTCTATCTAAGAAAGCTAAGACAGAGACTAGGTCTCAATTTCAGTCCCACCCTCCTCAACAGCAGCAGCAACGATCCTATTCACAATAGAGATCTTCTTATCGAAGTTCTCAACAATCAGGGATACAGCAAGGTGTGAATGCTGCTGGGGAAAAAGTTTGTCTCCGATGTGGTGATCCGAACCATTTCATCAAGTTTTGTCCTCAACCACCACCCAAGAAATCTCAGTCGATCGGTTCAACACCGTATTATCCACCATCTCAGGTAGTATCCGCTCAGAGCATGAAACCCTACCAGAACAGAGGTAATCAAGGTAATTATCAGAGGACAGAAAACCGTGGTAGTTTTTAGCCACAACAACACCAAGAACCCAAAGGAAGGAATTTTGTTTTGCCTACGTCATCTGCTTATCATGTTTCTAGAAATGCCGGACCGTCTGTGATCCGAGGTATCGTACCATTGTTTAACTCTTGGGCATCTATATTATTTGACACTGGTGCATCACACTCATTCATCTCATCAGCATTTGCATCAGTACTGGGGTTAGAGATAGAATTCTTAGAGCATGTCTTATCTATTGATACTCGGGTTGGAGGTGTTATTCATTTGAATCAAGTTTGTCGTGGTTGTATGCTTTTGATAGCAGACCGGCAATTGAGTGTCGATTTGATTGTTATGCCAAATCTGGGATTTGATGTCATCCTTGGGATAGACTGGTTGGTCGAGTATCGAGCTTTCATAGATTGTTTTAAGCGTCGGGTTACTCTTTTCACTCCTGAGGGAGATAGTTGTAGATTCGAGGGCAATCAATTGGATTTACCGCTACCCTCGTTGTTTTCACGGATTAGTTTATATTCTTCTCTTGGAACTCTGGCTAGTTTATTGGCCATGGAGAGGGGCACTCCTCTTGTGGAATTGCCACCTATTGTTTATGAATTTTCTGACGTCTTTCTAGAAGACTTATCAGAATTGCCACCTGTTCGTGCTATCGATTTTACAATCGATCTTGTGCCAGGCACTTCGCCTATTTCTATTCCGCCATATCGTATGGCACCAGCAGAATTGAAGGAGTTGAAAATTCAGTTGGAAGGTCTCTAGAGTAAGGGTTTTATTCGCCCGAGTGTATCCCCGTGGGGGGCTCCTGTTCTCTTTGTTAAGAAGAAGGATGGGACATTGAGATTGTGTATTGATTATCGGAAACTCAATCATGTGACGATCAAGAATAAGTATCCACTTCCAAGAATCAATGATTTGTTTAATCAACTCAAAGGTTACACTTGTTTCTCCAAGATTGATTTGAGATCGGGTTATCATCAACTCCGTATTCGAGAGTCAGACATCTCGAAGACAGCTTTTAGGTCCCGATATGGACATTTTGAGTTTATGGTTATGCCATTCAGATTGACCAATGCTCCAGCAGCATTTATGGATCTTATGCAACGAGTATTTCACGATTATTTGGATAAGTTTGTGATTGTATTTATTGATGATATTCTCATCTATTCTTCCTCTAAGGAACTTCATGAGGAACACTTGAGGATTGTCCTACAAGTACTGCATACTCACTGATTGTTCGGTAAATTATCTAAATGTGATTTTTGGTTGACAGAAGTGAAATTTTTGGGACACGTTGTCTCGAGAGATGGAGTGTCAGTTGATTCCTCAAAGATTGAAGCGGTTATGGATTGGCAGCCACCTAAGAACGTATTTGAAATACGTAGTTTCTTGGGTTTAGCAGGCTATTACCGTCGCTTTGTAAAGGACTTTTCTCGTATTGTTTCACCTTTGACTAAGCTTACGCATAAAGGGGTGAAATTCATTTGGACTGAGGAGTGTGAAAAAGCTTTTCAGCTTTTAAAGACTCGATTGACTTCAGCACCGGTTTTGATTATTCCGGAGCGTGGTGTTGACTATGTAGTTTAATGTGATGCTTCACTTCTTGGTTTGGGGTGTGTGCTTATGCAAGAAGGCAAAGTTGTTGCCTATGGTTCTCGCCAGTTGAAATCTCATGAGCAGAATTATCCAACTCATGATTTAGAACTTGCTGTTGTTGTATTTGCCTTAAAGTCATGGCGTCATTACTTGTATGGGGAACGATTTGATGTCTTTTTAGACCACAAGAGCTTGAAGTATATCTTTACTTAACGTGATCTAAATCTTCGACAACGTCGATGGATGGAGTACTTAGAAGATTATGACTTCGAACTACAGTATCATCCAGGGAAGGCAAATGTAGTGGTCGATGCGCTTAGTCGCAAGTCACGAGGTTCATTGGCTTGTCTGGCCATTCAAGAATAGAATATGCTCGATCAGATTGGGGAGTTTGAGGTAGAGCTCAACGATACTAAGAATCGTGCTTCATTGTATTCTGTCATGGCTCAACCGTCGATCATTCAATAAGTAAAAGATGGGCAACAATTTAATCCGGTAGCATCTACTTTTCGTATGCGGATTCTTCGATGTGATGTTGTAGAAGGTTGGACTTTTGACTCCGAGCGTGGGTTGAAGTTCAAAGACCGTTTGTTTGTCCCTTTGGCAGTTCGTGAACAAGTGATGAAGGAATTCCATCATTCGCGATTAGCGGTGCATCCGGGAGGTAACAAGATGTACCATAATCTACGACGTCAGTTTTGGTGGAAGGGCATGAAGCGCGATATCGCTAAGTTTGACTTGTCAACAAGTGAAAGCCGAACATCAGAGACCTGCAGGGTTATTGCAACCATTACCAGTTTCAGAGTGGAAATGGGAGCACGTGACAATGGATTTTGTGACAGCACTTCCTAGGTCACCACGTGGTCATGATGCCGTTTTGGTCATTATGGATCGTTTGACAAAATCTGCACATTTTCTAGGAATGCATTTGACTGATTCAGTTGATGTTCTTAGTTGCTTGTATATTCGAGAGATCATTCGGTTACATGGAGTCCCTATTTCGATTGTGTCAGATCGAGATCGGCGATTTACTTCATTGTTTTGGGAGGGTCTCCAGAAATCTTTGGGGACAGAATTGAGATTGAGTACAGCTTTTCATCCTCAGACGGATGGTCAGTCAGAACGTACTATACAGACCTTGGAAGATATGTTACGAGCTTGTGTTATGGACTTCGAAGGTAGTTGGGAAGACCACCTACCATTGATCGAGATTGCGTATAACAATAGTTATCAAGCAAGCATTCAGATGGCACCATTTGAGGCCCTATATGGACGACCGTGTCGTTCTCCCGTATGTTGGACAGAAGTTGGAGAAGCGTCTCTGTTGGGACTAGATCTAGTAAGGGAAACTACTGAAAAGATAAAACTGATTCGTGCGAGGATACTTACGGCTCAGAGTCAACGGAAAAGTTATGCTGATAAGAAGAGGAGACCGTTGTCCTTTGAAGTTGGAGATCATGTGTTTCTCAAAGTTTCACCTTGTCGTGGTGTGCTTCGTTTTGGACAGGATAAGAAGCTTTCACCTCATTTCATTGGACCATTCCAGATTTTAGAACGTGTGGGTGAAGTTGCCTATCGGTTGGCTTTGCCTCCGCAGTTGGCAAAAGTTCATAATGTATTTCATATTTCGATGCTTCGGAAGTATGAACCTGATCCGTCTCATGTTTTAGATTGGACTGATTTACCATTGGAGCAAGATGCGTCCTATGAGGAGCAACCAGTACAGATTCTGGAAGCTAAAGAACATGTGCTTCGTGGTAGGACTATTCGTTTGGTTTGAGTACTGTGGCGACACCATGGTACAGAGGAGACTACTTGGGAGAATGGGAAGGAGATGCGCGATCGATATCCGCAATTGTTCTCGTCTTGAACTATTTGTTTTCTATTGATTAGTATCTATGTGCGAATTTCGCAGACGAAATTTCTTTTAAGGTGGGTAGGATGTAATACCCCGTTATTTTATTTTTACTTTTTATTCTCGAATACACCAGTTTTGGAAATTTTGCAGTATGAAATTACCTGTGTGTATGTGGGTTTGGGCGAGCTGAACACATGGGATAACTTCCATGAAAAACTTGGAGCCCAAACATTTACTGTGCACTGTGTGTGCGTGTGTGTGCCGTAGTGTGTGTGTTTGGTAGTATTTATATGACACTCA
Organism: Hydrangea macrophylla; assembly: GCA_033977485.1. Classification (NCBI taxonomy): domain Eukaryota; kingdom Viridiplantae; phylum Streptophyta; class Magnoliopsida; order Cornales; family Hydrangeaceae; genus Hydrangea; species Hydrangea macrophylla. The sequence continues at coordinate 34,024,763 of CM066993.1, forward strand.
AACACTCTCTTTTCTCTCATCCCAACTCTCTGGCTCTCTATATCTCTCTCTATCAGTAAGCATATAACACACCCACATAAATATTGATTTATGCACACACATATGATTTTTTATACACACATATAAACAGTTACATAGATTCAGAGAATTTCAATTCTAGAGCTTGGGTTGTTTTCTATCTGATATTAAATTGGGTAAGGTTCTAAACAACCTCTTGTTTCCATTTAGTTTATATACCACTGTAGAATTATATATATATAGCCAGATTCATGTCTACAATTTCAAGTGATTGAAATTCAAGTTTTGAATTTAAGCTTTAGATTTTGGTAAGCTTTTGTTTTGATTTCAGTTCACTATAAACTGTGTATATAGATACATATATATATATATGGATTTCATATATGTATACCGTTAAGGGTCCAAAAATAGCGAGCAGAAAAACTGTCACAGAAACGTGAATTCTTTATATCAAATGAAAGGTTTCGATCCCACGAGGCTCCATTTCAAATTTCAAAAGCTAATTCATAACGGTTGCGACGAACGGTCGAATTAAAGTTTTGTCACCATTCGGTTTTTCGATAAAATCAAGAGCTGTGTTTTGATTCTTGAAAAACTGATTTCATATTTGAAATCTACGCAGAAAAAAGGAAGAGATTCATATACTGGAAGTCTATTTTTAATTAAGTTTTCAAAATGGGTGCAAACCAACCTTTGATTTCAAAACAGGGGAAAAAGAAAGAAGAAGACGACATTGTGACATCTCGCGTGGGCGACCCGCGCGAGCGACCAGGCATTTTTTGAAAATTGTTTTTAAATGGCCACGTGGCCTTACTGAACACATTCCGCGCGAGCGAGGGTTCGCGGGAGCGAGGTCCCGCGCGAGCGGCCCGCGCGCGCGACCTCAGGCAGTTTGGTGAAATTTTCTATTTTGTTGTATTTAATTCTGTTACAAGCTAAGGGACCTTATACCCTAAGCTTTAAGAGTTATACTTTACCTTTGTAGTAGTTGTACTCATGCTTTAAGGTGTTGTACCTCACTAATATACGCGCATTATTGTATATTGAGATTTGTAACAGATTGAGCAGTTCCGGTTTCTATTCTGATTAATTATTCAGTCTATCCTCGGTTAACGGTAGTTCCGTATATCCCTCAATAAAGTTGTATAACATGTTAATAGTGTACTTACATGTTTACTTGAGCTGCTATGCCTTAAGTGGTTACTTGAGTTGCTATGCCTTATGTGTTTACCTGGATAATTTCAGCATGTCTATTGTGTTGCTTTGAATTGATAGCATGTCTTAATAACCTGTCTTATGAAATATTGAATATGTCTGGATGCTTAGAGCTCGCATATGTCATATCATTTCATAAGCATAAACATGAACACGAAAATCATGAAAATGATTTTGGGATGAAAGACCTTAGAGGCTTTCAATTTTTGAAAAGGGAAGACCTTAGAGACTTCCAGGTTTTAAAAAGGGAAGACCTTAGAGGCTTCCATGCATAAAACCCTCTAGGAGGGATTTCGTTTTGAAAAGTTAGAAATCCCGGATTTGTGGGTAGGCGTGTGAGATGGGTACCACTAGGAACTCGAATTGCGGGATGTGCTGCAAGAAACCCCCGTAATAGTAAAGGCTAGGCCTCCGTGTAATTCGTAAGGCCCAAAGTCCCGCACGTTTGAGGCTAGGCCTACATGGACGGGAAGCCCATGGTCCGGGTAATGATGTTGACGATTGAGGGTGAGTGTTTGAAAAGGCATGAAAATGGTTTTCAGGCATTAACCTTGGCATTCATTGCACTCACGCATGTTATATAACAGATGTTATTGTGCGGTTATATGACTATACGAGCCTTTTTGGCTTATGGACTATTAAACTTTTTTTTTCAGGTGATATAGATAAGGGCAAGGCCCCGAGAATTGACAATGCTTCCGCTATAGTTTGAAGGCCCGTGTGTGGGGATTTCCATTTAGTTAATGTAATAAAACTTTGATTTCAAAGAACATGTTATGTTTCAATTGGACAAATGTTATTCCACCAGCTTTTGAATTAAAGGATAACTTCACTCTGATTTTCTGCTGCTTAACTTGAAAACGTTTTTTTTAAGAAAGGTTATTTTCTAAACGAAACCAGATTCTATTTTATGAATGTCTTCCAAATGATAAACGTTTAATACAGGTAACCCTCGGAGTCTTGGACTCGGGGAGTTACCGATTGGTGTCGAAATCTACTATTATTACTGTTATTGTTATACTTCCGCCGGTTGACACCCCGTCGCCGGGACTCGTGGCGGGGCGGGGCGTCACATAAAATTTAGTCAGTTACTTCTAGTGAAATTTCACCTGACATACATGAAAGTCAGTGAAATGTCACTGAACGCGTACACAAATATCAAGTAAAAATTTAAGTTTTTCAGGAACAACTGAACAAGGCAGGTAAAATGTCATTTTTGTTTTTGCTCAAAATATATCAACGATGGTACTAGTTTTGCAGCTCTCGTCGGCACAGTTCCAACGGTATAAAATTTGTAAAAAAATAGAGTTGTAGATCAAAAGTTATAGGGGTTTAAAGTTTTAAAAAATATTTTCGAAGTGGATCTCATATGGTACAGCCATTCACACGGTATGAGTGGCTAAAGGCAAGAATTGCGCGTGAGGCGCTTGGGGAGGCATGGGAATCATGAGATATCTTATGGTGCTTGCACTTATACAGTGTGAGCACTGGCTTAGATTCTTTTTGTTCTTTTTAGAAAATGGTCAAACCAATTGAAGTTTTAAACTTTTGAGAGATACATGTAGGATTTTCCAATAATTCTCCCTAAAAACAATTGAAGTTAAACTAACAGCAATCAAAGAAGTAATTTATTTGAACGGTTAACTCTTTGGGAATTTTTGTACAACCACACGCTTACTTTTATGAACGATTCATTATTCAATTTCCCAGGTTTACCACTTGGCCACCCTCCATGGTACACCCACACATATATCCCTTGTGTGCTTGGACATACTACCAATATCCACTTTGGTCAAGTTGGTTGGGGAATCAACCAAACCAGGTATACACAACAGAAGGCCGGTCAATATGCCTAGACGTCTATAAATTAACCCGAGCATAAGGCGTAGGCCATATTGATCACGAAGCCACTGGCATAAAGGTATATTCAGCCAGTCGAGCTGCCAAAAAAATTAACAAAACGAGCAGTGGTGAACACTAAGGAACTTGAAACCATTGCTGCATTCTCGAAATTATAAAATTTCATCGGACTCAAAGTCAATGACTATCACCCATTTTTCATAGCTCCACGTTATTTGAGAATTCATGTATCTCCAAGTAATTTTTTGTTAAGTCATATTAACGAATAAAAAATCCACAAAGAAACCATATTCTCCAAATTTCGCACGTTTAACCATACTAAAACTGCTACTGTAATCTTAAATTTCTTCCCAAACGGTGTAGAATCAGGAAAAACTTAAAACACGAAAATTGTGCAAAATCACGTTTTACATAGGACAAGCAAACAGAATTCTAAAATTCTAAGACATGATTTTCTAATATTTTTCTGAAGTTTCAGAAACTATTAGAATTACAAAAAAAAAAAAATTGAATTTCACAAAACTTTCTAATTATCATGAGTATTTAACACAAGTTTTTATACATCTAACTATCCATATACCATTTACGAATACCCTACGATCATTACCCGGTGATCAAATTCATGAACAAAACAAAGGTCATAAATTAATTCGATAATAATATTGTACATTCTAACGCAAAATAATTAAACACCAACAATTAAATTAGACATGTAGGAAATTGATTCACTCGCGTATACATTTATACATACGTGTATATATATACCCGAATATACACATTTAACTCATCTTATTTAAATCGTTGAATCGATGCGAGTACGAATCTAACGACGAACAACATGCTCTGCAATTTCACATATAACGATGGATCCAAAACCCTCATCTTCTTCTTCTTCTTCTTCTTCATCTCTCTCTCTCTCTCTCTCTCTCTCTCTCTCTCTCTCTCTCTCTCTCTCACACACACACACACACACACACACACACATCTGTTCTTTATTTTCTTTTTCCTTTTCTTTTTTTTTTTCTCTTCTAACCCTAGGGCACCTAGATATATGTAGGTAGAAAGATATAAACACACCCATTATGTTATTAACACACAAATACACAAATACTAAAAATACAAATTTTTTTATCATATGGACTCACAAAAAGACATTTTATGGGCCCAAAATGCAGTACAAAGTACTAAAATAAGTAGCCCAATGGGTACCCATGACTTTGGTAGTTAATCTGAATGTTAATTACATTATTTAACACATTTACGAGCCTATAAATACTGTTAAAAAATTAACACATCACTCTTCAATAACTTGACCAATTTAATCTTTTACCACTTTAACCCCACCACTTAACTTTACAAATCTCCATACATCAATTAATAAAAATGAAAGAATAATTACCCACAAATAAATAAATGACTATAAAAATTTAAATGCACACAGCTAATTAATAACACATAAAAATTTAGGTTGCTTCCTTAGCATATTTAAAAATGAACATTTATATAAAAAAAAATACGAGATATTCCACAAAAGCATACCCGAGACACAGCTTACTTCTCAACTTGCCTGCCCAGGTGGTCCTCAAGGGGATTCTCGGGGCCTCCGTGCTGAGCTCGAGAGTGGATACTCGGAAGAATTTCTTCTTCCACCCCTTATTGTTGCTAGGGGCATTCTCCAAGATCTTCCTCCCTTACCGGGCGCTCAAAGAAAAGAAGCTGACCTCCCTGTACAACAGGGATGACTGGTAGGTCCATAGAAACTCGTGGAGGGTAAGCTCGTACCCAAACACTTGGGGCCAGAGATATATGGTCCCCCAGCAAAATGCTCCAACCGTTCGGGACAAGTTGCCCAGGAGCAGTACCCAAGTAGATTGGTAAGTCCCGGGCAAGGGGATGGAGAGGTAGACAAAGGCCTGCAAGGAACGCGTCCTCGTAGAGCGTGGTGTATCCCGGCTGGGAAATGTGTGCCTTGCTGTCCAGCACAGCAAGAGAGAAGCCATCAAAGCAAGCATACTTCTGCCTAATCCTGGCTAAGTCCGATGCGCCCAGACTACTAGGGGTCCCGACGTAAGATAATAGGACCTCTAAACTACCTGAGGTCGACGCCTTATTGCCCGACTCCCCCGATTCAAGAATCTCAACATAAGCCCGGCTCAGCCCCTCATCAGGCACCCTACCGAGAATTCTACCCTCACTATGATGGTCAGACAGAGTTAGCATGGGAGGGTTCATCCTCCGACTGGGAAGATGAGCTAAAACTAGAGCAGCACATTCTAGAAGTCTCTACTATGGGTTTGGGAAGCAGTTAACGGCCTAGATATAGGTCGGGAACCCCAAGTCTAATGTATAAACACTGGAGAGATAAGAGCCCGTAGGATAAGGCGTACATGGTCCTACTTGTCAAATAACACTCAGACATGACACCGTATGGGCGCCGGTCGGTTGGACTGTTCAATTAAAGAGAGAGAACTGCTCGACCTCAGAAAGAAGCAGAACCTAAGGAAAAAGAAATCCCACTCCCTCACGAAGGCTAAAGGGTTCTTATTCTCCAGCCTCGCTTGGGAACAGTGACAAAGAAGAAAAGAAAGGGAAATACAATGAATGACAAGACTAGAGGAACGAAGACTTATAGGAAAAAGAGTGCGAAGTAGAGCTCAGAAAGCTTGACCGGGTGCTTTCTCTCTTAAACCGCTCAGTAATCTCTATCAGTGGACTGCAGGAGTAGCAAAAATGCATAAGTGTCCTTTATAAGATGGTCCAGATCATCTAAGATCCAACGGTCTAGCACAACTCCCGCCTAAACGCCCACCAGATGGCACCTCAGGTAGTCCAAGCGGCACCTCAAAAGGCGTACACATTAATGGCAAGATGTGATGGTTCAATTGGGATGTGACTGTCTGGTTGTACCTACACCATTCTCGTTGGATCCTGACCAGACCAATCATATTCTGACACCTGGCAGGAACCAACCCCAAGCTTTTAAGGTAACCGGTCGGTCCAACCTCGATTGACCAAGACGGTCAATCTGGCCCCGCATAATGTCCCTAGCTAGATCCCGAACAATTTACCGAGTGATACTAATTTTCAACCCTCATCTGATGAAACATCACATTGGCCTTGGAAATGGGGGGCAGCTGATACGTACAAAAATATCAAGTAGGAGTCAATCTCCGCCAGCTCAGCAAGGAAGACCAAGGCACCCAGTAACTGCACCCACCATAGGGCTATCCCAAGCCGTATATCTGTAATCGCTCGGTATAGCCCGGGATGCAGCTAGCAATTAGGGAATACTACGTGGGCTTGACCCATCACAGGAACAACCCAGACATGCCCTATGATATTCTCTAGAATGTCCCACATGTAAAGTCACAAATTTAAGGGGGCCACTATGTAAAATGTTTTCAAATCTTCAAAATTCTATATAGATCCCCAAAAATTTTAAATTTTTTGCAGGGGCCATGACCCCCCCCCCCCCTCTATGAGTCCGCCCCTGGTCACTATGACCGAGAGTTGGAAGTTAGTAACACACACACACACACAAAAGGGGGTGTGACAGCACATGGGGAACCAAAGCCCACATTAAAGAAATCTCCCTAATGCAGTCCCCAAGATTTGTCCCATTTGGGGGCTGTGGATCCTGGCCATCTCATTATAAAAGAGAAATTAGATGGAGATTCCTAGTAAGGGATATATAATAGTTTAAGTACAATTAATTCTTTTCACTTTATTTAGGTCACTTTCCAAATAAAAATCTTAGACAAAAAGACAAAATAAAATAAAAAATTCAAACTTACCCTTTTGTTTCATGCTCAACAAATGGAAAATGACGGAAAAAAAGAAGAAGATAGTTCGCATTAAAAGGTTGGATTTACACGTGTGAGAAGATAGTAGGCAGAAAGCTTCGCAGCCCACTCGTACGGTATTAGTCATACACAATAGTAGCTCCTATTTTGAAATTGTTTTTCAAACTTTAAACCTCTATAACTTTTGATCTACAATTCTATTTTTTGCAAATTTTGTCCGTTGGAATCGTGTCAACGAGAGCTACAAAACAAGTACCATTATTGATATGTTTTGAGCAAAAAAAAATGCAAAATTTTACATGCCTTATTCGTCAAAATACTGGTGAAATTTCACCACATTGAATGAGGAGAAATTTTTGTTTGTCAAAGTTGTTAAATTATATGATTATGGTGAATACATTTATAAACTTCAAATGTTTTGACATCCGGAATTAAAAGTGTTAAAATTTCACCTGTCTTTAAAAGTTATGAAATTATGATTGTGGTGAATGCTTCCACAACTTCACGTGATTTGACATCGTGAATTAAAAGTGGTAAATTTCACCAGATTTGAAATGTGTTCAAATTAGTGGTGAAATTTCACCACTTTCAGGAACAAGGCTGTCAAGGCAAGTAAAAAAATTAATTTATTTTTTCTTAAAACATATCAACAATGGTATTCGTTTTATAGCCCTCGTCGACACAATTCCAATAGTATAAATTTTGTGAAAATAGAGTTGTAGATCAAAAGTTATAAAGTTTTTTTAAAAAATAATTTTAAAATTATGTTTTATCTGGTACAACCACTCACATGCACAATGTGAGTGCCTGGAAAGTTGGCGCGTGGTGCACGAGTGTGAAAATGTATTCTTACCTTTGGATTTTAAAAATGCTAGGGTGTGGCGCGCGTGGTGAAGCTAGGCAGCTAGGGAGAGTTTTTCTCTAAAAAAAAAAAAAAAAAATTTTTGAGGGACTTAAACCAGCATATTTTTTTAAATTGTCCTTAAACCAACATACTTATAATACAATGTCCTTATATCTAATGGACCATTCATAAAAAATTGTCTCTTTGGTCTGAAATATAAATCATATTCAATCTATACTATCCCACAAAATGAATCCATGCACTTTATACAAAAAAAAAAGGCTAAAATACACTTTAGTACCCTGTTTGTTCAAAATTTTATTTTGGGCCCTATAAACTTTTTTGTGTAATTTAAGGCCCTCAAGTTTCAAAAAGTTTCACTTTGGTTCTGCAGTTTAAGCTTTTTTGGTACCAAATTATCTCAATTTTAAACCTTTGAGGGCCTTAAATGACACAAAATATTTTACAGGGCTCAAAATAAAATTTAGGGCAAACTATAGGATACTAAAGTATGTTTTAACCAAAAAAAAAACATATTTTAGGTACAAACACTATCTCCACCAAGCTATGAAAGGTCACCAACCAATCTTCATGACCTTTATTATGAAAGAAAATAGTTTTCCTTACCCAAAAAATAGTTCACTAATACTCACTCAAGCATCTCATTGGCCAATGCAGTGGGACCCAGGATTAAACATCATTTGTTTAATCCTGGGTTCCACTGTATTGACCAATGGGATGCTTGAGTGAGCATTGGAGAACCATTTTTTGAGTGAGCAAAAATGCTCTCATTCTGAAAATAGGTGGACCACAAAACAATGCACGAGGCCGTCTTTTGTGTATTTGACAACAACTGTAAGAGCTTGTCTCCTGAAAATGAGAAATTGTTCTATGGTTTTGAATCATATGTCACAGTGGTAGTTTTGATTTATAGTGGATTATTATGTGATTAAGTGTAAATTTTTTATCTCTTAAAAGATAGATAACTTTATCACATGATAGTTTTGTACCAGCCAAAACCACCTTATGACAATGAATCATATGTCACAGTGGTAGTTTTGATTTATAGTGGATTATTATGTGATTAAGTGTAAATTTTTTATCTCTTAAAAGATAGATAACTTTATCACATGATAGTTTTGTACTAGCCAAAACCACCTTATGACAATGATCCCGTACCATTAAATAACTTCTCCTTGAAAATAAATTGAACTACCATGGTTCATTTTCTAATGTCATGTATGTGAGTTTTAATCAATGAGTAACGGTACACGCACAATTTTCACATTTTTTCACACGCAACAATCATGACCCTTGAGTTTTTTTAGGTGTCTCTAATGTTACTCGGTTTTGTTTTTGTGTGTGTGTGTGTGTGTGTGTGTGTGTGTGTTTTTAATGGAGTAACCACCCTCTTTCCCAAGCATGCCTTAATGGGGCTCTTCTCTACGATCGATATCATATACCACTAGGTCACAATGTATAGATCAACAAGGGACGAAAAGAAAGAAAGGAAAAACACAATTAAAATAAATTTACAAGTTCATCTAAACGTAGGGCTTATGCTCACGATCAGTCGCAATCATTTCAGTTTCACTTGCTCAGAGGTTGAAAAAGGAATTACAAACTACATTGATAATCGCTCTTATATTACATACAACTAGGACATTCTACATGTGTAGATTTTACCAAATTACCTTTCAAAAAATTCACGAGAGTGAGGCCAAGTGTAATGTACTATCAATATTCTATTCTACCTATTAGGATCTTTGATTTGTTGCATTATTATCAACAAACATTTGGCATCTACGTTGAAGCTGAAAATATCATAGGCACTTCGAGAAATGGAGGACAAGTAGTGGCTTATTGGCTCATCAAAGTGATGAAGGGTTAGAATATATATTGCGATACATGCATGCAGCATGAATATATATATATATGTCAGTGCATGTAACATGCATGAGGGTACATGGGCATGAACCTATATAATTCTAAAGTTGACGTGGTTATGAAGTTGTCTTTCACTAGAAAGTACTTCACAAAATGACAAAAAAAAGGCATTCTTATAGGAGTAATGCTACAGACATAACGCATTACACAACACAAAGCACAATAGGATTTAAATGTCTATACCTTATGTTGTGTAACTGGTGCATAGAAAAGTGTGAAAAATTCAAACAACACAGAGTACAAGGTATTTAAAGCCTGTTATGCTTTGTGTTGTGCAATGTGTTGTGTCTGTAGCATTACTTTTCTTATAGATTCAGGCCACCAAGTTTTGATTTTTTCAAGGTTAAATTTCACTTTATGTCCTTCAAGTTTGATAGCTATTTGTGCATGTTTTATGGATAATATTTGGGGCACAAATAAATCTCGTAAACACTTACACTCACAGTCTATCTCTCTCCTGGGTGGCACTGTGGGGTTCGAATAATTTTAATGGACTCCACAGTGCTGCTACCCATGAGAGAGATAGACTGCGGATGTAAGTGTTTGTGAGATTTGTTTGTGCCCCTAACATTGTTGATTAAATATTCTCTGTTCAACAAAAACGTTTGAGAAGTGATTTAACTTTTGTCCAATAACAAATGTTTTGTTGCAAATAGTGGTCTTTAGCGAAGAAAGTTTGCTATTTTGTGAAGCGCTTGTATCTAATTGTTTGCATAGGTACCCTATTTTACATGTACGAGCCTGTTTTTGATAGCTTATGATTTTGTGATTGTGATAACTTTATGATAGCTTTTGTCAAAATTGATCATGGTCAAAATTGGTTTTGATAGTGATTGTAAAAGTGATTTTGAATGTCTAAAAATGTTATGCCCCGAATCAGTAAAAATAGAGAATGAAATTCATTTTTGGGTTCGTAGGCCGTACGTAACTGGTGAAGTCACAAGATTGTCCACTACACAAGATTCAATTAATAGATATGGAACCAGAATAAATGGTTCTAAGTTTAGCATTGTATATATATCGAAAGGCTACTAAACTATTATATCAGAGTCTTGCAGTAAATAAAAGTACTAAGTCTTTCAGGCAACATATGCCAATTACAAAACATATAAAGTTCTTTAACATAAACAAAAGTAACTACAGTCTAGCCCTAGTCTTCAACTAGCATAAACGTGGACATTTACATAGTAGTCCTCCCCCGCGTAGATATCAATGGTGTGGTCGCCCTCAGCATAGCCTCCCTTCCCGTAAAAGTATTCGCACTCAAGTCCTTCTCCTGCATAACCATAAACTAGAAAGGCTGGATGTGGGAATATCCAACAGCATAAAACGCCGTTAACTAATGAAAGCTGAGTGAGTAGACTACTAACAAGGTATCACAATTATGAACTGATTACAAGAATGAGACATTATAAACATGATCAGGGTTCTACTAAAATGAATAATAATAAATTCACTTATCCAAACTCTTCGTTAATCGATTTTTAACGTCTTATTACACAAAGACCGACCGACTACACTCTATTGATCAGAGAACAGACTCATTAGTAAATAGTTCTATGGATACGCCATTGCAGAGTCCACCGCTCTTAAGGACTAGTCCTCCGCTCTTAAGGACATATGAACGAGCAAGACATATCTTTCTATTACAATGACTTCTCGTAATCTACTAGTGATCCCGGTCCACCTCTCTTAAGGACATATGACCAGTCCACTGCTCTTATGAATATATGAATGAATCACCGACCTATGTTAGGGCTAATTAGTCTGGTTCACTACTCTTAAGGATATATACACAGTCCACCACTCTTATGTACCTATGAATGACCAACTCCTGTCCACGCAAGGATCCCAAATCTTAGCAAACCTACTTAGTTCTACACTAATAATGATACGTGACACTTACCATATGGCCTGACTACTCTGAATAAAATGAACGATAACCAAACTGATTTATGATCAATATGTTAACTAACATCACAGACATTAACATGTTACTCTTAACATTACTACATGATGGTGTCGCGTTATCTCTTTATTACAACAGTGTTGCATATGGAATCATAGTACAACATTCAAACATCTAACACATGTGAAACAACATGCATGAATTAACAATAATCTGAGTCTGCCAATCGATTAGGAGAGAGTCCAATCGATTGGGTAAAAGACTCTTACAATCGATTGAAACATATTCGATTGATTGGCACTACAACAAATTATTTAATTAGTGACAAATTTCTTAGTTACCAATATTTATTGGTGACTAAACATACCATTATAGTGAAGAAACAAGACTTTGTTACTTTTTGTTATGGGAAAGGTACAAATAATTAGGAATTTTATTATGTGCATAACAAATGGTCACAAAATCTATGGTGGGAAGCTCGATTGAAACATATTCGATTGATTGGCACTACAACAAATTATTTAATTAGTGACAAATTTCTTAGTTACCAATATTTATTGGTGACTAAACATACCATTATAGTGAAGAAACAAGACTTTGTTACTTTTTGTTATGGGAAAGGTACAAATAATTAGGAATTTTATTATGCGCATAACAAATGGTCACAAAATCTATGGTGGGAAGCTTCCTGCTAAGGGAAAATATTTTAGAGTGAAATTTGTGACCGAAAGAGAGATATTTTATTTTCTCACAGTCACAGACCCAAAACCGATATTGTGCCTCCCATCGTTTCTCTGCCATCAGCCCCAAACCGTTGTCCCTCTCCCATCTTCATCCTCCCTAAATCTCTCATCCCTCTTCTACCTTCGCAACCCTATTGTATAGAGTGAAAATCCTTATTTTACCAGAAACTCTTGTTCCTCTTGATAGCCCCTAAACCAAACTGTTGGAGCTGAGACAAACCAAGGCATGGGTGTTGAAGAAACAAACTACACCATTGAAGAATCTCCTCTAAGAGCGTCAACGATTGAGGACTGCTCTTAGTCTTTGAGTACGTATTTTTTAAAAAAAATTTCCCATTTTGGATTATCAATCTATTTGGGTTCTTTTTTTAAGCAATCAATTAGGGTTTTTACTTCTCTTCACACTCATAGTTTAGAAGATTACAAATTGTTGTCTGGCATAAATGTTTGTTTAAAGGTTAAGCAATGGTGGTTCTATGTTGAATTTGTGATGTCAATTCCATTCTTCATTAGTTGAATTGATGGGCATGAGACTCAATCTCTCTCGTCTCCTTTGTTTGTTACGAAAACAAGAAGAGATTCCTTTTTGATTTGGTCTCAGGTGCTGAGAAGTTTTTTTCTGCCCTAATATACAATCTTACTGTGTTGTATTCTTAAGTTTACTTCTAGGGTAGAATGTTTCTCATCTCTTTAGTTTTTCTTCTGTAATTATCAATGGATTTAAATTATAAAACAATTTAGGGCTTCTTGCTTAGTAGATGAGTTCAACTCTTTTATTTTTCATGTGTGGTAAAATTAGTGTACTGTTCGAGTTGTTAGTGATTTGATTTTGATTGCTTCTGTAACATTGATGTCGCACCCACACCCTCGAAATGCCAGGCTATTAGTGTGGGCCCGACTTTCTGAGAGTGGGTGAATTGCGACTTGATTTTTATTGGAAAGGGTGAAAAGAGTATGGTAGGGCCTATTTGAAATATTCAGAGTCGCCACCTAACATTTGGGGTATTAGGACCCCTGCAAAGACAATTAATGTAATTCATCTTTGACTTTTGAAAAATAGTTTTGAGAAAAGTGGGCTCTTTAAAAGTGTGACTCTGAATAGCCATGCAAAAACCAGAGATTTTGAGATGGGTTCGGGGACTCGATTATGTCGATGGAAGGTATTAGGCACCCTCGAACATCTGTGTGAACACGGTTGCCAATTTTAGTGATTTTTATTAAAGGGCATTTTGATTTGAAAAAAAAAAGTTTTTTTTTTTAGAAATTAAATAGGACGAAAAATGGTAATGTGTATGACCGCACTATTTGAGAGTTGCTTACGTATCCCAAGACGTGAATTATGCCAAACGTAGTCCTAACTTATGTGTGTGAGTGTATGTATGATTTTTATAAGAAAAAGAAAAAGTAGTCACGCTTGACCGTACACGTGTGCTGTAGTGATTTGAGAAAGAGTCGGTGTCGCTAGGAAATTTAACATGTACGGTGTACTCCTAGACTTTTAACCTTTAGAAAGTGATTGAGATTGAAATGAGATTCTGCAAGTGATTGGAGAATGAAGTATATTTTTTTTACTTTCTTTTTTTTTATTTTTTTTTTTTCAGTCCTTTTATTCCTATACCGGAAGTAAGGATCTGTGTCCAAATAACTTAAAAGTGTACTAGAAGTAAGGGTCGGTGCCCATTAAAAGTATGAAGACTTACCTCTCTTACTTGTGCTGTTTGTAGATTCCAAGCAGAGGTGGCATTGGAGCTTATTTTGAGAAAGTCCATTTCTTTTTTTTTTTCTTTTTTTTTTTTTTTTGTATTTTTGAGTTTATACCGAAAGTACGGGATGGTGCCCAAATGACTAAAAAGTGATTTTTTTTGTATTTTTATTTTATGCCGGAAGTAAGGGTCTATAACAACCTACATTTTTATTCAATATATAAATTTCATTTTCATGATCAATTTGTATTTCTGGTTTCATTTAATTTTCAATTCCCATATTTTATCATACTTGCTCATATTTTGTATAGAAATTCTTGTTGGGGTCAAACTACAACTTTATAAACTTAGTGATACCTGTGTTGGATTTCAAATCTGTATTTCAAAACAGTGGAAATATCTTCTTTTAACTAAAACTGTATTTTCATAAAACTGGAAAATCATTTCTTACGTTAAGATGGAATTTCTATGTTTTTGTGGTGATCACCGCGCTATGAAAATACCAGTCTATGTTCAAAATTGTTCGCGCCGCGTTAATCCCCTACAGTTTTGGATTCCCCATCCTATCATATGTGACACTTATTTTTGATGAATTAATACTTGTAATGCTTGAGTAAGCTTTGTTTGGAAATGCATTCTATGCATGAGTAATTGTAGTGTCTATAAGTTGTTTTACCAAACACACCAAGTGATTCCTAGACTAGTTGCTTGTGCCATGTTTGGCAATGCACTTTTCATGTGTGTTATTTTTTTGTGCCTTAACTAGAATTCCCAAACACCCCATTGTGACCCCTACTAGTCTATAGCACCCTTTCAAGTTTTGATAGTGTGTATATGCGTATATGTATTATCAGCACATATATTGTAGAAACCCAGAATTTATTCAAGGGTATTTTGGTAATTTTGGATCAATGTGGGTCTTGGTTTGGGACAGTAAATTTATTCATGTCCAAGTGATATCACATCTATATTTAAATTAGCACATGTGTGTATATATATGTTATATATTTTTGTGTGTATGTGTAAGGGAGACAAGAGTGGGACCCTCAAGTCAACTCCCAAACCACTCCCAAACCACTCCCAACCACCCCAGCAACTAAAGCTTCACTAGGAAGCTTCCCCCTCCTTCATCAGCCTATATATAACCCATATCTAACTCTCCCTCTCATTTTTCTTTTTCATTTTCTCTATACATCTCTCATCTCTATCTTGTTTTGGAAGTCAAGAACTTCCATGGAAGCGTAGAGCTTCAAGCTCAATTTTGAAGACCATCAAGCCATATTTGGAGCTTGGCTATTAGAGACCATTTTGATCATCTCAACAAGGCCTACACACCGTTGATCTCGGATCGTCCGTAAGGTCTACAGTTTGGTCCTTCTTGTTCATATACTCAAGAGGTACTTTTGATTTTCTTGATACACCTTCGTTTCCTATTCCTAAAGTGATTTTATTTAACTAGGTATTGATAGCTTTGGGAATATGCTAATGTACAAATTTCTCCTTTGGATCTCTTTGGGGTGATGTGGGTATTTGCTCAAATACTCGAGCGGTAGATTTCATTGTTTAAGTGCACTATTATTTCTAACTTCATGGTTTGCCATGTGTAAGTTAGTGTTAATAGACATTAATCTTGTTTTGGAATTCTTCCTATGTGATTAATTGAATGATTACTTGCCCCTATATGCTTACTTGAATCCATGTCTAAACCTAAATGCTATTTGAGTTTCTATGGTTTCAAATACTAATTGATGTTAAAAAAATCTCTTATTTGCCTAATGTGATGATTACATTTTATATGAACTACCATGTTTACTTCTTGTCATATATTCTTAGAAATGACATTGTTAAAGCATAACCGCATCTAGCAGCATATCATAGTCGCCAAGTCGGCAAAGCATCCATGGCATTGGATTGGGGCATATGAAATTGTTAAAATTCCCACGATTGGGGAATGTCTTTGGAATCCCCGTTTGGGGTTGTAATTTGATGAAATTCCGAAAGCAGGTGTGAAGTGAGGAAGGTTATTTGTGATCCTTAAAACATTCGAAAACGCAAGATCATATTCGGCTAGCTACCGGAGATCTTGTATGCTACACTCACGTTTGAGTGGCTCGCTATCCGGTGTGAGAGTGTGTGATTGGGATATTGAGTTGGGAATGTCTCACGGTTTGGCCATCCGACTAGTTGCATCGCCACGGCGGCAAAGCATTGCACCACATGTCATGGCATGATTTTAGAAGTAGTGGTACATTTCTATAATATTTTCTACTGAGCCGTCGTGCTTAATGAATCTATAAAACCCTTTTTTTTTTTCAGGAATTGTTGATTAGGGCAAGGCCCAAGAGTTATCTGACGCATGGCGTCTCGTTTTGGAAGATTCCTTACGAGGACGTCTTGTGATTTGTTAATGTTCCAATGATATAGTGCATGGTAGGAACATTGTAATTGTTGTTACCGTTATCTCATTTGTAGATTTGAATTATAAGAAACTATTAATAAATTCCCTCGTAATCTTAATCATAATCTTAATCTTGATAATTGGATCCTCTAGGATCCTTGTTAAATTATGCTTTTAATACTTGTTAGCATTTCTTAGTCCATGGTTATCCTATTATGGGATAATTACTACTTTCAATTTTTTAAGGACTGTTTGATCATAATCTTTCCAAAACCTCTTTTATGATAAACTTTCAAAGCAAATTCATTACCTGTTACTTTTAAACCTTTGGAGTTTCTCTGTACTTCTTACAAACTCCTTTCAAAACCAAATTATGTCGGTTAACCCTATTTGACCCGTTTGGTCCTCGTGGGTCAACCCTTGACTTATTGACTTTTCTTTGGAATCCACATAGGATTCCCCTATGCTTCCACCTTGTGGATTGGTCCAAGTTGGACTATTCCGTGCTTTACGTTGTATTGTTTGACTCGTTGACCTCGCCCACGTGGCTTGGTTTTTGGGGCGTTACATATATGTTGAATAATTGTGATGTTTAATAAATTAGTTAACCAAATTAATTTGTAGGGTAAACTTGGGAGTTCTTGGCCCCCAAGTATTGCAAATTGGTTCTTTATTTATACCCTACACTCTCACAATCTGATGATTCTTACAAGCTGATAGAGCGAGTTTACATAGAAACTCACAGAATTTTCTTAGAGAGAGAGAGCTTCACAAGACTTCATAGCTAGAGCTCAAGTGGGTCTTGTTTATTTGATTGCCTTTCTCAACAATTTCTTCTATCATAATCTCAGTGAGTATTCTAAACTCACTTTGAATGTAACACATGTTTGTTTACTGTGTGTGGTAGTTTGAATTAGAAATCACCATTGATGATTTTACATTTGAACTCTATAGCTTAAAATCAAGAACTTTCAACCTTAATCAAAATCCGTTCTTAGAGATGAAAATGAAAGATTAGAGTACATAGAAACTACAGTTTAAGTATTAGAGCCTAATTCATTCAAAGGATCAAGTATATTGAAAATGAAGTTTTCCCGTCTCTCAATTTTTCGTAAAATTGAGAGCTATAGATTGATTCATATCTAATTGATTGAATATCTATAATCCTTGCGAAAAATCGAAGAGATCCATATATTACTTGACATGTTTACTTCTGAATTGCAAAATGGTTCCAAAAAATAGCTTTAAACTGAAACAGGGGAAGTTCTGCGGAGAAGATGAAGTCTCTGCCTGAACTCGCGCGCACGCGATCCCTGTGTTTTCTGACAGCTAGAAAAGTTTTCTAAGAAAAGTGAAAAATGGGTATATCGCGCAAGCGGCCAACGCGAGCGACCCCTCGCGCGCGACCTGGGAGTTTTTAATTTTTGTATATTTTCTATTAAGGGACTGTTTAGGTTAACTTTTAAAGGCTGTTAAGGTTCTGTTTAGGAATTTTTACTAAATCAAGATCCTACTTGTATTCATGTGGAGTCAGTTGTACATGCATGGTGAGTGGTGGTTAGTGTGGAAAAGAGTATGTGGTTGAGATTGTGTGTGGATGGACACTCCCTGGTAATTGTGTACCAAAGTGTGATGGTTTTTGAGATTGCAGCTAGAGTATCTTTGAAATACGAGGATGACAAAATTGGACACTCCCTGACGCCCATGGTAGCGTTAAAGTGTGTGACACCAACTTGGACATTCCCTGGCACCCATGGTAGTGCTAAAGTGTGGCCTACTAGACAATCCTTGACATGTGTGGTATGGTCAAAGTATGAGGCATTAGATACTCCCTGGTACCTCGTACTAAAGTGTAAGGCAAACTGGACACTCCCTGGTACCCCTGTACTAAAGTGTGGTCATCTTAGTGTTTCAAAGATACTAGAGTAAGAGAGTTGGGTGTTGTATTGTCGAGAGAAAAGAGTTGGTGCGATGAGAATGGTTGCATGATTCTCACGCATGGTCACATGTTCGTATGGATTGAATATTTTAATATTATCCTTACAGTCTTGTAAATTGAATCTGTTTTCTATGGTTAACTTGTTGATTTATGAAACTGTAAAATGGGTAATAGTAAATGAGTATGTTTTACATTCGAGCATATATTTTTAATACTCACCTACTTCAGTAAGCTGACGGCGTTGATGCGCCCCGGACATTCGTGTCTAGGCTTTTCAGGCTATGATCATGCTAGACCCTATGATTATGCGAACTGAGAATGACTACCTGAAGGAGAATTTACTTAATCATATGCTTTAAGTTATGAACTGGATTTATAATAAGGATGACTGTAATAGGTAATAGATATTATTTTATTTCAAGGCGGGTTGTGCCTTTAGTTAAACACGTGCTGTAATAATTATTAAATTGGTAAATTTTGTAAGCCTTGATTGCTCTACTCTGATTTATATTATTATCTTGTTCGACGTTTGGGACGAAATCAATCCTTCAAACTGTCATGACCTACGGGTCCATAAAGGAAATTAAACGCTTTCCATATTTATGCTACGTCAGGGCGTGACAGGATTTAGTGGTATCAGAGCCAGGTTATCTCAAAACAATTTAGCCAGGTTAGGGTTTACCAGCATAGTCTTGATTCCACATTCTGCTAGCTTAAGCTTTGCACACCCGATGATACGACAGGAGGACAAACCCGGAATCCAAGTGCCTAAGATTATTTCTGTTAAGATTAGTCCTGATATAAGTTAGTACCTTTTGTCAAGTATGGATCCAGCTCAGCCACTCTTTGTACCAGATTTGTTTGGGGGAAACTGGGTCACCCAGGGTGCTATAGTACCAGCCTCAGTAGCACTTTATCATGCCGCTATTGAGCAGTGAGTGGCTGCGATAGTAGAGCTAGAGCTTTGGCATCAGATTCATGTGATAGGACTGGTTGATTTATCTCGCACTTGCCTGGAGATTCTATATTTTATTGAGGCTCAGTGTTTAGTACTGTTAGAGATGGTTCGCTTGGTTAATAGCGATGCCTTCTACTTACCCCTTAAGGTTCTGATTGTGCATGCCCATCTTGCACAGTTAGATATGCCTCCACCAGTTATCTCTATAGAGGAGCCAGCGGTTTCTGTCGCCAAGGATGATGATGACGAGGAGTTTTATTTGGTTCCCGTAGGTTGGGATGATGATGATGATGATGATGATGATGATGAGGACGGTATGGGTCTAGATGACTTCGTTGCTAACCTCGAGGAGGAGTTGGCACTTGAGCTAGTCTTACTCGAGGAGATGTCAGTTGAGGCAAGTGCCCCAGAGCCTGCTACATCGTCGATCTCTCAGAGCTATGATTTTGATGGGGTGGGCCCCTTTTATGTTCAGCGATTTCACCCAGTCGACTCGTTGGATTTGCTCATAGCCACCTACAGAGACGATTGATGACTTAGATATGACCTTGTACATATTACCTATATTGACTAGTAGCTCTATCTCATTTTGCAACTGTACTTACATGCATTCGAGTATAAGGCAATGACCCCATTTTTGGTGTTAACTCTTGCATGGACGATGTACGTCCTAACCCATACAGATAGATCTAATCATACACGCTTTTTGTATCTACTTGACGAGAAATCATATATATATATAGAATGTTCTTTTGTTACTGTTATTGTTTAAACTGATTTATATGACTGCTTCATATCATTGTTTCATTTATGTTTCTCATTCATTTATCATTGACATGTATTTAGAATGGCTGGGAGACCAAGGAGGAACAAGAATTTGATTGAGAAGGCACCTTTGGCTGCCGATCCTACGGGGATGTTTGAAGCTTTCATCAGGCACTTAGAGAGGATTGGTAATCCAACTGAAAACCGACGAGACCGTCAAACTGGAGATAAGTTGCTAGAAAGATTCAGTGCATTCAGACCCGAACAGTTTGCGGGGACCACGGAGCCCTGGAAAGCAGAATAGTGGTTAAGGCAAATGGACCGTATATTTGAGGCTGTCCAGTGCAATAAAATGGATAAGAGGAGGTTAGCTACCTTCCAATTGACTAATGCTACTGCAGATTGGTGGGACTCGGTGATAGCCACTATTGGGAATGAAGATGCTATGGGAATGACTTAGATTGCATTCAAAGGGAGGTTCCTAGAGAAATATTTCCCATCTATCGAGAGACACAGAAGGGAGAAGGAGTTCATGGATTTGGCCCAGGGGACTAAGTCGGTGCAAGAGTATACCACATAGTTCGAAAGGCTATCTCAGTTCGCTCCCCACCTGGTTGATACGGAAGAGAAAAAGATACATAAATATAACCAAGGGTTGACATCATAAATTCGTCGCCTGACTCTCGGTCACCTAGACAAGTCATTCGAGGGACTCGTTGGCTTTGCCACTGATCTAGAAGAAGACGCTCGGGTGAACCCTAAGCAATTTGATTTTTGGCCACCTCAGAGAGGTAATTTTGGGAATAAGCCATCGATGTATCGCACTCAAGGGCAGAAAAGGAATTGCGATAGAAGCAAGAAACCCCAAGTTGTCACCTATCTGACTCAACCCCAAGTAGGAGAGGGTAGTAGTGTTGGGAAATGCTTTAATTGTGGCAACCCCAGTCACCTGGCTTGAGACTGTAAGGCACCGAGGCGTGTTACTCAGCAAGGCATAGTCAGCTACAACTGTGGTGAACCAGGTGTAGACACGCGGGATTCCACCTCTTTCTTTGTTTTGAGATGAGATTTGTTTTGAAAAGGAAAAGGTCTGTTGAAAACAGATACAGAGTCGCCACTTGGTCTTTAAGGAACCAAGAAACCTAATTTTTACTCACCCAAATGGATAAAGGGCACCGGCCCTTCATAACCAAAGAACTTGGTTCGGGGTTTTGGTACGAGAGAGGAAGGAGCCTTTGTCGTGGCTAAAACACCCTCAACTTGCCCCGTCTTTCGACGGTCCTCAATTAGCATCCAAATAATCATCTTATACTACGTATGGTTCGACAATTAATACTATGATAGTATATTTCATCACATAAGAAAATTTGAAATGGAAGATCTAAAGGTAAGATATCATTCATAAGATTTAAGCCAAGTATCACACAATGCAAAGTGAAAGATCGCACAAAACAAACCTAGGAAAAATCGTCTAATTACATATCAAATAATAAAGCTTTCCTAATCTAAGGGGACACGAGTTGTTCTTGAAACAAATAAATCAAAGAACACAAGGATGCTTAGCAAGCTAGAATGATGTATGTTAATCTTTGAGAAAAGAAGATCTCTCAATCCCCGGGACGGATGAGAAAGGAGGATTAGATCGAGGGGAAGCATGAATGTGTGATCATGATCATTCCTTATAATCTTCTTAGATTAGGAGTTACAAAAAACCCCAAATCTTTGCATGGATGCAATGCATGTATCTAGAGTGTGCCAAGGTTGTAGTGTGTTTTATATTCATGGATTCCTAGAATGACTTAGAAGTCTAAAATGTGTATGAATGAATGAATGAAATCATCATGGGATATATACAAATGTAATATGAACTACTTCCTAAGACATGAGCTAATTTGGAGTACATGTAAGTATAAAATCAAATGATGGAAGTGAAAATATGCTTGCTGTGAATAGTGGACAGAACAGTAACATGATCTTCTAGAAATTGAAAAGAGGGGTTAAGAATGTTTTCAATGCATGATTTTTTATGGAGATCTTCCTTATTGTGTCTATAACACAACCCTAAAATCCAATCTTTAATAACTACCACAGATTGGGAGAAATTATATAAACAATGGGGGTTATTCAGAAACAGAGTCCATACTGTCAACTGAAATGTTAGAAAATCTTAGAAAATGAAATAAAAAGATCTAGAGGCCCATATCATACAAAAAGTTCTCTAAGAAATTGAAGTTCAAGGGAAAAATAAATTGGGACCACTCGTTTTGGAAAAGTTTTCCGTAAAGCAAGTTGAAATTCAACCAAGCTGCTGTGACAGCAAAAACAGAATATCTGGAGAGAATGTATGGGTCCAAATGGACCACTTTCAAGTATTTCCAAGTCAAACCAAAAATCATGGGTGTTCTCTAATGAGTTAGGAAGACTTTCCAAGTGGTCTTGAATCCATACATTGAGTATTGAGTTCTAGAAAAAGCTTTGAGCTCAGATCATTCACTGTTTTGACTCACTGTTTTAATGATTTTGGGAAAAACTTGAGTTTTCTTTCTTGAGATCAAAATGGGAGGGTTTGAGAGGGGTTTTGAAATAGAGGTTGTGAAAACATATTTTCAATACTTAATGAAGATTATAACCACTTAAAATTTCATCATCAAGCTCATCATCAAGAGCCTCCAAGATTCTTGGAAAGTATTATTTCTATTTTAAAGACAACTTCATGATACATAGGAATGTATTGAAGTTGAAATCATCATCTATCAAACATGTTTTTGAGGTCAAGAGCTACTATTCATAAGGATTCACTCACCTCAAACTTCATGTCTTCATCTAGATGATGATAGACTAGTAGTAAATAGAAAAAAAAAAAAAAAGAAATGAGGCAATCAATAGATGATATTCATGATGTATTGGACTTGTAGTTTGGTGTTTTACTCATATGTGGTGACATTGGACATGGAAGTAGCTTCCTTTCTCTTAAATGCTCACTAAAATGGTGATTGGGTGTATTGAATATGAAGTAAATGGAAGTAATGAAGTAAAAACAAAGTTTAGAACTCACTTTCTTATTTGAAAATCAAAGAAGGAAGCTTCTTTTATCTCTATTCTAACCTTATCTCTACAACTTTCTCTCTAATACTTTTCAAAGCTTACATTTGACACCCCTAAAATGAGAAGTCAAGGGGGATTTATATAGGCCAATTTGGGGTGGTTTTGGGGTTTTAGAAGTACTCCCATTGGTCCCAAACATCTGTGATCATAGAACTACGTCGTTTTGGTTTTCAATTAATCAAAATGAACCCCCAAAAGAAATTACAAAAACATACCATTCTGGAGGAGAGTGTCGCAGTGGCAATGGACCTGTGCCGCGGTGGCAGTGGGCCTATGCCGCGGCGGCACTGCTCCTCATTCGTCCATATAATCCTTTTTAGGCCCCCAGAGGTTCCGGTATTCGCGAAAAGACCCTATTTCGTCCGAAATTCACAGAAAATGCATACGAACTCCAAATTGAGGTTTTGATATACCGTTGGAAAGGTAATTGCGTCTATTTTACATGAAAAATAGTTCGGAGATAGGTCACTTTGAAGAGTTTTGCGATATTCACGATAAAAGCCGATTTGATCGTCTTTTTCACCTTCAAAAATTCATAACAAATCCGTTTTAAATCCAGAAATTATGTGCGATATACCGTTGGAAAGCTATTAACCTCTAGTATTCATGAAAAATGTTTGAAAAATGATACGATGCTCTAGTTTCAAAGTCAACTTTTGGTCAAACTGGTCAAACTTGGGATTCCCAGGAAGTTCTGAAAACCTCTGGGAGCTCCCAGGAGCTGACGTTTTCGTTCGATTTTATTTTAAAACTCATTTTACTACTTTCCACATGATCTAGAATGATCCCTGAACTTTTTGGCGAATTCGGACGATTTCGGTCAAACCTTGGTCAAACCTTGGTCAAACCGATCAACAGGGACTTTCTGGAAACTTCCGGGACTTCCGGGGGTCTCTGGGAGCTGACGATTTCATCTGGTTTTGTTTTAAAACTCATTTTACCACTTTTCTTATGACGCAGTATGTTTCTAGAGCTTTTGGCCCAAATCTGGGAGTGTTTGGGCTTTCAGGTGCATTTTGGACATTTGTACCACTTCATGAGCATTTTGAGAGATAGAACTAACTTCCATGAGTCCTTTTGAGTCTTTTTCGATCATTGTGAACCACCAAGCTATGGGTCTCCTAAATTTGATAGCCGACAAAATGGGGTGTCTACAGTTTGCCCCTATTTGGCATGAACTTGCGAGGCAACGCATGTCGCAAGCGAGTGCTAAAGTTTTAAAGAGACAGGTCTTTTGGAGGCTATAGATTTAGGATAAAAAGCGTTACAAAAGATGCGATGATGCTGAGGCTAGTGCTGGTCGCGCTCCGCGTGAGGTGCCTACGTATCCCAATGGGAATCAGACCAGGACGTAGTTTGGGGCACAAAGGAACAAATCAAACAGGCACAACAAGTCAGGCGGATGTTATGTTATGAGGATGATATGCTAAAAAGTCTGCACACACGTGCACCTATCATTATTATATGGTCATATATCACTAGTCATACCCGATTAATATTTCCCATTTTTTATATAGGCTTAAAAACATTTTAGTACCCTGTACTTTACTCAAATTTCACTTTGGGCCCTGCACTTTCGATTGCAACACTTTGGGCCCTCTATTTTCAGTGTCATTTCAATTAAGGACAATCGATCACGTCGTTAGCTAAAATGGACGAAAATCATCACGTGGGGGCCACGTGCATGATTTTTTGCATCACCTCACGTGATTTTTCCTCTTTCTCCCTTATAACCTAACAGATCTAAGTAGATATTGAGAAAATCCATTACAGAGAGCTTGAAGAAACAGAGGAGAAATGTTAGGTTTTAAGGGTGAAAAGGGGAAAATCACGTGAGGTGATGCAAAAAAGCATGCATGTAGCCCTCACGTGATGATTTCCGTCCATTTTAGCTAACGGCATAATCGATTGTCCTTAATTGAAACGAGACTAAAAATAGAGGGCCCAAAGTGTTGTAATCGAAAGTGCAGGGCCCAAAGTAAAATTTTAGTATAAGTGCAGGGTACTAAAGTGTTTTTAAGCCTTTTATATATTAACTATTTTGTATATATATAATTGTTTTGTAGTATGTCCGAGTAAGTGTTGATGTATGATTTTGTTAAACTACATCCATCATATTTCATTTCATCATGGTAATTCAGAAGTTGGGGTATTACTATAAGTAGACATACAGCAGTTTAGCTACTAATTTCTGTTTTTGGGCATTCCCAATCATCATCTAATGTCTACTAATTATGTCATGCTAGCAGTCCGTGTTTGACTTGGTAATATTGTATATAGGCTCTATTTATTAATCAATAATAATACACTCACACTTCTAATTATATCTTATATTTTAAATGTATGTACTCAACACATTTTTTGCGCACCACTAACACAGCACATAGTACATACATTTAAAACATATAATATGATTGAAAGTGTATTGAAAATGTGAGTGTATCATTGTTGATGATTAATCATTGGTTTCTTAATATATATAAGCCCTACAAACTATTGTATGAGTGCAATATGTCCCAAACTACTATTCCGGATTGCCTTGAATCTTTAAAGTCCTACCTAAACTCTTGGAACCTAATTTACATTAATAACCTGTGGTGTTTAAATTTCTTTGTGTTTGCTTTGAGTTGGACTGTATCATTTTTGGCCTTATGTTTTAATCAAATTTGATTAATTTCTGGTAAGTTAAGTGTGGCAAAGGGAAAGAAATTAACTTTTGGTCAATCGAATCATCGAGGGAACGAGAGAAAAAATAAATCCAAAAGATTATGTCGTTTTTACTTATTTGTTATAAAGAAAATAACAGAAAAATTAGGAAAATATGAGAGATTAAAAGAAAAAGTTTTTAGGTTATACGAGTAATTAATTTTCTTTCTTCATTTGTCTTAATAATGGTGGGACTACTCCAACATCTTCCAATTAAAATTAAGTGTATCTACTGCCTTATATATAAATTTGGGAATCATTTCGAATAAAAATTTAGAAATTATGTAGTTTTTTTTTGGAACACAACTCATATGTCCTTCGCGATTTCGGGATCGATACATATTGTCCTTTTTATCGGAATAGAACAAGGGATAAATTCCGAGCACGTGCACCGACCCCTAATACACGCACTAGATAAATTAGAGAGGCAAGCTAGCGATAGGATCTGAACCCACACCAAACTAAACATTTTTTCAAAGACCATCTTGAAGTCCATCCCTCCAACTATCTTACATGGCACTGTAGTTTTTGAATCCTTACCTCCCTTAACAGCCCAAGAAATTTGGCCACAACAACTTTTGCCTATATGGAGTTTCGAACCCTCAACCAAGAGAGTATAACACCCCTATTTGAGACTCACTTGCACCTAGGTTAAGTGGTCCTGGTTGTAATTATATAGTAGGGTAGTTCTACGGGAACAAACAAAATCCACAAACACAATCCACCAAAACACATAAATGTGTCTATCTCTCTTCTTTGTGGACCCTACAGTGTCAGTGAACCTCACAGTGTCAGTAAACTCCATCAAAAGAGAGATAGACACGTTTATATATTTGTGTATTGCGTTTGTTCCCCTATCTTTATTTTATATAGTATTATTACTCTTACATAAAAGAACAAAACCTAGTGTGGAAAAGAAGGGTCACACTACAATACAACCCTTAGAAAAGGGGTGAATATCTAAGGGGGTGTATTGAAACCCCTCATTATAACAACATAGCCA
Organism: Hydrangea macrophylla; assembly: GCA_033977485.1. Taxonomy (NCBI): domain Eukaryota; kingdom Viridiplantae; phylum Streptophyta; class Magnoliopsida; order Cornales; family Hydrangeaceae; genus Hydrangea; species Hydrangea macrophylla. The sequence goes on from CM066993.1 coordinate 34,051,679, forward strand.
CCTTCTTTATAATTGAACCACAATTATCATAGCTAAATTTAATAATTTTTTTTAATAAATTTGGTGATATAACTGATTGTGAACTATAATTTGTAGGATTGACATCAACCCCTTTTTGAAAAAATGTATGCTAAATTTTCGCCGAAAACAAAGGAGATTTAAATCTGATTTTAGATAGAGATAAAGAGAGATTTTGAAGTGGGTCTATTGGTTCCAGTTGTCCAGTACTGTCTAACAAAACTATTGGCCAGTACTCTCCAAAAGTCACACGTCCGTCGCAGTCGCAACCTTCACCGGTGAGCCAAAACTACATTTCCTGGCCCCTTCTCAGTACCCTATTGTTACTTGGAGCTCGCAAAGGCCACCAAACCTAACGTACCGACGTATCTCCGCGCCCAACTGCTTGCCCCCTACATCTCTCTACTCATTATTTGTCCTCTTGTTTTTTTTTTTTTTTTTTTTTTTTTTTGGCTAGAAACATTATTTGTCCTTACTCTCTCTCTCTCTCTCTCTCTCTCTCTCTATATATATATATATATATTGGCAATTGGTAATACTTATTTTATGTGTCCCTTTTTTTCTTTAGAATGTTTTAAAATTATTGTCCATTTTTATAAATTAGTATATAAATTTTACTTAGTTTCAAATTATCCTTTCTTATAATCAATGTCAAAGTAAAATTAAAAAAAAAAAAAAAAAAGTGTAATGATTATGGATAATTGTGGAATATAGGGGTAGAATCTTTTTATCCCCTTAAATAGTTGGATTCTCCAAGGACACATAAAATGGGACGGAGGGAGTACTAAAGAGTATAGTTTTGCTCACCCTAAAATTGTTCACTCATTGCATACTCAACTCTCACATTAACTAATGCAGTGAGATCCATAACTTTTTATTATTATTTCATACTTATTTAATTCTGAATTCCACTACATTAACTAATGTAGAGTTGAGTGAATAATGAGGGAGCAAAAATGTACTCCCTTTGACCCATATTAAGAGTCCTTGATGACATTTTTTGATGTCCCATTTTAAGAGTCTCTTTGAAAAGTCAAAGTACTTTAATATACACTTTCTAAATTTGTTCTTTATTACATCCAACTCTTCCCTCTTTTTTTTTGTGATGTGACACTATAATTTTGAATTTCAAAAGGACAATGTTAGAAAGTTAAAAATCTCACCAAAATTAAAGTTATCCCTTTAATAAGTTGGAATTCCCAAAAGAGACTCTTTATATGGGACGGAGGGACTATTCAATGCTGAAAAGTGAAAACAGCTTTTTAATGCCAAAGTAACTTTGTTTTCTTTCGATGGAATGGACAAAAATGTCATTCTTACTATCCATTGGCTATTTGGACTAAGAAGGGTATTTTTGTCATTTCAATCGAATGAAAATAAAGCCGCTTTGACATTAACCGCACCATAAATATATTATTATATTATATATATAGACATGTGCGATAGTTAATATTGCGTACATAATTCAAAAGGAATCATCTCATGTTGTTACCCACCTGTGGGTGGGTGAATTCAATTGTAAACAATTCGTTTCTTATTTAAATACTTTCCCAAATTAAAGACCAAGAATCTTTAATTGATCATGCTGATTTTTATTTGTTTACGAGTTACGTGAGTGACGCTGACCCAACCCCAAATTCTTGTAAAATTATATCCTATACATTTCATGGTTTCAAAATTTTGACTAGTATTTATATTCCATGACTAGAAGCAACTTGCAACAAGTTGGCAAATTGAGATTTGAAGTCTTAGAAATTTAATGAAAAGAAGTAACATTTCTTGACTTTTTCTTTTCTATGGAAAAAGTAAAAGGGCATTTTTTTTGGGGGTCCCTAAACTACCCAAATAAAAGCATTTAGCAATTAATTAAATTTTTTTTTTTTTTAGGGGACCAAAATGGAAATGTGATGGTAGGTGTGAAATGCAGTTCTTTTCCTTTATTTTATAGACTGGTTTGCAAATTTTTCGGTTTAGACCAAAAAGCAAATGAAGAATGGTTGAGGAGTGGAAAATACAATTTACCATTTTTTTTTCGGAAAGAAAAGTTTTGCATAATAATTTTCTCATAAATCTTGGATTCAGATATTGTTGTATACTAAATTGAGAAATATTTGAGATTCCTAGAGGCATACCATCAGAAAAACTTCCTTGACCGATTGGGTGGATCAAGAAAACAGCAGTAGCAGTTGCAACAGGATCTGAAATATGCAATAGCAATCCAAGTGGGCCTGTAAACGGGTTGGATTCGGACTGGATCTAGTGCATCCAGATCCAGATCTGCTAAACTATATATGGATTCGGATCTGACGGATCTGTTATAAGTTAGTCCATATCCGGATCCGCCAAAATATACCGAATACGGATCTGGATTCGGATTCGATCTGAAATAATATATAATGTGCATATCTATACTATTTTTGTATATATATATAGTGTGTATATATATAAATATATTTGTATATACATGACTAATATATTAAATATAATATAGTATGTATATGCATTATATATACATAATTATATTATAGTATGTATGTACATTATATGTACACATTATTATATATATATAATATGTAGATATATATAAATATATTTATATATATATAAGTATTATTCGGATCCGGTCTTAGGCGGACCGGATATTACAAAACCATATCCTGTTCATTTTTTTAGCATAAAATACAGATTCGGATCCGGATCTGGATCCGGATCTGGATATAGATCTTAAAAAATGCTCAGATCCGTCTAACAGAGCCGGATCTGGATCGGATCTGGGTCTAGACCCGGTCCATTGACAGGCCTAAATCCAAGGGCGCATATTCAACGCAAACTAAGCTCCCACTCACGACCCATATAATAAGCTACACCAAGTAAGGCTTAGTTTGGCCCCCACGTGGTGCTTCTCCTTTTTTAAAGCACAATTTCATGTTAATTCATTTGGTAACTAGTTTATGAGCTTTGCAAAAATTGAACTTAGGGCTTTTTTGGAGGGAGCTTTTAAAAGCTCTATAATGGAGCTTTTAAAAGCTCAAGGTTGCTTTTTGGTTTCATGATGTCTTTTTGAAGAGTAGTGTGTCACTTGTATAAAATTATCAAAGAACTTAGTAATAAATTTCATAAGCTCCTTTTAAAAAGCCACATGGGGGCCAAAGTAAGCCTAAGAAGTGTAGAACAATTAGTTCATAAGGACCACCATTGTATAACCATTCATCAACGGATGCCGCTTCTCAGATCGGGTGAAAGTGCAAACCTATAACTGCATAAGTATGAATAATGGCACCTGAGATAATATTGTTTCCATAAAGTAGAGATCCAGAAGCAGGTTCACGAATACCATCAATATCTACTGGTTTTCCTTAATTAGCTCATTGAATCAAATGAGTTTTAGGATGGTCAATATCTATAGGGCAGGGTTAAATACACCCATGGTTTTACTGTGTACACTCACATTTTATTATTTAATATTTTTTAAATAATAAAATAATACAAATTTTTCAAAAAATACATAACTGTAAAGTGGGATGAGTGTACATGACCCAAAAAAAAAAAAAAAATACTGTATTTAGCTCAACCCTATCTATTCCTCAAGCTAGCATGTATATATGATTAATGTAAAATGAGCTTGTACAAGCTGGCTAGCTGTAGAGTCGAACATTTATACCAGCCAATGTTAGGCTTGAAAGAGCCGAGAAATTCAAAAATATCTACTTGTTCAAATTTTATACATAACAAAACTAATCTTCAAAAAATAATGACAATTTAACTATGCGAGAGACAAGAAAAAGAAACGACTCAATAAATAACTCCAAAAAAATTAGTTAAACTATTTGTATAATAGTTATTTAATTGGCGCTGGCCAATTGTCACCTTGTTCCCTTTGATTCAAAGATTCTCATGCAAGTACTATTCTAAGTCCAACATATATATATATATATATATGTATGTATATACGTATCTACTATGATTCATCTCAATGGTTTAGAATGCATCATACATTTTAATTTAGTGTTAAAATATTGTAATTTTTTTCCCTCTTAAATGTTGAAATCGGGTCCCCAAAATGATGTAACTTTAAAAAACACTTTATTTAAAAAAAAAACACTTTAATTTTTAAAAACAAAGTAACTTTCAAGATATAATATTTTAACACCAAAACTATTAGGGTGCATGTATGATACATACAAAACCACAAGGATCTGGAGTATCATAGAATTTTTCATATATGTATTATATGCCCATAATCTCTAATGAATTTAATAAACTAGTTTTTTTTTTTAATTGGAAAAAAAACTAAACTATAAATTAATGGATGCCAAATTAAGTAGTATGTTAGTTGGTAGGGGCTTTTCGAATAGTTAAATATTAATAATTGGAAGCACATACAAATACAGAAATACCCGAAACAACTTGGGAAATCAATGGCGCTCCAATGACGTTGGGTTGGAATGATCAAGTATAGCGCATTCTGTTATTCCTATGAGGTAATCTGTATAAATAATATAAACAGGCAACAAAAGGAAATAGTAATTGCAACCAAAAACAGAATTAAACTTACTGTCACAGAATAAATAAATAATAAATTGAGATAGAATCCGAGCCCAGAGAACTGTTTCCTCAAGACGAATTTGCTCCCTCTCGGTGCACAAGGTTGATAAGCAATCGTCTCCCAAGATAGAACGGATTTTCAATTCTAAAGACTCTGCACTTCAATATTCAGAACACAGCGAACACACTGCTGTATGATACTCGAACACTATATGAAATGATATGCAATGAGAGAGAGATTTCTTTTTCGTATTTATGAAATGTAATCAGAGGAGAATATATAAACAATTTAGTGACTGTTAGAATCAACACGTCCAAACAGACCATTGCATCTGTTGGAGTGGTGACTTTACGAATCAACACATCCAAACAGAGCATCTGTTGGAGTGGTGACTGTACGAAACAGCACAACCAAACAGAGCCTTATTTCTGGAGGGACATGACTGTTAAAAAAAAACTGGAGGGAAATTCAAATAAATTTTCTCCAAAAAGAATAGTCAACAAGCCCAGGACCACGGACCCACGACCCGCGCCCAAGCCTAGCCCGGTCGGTCGGCAACGACGCGCGCGCGTGTGTGTGTGCGCGCGGGGGGGGGGGGGGGGGGGGGATAATTCCCACAAATGCCTAGGTCCTTCCCCCTTAACAAAAGTGGGTACCCCAAAGGGGCATGCCCTTTAGTTGGCTTCCCTCTTAAATATACCCTTAAGCTCTTTGATGTTTTTCCTATGTGGGACAATCAAGGTTTCCCACATTTTTCCTCCTTCACCAATGTTTCACATGGGCCACTTTGGATGACAATTTCTCATTCATCCCTTATTGGATTTCAACATGTAAATATAGGACGTTCATCTCCTCACGGAGGAGAACGCATTCCAACGTGGTCTCGCCCCTAAGGACATGTGGGACCCACCTTAGATTGGAGCCAAAGTTTACAAAAAACTTGATACTTGAAATCCAATTTTCCAACAATCCCCCACACGAATGAAATTGGCGATCTAACAATGTAAATGAAAATGCTGACACAGTTCGAGTATCGACGAAGAATTACTGCTTCAGACTAAGTAGCCTAGTGGCTTTGAACTTGCCCTAGTGTAAAACTATCGGATTTACTAACCAGTGAGTAGATGAGATTATCTTTGAACTCCTAGTCGTTTGTGTAAACCAAGACAATAGAATTCACACAGCAATTCTTCTTACAGATTTGGTTCTCACGTTTGTGTTCGTTTTGGCCTTGAACACCTCTTGGTTCCGTGAGTGTTTTAGAGAATTCAGCCTTTACATTCTCATAGAAGCGGCCCCTTCTTACTCACGTAGGTGGTATCTATGAAGAGTATCCTGCAATACCCCACTTGGACGTTATCCAAAGTATAGAGACCATTAAAATCATATCTTATCCTGTTTCTCGCGGCAGATAAACACTGACTCATCTTTGAAGTGGGAGAAGGAAGATTTAATTCTTCTCAGTGTATTCCGAGTACTACATAGTTCGGTTTTTCCATTGAACCTAGATCTTGGGATCTCCAGTCAACTAGGTTGGGTTGCCACCATGATGACTCTTGTTTAATGCATAGGCTTTAAACCCATTCCCCTCGATGAACTTTCTACTTGCTCTCTCATTAGGCCTTTTGTAAGTGGATCCGCTATGTTTTCCTTTGACTTCACATAGTCAATGGATATGATCCCATTTGAGAGCAACTGTCGAACGGTATTATGTCGTCGACGAATATGACGAGACTTACCGTTATACATATGACTCTGTGCACTACCAATCGCAGATTGGCTATCACAATGTATACATATAGCAGGCACAGGTCGTGACCAATTTGGAATATCCTCTAGGAAGTTACGAAGCCATTCGGCCTCTTCCCCAGCTTTATCTAAGGCAATGAATTCGGATTCCATTGTAGATCTTGCAATACATGTTTGTTTTGAGGATTTCCAAGATACGGCTGCACCTCCAATTGTAAAGACATATCCACTTGTGGACTTTGAGTCTTTAGAATCAGATATCCAATTTGCGTCACAGTAACCTTCGAGTACGTGTGGATATCTGGTAAAGTGCAATCCATAGTTTTGAGTTTCCTTTAAATATCCCAAAACTCTTAGTATAGCCTTCCAGTGAGTTTCTCCGGGATTACTTGTAAATCGACTTAATTTACTCACTGAGTATGCTATGTCTGGTCGAGTGCAGTTCATAATGTACATTAAACTGCCTATGATACGTGAATATTCTAGTTGAGAAATGCTTATTCCTTTATTCTTTGCTAAGTGAAGACTCACATCGATTCGTGTCTTCTTAGGTTTTGTAATACCCTGTATTCTTGTAATGTATTATATAACTAAGACATTGTATGTTTCTTTTAATACTTGTATGAGCTTGGCCTTACCCTTGGTATATTTTATATACCAATCGATTGAACTTTATCTCAATCGATTGATTGTTCCAATCGATTGAACTTTATACCAATCGATTGATTGTATCAATCGATTGACACTTATGTCAATCGATTGGAGGCAGCTGGGCAGATTCTTTTGCTCTGGCTGGGGAGAGGCCACGTGAACACTCCCTCTCTATATATACCAGCCCATTTTGGGCGTATTTCTGTTTACAGAAATCAGAGAGAGTGAAGGGGAGGGTTTTGTGTGTGTGTTATATATATATACACTCATATATATATATATACTCACATATATACATACATACACTCACACACACACAGAGATGGACTGAGACGAGAAGAAGAAGAAGAAGAAGAAGACCAGAAAGAAGGGAAAAGAAAAGAGAGAAGGCAGAGAGCAGAGGAAAGAGAGAAGAGGAAGACCACCATTGAAGCTCAAGCTTCAAAACATTCCCAAACACGCCCTTAACGCCTAGGTGAGTTCTAAACTCACTTGGTAACTTGATATTGATGTTAGGACATGTCTTGAATGAAGAAATGGAGAAGAAACCTTGTATTTCCCGTTTATATGTGTTGAGCAGACTTCTCTGTGAAGAAGACGAAGTGTCAATCGATTGACACTGTACCAATCGATTGACATCTTTCATGTTCCAATCGATTGACACCGTACCAATCGATTGACATCTTTCATGTCTCAATCGATTGACATTTTATGCAATCGATTGACATGGATTGTGATCCAATCGATTGAACTTTCTGTCAATCGATTGACACTACTTTTATACCAATCGATTGACATCTATATCAATCGATTGGAAGTTACAGTTTACTGTTTTACTTGTTTAGTTAATGTAATAACTGTTTAGTTGTTTATTTACTGTTCAGTACTTCCCAGCATGCTCTATTATTGTAATACAGACATGATAATGAATTAACGCAGCGTAGGGTCGTAGTAACAACAAGATTAACAGATAACGTTTATAATGTTAGATAACGGAATAGTCGTGAATCCTTTGGAGTTAACGTTCATTTCATTCAGAGTAGTCGGGCCACATTGGGATTGTCATGTATCGGAAATAGAGTTGAACTTAAGTAGGTTTGCTAAGATTCGGGAACCTTGCGTGGGCGGGCTTTGGTCGATCATATGTTCTTAAAAGCGGTAGACAGACGAAGGTGTCTATGACTTGCGGTGAACCGGACCATTTACCCTAAGATAGCCAGATGATCTAATCATATGTTCTTAAAAGCGGTAGACAGACGAAGGTGTCTATGACATGCGGTGGACCGTGATCACTGGTAGACGTCGCTAAGTCGTGGCATAGAATGATGTACTGTTGTTTAAAGCGTTATATCCCTGACATGCGGTGGACTGTGCATATGTTCTTAAAAGCGGGGGGATGGACTAACGTGGTATCCATGACATGCGGTGAACTGTGCATATGTTCTTAAAAGCGGTGGATGAGCAATGGTGTGTTATAGAGTTGAGCTACTGTCGAGTCTGTTCCCCTCTCTAGACGTGCTATCGGTCTTAAAATGAGTAAAACGACAGTAATCGGATCATTGGTTTGATTAAAGGAGTTACCCTTACTGAATTCTAATTTGGTTACGGTTTATAACTTGTAATAATATCAATAGTCGATACCTTGTTAGTATCTAACTCACTCGGCTTTCATTAAGCTGACGGCGTTTATGCCGCTGGACATTTCTACGTTCCAGCGCATCCTGGTTATGACTACACAGGTGAAAGGCCTGCAGGAGAAGACTACTATGCCGGTGACGGAGTACCTGTGGAGAATTTCCCCGACGGAGGTCAGACCGAAGAAGACTACTACGCCGAGGACTACCCTTATGCCAACTGAAGTCTTGACTAGAATTGTAGCTAGTTGTCTTTACCGTTTTAGAATCTTTTTTGTAGTCAGGCATATGTTGCCTTGGCATTTGTACTTCCGCTGCCTTATATTTGATTCGAGACTCTGATATGTAATAGTTAGTAACTTCTGTTGACTTTATGTTGCTTCGTGATTTGAACCTAGACCTCATTCCTGTTACACTATTACTTCTTGTTGCTTAGTACTGCGTGGTGTGGACAATCATGTGACTTCACCCGTCATTCCCTATGGACCCATAAAGGAAATTTATTTTTCTCTATTTATGCCGTTCCGGGGCGTGACAGGATTTTTGGTATCAGAGCCTAGGTTGTATACCTTTTCGCTCACAGATTGTCCCACACCATCTGGTCCTAGAACCTTGAGATTCTATAGATGAGTATTAAGATTAGTTCTGACTTAAGGTAGTCCCTTTTCAGGTAGCATGGCACCGCCGCTGTTCGTTCCAGATGAGTTCGGAGGACACTATGTGTATGAGAGTAGTATTGCGCCAGCAGATCCAGAGTACTATGCCTGGAAGGTTAGGCAGAGAGCTATTGCAGAGACAGAGCAAGACATGCGGATCGAGCAGCAGAGATTTGGGACCCAGGACCCAGAAGTGATACGTCAGGAGATGATCTACCGCAAGGAGACCTTCAAACGCATCGAGGAGGATTCTCTACTGATGTTACGAGACCGTTCTTCGTACCAGGTTCTACTTGCACAGGTTAGAGCAGCACCTCCACCCCCACCGGAGGAAGACATGGCTGATGCACCCCCAGCAGATGAGGACCCGGAGGATGATGATGAGAGCGATGGCGACGATGAGCCAGAGGATGCAGATGAGGAGATGGAGGATGAAGGGGACGAGGACACCGATGACGAGGAGCCGGAGTATGATCCAGAGGAGGAGGACCCCGTGGACCCAGCCGGTATGGACGTGCCAGTTGGCGTAGATATTGTGGTTGCAGAGGGTTATCCGATAGAGGAAGAGGAGGTAGCCGCAGACGATGATGCAGTAGTACCAGTCTTACCAGGAGGAGTTATAGCACAGCTAGCAGCTGAGTGGGCCGCAGAGATGGCTGCACATCCCCATGGATTTGAGATCGGAGCACCGGAGTTGGCACAGGCTATGGTACAGGCTGAGGCACTTGCAGCCGCATTTGATGCAGCCCAGGCTGACATGGCCGCTGATGCAGGAGATTTGGGAGCTGTTGTGGAGCATGATGGACCCGAGCTGATCGAGGATGTTGTGATAGAGGATGAGGACATGATGGATGACGATGACATGGATGAGGATGATGTTTTGTCTGAGGTTGCCCCAGAGGACGAGGCTTCCATCTATGGATCCGATGTGGACAACTTTTGAGTCCAGTACCTTTAGGACTTAGACTTTTTGCATTTGACTTTAGGACATGTTGTCCACTTACTTTTGACGCTTACATAGACAGCTATTGACCGTAGCCTTTTTGTATAGGTAGCCACCAGTAGTGGTTTTGTATATATCTTTCTTTTGTTTAGATCTTGTATAGGATCATGTACTACGCGGTACACAGATGATCTGTTGTGTACTCCGTTGTACATCTTTTGGGTATATATATATGGCAGATCGTTTCTCTTGATTATTTCTATTATCATCTCATTGTTATGATTGTGGTTGTGATGTTGATTCATGTTATGCTTCCGGTTATTTTAGTATGATCATTTTCCCCGAGGAGATCGTCAGCTAATCGTTAGATCCTTCATAGGTACACCTCACACGGATCACTATGGTGGGACCCACAAGGAACCAAGCACGACTGGGAGCACCCATTCCTGAGGGTATGGACCCAACTGGAGTCTTCGAAGCTTTCATGCAACGGATGGAGCACATCGGCGATACCTACAATCATGCCACCAACGACAATGGCAACAACCACTTTGTCCCTCCAAGGCAGACAGGCGATAAGCTATTGGAACGATTTCGTGGCCTGCGACCCGAGAAGTTCGACGGCATGGCAGAGTCCTGGAAAGCAGAGCAATGGATACGAGAGTTGGAGCTAATCTTTGAAGCCCTGGAGTGCAGTGAGCTTGACAAGAGACGTCTAGCCGCATTTCAACTAACTTACTCCGCCGCGGACTGGTGGGAGGCCGAGAGAGCCACGATTGGGATTGACGCTGCAAGGAGAATGCCTTGGGAAGCATTCAAGACTCGATTTCTCGAGAAGTATTTCCCTGAGGACGAAAGAGATCAACAAGAGAGGAATTTCCTGAGTCTAACCCAAGGAAACTGGACAGTCAGGGAGTATACTACACAATTCGAGCGACTTTCCCGTTTCGCTCCGCACATGATAGACACCTCCGTCAAAAAGGTCAAGCGATTCCACCAAGGACTCAACCCACACCTCCGGCACATGATGATAGGCCATCTGGGCCAGTCGTTTGAAGGGATTGTCCGTCTTGCTTCAAGTTTGGAAAAGGATGCTTACCCTGTACAAGGACCACAAGTGAATCGACCTCCACCCAGGACCTTCCAACCAAGGAACTTTCCCGCGCAATCATCAAGGAACAATCAAGGATGGAAACCCCAGACCAACAACTATCAGGGAACCAAGCGCACATGGGATGGGACAAGGAAGCCCCAAGCAAATTTTCCTCGACAACAGAATCAACAGCGAGGACCACCTCAGGCACAGCCCGTCGCCCAGTGACAAAACACTGATGGATGTTTTAACTGTGGAGTGCCCGGACATATTGCAAGGTATTGCACAGCCCCCAAGACCAACCGGCGTAATGACCTCGTTTGCCGCAACTGTAACAAGCCTGGTCACATAAGCAAGGATTGTCGAGCACCACGTGGAGGCTACTATGGAGCGCCTGCTCAAGGACAGCAAGGACAGGTTAGGGTGAATGCCATCATCCCTGACAATGCAGGGTATAATGCAGAGGAACAGCAAAACTTGGAAGGTACACTCATTTTATTTCACTGTCAAGTTAGAGCTTTGTTTGATACCGGTGCCGCCCGTTCTTTCATAGCTATTAAGATGGTACGTGATTTGGGTTTGCTACCCCTAACACTTGAGCCGACCCTTAATGCCGTTTCGCCCTTGGGAGTATCCGTTAAGTTAGGTAAGGTGTGCAAGGATTGTCCCTTGACACTAGAGGATAGGAATCTCCCAGCAGACTTGATAGTCCTGTCAATGTCTGAGTTTGACGTGATCCTAGGAATGGATTGGCTTACTAAGTATGGCGCTAACCTGGATTGTGTTAGTCGGACCATTGTCTTCTCAACGCCTGGTTGCCCGCAGATCAGATTTCAGTGCCAACCGTTGAGCGACATGTTTATCACAAGCTGCCTAGCCACGATTAAGACTTTAAGCACGGAGCTTACTATCAATCAGATCCCCGTTATTCAAGACTTTGAAGATGTGTTCCGAAGTATCTCAGGACTTCCGCCGAAGAGAGAGATAGACTTCTGCATTGAGTTAGCACCCGGAACGTTGCCGATTTCCAAGACCCCGTATCGGATGGCGCCAATAGAAATGCTAGAATTGAAGAAGCAAGTTCAGGAACTCGAAGATTTAGGTTTTGTTCGCCCCAGTACATCGCCTTGGGGAGCACCAGTTCTATTTGTGAAGAAGAAAGACGGAGAGCTACGACTCTGTATCGACTACAGGGAGCTAAATAAAGTCACGATCAAGAACAGGTATCCACTTCCCCGGATAGACGACCTGTTCGATCAACTACAAGGATAAAGGATATTCTCAAAAATTGATTTGCGTTCAGGATACCATCAATTACTAGTTCGGCCGAAAGATATACCGAAAACTGCCTTCAGAACGAGATATGGACACTACGAATTTCTAGTGATGTCTTTTGGATTGACTAATGCCCCGGCAGTATTCATGGACCTAATGAATAGAGTATTCAGACCCTATCTGGATCAATTCATTATAGTATTCATCGACGACATTCTAATTTATTCAAGGACGGAAGAAGAACATAAGAAGCATCTACAAATTGCTCTACAGACTCTTAGAGACAACAGTCTGTATGCGAAATTCAGCAAATGTGAATTCTGGCTTCAGGAAGTTAAATTCCTGGGACATGTGATATCACAGGATGGGATTTCCGTAGACTCATCTAAGATCGATGCAGTCTTGAGCTGGAACAGACCAACCAACGCGACCGAAGTTAGGAGTTTTCTAGGATTGGCTGGGTATTACCGGAAATTTGTGGAAGGATTCTCTAGAATCGCAGGACCGTTGACAAGCCTGACTAGGAAGGAGACGAAGTACGAATGGACTGATAAACATGAGGATGCATTTCGGGAATTGAAAGAGAGACTAACCTCAGCACCCGTGCTTGCAATACCTAAGAGTGGCGAACAATTCATAATCTATAGTGATGCATCACACCAAGGACTTGGTTGTGTACTAATGCAAGAGGGGAATGTCATTGCATACGGATCAAGACAATTGAAGCCGCACGAGAGGAACTATCCGACGCACGACTTAGAACTAGCCGCAATCGTGTTCGCCTTGAAGATTTGGAGACACTATTTATATGGAGAAAAGTTCGACTTGTTCTCAGATCATAAGAGTTTAAGGTACCTGTTCTCTCAAAAGGAGTTGAACATGCGACAACGGAGATGGATGGAGCTACTCAAGGACTACGACTTCTCTTTGCAATACCACCCGGGTAAAGCAAATGTTGTAGCCGACGCTCTGAGCCGGAGACCACGCCTTTTGGTTGCTTCAATTTTGATTAGAGAATGGCGAGCAATGGAGACGTTAGCCGAATTCGATCTTCAACCAGTGGAATCAGGAGAAGGACAACACTTTGGATGTCTTGTTGTATAACCGACTCTCATCAGCCGCATCTTGGAAGCTCAACAGTCGAACGAGGATTTAAAGTTATGGTTTGCCAAGATGTCCGCAAAGGAACCCGAGATATGGAGTATTAGTACGGACGGAGCACTGAGATGCAAAGGTAGACTCTGTGTGCCAAATGACGATGGACTCAGGAAGAACATTCTGGGCGAAGCACACAAGTCAAGGATGACTATCCACCCAGGAGGAAACAAGATGTATAAGGACTTGAAGAGAAACTTCTGGTGGCAAGGAATGAAGCGAGAAGTGGCCGAGTATGTATCGCAATGTCTTATTTGCAAACAAGTAAAGGCAGAGCATCAGAAACCACCTGGACTCCTACAACCGCTACCGATTCCTCAATGGAAATGGGAGCATATCACCATGGATTTTGTGGTTGGATTGCCGAAATCTCAACAAAACCACGACGCATTTTGGGTAATAGTGGATCGACTCACCAAGTCAGCACATTTTATCGCCTACAGCATGACGCACCCTGTTGAAAGATTGAGCCGGATGTATCTAGAGCAAGTTGTGCGACTGCACGGTGTACCCGTCTCAATAGTTTCAGATCGAGATTCACGCTTTACCGCAGAATTCTGGAAGAGCCTTCAGACAGCAATGGGAACTTCATTGAATTTGAGTTCAGCCTTTCATCCACAGACAGACGGTCAGACAGAACGAGTCAATCAAGTGATGGAAGATATGTTGCGAGCCTGTGTCATTGAATTCGAGAGTTCATGGGAGAAGCATCTACCTTTGATCGAGTTTGCCTACAACAACAGCTACCACACGAGCATAGGGATGGCGCCGTTTGAAGCCTTGTATGGAAGACCCTGCCGATCGCCGCTGTGTTGGGCCGAAGTCGGAGATACTCAACTACTTGGACCCGAGATGATTCGAGAAACCAACGAGAAGATCCAGATTGTACGAGAAAAGATGAGGACAGCGCAATCCAGACACAAGAGCTATGCCAACAAGCGACGGAAAGATCTAGAGTTTGTAGTTGGAGATCATGTGCTACTTAAAGTCTCGCCAGTTCGAGGTATCGTCAGATTCGGACAGAAAAGAGGCAAGTTGTCGCCGCGATTCATCGGACCGTTCGAGATCCTAGAACGTGTTGGGAAGGTTGCTTATCGACTTGCGTTGCCGCCAAAGATGTCAGGAGTGCACAACGTTTTCCACATCAGCATGTTGAGGAAGTGTGCCCACAACCCAGCGCACGAGATCAGTTTTGAAGATATCGAGGTGAACGAGAACGTGACCTACAACGAAGGACCAGTGCGTATTCTAGACCGAGGAGTGAAGAAGCTCAGAAACAAGGATATTCCACTAGTGAAGGTTCAGTGGAAGCACCACGACGAAGGAGAAGCTTCATGGGAGCTGGAGTCGGAGATGCGAGAGAAGTTTCCATTTTTGTTTTAACCCAGTTTATTTTGGATTTCGGGGACGAAATCTTTTATGAGTGGTGGATGATGTAATACCCTGTATTCTTGTAATGTATTATATAACTAAGACATTGTATGTTTCTTTTAATACTTGTATGAGCTTGGCCTTACCCTTGGTATATTTTATATACCAATCGATTGAACTTTATCTCAATCGATTGATTGTTCCAATCGATTGAACTTTATACCAATCGATTGATTGTATCAATCGATTGACACTTATGTCAATCGATTGGAGGCAGCTGGGCAGATTCTTTTGCTCTGGCTAGGGAGAGGCCACGTGAACACTCCCTCTCTATATATACCAGCCCATTTTGGGCGTATTTCTGTTTACAGAAATCAGAGAGAGTGAAGGGGAGGGTTTTGTGTGTGTGTTATATATATATACACTCATATATATATATATACTCACATATATACATACATACACTCACACACACACAGAGATGGACTGAGACGAGAAGAAGAAGAAGAAGAAGAAGAAGACCAGAAAGAAGGGGAAAGAAAAGAGAGAAGGCAGAGAGCAGAGGAAAGAGAGAAGAGGAAGACCACCATTGAAGCTCAAGCTTCAAAACATTCCCAAACACGCCCTTAACGCCTAGGTGAGTTCTAAACTCACTTGGTAACTTGATATTGATGTTAGGACATGTCTTGAATGAAGAAATGGAGAAGAAACCTTGTATTTCCCGTTTATATGTGTTGAGCAGACTTCTCTGTGAAGAAGACGAAGTGTCAATCGATTGACACTGTACCAATCGATTGACATCTTTCATGTTCCAATCGATTGACACCGTACCAATCGATTGACATCTTTCATGTCTCAATCGATTGACATTTTATGCAATCGATTGACATGGATTGTGATCCAATCGATTGAACTTTCTGTCAATCGATTGACACTACTTTTATACCAATCGATTGACATCTATATCAATCGATTGGAAGTTACAGTTTACTGTTTTACTTGTTTAGTTAATGTAATAACTGTTTAGTTGTTTATTTACTGTTCAGTACTTCCCAGCATGCTCTATTATTGTAATACAGACATGATAATGAATTAACGCAGCGTAGGGTCGTAGTAACAACAAGATTAACAGATAACGTTTATAATGTTAGATAACGGAATAGTCGTGAATCCTTTGGAGTTAACGTTCATTTCATTCAGAGTAGTCGGGCCACATTGGGATTGTCATGTATCGGAAATAGAGTTGAACTTAAGTAGGTTTGCTAAGATTCGGGAACCTTGCGTGGGCGGGCTTTGGTCGATCATATGTTCTTAAAAGCGGTAGACAGACGAAGGTGTCTATGACTTGCGGTGAACCGGACCATTTGCCCTAAGATAGCCAGATGATCTAATCATATGTTCTTAAAAGCGGTAGACAGACGAAGGTGTCTATGACATGCGGTGGACCGTGATCACTGGTAGACGTCGCTAAGTCGTGGCATAGAATGATGTACTGTTGTTTAAAGCGTTATATCCCTGACATGCGGTGGACTGTGCATATGTTCTTAAAAGCGGGGGGATGGACTAACGTGGTATCCATGACATGCGGTGAACTGTGCATATGTTCTTAAAAGCGGTGGATGAGCAATGGTGTGTTATAGAGTTGAGCTACTGTCGAGTCTGTTCCCCTCTCTAGACGTGCTATCGGTCTTAAAATGAGTAAAACGACAGTAATCGGATCATTGGTTTGATTAAAGGAGTTACCCTTACTGAATTCTAATTTGGTTACGGTTTATAACTTGTAATAATATCAATAGTCGATACCCTGTTAGTATCTAACTCACTCGGCTTTCATTAAGCTGACGGCGTTTATGCCGCTGGACATTTCTACGTTCCAGCGCATCCTGGTTATGACTACACAGGTGAAAGGCCTGCAGGAGAAGACTACTATGCCGGTGACGGAGTACCTGTGGAGAATTTCCCCGACGGAGGTCAGACCGAAGAAGACTACTACGCCGAGGACTACCCTTATGCCAACTGAAGTCTTGACTAGAATTGTAGCTAGTTGTCTTTACCGTTTTAGAATCTTTTTTGTATTCAGGCATATGTTGCCTTGGCATTTGTACTTCCGCTGCCTTATATTTGATTCGAGACTCTGATATGTAATAGTTAGTAACTTCTGTTGACTTTATGTTGCTTCGTGATTTGAACCTAGACCTCATTCCTGTTACACTATTACTTCTTGTTGCTTAGTACTGCGTGGTGTGGACAATCATGTGACTTCACCCGTCATTCCCTATGGACCCATAAAGGAAATTTATTTTTCTCTATTTATGCCGTTCCGGGGCGTGACAGGTTTGATCTCATACTTCTTAAATTTTTCAAGTACCTTGTCAATGTAATGAGATTGAGACAATATTAGTCCTTCAGATGTTTTAGAAATTTTAATTCCTAAAATAACATCGGCGACACCCATGTCTTTCATGTCAAACCTATTAGATAAGAATTGTTTAGTACTTCTTATCATCTCGGTATTGCTACCTATAATAAGCATGTCATCAACATAGAGACATACAATGACATATCCTTTGGGAGTGTTCTTCACGTACACACATTTGTCACATTCATTGATTTTGAATCCATTTGATAATATTGCACTATCAAATTTTTCATGCCATTGTTTCGGTGCTTGTTTTAGGCCGTACAAGGACTTAACAAGCTTGCATACTTTATTTTCTTGTCCAGGAGCTACAAACCCTTCGGGTTGTTCCATATATATTTCTTCTTCTAATTCGCCGTTCAAGAATGCTGTCTTTACATCCATTTGGTGGATTTTAAGATTATTCAGTGATGCAATAGCAATGAGCATCCGAATAGACGTTATTCTTGTAACGGGAGAATAAGTATCGAAATAATCTAGTCCTTCCTTTTGCCTATAGCCCTTGACTACAAGTCTAGCTTTATACTTATCTATTGATCCATCTGTTTTCATCTTTCTTTTGAAGATCCATTTATAACCCAGAAGTTTTGAGCCAGATGGAAGTGAAGGAAAAAGTGGTTTAAAGTTAGAGTTTAAACGCGCAACAGAAATAGGTTAAGTTATAAAACTTTTGGTATTCCAGGATCTACTACTCGTCAATTCCTTAGATGCGTACAAGGGGGTGCAAGAATTATACCTTAGTGTCTTGAACCCAATTCTGAAACTTTAACTTCCAGCAGCCTCCACTAGATGATCTTTACCCTTATGACTCCTGCGGATGCCTGCCGGAAAGACCAGGGTTCGTGGGAACCCTAATAGAGAGGATAGGAAGGTTTTGGGAAGACTATGGTAGTTTCTGCAGCTTCTGCGTATAAAACGACGATCACTTACTTCCAGAACGCAGCTGCCCTATTTATAGATTTCCAGAACCGACCTAGACTTCGATCGATCGAAGTGACTTCGATCGATCGAACCTTCGATCGATCGAACCTTCGATCGATCGAACCATTCTCGATCGATCGAACCATTCTCGATCGATCGAACCTGCTGACTTCAATCGATCGAACATACTTCGATCGATCGAACTTGTCTTAACAGCTTCCTCAAGTGTCTTTCCAAGCATCCTAGCGGAGCTAAGAGTGGGACCTCCTAGGCTCTTTATTGTTGGCTCAGACCAGTTTGTTAATTACCATGACCAAACTCTTTGATCAGCAAACTAACTAGCTGGTCAGTTAACGTTTATTCCACTATAAAACGATAACTGAACTCCAACGCAAAAGAACATATCCGAAGCGATAACTAGACTTGTATGGTGTACTAATGTCCCTTTACCGTCAGCATTCGTAATCATATTCAGGTAGTCGGATAACTGTTACTGTCAACCTGAATCATGATTACTTCTTGTATTCCTTGAGTCTCATTCACTACTCATGATTACCAAACATGTTGATAACTCTTATCAACAAGACTGCAGTACTCAGTAATCAACTTGGTGACATTCTCAAGGGAATGCTTACTCTGAATCAGAGGGTAGATTCTATCTTGACAATATATGTTCACAACCCTATGGACATGACATACCCAAGATACCCAGGTGTTGATCTTCTATAGACCTCACTGATTGGTAAGTCAAAGCAGCCATATCCATAGTCTGTGTTCATAATCATCTCAAGATTGAGAACACGTACCTTATACAAGTTATGAGTTCCTATTGACTGTTGACAGCCTTAAGCGTCAATAGGAAAGCTCAGGTCCGTCAATGCACTATAAGCACTAGCATATCAACTAAGAGCTACACTCTAGTGATTGAGATTAATCACTCCATCCAATGGTAGTTAATTATGCTACAGGGTAGACCTGATGAGGTATCCAGTCTCATCATCCACTGTGACATATTCTAAGTATCAAAGAATAGTAATTCGTATCTCACTTGTGTGTATCTCATACACACACGAATTGCTTACTATGATACTTAAGGATAAAACAATCATCTCATGAAAGAAACATACACAATGAAATGTAAAGCTGATATCAATATATTATAGGGTAAATATCACCTACACCCCCTGAGGTTTGCCCCGATCACAGACGCCACCCCTCACGTTTCAATAATAACACATACCTCCCTCCAGGTTTGAAGTGAGTATCAAATCCACCCTCCGTCAACTATCCGTTAAAGAAATTGACGGAGAATGTATTAATGTGTTTAAAATGCCTAAAGTACCCTTACTCTCATTCTCAAAATTTAAGGGTAAATATCACCTAGACCCCCTGAGGTTTGCCCCGATCACACTCGCCACCCCTCACATTTCAATAATAACACATACTTTGTTAATGGAAGCTTCAATTTTTATCTTGGATCCAAAATTTCAATCCATACAGTACAATACCAAATGCATCTCCTAAATCATAACCCACAACAAAAATTTCATCCATTCTTTCAAAACCCATTTCGTAAATCAAGGCCAAGTCTTTTTGTTTGGACCAAAAACATTCCAAATCCAATTCTAATTGATTACATATATGAATATTCTCGACACTTTTTTAGAGAGAAGTTAGGGTTCCAAAATTGCATTGGAGTTGTAAAGACCCATTTTTTGCGAACAAAAATTTCCATGAATTGATACATTGAGAGCAATCAAATCAATTTGGTAGAAACTTCATGAATGCAAACCCACTTCCATAAAACCAAACCGAATATGCATTCATGAAGCTTCTACCAAATTGATTTGGATTGCTCTCAATGTATCAATTCATGGAAATTTTTGTTCACAAAAAATGGGTCTTTGCAACGCCAATGCATTTTTGGAACCCTAACTTCTCTCTAAAAAATTGTCTAGAATATTCATATATGTAATTAATTAGAATTGGATTTGGAATGTTTTTGGTCCAAACAAAAAGACTTGGTCTTGATTTACGAAATGGGTTTTGAAAGAAGGGAGGAAATTTTTGTTGTGGGTTATGATTTAGGAGATGCATTTGGTATTGTACTGTATGGATTGAAATTTTGGATCCAAGATAAAAATTGAAGCTTCCATTAACAAGTATGTGTTATTATTGAAATGTGAGGGGTAGCGAGTGTGAGTGGAGCAAACCTCAGGGGGTCTAGATGATATTTACCCTTAAATTTTGAGAATGAGAGTAAGGGTACTTTAGGCATTTTAAACACATTAATACATTCTTCGTCAATTTCTTTAACGGATAGTTGACGGAGGGTGGATTTGATACTCACTTCAAACTTGGAGGGAGGTATGTGTTATTATTGAAACGTGAGGGGTGGCGTCTGTGATCGGGGTAAACCTCAGGGGGTGTAGGTGATATTTACCCTATATTATAATGCTAATGTCTCATACATAAAGTAATGGTTTGAGGGCACAAACCCAACAAACTCCCACTTGCACTCACAACCATTCAGAACTACATCTAAGACCTAGACTATCTAGATGACGATCAAAGACCTTCTGTGGTAAGGCCTTTGTAAACGGATCAGCAAGATTGTCAGCGGTGGCAATCTTGGTGACAGTCACATCTCCACGTTGAACTATATCTCGGATTAGGTGATATTTCCGCTCTACGTGCTTTCCCTTCCCGTGGTTCCTTGGCTCCTTGGACTGAGCCACTGCCCCACTATTATCGCAGTATAGCGTAATAGGTGACAGCGACGCTGGTACCACCTCGAGTTCCATAAGGAACTTCTTGAGCCAAACAGCTTCCTTTGCGGCTTCACAAGCAGCCACATACTCAGCTTCTGTAGTTGAGTCTGCAATGCATTTCTGCTTAATGCTCCTCCAACTAACAGCACCACCTCCCAAGGTAAAGAGATGTCCGGATGTCGACTTTCTCGAATCTTTATCTGACATAAAGTCCGAGTCAGTGTATCCTACTGGAATTAACTCACTACCGCCGTACATAAGCATGTAATCTTTAGTTCTTCTCAAGTACTTAAGAATGTGCTTAACGGCTGTCCAGTGCTCTGGACCAGGATTCGATTGATACCTGCTGACCATGCCAACGGCAAAGCAGATATCTGGTCTAGTGCATAACATCGCATACATGAGACTTCCCACTGCCGAGGCATAGGGAATTCCTGCCATGCGATTCCTCTCCTCTTGTGTCTTTGGACACTGGTCCTTGGAGAACGCTAAACCATGCCTGAAAGGTAACAAACCTTTCTTCGAATTATCCATTGAAAATCTAGTTAGCACTTTCTCGATATAACCAGCTTGAGATAATCCCATTATCTTTTTCTTGCGATCCCGAAAGAGCTTTATCCCAAGAATATAGCTCGCCTCTCCTAGATCCTTCATATCGAAAGTACTAGCTAGCCAAACCTTGACCGTTGACAGCGCCGCTACATCATTCCCAATGAGTAGAATGTCGTCAACGTAAAGCACAAGAAAAGCCACTACTTTCCCTTCACATTTCTTGTATACACAAGGCTCATCCAGATTCTGTATGAAACCAAACGACTTGACCGCTTGGTCAAATCGGATGTTCCAACTTTTGGATGCCTGCTTAAGCCCATAAATGGACTTTTGCAACTTGCATACCAAGTTACCTTTCCGACCAGCTATGAACCCTTCTGGTTGTTGCATATAGATGTCCTCCTCAAGATTGCCATTCAAGAATGCAGTCTTGACGTCCATCTGCCAGATTTCATAATCTAGGCATGCAGCAATGGATAAGAGTATTCTGATGGACTTGAGCATGGCTACCGGCGAGAAGGTTTCCTCATAGTCAATGCCCTCCCTCTGAGTATAGCCTTTCGCCACAAGCCTTGCCTTAAAGGTCTCAACCTTTCCATCAGATCCTCTTTTCCTCTTATAGACCCACTTGCAGCCAATGGGTTTAATATTGGCTGGAAGTTCTACAAGATCCCAGACCTGATTGGAATCCATAGATTCCAATTCAGCCTTCATAGCTTTAATCCAATGAGCTGAATCAACATCAGCCATTGCCTCTTCGTAAGTGGTAGGATCAGATTCAGATTCTATGGAGACAGCTTCAAAAACTTCTCCTAAGAACATGTATCTATCAGGCTGGCTGATAATCCTCCCACTACGACGAGGTACCAGTGCGGAAATGGGTGAAGAAGTGGTATTTTCTTGATTTTCATCGTTATCAACTGCGGGTTGGACTGAGGGCTCTCCTTCTATCTCTCTAAGATCTATCCTTCCCTTAGGTTTATGGTTCATGATATAATCATCCTCCAAGAAAACAACATTTGTACTAACAAACACTTTCTGTTCTCTTGGATCATAAAAATACCATCCATAAGTACCCTTTGGATACCCTACAAAGTAACATACTTCCGATCTAGAATCCAACTTGCTCATCTTTCCTTTGAGCACATGTGCCGGACACCCCCATATCCGGAGATGTTGCAAAGAAGGCTTGCGCCCAATCCACATCTCTCGTGGTGTCCTGGGAACAGATTTGCTTGGTACTAGATTTAGTATGTATGCAGCGGTTTCCAAAGCATAACCCCAAAGGAATAATGGCAACTCTGAATAACTCATCATCGACCTAGTCATGTCTAAAAGAGTCCGATTCCTTCTCTCCGCTACACCGTTCTGCTGAGGCGTACCAGGTGCAGTCAACTGTGATAGAATCCCATTCTGTACGAGGTGATCAATAAACTCATTAGAGAGGTACTCGCCACCTCGATCAGATCGAATGGCCTTGATATGTGTGCCCGATTGCTTCTCCACTTCAGCCCTAAACTCTTTGAACTTTTCAAAGGCTTCAGACTTGTGCTGCATTAGGTACACATATCCATACCTAGAGTGGTCATCGGTAAATGTTATGAAATACTCATAACCACCCCTTGCTCTAATATTTATTGGTCCACACACATCAGTATGAACTAATTCCAACAATGCATTGGTCCTGTTGCCCTTTGCAGGAAAGGGCCTTTTGGTCATCTTACCCCCCAAACAAGACTCGCAAACTTCCATTGGTTCGAGAACCAAATCGCCTAAGACTCCTTCTTTGACTAGTCTGCCAATCCTATTCAGATTGATATGGCCAAGCCTCATATGCCAAAGCCTTGTTGGATTAGTGGAAGGTTCCTTTCTTTTAGATGGTAAAGTTACCACTGAGTTATTAAGTTCCAAACAAGAATCTTTTGAAATATTGGGAGTAATCACATACAAACCATTTGATTTAACACCAGAACATATAAAAGAACTGCTTCTTTTGATGACAACTTTAGTTCCAAAATGAAAGGAATAACCATTATTCGTTAAATTAGAAACTGAAATTAAATTATGTCTCATTAAAGGGACGTAAAGTACATCTGATAAAATCAAAACTTTATTGTCTGAAAATTCTAAAACTACGACTCCTATAGCAACCGCAGATACGGTTGCGCTAGAACCTAGAGTAAGCACGATCTCCCCATCACTGCATTTCCTGGTTGATCTGAACCCCTGCAATGAATTACAGATATGGTTAGTCGCACCAGAATCAATGCACCAAGTGTTTGAAGTATCCGTAATAAAACTTACTTCAATCACATGTGATTCAATCATACCTTGAACTCTTGTAGCTAAGAATTCTGGACAGTTCCTCTTCCAGTGGCCCTTCTCACCGCATTGGAAACACTTTCCTTTGCCTTGACCACCCACCTTCCCTTTGCCCTTACCTTTTCGCTTAGATTTTGCAATCTTAGGGACCGGTCCAACACTTGAACCACCAGTGCCAGCCTTCTTCTTTCCTTTCTTACCTTTCGGTGTAGATCGGGAAGAAGAAGCGCTTTTCTCAACGTTTAAAACGCTGCCCCCAGGTTTGATCACCCCTTCTGCTGCCAGTAAAGAACTCATTAATTTGCTCATTGAAAAATCCATTTGATTCATATTATAGTTAATTTTGAATTGAGCGAATGATGGCGACAGCGAGTTGAGGATCATATCAACTTGGGTCTGTGCATCGATGTTGGCTCCCAAGGTCTCCAGTTCGTTTAAATAACCAATCATTTTTAAAACATGTTCTTTGACTGGAGTACCTTCCGACATCTTTGCACTCATTATCTTCTGCATGGCTACCTGTCTGGCAGGCCTGCCATGCTCCCCAAACATCTTTTTCAGGGATGTGATAATGTCACTGGCAGAATCGTTCGATTGGAATTGGTGTTGTAACACACCAGCCATTGAGGCCAGAATGTAACAACGGGCCATTCCATTCGACTTCTTCCATTTGTCGAACTCGCGTCTGGCAGCTGCCGAAGCATTTGCCGCGGGTTCTTCAGGGCTTGGGGTGGTGAGGACATATATGTGATCCTCCGCAGTTAAAACGATGTCAAGGTTACGTTTCCATTCAGTGTAGTTATTTCCAGTTAACTTGTTTTGAGTGAGTATGGTGGCAAGTGGACTAAATGCAGATCCAGACATTATGATTACTGAAAATCAAACAAACAAAATAAATATGGATATCAGAATTGACAGTTTGAAATAAAAGAATCCTTAAAACTCTTATTTAAAAACAAAGTCGCCGGAATATCGAAACGAAAGAATAAAGCCTCCGTGTGGTGGTCAATGTTCGATCTTTCGATTTATCATGACTTATCCGCTATGCAACTCTTGCAAAATAGCCATAACTCCCGAACCTATTTGATCTCTAAGTTTCTGAATAATGCCCCGTGTGGGATCCCTTATCCATAGCTTAGCTAGTGTGTACCATTAACTAGGATCCAATCACAACCGTCTCAAGTAGCGCCTCCGTGTGGTGGTCACCCTCTAACACGTCTGATTGATCCTATCCATAGGAAGTTCACATCTAGTAACCAATGAGCAGTGTACCCTCTGTATGGAATGATCACCCCTGGCGAGGTGACACAGAATACACTACTCATCTTACAATGAACCGTTAATGGAAGATCGTGGGTGTTATTTGATAAGACCCTCTCCCACTAGATTTAGTAAATTAAGGATTTTGCTTTTGAAAAATGTTTCCACACACTACCCATAAACATCCAATGTTTACTAATGTGTTGAAAACGGTTTTTGAATTTTATTTTAGAAAACTTGTTTTAAGTGCATGCAACAATGTATTATACGCCAATCACAAAACAAGCACATAAAACAAAAAACTAAAATGAAATATAGGCATTCAAACAATGCCTCTATCTCCCATGGCTCTATTTCCATAGAACCACCTTCTTGGTTTGGTCGCCTCCGGCTCCATCTTTATGGACAACGGCTCCTTGCTCCATCTTCATGGAATTTCTAATTCTATTACATTGGACCTATGCTTCTTTTGAAGCTTACAATTTATCTAGAAAAAGGAAATAGCAAAAAAGAAATAAAAGGCTAGGGAAACCGGTGCGACTTTCCTTTTCGTAGGATTGAAGCCGCAGCGCCCTTTACATACGCCTTAAAACCAAACCATTAATAAATTACAACATGCACCAATCTCAAACAATTTAAATATAAATATTTAAACGACTTGGTGCCATGGGAGATAGCGACTAATTTTGCTGCAAAAGGGTTAGTCGTACACGCATCCACACATACATAACAAATACATGTAACTATTGGAACACTTAATTGATTCACACAGTATATAAACACTTTACATACTGAATTAGAACTTAAAACAGCATCTTACTTCTCTGTCACAGTTCGATCGATCGAAGACCGTTCGATCGCTCGAACCTTCGATCGATTGAACACTGTTCAATCGCTTGAACATTCTGTTTCACAGAATGATTTAAAAATTTTACAGAAATAATTTAAGATTAAAGTAT
The DNA here is from genome assembly GCA_033977485.1 of Hydrangea macrophylla. Taxonomy (NCBI): domain Eukaryota; kingdom Viridiplantae; phylum Streptophyta; class Magnoliopsida; order Cornales; family Hydrangeaceae; genus Hydrangea; species Hydrangea macrophylla. Next base: position 34,077,974 of record CM066993.1, read on the forward strand.
AATTTAAAAAAAACTTTTACAACTGTGAACAGAATACCTGGACAGAGAATCTGTCTCGATCGATCTAACACTATTCGATCGATCGAACACCAGAAGGCTTCGATCGATCGAAACTAGTTCGATCGATTGAGAACAGAATGTTCGATCGATCGAAACAAGTTCGATCGATCGAACCCACCTTGCATCCTATGCAATCACAGTTTTGTATTCTGCTGCGATAACACTGCAGAAACAGATCTGTGACGATGCAGTTTTGAAAACAGTTCTAAAATCAACATGCAAATCAAAACTAGGGTTCCAAAAACGCATCTATAGATCCAAACGAGCGTGGCTCTGATACCAATTGAAGGAAAAAGTTGTTTAAAGTTAGAGTTTAAACGCGCAGCGGAAATAGGTTAAGTTATAAAACTTTTGGTATTCCAGGATTTACTACTCGTCAATTCCATAGATGCGTACAAGGGGGTGCAAGAATTATACCTTAGTGTCTTGAACCCAATTCTGAAACTTTAACTTCCAGCAGCCTCCACTAGATGATCTTCACCCTTATGACTCCTGCGGATGCCTGCCGGAAAGACCAGGGTTCGTGGGAACCCTAATAGAGAGGATAGGAAGGTTTTGGGAAGACTATGGTAGTTTCTGCAGCTTCTGCGTATAAAACGACAATCACTTACTTCCAGAACGCAGCTGCCCTATTTATAGATTTCCAGAACCGACCTAGACTTCGATCGATCGAAGTGACTTCGATCGATCGAACCTTCGATCGATTGAACCATTCTCGATCGATCGAACCTGCTGACTTCAATCGATCGAACATACTTCGATCGATCGAACTTGTCTTAACAGCTTCCTCAAGTGTCTTTCCAAGCATCCTAGCGGAGCTAAGAGTGGGACCTCCTAGGCTCTTTATTGTTGGCTCAGACCAGTTTGTTAATTACCATGACCAAACTCTTTGATCAGCAAACTAACTAGCTGGTCAGTTAACGTTTATTCCACTATAAAATGATAACTGAACTCCAACGCAAAAGAACATATCCGAAGCGATAACTAGACTTGTATGGTGTACTAATGTCCCTCTACCGTCAGCATTCGTAATCATATTCAGGTAGTCGGATAACTGTTACTGTCAACCTGAATCATGATTACTTCTTGTATTCCTTGAGTCTCATTCACTACTCATGATTACCAAACATGTTGATAACTCTTATCAACAAGACTGCAGTACTCAGTAATCAACTTGGTGACATTCTCAAGGGAATGCTTACTCTGAATCAGAGGGTAGATTCTATCTTGACAATATATGTTCACAACCCTATGGACATGACATACCCAAGATACCCAGGTGTTGATCTTCTATAGACCTCACTGATTGGTAAGTCAAAGCAGCCATATCCATAGTCTGTGTTCATAATCATCTCAAGATTGAGAACACGTACCTTATACAAGTTATGAGTTCCTATTGACTGTTGACAGCCTTAAGCGTCAATAGGAAAGCTCAGGTCCGTCAATGCACTATAAGCACTAGCATATCAACTAAGAGCTACACTCTAGTGATTGAGATTAATCACTCCATCCAATGGTAGTTAATTATGCTACAGTGTAGACCTGATGAGGTATCCAGTCTCATCATCCACTGTGACATATTCTAAGTATCAAAGAATAGTAATTCGTATCTCACTTGTGTGTATCTCATACACACACGAATTGCTTACTATGATACTTAAGGATAAAACAATCATCTCATGAAAGAAACATACACAATGAAATGTAAAGCTGATATCAATATATTATGATGCTAATGTCTCATACATAAAGTAATGGTTTGAGGGCACAAACCCAACAGGAAGATCCACCAATTCCCAAGTATGGTTTTGCATAATAGATTCAATTTCACTATTGATAGCTTATTTCCAATATGAAGCTTCCGGAGAGGACATTGCTTCCTTGAACGTTCGAGGTTCATCTTCTACCAGATTTGTCAGAAAATCAGGACCAAAGGACGTTGCCACTCTCGCCCTTTTACTCCGTCTAGGTTCCACATCCAAAGGATCTAGATCTATTGGAGTATCATTCGTACTATCTAGAGGTCTTTTGTACATTCTCGACTCAGGTGCATTCTTATACGGGAATATATCCTCAAAGAATGTGGCATCCATTGATTCTATAAATGTATTGACATGGATATCGGGAATGTCAGATTTGTACACCAAAAAGCGATATGCACTACTGTTATTGGCATAACCAATGAATACACAATCAATGGTTTTATGTCCTATTTTAACCTTTTTAGGTTTAGGGACCGCCACTTTTGCTAAGCACCCCCACACTCTTAAGAATTTACAACATGGTCTATGACCTTTCCATAATTCATAAGGTGTCTTCTGGGTTTTCTTGTGAAGCACTTTGTTGAGAATATAATTTGCGGAGAGTATTGCCTCCCCCCACAAATTCTGGGGTAGTCCTGAACTTAACTACATAGCATTCATCATTTATTTCAATGTTCGGTTCTTGCGTTCAGCAATACCATTTGTTGAGGTGAATAAGGAGCGGTAGTTTGATGAATGATTCCATGTTCTCCACAGAACTCCTCAAATGGTGATTCATATTCACCACCTCTATCGCTTCTTATTGCCTTAATCTTTTTGCTAAGTTGATTCTCAACTTCATTTTTATAATGTTTAAACATTTCTATTGCTTCATCTTTGCTTCTTAACAAATAAACATAACTATATCTAGTGCAATCATCCACAAAAGTTATAAAATACTTTTTTTCCCCTCTAGTTTGTACAAACTTTAAATCACAAATGTCACTATGTATTAAATCTAAAGGTTCAGTATCACGATCAACAGATTTAAAAGGAGGTCTTGTCATTTTAGATTCAACACATATTTCACATTTATTTTTATTATCAATATCAAATTTTGGCAAAAAATCTAGATTACTTAATCTACGCAAAGTATCATAATTAACATGGCCTAATCTAGCATGCCAAATATTAGAAGACTCAAGCAAATAAGAAGAAGCATTATTATTATTAATAGCATTAGGTACAACAGTCATTACATTCATCTTAAAGATCCCATCACTAAGGTAGCCCTTTCCTACATACATCTCATTCTTAGTGAGTACAAACTTGTCGGAAACAAACACCAATTTAAAGTCATTCTTGCTAAGCAATGACCCCGAAACCAAATTCTTGCGAATATCGGGCACATGAAGCACATCATTGAGAGTTAATTCTTTGCCCGAGGTCATTTTCAGAATCACTTTCCCATGCCCTTCCACCTTAGAGCTTGAAGCATTACCCATCTAGAGTTGTTCTTCGTGAATCACAGGCTTGTAAGTAGAGAACATCCATTTTTTTGAACAAATATGGCGCGTAGCCCCAGTATCCACCCACCATTCTTTGGTATTACCAACTAGATTGCATTCAGAAACAACCGCAGAGAGGTTGATATCGGAAACATTGTTGGAAAGTGTCTCCACCTCGGCCACATTAGCTTGTTGACTTGGCTTCCTCTTTGGCTTACAACAGTCCTTTGCACGATGTCCATTTTTGCCACAGTTATAGCATTTGCCTTTAAACTTCTTAGGACCATGAGTTCCTTGACTTGGACCTCCGCCATCATGCTTCCTTTTCTTTGGACCATGTTCCACAACATTGGCCTTTGCTCCAAGAGAGGAATTTACATTCTTCTTTTCAGAACCACGATTATCTTCTTCAATCCTTAGTCTCATAATTAACTCTTCAAGATTCATCTCTTTGCGTTTGTGCTTGAGATAATTCTTGAAGTCTTTCCAAGTAGGCGGTAATTTTTCAATAATCACAGCCACTTGGAAAGAATCACTTAGAGACATCCCTTCGGCATGAATATCATGTAGGAGTACTTGAAGATCTTGAATTTGGCTAATAACAGATTTTGCATCTATTATCTTATAGTCAAGAAATTTACCAACTATGAATTTCTTCATGCCGGCATCCTCAGTTTTATATTTCTTGTCTAAAGAGTCCCATAGTGCTTTTGCTGATTCCATTTTACAATATACATTGTAAAGAGTGTTGTCTAATCCATTTAAAATATAATTTCGACACAAAAAATCGGAATTTTTCCATGAATCAACAGCGGCACTATTGGTTCCTCCTTCTACGAGTTCCAGAGGGTCCTCGCGAAGAAACTTAGCCAAATGCAATGTGGTTAAATAAAAGAGCATCTTTTGTTGCCAGCGTTTGAAATCGGTTCCATTAAACTTTTCCGGTTTTTCTCCATGAGACAGATTCACAGTAGGAACAGGAATAGATGAAGTAGTTGCCATTCTGAAAATTTTAACAAGATTTTTTTTTCTTTTATTATCAAAAAAGTATTGAACACTGATTTAATAACTAATATGGAAACTGAAAACAATTTTCAGTTTATAAGATAGTTTTATAAAACAATTTATAATTCATAAAACAATTTTATAGACCAGATTTATAAAAACCAGTTTTACCAGTTTTAATAACACAGCAGATTTAAACAAACAGTGAACAGATTACAGTTTTAATACATACTAATAAAACAATTTAAACAAAACTGTTATATAACAGTTTTAAAAAACAGAAACAGAAATATTATTTCAGTTTTGTTCAGATTACACAGTTTTAAAAAAAACAGAAACAGAAATACTATTTCAGATTTGTTCAGATTACCAGAAATGAAAACAAATTCGTCTTAAGATTGTTATTCCTATGAGGTAATCTGTATAAACAATATAAACAGGCAACAAAAGGAAACAGTAATTGCAACCAAAAACAGAATTAAACTTACTGTCACAGAATAAATAAATAATAAATTGAGATAGAATCCGAGCCCAGAGAACTGTTTCCTTAAGACTAATTTTCTCCCTCTCGGTGCACAAGGTTGATAAGCAATTGTCTCCCAAGATAGAACGGATTTTCAATTCTAAAGACTCTGCACTTCAATCTTCAGAACACAGCGAACACACTGCTGTATGATACTCGAACACTATATGAAATGATATGCAATGAGAGAGAGATTTCTTTTTCGTATTTATGAAATGTAATCAGAGGAGAATATATAAACAATTTAGTGACTGTTAGAATTAACACGTCCAAACAGACCATTGCATCTATTGGAGTGGTGACTTTACGAATCAACACATCCAAACAGAGCATCTGTTGGAGTGGTGACTGTACGAAACAGCACAACCAAACAGAGCCTTATTTTTGGAGGAACATGACTGTTAAAAAAAAACTGGAGGGAAATTCAAATAAATTTTCTCCAAAAAGAATAGTCAACAAGCCCAGGACCACGGACCCACGACCCGCGCCCAAGCCCAGCCCGGTCGGTCGGTCGGCGGCGGCGGCGCGCGCGCGTGTGTGTGTGTGTGCGCTCACGCGGGATAATTCCCACAAATGCCTAGGTCCTTCCCCCTTAACAAAAGTGGGTACCCCAAAGGGGCATGCCCTTTAGTTGGCTTCCCTCTTAAATATACCCTTAAGCTCTTTGATGTTTTTCCTATGTGGGACAACCAAGGTTTCCCACATTTTTCCTCCTTCACCAATGTTTCACATGGGCCACTTTGGATGACAATTTCTCATTCATCCCTTATTGGATTTCAACATGTAAATATAGGACGTTCATCTCCTCACGGAGGAGAACGCATTCCAATGTGGTCCCGCCCCTAAGGACATGTGGGACCCACCTTAGATTGGAGCCAAAGTTTACAAAAAACTTGATACTTGAAATCCAATTTTCCAACAATCCCCCACATGAATGAAATTGGCGATCTAACAATGTAAATGAAAATGCTGACACAGTTCGAGTATCGACGAAGAATTACTGCTTCAGACTAAGTAGCCTAGTGGCTTTGAACTTGCCCTAGTGTAAAACTATCGGATTTACTAACCAGTGAGTAGATGAGATTATCTTTGAACTCCTAGTCTTTTGTGTAAACCAAGACAATAGAATTCACACAACAATTCTTCTTACAGATTTGGTTCTCACGTTTGTGTTCGTTTTGGCCTTGAACACCTCTTGGTTCCGTGAGTATTTTAGAGAATTCAGCCTTTATATTCTCATAGAAGCGGCCCCTTCTTACTCACGTAGGTGGTATCTATGAAGAGTATCCTGCAATACCCCACTTGGACATTATCCAAAGTATAGAGACCATTAAAATCATATCTTATCCTGTTTCTCGCGGCAGATAAACACTGACTCATCTTTGAAGTGGGAGAAGGAAGATTTAATTCTTCTCAGTGTATTCCGAGTACTACATAGTTTGGTTTTTCCATTGAACCTAGATCTTGGGATCTCCAGTCAACTAGGTTGGGTTGCCACCATGACGACTCTTGTTTAATGCATAGGCTTTAAACCCATTCCCCTCGATGAACTTTCTACTTGCTATCTCGTTAGGCCTTTTGTAAGTGGATCCGCTATGTTTTCCTTTGACTTCACATAGTCAATGGATATGATCCCATTTGAGAGCAACTGTCGAACAGTATTATGTCGTCGACGAATATGACGAGACTTACCGTTATACATATGACCCTGTGCTCTACCAATCGCAGATTGGCTATCACAATGTATACATATAGCAGGCACAGGTCGTGACCAATTTGGAATATCCTCTAGGAAGTTACGAAGCCATTCGGCCTATTCCCCAGCTTTATCTAAGGCAATGAATTCGGATTCCATTGTAGATCTTGCAATACATGTTTGTTTTGAGGATTTCCAAGATACGGCTGCACCTCCAATTGTAAAGACATATCCACTTGTGGACTTTGAGTCTTTAGAATCAGATATCCAATTTGCGTCACAGTAACCTTCGAGTACGTGTGGATATCCGATAAAGTGCAATCCATAGTTTTGAGTTTCCTTTAAATATCCCAAAACTCTTAGTATAGCCTTCCAGTGAGTTTCTCCGGGATTACTTGTAAATCGACTTAATTTACTCACTGAGTATGCTATGTCTGGTCGAGTGCAGTTCATAATGTACATTAAACTGCCTATGATACGTGAATATTCTAGTTGAGAAATGCTTATTCCTTTATTCTTTGCTAAGTGAAGACTCACATCGATTCGTGTCTTTTATCTCATACTTCTTAAATTTTTCAAGTACCTTGTCAATGTAATGAGATTGAGACAATATTAGTCCTTCAGATGTTTTAGAAATTTTAATTCCTAAAATAACATCGGCGACACCCATGTCTTTCATGTCAAACCTATTAGATAAGAATTGTTCAGTACTTCTTATCATCTCGGTATTGCTACCTATAATAAGCATGTCATCAACATAGAGACATACAATGACATATCCTTTGGGAGTGTTCTTCACGTACACACATTTGTCACATTCATTGATTTTGAATCCATTTGATAATATTGCACTATCAAATTTTTCATGCCATTGTTTCGGTGCTTGTTTTAGGCCGTACAAGGACTTAACAAGCTTGCATACTTTATTTTCTTGTCCAGGAGCTACAAACCCTTTGGGTTGTTCCATATATATTTCTTCTTCTAATTCTCCGTTCAAGAATGCTGTCTTTACATCCATTTGGTGGATTTTAAGATTATTCAGTGATGCAATAGCAATGAGCATCCGAATAGACGTTATTCTTGTAACGGGAGAATAAGTATCGAAATAATCTAGTCCTTCCTTTTGCCTATAGCCCTTGACTACAAGTCTAGCTTTATACTTATCTATTGATCCATCTGCTTTCATCTTTCTTTTGAAGATCCATTTATAACCCAGAAGTTTTGAGCCAGATGGAAGATCCACCAATTCCCAAGTATGGTTTTGCATAATAGATTCAATTTCACTATTGATAGCTTATTTCCAATATGAAGCTTCCGGAGAGGACATTGCTTCCTTGAACGTTCGAGGTTCATCTTCTACCAGATTTGTCAGAAAATCAGGACCAAAGGACGTTGCCACTCTCGCCCTTTTACTCCGTCTAGGTTCCACATCCAAAGGATCTAGATCTATTGGAGTATCATTCGTACTATCTAGAGGTCTTTTGTACATTCTCGACTCAGGTGCATTCTTATACGGGAATATATCCTCAAAGAATGTGGCATCCATTGATTCTATAAATGTATTGACATGGATATCGAGAATGTCAGATTTGTACACCAAAAAGCGATATGCACTACTGTTATTGGCATAACCAATGAATACACAATCAATGGTTTTAGGTCCTATTTTAACCTTTTTAGGTTTAGGGACCGCCACTTTTGCTAAGCACCCCCACACTCTTAAGAATTTATAACATGGTCTATGACCTTTCCATAATTCATAAGGTGTCTTCTGGGTTTTCTTGTGAAGCACTTTGTTGAGAATATAATTTGCGGAGAGTATTGCCTCCCCCCACAAATTCTGGGGTAGTCCAGAACTTAACAACATAGCATTCATCATTTATTTCAATGTTCGGTTCTTGCGTTCAGCAATACCATTAGATTGAGGTGAATAAGGAGCGGTAGTTTGATGAATGATTCCATGTTCTCCACAGAACTCCTCAAATGGTGATTCATATTCACCACCTCTATCGCTTCTTATTGCCTTAATCTTTTTGCTAAGTTGATTCTCAACTTCATTTTTATAATGTTTAAACATTTCTATTGCTTCATCTTTGCTTCTTAACAAATAAACATAACTATATCTAGTGCAATCATCCACAAAAGTTATAAAATACTTTTTTTCCCCTCTAGTTTGTACAAACTTTAAATCACAAATGTCACTATGTATTAAATCTAAAGGTTCAGTATCACGATCAACAGATTTAAAAGGAGGTCTTGTCATTTTAGATTCAACACATATTTCACATTTATTTTTATTATCAATATCAAATTTTGGCAAAAAATCTAGATTACTTAATCTACGCAAAGTATCATAATTAACATGGCCTAATCTAGCATGCCAAATATTAGAAGACTCAAGCAAGTAAGAAGAAGCATTATTATTATTAATAGCATTAGGTACAACAGTCATTACATTCATCTTAAAGATCCCATCACTAAGGTAGCCCTTTCCTACATACATCTCATTCTTAGTGAGTACAAACTTGTCGGAAACAAACACCAATTTAAAGTCATTCTTGCTAAGCAATGACCCCGAAACCAAATTCTTGCGAATATCGGGCATATGAAGCACATCATTGAGAGTTAATTCTTTGCCCGAGGTCATTTTCAGAATCACTTTCCCATGCCCTTCCACCTTAGAGCTTGAAGCATTACCCATCTAGAGTTGTTCTTCGTGAATCACAGGCTTGTAAGTAGAGAACATCCATTTGTTTGAACAAATATGGCGCGTAGCCCCAGTATCCACCCACCATTCTTTGGTATTACCAACTAGATTGCATTCGGAAACAACCGCGGAGAGGTTGATATCGGAAACATTGTTGGAAAGTGTCTCCACCTCGGCCACATTAGCTTGTTGACTTGGCTTCCTCTTTGGCTTACGACAGTCCTTTGCACGATGTCCATTTTTGCCACAGTTATAGCATTTGCCTTTAAACTTCTTAGGACCATGAGTTCCTTGACTTGGACCTCCGCCATCATGCTTCCTTTTCTTTGGACCATGTTCCACAACATTGGCCTTTGCTCCAAGAGAGGAATTTACATTCTTCTTTTCAGAACCACGATTATCTTCTTCAATCCTTAGTCTCACAATTAACTCTTCAAGATTCATCTCTTTGCGTTTGTGCTTGAGATAATTCTTGAAGTCTTTCCAAGTAGGCGGTAATTTTTCAATAATCGCAGCCACTTGGAAAGAATCACTTAGAGACATCCCTTCGGCATGAATATCATGTAGGAGTACTTGAAGATCTTGAATTTAGCTAATAACAGATTTTGCATCTATCATCTTATAGTCAACAAATTTACCAACTATGAATTTCTTCATGCCGGCATCCTCAGTTTTATATTTCTTGTCTAAAGAGTCCCATAGTGCTTTTGCTGATTCCATTTTACAATATACATTGTAAAGAGTGTTGTCTAATCCATTTAAAATATAATTTTGACACAAAAAATCGGAATTTTTCCATGAATCAACAGCGGCACTATTGGTTCCTCCTTCTACGAGTTCCAGAGGGTCCTCGCGAAGAAACTTAGCCAAATGCAATGTGGTTAAATGAAAGAGCATCTTTTGTTGCCAGCGTTTGAAATCAGTTCCATTAAACTTTTCCGGTTTTTCTCCATGAGACAGATTCACAGTAGGAACAGGAATAGATGAAGTAGTTGCCATTCTGAAAATTTTAACAAGATTTTTTTTCTTTTATTATCAAAAAAGTAATGAACACTGATTTAATAACTAATATGGAAACTGAAAACAATTTTCAGTTTATAAGATAGTTTTATAAAACAGTTTATAATTTATAAAACAATTTTATAGACCAGATTTATAAAAACCAATTTTACCAGTTTTAATAACACAGCAGATTTAAACAAACAGTGAACAGATTACAGTTTTAATACATACTAATAAAACAATTTAAACAAAACGGTTATATAACAGTTTTAAAAAACAGAAACAGAAATATTATTTCAGTTTTGTTCAGATTACACAGTTTTGAAAAAAACAGAAACAGAAATACTATTTCAGATTTTTTCAGATTACCAGAAATGAAAACAAATTCGTCTTAAGATTGTTATTCCTATGAGGTAATCTGTATAAACAATATAAACAGGCAACAAAAGGAAACAGTAATTGCAACCAAAAACAGAATTAAACTTACTGTCACAGAATAAATAAATAATAAATTGAGATAGAATCCGAGCCCAGAGAACTTTTTCCTTAAGACGAATTTTCTCCCTCTCGGTGCACAAGGTTGATAAGCAATCGTCTCCCAAGATAGAACGGATTTTCAATTCTGAAGACTCTGCACTTCAATCTTCAGAACACAGCGAACACACTGCTGTATGATACTCGAACACTATATGAAATGATATGCAATGAGAGAGAGATTTCTTTTTCGTATTTATGAAATGTAATCAGAGGAGAATATATAAACAATTTAGTGACTGTTAGAATCAACACGTCCAAACAGACCATTGCATCTGTTGGAGTGGTGACTTTACGAATCAACACATCCAAACAGAGCATCTGTTGGAGTGGTGACTGTACGAAACAGCACAACCAAACAGAGCCTTATTTCTGGAGGGACATGACTGTTAAAAAAAACTAGAGGGAAATTCAAATAAATTTTCTCCAAAAAGAATAGTCAACAAGCCCACGCCCAGCCCAGCCCGGCGGGGGCGGCGCGCACGCGTGGGATAATTCCTACAAATGCCTAGGTCCTTCCCCCTTAACAAAAGTGGGTACCCCAAAGGGGCATGCCCCTTAGTTGGCTTCCCTCTTAAATATACCCTTAAGCTCTTTGATGTTTTTCCTATGTGGGACAACCAAGGTTTCCCACATTTTTCCTCCTTCACCAATGTTTCACATGGGCCACTTTGGATGACAATTTCTCATTCATCCCTTATTGGATTTCAACATGTAAATATACGACGTTCATCTCCTCACGGAGGAGAACGCATTCCAATGTGGTCCCGCCCCTAAGGACATGTGGGACCCACCTTAGATTGGAGCCAAAGTTTACAAAAAACTTGATACTTGAAATCCATTTTTCCAACACATTCATCACTGTACTCCATCGAGTGGTAAGTGATTACGCTGTTACTCTATCCATAACCGGCGTTCAATTAATTTACCACAAAATAAAAAATAAAAAATAAAAATGAGCTTCATTTGTTTATGCAAGTTAAAATACTAGCAAATTGCTTAGCAATTTTTTTTTTGGTCATGGGGTTCAGATATTATAGCCATTTGTTCAAGATACCTATATATTTATGTATAATAGATATTTAATAGGGATATATTGGCAATGGTGGATCCAAGAAAGAAGCTATACTTGGGGCGCAAGTTACTAGTCAATCCAACATGGTTATTTGGGATTTCTGAGGCAACGCTTTCGAGGTAAAAAATTTTTTTGATCTATTTTTCATATCTAATTTTTTTTTTTTTTTTGGTATGAGAAAAAGATTACAATTTTATTGTGAGGTTTTCCCCTTATTTTGATGAGTTGAAAATCTTTGTGTTTGTAATCCTTACTGTATACTATAATTTTTTGGCTTATGATTTATGACAATTAGGGTTGTACGTTATTGTACATAAGCATGGACCGTTTTGTAAAAGTTAAAAATTTGAAGGGGTTAATGTGCAGATAAATTAATTTACAAATTTTACAAATTGCATATACATAATAAAAGTTTTAGAAAATTTTGCGGGGAATGGCACCGTCTATACTAAGTTCGGCACCTGACTATCGTCTGACTTTTGTCCACCAGACCAGCTCTGGATACTGGATAGGTCAATTTTATTAGAAGCTCAAGTAACAAAGCGTAAAAGAGTAAAATATGAGTGAAGGTTTATCCAGTTCCGCCAAACCAGCACATAAGCCTACCATTATGTATCAATCAATAGTTCAATATTGCTAGATCCACCGAGCTCTACCGAAAACATAAACCGAACTAAAGGGTGGGGACCACAAAGCAGTGCAAGATTTTTGGGTCTCACCATTTCGGTTTTTTAAACAAAACCCGCCCGCCCAAATCATTTTTGTTAATAAAAAAAACCCGCCCAAAACAATGAAATACCCCACCCAATGCTGTTGTCTTTCTCTCTCCAATTCTCTCCAATTTGGTCCCATCCTCACAACCACTGTGCGAAGAAGACAGAGAACCTAGCTGCGATTTGGAACAGAGAACCATTGCTGCGATTTGGAACAGAGAACAGAGTACCCTCCCCGGGTTTGATCTCTCTCTCTCTCTCTCTCTCTCTCTCTCTCTCTTGACACATGCAAACACCTGTGGGTTCATTCATCTTCGTTCATGTAGGGCTGCGATTCGGTTGCTGCGATTTGGGTACAAGAGAAGACCCCTTTCATCTCTCCTGATACATGCTGAGTTTGGCTTGCTTCTGTTGATGGTTTTGGGTTTCATTGCACTGGTTTGAACTCACTTGAAAGGAGCCCTTTATCAAGGTATAATATGTACTTATGGTTGCTAGTTAATGAATCTGATTTCAGGTTGTCCTTATCTTATGAAGTTTGATTGTATGAATGATATCAAATATCAATTGCTGATAATTTTAGCCGTACTTATACATCTCTTGTAAATGGGATTTGAACACAATCTCAACAAAATTTTGCACCAAACTTTAGTACAAGTTAATTGGAGTCTCAACAAAATTTTTCACCAAGCATTAGTATAAGTTAATTGGAGTTCGATCAACACATGCATTACAGATTTCGTAACATATATAAGATTGCTCTCTGCCTCCAACTACACCTTCTTAGATTATGATTAATAATTTTTAAACTATGAGCCTCGCTCATTGTTTTTACTATTATTTACTTCCAACATAATCTAATCAAAACACTTTCTAGTGAATATTTGTATCATATTAAATTGCCAATTACACTAGGTTCAATTATATGAGAGTAATTAACGTCAAGTTTATGATTACGCTTCACATGTTCACATAATTTTTAGAATTAATGAACATTTTTCACCACAGATGATTGTCTTTTTCAAGACAATCTACAAATCTTTATGAAAGTATATAAGTTGATTATTTTTTTTTCATTTATTGTAGGAAAATAAATGGAACATATAGACGAAGTTGCTTCGAGGCAACAACTACCGGCAGAAGTTGGGACTTCTCAATCTCAATATCACTCGCAATCTCCCTCCTTCCACTCACCCTCAGGTAACTCTCCTTGGGAAGTAGATAATAATTATACTATCGTTGAGGAGGATAATGTGCAAGAGATGGTTGAGGAGAACTTGGAAGACAAAGTTGATGAGCCTACAGTGAACATGTGTTTTGGTAGTGTTAATGAGCTGACAAACTACTATAGAACATACGGGGCCCAAAAAGGCTTCGCTACTTGCACTAGAACTTCAAAGAAGGACCTAGATGGGGTCCAAAGATATGTTACGTTAGTATGTAGTCGATATGGAATTTCGAAGAGCACAACAAAGAATGTTTTGAAACCATGTCCGATTTCAAAAACGAATTGTGAAGCTAGGATCACGGCAACACTAGTAAATGATGGAAAGTGGGTTGTGTCAAAAGCATTTCTTACCCATAACCATGTATTAAGTCCGGGGAAAACTCGCTTCCATGTGAGTAATAGGGTAATAAATAAGGGTACGAGAAGAAGACTTGAGCTTAATGATCGGTCTGGGATAAGAATGAGCAAGAGTATTCAATCATTGGCAGTTGAAGCGGGGGGATATGATAATTTAGGTTTTTCCGAGAAAGATTGTCGAAACTACATTGACAAAGTAAGGCGGTTGAGATTAGGGGAGGGAGATGCTAGTGCAATTCAACGCTATTTTATGCATGTTCAAGCCACTGATTCCAATTTTTTTATATGATGGACTTAGACGATGAGAATAGACTAAAGAACTTATTTTGGGCAGATGGTAGACAAAGGGCGGCCTATGAGGAGTTTGGTGATGTCGTTACATTTGACACGACTTATTTAACTAACAAGTATGACATGCCATTTGCCCCTTTCGTAGGAGTCAATCACCATGGCCAATCAACATTGTTTGGTTGTGGGTTGCTCTCAAATGAAGACACTGCCACTTTTACATGGTTGTTTAATGCATGGCTTACTTGTATGTTAGGTCGAGCTCCGCCTGCTATAATCACTGATCAAGACCGAGCCATGTGTAATGCAATAGAGATAGTGTTTCCACATGCCCGCCATAGATGGTGTTTGTGGCATATAATGAAGAAAATACCGGAAAAATTAAGTGGGTACAAACAATATGATAGTATTAAGTATTTTCTCGCAAATGTTGTCTATGATTCCTTAACCGTTGATGAGTTTGAAACAGGTTGGAGTGAAATGATTGACAAGTATGAACTTCATACAAATGTATGGTTGAATGGGTTGTATCTTGAGAGGTATATGTGGGTTCCTTGTTACGTGAAAGATTGTTTTTGGGCGGGAATGTCCACCACACAACGCAGTGAGAGCATGAATGCTTTTTTTGACAAGTACGTCAACTCAAAAACATCTTTGAAGCAGTTTGTGGAGCAATATGAAAATGCTTTAGCTGATAAGGTTAAAAAGGAGAATGATGCGAACTTAAGTTGTTACAATTCATGGATTCCCACTGTTACTCGATATGCTATGGAAAAAAAAGTCCAAGATGTATATACAACCCCAAAGTTTAAGGAGTTTCAAGAGGAGCTAACAGGAACGATATATTGTATAGTGTTTAAGTTACATGATCATGGTTCCATTTCAGAATATGAGGTATCTGAGGATCTTGTTTTTGGAGAACGGATGAAGAGGGTAAAGTTCAAAGTGAGTATGGTGAAAGAAGAAGGAAAAGAGTGTGATTTAAAGTGTGTCTGCTGTCTTTTTGAGTTTCGAGGAATATTGTGTCGTCATGCCATTGCCATTTTAATCTTGGAAGGAATTTATTCAATTCCTAGTAAATATATTATACGTAAGTGGAGGAAAGACATAAAGAGGCGTCACACCAAAGTGAGGGTTAGTTATAGTGATTGGAGCGTAACTGATGAAGGACGTCGCTACAACCTTATGTGTAAGGCATTTTTTGACATTGCAGACATAGCGGCTGAATTTCAAGAGAAGTGTGATTACGTTATAGATGGGTTAGGTCACCTAAAGATTGGTGTAACTAAGAATGATGGTGTATGTGGTAGTAATAGTCCTCAATCAACTCCAACTCATATGTTGGGACAACCCAAATCACAAGGGAGCAAAACTATATTGAGCCCATTGGTTGTACGTAGCAAAGGACGTCCACCGTTCAAAAGGAAGCAATCGAGAGTAGAAACAATCATACAAAGAAAACAAAAGGGGAAAAAGGTAATTTTAATAATAAAAAGGATTTCTTGGTCATGTGTTGAATTTTTTTCTACTAATTCATCATGTGTTGAAATTTTTCCTACTAATTGTAATTTTTAATTTCATAGAAAGCATTGATGTTTGTGGATAATTCTGAGCAAGTTGTGGATATTCAAGGGACACAAGGGAGCGTTCTTAACCAAAACAATGTCACGCAATTCGAGGTACTTCTAAAGTTTCGTTAGAATTTGACTTCATGTATTGCAAGTGTACTAGTGCTAATTTCGAGCTTGTTTTGTTTTCTTATTATTTTTCATTGCAGTTGAATCAAAGGTGACCTAATGCGATTGTTTCATCAAGAAGAATATTGAGGAACTCAAGAGACTCTTTTGTATTATTTTATTAGAGGGAGATGTGAATTTTATTGTTGCACACTTGTGTTTGTTTCATTGATGTTTGTAACATTTGGAACGGTTGTGTTTGTGTCTGTGTGTATGCAGTTTGTTGTGTTTCTATAGAATTTGTGCAATTTTTTGTGTTTCTATAGAATTTGTGCAGTTTTTTTGTCTCTTTGTTCATGCAGTTTTTGTGCAATTTTTTGTTTTTGTGCAATTTTTTGTTTTTGTGCAATTTTTTGTGCTTGTGCAATTTTTTGTTTTTGTGCAATTTTTTGTGTGCAGTTTTTTGTGTTTCTATAGAATTTGTGCAGTTTTTTGGTCTCTGTGTTCATGCAGTTTTTTGGTCTCTTTGTTCATGCAGTTTTTTGTGCAATTTTTTGTGTTTGTACATGTTTGTGTGCAGTTTTTTGTGTTTCTATAGAATTTGTGCAGTTTTTTGGTCTCTGTGTTCATGCAGTTTTTTGGTCTCTTTGTTCATGCAGTTTTTTGTGCAATTTTTTGTGTTTGTACATGTTTGTGTGCAGTTTTTTGTGTTTCTATAGAATTTGTGCAGTTTTTTGGTCTCTGTGTTCATTCATATCAGAATCTTAAAAACTGCACTGTGACAGAATTGTTACAGATAATTCTCACATTTCTGATAGAAAACTTGCATATATAGAAAACATATTCAAACTGCACTGTGACAGAATTACATAATACCCTCCATCTTTAGCAGCAAAAAGACTTCATTTTCACACTAGACACAACCCTTACAAACAAATTGACCATGTCCTTACAACACTACTAGCCACAAACCTTACAAAAAAAAGCTTTAGTGAACAAGCACCCCAAAATAAAACACACAACATATTGCCAGGCCTTGTTGGTTTGTTTGGTAGATGGTGGAATGGGATGATGAGTGGGTGAGGAACTGTGTAACGAAGATCTCGAGCATTGGCCAGTCCTTGACGCCACTTCAGTCATCTTATCAGCAGACTCGAGCCAAGCTTGTTCTGCCTCGACAAGAGAATTGTATCTCTTATGTTTTGCGGAGGGGTAATACTTCACTTGAGCTTCACACTCATCCCAAGTGTTGAATATGCCACAGTTGCGGCCCCGGGTAACAACGTAATATGGCATGATTAATACCTACAATAATAAACCTTTTTTGTTACATTCAATCATTTACATGCAATATATCAATAGAAAACATACATGAAAAGGCATTCCAAATCACAATGAATGGGCATTACTAAATAGAACTTACGTGTGTAAAGTGAAGTGTATTTTGAAAACCTCGGACTTGGTTTTTAAAGGGAAACAACCAAGTGTATTTTGAAAAAAGTCATAAATGATGTGCCCCGGCTAGAGAGGGAAACAACCAAGTGTATTTAGGCCAGAGAGGTTTCTTGGGAAAGAAATTGATGTGAAAGGACAGAATTTTGATATATTGCCATTTGGGTCAGGTCGAAGGACATATATGCATGCATAAAGAAGATAAAGAATTAATGCTAGTTATATAGTGAAATTTGCTGATTACACATATCTCATGATAAAGTATATTGGCCGGGTATGTAATGAATGAAGTCATGGTACAAGATAGGATAAGCTTTACCCTATCTAGTTCTACACGATTTTCATTCACATTAGAAATACTTAACTTGAGCTATTACGTACTAGAAAAGAAAGAGAATATGAGCAGCATACGTACTAGATAAAGATCATTCATTCGTGTTACTGAAAATGACATATGATACACTCTGATGATGCCAAAAATTGGTAACAGTAAAGTAAAGCAATTTAAGAGAGAGGGAGAGAGAGTGAGAGACTATTTTTTGTATGTGGTTCGGCCCTGTTAATGAAGGTACCTACGTCCACGGGTGTGTCTGAGCACATTCACTAGCAGATCACCGGCGGGCCTGGTGAGCCAACAAAGAGGGGCGGCACTACCAGTAATACCGGCCGGGTGTATGCGTATAATGGTGAATTATAGAGGTGCTGTGTAGACTGGAGAATTATCGGCCCCTTCAATGGGGGGTAAGAGGTCTCTTTTATAGATGTAAGAGACCTACTCATACATGGATAAGGAAATATAATCCTATTAGGGTGTGATTGACACCAATCAAGTAAGTTTCCTAATTGTATTTGGATTGATTGACATTAATTGTGGCGGTTTCCCAATTGGATTAGGAAATAGATGCACTTTCCATTAGTCTTCTAGCTTGAGTAGGAAACTGCCCATAATTTTGGGCGTATCAGCTGCCCCCCATTTCCAAGATTGGCCAGATGCTATATCGGGGCAAGTTTGGAAATCAGTTTGATGTTACTTGCCGCTGTCTGAGTGCTTGTGGAAGCTGCCTCGGGGCTTTTGAGCCTGATGAGTCCTCGGGAACTGACTGAGAGGTGAGACCCAGCCTAGCTCGGAGTCTTTGAATGCTCGGGATGTGACCGAGAGTTGAGACTCGGCCTACTTCGGAGTCTTTTTTCTTGAGTTAGCTCCCAGGATGGTTATCTTCTGCCCGTAAACCTTCGTCAAGGCTGTGGGTAGAAGGATTTTACCATGTTGGAAAAGCCGACCTAAAGCGTATTGCTCTAGGGTCCTTTTTACTGTTAACTCCCCAGGATGGTTGTCTTCTACCCGGCCAGCCTTCGTCAAGACTGTTGGGAGAAGAGCTTGACCATGTTGGTGGAGCCGACCTAAATCACGTTGCTTTAGGGTCCTTTTACTCCTCTATCGTCGGCCAACCTAAGAGATTTTAGTCACCTCTATCGTCGGTCTGGACCTAAGTGGAGTTAATGTCTCTGAGTACTGTAGGTGCTCGGGTTGTCCAAGATTTTGACTTGGTTATCCGCGAGGCCTGTAAATACCCGGTGTGATTACCTGTTTAGTTCACTGCGCCATCTTGCCCCCCAAGCTTTCGCTAAGACGAGGGTCTTACAGAGGCTATGATCTGTAGGTAACCGACCTGGAACATGGTGGTTGCAGGGTCTTTTGAAGCTTGCCATCATCAGCTACCTAGGAGGTTTGCCTCCATCGTCGGCTGGACCTAAGCGAAGCCGGTGCCTCGGGCGTGACCCCGAGGTCTTTGGTGCCTGGGTTCGGAGCCCGAGGTCTTTTAGCGCCTGAGTTCGGAGCTCGAGGTCTTTTTAGTGCCTCGGGGTTAGGCCCTAGGTCTTTGGATGCCTCGGGGTTAGGTCCGAGGTCTTTGGATGAGCTCTCTGACAATCGGTGGAGCCTCACGTAGTGATCAGGCAAGTATCGTTGTAGTCGGGCTCATTTAGAATGATGGAGACAGGGGGTCGGATCAGGTTCGTCGGGCTCCTAATTTTTATGTGCTGAAGGCAAAGCCGGAACTGCTTGATCCTGACCGATGTGAACTGGAGGTCGGGTCGGGACTGCCGAACCATGCCTGTTGTGAGCTGGAGATCCGGTCGGGGCTGCCTGACCCGGACTGCTGTGAACCGGTGGTCGGGTCGGGATTGGATTGCCGGACTCAGACCTCTGTGAACTGGAAGAACTGTAAGAACTCCCGGGCTGATCTCGCTTTCGCTTACTTCTGGAAGACTCGTTGCTTTCTTGCCCGGTGTATTTGGTCTTCAGAAACTCTTCAGTGTCAATATATTTTCCAACCCTCTCAGAGAGCTCAACCAAAGTTTCCGGTCGGTTTATGTGGAACGACGCAGCGCACTTGGTGTGTTGAACTCCCGAGCAGAAGGCTATGATGGCGATTGTCTCGTTCAAATTACGGATTTGAAGCTTCTGTTGGTTGAACCGGTCGGTATACTCCTTGAGGGACTCATTATTCCGTTGTCTGACTGTTAGTAGTTGCATGTCTGGCCTTGGCCGCTCATGCATACCGGCGAACTGGTTGATGAACTGCTTGCTGAGTTGTTTGAAACTGCGGACCGATCGGGGCTCCAAGGAGTAGAACCACTGCATGGCCGGGCCTTTCAAAGTGCTGGGGAAGGCTAGGCAGTGTAGCTCATCGGAGTTGGTGGCTAGGGCCATCTGAGCCTTATAGGTTCGGACGTGGTTGATCGGGCTTCCCGAGCCGTTGTATGAATCTAGCCGAGGCTGCTTGAATTTGCGCGGGATAGAGAACCTCGTGATCTGGCTGGAGAATGGTGACTCTGTCTCGGTATTGGCTTGATTCGGAACACAGTTTTGACCAAGCTTTTTGGCCACTCCGTCGATCTGTTTCTTCAAGTCCTTGATTCGGGCTTCCACTCCTTCCCGACCGGTATCTGAGGAGCTGGTCGGGTTGGTGGAAGAGGCTTCTTCATGGCAGGGTGTTGTCCTCTGGGATCGGGCTCGGCTATGACTCCGGGTAACCGTTCGCCTAGGGACGACTTGGCTTTTGACCGAGTGACCCTGGACTGATTCCCGGGCCATATGCTCCTGCCTTTCTTCTCGGGCAGCACGCCCACTGTTGATGTCTCTGGCATCCTCAACATGGGACGGGTTGGCTCGGGTCCGTTGTCTGGTCAAGATCGGTTCTCGACCGTACGCAATGTTCCCGGGTCGTTTCCCGGCCACTGGAGGATTGCTTTGCTGGGCTAGCAGTGCTTCGATCTGTTGCTGGATTTGACGCTGGCCCTCCAAGAGTTGTGTGAGGGTTGCGGTGATTTGCTCATATGTCGAGACTGCTGCAGTCGACGCCGGGGCCGAAGGAACATCCCGGTCGGACTGCTGCGCAGCCTTCTTTGGTGGCATATTGATCAGTCAAGAATTTGTTGATGAGAAGAATTGTCGTTTCCCACAGACGGCGCCAAGCTGATGATGCCAAAAATTGGTAACAGTAAAGTAAAGCAATTTAAGAGAGAGGGAGAGAGAGTGAGAGACTATTTTTTGTATGTGGTTCGGCCCTGTTAATGAAGGTACCTACGTCCACGGGTGTGTCTGAGCACATTCACTAGCAGATCACTGGCGGGCCTGGTGAGCCAACAAAGAGGGCCGGCACTACCAGTAATACCGGCCGGGTGTATGCGTATAATGGTGAATTATAGAGGTGCTGTGTAGACTGGAGAATTATCGGCCCCTTCAATGGGGGGTGAGAGGTCTCTTTTATAGATGTAAGAGACCTACTCATACATGGATAAGGAAATATAATCCTATTAGGGTGTGATTGACACCAATCAAGTAAGTTTCCTAATTGTATTAGGATTGATTGACATTAATTGTGGGGGTTTCCCAATTGGATTAAATAGATGCACTTTCCATTAGTCTTCTAGCTTGAGTAGGAAACTGCCCATAATTTTGGGCGTATCACACTCAATTCAATTTTAGAGAACAAAATGGACGAGATAAAAACATTTTAGCATTCTGAATAAGAATGCTAATTACTGAATACAGGAAGTGTTCAAGCTTCTTTTGAAAGTAAGTGTTCAAGCTTCTTTTGAAAAGTCGATGGTGTGCAATAACTGATAGATGGAGGAGACACACACACACACACACACACACACACACATATATATATATATATATCTAAGCTTTTTATATTGCATTTATCTATATCTATATGTATATATGTTGTTCAAACCCAAATCGATGACTCATAGAATCATACTAATACTAGCAACACATTACATTACATAGTCAAAAATTGATGCCTCAATTTCATCATTCCTGCAGCAAGCTAACTATTATGATATCAGCCAATTCAATCAAGGTATCAACAAGAAAAAGATCAAACCCAAACCGAGAGAGAGAGAGAGAGAGAGAGAGAGAGAGAGAGAGAGAGAGAGAACCTGGTTAGGTGGTACCCATAATTGCTCCCAAATCTCAGCCCTAATCGTAACCCGCCCAAATTGCAACCCCCCCAAATCGCAGCCCTAAAAACCTGTATTGTTTGCATGTGTGTGTCAAGAGAGAGAGAGAGAGAGAGAGAGAGAGAGAGAGAGAGAGAGAGAGAAAGAGATCAAACCTGAAGTGGGTACTCAAAAATCGCCCTAATCGCAGATGGTGAGGAGATGATGAAATCGCAGATGGTGAGGAGATGATCTAATCGCAGAATGGTGAGAGAGAGAGAGAGAGAGAGAGAGAGAGCTGTTCCAAATCGCAGCAATGGTGCAGCTCGCCCAAATCAGTCGCAGTTAGTCCTCTCTCTTGGGTCTGTGCATTTGAGGAGATGAGAGAGGAAGACAAGCACAGCATTGGGTTGGGTATATCTTAGACTGATTTGGGCGGGTTATTTTTTTTTCCAAAAATGAAATGGGTGGGCGGGTTTTGTTTAAAAAACCAAAATGGAGAGACCACAAAAAACTGCACTGTTTTGTGGTCCCAGCCCTTTAGTTCGGTATATCTTTTTCGGTAAAGCTCGGTTGATCTAGCATTATTGATCAATAGTTATGTGATAAAAATTAAATTTAAAATACCAAATTAAGGCATCATGAATTACTACGTACTTCATATGCTTGCACCATTTACTCGGGGATATTTAGTGACAGACCCTCTAAAATTAATGTTATGCTAAAAAATTCACACAATTTGGCCTCTTTTTTTTATTTTTTATTTTATATATAAAGTCTCTCGCTATTTTTTGAATTTGGTAAAAAGCCCCTCTTGGAATAGAAAAATGGCTAAGATAATATTATATGTTAACTTTAAACCACTATAACTCACTCGTTTTTTAGCCTTTTAAGTGATTTTTTTTTATTGATTTCATGTATTTCTTCGAGATCTATGCAATAGAGTTGAAAATTATACAAAAGAAAATAATTAGAATCTCATTTTTTTTTATCTGTGATATTATCTGTTTTGACTAATATTATCTGTGAACTTTAAACCATCATAACTCACCCGTTTTTTTTTTTTTTTTTTTAGCCTTTTTAAGTGTGTGTGTGTGTGTGTGTTTTTTTTTTAATTTGATTTAATTTAATTTTTAATTTCATGTATTTCTTCGAGTTACATGCAATAAAGTTAAAAATTATACAAAAGAAAATAATTTGGAACCTCATTTTTTTGATTTTATCTGTCAAAACATATGAATATTATCTGTCAGCTTTAAACCATCATAACTCACTCATATTTTTAGCCGTTTTGAGTATTTTTTTTTTTTATTTCATGTATTTCTTCGAGATCTACGTAATGGAGTTGAAAATTGTATAAAATAAAGTCATTTGGAACCTCAGTTTTTAATTTTATCTGTCAAAACAGATGATATTATATATTTTGACAGATTATAATAAATTATTTGTCAACTTTCAACCACTATAACACAATCGTTTTTCAGCCTTTTGAGTGATTTTCTTTTTTGATTTATGTATTTCTTCGAGATCTATGCAATGGAGTTGAAAATTGAACTAAAGAAAGTAATTTAGAATCTCATCTTTTGATTTTATCTGTCAAACAAATGATATTATTTGTTTTGACATAGAATATTAAACTTAAAACCACCACAACTCACTCGTTTTTTAGCCTTGTTGAGTGATTTTTTTTTTCCCTCTGATTTCATGTATTTCTTTTTTCATCTGCAATGGAGTTGAAAATGTACAAAAGAATGTAATTTAGCACCTCATTTTTTGATTTTATCTATTAAAATAGATGATATTATCTGTTTTGACTGATAATATTAAGTTAAACAATTATAATTTTCTTATTCTTTTTGGCCTTTTGGGATGAATTTTTTTGTTTGTATTTTATATATTTCTTCGATATCTACGCAATGGGATTGAAAATTTTACAAAAAACGATACGTTGCAACCCAATTTTAAGATTTTATCTATGTCACAAATAATATTATCTGATTATATTAGCGACGATAACTTGCTCAATTCTTGGACTTTATTTTTTTTATTGCCTTTTTTTTTTTTAGAGATTTATGCACCTATGGTGTTATTTTATGAAAGGAATATGCATTTGTTATATTTATGCAAAAAATATATATATATACAATTTTATTTATTATTACTATATATATATATATATGTATATATATATATTTTTATATTTGCTTAGTTATTTTGTTTATTTATTTTGAGAATTTTATGGTCAACGTTGATTTTAGTTGATAGATCTCATTTTGTTGATTCCAAAACATCAAATTTTACGAAAAATAGACTTGTGAAAAAAAAAGTTATAGCAATTTAAAATTGTCTAAGGCTTAGTTTGGCCCCCCTTTTGGTGCTTCTCCTTTTTTAAAGCACAATTTCATGTTAATTCATTTGGTAACTAGTTTATGCGCTATGTAAAAATTGAACTTAGGGCTTTTTTTGGGGGAGCTTTTAAAAGCTCTAGAATGGAGTTTTTAAAAGCTTATGGTGGCTTTTTGGTTTCATGATATATTTTTGAAGAGTAGTGTGTCACTAGTACAAAATTATCAAACAACTTGGTAGTAAATTTCATAAGCTCCTTTTAAAAAGCCACATGGGGGCCAAACTAAGCCTAAGTATAAAACAATCTAATAAATTAAAATAAAAAGTCAAATAAATTTTAATTTAAAAGAATTTTATACGAGGGAACTGTGGCCGAATCCCTTTACTTAACATGTTAAGTGTTAATGGACATAAATTGGAGTTGGCATTAGTGAGCTTGGACAGAAGTGATACAACCAAAAATTTTGGGTTGAATTTGATTTGAATAAGGCGCTAAGATCCATACTCGGAATATGGGCCAAATTTGGGTATACACTGAACCTTGTTAGTATGCACTTGAGCCCTCTTTGGCCCAATGAAATATTCTGAACTAAATGAAGTAAAAGCTCTCTTGGAAGAAAGTGTATAGTGAGCCGAACTGGTAAAGTGTGTTGAGTGGTCATATTAAACAAACTATTGTAGCATTTCCACATGTGCTAGAAATTTGATTGCTATTTTTAGCTAAAAACTCCATTTCATTATTATAATTTTTTTGATGAACCACTTTATTATTTTAGTTTGTCACTTCTTTTTTTTTCAGAAAAAATTAATAAGTCACGTTCAGTTTAATTAGCTAGTCATTTTAAGTATTATACTTGGATAATTGCGATTTGTGTCAATTTTTTTTTTTTTTTTTTGGGATAGAAAAGTGGGAATTTTATATCAAAACTCAAGGAGTTACAAGTTCAGACAATGTCAAAGATTGAATACATTGAGGTAAGGCATCAAAGAAAATGACATCCGCTCGATGCACTATCGCATAATGTGCAAGCTCATGGGCTATCATATTGCCATCACGACGCACATGAGAAATATCAACAATATGTAATCGGGAGAGGAACTGTTTAGAAGCTTCGATAATATGACCAAAGGGGTTTAGACAAGGACCAGAATCCTGAAGAAGGTTAACCACATTCAACGCATCCAGTTCAATAACATCACAAAGAAGACCGGCTTCTTCAACCGCCTCACACGCCCGTAACACTGTCATGGCCTCACATGCAACGGGGTCCAAAAGACCCTGCCCAAACAAAAAAAAAAACCCGAAAACAACATGGCCTCTATGATCATGAACCACACCTCTGACTCCACACCTTCCCAACTCCTCAAACCGTGCACCATCAACATTGAGCTTTAGTTGATCCTGGGTAGGGGCAGCCCACTCCACCAAGCTCAACCTTCCATTCGTAGAAGCTTGACTCTCGTGCAGTTGTGTCAATTCAGCACAGTAACGTTCAGCAAAATCACCCAACCCGAAGGCCGTAGTTCCTTCTCCATCAAACACCGCTTTATTTCTATCACCCCAAATTGCCCAAGTAGTGATCAGAAATAAACAAGCTCGATCCATCAGCTCCACTTGAAAAACTTGATCAAGCCAATCTTCCATTCTCAAACGATTCCCAAACTTTGCATGACTTTGGGAGAAGTGACGAGACCACACCTCCTTAGAAAACTGGCACCCACTCAAGGCATGTGTCACAGATTAGACCTCTCCACACCGTATACATCTAGGTGAAATGTCCACCCCTCTCTGTGTCACGTTCAAGTTACTTGGGACAAAATTATGAAAAATGGACCAGCCAAAGGCTTTTATTTTGGCGGGGATCGGCAAGTCCCAAAGTCTTTGCCACTGAAAGCCATTGCCTTGTCCCGAAGAATCTCCTCTCCCAGCGTCCTCCCTTTTCATCTGCATACCCACATGGTAAGCCAATCTAACAGTGAACAAACCCCGCCTATCCCAATGCCAAATAAGAGAGTCCCCGTATGCTGTCCTGTGAACAAGAAGACTGAGAATAGCATTGCCCTCATGTGTCAAAAAATTGTTCTGAATAGCGGACACATTCCAAGTGCCTGAGTGCCCATCAATAAGGTCTGCAACTTTACTATGCTTCACTTCATACCGTAAGGGAGAGACAGGTAAAAAAGAATGTGGGATAGGGATCCATGGATCAAAACCCACTCGAACGCGACTTCCATCACCAATCCTCCACCAGCATCCCCTTCTAAATATATCCACAGCCCCCCCCCCCCCCCCCAATACTCCTCCATGTAAACGACGGATGTGAGCCGAACTTCGCATGCGTCAAGTCAGTGTCGAGAAAATAACGAGATTTAAAAATGTGGAAAAACAAAGAATTTGGCATCTGGGATAATCTCCAAAGCTGTTTCGCAAGCAGAGCTTGGTTGAAAATGAGTTTTGCTTCTGCACAATTTTTCCCATGAGGCCGAATGAATTTTTCATTTATCACCCGAGCTACCCCACTAGAAACGAGCTAGTTGACTTGAGATTTCATTACAAATAGAAAAAGGAAGTCGAAAACATGACATGGCAAAGGTAGGAATCGCCTGGGCAACTGTTTTAATTAAGACTTCCCTTCCCCCCTTAGACAAAAATCTTTCCTTCCAACCTTTAATTTTAGAAGCCACTCGATCTCGGATACTTGCAAAAATTTGCCTCTTGGTTCCACCGATAAGAGATGGAAGGCCCAAATACTTCTCATGAGCTGTCAGCGAATCAACCCCCAAAAGTTCCTTAATGTTGGTGGACACCGCCATCGGCGTATTTGGACTTAGGAAAACACTGGACTTATTAACATTCAATTTTTGCCCCGAAGCAACCTCATACTTATGAAGAATATTCATCAAATGTTGACATTCCCCTTCCTTTGCACGACAAAAAGGAGACTATCATCCGCAAAAAATAAATGAGTGAGAAAATTACAATTGTACAAAAATTCAATGGTTGAAACTTTGAAAGAGAATTTGGATAACTAAAGTTGGCTAACGAAATTTAGCTAGTCATTTGGAGCACTTGACTACCTAGCCAAAGTAGCTACTAGGATAACTAACCTCTGGAGTTGAAAAGGTGGGTTTTGGCTATCGAAGCATTCTATTGTGTCTCTTGGAGTTGCTCTGAGACTTGAGAGAATAACTAGTGAGTATTGAGAACATAGTGAAAATGAAAGAATTAGTGAATGTGAAAGAATAATGGTTTGTATAGTGTTCCTTAAAATTGACGGAGTTAATAAAAGCATCTCCAATGGTGTTCATGTGTATAGGATAAATCTAAACTAAGTTTCTATACATATGAATCAAAATCTATAGCGATGTGAACGAGTAGCCAGCTATGGGAATGCAGGGCTAGGGTTAGTTGGCTGAAACAATGCCGTTTGGCACATATTTTATTTATTTAATTAATTTTTAATCATTTCTTGCCTAAAAAAATTGGAATAAGCCTAGCCGGCAAAGGCTATGATGGGCGGTTCGGCTCTTTATTAACAACAAAATAAAAAATAATAACTTAACGGTAAAGGCTTTGTCGGCTGAGAATGGTCGGATTTTCCTCTACCAGCATTGCTTCTGCCATTTACCCTGTTTAGTAAGAAATGTAGCTGAATTGTAAAGTTAAGTTTCTCTACTATATACTTAAGTTTTTTACCCTACCAACTACACCACCGCGTGAGTGTGTAGGGTAAAAAACTTAAGTTGCCCTACAAAAATCACACCGCTGGAGATACTCTAAGCATTTTTAATACTACATCCGTCCCATTTTATATGTACCTCTTGGGGAATCCAAAATTTTATCTGAACATAATTATTGCACTTCACATGAGGTATAAATATGTGACTTTTTCCAAAATTGCCCATAGTTGCTTTAAAAAGTTGTTTGGTTTGTTAACCCAATACGGGTAGTTTTGAAAAATAACTAAAAATTGACGATTTAATATTGTAAGTGGACAATAGTTTTTAAACGGCCCAAAATAAAAAGAGGGACACATAAAATGAGATGGGGGGTAATATTCTACTATAAAATGATCATAAATAAGTTCATTGTTAATAATGAAAAGTTTCCGCATGTTACTTCATATGTGACAACTAGGAATGGCCGGTGTTCCTAGGCACTACACCAAAAAAGGGGTTTGCAATGGTGGTGGTGGTAGTGGTAGTGGCAATGGCGGTAGAGGTAGAGGTACAGGTGGTGACCATGATTGATTTGGAGAAAAAGGTGTACTTGAGAGGCTTGATTTCTTGTCAAGTCTTTGATGATGGTTGCTAAACCAAAGCCTTTTCATTAATGAGGTTCAAGGCTTATTTTTAATAGAATTTTAGCCTAAATTACTTGGTTTGGGATAGTTTTAGTTTTAAAGCCACCCCGACTTTAATCTTAGCCAAAACTCCTCACTAATGAACTATACTAACTTCTACTCCTTTAACCAAACAACTATCAAATAGTTTTGACCAAATTACCCTGCACATTTATTAAGTGTTGTTATACATTTAGAGAGAGAGAGAGAGAGAGAGAGGAGACGAGAGACAGCTCACCCCCATCGCGACTATCGTCGCTTCCATCGACGACCACCATCGATGACCATCAACCACCATCATCTCTATCGATTACCACCATCAATACAGGTTGTTGGTTTAGATTTGTGTTATGTATCAACAAATATTTGTTTGGGGTTTAAATATGTGTAATGTATCAACACAGATTTGTGGTACGTTCTATCTTCAATCTCTCTGTGCATCTCTCCTTCTCTCGTCTTCAGCCGCAAACTAGTAAAAATGCTGTTCTCCTGCTTATACTGAACCCATGCACACACACTGCAAACAAATACACAACAACCCAGAGCCTGAGCAGTATCGTCAGTGATGCAAAATTAAGCTTTAATTTGTAGATTGAAATGATTTTTGTGGGGTCCGCATCTAAGCGATGCTCAGGGTTCAGGGTGACTCATTCTATGGCTGCTTTGCATCATGATCCAATGCTGATGTATAATACTAACACCATATAGTTGCTAGTCACTTGTGTTGTGTAAGTCATTTATGAATTAAACATTTTTGGCTTGTTAATTATACCCATAATATTTATAACTATGCAAATTGGCTTAGGGCCTGTTTGGAAAATGTCCTCTTTTCCAACTTTCAAATTTCACATGATTAGTTATGTGAAATTTCACCTAACTTCTCATGTGAAAAAGCTATGTGAAATTTTACGCTGAAAAATGTTGTGTGAAATTTCACATAACCATTATGGAAAACAAAAGTGGGCTAATTTAGACCTTGTTTGAAAGATAGTTTTTTGCTTTGTTCTGTGTGAAATTTCACACTGAAAAATGTTGTGTGAAATTTCACATAACTTATTGTGCAGAAACAGTGAGACAACTCTCTCCTTCTTATACTATTTGTGTGAAATTTCACATAACTTTTTCTGGACAAATAGTGAGACCACTCTCTCCATCTTATACTCTCTATCTTTCTGGAATGAAATTTCACACTGAAAATAGTTGTGTGAAATTTCATGTGACTTATTCTTTTCACAAATTTCACTTAGCTAGTTTGTGAAATTTCACATAGCTGTGATGTCATACCCCGACCCACCACGAGCGGATTTAGGGTCTATGACAACGCCACCGAGGCTAAATCAACTCATTAATATACTAAACAAGTTTAAGTAATATAGTGCTCTAAAGCCACGTAACGACAAATAGACACAATAGAAAAAAATTCCTTAAAGGTTTGCATGGAAGTCAAAAGAACTATTTTCGTGGTATTAGGGATCCCAAAAACACCCTTCCATCAAATCAAAAGTTCAAATTAACAAAGTTTAAAACACAAGTCAAAGGGGTGCTCGACCGGTCGAAAGGCACTTGGGCAGAATCCCAACTGTTGCCGCACCTTTTCCCTGTTTTGTATAAGTTTTAAACATTTTCAAACTTTGAAACCATTTCCAAAATTCTAGCGAAACATTTAAAAATATTTTACCCAATCTCCACAACATCTAGAGACAATCATACTCACTTTCACATCTTCTAGAGGTATTAATAAACACTAGAAATAAGTAAAAATTAACCACAATTACAAATCCTCACCTACTCACAACACGAACAACTTAGGAACAAGCCAAGTGATTCACAAGAGATACAACCAAAAGGTACCAGATACGTCGACTTGACGAATCCAAAACGTCAAACAAAAATAAAAAAAATCAAAATTCTTATATTACATCACTTGTTCCCAATTCTTTTAGTTATACAACTAGAAATTTAGACTACAACTATTAATTACATGTCTATGACTAAACACATGGATATAGAAACAAGAGTGCATTCCCCGACCCCGTCTCAATGCTCCACTTACTTCCTTCTCTTGCCTTGATCCGTACCTGTGGTGGTTATTCAATAACCACAACAGAAAATAATATTTTTGTTTAGACTTTCGCTTAGTGAATGAGCTAATCATGTGATTGAATGCAGTAGATATTATAATGCAACAGCCACTCATGTAAAACATAATTTATAGTCTCCGGACTACCAAGTATTTGTTCACCCGGTTCTACCACTTATGTCTTTTTCTTTTTATCCCTACACAAAGGGCTTAATCTTACCCCTAAACAAAGGGCTTAATCTTACCCCTACTAAAAGGGCTTTTCTTTTCTTATTTGAACTTCATACTTAGTGAACCATTATTGGGTAACCTTTGACCCACATAATCACATAAACATATAATCAATTCAACATGGCAATTATTGAACATTTAGACATACTTTTCCATTTTTTAGCACAAAGATGCTACAATAAATATAGATTCAACCTACTAGAATTTATATTGGCACATTAAATATGTTTACACATTGTAAAACAAGATTAGAATCAGCCACCTTAGAAATTCAGCAAAAAAACTCTTAGAAGGTGATTTCTAGCAATACCAAACCCAAATCTACCTTGTGTATGAATCCTATAAATTTTTATGCAATTTATGGATTATCCCCCAAATTGGGTCATGGAAAAACTATCAAAAACACTGAAATTAAATGGTATCTATGTATAGATTTTACCTTCACGATTTCGAATATGGTCTCATACTAAGGATTGGAAGTTATTCGAGCGGCCAAATGGTAAGACCACCATTTTTTCTCCCTCTTCTCCCCGCCGAACCCCCTCTACGTTCTCTCTGTTTTTTGTTTGTTTTACTTTTTGGTTTGATAAGTATGCTGACTAAAGCATGTATATCATCTTAGATATTTTACTATCTTTCCTTATTTCAGTTTACATCCCCTAACTTTTGTAATGTTCTATTTAGCTCCCAAAAGATATTAAATTACTTATTAACTCCCAAACTTTAAATGGGTCTTTGTCTATGTTTCGTTTGGGTCCCAAACTCGTAGTCCCAAAAATGAAGTTACTAATTAGCTTACTCATTATGAACGTGTTCATATTACGCTTTCACAAGGGTACCCAAACCGCCTCCATAACTAAACATGAACAACAATATAATATTAAAGTACTTATCCATTTATCATGTAAGTATATCAAATAATCATACGGTATCAACATGTACTATAATTAAATAGTTAAATTTACATGTCTATCATTTAAGCACATAATGCAAATATATGTAATTTGACTCTCATCGGGCCCCACTTTCATATCTGTCCCATCCATAATGGATCATCCAATTGTGTTCCCAACTAAACACTTTTCCACCGGTGGGTCCACAATCCCACCTTAACTTAACATATGCATAAATAATATTCAATGCACATAAATAATATTTTTACTTCATTTTTCGGGTACGGGTGTTACATTTCTTCCTCCCTCTTAAGAAGTTTGTCCTCAAACTTTCCTTACCTTTACGGATATAACAACTGAGGATACCTCTCTCTCTCTCCCATTTTATCTTCCTGCTTCACATCTAATTACCAACAAGCCTTCGATCACTTCAATGCTTCCCAACATATAGTAACTCTGTTGTGGAGTGAAATCCGATCACTTCCTCCTTTAATACCTTATCATAAATATGATTCCTCAAGTCAAGTCCCTTTTTCATTGAATAGAATGATGCCAATTGAACTCAATTTACAATTATCATCTCTTTTCCAATTCTTGGAATACATCTCAGTCTCTAATACTTTCGGATCTTGACTTACTTCTTTTTGAATAGTTAATACATATACCAAACCCCATTGATCTCCAACTCAACCACTAGCAATAATCTTCGTGTTATCAAATTTCCACTATAGTCTGTTGTGAGATTCAATTATCTGATTTATCACGTACTTAATTCTGTAAATAAATCTCTCAAATTCCATAATCTACACAAACTTCTTGCTCAAAAGAAGAATATCGTCGATCACTCAATACTAAGATAATACTAGAAATT
Organism: Hydrangea macrophylla; assembly: GCA_033977485.1. Lineage (NCBI taxonomy): Eukaryota > Viridiplantae > Streptophyta > Magnoliopsida > Cornales > Hydrangeaceae > Hydrangea > Hydrangea macrophylla. The sequence goes on from CM066993.1 coordinate 34,110,756, forward strand.
TTAAATCATGTGTTAGATAATTCTCCTCATAGGATTCTAATCTTCCACAATTTCAAGTAATTATTGCTTCAATATATATAACCAAATTCCTATGAATAACTTCATCACAACTAATAAATTCTTTGGAGCCAATGAAACTAGTTCGATCAACATCTATATCAACCCATTCTCATTGCTGCCTGTAGAAACTCTATTCTTCACACGTTGCACATTCAAAACACAATATTCATTCCCAATACATCATCAATTATTGGAACTCCATGCCTACCTTAATACATTCTAATTCTGAACATGTCTGTACACATGTCTCAGGGAATTTATACTCACCCTATCAGATATTAAACACAATCTTTCCACCATCCCTACTTGTCAACCAAAAATATTCGAATTTCTCTCTTAACTACACGGTTCTTTCACCAACTATTATTTGTAAGAACTTTCATTTACAAGGAAAACGTTCGTTCTTTCCACATTTACTCTGTTCAATCGAAGCTTTGTGCCTATTATTCATATAATTTTTATTTTTCCCCAGCTCTCATCTTCTGCACATTCCAACTCATTTCAGTTACACGCATCTTTTATTCTCGACCACAAACTCATTTACCCTGTGCTATAAGAAATTCCAAAAATTTCTTCCCTTACCTTTGTTTAATCTACACTGAATATCATTCTCAACTGTATCATACTTCTTAAGCTATTACTATAAATCTCACTCGAATCTGATACTTGATATAAACTTTATTGATTGTCAATCTCTCTTCCAATGCCCTTGAAGTTACACACGCATACCCGTAATGTTCTTTTTCAAACCTTTAATTGCCCAGTTCCAATCCCAACTCATCTGTTCTCATGTAATCAATATAGTTGCTAAGTTCTGTACTAATCTTAATCTCATTGGATAGGATAACCTATCATGATCCTCCACAAATTCCAATCATTGTCCATATTTGATTTTTTTTTCTTTGCTTAGGTAAATATTTGTGTCAAATTCCTTGCAAATAGTATAAAGTTCACATTTGTCCCAGTTCAAATAAACAAATTTATAATGCAAAGGTAATTATCATCATCCTCAAGACTTCTATAAGTTCATTTCTTGTACACTTCATTGTAGAATTCACAATCGCAGTTAATGCTTTGATCACCTCACATCACATCACAAGGTTCTTAATACTCGTATTGGTATCTTACTTTCTAAATTTTACTTACTCTTAGATCAATGTCAGAAGACATCTATACTCTTGGAACTAATTGACAAATTATATTCGTTAGTCGGATATTCTTTTTTGTTTTCTCTCTTTTTTTTTCTTTTTTTTTACTTGTAGCTTCATTCAATCCCAACTATCAATGCTAAATAACCAACAACGCTAATTCTGTAGTTAACACTTGATTTTTCTATCCCAACCTCACAACTCTGGTGTACTCCCAAACCATTTTCTGAAGCCTCCATAAGAATATTATGAAACAAACCCCAAAATTTGTAAATTCTAGTGCTACATTCTTATTTCTAACAAACGACTATAAAATAAAGAGATGAATAGATAAGAATCCACAAGTACTTTTGTCAGTTATAAAATAAATGAAAATTATACCTGGAACATCTGTATCAGCTATGGTGGTCTCCTCTCGCCTAAGTTGGAAATACCTACCTTGTCGTTGCTCTCTCCATTGTGGCTGCTGTTGCACAAATCCTTGAGTAGTAGCACTAGCGGTTGAGAAGCTAGAATCCCCCAATAGCCTGTTAGGACATTCTTTAGCATGATGTCCATATTCACTACAGTGTTTCGATCTGGGCAATTCCTTGCCACATGTCCGGGTCGATTACAATCATTACAAATAGTGGAGGACATGAAGCACGTTCCCCAATGATTCTTCTGACAAATTTGACATCTTGGCTTATTCCCTCTCAAATTATTACTTACCGATGAAATTTTTGAGCTCTGTCTTTTAAAACTCCCTTGACTTTGAATTTGACCTTCCCACGGCCTCTGACCTTGCTGGCTTTGTTCACCCTGTTGACCTTTGTGGACTAGTGTTGGCCCAAATATGGAAACCTTAGAGGGGTGGTCAATAAGGTTTTAGCGGAATTTTAGCCTTTTGAAAACTTAATAGCAAATTAAACACAATCACAAGCAATTATGTAAAGAGATAAGGGAAGAGATACTTGCAAACCAATTTTTCAAGTGGTTCGGCAATCGCTGTTGGGTTTGTGCCCTCAAACCATAACTTTATGTATGAGACATTGATATTTTAATATATGAATATCAGCTTTACATTTCATTGTGTATGTTCTTTTCATGAGATGATTGTTAATCCTTAAGTATTATAGTAAGTAATTCGTGTGTGTATGAGATGCACACAAGTGAGATACGAATTACTATTCTTTAATACTTAGAGTGTGTCACAGTGGATGATGAGACTGGATACCTCATCAAGTCTACACTATAGCATAATTAACTACCATTGGATGGAGTGATTAATCTCAATCACTAGAGTGTAGCTCTTAGTTGATATGCTAGTGCTTATAGTGCATTGACGGACCTGAGTTTCCTATTGACGCTTAAGACTGTCAAACAGTCAATAGGAACTCATAACTTGTATAAGGTACGTGTTCTTAATCTTGAGACGATTATGAACACAGACTGTGCATATGGCTGCTTTGACTTACCAATCAGTGAGGTCTATAAAAGATCAACACCTGGGTATCTTGGGTATGTCATATTCATAGGGTTGTGAACATATATTGTCAAGATAGAATCTACCCTCTGTTTCAGAGTAAGCATTCCCTTGAGAATGTCACCATGTCGATTATTGAGTACTGCAGTCTTGTTGATAAGAGTTATCAACATGTTTGGTAATCATGAGAGGTGAATGGGACTCAAGGAATACAAGAAGTAATCATGATTCAGGTTGACAGTAACAGTTATCCGATTACCTGAATATGATTACGAATGCTGACGGTAGAGGGACATTAGTATAACATACAAGTCTAGTTATCGCTTCGGATATGTTCTTTTGCGTTGGAATTCAGTTATTGTTTTATAGTGGAGTAAACTTTAACTGACCAGTTAGTTAGTTTGCTGATCAAAGAGTTTGGTCATGGTGATTAACAAACTGGTCTGAGCCAACAATAAAGAGCCTAGGAGGTCCCACTCTTAGCTCCGTCAGGATGCTTGGAAAGATGCTTGAGGATGATGTCCAGACAGGTTCGATCGATCGAAGATATCTCGATCGATTGAAGTCTGCAGGTTCGATCGATCGAAGATGGTTCGATCGATCGAATGTTCGATCGATCGAAGGCACTTCGATCGCTCGAAGTCTAGGTCGGTTCTGGGAATCTATAAATAGGGCAGCTGCGTTCTGGAAAAAGTTGTTCGTCGTTTTGAACGTCAGAAGCTGCAGAAACTGTTTTGGAGTCCCAAAACCTTCTCTATCCTCTCCATTAGGGTTCCCACCAACCCTAGTCTTTCTGGCAGGCATCCGCAGGAGTCATAAGGGTGAAGATCATCTAGTGGAGGCTGCTGGAAGTTGAAGATCAGAATTGGGTTCAAGACATTAAGGTATAACTCGTGTCCCCTCTTGTGCGCATCTGTAGAATTGACGAGTAGTAGATCCGGGCATGCCAATAAAGTTTCATAACTTGATTTTTCCGCTGCGCGTTTAAACTTTCCATTTAAACCTGTTTTTCCAACAATTGGTATCAGAGCCACGCTCGTTTGGATCTATAGATGCGTTTTTTGGAACACTATTTTGATTTGCATGTTGATTTTAGAACTGCTTTCGAAACTGCATCGTCACAGATCTGTTTCTGCAGTGTTATCGCAGCAGTATACAAATCTGTGATTGCATTGGATGCAAGATGGGTTCGATCGATCGAAGTAGTCTCGATCGATCGAACGCTCTGTACTCGAGCGATCGAACAGGTTTCGATCGATCGAAACCTTCTGTTGTTCGAGCGATCGAATAGAGTTCGATCGATCGAGACAGACTCTTTGTCAGGATCTTTGTTTCACAGTTTTAAAAGTATTTTGAAATTAAAAGTTTAATTTTAACGTATTCTGCAAAATTTTTAATCATTCTGTGAAATAGAATGTTCAAGCGATTGAACAGTGTTCAATCGATCGAAGGTTCGAGCGATCGAACGGTCTTCGATCGATCGAACGGTCTTCGATCGATCGAACTATGACAGAGAAGTTAGATGCTGTTTTGAGTTCTAATTCAGTATGTAAAGAGTTTATATACTGTGTGAATCAATTAAGGGTTCCAATAGTTATATTTTGTTATATATATGCGTGGATGTGTGTTCAACTAACCTTTTGCAGCAAAAGTTAGTCGCTATCTCCCATGGCGCCAAGAGCATTTAATTTTGTGTTTGAATGTTTTAGATTGGTGTGTTGTTTTAAGTTTGGTTTGGTTTTAAGGCATATGTAAAGGGCGCTGCGACTTCAATCCTACGAAAAGGAAAGTCGCACCGGTTTCCCTAGCCTTTTATTTTGTTGTTGCTATTTCTATTTCTAGATAAATTGTAAGCTTCAAAAGAGGCATAGGTTCAATGTAATAGAATTAGAATATCCATGAAGATGGAGCAAGGAGCCGTTGTCCATGAAGATGGAGCTGGAGGCGATCAAACCAAAAGCAGGTTCTATGGAGATAGAGCCATGGGAGATAGAGGCATCGTTTGGATGTCTTTTATTTCATTTTAGTTTTTTGTTTTATGTGCTTTGTTTGTGATTGGCGTATAATACATTGTTGCATGCACGCAAAACAAGTTTTCTAAAATAAAATTCAAAAACCGTTTTCAACACATTAGTAAACATTAGATGTTTATGGGAAGTGTGTAGAAACAGATTTTCTCAAAAAGCAAAATCCTTTTTTACTAAATCTAGTGGGAGAGGGTCTTATTAATTACACCCACGATCTTCCATTAACGGTTCACTGTAAGATGAGTGATGCATTCTGTGTCACCTCGCCAGGGGTGATCATTCCATACGGAGGATGCATTACTCATTGGTTACTAGATGTGAACTTCTTTTGATAAGGATCAATCAGACGTGTTAGAGGGTGACCACCATACGGAGGCGCTACTTGAGACGGTTGTGATTGGATCCTAGTTAATGGTACACACTAGCTAAGCTATGGATAAGGGATCCCACACGGGGCATTATTCAGAAACTTAGAGATCAAATAGGTTCGGAAGTCATAACTTGTTTTGCAAGAGTTGCATAGCGGATAAGTTATGATAAATCGAAAGATCGAACATTGACCACCACACGGAGGCTTTATTCTTTCGTTTCGATATTCCGGCGACTTTGTTTTAAAATAAGAGTTTTTAAAGGATTCTTTTATTTCAAACTGTCAAATTCTGATATCCATATTTATTTTGTTTTTTGATTTTTCAGTAAATCATAATGTCTGGATCTGCATTTAGTCCACTTGCCACCATACTCACTCAAAACAAGTTAACTGGAAATAACTACACTGAATGGAAACGTAACCTTGACATCGTGTTAACTGCGGAGGATCACATATATGTCCTCACCACCCCATGCCCCGAAGAACCCGCTGCAAATGCTTCGGCTGCTGCTAGACGCGAGTTCGATAAATGGAAAAAGTCGAATGGGATGGCTCGTTGTTACATATTGGCTTCTATGGCTAATGTGTTACAACACCAATACCAGTCGAACAATTCCGTCAGTGACATTATCGAATCCCTGAAAAAGATGTTTGGGGAGCATGGCAGGCCTGCCAGACAGGTAGCTATGCAGAAGATAATGAGTGCTAAGATGTCGGAAGGGACTCCAGTCAAAGAACATGTTTTGAAAATGATTGGTTATTTAAACGAGCTGGAGACCCTAGGTGCCAACATCGATGCACAGACCCAAGTTGATATGATCCTCAATACGATGTCGCCATCATTCGCTCAATTTAAACTGAATTATAATATGAATAAAATGGATTTTTCAATGAGCGAATTGATGAGCTCTTTATTGGCAGCGGAAGGGGTGATCAAACCTGGGGGCAGCGTTTTAAACGTTGAGAAAAGCGCTTCCTCTTCCCGATCTGTGCCGAAAGGAAAGAAAGGGAAGAAGAAGGCTAGCACTGGAGGTTCAAGTGTTGGACCGGTCCCTAAGATTGCAAAATCTAAGGGAAAAGGTAAAGGCAAAGGGAAGGTGGGTGGCCAAGGCAAAGGAAAGTGTTTCCAATGCGGTGAGAAGGGCCACTGGAAGAGGAACTGTCCAGAATTCTTAGCTACAAGAGTTCAAGGTATGATTGAATCACATGTGATTGAAGTAAGTTTTATAACGGATATTTCAAACACTTGGTGCATTGATTCTGGTGCGACTAACCATATCTGTAATTCATTGCAGGGGTTTAGATCAACCAGGAAGTGCAGTGATGGGGAAATCGTACTTACTCTAGGTTCTAGCGCAACCGTTTCTGCGGTTGCTATAGGAGTCGTAGTTTTAGAATTTCTAGACAATAAAGTTTTGATTTTATCAGATGTACTTTACGTCCCTTCAATGAGACGTAATTTAATTTCAGTTTCTAATTTATCGAATAATGGTTATTCTTTTAATTTTGGAACTGAAGTTGTGATTAAAAGAAATAGTTCTTTTATATGTTCTGGTGTTAAATCAAATGGTTTGTATGTGATTACTCCCAATATTTCTAAAGATTCTTGTATGGAACTTAATAACTCAGTGGTAACTGTACCATCTAAAAGAAAGAGATCTTCCACTAATCCAACAAGGCTTTGGCATATGAGGCTTGGTCATATCAATCTAAATAGGATTGGCAGACTAGTCAAAGAAGGGGTCTTAGGCGATTTGGTTCTCGAACCAATAGAAGTCTGCGAGTCTTGTTTAGAGGATAAGATGACCAAAAGGCCCTTTCCTGCAAAGGGCAATAGAACCAATGCATTGTTGGAATTAGTTCATACTGATGTGTGTGGACCAATAAATATTAGAGCAAGGGGTGGTTATGAGTATTTCATAACATTTACTGATGACCACTCTAGGTATGGATATGTGTACCTAATGCAGCACAAGTCTGAAGCCTTTGAAAAGTTCAAAGAGTTTAGAGCTGAAGTGGAGAAGCAATTGGGCACACATATCAAGGCCATTCGATCTGATCGAGGTGGCGAGTATCTCTCTAATGAATTTATTGATCACCTCGTACAGAATGGGATTCTGTCACAGTTGACTGCACCTGGTACGCCTCAGCAAAACAGTGTAGTGGAGAGAAGGAATCGGACTCTTTTAGACATGACTAGGTCAATGATGAGTTATTCTGAGTTACCTTTATTTCTTTGGGGTTATGCTTTGGAAACCGCTGCTTACATACTAAATCTAGTACCAAGCAAATCTGTTCCCAGGACACCACGAGAGATGTGGATTGGGCGCAAGCCTTCTTTGCAACATCTCCGGATATGGGGATGTCCGGCACATGTGCTAAAAGGAAAGATGAGCAAGTTGGATTCTAGATCGGAAGTATGTTACTTCGTGGGGTATCCAAAGGGTAATTATGGATGGTATTTTTATGATCCAAGAGAACAGAAGGTGTTCGTCAGTACGAATGCTATTTTCTTGGAGGATGATTATATCATGAACCATAAACCTAAGGGAAGGATAGATCTTAGAGAGATAGAAGGAGAGCCCTCAGTCCAACCCGTAGTTAATAACGATGTAAATCAGGAAAACACCACTTCTTCACCTATTTCCGCACCAGTACCTCGTCGTAGTGGAAGGATTATCAGCCAGCCTGATAGATACATGTTCTTAGGAGAAGTTTTTGAAGCTGTCTCCATAAAATCTGAATCTGATCCTACCACATACGAAGAGGCAATGGCTGATGTTGATTCAGCTCATTGGGTTAAAGCTATGAAGGCTGAATTGGAATCTATGGATTCTAATCAGGTCTGGGATCTTGTAGAACTTCCAGCCAATATTAAACCCATTGGCTGTAAATGGGTCTACAAGAGGAAAAGAGGATCTGATGGAAAGGTTGAGACCTTTAAGGCAAGGCTTGTTGCGAAAGGTTATACTCAGAGGGAGGGCATTGACTATGAGGAAACCTTCTCGCCGGTGGCCATGCTCAAGTCCATCAGAATACTCTTATCCGTTGCTGCATGCCTAGATTTTGAGATCTGGCAGATGGACGTCAAGACTGCATTCTTGAATGGCAATCTTGAGGAGGACATCTATATGCAACAACCAGAAGGTTTCATAGCTGGTCGGAAAGGTAACTTGGTATGCAAGTTGCAAAAGTTCATTTATGGGCTTAAGCAGGCATCCAGAAGTTGGAACATATGATTTGACCAAGCGGTCAAATCGTTTGGTTTCATACAGAATCTGGATGAACCTTGTGTATACAAGAAGAGTGAAGGAAAAGTGGTGGCTTTTCTTGTGCTTTACGTTGACGACATTCTACTCATTGGAAATGATGTAGCGGCATTGTCAACGGTCAAGGTTTGGCTAGCTAGTACTTTCGATATGAAGGATCTAGGAGAGGCGAGCTATATTCTTGGGATAAAGCTCTTTCGGGATCGCAAGCGAAAGATAATGGGATTATCTCAAGCTGGTTATATCGATAAGGTGCTAACTAGGTTTTCAATGGATAATTCGAAGAAAGGTTTGTTACCTTTCAGGCATGGTTTAGCGTTCTCCAAGGACCAGTGTCCAAAGACACAGGAGGAGAGGAATCGCATGACAGGAGTTCCCTATGCTTCTGCAGTGGGAAGTCTCATGTATGCGATGTTATGCACTAGACCAGATATCTGCTTTGCCGTTGGCATGGTTAGCAGATATCAGTCGAATCCGGGTCCAGAGCACTGGACAGCCGTTAAGCACATTCTTAAGTACTTGAGAAGAACTAAAGATTACATGCTTATGTACGGTGGTAGTGAGTTAATTCCAGTGGGATACACTGACTCGGACTTTATGTCAGATAAAGATTCGAGGAAGTCGACGTCCGGTCATCTCTTTACCTTGGGAGGTGGTGCTGTCAGTTGGAGGAGCATTAAGCAGAAATGCATTGCAGACTCAACTACAGAAGCTGAGTATGTGGCTGCTTGTGAAGCCGCAAAGGAAGCTGTTTGGCTCAAGAAGTTCCTTATGGAACTCGAGGTGGTACCAGCGTCGCTGTCGCCTATTACGCTTTATTGGGATAATAGTGGGGCAGTGGCTCAGTCCAAGGAGCCAAGGAACCACGGAAAGGGAAAGCACGTAGAGCGGAAATATCATCTTATCCGAGATATTGTTCAACGTGGAGATGTGACTGTCACCAAGATTGCCACAGCTGACAATCTTGCTGATCCGTTTACAAAGGCCTTGCCACAGAAGGTCTTTGATCGTCATCTAGATAGTCTAGGTCTTAGATGTAGTTCTGAATGGTTATGAGTGCAAGTGGGAGTTTGTTGGGTTTGTGCCCTCAAACCATAACTTTATGTATGAGACATTGACATTTTAATATATGAATATCAGCTTTACATTTCATTGTGTATGTTCTTTTCATGAGATGATTGTTAATCCTTAAGTATTATAGTAAGTAATTCGTGTGTGTATGAGATGCACACAAGTGAGATACGAATTACTATTCTTTAATACTTAGAGTGTGTCACAGTGGATGATGAGACTGGATACCTCATCAAGTCTACACTGTAGCATAATTAACTACCATTGGATGGAGTGATTAATCTCAATCACTAGAGTGTAGCTCTTAGTTGATATGCTAGTGCTTATAGTGCATTGACGGACCTGAGTTTCCTATTGACGCTTAAGACTGTCAAACAGTCAATAGGAACTCATAACTTGTATAAGGTACGTGTTCTTAATCTTGAGACGATTATGAACACAGACTGTGCATATGGCTGCTTTGACTTACCAATCAGTGAGGTCTATAAAAGATCAACACCTGGGTATCTTGGGTATGTCATATTCATAGGGTTGTGAACATATATTGTCAAGATAGAATCTACCCTCTGTTTCAGAGTAAGCATTCCCTTGAGAATGTCACCATGTCGATTATTGAGTACTGCAGTCTTGTTGATAAGAGTTATCAACATGTTTGGTAATCATGAGAGGTGAATGGGACTCAAGGAATACAAGAAGTAATCATGATTCAGGTTGACAATAACAGTTATCCGATTACCTGAATATGATTACGAATGCTGACGGTAGAGGGACATTAGTATAACATACAAGTCTAGTTATCGCTTCGGATATGTTCTTTTGCGTTGGAATTCAGTTATTGTTTTATAGTGGAGTAAACTTTAACTGACCAGTTAGTTAGTTTGCTGATCAAAGAGTTTGGTCATGGTGATTAACAAACTGGTCTGAGCCAACAATAAAGAGCCTAGGAGGTCCCACTCTTAGCTCCGTCAGGATGCTTGGAAAGATGCTTGAGGATGATGTCCAGACAGGTTCGATCGATCGAAGATATCTCGATCGATTGAAGTCTGCAGGTTCGATCGATCGAAGATGGTTCGATCGATCGAATGTTCGATCGATCGAAGGCACTTCGATCGCTCGAAGTCTAGGTCGGTTCTGGGAATCTATAAATAGGGCAGCTGCGTTCTGGAAAAAGTTGTTCGTCGTTTTGAACGTCAGAAGCTGCAGAAACTGTTTTGGAGTCCCAAAACCTTCTCTATCCTCTCCATTAGGGTTCCCACCAACCCTAGTCTTTCTGGCAGGCATCCGCAGGAGTCATAAGGGTGAAGATCATCTAGTGGAGGCTGCTGGAAGTTGAAGATCAGAATTGGGTTCAAGACATTAAGGTATAACTCGTGTCCCCTCTTGTGCGCATCTGTAGAATTGACGAGTAGTAGATCCGGGCATGCCAATAAAGTTTCATAACTTGATTTTTCCGCTGCGCGTTTAAACTTTCCATTTAAACCTGTTTTTCCAACAATCGCACCCCGCAACCTACGTCCACCCCTCAAGAACACCTCTTGAGGATTCCTTTAATTCGATCTACTTCACGGGTGTAGACCAAACCGTTCCCGGAGCACTTACGGGTGTGCACCAAATCGTTACAAGAGCCTTCAATCTCTCCCAAAGAAGAACACCTCTTCTTTGCACACAAGGGTTACTAACCCTCAACCTTTACAAATTGAATTGAATACAAATTGAAACTCTCTATATAGAGTGGATAATACAAATAAAGCTCACTACAATTTTGCTCTCTCAAGAAATACAAATGAAAGATTTTGAGCAAATTGATAAACTCACACAACTAGGGCTCAAATGATAATGTTTAAAGATCAAAGAGATGTGTGATCAATACTATGTTTTCCAATCAAAATCTCAACCCCAAATAGCTTGGGAAAACATGTATTTATAGGCCTTAGAAGATTATAGCCGTTGGTGGCAAGTTTGGTAATTAAAAGCCCCTCTAAAAACTAGCCGTTATTGCCTTCTAGGTCGATTCAGTCGACTGGACCTTGAAGCAGTCGACTGGGCCTTGAAGCAGTCGACTGAGATGTGTTTACAGAGGGTTTTGTTTGCATTCTGCTCACTTCAGTCGACTGCATCGGGCCCTCAGTCGACTGCCCCTCCCTGTTTGACTGCTAGACATATCTCCACTAAAATGGCCATAACTCCCTCTATAAAAATCGGATTTGCGATCCGTTTGATGTTTTGGAAACTAGATTCAAATACTTTTCCAACCATATAAGATTCAACACTTAATTAGTTTCCAATTGGTTGGGGCATTGCTTTAAAGATGACACTTAAAATTTATTTCCAAAACTTTAACTTTTAGAAATTGTTTGAGCCCCTATGAGTGTGAGATCAAGATGCCTTACAATGATGGTCCTAGACTTCAACCAAGGATGAAATATCTTCAAGTCTTCAAGCTTGATCCTTGTTGAGCTCCTTGTAATCTTGATCTACATCAATTAAATCTCATGCACACAAAGATGTCAAAACATTGATACAATATTAATACATGAGATTATATATGAGCATAAAAATGACTATGATAATAACAAAGAATGAATCAATATGAATCATGTAATTATCATAGCATATTTGACATCATCAAAACATAATTAAATATGCCTTAATATACATTAAGGCTAACAACTAGTTTGATTCCCCATGTTCCTTTCAACAATCATAGCAATATCCAATGCCCCATAAAACGTTCGTAATCGAAATACGGACACCTGACCTCGAATATCATCTCTAAGTCCCGTTACAAATTTCCTTATCTTTTCATTGTCGGTTGGTACCATGCCTTCAGCAAATCACGCCAGACTTGTAAATCTTGTTGGATACGTACAGGATCACATCTTTGACATCCCAACTTGTCGATGGTCCATGAACTCTTGAGATTTTTGATCTCTATCTGATTCAGGAAAGTATTATTCATTAAATATCTCCAAAAATTGCATCCAAGTAGTTGGCTGCCCGGGCCCAGTTTGGTGCACCACAAATACTCTGCCTCGTCTTTCAATGTATCGGCTGGAAATACAACTCTGTTCCTCCGAACATTACAATACCCTGAAAAAAATTTCCATATCTAAAATCCAAAAATCGGCTTTCATCAGTTCTGTTTCCCCTTTGAACATTGTCGACTTCTGTATGTAAAATTTTGAGATTGTAACTACTTCTTCCCTTGGATTAGGATTAGTTTGTTCATGTCTTTCTTCGATAACCCATGTTTATGCTATTCTGACCAAATCATCCAAAACTCATTCAACCCTTTTCCATTTGTGTCGATGATGATGGTTCGTTTCCTTGATTACCCCCAGACATTTACTTCTTTGTTACCCACAACATAATATTAATATACACATTACTTCAAATAACTTGTCATGCATGCTAACAATAGTTTAAGCATGCTAAGTAAACATGTATGCATGATCGTGTAATTACGCATCATTTTATGTTATTTTATACGTCGTGCTCGCCGCTTATTGTGGACACGCGGAATCGGTCGTCCACTCTTTCGTTTGTTTGAAATTGATTTGAAAAAGGTCTGTTGAAAACAGATATAGAGTCGCCACTTGGTCTTTAAGGAACTAAGAAACCTAATTTGACTCACCCAAATGGATAAAGGGCACTGATCCTTCATAACCAAAGAACTTGGTTCGGGGTTTTGGTATGAGAGAGGAAGGAGCCTTTGTCATGAATAAAACACCCTCAACTCGCCCCGTCTTTCGACGGGCATCAATTAGCATCCAAATAATCATCTTTTACTATGTTTGGTTCAAAAATTAATACTATGATAATATATTACATCACATAAGAATCTTGAAATGGAAGATCAAAAGATAAGATATCATTTATAAGATCTAAGCCAAGTATCACACAATGCAAATGTTAAAGATCACATAAACAAACCTAGGAAAAATTGTCTAATCATGTATCAAGTAATCAAGTTTTTCTAATCTAAGGGGAGACATGGATTGTTCTTGAAACAAATAATCAAGAAAAATAAAAATATGCTTAGCAAGCTTGAATGATGCATGTTAATCTTTGAGAAAAGAAGATCTCTCAATCTCCGGGATGGATGATAAAGGATGAATAGATCAAAAGGGGAAGCATGAACGTATGATCAAGTTCATTCCTTATAATCTCCTTAGATTAGGAGTCACAAAAACTCCAAATCTTGCATGGATGCAATGTATGATCTTAGAATGTGCAAAGGTTGTAGTGTGTTTGTGTACATGGACTCTCTAAAGTGACATAGAAGTCTAGAGTATGCATGAATGTATGAAGAAAATTATTATAGGATGTATACAAATGTAGTATGGACTACTTCCTAAGATATGAACTAATTTGGAGTGCATGTGAGCAACAAATCAAAGCATGAGAGCAAAAGTATGCTTGCTATAAATAGTGGACAGAACAGTGAGTTGATCTTGTAAAAAATGAAAAGTGGGGTTAGAAATGTTTATAGTTCATGATTGCTTATGGAGAACATCCTTATTGTGTCTAGAACACATATCAAAAAGCCAATCTTCAATAACTATTACAGATTGAGAGAAATCATATAAACAATAGAGGTTACTCAGAAATAGAGTCCGTACTGTCGACTGAAATATTGAAATATCTTAGAAAATGAAAACAAATCAGCTAGAGGCCCATATTATACAGAAAGTTCCCTAAGCCACTGAAGTTCAAGATAAAAATGAGTTGGGACCACCCTATTTGGAAAAGTTATCTGGAAAACAAATTGAAAGTCAATCAAGCTACTGTGATAGTAAAAACAGAATGTCTAGAATGAATGTTTGGGCCAAAATGGAACCCTTCCAAGTGTTTCCAAACCAAACCAAAAATCATGGGTCTTCTCTAATGAGTTAGGAAGACTTTCCAAGTGGTCTTGCATTCATACATTGAGTATTGAGTTCTAGAGAAATCTTTGAACTCCGATCATTCACTGTTTTGAAGATTTCTTGAGGAAACAAGGTTTATTTCTTGGAATCCAAATTTTGGGGGTTTTAGAGGGGTTTTGAAATAGGGTTTTGAAAGCACATTTCTAGCACTAAAAGGGGATTAAAGCCACTTGGGAAACCAACATCAAAGTCAAGAACTTCCAAGATTGTTGCAGAGATTTGTTTTCATTTGAGCATAACTTCAAGAATACTTTGGAAGTATTGAAGTTGGAATCATCATCTATCAAACATGTTTTTGAGGTTAAGAGCTACTATCCATAAGGATTCACTCACCTCAAACACCATGTCATCATCTAGATGATGATGAACTAGTAAGTAAATAAAGAAAAATAAAAAAGAAATGAGGTAAGGAGAGATGAACATTTATATAAGGGAAAAATACCTTTTACCCCCCCTGTGGTTACACCCATTTTCTCATAACCCCCCTGTGGTTCATTTTGTAACCATTAACCCCCCTGTACTCAGGACTTAAGTGGGACTGTTAAGTTTTCTAATGGAGCAAGAAAATGACATAAATACCCTCATGCCCCTTATACATATAGACCCTTTTCATATTGGGGAAAACATACAGAGCCTCCAAAAATAAAAAAAAAAAAACGATTATGTAAAGTTAGGGTTTATGCGATTGGGATTGGGCAAAATCAAAGGATTTGGGACTTTCGATCTAATTAAAGGACGCACAAGGAAGGATACATGTTGGGGCTGAGATTTCATCAGGTAATGAAAACTTTGTTTTTATATTTGATTATAGTTCAAACCGTTTTTGATTTTTAGTGACCATAATCTGTGTGTTTTGCATGTTTGTTTATGAAATGGGCCCCAAAGTCTATGTTCACAATCTGTGTTTTTGCATGTTTGTTTATGAAATGGGTCCCAAAGATCTAACATGTGGTAGGTGTGGGAGACAAGGGCATAACAGTAGGGCTTGCAAAGGGGTTGTTCCAGTGAATGGAAAGGTATGATCATTTCCTATGTACAAGTCAAGCCTCCACAAATTCACAACAATGTATCAATAACATTCAATTGTGTCATTTATTTTTCAGGGACAGAAAAGGGTGTGATCAAGTCAAGCCTCCATAAATTCACAATGTAGTGGTGTTTCAAATGTGCAGCCACCAAACACAAGCAGTGTACATCCACTAAAGCTCAAGATATTTGGTGGAAAGGGTATCAAAAAGCCAAGTCAAGCCTCCATAAATTCACAACAAAGTGGTGTTTCATATAATGTGCATCCACCAAACACAAGCAGTGCACATCCACTGAAGCTTAAGACATTTGGTGGAAAGGGTATCAAAGAGCCAATTCAAGCCTCCACAAATTCACAACAATGTGGTGTTTCAAATAATGTGGAACCACCAAACACAAGCAGTGCACATCCACTGAAGCTCAAGGCATTTGCTGGGAAGGGTTTCAACAAGACTGCTGTCTGGAAGCGTCCTGGAAGAGTGGTGATTCCAGATGGGGTATAAAGAAGGGTGATTAGTTTTTTGTTCAAGTGGTTTTTTGTAAGCTTGAATTTTCTATATCTTGCCACATTTTTTAGGTTGATGAACTTTATTTTTGTTGCTTTTCCAAGAACTCCTTTTGTTTTTGTTGATTGCTGGAACTATGTTGATGTCAAATGGTTTAAATTGCTTGAATGGTTGACATTATGCAATGAACATAGTTTGGAATTATGCAATGCAATCTGTTAGGTGCAAAATTTTGCTGCATTTTTACAATCTATTAGCTGTGAATTTTTGGTTGATGAACTTTATTTTTGTTGCTTTCCAAGAACTCCTTTTGTTTTTGTTGATTGCTGGAACTATGTTGATGTCAAATGGTTTAAATTACTTGAATGGTTGACATTATGCAATGAACTTAGTTTGGAATTATGCAATGCAATCTGTTAGGTGCAAAATTTGCTGCATTTTTACAATCTGTTAGGTGCAAATTTTACAAAACAGGGACTTCATTGCCATTTTACTGCATACATTCTTCTTACAAAACAGAGTACTACAAAGTAATAGAAAATAGAGCCCATCAAACTTCATGCTGCTTCTTTTTTTTTTTCCTTCAGTTGTACAGCAAAACCAGCCCATTGCAACTAATAGCACCAACAATCCAAACAGTACACGGCGATAAAATATTTCCCGTGCACGAGATTTGTCTAATTCCATTTTCATAACATTATTTCTTTCAACCAGCCTTTGTATGATTTCTGTCGATCGTTGGTACATAGGCGGATCAACCCATTGGAAATACCCACATGTACCTTGTACCCCGTAAGGCCCACATCCCACGAATCTTCTTCTATAATTTCCTTCTGTATGAGCAGTTCTAACAGGAGTTCTTGCACCACAAAAGAAATATCTACTTCTATTTGCTCGCGAATGAGAAGAATTGGAAGCATTTGTTGCTGAATATGCTGAAGCCATCTCTGCAGAACACAGCACAACCCAGCCACTCTTCTCTGTTTTAGTGAACCAGGGAAATGAAAGGGAAGACAATGGAGAGGGGAGGAGTGATATATATATATATAATATATCACTTGCTTTAAGGATATTAATGTCATTTTACCGCTAGATATGGTGGGAAGATTTTCCTGCTCATTTTGTTGTGTTATATTTAGTAAGTTTCTTTGAATTTCTGTCAAAATTGATGTTAAACTTAACAGTCCCACTTAAGTCCTGAGTACAGGGGGGTTAATGGTTACAAAATGAACCACAGGGGGGTTATGAGAAAATGGGTGTAACCACAGGGGGGTAAAAGGTATTTTCCCCTTTATATAAACAAGCAAATGATAACAATCAATAGCTGATAATTAATGTGATTTTAGACTTGTAGCTTGGTGTTTCACTCATAGATATTGACATTTGGACATGGAAGCAGCTTCCTAACTCAAGATCGCTCAAGACTGGTGGTTGGGGAGGATTTTAATGTGAAATATAAGAGAAGTAATGGAAGGAAACAAAATTAGAACTCACTTTCTTATAGAAAATCAGTGGAAGAAGCTCCCTTTCTCTCTTCTAAACCTATCTCTATCCCTCTTCCTTTTTACAACTTTTTAGCTTTGCACTTGCCCCCCCCCCCCCCCCCCCCTCCCCCAAATGAAGAGAAAAGAGGGGTTTATAGAGGCCAATTTTGGGATTTAGAAAGTGCTTCCATTGGTCCCAAACATCTGTGAACATAAAACTACATTGTTTTGGTCTTTAATTATTCAATTTGGACGCCCAAAATAAATTACAAAAATGGGTTCCGCGGGGGTTGAGTGTCGCCGCGGTACTGTCCATGTGCCGCTGCGGTAGTGGCCCAGTGCCATCGCGGCACTGCTCCTCAGATGCCCATACATTTGTATTTAGGCCCCCAGAGGTTCCGGTATTCGTGAAAAGACCTTATTTCGTCCGAAATTCACAGAAAATGCATATGAACTCCAAATTGAGCTTGTAATATACCGTTGGAAAGGTAATGGAGTCTACTTTTCATAACAAATAGTTTGGAGTTAGGTTACTTTGAAAAGTTTTGCATTATTTGTGATAAAAGCCGATTTGATCGTCTTTTTCACCTTCGAAAATCCATAATAAATTCGTTTTGAATTCAGAAATTATGTGCGATATATCTTGGAAAGCTATTGACCTCTAGTATTCATGAAAAATGTTTCAAAAATGACACGGCGCTCCGGTTTCAAAGTCAACTTTTAGGTCAAATTGGTCAAACCTGGGATCTCCAAGAAGTTCTGGGAACCTCTGGGAGCTCCCAAAAGCTGATGTTTTCGTTTAATTTTCTTTTGAAACTCATTTTAGTACTTTTCACATGATCTAGAATGATCTTGGAACTTTTTGGAGAATTTGGATGATTCGATCAAACCCCGCTCAAACCTGGTCAAACCGGTCAACGGGGACTTTCCGGGAACTTCCGGGACTTTCGAGAGTCTCTGAGAGCTGACGATTTCATCTGACGTAGCATGTTTCCAGAACTTTTGGTCTAAATCATGGAGTTTTTGGGCTTTCAAGGGCATTTTGGTCATTTTGAGCATTTTGAGAGATAGAACTAACTTCCAGGAGTCCCTTTTGAGTCTTTTTCGAACATTGTAAACCACTAAGCTATGGGTCTCCTAAATCTAATAGCCGACAAAATGGGGTGTCTACACTCATCCCTAAGTCTCTAGCCTATTCCTCTGATACCAAAAATTGTCACTCCCTAACCCACCACGGGCAGATTTAGGGCCTATGACAATGCCACCAAGGTTAAACCAACTCGTTCATATACTAAACAAGTTTAACTAATATAGTTCTCCAAAGCCACATAACGTGACAAATAGACACAATAGAAAAAATACTTTAAATGTTTGGAAATCAAAAGAACTATTTTCGTGGGTATTAGAGACCCCAAAACACCCTTCAATCAAATCAAAAGTTCAAATTAACAAAGTTTAAAAAACAAGTCAGAGGGATGCTCGACCGGTCGAAAGGCACCTAGGCAGAATCCCCACTGTTGCAGCACCTTTCCCCTGTTTTGCATAAGTTTTAAACATTTTCAAACTTTCAAACAATTTCTAAAATTCTAGCAAAACATTTAAAAATATTTTACCCAATCTCCACAACATCTAGAGACAATCATACTCACTTTCACGTCTTCTAGAGGTATTAAAAAACACTAGAAATAAGTAAAAATTAACCACAATTATAGATCCTCACCTACTCATAGCACAAATAACTAAGGAACAAGCCAAGTAATTCACAAGAGATACAGCCAAAAGGTACTGGATATGTGGACATGATGAATCCAAAATGTCAAACAAAAATACTAATATTATTCTTAGAAGCCTTTGACCCAAAATCCTTATATTACATCACTTGCTCCCAATTCTTTTAGTTATGCAATTAGAAATTTAGACTACAACTATTAATTACATGTGTATGACTAAACATATGGATATATAAACAAGAGTGCATTCCCCGACCTCGTCTCAATGCTCCACTTACTTCCTTCTCTCGCCTTGATCTATGCCTGCGGTAGTTATTTAATAACCACAACAGAAAATAATATTTTTGCTTAAGCTTTCACTTAGTGAATAAGCTAATCATGTGATTGAATGCAATAAATATTACAATGCAACAACCACTCATGTAAAACATAATTTATAGTCTCCGGACTACCAAGTATTGGTTCACCTAGTTCTACCGCTTATATCTTTTTCTTTTAATCCATACACAAAGGATTTATTCTTGCCCCTACACAAAGGGCTTAATCTTACACTTACACAAAGGGCCCTCTTTTTTTTTTTTTTTTCTTTCTTATTTGAACTTCATACTTGGTGAACCACTACCGGGTAACCTTCGACCCACATAATCACATAAACATATAATCAACTCAACAATTATTGAACCTTTAGACATGTTTTTCCATTTTCTAGCATAAAGATGCTACAACAAATATATATTCAACCTATTAGAATTTATATTGGCATATTAAATATATTTACACATTCTAAAACAAGATTAGAATCACTCACCTTAGAAATTCAGCAAATAAACCTCTTAGAAGTTGATTTCTAGCAATACCAAACCCTAGCCTCCCTTGTGTTTGAATCCTGCAAGTTTTTAAGCAATTTATGGATTATCCCCCAAATTGGGTCACGGAAAAACTATCAAAAACACTGAAATTACACGGTATCTATGTGTAGATTTTACCTCCATGAGTCCGAATATGATCTCATACTAAGGATTGGAAGTTGTTTGGGCAGCCAAATGGTGAGACCAGCATTTTCTCTCTCTCCCTCTTCTCCCCGCCGAACCCCCTCTGTGTTCTCTCTATTTATTTATTTATTTTTGTTTTACTTTTTGGTTTGATAAGTATGCTGACTAAAGCAAGTATATCATCTAGGATATTTCACTATCTTTCCTTATTTCAGTTTACATCCCTAACTTTTGTAATGTTCTATTTTGCTCCCAAAAGATATTAAATTAACTTATTAACTCCCAAACTTTAAAGGGTTCTTTAGATTTCAGTCCTTTATTGTAGCCGTTTCTAGAAATTGATCCATTTCATAAGTCAACTTAAGAATTAGTCTCTCACCTATTTTGAGGACCAAAATACCCCTACTCCTATAAATCAGTGTTTTGAAATTCAAACCCCATATTTGTTATATATTGATACACCCAAAATCAGCCCATGCCCAAGTGGTTCTATTCTGTAACTACCGACAAGCATCATCCCGAGCGGTTTGGTCCACCTGATGCCTCCCGATCGATTCATCCACGACCTGGCCAACAGGTCGGGAAGACCGCACAGGCACATCCCACCGCGAGAACAGCTCATCCGGGTCCACAGGCATGATCCCGAGCATTCTTGGCAGTTTCCTACTCAAGCTAGAAGACTAATGGAAAGTGAAAACTATTAATCCAATTAGGAAACCCCTACAATTAATGCCATTCTATATCAATTGGATTATGTTTCCTTTTCCTTATACGAGTAGGTCTCTTACATCTATAAAAGAGACCTCTCACCCCCCATTGAAGGGGCTGACTTTTCAGTCTACACAGCACCTCTATAGCATTCTTCAACATGCCCGGCTGGCCTACGGTAGCTCCAGACTTGTTGGTTCACCACAGGCCCCCGGTTCTTTTACAGTATAGTGAACGTGTTCGGACACACACGTGGACGTAGGTACCTTCATTAACAGGGTCGAACCACATACAAAAATCAGTCTCTCAGTCTCTCTCTCTCCCCTAAATTTGCTTTAACCAAATTTTGGCATCATTAGCTTGGCGCCATCTATGGGAATGACAAGTCCTTCATCAAAAAATCTCTTGACTAATAGCCATGCCTCCGAAGAAGAGTGAGAAGACTGCACAGCAGGCTAACCGGGATGTTCCGCCGGCCCCGGCACTGGCTGCGGCAGTCATGACATCTGAGCAGATCATTGAGACCCTCACACAACTCTTGGAGGACCAGCGTCAAATCCAGCAATAGATCAAAGCCCTGCTGGCCCAGCATAGCAGTCCTCTAGTGGCCGGGAAATGACCCAGGAACGTTGCGCACGATCGGGAACCAATCTTGACCAAACAACGTGCCCGAGCCAACCCGTCCCGCGTTGAGGATGCCAGAGACATCAACAGTAGGTGTACTGCCCGAGAGAAAAGGCAGGAGCATATGGCACGGGAATCAGTCCAGGGTCACTCGGTCAAGATCTGAGTTATCCCTAGGCACACGATGAACCGGAGTCATAGCCAAGCCCGATCCCAGGGGAGAACACACCACCATGAGAAGAAAGCCTCCTCCATCAACCCGACCTACGGCCCGGATACCAGTTGGGAAGGTGTGGTGGCATGTATCAAGGATTTGCAGAAACAGATTGATGGAGTTGCCAAAAGGTTGGGCCAGAACCCTACTCGGAATCACACTAATACCGAGACAGATTCACCATTCTCAAGCCAGATCACGAGGTTTGCCATCCTGCGCAAATTTAAGCAGCCACGCCTAGATCCCTATAACGGCTCGGACAGCCTGGTCGACCACGTCCGGACCTACAAGGCTTAGATGGCCCTAGCCACCAACTCCGATGAACTACATTGTCTGGCCTTCCCCAGCACTTTGAAAGGCCCGATCGTGCAATGGTTCTACTCCTTGGATTCCCGATCGGTCCATAGTTTCAAGCCACTCAGCAAGCAGTTCATCAACCAATTCATCGGTATGCATGAATGGCCAAAGCCTGACATGCAGCTACTGACAGTCATACAAAGGGATAATGAGACCCTGAAGGAGTTCACCGACCGGTTTAATCAAGAGAAGCTCGGCATCTATGATCTTGATGAAACCGCCGCTGTTATAGCCTTCTGCTCAGGAGTTCAACACACCAAGTGCGCCGCGTCGTTTCAGAGAAACCGAATGGTAACCTTGGTTGAACTTGCAGAAAGAGTTGGAAAATACATTAACACTGAAGAGTTTCTAACAACAAAAGACCCCGGGCAAGAAAGCTATGAGCCTTCCAGAAGTAAGCGAAAGCGAGAACAGCCCGGGAAGAACAATGCGGAGAAGCCAGTAGTTCTGACAGTTCTGACAGTTCACAGCAGTCCGGGTCAGGCAGCCTCGATCGGACCTCCAGCTCATAGCAGGCAGGGTTCAGTAGTCCCGACCCGACCTCCAGTTCACATCGGTCAGGATCAAACAGTTTTGACTTTGCCTTCAGCATAGAGAAATCAGGAGCCCGATGATCCTGATCTGACCCCATGTCTCCCTCATTCTGGATGAGCCCGATTACAGTGGTACTTGCCTGATCACCGCATGAGGCTCCACCGATTGTCAGAGAGCTCATACAAAGACCTCGGGCCCAAACCCCGAGGCATACAAAGACCTCGGGCTCTGAACCCAGGCACTAAAAAGACCTCGAGCTCTGAACCTAGGCACTAAAAAGACCTCGGGCTCTGAACCCAGGCACTAAAGACCTCGGGATCGCACTCAAGGCAAAAGACCTCGGGGTCATGCTTGAGGCATCGACTTCCCTTAAGTCCAACCTACGATGGGGGCAAATACCCCTAGGTGGCTGATGATGGCAAGCTTCAAAAGACCCTGCAACCACCATGTTCCAGGTCGGTTACCTACAGTTATAGCCTCTGTAAGACCCTCGTCTTAGCGAAAGCTTGGGGGGCAAGACGGCGCAATGAACTAAACAGGCAATCATACCGAGTATTTACAGGCCTCGCTGATAACCAAGTCAAAATCTTGGATATCCCGAGCACCTACAGTACTCATAGGCAATAACTCCACTTAGGTCCAAACCGACGATAGAGGTGACTAAAATCTCTTAGGTTGGCCGACGATAGAGGAGCAAAAAGACCCTAAAGCAATGTGATTTTGGTCAGCTCCACCAACATGGTCAAGCTCTTCTCCCAACAGTCTTGACGAAGGCTAGCTGGGTGGAAGACAACCATCCTGGGGAGTTAACATAAAAGGACCCTAAAGTAATACGCTTTAGGTTGGCTTTTCCAACATGGTAAAATTCTTCTACCCACAACCTTAACGAAGGTTCACGGGCAGAAGATAACCATCCTTGAAGCTAACTCAAGTAAAATGACTCCGAATTAGGCCGGGTCTCAACTCCCGGTCAGTTCCCGAGTAGTCACAAAACTCAGAAGCTCCAAGGCAGCTTCCCCGATCACATAGACTGGTATCAGGAAGATTTCTAAACTTGCCCCGATATAGCATCCAGCCAACCTTGGAAATGGGGGTCAACTGATACACCCAAAATCAGCCCATGCCCGAGCGGTTCTATTCTGCAACTACTGACTAGCATCATCCCCAGCGGTTTGGTCCACCTGATGCCTCCTGATCGGTTCATCCACGACCCGGTCAACAGATCGGGAAGATCGCACAGGCACATCCTACCGCAGGAACACCTTATCTGGGCCCACAAGCATGATCCCGAGCATTCCAGGCAGTTTCCTACTCAAGCTAGAAGACTAGTGGAAAGTGCAAACTATTTCCTAATCCAATTAGGAAACCCCTACAATTAATGTCATTCTATATCAATTAGATTATGTTTCCTTTTCCTTCTACGAGTAGGTCTTTTACATCTATAAAAGAGACCTCTCACCCCCCATTGAAGGGGCCAACTTTTCAGTCTACACAACACCTCTATAGCATTCATCAACATGCCCGGCCGACCTACGGTAGCTCTAGACTTGTTGGTTCACCACAGGCCCCCGGCTCTTTTACAGTATAGTGAACGTGCTCGGACACACACGTGGACTTAGGTACCTTCATTAACAGGGCCGAACCACATACAAAAATTAGTCTCTCACTCTCTCTCTCTCCCCTAAATTAGCTTTAACCAAATTTTGGCATCATCATATATTTATATATTGCTATATATATAGAGAAACACTCCCATAAATCAGGGTTTTGAAATTCAAAACCCAAATTTATTATATATATATATATAGATAGAAAGAAATAGAGAATTAACAGAGAAAAATTATACAATAGAGAATGAAAAGTGAGAAATTCTTCACTTTAAAATAGCATAAGTGAGAAATTTCTCAATAACATGGTACGAAATTCTATATATTATCGTGAAAAAGTCTCACTTCTAACCATAATGACAAATTTCTTACTTTAAAATGCAACACTAATCATAAGTGAGAAATTTCTTATTATGGTTAGTAAACTATATATTTCTCATTAATAATACAAATTTCTCACCAAAAAAAAAACACAAAATTTCTCACCTTAATTCACTTGACTGACCCACTAAAGTTCAAAAGCAACACAAATTAATCAGATTGAAGCTTTTCAATCTTTGACAATGGAGCCACCAGAAAACACCGCCCTTGCCCCCTTCGAACCCGCCGAGAAGACAATCCTTCGATGGGACACAACGGCTTCGGAGAGCTCCCAAGAACACATGATCTTCGACTCCGATCGTCACTAAATCAATAGTTACTTACACGCATGATTTTCAATGCTAAATCAAATCAACAATCATTGATCGATGCCGTCGATGATCTGAACAAGGCTAACGGCCACCACCACAATCCAGGTCGCCATGGCAAAGATTGAAGGCGAGAGAGAGAGATAGAGAGAGAAACAGAGAGTGATATAATGAGAGAGAAAGAAATTGATCTCATTTATTTGGGTTTTAGTGTGCAGTTCAAAGCGAGAGAGAGAGAGAGAGAGAGAGAGAGAGAGAGAGAGGAAAAACAAAGAATGAGATAATGAGAGAGAGATAGAAAATGATCTCTTTTATTGGCTGAGGGTGAGATAATGAGAGAGAGAGAAACATGTGCTAATTAAAAATATTCAAAAGGAAGGTGGATCAATCCACTTATCCTGATGTATAGGAAAGTGCATGATTTATCAAATCACGATCCCCTTGAATAAAGGCGCTGGTTACACTGTACATTACCTAAAACTGGATAATAAAACAGTGTATAATTCATCAAAAGGGTACAATGGTCCAAGCAATATGCATACAATTTGGGGAAAGGACTAATTTCAATTATATCATATTGATTAAGGATGAATTTAAGTTATTAAAAAGTCAAATACACTAAATCTTTCTTTGACCCATTATGAGGGACCAAATCTTATATTTCTAAACTTTTAATGGGTCTTTGTCTATTTTTCGTTTGGGTCCCAAATGTCACATAAATAGTTGTGTGAGGGACTGTGTTTCCTTGGGGGGTTTGGCTACCTTGTTTGGTTTGGATGGGAGACTTTTTGTAGTGTCGATGTGCACTTTTTCATCAATTAATTTAGTTTTTCTTTTCACATGACCTTTTTTCCCCCAAATTTCACGTAAGCAATTATTGACATTTTAGATCTTGGAGTTAATTTTACATGACTTTTTCCCAAATTTTTGCATAACTAGTTATGTGAATTTTTCAGACACTGAAGTGAATTTCACATGACTTTTTCTGTTCTTAGATATCACATAACTATTTATGTTCACAAATTTCACATAACATTGTATGAAATTTGATTTGTATATGTCAAAACGTTCTCAAACAAAATTTGACTCAAAGATGAACACATTAAACATAACAAAAAGGTATGTGAAATTTTAATTCAAAAAATATGTGAAACTGCATAGAATTTCACATAACTTCTTGTGTAAAATTCTACATAACTAGTAATGTGATTTCCTCTCTCTTACACACACACACACACACACACACACACTCTCTCTCTCTCTCTCTCTCTCTCTCTCTCTCTCTCTCTCTCTCTCAAAATGAAAAAAGTTGTGTGAAATTTCACATAACCAGTATATAAAATAAAAGTTCGTTAGTTTAGGCTTTGTTTGATAGGTATTTTTGTGCTTTGCTTGTTGTGTGAAATTTCACACTGAAAAAAGTTGACATTTCACATAATAAATTTTGGAGAAACGGTGAGAGTAATACCCTCTCTCTCTCTTACTCTCACTTATCTCTTTATAGAATGAATTTTCACACTGAAAAAAGTTGTGTGAAATTTCACATAATTTTTCCTTTTCACAAATTTCACATAATTTTTTTTTTCATAAATTTCACATAGATAGTTGTGTGAAATTTACACAAAAAAGTTGTGTAAAATTTTACATAACTTTTTCTTTTCGCAAATTTCACATAATTTGTTATGTGAAAATTTTAAATTTTTCTAAAATTTAAGAAAATTTCCCACAAATAAGCAGTTTTAAGGAGGGATAAAAAAAATGCCAACTTTGTCAATATACGTCTTACTGAACTTTTGTCCTTTCACCTTTACTATTGAAAAGTGAAAGCAAACATACCCAATGTACTCATATACTGTATCTAATCTATCCAAAGCACATTTTATTTTCTCTCCATTACACGAGGCAACCAAGGGACACCCAAACAAGCATCCACGATGCACCCAAGCAAGCAGATGAAAACGCAATATGGAGTACAATGTTCCAACAAAAGAAGAAAAAGGAATAAAAGAAAGAAAAAAAAAACTACAAAGAGATCTTGCCAGTAATCCAATCAAAGACCAAATTTAACCAATCAACACCTATAATTTGATCGAAACCTACTGTCATCCACCAACACCTATAAACCTACCAAAACAAAATCCCTTATCCTCTCTCTATATATATGCATATATACATATGTATATGAGTGTATGTACATATATACCACAAGATCTCACGGGATTCCGTCCACCGTCACTGGCCATACTCACCAACCTCTGCTCCTTTGTCGTCGGCCGGCCTCCTCCCTCTCTCTTTATAGTTGGCGTTCTCTATGTCGTTCTCTCCTGTCAGGGGTAATTTGGTCCTGGTTTTGTTTCACGAATTGGGCAATATTGTTCAAATAATTCATATGGAGTTTTCATTTAATTAATTTGTTGAGTGGATCAAACACCAAAAAAGTTCCTAAACAAGGAGTTTCGACTAAATCTCCCTATTTTTATTTAATTTTTTTTCTTCAGGGTGGCGTAGTGGTGTACCAGACTTAGAGATGCTTGACTTGGAGTTTAAGTCTTTTGTGGTGCTTGGGCTGAGCCAGTACTTCTTATGCCTAGAGAGAGAGAGGCCCAAGGCTTTATCTTCTAGGTCTGGGCGCACCAGACTTGAGATGCGTGAGCGGGACCCCAGGTAAGTTTTCTCCTTTATTTCTCTTTATTCCAACATTATTATTCAAGTTAATGTGTATTTTTTAGAATCTCTTAATTGCATGTCCCAATCGAACTTTATGTTCATTTTTGTGTGCTTTATCATGTTATTATATATATATTTTTTTGGAAATTGGTAAATATATTCCAAAAAAGGATGTACACATGTACAAGGGACATACCCCAGGATGATCAATAAGCATAAAGCATAAGGACAAGTGGCAATGCAAACCACTGAAGAAGCCACATCAGGCTACAAATCAACTCTCAAATCTGACAAAAAACAAGCCAAGCATAAACCTGCTAGATCAACATAAAAGAAGAAAATAGGACAAAAACACAAAACAGCCTAATTCCATTTTCCCAACAAGGCATCCAGATGATTGTGCCTTTTCCATATGGATCTAATTTGAGCATAAACTTGTGAGACAAATTTCTTTAATAATTGCTCTTTAGGTGTTGAGAAGTTCTTAAAAGTTCTATTATTCCTTTCTCTCCACAGGCCGTAGATGGAAACTCCCAGGCAAATTCTAGGGATCATATGCTGTGGAGACTTCCCCTTCCAATGTTGGATCATCCAATTGATAGTACTATCCCAAGGAGTGCCATTCCAAGTCAAGTCACATCTAATCATCAAACCCTACCAAATGAAAGTAGAATAATCACATTCAAAGAAAAGATGATTATGAGAATCCATGTTTCTAAGACAAAGAGCACATGCAAGGGGACCAGGAGTAAAAGTACAAATCCTATCCTGAGTAGCTAGCCTTTTCTGGATGGCAAGCCAAAGAATGAAGTTTTGTCGAGGGTACATCCAGAGTACCAGGTAAAACGGTGCCATGGGACAGCAGGATTAGAGGGTCTAATATGGTTCCAAACATGGGAAAAATTAAATTTACCATTTGGGGAGGTTGTCCAGACAATATTATCATGCAAAACAGTTGGCTTATAAAAGGTAGACAACATATCCCTAACTTCATTGATTCCAATAGAGTTCGATCCAGGCCAATTCCATTCAAGGTGAGAGATGATTGTTGCCACTTTAGCATTAGAAACTATAGCGGCATCATAGGCAATTCTACTAGTGTACTTCTCGAACAAAGGCCCACAAGGAAGCCAATTGTCAAACCAAAGGGAAGTATGCACTCCATTTCCAACTTTATGCCTAATTAAAGGTCTGGCAATGCTTCTAAGCTTCATGAGGTTTCTCCAATACCAAGAGCATTGTCCGGGGGTTTTAACCTCCCAAATGCTTTTGGTTTTGATCATATACAAATGGCCCCATTTTTTTCCATAAAGAGTTGTTTGTTGGGTCAAGAAGATTCCCAATATGTTTAAGGTTAAGCACTTTATTTGCGAGGAAAATATCCTTAAATCCAAGTCCCCCCTCAACTTTGGGTCTGCAAACATTAGC
The DNA here is from genome assembly GCA_033977485.1 of Hydrangea macrophylla. Lineage (NCBI taxonomy): Eukaryota > Viridiplantae > Streptophyta > Magnoliopsida > Cornales > Hydrangeaceae > Hydrangea > Hydrangea macrophylla. The sequence goes on from CM066993.1 coordinate 34,139,660, forward strand.
CCACGCCACTTTGGATCCATGAAATTTGTCAGTAGTGCCACTCCAAAAAAACCTTCTCAAGGCTTGATCCACCTGCTTAAGAACACTTTTAGGAAGAATAAACATGCTAGACCAGTAAAGTTGAATACCAGATAAGACAGAATGAATAAGTTGAGTCCTACCAGCAAATGATAGGGCTTTGGATTTCCAAGAGTTAATCCTAGAACAAATTTTAGTGACAAGATCTTCACAATGGTGTTTTTTCAATTTAGTTGTTATTAAGGGAACACCCAAATACTTTAAGGGAAGAAAACCCTTGGTAAATTGGAGAACTCTAATTAACTCAATAGCCAGAGGATCATCAATACCGAAGAGGAAAAGACAACTTTTAGAGTTATTAGCGTGAAGACCTGATAAATCAAAAAATAGATTCAGGGTATCTCTAATTACTTTTGCTGGTTCCACATCCCCGTTTAACAGAATGATTAAGTCATCCGCAAAGCAAAGATGGGAAATCTTCAATTTATCACATTTCCAATGGAAAGAGAAAGGGCCATTTTGGATGTTGAAATGTAGTAATTGGCCAAGAGCATCCATAATAATGACAAACAAGTAGGGAGAAATGGGATCACCCTGTCTAAGCCCTTTCGCACCCTCAAAATACCCTAAAGACTCTCCATTAAAGTTAATGGAATACCTAGGTGTAAAAATGCAGGCTTGGATCCATTTCCTCATCTTAGGGGAAAAACCCAAAACTTCAAGAAGATCAAAGAGGAAAGTCCAATTAACATTATCATAAGCTTTCATGAGGTCAACTTTAGCAGCAGCCCTAGGTTTACCACCAACCTTATGATAATCCCGCAAAAGGTCCTGAGCTAACAACACATTGTCACTGATTTTTCTCCCTTTAACAAAAGCAGATTGGGCTTGATCAATAACATCGGGGAGAACCATCTGGATTCTATTAGATAAAATTTTTGAAATACACTTATAGATAGTATTACAACAAGTGATAGGCCTAAAGTCCCCCATCTTAGATGGATTAGGGACTTTAGGGATCAAAGCTATAATTAGCATTAGACTCCTTAAGTAATTCACCATTAGTAAAGAATTCATTTATGGCATCAGTAATTTCAGGGCCAACAAGATTCCAGGAGTTTTTAAAAAAATGAGCATTAAATCCATTTGGACCTGGGGCTTTATTATCATGCAACGAGAAAAAAGTCTCTTTAATCTCAACTGAAGTGGGAACACGATCAAGACATTGGATGTAGCTTTCAGGGATCCTTTTGTGAATAAAAGACCTTAAAAATTCTATCCCAGGGTAGTTATTACTCGCAGGTGAACCAAGGAGATTCTGGGAGTATCTTAGGGCTTCAGTCTTTGCTTCATCAATAGTACGGGTAAATTGGCCATCAGGTTTTTCCAGTTTAAAGATTCTTTTCCTATTTCTCCTTTCTTTAATAGATTGAAAAAATATTTGGAGTTCTTATCACCACATTCCAGCCATTGCAATTTGGATTTCTGTTTGAGTGTTTCTTCCTCAATCCAAATAGATTGAAGAAAACTCTCCATGCACACTTTTTGTTTTGAAATAAGATTAGAATCATGAGGGTGATGTAGCAGCTCAGACTGAACATTTTCCAGATCCTCCCTGGCTTTATCAACATTACGTTTTTCTTTACCTGTAAAGCATCTACTAAATCTCTTCAGTTTTCGTTTGACAAATCTAAGTTTCTGACAAACTTGGTATTGCAGAGTACCTCTGATACTAGTATTCCAGGCTTGGGATACAGTATCAGGATAATGTTCCAGTTGGGTCCAAAAATTAAAGAATTTAAAAGGCCTACCCTTCCTCCTAGAAATTTTATCCACATAAGTAATAATAGGGGAATGGTCAGATATACCTGGTTTGTGAAAATGAGTATGGGAATCAGGAAAATTATCCAGCCAATCCTGGTTAACTAAAGCCCTATCTAATTTTCTTTCAGTGAAGTCAGGTCTTCCAAACCTCCTATTACACCATGTAAAAAACTCACCAGAATATCTCAGGTCAGATAGTTTTAATTGATTCACTAGATTTCTAAAATAAGAGATTTCAGAATTCACACAAGCATGAGGTTCAGATATTTCATTAGGTTGTAAAATGACATTGAATTCCCCCAAGATAAGGTGATTAGGGTAATTAGGACCCACAGTAATAGATTTTACTGAATTCCAGAGGTCCACTCTATCATGTCCACAGTTGGATCCATAGACAAAAGATGCCTCAAGGGAAATAATCTTATCATCACTTTCAATAAAAGTATGGATAAGTTGAGATGAAAGTTTCAAAACAGATAGATGAACTCTATCAGGGTTCCAACCTACCCAGATTCTACCAACAGTATTAGGAGTACTATTGGTAACAAAATGCCAATCTTTAAAAATTTTCTGTTTAATCAAATTTTCATTGGATTGTCTAACTTTAGTTTCAACTATACCTATTACATCAATATTATGTTGGTAAATAAATTTTGCAACCTCAGATTGTCTAAAGGGTTGATTGAGACCCCTTATATTCCAACAGCAAATAATCATTAAGAGCGTTTTCGGGGGTTTTTCCTCCTACCTGAGGAATTGCTATTTTTACTACCCTTTATATGAGTAAAAATATTCTTACCTGTAGGAGAATTAAAGTTATATGAATTCTGACCTGATTCCAGTGATGGAACTTTATCTCTCGTCTCTGGGCTGGAATAAGAACTAGATGAAGGATGATGGGAGACTGAATGTATATCTTCGACCTTTGAACCTTGATTCATAGACCCATGTAAGTCCTCCTCAGAGTTTTGCTCTAGATTGACTTTACAATGTTGTTGTGTTTGCCCACTCTTGATTTTAATATCATCCAATTGTAAGGGGGGAGGGCACTCATTAAAATGTTGCATCTTCTCAGCATCATGTGCTGAAATTAAATCTCCTGGAACATTAGGATTGACCCCATCTTCCAGGGACTCTGGGGTATCATTTGGAGCACCTTCTTCAAGAGGGGATCAACTAAAGAAGAAAAGCTATTACTAACAATAGCCAAAGCCTTGGGGCTTATTGGCTTTTGATGAATTATAGCCGCGGTCATCCCTGAATTGTTGCCAACAGAGGAATCTACAGTAGGTTCAGGAGTGGTATCATATTTCTCAGATGTGACTACCTTTCCTTTTGCCTTTGTTTTCCATTCACCCTCATCTTGTATCTGATTATTAGAAGTGGGGTTCCTTTTGCTTTATCAGTGGCTTTATCATGTTATTATATAATCTGGGCTTTATCAGTGGGGAAGAAAACAAGAATTTTTAGCAAGCCAAATGCATATGTAAGATCTCAAATCAAAGCTTTCTCTGGTTGTAGTATTTAAAGAAAACGTCACAAGTGCATCTATTGGATTATTTAGAATAACATAACGATTTTTTGTAGCATACTGAATTAGTTGAATAGGAAAGGAGGTGAGTAGTAAGTAAATAGGAAAAAAATAAAGGATTTAAGGGTTGTTCTGATGATGAAATTCCTTAAACTAATTTGATTGTAATTTTTTTTTTTGAGAGACTAATTTGATTGTATTAATATCTAATGTAGTGAATGATTTAACCATCGAAGCAACACGATTAAGTTAGCAGTATTATCTAACTAGTTTTCCTTCATTGTTTTTAGTAGAAGCTCTATAACTCAATTAACGAGATAAGTCAGAATACAGCATAAAATTCTTAGTGATTCCTTACATCTAAAATGAGGAGATTTAACATGAACTAAATAATACACAAAAGGCACAAAATTTAAATCTGAAACGCCTATGACATGATGACATCTTTTATGAGGCAAGTGTTTTTCAAACTAGCCAGTAACTCATGAAAATGAATTTGAACAAATTTTTTTATGTTATAATGTAACACAAGAAATGAAGGCTATATACAGAATTGGACTGCAGAAGATAACTGACGAAAGGTGCCACAAACTAGCACGAAACACTCATAGATTAAAAATAACTTTATCTGGTTTGATTAGCTTTCATAAGAGGAAAGCAAAGAAAGTATTTACAATTAGTGAATCTTTTATCCTTATTGACATTATAAGTGTGGCATATTTAGGGGTATATTTGTATTTTTTTAAAGAATGTTTGATTCCTAGTACATTATTTTTTTTCTCTTGAATCTCTCCGATTTTTTTCAAAAAAAAAATAATAATAATCTCTCCGATTTCGGCGAAAATAAAATTGGGCTATTTTTTCCTCATTTTCTCTCGATTAACATTTTCTTCTCTCACCACCAAACGAGAGAAATGGAGAGAAAGTGGTCTCATTTCTCTTTTATTCGTTTCATTTCTCTCAATCCAAACACAGTGTTTAGTAGGAGAGTAACGATTTGGGCACAAACACTCCATAAACAAATTATACTAACACCAGTGGGAGACTGCCTGCCATGTAGTAGAGTTGACAAAAAGGTATCAACTCTACTACATGGTAGTCTCCCACTAGTAATAGTGTAATTTTTTTATGGAGTTTTGGTGTCCAAATCTTTACTCAATAAAGTTTTGGGCACAAAAGTTTATAGGGATGGCAATTTTCCCCGCCCCACTGGACCTCCGCCCCGCTCCGCTCCTAATGGAACGGGTTTGGAGGAGTTATAATAGTAGTAGGAGTGATTTGGTATGAAAAAACAAAAACCCTATAGGAGTCGGGGCGGAGTTGGTATCCATGAAATTCTACCAATTAAAACCCGCACTGCCCCGATTAAATCATTAAGTTACTAACCCTCATACTTACAGTTATTTACAACAAATCAGGGCATATATACACATCTCTTTCTCTTCAGTATTAATATTTAATTTTTGAATTGTGATTAACAAATTTAGAATCATTTGCGTGAGTGATATTTATGAAATCAAGCTAAAATATTAGTGGGTTTTAAATTATAAAAGAACATTTAATTTTGGAATGGTGATTAACAAACGGAGTAGGAGTATAATAGGAGTACCTAATAGTAAACGGAGTAGGAGTGGAGTAGGAGTTGGTATTTTACTTAAACGGGACGGGACGGAGTCGGAGTAGAAGGAAAATAAATGGAGTAGTAGTTGGTATAGGGGGACTCCATACCAACTCCGACCCGTTGCCATCTCTAAAAGTTTACAAGCAATTTTCACTAACAATGTGGAATGTTTAATTGGCAGGGTGGGACCCAGCAGCTTTAACCAACAAACTATGGGTTAAAGCTACTAGGTCTCACTTTGCCAACTAGACATTCCACCTTGTTAGTGGCATTTGTTTGTAAGCTTGGGTTAGTGACATTTGTTAGTGGCATTAGTGTAATTTATTTTATGGAGTGTTGGTGCCCAAATCTTTACTCAATCAAGTTTTGGGCACAAAACTTACAAACAAATTTCACTAACAATGTGGAATGACTAATTGGCAGGGTGAGATCCAGCAGCTTTAACCCACAAACTATGGGTTAAAGCTGCTAGGTCTGACTTTACCAACTAGATATTCCACCTAGTTAGTGGCATTTGTTTGGAAGCTTTTGTGCCCAAAACTTTACAACAATGCTAGGGGCACAAACAAGTTTCACAAGCACTTACAAACACACTCTATCTCTCTCCTGGGTAGCATTGTAGGGTCCGTACTGAAATTATTCAGACCCACAGTGCCACCCAGGAGAGAGATAGAGTGTGTTAATAAGTGTTTGTGAAACCTTTTTGTGCCCCAAATATTACTCAAAATTTTATTCATCTTTACTCTTAGTAGAAACCCTAATTTTGGGAACTCCACTCTGTCCCGTTTGAAGAAGCAACTTGTTGTAATATGGAAGTCACAAAAGTAGGCCAATGTTATCTACAAAGACTCTACAATTGTGGACAATGAAAACAAAGAGATGCAGATAAAAATACGAGTGTACAGAATATTTGATTATAATTTCAACTTTGGGACAAATATTCTAAATACATTACTTTTTTTTTATTGGGGAGGGGATGAGATTCGAACACCGAACCTATGCATTGGAGGAGACTTATATATGCCAAGCTCTTTGCCACTTAAACTATGTCAACCTATGCTATTCTAAATGAGTTTTATGCCAAAATAGTACTAGTTTTAAAAATAAATCCCAATCTAGTATCATGGGGGTAAATAATTCCATTTATGGTCTCCTATTTGCCATGTCAGTCATTTATATGGAGAAGTTAATTAATTGCTACACCGGTCCATGTCAAAGGGGTGTGTCTCTCTCTATTAGGGGTGTAACAAAACCGACTGAATTGATTGGTTCGGTTAGTTTTCAAAACTTCATGCAGTATAAAAATTAAACTGAACTAAAAATTTGCACTAAATCAAACTGCATCGTAATTGATCGGTTAGAATAAAATCACTCCGAACCAAATCGAACCATTTTCACCCCTACTTTCTATACATATATATATATACGTATAAATTTAAATGAATAACAATTACCCTTGCAGGGATTGTTTGTTGGATAAATGTTCCCAACCCCTAGGTCTCAAGGATTCAAGGCTTGAGAGAGAGAGAGAGAGAGAGAGAGAGAGAGAGAGAGAGAGAGAGAGAGAGTACATAAATTTAGATGAACAGCATGAAATACATTGAGAAAAAAATACTCCTAATTATGTTTGAACATCAAAAAAGAAGAGAACGGGAAGATCAAAGGTCCTTAGGTAAATTTAGTTTCTTTCTTCTTCTCGTTATCAGTTTTTTCCATCCTTTGGCTTTAATTCAGTTTTTCGAACCCTTGACGGACACGACACTTCATGGACTCTTTTCCTAGAGTGTCGTCATGCATTTTTTTAGGATTATATCGTGTCGATGCATTCATGTCATCTCGTGTCCGTGCTTCATAGAGCATCACCCATGTGGTGCTTGCTAGACCACTTTTTTTTCTTTTCGTAAAAAAAAAAAAAAAGGGAAAAAAGGTAAGTGATACAAGATGAGAAATTGGCAAATTTTATTTTTACAACTACAACGGTAGATGAGAAATAAACGTGAGAGAGAGAGAGACTGAGAGGAAAGTCAAAGAAATTCATCTATATACTTCATTTAATATATACGTATAAATCCAATCCAAAATGTGTGACATGGCAAAACATAGAGTATAATGGGAATCCTTGTATTTCATGCTATTCATCTAAATTTAAATTCTTTTTTTTGTTGTTGTTTATCTCTCCCTTTCAAGCCTTGAATCCTTGACTTTGGAACATTTATCCAACAAACAATCCATGCAAGGGGTAGCTAATATTCATATATATATATATATATATATGTAACAAGAGAGAGACACACCCCTTTGATATGAACCGCTATTACTAATTAATTAACTTCTCCATATAAAGGACTGACAGGGCAAATAAGAGACCATAATGGGAAATATTTACCCCACAATACTAGATTGGAAATTAATTTTAAAACTAGTACTATTTTGGCATAAAACTCATTCTAAATACATTACTTGATCGTTAAAACCATATATTTGTGGGGTCCATTCCCATATAATCAAAAGAAATTCAAAGTCTTTTGATGTGCTAGCCGTACGGAGTGGATAACCATTGGAGATGGAGTATTCTAATCAATTGATGTTGAGGCTTTATCTTATGCATGGCAAAGGTGGCGTGAATGATGTGAATTATTCATCAGCATAGCTATAGCCGTATATATCATATGTATATATATAGGTGTAATATATACATATGGGCAGTGAATACACACTCGGCTAGGTCTTCTTGTGAGAGAAATAAAATATTGTGAGGGATTTTTCTTTGGGGTATTGAATGTGGGGTTACAAGGGGGGTTGGGTTATGTGATTTAATTCAACAATTGACTTGTACCTTTTTTTTATTCTCAATAGTAAAGGAAAATCTCTTGGGTGTGGACGTAGGCATGGTTTTGCCGAACCACGTAGAATTCTCTTGTGTTGTTTTTCTTTTCTTTTTCCCTTGTTATTTTCTTTTCATTGTGTGCTCGTTTAATTCCGCTGCGTAAAACTCAACAAGTGGTATCAAAGCCAAGGTTCTGTGTGCCAGTCAATTCACAATGAAGGCGATGATCAACTCACAATTTACGGTGGAGCAGTTTAATGGAAAGGGCAGTTTTACTCTCTGGCAGAGAAGAGTAAAAGACATTCTTGTGTAACAAGGCTTGTACAAGGCTTTGAAGGGAAAGGATGGAATGCCGGAGGCCTTGAAAGATGACGACTGGGAGGAGTTGGAGTTTCGGTGTGTTAGCACGATCCGACTCTGTATTGCTGATAACATTATCAATAATATTATGGATGAAGATTCTGCGTCAGGCTTGTGGGAAAAGTTGGAAAAACTCTATATGGCCAAGAGTTTGACTAACAAATTGCATCTAAAGCGACAGTTGTACCGACTAAAGATGGAAGAAGGCGGAGATCTCATGGAACACATGAGTGTGTTCAACGGGTATTTGGATCAACTACGGAAAGTTGATGTCAAGATTGAGGAAGAAGATAATGCTCTCCTACTTCTTACCTCTCTTCCAGATTCGTATGACTACATCGTGACTGCGTTGCTGTATGGTAAAGATACAGTGGTTTTGGAGCAGGTGGAGGCATTACTAGTGTCCCACGACACTCAAAAAAAGACAACTAGTGAGGGTGGACATGAAGCTACTTTGGCTGTAGCAAGTGGGAATCGAGGAAGGACGAAAGATAGATTTGAAGGTAGCAGCAGGGTTAGATCTACTTCTAGACGGAGAGAAGTCCAATGCTATCTGTGTAAAGAATTGGGTCACATCAAGAAATATTATCCTCAACGTAAAGGGAAGGATGATGGTGGGAAAGATGGTGATGGTGAAAATTCTTTGGTTTTATTGGGAGATGATGGAGATGTCCTCATAGTCTCTGAAGGTATGCACACTATTTCTCGTGATGATTGGATTTTGGATTCTGGTTGTACAAACCATATATGCTTCAGGAGGGAATATTTTAATGAGTTCCAAAAAGGTAATTTGGGGAAGGTGTCATTGGATGATGGGTCCTCGTGCAAAATTATGGGCATTGGGACGGTTAGAATTAAAATGTTCGATGGAGTAGTTCACACTTTGGGTGGTGTGAGATATGTCCCAAAGATGCGAAAAAAATTATTATCACTGAGCCTGATGGATTCCATGGGGTGCAGGTATTCTGCTGCAGGTGGAGCCATGAAAATCACACGTTGCTGCATGGTTCTTATGAAGGGAGAAATTGTGGTGGGTTGTATCCTCTGGTTGGAAGTACAGTGAAAAATTCAATTGGTGTTTGGAAACGGAGTGCACAGGAAAAAGGGTACTCTAGATGTGTTTCTTTTACGGTGAAGGCGAAGACACGGGTGACAGGTTTCTAAGTTGCAGACGATGGTGAGGGAAAGAATACTGCTGGTGGTGGAGAGGGTGGATCAAGACCCTACTCCGGTGTTAATGAGTAAAATTAACAGAAGACGGTTACACATGTTCTTTGGCCGTGGTGAATCAAATTGTGACTATATTGATTCGGTATGTGTAATTGGAATTTTTTAGGCCAATGGTTTGGGCATCTTGACGGATTGTTGATCAAGGTGGGATATTTTTTTTTTCTCTTATGATGTGCTAGCCGTACGGAGCGGATAACCATTGGAGATGGAGTATTCTAATCAATTGATGTTGAGGCTTTATCTTATGCATGGCAAAGGTGGCGTGAATGATGTGAATTATTCATCAGCATAGCTATAGCCGTATATATCATATGTATATATCGGTGTAATATATACATATGGGTAGTGAATACACACTCGGCTAGGTCCTTGTGAGAGAAATAAAATATTGTGAGGGATTTTTCTTTATGGTATTGAGTGTGGGAGTACAAGGGGGGTTGGGTTATGTGATTTAATTCAACAATTGACTTGTACCTTTTTTTTATTCTCAATAGTAAAGGAAAATCTCTTTGGTGTGGACGTAGGCAGGGTTTTGCCGAACCACGTAGAATTCTCTTGTGTTATTGTTCTTTTCTTTTTCCCTTGTTATTTTCTTTTCATTGTGTACTCGTTTAATTCCGCTGTGTAAAACTCAACAATCTTGTGGCATTGGTCATGGTACCACTGTACCACATACGACTACATGTGATATCACTCCCATAATATTTGAGATATTCCGAATTTGGAAACATCATTACTCTTTTTCAAATACAAGTCCACAATCTTAAGGGAATTTTCTTTCTCATTAATTCTCATAATTCCATAATAATATTTGTGTATGTGACAGATTTACAAAATCACATCTTTTCTGATTATGTGAATGAAATATCCTTAATTATAGCTATCGTACCTTCCACTTCAAAATTATCTCTATCTTTCTCAAACATTGTCTTTTCTCTTTTTGGTAGAATTCTTTTCCAATTTGTTTCTAGATAAGTATACTTTTACCTTGTAATATGGTCAAAGACAATTTTTCACCAAGCTAAGAACTTCCTTTTAATAAAGAGGCACACTTCATGCATATAGATGCACACACATCTACACATGTATAAGTACCTGTACGGGGCATAAGTAGAGGTAGACAATAACACAAACTAAGAGAGATGGCGGAAATGGTGAAAGCCCTAATGCTATGCACAATTTTACTTCCAAGTTTGTCACGTGTGATATATTTTTTTTTGTACATTGATTTTGGATTGTGAGAAAAGGAAAGAATAGAAGAGGAGAGAAAAATATTTCGTCCTTTCTACTTCTCTTGTGTAAGCTAGGTTGGGAAGAAAGAAACGGTTAATGCGAAGAAGTACAGAGAAAGTATGGGGTCCGAAAGCCTCAATTTTATTTTACTCCAACTAGTTAAAGAGATTCATAAAGAAAAGTAGAGACTCAAAATAAAAATAGAATTTTGGTGAAAAGTCTCTCATATTAGAATGTTTGAGTTAAAAGGAGAATCATTTTTTTAATTTTGGTCAAAAGTCTTCTATTAGTAAAGGATAATCAATACGAAATTTCACATGATTAGTTATGTGAAAGTTTCTGTCATACTCAAATAAAAATGGGTATCAAAAAGGTCTATTTTTTATAATACTTTTGACTAAAATTTCCAAAAAAAAAAAGCATTTTTGAGAAGGCCAATATAGCCTTAAATATGTCACATTTATGAAGAATCTTTTTCTTAATATAACCAAACGAGACTTTTTTCCCTTGCTCTTCTCTTGTATCTACCCAAGCCGGGTAAAGATAGCTCTACTTTCTTTCAATAATTCACTCTTCTTTTCTTTTATGAGTTTCTCGCCATTCTCTTCACTCCTTCAATCCCAAATAAAACTTCATACATGATCACATTAATTACTTTTATCTCTTTTGAACTGAGAATTAATTTGTTTTCGATGTATGCATAGGTTTTCTTTCAGATCAGACGGTGGTATGCCATGATTATATAAAGTTTTGGGATAGTTGTTGTTAGCATATTAATCTAGATTCATTGTAGTTGTGTATCATATCATACTAGGTGTCTAGGTTCATTGTACTTTAATTAGTTGTACTATTGTACTTCTGTACTATCTTCTTTCCCTATTTGTCTTCTCATAGCCTATATTAAGGCCTCTCTTCTTCATTGTAAAGACACACTGAATATATACAATTTCTATACTTTATCATGGTATCAGAGCCTTAATTTCTTGGTGACCTCTCTATCACAGTATCGTCTCAAAGCCGCCGACCTTGACCCCATAACCACCATCCACGAAATCTGCACAAATTTTTTTCCCAGCCTCTACGTTGGATCAACATTCATATACTTTCCATGCCTTTTGACCCCACCACCAACATCATCACATCATCATCAACATCATCATACATCATCATCCCCAAAACCTGCCAAATTGACCACACCCACATTCTGCCATCACAACATCGCCACATCGCCACATCAGATTCATCATTAACTCCAAATCCTGCCAAACACCCACATTCTGCTATCACCACATCGCCATATCAGATTCATCTACACTCCACTACCGAATCTGACTCACACCATTCACACCAACAAATCACCACCATCAATCGCAACTTCCCGTGACCAAACTAAAACTCTCCTCACCACTGCTTTCCTCCGCCTCAACCTGTCACTTATTGCTGCGCCCTTTTCTTTCCATGGTTAGGTTTTCTGTGATATAACCACAGATACACTCTCAAGTAAACAAGCTCATTTAGCAGCCCAACAGCAAGCCCTTTATTTTGATATTTAACCCATCTGGGCTCGACCCGACCCGACCCGACCCGACCCGACCCGACCCGCATGGACACTTCTCACCCTATTGGGACTATTCTTGATGGACCCAACTTCACCATCTGGGCCCAAGCCATGTCTAGCTTCCTCAAAGGTCGCAAGCTCTGGCGATATATCACCGGCGACATCTCAGAACCCAAACCTCTTAAAGACGAACCGGAAGATAAATATCTTGATAGACTTGAGGATTGGGACAGCAAGAACCATCAGATCATCACTTGGTTCCGCAATACATCTGCAAGTTCTATACATCTTCAATTTGGCCGATTCTCTACGGCTAAATCTGTCTGGGATTTTTTGGCAAATCGCTACACCACTGCTGATCTTGCACATCAGTATCAGCTTCTGGGGACTCTTCATCGCATGCGACAACAATCTGGCCAATCAATCAACAATTTCCTCTCTGAAATTCACTATGTATGGGATCAACTCACATCTTCAGAGCCCACATGGACCAACTCATCTGACGCGGAAAAATTCTTTCAATATCGAGACCGGCAACATCTGGTTTTATTCCTGATGGCACTGACTGATGATTTTGAACCTGTTCGTGCCTCTCTCCTCCATCGCACCCCTCTACCCACACTGGAGCAAGCGGTTTCTGAACTTCTTTCTGAGGAGACTCGTCTCGCTACTCGCAAACCGCCTTCGACTGATGCAGCACTAGCAGTCCACAAAGGGTCATCATTCAATCATAAGAATCACCACTCTACGTCCTCCGACCAACAATGCAATTATTGTAAATTGCCTGGACATCTCCTCCTCGATTGTCCCACACGTGTCTGTAAATATTGTAAGAAGCTTGGACCTGGTCACTATCAAAGTGATTGCTTCCGGAATCCTAACAGAACCTCCCACATCAACATGTCCCGAGGAGGGACTTCTAGGTCCACTAACACATCCCGAAGAGGTCCAAATAAAACTGCGGCCGCGACTGCCGAGAGTCCACCACCCACTACTCCTACTGAAAGTTTTTCTGTTGCTCATCTTGAGGAACTCCTCAAACAGGTTCTGGCACATTCTGGTAATCCACCTTCTACTGCTCTATCTGTCACTCCAGGTAACTCATCTTGGTTTTTTGATTCTGCATGTTGTAATCATATGACACCTGATTCCACCATCTTTTCCACCAAATATTCTGCCCTACACACACCAACCATCCACACTGCTGATGGTTCTCATATGGCTGTCGACCATATCGGAGATATCTCCACATCTCATACCTCTCTTCCCGATACCTATTTTATCCCCAAACTCACCCTAAATCTCATCTCTGTTGGTCAGCTTTGTGACCTTGGACTCACTGTTACTTTTTCTGCTTCTGGTTGTTGTGTGCAGGATCCAAAGACGGGACAGACTCTTGGGATAGGCCGTAAGACTGGACGACTCTTTGAACTCATCAGCCTTCATATCCCATCTCACCTTACCACTTCAGGTCAAATAGCAGCTTCCACCACATCCAACCCCTCTCTCAGTCTTTGGCACGGTCGATTGGGTCATGCTTCCATTAGTCGTCTACAAACTTTAGTGTCTCGTGGTCAATTAGGGCCAGTCAATAATGAACATTTTGATTGTTTGTCTTGTCAAATTGCAAAACAACCGGCATTGCCGTTTAATAAAAGTGTCTCTCTTTCTTCTGAACCTTTTGATTTGATTCATTCTGATGTTTGGGGACCCTCTCCCACTATCACTATGGGGGGGTCTAGATACTATGTAATCTTTGTAGATGACTACTCTCGTTACACTTGGATTTATCTTATGCATAGTCGGTCCGAATTACCGCAAATATACTTCGACTTTGCTAACATGATCAAAACTCAATTCTCTCGTTATATCAAAGTGTTCCGAGCTGATAATGCTGCTGAATACAAAGATTCTAGAGTCCTTGAATTTCTTCGTGAACATGGCACCCTACCTCATCGATCATGTCCTGGCACCTCCCAACAAAATGGGCGTGCTGAGCGAAAACACAGACATATTCTCAACACTGTTCGTGCCCTACTTTTATCTGCATCGTGCCCTGAACGCTTTTGGGGTGAAGCCGCTCTCACATCTGTCTATACAATGAATCGTGTCCCCTCTCCCACCACAGAAAGTCAGTCTCCTTATGAACGCCTCTATGGTCACCCACCTGAATATAGCACTCTTAAAACTTTTGGTTGTGCTTGCTTTGTCCTACTCCAACCACATGAGCGTACTAAGCTAGAACCTCGGGCTCGCTTGTGTTGCTTCTTGGGTTATGGCATTGAACACAAAGGCTATAGGTGTTGGGATCCGTCTTCAAAACGTCTTCGTGTCTCTCGACATGTTGTATTTTGGGAACACAAGATGTTTTCTTCAATGTCAGAGTTTCACCTCGCTCCCTCTAATACTCCACACTTCTTTATCAATCCCTCGGTAGATTTGTTTCCTAACATCCTCGATATAGATTCACCGTCTGGAACTGACTTCCCACCAAACTCTCCTGATAACCCATCTCAGTTCCCAACCCCACCTGTCATCTCTACTGATGCCTCATCTGAGTTATCCACCTCGGTCACACCTGAGCAGCCTGCTCCGTCTGAGGGATCTGCACCAGCTTCTGATGATCACCCTCGCCGTAGTGATCGGGTAAGAACTCAATCTGTACGTCTTCGCGATTTTGTTGTTCTGTCTACCATTCTTTCTCATCATGAGCCCCAATCCTATCGAGAGGCAAGTTCTAACCCTCTTTGGCAGAAAGCAATGGATGATGAACTACAAGCACTAGATCAAAATCATACATGGGATTTGGTTCACCTTCCACCCGATAAGAATGCTATGGGATGCAAGTGGGTCTACAAAATCAAAACCCACTCTGACGGGTCCATTGATCGCTACAAGGCCCGTCTGGTTGCCAAGGGTTTCACACAGGAATATGGAATTGATTATGAGGAGACATTTGCCCCTGTTGCCCGTCTCACTTCAGTTCGCAGTCTCATTGCTGTGGCTGCAATCCGGCGCTGGGAATTATTTCAGATGGATGTTAAAAATGCCTTTCTCAATGGCGATCTCACTGAAGAAGTCTACATGCGCCCTCCTCCAGGTTATCATCATCCTCCTAATCAGGTTTGTCGGCTTCGCCGGGCTCTTTATGGTCTTAAGCAGGCCCCCCGAGCTTGGTTTGCCAAGTTCAGCACAATTGTTGAAAATTTTGGATTTTCTTCCAGCTCTCATGACACTGCTCTTTTCATTCAAAAAACTGTTCATGGTACTATTCTCTTGCTTCTCTACGTGGATGACATGATTATCACAGGAGATGACTTGTCAGGCATCTCAGATCTTAAGCGCTATCTCAGCCAACATGTTGAGATGAAAGATCTCGGCAAACTCAATTACTTTTTGGGACTTGAGATAACTTCCAGTTCAGATGGATACTATCTTTCACAGGCTAAGTACTCTTCTGACCTTCTCACTCGCGCGGGAATCATAGATAATAAGACCAGTCCTACTCCTCTTGAGCTTAATTCTAAGCTAACACCTATGGATGGTACTCTTTTAGATGATCCCACATTGTATCGCCAGTTGGTTGGAAGTCTAGTCTATCTCACAGTCACGCGACCCGACATTGCATATGCTGTTCATATTGTCAGCCAATTTCTCTCAGCTCCCAGATCCACTCATTATGCTGCTGTACTTCGTATACTTCGCTACATCAAGGGGACCATGTTTCATGGCCTACACTTTTCTGCATCCTCTTCGCTTGATCTCTGTGGTTATTCAGATGCCGATTGGGCTGGAGATCCTACTGATCGACGATCTACTACCGGATACTGTTTCTTTCTTGGCAATTCCCTTATCTCTTGGCGTAGTAAAAAGCAAACCGTTGTTGCTCGGTCCAGTACAGAAGCAGAATATCGTGCCCTAGCTGATGCCACTCAAGAACTCCTCTGGCTTCGATGGTTACTTGAGGACATGGGTGTTACTCATACCACTGCCACTACTATTTACTGTGACAATCAGAGTGCCATTCAGATTGCCCGTAATGACGTCTTTCACGAACGCACCAAACATATTGAGCTGGATTGCCATTTTGTGCGTCAACATCTAACTCAGGGCACTATTTGTCTCATTTCTGTTTCCTCTGCCGACCAGACAGCTGATATCTTCACCAAAGCCCATCCTCCAGGACGGCTTCAGGATTTAGTTTCCAAACTCAAGTTGATATCGATATTACCACCTTGAGTTTGAGGGGGGATGTTAGCATATTAATCTAGATTCATTGTAGTTGTGTATCATATCATACTAGGTGTCTAGGTTCATTGTACTTTAATTAGTTGTACTATTGTACTTCTGTACTATCTTCTTTCCCTATTTGTCTTCTCATAGCCTATATTAAGGCCTCTCTTCTTCATTGTAAAGACACACTGAATATATACAATTTCTATACTTTATCAGTTGTGATCAAGTCAAATGTGCAGACGCTTGTGTAAAGAAATTACGTGCAAAGCATGTTTACTATAGTGGGTGTGGGTGTATGGATGGTTCTGGCCATCCTTGGATGTGTGATTGCCTATGGGAAGGCACTAATAGGTGCCCTCCTTCTGTATTTGGACTCCATACTTAAAAAGAAAATGCTATCGCATGTTTCTCTGCTAAAATGGAAATAATAGATTGAAGATATGTTGGGTGGGATTTGTCTCAAATTTTAATCTTAGCAATTTTCTTAATACTATACATGAAAATTTTATTTTTTTTCTTTTTGATAAGAATGATGCTATAAAATATTTACTACTTAGGAGTTGTGTTTGAGATTATGTATACATGAACTTTGTGCAAAGAGGGAACATGAGAGATTTGAGGAATATTGTATCTAGTTGTGAGTCTCAGTTCTAGTGTTTACTCTATTTTTTGATTTTGGTTTGGATTTTTTTCTCTCTTTAAATTTCCATTATACATCACTAGGTTTGGTTATCATCTTTGATTTTGGACGTAAAGCTATTCCGAGTTAACCATGTGAAGGACAATCGACAACAGTAGATCTCGCACGTTAAGTTGTAATAGATGAGACATTTGGCCGGGTCATTTTGGACCATTTTCGAGGAAGGCAATAATGGTTATAGAGGAAAAGTTAAAAGATTAAGAACATGAAAATTGATGGCGGTGTCGTACGATTTTTTTTGTTTGATCAGAGTACTAGTAGTGCACTCCCATTTTTTACTTATGTGTGAATAAAATTTTTTATGATTATTTTAATTTGGTTTTTGAAGAATATAGACATTCGATAAAATAAGTGCCACTGTCAGTAAACCTTGATAAGAAGGAAACGTCTACCATACTACCTATTGGAATTAGTCATATGGTATATGAAGGAGAGAGAATTATTCTTGGCCATTGGATGAGAATTTGCAAGCATAAAACAAAATCTTAGCCTTTAAAGTCAATATTATTTATTTGATTTTTATTAATAGGATGAAATATATTAAAGAAGCCATTACAGATCAATCCGACGAAATGGGAAATGAAAGCAACAAAACACGATTGTAGACACCCCATTTTATTGGCTAACAGACTTAGGAAGACACTAGAATGGTGATTCTTGATGATTGAAAAGTTATGCAGAAAGTACTCCCGAAGATCACCTCCATCTCTCGAAAAGCTAAAGAGCAAGTAAAAATGACCAAAATGCCCTGGAAAGAGTCAAAATTCTGGAATTGGTCCAAAGGCACATAGATCACTCAATGTCGTCTCAAAAGTTTCAAAAAGTGTTTTAAAAGAAAATCGGACGAAAGTGGTAGCTCCCGAGAGCCCCCTAGAACTTCTCGAAACTTCATTATTTGACCTGTTTAACCCAAAGATTGACTCGACAATCAAAGCGTTGTCATGGCTTCAAAATATTTTTCATAAATACAAGAGGCCAATAGTTTTCTAATAGTATATCACTCATATTTTTCGGACTTAAATTGGATTTCCTGTGAATTTTTTAAGGTAAAAAAGGTGGTCAAATCAATTTTGACCGTAAAATATCACAAATTTTTTCTGAAAGTGACCCGACTCTGAACTCTTTTTTTTTTTTTATAAAAGGGAAAGTAGATGTCAATAGCTTTCCAACGATATATCTGTTGGGATTGTGCCCTCAAACCCATTATTTATGTATGAGACATTGGCATTTTATATATGGATATTATAGTTACATTTCATTATGCATGTTATCATGAGATGATTGTTTGTAATCCTTAAGCATCATAGTAGGTAATTCATATATATATATGAGATACATACAAGAGAGATACGAATTACTATTCTTTGATACTTTTCTTGTCACAGTGGATGATGAGACTGGATATCTCATCAGATATACACTGTAGCATTATTAACTACCATTAATTGGATGGAGTGATGATTCTGAATCACTAGAGTATGACTCTTAGTTAACATGCTAGTGCTTATAGTGCATTGACGGACTATGAGATTCCTATTGACAAACAAAATTGTCAACAGTCGATAGGAACTCATAACTTGTATAAGGTACATGTTCTCAATTTTGAGATGATTATGGACACAGACTATGGATGTGACTGCTTTGACTTACGAATCAACACCTGAGTATCTTGGGTATGTCATATTTATAGGGTTGTGAACATATTTTGTCAAGATAGAATCTGCCCTATGATAAAGAGTAAGCATTCTCTTGAGAATGTCACCATGCTGATTACTAAAAACTACAGTGTTGTTGATAAGTAGTTATCAACATGTTTGGTAATCATGAGCGGTGAAGGGGCAAGGAATGGAAGATGTAATCATCATTCAGGTTGACAGTAACAGTCATTCGACTACCTGAATATGATTGTGAATGCTGACGATAGAGTGACATTAGTACACCATACAAGTCTAGTTATCGTTTTATAGTGTAGTAAACGTTAACTGATCAGTTAGTTAATTCACTGTTCAAAGAGTTTGATCATGGGAATTAACATCTGATCTGAGGCAATAATAAAGAACCTAGGATGTCCCACTCTTAGCTCCACCAGAATGATTGGAAAGACATATGAAGATGATGAACAGATCAAGTGAAAAAGTTTCATAGATTGAAGGTTCGATCAATTGAACTTGTTTTGATCGATTGAACTCTGGTTCAGTTCGATCGATTTAACTTATTTCAATCGATCGATCGAACGTTCGATCGATCGAAAGAGTTTCGATCGATTGAACTCTAAAGTCAGTTTGGAAATCTATAAGGGTAGCTGCGTACAGAATAGTAAGATCGTCATTTTTATTCACATAAAGCTGCAGAAACTATTTTAGGATTTCCCAACCTTCTATATCCTCTCCATAAGGGTTCCCACCAACCCTTGTCACTTCAAGAGCATTCATATGAGACATAAGGGTGAAGATAACCTAGTAGGCTTTGCTGTATGTTAAAGGAAGAAGACAAATCAGAATTGGGTTCAAGACACTAAGGTATTGCATACTAACCTTCTCGTTACGCATCTATAGAATTGATAAGTAGTAGATTCGGGCATACCAACAATGTTTTGAACATGTTTTTTTACTGCGTACATGATTTAAAGTTTTTTCAAAACCTAAATCCATCAATTGGTATCAGAGCCACGCTTATTTGGATCTATAGATGCGTTTTGGAATAATAGTTTTGATTTGCATGTTGGTTTTAAGACTAATTTTTAACACTACATCATTACAAATTTGTTTCTGTAGCAGTTTCGCAGCAGAAAATAAATCTGTGATTACATGGGATGCATGGCAGTTTCGATTGATCAAAATTATTTCGATCGATCAAAAGTGTTTTGATTGATTGAAACTATCTGTGTTCGATTGATTGAAAGTGTATCGATCGATCGAACTTTGTTTTGTTCAATCGATTAACCATTGTTCGATCGATCGAAACAGTTTTTCTATCTAGGTGTTTTTCACAGTTTAAAGTTTTGAAAAATTATTTATTTTAATTTTTTTTATAATATTCTGAAAATTTTTAAATTAATCTGTGAAATCGTAAGTTCAATCGATTGAACGTGGTTCAATCGATCGAACATTTGATCGATTGAAGTTGCTTTGATCGATCGAAGTGTGACAGAGAACCAGAGATGCTGTTTTATGTTCTAATTAATTTCATGAAGAGTTCATGGAATATGCAAGTCAATTAGGGGTTCCAATAGTTATATATTTTGTTATATATACGCGTGGATGTGTGTATGTCTAACCCTTTTGCAGCAAGTTAGACCACTGTCTCCCCTGGCACCGATCGTCAACAAATTTTCATTTTATATTTAATTTGTGATTGGTGATTGTTATTTTTAAATTTTGGTTTGGTTTTTAAAGGCATATGTAAAAGGGGCTGTGACTCCATTCCTACGAATATGAGAGTCATACCAGTTTCCTAACCTTTTTATATTTATTGCTATTTTCTTTTCTAGATAAATTGTAAGCTTCGAAAGAAGCATATGACCAATGTAATAGAATTAGAAAATTCATGAAGATGGAAGAGCAAACCGTTATCCATAAAGACGGAGCTGGAGGCGATCAAACCAAGACGGAGGTTCTATGGAGATAGAGCCTTGGGAGATAGAGGCATTGTTGAATGTCTTTATTTTATTTTAGTTTTTTGTTTTATGTCCTTGGCTTGTGATTAGCGTTTAATTATATTGTTACAACATGCAGATAAAACATGTTTTCTAAAATAAAATTTAAAAATCGTTTTCATCACATTAGTAAACATTGGATGTTTATGGGTAATGTGAAGAAATATATTTTTTTTCAAAAAGCAAAATCCTTTATTATCGAATCTAGTGGGAGAGGGACTTATTATTTCTAACTCCCACGATCTTCCATTAACAGTTCACTGTAAGATGAATAGTGCATTTTGTGTCACCTCGCTAGGGGTGATCATTCCATACAGAGGGTACGCTACTCATTGGTTACAAGATGTGAACTTCCTACAAATTGAATCAATCAGACGTGTTAGATGGTGACCATCACACGGAGGCACTACTTGAGGCAATTGTGATTGGATCCTAGTTAATGGTGCACACTATCTAAGCTATGAATAAGGGATCCCACAAGGGGCATTGTTTAGAAACTTAGAGATCAAATAGGTTCAGGTGTCATGACCTATTTTGCAAGAGTTGCATAGCGGACAAGTTATGATTAATCGAAAGATCGAATAATGACCACCACACGGAGGCTTTGTTTTTTTTTGTTTTGATATTCTGATGACTTTGTTATGAAATAAGAGTTTTAATTATTCTTTTATTTTATACAGTCTAATCTTGATATCTACATTAAAATGTCTGTTTTTATTCTTTTTCATAATTAATCATGTCTGGATCTGCATTTAGTCCACTTGCCACCATACTCACATAAAATAAACTAACTGGGAACAACTACACTGAATGGAAACATAACTTAGATATCGTTTTAAGTGCGGAGGATAACATATATGTCCTCACTATCCCATGCCCTGACGAACCCATGGCAAATATTTCGGCAGCTGCGAGATGCGAGTTCGATAAGTGGAAGAAGTCGAATGCGATGGTTCGTTGCTACATACTAGCCTCTATGGCTGGTGTGTTGCAACACTAGTACAAATCGAATGATTCTGCGAGTGCCATCATGACCTCCCTAAAAGAAATGTTTGGGGAGCATGTCCGACCTGCTAGGCAGATTGCCATGCAAAACATTATGAGTGCAAAAATGTAGGAAGGAACTCCAGTCAGAGAGCACGTTTTAAAAATGATTGGTCATTTAAATGAACTGGAGACTCTGGGTGCCAACATTGACGTACAGACCTAAGTTGATATGATCCTCAACTCACTGCCTCAATTACTTGCTCAATTCAAACTAAACTATAATATGAATCAAATGAATTTTTCTATGAGAGAATTGATGAGTTCTCTTCAGGCAGCGGAAGGGGGTGATCAAACATGGGGGCAATGTTATGAATGTTGCGAAAAGCTCTTCATCTTCCCGATCTGCGCTGAAAGGCAAGAAAGGAAAGAAGAAAGCTGGCACTGGTGGTCTAAGTGTTGGACAAGTCCCGAAGATTGCAAAATCTAAGGGAAAGGACAAAGGCAAGAGGATTGGAGATGGTCAAGGCAAAGGAAAGTGTTTCCAATGCGGTGACATAGGCCACTGGAAGAAGAACTATCTGGAATTCTTAGTTACAAGAGTTCAAGGTATGATCAAATCACTTGTGATTGAAGTAAGTTTTATAACAGATACTTCGAACACTTGGTGCATTGATTCTGGTGCGACTAACCATATCTGTAATTCGTTGAAGGGTTTCAGATCAACAAGGAGGTGTAGTGATAGGGAGATCGTTCTTACTCTAGGTTCTAGTACAACTGTTTATGTGGTTGCAATAGGAGCAGTAGTTTTAGAATTTCCAAACAATAAGACTTTGGTTTTATCAAATGTACTTTACGTCACTTTAATGAGACATGATTTAATTTCAGTTTTAGAACTTTCTAATAAAAATTATTCTTTCTCTTTTGAAACTGAAGTGGTGATAAAAAGAAATGGTTTTTTTGTGTGTTCTGGTATTAAGTCAAATGGTTTGTATGTGATCACTCCAATTATTTCTAATGATTTTAATATGGAACTTATTAACTCAGTGGTAACTGTACCATCTAACATGGCTTTAGCATATGAGGCTAGGTCATATCAATCTAAATAGGGTTGGCAGACTAGTCAAAGAAGGGGTCTTACGCGATTTGGTTCTTGAACTAATGGAAGTCTGTGAATCATGTTTAGAGGGTAAAATGACCAAAAGGCTTTCCTGCAAAGGGCAACAGGAACAATGCATTATTAGAATTATTTCATACTGATGTCTGTGGACCAATAAATATTAAAGCTAGGGGTGGTTATGATCATTTTATTACATTTATTGATGATCACTCTAGGTATGGATATGTGTACCTAATGCAGCACAAGTCTGGAGCCTTTGAAAAGTTCAAAGAGTTAGGGCTGAAGTGGAGAAGCAATTGGGCACACATATCAAGGCCATTCAATCTGATCGAGGTGGCGAGTACATCTCTAATGAGTTTATTGATCACCTTGTACAGAGTGAGATTTTATCACAGTTGACTGCTCCTGGTACGCCTCAGCAGAACAGTATAGCAGAGAGAAGGAACCAGACTCTTTTAGACATAACTAGGTCTATGATGAGTTATTCGGAGTTGCCATTATTTCTTTGGAGTTATGCTTTGGAAACTGCGTACATATTAAATCTTGTTCCAAGCAAATATGTTCCTAAGACACCATGGGAGATGTGGATTGGATGCTGTAGACACCCTATTTTGGTTCGCCCATTAGACAGAAGGAACCCCACCTCAAGAACAACCCGATAAATGGAATCAGGATTTGTCGGTTATATAAGGCAGAACTCCGTGAAGCACCATGGTCTCCGAGATACATTAGAATAACCTTTAGAAAGACTTAAGTACATTAGAAACTGAATTCAGAGACAAAAAACCAATTTAAGGGTGCTTTTTCACATAAAATGACAAAAAATTGCCTTTTACCGAGCAAAATCCAGACCTTGGATTGGGATCTTGAGAACCCCCTTTACAAAATATTCTAAAAATAGCCTAAATTAGTGACCGAAGCCTTCATATTGGCCAAAAACCACTGAGGAGAATTTTTACCCCTTTTGCACCTCACATGTTTGCTCCTTCTTGGAGTCAGTCTCACTCTTTTAACCATAACTCAAATTCTGCAAAATTGAGTGAGACTAAAATCATCTTAAAATAGACTCCCATACCTTTCCAACGGTACACCACAAGCCCAAAATGAATAATCGAGGTGAGAGAACGAAGTCTGGGAAGAATAGAGCGAAAACACAACTTCCGGGCTGAGAGCCATGGTGGCTCTCAGATGAGTACTGCGCGGAACTCTTGAATAGCCACATGCTACGTCTGAGTGCCACTATAGCTCTCAGATGTTTTAGATGAATTCTGGACCCTTGATTTGACCCCAGTCCACATGAAAACACCCAAAAAAACATGAAAATTTGTGATTTTTTTGTCCCACATCGCTTTGCTACAAGGTTTTTCACCTAAATCTTCAACTATAAAAGTGGGTCCTCCCCTCCCCATCCAACACACCTAAATATCCTAAGAACCAGAGAGCTAAAGGAAACCCCTTTGGAGGATTCTGAAGCACTCAAAGTTCTTTGGAAAGTTTAGTCTTTTAGTTCTTTAGGGTTCTTGGAGTCCGCGGTGCCGGCGAAGCCCTGTAGAAGAATTCTGAGAGAAGTTCTTGAGGTAAGTTCCTTCTTTGTCTTCTTTGTTTTTCTGCTTTATTTTCCTATTTTGATCTTTATTTTCTTAGATTTAGGTTGAATTTTTGTTTAGTCTTCGTGTTCTTCATTTTTATTGCTTTTGATCTTTAAAGTTCTAGAGTAGTTGTATTTCTTTGTTTGTCGTATTCATGAAAGTAGAGTTATCCCAGGTAGAGCTACCTCCAAATGTTGTGGTAGTCGGAGTTGTGGGGTTGGCATCCAATCCATGGATATCTGAGTACTCCGGAGATAACAAAGCCTTAATCAGATTTACGAGGCTAGAACTAGGGTATTCATAAGTAGTAATGTTGTAGTTCATATTAGTTAGGATAGTAGGCGATCCACATTTTATTCCTATTCATGTTTTATCTATGAATAGTAGTTATTATCCATGTACCCATGTATATGCATACACATGCACACTATCCTGACATAGAATAGTAGGTTATCCATACTAGGGATAACACTTAATTAGGCTTACACATATACACTACTGCACATAGTAGTCATGTTTGGATATACATATATGTTATCCATGCCTAGAATAGTAGGATATTCTTATATTATCCTCTATACATTATGCCTATTATTGCCCTAACCATGGTTAATCGGGAGAATTAGGAATGCTATGCTATCCTGGGTAAGTTTTCTAACATCCCTCATATTATCTGCTTTCATAGGATCATATAGAAGCATGATTAGGTTGATAAAATACAGATTTTAATTCCCTACATGATTACTTGTGCATAGAATTCATGTTTTCTAGGATTTTGAGTGTGATTTTCGCGTTTAACTTAATATTATTTCCTTTCACATGCATAGGAGAGCGTAGTAATACGTGTAGTTCCCGAATTACTATTTTAGCATATAAATTACATGTAAATGTATAGTTTCTTGCACGATTTTCTTTTAACTATTCATAACTTGAATTAGGATTGCATTAGTATAATTGAAACGGTCCATATAATGTCTAGTCAAATACCTTAAAAGCTGAGTAGAGGCCCATCTCACGATGGGGCGAGAGGGGGTGTTTTAGCACGTTCTAGCTCCTTCCTTTCTGAACTGAGTTCTTTAGTAATGACGGGGCGGTGCTCTTTATTCATTGGACATAATAGATTTAGTTTTATTGGTTTTCTTTACCGAACCAACTGGCGACTCTATTAGTGAGGATCTCTTTGGATTTAGTCTTGTGGGAAAAACATGAATTACTCACTCGTGTAGCCTTAGATATGGATAATGGGCATCGATTGTTGCCTCGGGTCCAAAAAAAGCCCCATAGAATCCAAAATACGAGTAACCCAAATTGGTCGGATCGAATAAAGGCTAATGAAGGGTGGTGAACCTCACTCTTAGTTGTTGACTTGAGATTTGAAATGGGATGAATTAAGAGGGCTTAATCCTTCTAGGATCAAAGCTTGGTTCGGGTACCCACAATTGGTGACTCTGCTGGGGACTGAACTAAGAGAGTTAGACTCCAAAAATTTCAAGGTACTTTGACTTTATATTATGAGGATTGCACGTGCATTAGTTTTAGGAAGCTTGGAGGAGTTCCAAAGCCGAGGGCCTGTAGCCTGTCAGATCCCCTTTGTAGAGGACTTCCCTATCCTAGCACGTACCTAACGGTATAAAAAGTAGTCCACGTGCCACACCAAACCCTGTAATTGGGGGGGGGGGGGGGGGGGGGGGGGGTATATAGGACTCTCGCTAGGGGACCCTTTTTGAATCTATCCACCTTGATGCATATAGTAGCCATAGATCCAATCCTTCAGGGCTTGACCTGTTAAGACAATGTATGCACACACGCTTTACGTGTCCTTTGGGATTACTTGAAATGATAACGAAGCCTATACGACCCGTGATACATAGCCCTGTCTAACGCCCAAAGCATTCTATCCATGTCAAATGCTCGCCATATGACATGAGGATGGATTGCTTATGTGTTAAACTGGGAATATGTGCCACGAGTCCGTAGGATGACGAGTCATAACCTTGTTTGTGTCCTATTCGCTAGAGCTAGCCCTGATTCGGGTTTAAACTGTCATGAGCCATATTACACATGAATTTTCATTCATGGAAAGACTAGAGTGATACTGATTATGATGGTTGGGCTTAAAAAGGGATTCTCTATGATGCGATTAGGAATTAAATGTCTATGTGATGGCTTGGAATAAGGTTGCTCACTTGTATTTGTATATCATGCATGTCGTAAACAATTTTGAAAAATAGTAAAAAAAAAATTGATTTCCAAAAAAGGCACAAGTCCCTTCTCAAAATACATTCCCAAGAAAATCATTTTGAATATGAATTTATAAAAATAGAAATATCCATGAACTCTTTTTCCAAAAAACAATTATGTTCAAAATAAAATAGAATTTCTTAGAGGTCATTTTGAAAAAAAAAATAAAAATTCTCCCTTTCTGAAGAAAAAAAAAAGATTTATGAGTCTTGCATTTCCAAAGAATAATAAAATTCCATGTTTTCAAAACAAAAAAATTATTGCTTTCAAGATGTGTAATTGTTTTTCTTCCATTTTTAAAAAACAAAAAAAAAATGGAGTAACCCATGATTTGTTTAAGAAGAATAATATATATATATATTAGAAGAAGAAGAAAGGGATGAACTTCCAATTTTGAAAAGGAAAATGGTTCAAAATAAAAAATAAATGGGAATTGAAAGAATAAAATAGGGACTTGTGAACAATGAATAAAAAGGGGCACAATCATTCTGGGATTGAAGCATAATTTTAAAATTTGAAATTGCAGAGAGATTGGTGAACATAGCTCCAAGAAATAAGGTCACGCCTTCTTAGGTCTAATCCCCCATCATTTTGAAGTCAAGATTGGTCCAATGGCTCAGAAGTACCTCGAAAGAAGGTTCAATGTACTCCAAAATATAGTAGAACAACAAGGTCACATGCTCTCCCAAATTAGCAAGAAATTAGATGAATTGACAGGCTCAGTTAACTTGCTATTCTATGAGCTACAAAAGATAGATAGATTGGAGAGCATAATGGAGGCAAGACATAAGTCCAATAATTATATCCTAGGGTTAGAAGGTTCTCTTAGCATTCCCAAGGATGAGCTCAGAAATGGAGAAATCAAGAAGGAAGAAGACTTGCTTCGAAGGAAGCCTAAGGGAGGGAACCACTCTACCAGTCATACCGAACCCGATCTCAACATACTTCACCAAAACCCTGACTATAATTCCAACCCAACATCACCCCGAAATAATGACCGTAGGACCTTTACCAAGCTTGGTATGACCCTATCCACTTCCCTTGAGCAACTTGTTATTGGAGGATATCTCAAACCACTAGACCACACTCTGCCACCTAATCCACTTCCAGCTAAATATATCCTACCAAATACTGCACCTTTCACCAAGGATATGGCCATGAGACCAATCGTTGCATTAGACTTCGCCATGAAATCCAAAATCTTATCAACAATAAGATCATTACACCCCCGCCCACTCAGTCAAATGTCTACCAAAACCCATTACCAAATCACCATGCTGCTCCCTCACCTCAACATATCAACTTTGTAAGCTTTGAACCAACCAACTATGATCCGTCCATATATATCATGCCAATAATTGAATCTGAACCCGTGGTTATCCTCCCAAAAGGTGCTAAAATTTGTAGAGAAGAATTAGACTTATTTGAAGATGATGGATATTTTGACGACGATAATGAAGATCTCTTCTTGTTAGAAGAACTTGACCTTGGGTTGCAAGAAATCAAGTGGTGGGATGGAGAGTCTCCTAATGACTCAATATGGTTTGAACCCAAGGAAAGGCTTGAGGTTGCTGACTATGACTGGATAGAGAATGTGGACCATGAGTCTATGAGCCTACTATTTGGGGGATTTGGACCTAAGGATGGCTATGAGGATGCTAATGAGGTGTTGAAACTGGGAACTACTCTAAAGCATGGATGCTGATGGACCACTTAAGGAAGAAGGATTGCTCATGATACACCTATGGAGGCAAGCTTGAGTACAAGTCTGAATTTAGATTGAGTTCATGTCATGTCATCAAAAAAAGAAAAAGAATAAAAGAGAGAGAGAGAGAGAGAGAGAGAGAGAGAGTCCAATTTAGGATATTGTAATGACCATGGTTGTGTTTGGTCATGAGTCTAGTTTATTTCTTAGTCTTCGATTTCGATAAAAGAAGAAACAGAAAAAGTTGAGTGATGTATCAGTCTCTCCTTTTGGTCAAAAAAAGAATTTCATCTTTATTAATTATGTTGTGCCAAATTACGAGTATATGGACTGCATAATAATGATTACCAAAAAGAAAAAGAAAATTAAACACCCAAGATACTATACAAGAGACTTCATATACAAATTAGAGTATTGAGAAAGATCCTAAAATGCGCTTGGATTTTTTCTTTGCTAAACTCCAAATGAAAACCAAAAGTTGTTGTTCTATTCAAAGAATCGAAAAAGATTTTTGTCTAAGCTCTAAAAGCATACTCAAAATGAATCCCAAGTTTCTTCCAGACCCATTCATTTTCAATCCGATACCTGTGTCCAATCCCATCTTTCGTTAAAAGAGACTGAAAATGGTGCCTAGATTAAAGTGAGATTTATTCAAAGCTATGGTGATCATGTAGTATAATGCCTTTGCCTGAGAAAAAAGATAGAAAAGAAAAAATTGTCCATGCAGGAAAACTTCTCAGACCTCTAAAGTTATCAATGAAATAAAGAAATAAGCATGTCGATACTTACTTTCCAAAACCTGTGGACTTGGAGAAGGTAGAATAGGGAGGGTAAAAGAGAGAAAAGAAAAGAGAAAAATGGAGAAATAAAGGAAGTAGAAAGGGAGAAAAGAAAAGGTGTGGATGAGAATGCAAAAAGATAGAGAATGACAAAAAAAGAAGAAGAAGAAGAAGAAGACAGGGGAGAAATTGAAGAACCCATAGGTTGATATTGACTATTGCGGGAAGTGGATGTGAGAAATACGTCTTATTCCTTGGTAGAAAGAATAAAAGAACTGTCGATTGATATTGACTATTGCGAAAAACTCGAAGTGAAAATACACCTTATTCTTTGGAGAGAAATATGATTAGATAACACAGATATTGATAAGTGGAGAGGTACAAAGAGTTGACTCATATGGATGAAACAAAATAAAAATAATAAAAAAAATGAGTGATGCTTGCTAGGTTGAAAACCCAAAAGGGCACCTAGGCAAAAGTTAGAACAAAAAAAAATAGCAAAGGCTCGCTAGGATGAAAACCCAAAAGGGCGCCTAGGCAAAAGTTAGAGCAAAAAAAAATGAGAAAAAGAAAAGAAAGATGGGTGAAGGCGTTATACCATAATCGAACATGTGCTTACTACGATGAGCCTAATCGTGAAAATCTTTGAGCACCAGCTTTGATCTTAACATTGAATTCAGACCAAGTCAGATTTTACACCGTCAAGTTTTTATCTAGAAAATCCATTCTTCCTTATGAATCTGAATATGATTGAGTTTGTAATTCATCACCATGACCAAACTTAAAACGTCATTTTTCCAAAGATCAAAAGTCTTATGCCATGATTGAACTACGTTTGACCTGATTCCCATTAGGGGAAACGTAGGCAACCTCTCAAAAGGTTCGGTCTCAGTCGTTAACTCAAAACCATTTGCCTTTTACACTAGGGGCAAGTTCCCTTAGAACCTTGTGTTCCTGCTTGGAAAAGTCAATTATGTGATGGATAAATCCCTAGCCGATGAGTATATTTTTATTTCAAACTAGCCTATGCACTTTGCTTTCCCTATAAGGAGCAAGCCCTTATCCTGAAATTTATGTCAATAGTATACAAAGGGCAAGCCCTTCACTCCATGGTTTTAGTTTGATTTCTTGAAGAATCATTGTTCATTGATTCGAATGCAAGGGGTAAGGCCCTCGATCACCCATTCTATCCGATTGAGTCCAGCCCCTTGTCATATACAAGGGGCAATCCCTTTTCTGCCCATTTTGTTCAGCCGAGCCCAACCCCTTGTCATACACAAGGGGCCAGCCATGTCCAGGTCCCTTATCATAAACAAGGGGCAAAGTTATTCTGAGGTGATGTCTTTATGTGAGTTTAGACGCAGTCATTTTTTTGCTCTTTAATTAGAAATGAAAGTTTCAGGTCATATGCGGAGAGAGTAAAGAGTTGATTACGAACATGATTAAGGAAAATTTACAATCCTTGAATTTAAGAATGAAGTCTCATCTCAAAGAATTGGGTGAGTGCTAATCTAGATCATGCACAAGGTACATCACTCTTGATAAGGCACCGTGTCAAAAGAAAATAGAAAAGATGTATGATTTATGTCTCTGGTTAAGTTTTAAATTCGAGTTTGAATCATAGAGTCGTAGACTTTGTGGGTGTATCGTGAGCAATAAATTAGGAATTTTTTAAAGGTAAAGAAGAAATAAAGGAGTCCATGAGCATATGTGCAAACTTATGAAATGATCAAAGTTCACAGCAGTATCATATCATCAAGCATCAATGTCTAAGCTAGGGGAAATGTTCACATCTCTTGGATTTCATAAATTTAATCCCCACAATTTCAAGGATATCCATAACAATGATTGTGCAATGCTTATGTGGTTTGCCTTTACTGGCTCTAAAATGTTTCCCTTTAAGACTAGTTCGCCTTTACTGGATCTACATGGTTTTATAGATGAACGGTTATCCCCCGCATAACATTATGGTTTTATTTCATATTCTAGTTTCATGCACCACACTCATTGTTTGCCTTAAATGGCGTAATAGTGTGCTTTCTTGAGAGTAGTTCGCCTTCAAGGTCCTACATGTTGTTGATAGTTAAGTATGCAACCCTCGCATTTGCATATTTGATTTTATTAAGCATCTGTTTGAATCATACATCGCATAGATCATTGCATTCCCCAACCAGAGTAATTCATCTCTTTGGATCTACATTGTATTGCATTAGTAAGCAAAAGTGCATGCAATTTGCACGTAGATTTCGTCAAACATCTTATCCCGAGTCGTGCATGGTGCTCCTGGTTTGCCTCATTTGGCTCCAAGAGTAACTTTTCCCAATAGAGTGATGTTGCATTCATTGATTTTTCATGCATATGAAATCCTAGTAGAGCATTTAGTCTCATTTAGCATTGCATGGCATTAATTGCTAGAGGTTCTGCATTATTACATTAGTCTATTTGAGTCGTGTGTAGTACTCCTAGTTAGCCCCGACAGCTCCAAAAGTATCCTTTCCTAGTCGAGTGATGTTGTACTTATTTCCCAGAAGAACATTGAATCCCAATTCAACGGAATTGCCACCTACACTATCGTACCAGTCAATTTGAGTGAAGTCTTGAATCAAGAGTAGTGCTCCTGGTTTGCCTTAATGGCTCCACGAGTACCTTTTCCTCAATAGAGTTGCATCACATTGCATCGTATCCCATGGTTTGCCTTAAATGGCTCCATGAATTTGAGTTCTCCAGCAGAGTTGTCCTTCTCGCTTAGCTCGAAGAGCTATGCTCGAAGATGCCAATAGTCATATTGATAGTCACAGTTGTGAACGCTCGTGAGGTTCGCCATAACTGGCTCGTCACCAAGTATTTTAGGTCTTGTTTGCCTTAAGTGGCTCTGGAGACCTCCTTGTCTCCACCTAGCTCGATGAGCTACGTACAGAGATGTCGTGAAGCCCTCAAGATGAGACAAGCGCTTGTGATGTTCGCCTGCAATTATGGCTCATCACCGCGTGTTTTAGGTCCAGTTTGCCTTAAGTGGCTCTGGAGACCTCCTTGTCTCCACCTAGCTTGAAGAGCTATGCACAGAGATGTCGTAAAGCCCTCAAGATGAGGCAAGCCCGTCGTAAAGCCCTCAAGATGAGGCAAGCGCTCGTGATGTTCGCCTGTAATTATGGCTCATCACTACGTATCTTAGGTCCAGTTCGCCTTAAGTGACTCTGAAAACCTCCTTGTCTCTACCTAGCTCGAAGAGCTATGCACAAAGATGTTGTGAAGCCCTCAAGATGAGGCAAACTCATTATGAAGCCCTCAAGATGAGGTAAATTCTTAGTGAAGCCCTCAAGATTAGGCAAATCCTTGTTATGAAGTCCTCTAGATTTAGGCAACCCGTTGAATTGTCTGTGATAGGACACCTTGTTGAATTGTCCGCGATAGGACACCATATTGAATCGTATGCAATAGGATATCCCCATTGAATCGTCCGTGATAGGACACCCCCATTGAATCTTTCACGATAGGACACCTTATTGAATCATCCGCAATAGGACAATCCCGTTGAGTCGCCCGCGATAGGACACCCCATTAAATCGTCTATGATAGGACACCCTATCGTGATCATCCATGGTTCCAGATGGAACAATCCCTGAGTATCTTGTATGTTCGCATTAGTTTGAGTCTTATATCATTCATTGTGTTTTAGTTGAATTATTGCTTGCATGTGGTGTGCTCATTGAACTACGGTTGGTCTGATTTACTGTGAGGGAATACGTAGGTAGCTCTTTCGAGCGTGACCAATTGATTCTTGAGATTTTCTTTGTGTGCTTGCATGTCTTGATTTTCTCGATATTCTTCCTGAAGTCTTCCGAACTCACTAAAAGGTTGTCATGCATGCTTTGACATTCCCTTATGATGCACGTTGCTTGCAAAGTTCGGTCAAAAGTGGGGCAAACTGTAGACACCCTATGTTGGTTTGTCCATTCGATAGAAGGGAATCCGCCTTAAGAACAACCCGATGACTGGAATCAGGATGTGTTAGTTATATAAAGCAGATCTTCATGAAGCACCGTGGTCTCCGAGATACGTTAGAATAACCTCTAGGAAGACTTAAGTACATTAGAATCTCAATTCAGAGACAAAAAACCAATTTAGAGGAGCTTTTTCACATAAAATAACAAAAATGACGCCGAAAGGCTGTCTGATTTTCTTTCAAATCTTATCCTTGCATTTTTTTAAGGAAAGGTCAAATTTTCAAAGTTCATAAATGACGCCGAAAGGCTATCCGATTTTTCAAATCTTATCTTTGCATTTTTCAAAGGATAGATCAAAATTTTCAAAATTCAAAGGGACGCCGGAAGGCTGTTCGATTTGTCACATATTATCCTTGCATTTTTCAGATGATAGATAAAACTTTCCAATGCAATAAATGACATCGAACGGCTGTCCGATTTTCCACATCTTGTCCATGCAGTTTTCAAAAGGTAGATAAAATGTTTTAAGTGTCATAAGTGACGCCGAAAGGCTGCCCGATTTTCACATCCTATCCTTGCATTTTTCGGATAATTGATAAAAAAAATTTCAAAAGCCATAAAAAATGACGCCGAAAGGCTATTTGATTTTCTATATCTTGTCCTTGCATTTTTCAAAAGATAGATAAAAATTTTTAAGTGCCACAAGTGACGCCGAAAGGCTGTCCGTGTTTTCACATCCTATCATTGCATTTTTCAAATAATGGATAAAAAAAATTCCCAAAGCAATAAAATGACACTGGTAGGCTGTTCGATTTTTCATATCTCATCCTTGCATTTTTTTTAAGGTTGAGAATACTTTCTCAAAATTTATAATCAACGCTAAAAGGCTGCCCATTTTTTCAAAATTTTTGCTCACTTTTGCATTCAATTCCCAAGATAAAAACACTCTTTTTTGGAGACTCTGACAAGCTGCCAAATTTCATTATCTTATCCTCACATTTTATCAATGATAAATTTTGTTTTTCAATGATTCATAGATGATGTCGTAAGGCTGTACAAATCACACTTTACATTTCAAAGATGTTCTTTTCAAAATTCATGGAGGCGCCAAAGGGCTACACAATTTTCTCATCTTATGCCAACACTTTAACAGGGGCAGATGCACTTTTTCAAATCACTTGGTGAAGCCAAAAGGCTATCCAATCATACATAGTATGTACCTATGTTTTAACAATATGACACACATTTGTCAAAATTCATAGTGGCGCTGAAAGGCTGCCCAATTTTTCTCATCCTATCCTTACATTTTTTTATCAAGGATGGATACATTTTTCAAAATTCATAGCAGTGCCGAAACACTGTCAATTCTTTCATCCTCACATTCTATTGCAAATGAATACAGTTTTACAAAATTCATAAATAGCGCCGAAAGGCTGCCCAATTCTTTTATCCTCTCATTTTTATCAAGAATGAATACAGTTTTTCAAATTCATGAATGGAGCTAAAAGGCTACATGCTTTTCCTATCTTATCCTTAAATTTTATCGAGGATGTACACATTCTTTCAAAATTCATAACATCTCCAATAGATAGCTAGATTTTTATCATCTTATCCTTATATTTTATCAAGAATGGATACACTTTTCAAAATTCATAATCGGTGCCAAATGGCTACTTGATTCTTTCAAATTCATTCACATACTTTACATAGAACCTAAAAAGAAAAAAATCGTATTCCAAAATGCTTGGTGACGACAAAAGGCTAACCATTTTTGTCTAATACTTTGAGGCACATCATATTCGCATTACACTGGGGCAGCTCGATGCATTCATCGAACTAGGTCAGTGTCTTACATCTTTAATAAGTCATTTTGAGGAGAATCCTCATTTCTCTTATTTTATTTCAAAAATAGCATGACTGACTTTGTATCTTCTACTTCACTTTCTTCCAACCTCCACCCCTTCAGGTTGATTATAAAAGATGTCAACATGGAAAGTCTTTGCTTCTCCATCATCATACTGAATTGGAGTCTGTGACTACATGGTTGTTTTGAGAGATGGACCATCCAAGCATTTCAATAAACCTGAGTGGATATCAAATCTGAGTAGCTCCAGATTCTAAATCCAAAATGACAAGTCGCCAAACCTGAGCAGGGGCAGTTGACAAACCCGAGTCAACGTCAATTCCGGGCAGCTCCAGCTTCCAAATTCAAACCTAGCCAAGTGCAAACCTAAACAAATCCAGTTAACAGGCCTCCCACCATTTATCTAAAGCCAAACTCTGTCAAATCCTAACCATGCAAAATCACTTCCAAGGCCTAACCCTATGTGAGCACCCACTTTAAAGCCAAGTCAAATCTGCCATCACATTGAAATTATCAAATCCAAGCAATACCAGCGCATTCGTGAATGTACAAATCCTTACACCGCCAAACCAATAGGCCTCTTTCTACCCAGATACATTTACATGTCTTTGATCATTTTTGGACCGTTCTCATGACCTACCGCCTAGAAGATACAATTTCTTGTAAGAAACCAAATGCCACATAGGGGAAATTTAATCCATGCTGTGATTACATGCTTTGTCTACTCTGCATAAAATACATTTTTCAAAATACATTTATTTATTTCACCATTCAAATGTTATCATTTTAATTCATTCTTTAGTTTCATGATTCATTAGATATGACTATCCTGGAACCCAAGGAATGCATTTAGACATCAAGTTAGACTTAAACTTTTCGTAGAAACAGACTGCATTTGGTCACTTCTGAGAGCACAGTCAGGGCAAGCTCATGCACAGAAAACACCAGGTTCAAAACCTACCATTACACAATCTGATAATGTTTACCATCCTAACAAGAGCTGGATGACAAAAGCGCACTCAATGCACCTTTCTTTCACAACTGCTTGATGCCATCTGAGTACATGAGAACAGAGCAGACGTATAGCACACATTTAAGGGCAAGGAATACCTCTGTTCATTCTGGGGCATGTCATAAATCAAATGCATACATCAATTGGGGTAGTTCTCCCCTCATCATAATAAGGCAAGGAGGTTATTCACAACTGTCGCCCACCCATACATTAATTTTGAGGTTTTCTTAGATCCAAACTACAAGAGTGACACGTCCCTGGGTTCATAATTTTTAGTACTACACATTAATGATTTTTGCATTTCAGAAAAAAAAAAAAAAAAAAAAAAAAAAAAGGATCAGTGCAAAGTTGGGGCAGATTCCCCAAAGTAAATTGTTTCAAAAAGCTTGGATTCCAATTTTAATGGGGCCAATGCTCCCTGAGAGCCTTTTTATCCAGCAACAATGTACCCCACACCATACCAGGGCATACTAGAAAAAAAAAAGAAGAATTGAAAGAGAAAATAGAAGAAGAAAAGAGATAAATAAGGAGAGCATATGGTGATCTTGGAAATTTCAGTCAACCACTTTAAAATAAATTTTGAGACTTCATGCGGTCCCTTCATTTCTCAACCCATGACCCCTGGCCTACATTACAACCCAGTAAAGTCCACTCTGATTGGCACAAGTCTTGTTAGGTTTATCAAATCACATTTGTGCATTATTTCTACTACACAAGTTTCAAATGCTTTCAATTTCAAAAGGCATGGTCTAATGGGCATAGTGAAAACCCAAAAGGTCACTGCGAGTAAAAAAGTAGGACCATGGAAAAATACAAAATTGTTGGCAGAACAAAAACCTTAAGGGGCGTTTCTGCATAAAAATGACAGAACCGGGTTCGGTGAAAACCTATGAGGGCACTAGAGGTAAAAATGGTTAAAGAGAAAATGAGAGATCGAGAGAAATTGAATCACTCATATGCAAAGATCTACGTCCTTTTAAATGGCAGTCAGATAGTTATAGATTACTGGGATACCAGGCTCATAAAGTCAAACCATATCTTGTAGTGTTCAAAAGATGATAGGACAGTCAATCCACTAAATTATGAGATGTCATTTTGTAGAAAAACTCATTCATTGATTGCATTATTTCTAAGTACAAATACATAACATGTCATGAATTTTAGAAAGTGACATCCAATTTTCATACAGCATAACGGAGAATTCATGTTTTTGTAGTTGATACAGCTGGATCCAATACTTCTGTAGTCATGACAATCTTGAACAAATTCATGAACCTCATCCAAAACCCAAAAGCTTCATAGTAACTGTGTTAGGACTTGACCTCACCATGATCCCCTTGCTTAGGACTGCCAAGTTTACATCGATCCCCCTGCTCAGGATCCATATGTCACATCTATCTCCCCCGCGACGGGTGTCAAGAAAAATATTTTCCCTGCTCGGGACTGTCATGTTCACTTTCAACTTCAGGTATAAGTCCCCAGGCGACATCCCAATTCAACTCAGCATCAGGTGTAAGGCCCCAAGAGGCATCCTATTCACATCCAAGATTTCATCATTGACTCAAAGGACAGAGGCCCAGATTTGTGGGAACAACCGACTATAGCAGAAAAGGACGCCGGGGCAATGGAAAATACTTTCCTCATGGATTCGCAGAAAAGATTCAGAGAATACATGCACGAGGAGAGTTTAGTGAAGAGTTTCCTTGCTAAAGGATCAAGCTCGCAAAAATAAGGTGTCTCCGATCTTTGCCATGATTTTGTTCGCAAATCTGACAAAGAGGGGCAGCTGTAGACACCTGATTTTTGTTGAAAAAAACTTGCATCAAGTCTGAAAAATGTGAGGAGCTTGTCATTACAGGGTCCGTGAACTTTGAATCAGTAAAATCGAAACACAGATGAAGAAAAGATCGCATTTTGAAGTTTTAAGATTCTGCGATTTGCAAAAGAGGGGTAGATTCACTTTTTTAGCATTCTGAAAGTCGGAGCATACATTTTGTATGCCAGAATTGAAGTACATGCTAAAACCGACGAATCACTGAAATTTCATCGCATTCTAACACTGGATTCAGAAAAGTCACTTCAACAATCGTAGATTTTAAACGGGAAAATTTCGTTTTGTCACCAGACAACTCTCGGAGGCTCAGAAATGGTACCAAAAATTAATATTTATCAAGATGAAGGGCTGGCTGAAATTTCATCGCCATTCAGCGACAAAAGTTGAAAAGCCGCGATAAGGACGCTTACTGATGTGTTAATTTACACTATTAAAATGTCTAAAAGCTCTCTTCTTTAATTTTGGAGCGTCTGTGCTATTTTTGGACTGGACCAAAATACTTTTTAGATCGAGACAGAGAGATCCCTGTAATCTCGTCTCATTTTGAATCCGAATTATGGAAAAGTACATTATCGGGTATTTTTGGCATAGACTGATGCCGAATACCCGCCCGCCGAACAGCGTTTCAAAAATCTCATTTTTTACATCAAAATTCTATGTTTGTCGAGGAGACCCAATGGTCCAAATCACAGTCACACTGCGTTTCAAAAGTTTGAAAAATACAGGCGCATGTACAAATATCTAGATATTTTTATTTGTTTAGTACTTTTCTTCTTGCATAAAAGAAAGAAAAAAAAAAGGGATGGGGGTTGGTCTTCTTTTGGATTTTATATATATGCATACATATATCTATACATATACATATATATATATAGAAGGAGAAAGAGTGGGGGGAAAAAAGGTCAAAAAAAAAATTAAAGCTCTCACAGAGAGAGAGAGGAAAGAAAGGAAAAGAAGAAAAAAAAAAGGGGGGGACAAGCCTCCCCTCACCCCACCAGCCTCCTACCTTGTCGCTGACCACCTCCGCCCCGCCCCCCCACCACCACCACCACTCGCCACCTCCGGCCACCCCACCTCACCACCACCTCTCCCTCCCTTCAACTACCACACGTCGCAGCACCCCCAAGACCCACCACCACCACCACCATCATCTCTCTGCACCACCACAATCACCACCCCCATCTCCGGCCAGCCCACCTGCTCCGACCACACCACGCCACCGCCAGCCACCTCCAGCAGCCTCCACTGTCACACACACACATGTATCTATGTATATACTCATTATTATGATTATTTTTTTTGTTGTTTTGTTTTCTTTCAAAAAAAAAAAAGAATGGAAAAGAATGGAAAGGATATTTGTTTTATTTATTTACTTTTACTTTTGCTTATTTAGTTGTAAACAAAAAAAAAAGAAGGAAACAGTTTCAGAAACAAAAAAAAGAAAGACTTTGATTTCATTTTACTTAAAATTTTGATTTATTTTTATTTTCTTTTGATTCTTTCTTACCAAAGAAAAAAAAAACAGAGAATAGTTCTCATTATCTCTCTTCTGGCTTCAAAAATAAAAATGCAAAAATATATTCCTATCTTCTATTTGTTTGTGTTTTTTAGGTACATAATGGAACTGTGGTTTCAAACAGCGGCAATAATCCTTTATTTTATTTCTTTCTTTTTCTTCAAAAAAAATAAACCTTGCGTTCCTCAGTATCTGAACTCTTCTCGACCTAACGGGTTTATCGCAGTTGGGATTAGGGATGGGAAATTGGCAAAACCCATTCGAGCTGCCTCTTTTTACGCCATTATAATGGCAAAATTTCAAAAAGAAAACTCAAGTCAATCACTTATCTACTTTTTACAGCCTCTCCAAATCCCACTTTTATCATTTTTCTCATTTTACGCTGTTACAATGCCAAATTTTTGAGAAACTCAAAAATAATCCCAAACATATTTTTTAAATCCCACAAATTCCAATTTCTTATTTTACGTCGTGGTAATGCCAAAATTTAAAGAAATTCAAAAGCCCTTTTTAAAAGCACCACTTTTTTAAAAAAATTAACCAGGATCAAATCCCGCATTTCCAATTTCCCATTTTAAGCCGTCGTAATGCCGAATTTCAAAGAAGCACAAATATAGTTTTTGAATCAATCCATATTTTCAAAATATATTCTAGGATTAAATCCCACATTTTCATGATCTCTTACTGGACTAAGTCCCCACATATTTCAAATCAATTCTTGGACTAAGTCCCACATTTCAAATTTATTTCTGGGAATAATTTTTCAAAATCAATTCTGGGAATAAGTCCCACATTTTCAAAATCAATCCTTGGACTAAGTCCCACATTCTCAAAATCTTTTCTGGGGTTAAAATCCAACATTTTCAAATCAGTCCTGGGATTAAGTCCCACATTTTTCAAAATCAATTCTGGGACTAAGTCCCACATTTTCAAAATCAATTTTGGGGATTAAATCCCACATCTACAAAACTAACTCTAGGACTATGTTCTACATTTTCAAATCTATTATGGGATTAAATCCCACATTTTAAAAGTATTTTCAAAATCTACTCTAGGACTAAATCCCACATTTTCAAAATCATTTTAGACTAAGTCCCACATTTTCAAATCTATTCTGGGATTAAATCCCACATTTTCAAAATCAATTTTGGGATTAAATCCGACATCTACAAAATCAATTCTAGGACTAAGTACTACATTTTCAAATCAATTCTGGGACTAAGTCTCACATTTTTAAACTCTATTCCTGGATTAAATCCCATATTTTCAAGATTCGGGACTAAGTCCCATATTTTCAAAACACATTTGGCTAAAGTCTGGGACAGTGCAGCTCCACGCTCAAGCTTCCAGCCACAACACATCTCCAGTCAAAATTAGGGACCACGTCGTTGAAGGCTAAAGTTTCCTAACCATATCTATTAGCTCATCATGAGTATAACTGGCACATTTCATGCTCACCACGAGTATAACTAGTACCATATTTCACTTTTTCGCCTTGAGGATAACTTGACTTCACTTTTTTTAATTCTCCCTAGAAAAGGGAGAACTACGCACGACCTGATTCTCGATCAAACTCGAGATACGTAGGCAGTCCACAAGGGGTTCGGTCACACCAAATAAAAATCCATCTCCCATTTTCTGATACAATTTTACTTTCACTTAATTTAAAAGCCGATATGACACCAAAGTAGCGTGGTAACCCTTTGAGGGATGTCTAGGGGTGCCTAACACCTTCCCCTAACATAATAGAGCCTTCGAACCCTTTCTTTGGCAAAGCATATCATTTTTACAGAGTCACATATTTTAAAATGGGCCTTTTACTTTACTTCAAAATTACTTTAGACGACCTACACGTCTTTAAATCAGTTTGGTGGCGACTCTGTAAAAATGAGTAAAGGCCCTCTACTTTTTCAAGAAAAACTTCTATGTCAAAACCCACATGCACATCCTACATCGTGCCGCCCGGGTTATTTTTGGGGCGCGACAATCCAAATAAGTCGAATCGGATAAAGGCTAATGAAGGGTGGTGAACCTCACTCGTGGTTGTTGACATGAGATTTAAAATGGGATCAATCAAGCGGGATTAATCCTTCTAGGCCCAAAGCTTGGGTTAGGTGCCCACAGACGCAAGCCCTCTTTGTAACATCTTCGGATATGGGGGTGTGCTGAAAGGAAAGATGAGCAAATTGGAATCACGATAGGAAGTATGTTACTT
Source organism: Hydrangea macrophylla (assembly GCA_033977485.1). NCBI lineage: Eukaryota > Viridiplantae > Streptophyta > Magnoliopsida > Cornales > Hydrangeaceae > Hydrangea > Hydrangea macrophylla. Next base: position 34,181,256 of record CM066993.1, read on the forward strand.
CACAAGGTATCCAAAGGGTACTTATGGATGGTATTTTTATGATCTACGAGAACAGAAAGTGTTTGTTAGTACAAATGATTTTTTCTTGGAGGATGATTATATCATGAACCATAAACCTAAAGGAAGGATAGATCAGAGAGAAATATATGGAGAGCCTTCTATTCCTCCAATGGTTGAAAATGATGTAAGACAAAAAAACACCACATCTTCACCTATTCCTGCCCCAGTACCTTGTCGTAGTGGGAAGTTTGTCAGCCAGCCTGATAGATATATGTTCTGAGGAGAAGTTTTTAAAGTTGTCTCCATAGAATCTGAATCTGTTCCTACCACATACGATGAGGTAATGGTTGATGTTGATTCAACTTATTGGGTTAAAGCTATGAAGGCTGAATTGGAATCTATAGATTACAATCAGGTCTGGGATCTTATAGAATTTCCAGCCAATATTAAACCCATTGGGTGTAAGTGGGTCTACAGGAGGAAAAGAGGATCTGATGGAAAGGTTGAAACCTTTAAGGCAAGGCTTGTCGCGAAAGGTTATACTCAAAGAGAGGGTATTGACTATGAGGAAACCTTCTCGCCGGTAGCTATGCTCAAATCCATCAGGAGACTCTTATCCATTACTGCATACCTAGATTATGAGATCTAGCAGATGGACGATAAGACTGCATTCTTAAATGGCAACTTGAGGAGGACATCTATATGGTAACTTTGTATGAAAATTACAACAGTCCATTTATGGACTTAAGCAGGTATCTAGGAGTTGGAACATTCGATTTGACCAAGCGGTCAAGTCATTTAATTTCATACAGAATCTAGATGAACCTTGTTTATACAAGAAGTGTGAAGGTAAGGTGGTGGCTTTTCTTGTGCTTTATGTTGATGACATTCTACTCATTAGGAATGATGTAGGGGCATTATCATCAATCAAGTTTTGGCTGGCTAGTACTTTCGATATGAATGATTTAGGATATGCGAGCTATATCCTTAGGATAAATCTCTTTCGAGATTGTGAGCGAAAGATAATGAGATTATCTTAAGCTGGTTATATCGAGAAGGTACTAACTAGTTTTTCCATAGATAATTCAAAAAAAGGTTTATTACCTTTAATGCATGGTTTAGTGTTCTCCAAGGACTAGTGTCCTAAGACACAAGAGGAGAGGAATCGTATGACAGGGGTTCCCTATGCTTTGATAGTGGGAAGTTTTATGTATGCAATGTTTTGCACTAGATCGAATATCTGCATTGTCGTTGGCATGGTCAGCAGGTATCAGTTGGATCCTAGTCCAGAGCAGTGGACAACTGTTAAGTACATTCTTAAGTACTTGAAAAGGACTAAAGATTACATGCTTATGTGTGGCGACAAAGAGTTGATTCTAGTAGGATACACTGACTTGGACTATATGTCAGATAAAGATTCGAGGAAGTCAACATCCAGAATCTCTTTACCCTCGGAGATGGTGCTATTAGTTGGAGGAGTATTAAGCATAAATGAATTATAGACTCAACTACAGAAGCTGAGTATGTGGCTGCTTGTGAAGCCGCAAAGGAAGCCATTTGGCTCAAGAAGTTCCTCATGGAACTCGGGGTGCTACCAACGTCGCTGTCACCTATTGTGTTATACTGCGATAATAATGGCACAGTGGTTCAGTCCAAGGAGTCAAGGAACCATTGAAAGGGAAAGCACGTAAAAAGGAAGTATCATCTCATACGAGATATAATCCAGCGTGGAGATGTGACTATCACCAAGATTGTTGACACGGAAATATTTTGTGTGCTCTTGTGTGCAATACCCAAGTGTAGGTAGACGTGAAAGTAGTACTGGATAAGACCAATCCCATAGAGAAGGTTTTAAACTAGTTATTTAGATTATACTCAAAAAGAAAATGAAAATTCAGAACTTAAGATAAGGTGTAGAACACGAAGTTCCACAATTAATAACTACGAAATTAAAGCAACTAAATTAAACTACTAGTTAACTTAACTAAAGCAGTAATTAAAAAGGTTTTTACTTTATAAAAGGGAACGTTGGGATCACACGAATCCACAGTGACCTTGCCATCTACCATGCAGTTACATTTAAGCTCTATGGATTACGTCTCTCTAGAGTATTCCATATTTTCTAAAGATAAAGATTCAATAGTCCTTTTATGACCGGGACTATATCATCATAATTGATTTAAATATGCATGAAGGTGGTTTAAAACAATAGTCAAGACTCGCACTCTGAATGGTGTTAGCATTCAACGTGGTTTGCAAAAATTATTGAAAAAAATGCCTTAAGGCTTAAAGTTAAGAAACTATTTTGACAAATTGAGCATATGGGGATAGTTTGATAACAAATCTCAAAAATAGAAAGTTTAGGAGTACTGCAAAGGATTAACCCAAGAATCAAAAGGTTCGATCGATCGATGCACTTTCGAATGATCGAACATCATCATCTCTCAATCAATCAAAATGTCTTCGATCGCTTGACTATATCTTTCTTTCGATCGATCGAACTAACTTCGATCGATCGAACACAGGTTTTATACTGCTGCATGCAGAGGCTGGAGATCACTGTTTCATCAAGATCTCCCAACTCTAGGACTACTCAAACATGATCTGGAGTACGGCAGATTCATTTTTAACATAAAAATTCATTAAGGGTGTGTTTGTTTGTGATTTAAACATACAAACTTCAAAAACTAGTGATTTTATCGCTACTACAATGTAAACCTACGATCATTTTTATTTATACAATTAAGAACTACTAGAAGAATGTAAGCAATCAATAATATGAAACCTGGATGACTAAAACTCGTGTTGAAAGCTGAAATCTTCAAAACCAATGTAATATTCAAAACATAACCTACAAAACAATCAAACTCTCTAGGTCTCTCTATATAAACTCTTAAACAGAATGTTGGGCATCCTTTGGGACATGTTTATAACTAATATATATATATGTATACTAAAACCTAAGGCTAGGGTTAAAAATACGTCTCTACTGCATGCGCGTAAATTCTGATAAAAGGCATGTTTGATCGATCAAACTTCATATTTGAATTACTCGAGCGCTTGAACATAATTTGATCGATCGAAACCTTGATCGCTTGGGAGTTCTTCGGTCGCTCAAACTCCACTTTTCATCTTGAATTGCCTTGTTTACAATCAAGCTTTTATTTTATCCTATTATTCATTCCTGATCACAACATAGCAGCATATCTGCACAAAACAACACAACTTATCATAGATTTATCACATTGTATAAAAGCTGGAATTGTAACTGAACTCACAAATATGTTAGGGAGTTGTATACTAAATTAGTATATTTCCTTCTTATAGCACGGTTGTATTTTACAAATACCCCCGCTTGTCACAACCCCCAACTAGCTTATTGCTAGTCCCTAGCGATAAAACGATAATAAAACAAGCGAACTAATACTACAATGACTAAAAGTAATTAAAATAAACTAAGACAAACCAACCTGATAGAAAGAGATACTTCCTAACTCACTTTCGTAGGAATCGCAGTTGCATTTAGCGAATGCAACAAGCCGTTAAACCCCTAGGTTCCCCCTAGTGGACGAGTGTTGTCTCGTGAGAGTTTATAGTGGATTTACCCACAAAATTCTCTATTTTTAAGTTTAAAAAGATAAAGAACAACTTTAAAACACTCTAATCTATTCAATTGCTAATTCAGCTCTATGATGACATAACAGTCTCAAACAAACCCTGAAAGAAATTCACATACTCCTCATGCCACCAAGATAGATATAACATATGTATCGCATTCATGTGTCCATGTGTGTGTGAAGTTAACAGCTATGCGTCAAACCTTGTTTAGAGTTATTTAGACTATTGTACCTTTAGAACTCGTAGTTTTAACTCAATTCTCACATTGGTTTACATTGAAAAAGGAACATCTCATAGAAACTTGCTTTATAATGATCACACATTGTATGAAAGCTTTGATAGGAGTGATATTTTGGTTACTAATGCTTTCATACTTGACTCTATGAAAAATGAACATTTAGAGTGTATAGTCTCACGAATAGAATACTACTTACTAGAGGAGTGAAATACTGTGGATAACCCAGTTTACAAGAATCATCAAGACTTTGAACTTTTGGTTTTTATATGGTAGATGAAGATGATGAGAGAGATAATATGCGTCTTAGTATGTGTTGAAGTCTATCTCCTCATTTTATTCCTTTCACATCTCCATCCGACTTCCCTTCTTTGCATAGGCTTCTTTTTCTTTTTCTTTTTTACTTATACACACTCCCTCTTCGCATTCAAGCGTTTCTTTTCTTCTTTATTTTATTATTATTTTTTTCTTTAGTAACTCCTACAACTACTCTTCTCCAACCACATACTTTGATAATTTATTCATATTAGCGGTCCATTGGGGTCAAGGTATAAGGTTAAGAGTTTGTATTCTCGTAATAGACTTGGAAATATTGAATCAGTGTGGGGTTAGAAATGAAACGACTTCTTGGATAAAGGTAAAGGGATATGTATAGATTAGGGAATGGGTAGCGATGGCTTAAATCATATTCTTAATTCCTTAGTTTTAGCATTTCAGTGTCCATTGAGTTTAGTTGGTAGGTCCTGAACGTTTTCCTCTAGTAAACAGCCAAAATAAAGAACAATTAAGACTATTTTAACGAACTTTCATAAATGTAATCAAGAAAAATAGTTCGAGTTTATGTAACAATTCCCTCAGAAATGAAGATTGGATCAAAAACTCACTAAGGGTAATTAGTTTCCACTACTCATTCTTTTAACACAACAGTCGTATTAACTCATTTTTAAGTTTTCTGCATAGCTATCAAATAGTGCATATGGATGTTGGATACATGAAAGGTTTACACATGCAATCATCCTAGTGATACTAGAAAAATGCGTGAATTTAATTCATAAAAAGATAAGACTAATATGAATGCAACATTTCTTAATAACAACTAATCAGGAGTGAAAGTTTAAGTTATTCCATCAATTAGGTTAAGAATTTTCAATGATTTTCAAATTTTTCAAATTTTTACAAATTTTTACTGAGGTTTTATGTTAATGAAATTTTCAAAGTTTCAAGGTGTTAAGTGTGGACATGTACAGGTGTATATCAATCTGCATCCCACCCCCAACTGAAAATAACAATGTCCTCAAAAGTTGATTTTCAGTAAAAATAAATGGGTAGCACCTGATCAAAGAAAACCAATGATAGCAAGCATAGCAACCTGTAAATGAACCATACAATCTCCAACCAACTAAGATCAATAGATATATCAATACGAAATATGATCCATACAAGTAACACCACCAATCACTGGAAATATAAAGCAATAATAATACAAAACAGTGATCACAATGTCCAACTATCCCAAAAAGAGTACTGAGAGAGTGAAGAGAGAAAGCAAAAATAAAATAAATACAACAAAACTTCCATACTCTCAACTAGCAGAAACTACTAATCATCAGCTATATCAGATAGAATCTCTATGGGCGCAGTTGGAGCATCAGTACCTCCACCCTCAGCAACAGCAAGAGCCATCGCCAGGACACTCACAGTCGGGTCAGTGGGTGTAGATGATGACGGGTCAGTCTCGACCTGAGGTGGTAGAGGTGGAGCCTCAGAAATAGTCAGTGGTACCGTGGAAGTGGACGGAGCAGAAGGAGCAACAGTTTTCGGTGGAGTAGTGGATGATGACAGAACAACGGTGGGTGGAGGTAGCAGAGCAGATGATGAAGGGACAGTAGTGGGTGGTGCATCCGGAGGGTGTATAGGTGTATCCAAAGACTGGGCTACCCCCAGCTGCACTAAAAGTGTGTCAAGCTGGGCAACCAAATGATCGACCTTGCCCTCGAGTCTCATCCGGGCCTCCCTCTCCTCGATAAACAATGTGTGGAGAGTCTGGAGAGACACGGAAGAAGACTCTCCCTAGGCTAGAGCCTGAGACCGCTGTCTCAGCTCGAACTGCTGCACCTCAATGACAGGATCGACCTTGTCATCAGAATCATGCTCCTCAGCCTCAGAAGGCATCCCAGAAGCTGCACCCTCTGTATCGGTGCCTCCACCCCTCTTTTTCTTTGCTCCCATCTTTGCTTTTCCTTTTCTTTATCTTTTTCTCTTTTGGGCATCAGAACATTGGGAAGCCGTCTCTCCAAAATGGCTGGAAGAAGTCTGAACCTTGTCAATGGGCAGCTGATGGAGTCCTGCCTGAGCAATGACTCGATGGATAGCCTAAGCACCTTTTAAGTGCTTCTTTGCGACGATGTAGCGGGTGGGGTGGATCATGAAATCAATATATAGGTGAGGCAAACAAACTAGATGCCCCATCCCCACCGCCTCAAGGACTCGTGCATGCTATGCTACTATCTTCTCCCAGTAGGATGTCAGTAAGATGCAGTTGCTAAGAATGAGGTGAAGCATGAGATAATCATCAGTGAGGTAGTGATCCTCAATCAATGATACGCCATTCCACTATGGAACGGCGCCGGTTGTGATCCCTAATATAATGGCAGATGGTGATGTCTCTGGAGCGTCTGGTCGATGGGGGAAAATATAGTCCGACACCTCAAGCACCCCTAGAGCAGGTGCGACAGTGACTGGGCTGAATATAATCTCTCGGCCACGGAAGAATGATCTATATGTGAACGGAGCGGCTGGATCTCAGATCATCATTGTACAAGCCTCCCACATCCATGGAAGATTTACTCTCTTAGCCTGAGAGAGTAAATCAAATCAATGAGGCATCGCTCGTATCCGCTAAGTACTAGGGAGCTGAGAGCCACACTGTCTCCAGAGGTCGCTCTATCATAACCTTCCGAGATTGAAAGTATCGGGTGAACCATTGTCGATCGAGAGTATTACAAAAACCGTGGTATGGGACCAGATAGGTATAGCGAGGTCAAAGGGCTTCTCTTTGTGATATCTAGTAACAAGATTCATGATGAGGAACCTGAGAGAAGAAAGAAAAATAGAAGTAATAAATCAAAACAAGAGAAGAAGAAAAAAAAGAAACTACTGTCTGCATGAAGTTCGATCGATTAAAAAAAGTATCGTTCAATCGCTCGAGCCTATCTCGATCGATTGAGAACAGCGAATCGCGGTAACGATTCAAAACAAGCATAAACAAGAAAAACTAAAGGAAATCTATAACCAAGGGAAACGTTAGTTGGTCTTACGACCAATGGGGGGCTCCCCCTCTCAGTTTTTATTGAAATGAATGAAGGGAGGGCATAGAAGCCTTACCTCGAAGAAAGCGTAGTGGAGAGGGTGAGCCGATGATGGTGATGATATGGGAGTAATCAGGCTCTCCAATTGATGGGTGTAAACGGGGTAATCAAAATTGCCAAAGCTCTTTCTCTCTCTCTATGTATAATTGCTTGAGAGTGAGAGTGAGAGTGAGGGAGAGAAAGAGACTGAAGAAGAGTACGATGGACACCTCGTTTAAATACAAGTCTCAATTGATCGAAGATTTTCGATCGATCGAACGTAGATTGATTGAAACATTGTCAAGCGCTTGAGAATTTTAGAGCTTCGATCGATCGAGAATGGTTCGATCGATCGAACATAGAATTCCAGTGATTCTATGAGTTAGTGAACCTGTGTACCCCCAACTCACAAAAACTATTTTGGCCATACAAGGATAGTCTAAAAGCAGTACAACACAGAATATACAAGCCAGAATTGATCCTCATCGTAATATGAAGTTGCAAATTTTATAAATATAAATATTAGTAGCATCCTTTTGCAAAATGATTTCCCCCAACTTGGCACGTAAGACCTTATTACAATGAAAGCCTAAAATTAAAACTAAAAATAACAAAGTTTCGTCTAGGATTACACTTCAATTGCTGAAAGATGGACAAATGAAATAATACAACTGAAGTGAACCACTATTCTTCGAACATGTAAACTTCCTCTTCCACAATTGCTTCATACTCCGCCAAATCATCGAAAACAGAGTCCAAAATTGACAATTCACGATTCTAGAAGGATCTGAAAGCATCAAGAATTTCGTCGAATATGTCTGAAACCTCTAAAGAATTGAGAGCGCAAGTAAGAGGTGATATTGGTGAGCATAACGATGTTATAGATAAAGGAGTGTAATTGCTCAGCCGTTCTTTCTCTTGTGGCAGAGTACCAAGAGACCCTATGGGAGGTCCATGAAATAGTAAGTACAGAAAGAACGCTGGTAGAACGTTGTGGTGCATAGTGATAATCCTGGACAAGAAAAAATAGAAGAAAATAAAAGGGAAATATGACAAGGAAAATAAGAAATAGAAACAAATGAAACAAAAGCGAGAAAAAAAAAAACAAAAGACAATATGACATTGTCCTAACCTCATGATTGGCATAAATGCCCAGCATGCACTAGCTGGTAAGGGACATTGAAGCCTGAACAACAACTAGCTCAAGTGCACGTAGAGGTATGGGACCAGCTCGATAATGAGAAAGTCATCGACATATGTAAAAATAGTGTTGTGGCGTTCAGGCACAACATCTTGTAAGTCATTCTTACCCCAAGGTTCCCACATCGAGTCATTCTCCCATTGCTGTAGGAGTTTATCGTCAACTTCACCAACAAAGTAACCCCCCTCTTCTCCTTCTTCTTCAGGGAGATCCATATTTTCAAAAGGATTGATGTCGAGGAGAGCTAGTGGGTAAAGGATGTATCCATGAGATATGTCGATGAAAACATTTGCATCTGGCCCATCATATAGTGAAAGACAGAATGCGACCTCCTCAGCTGTCCATGGGGTGTTTTGGTATTTAGAATGGGCCCAAGAGCCTATCGAATGGACATCATCGTCTCTCATTTTGGAACCTGTAGTTGAGTAATATGATGAATAGTGGATTTAGAACAATGTCACATTCATAGACGTAAGTAAAAATAACAAAATGCAATAGAAGTAACAAAATCAACAATTTGAGGACACGCTTTGGCATTTTAGGTGGAAGAATAGTTGGGCTCATCCAGTTGGATGTGCTCAGCTTATGTTTGGAAGTTTTCTAAGGGTTTTATCCTTTGGCCATTGACCTTGAAACTTTCATCGTTCTTGGGATTTATGAGCTCGACGGCCCCATGTGGAAAGACAGATTTAACGATAAATGGATATGTTCACTGGGATCTGAGCTTTTCTGGGAAAAGGTGAAGGCAAGAGTCATACAGCAAGACTTTCTACCCCGGCTCAAATGTTTTTTGAAAGATCGTCCGATCATGGCGAGTCTTCAACCTTTCTTTATGCAACTTCCTAGAGTCATACGCATCTCCACGAATTTCCTCGAGCTCTACAAGTTGGAGTTTTTTTAGCTGGCCTCCCTATTTAATATCAAAGTTTAATGAGCGTGTTGCCCAATATTCATTATGTTCGATCTCGACAGGGAGGTGACATGCCTTTCCCTACACTAGCTTGTACGAGGACATTCCCAGGTGTGTTTTATACACGGTACGCTATGGCCATAGAGCATCGGCCAATTTGTATGCCCAGTCTTTCTTGTTTGAACTAACAATTTTTTCAAGAATATGTTTTACTTCTAGGTTAGCCAACTCTGCCTGCCCGTTAGTTTGTGGGTGGTAGGCTAGAGCAATCTTATGATTGACCCCGTATTTCTTGAGGAGTGACTCCAAGGGCCTATTGCAGAAGTGCTTGCCTTTGGTCACTTATTAATGCCCTCGGGGTTCCAAAACGCGACAAATATGTTCTTTTAAAAAGGCCATTATTGTTCTATGGTCGTTGTATCTTGTTGGTATCGCCTCTACCCATTTTGATACATATTCCACAGCTAGTAGTATGTATTCACAATTGTTCGAATTTGGGAATGGACCCATGAAATCTATACCCCAACAATCGAATATTTTAATTATGATTATAGGAGTCAAGGCCAGTATTCACGTTGGCACGATTTGCAAAAGGAATAGGCATCCTCAAATACGATGGGCCAGTAAAAATTATTGTGTAAGACTTTTTGTGCGGTCTTTTGCGAAGCGAAGTGGCCACCGCATGCTTTTGGATGGCATGATGCTAGGATTATAGTTATATCCTCATTCAGAATGCAACATTTGATGACCTGATCAGCGTAATATTTGAAAAGGTACGGGTCATCTAAGAAGAAGTGACGTGCGAACGAGAGGAATCATTTTTAATCTTGATTTAACCAATGTCCGGGGTTTCTCCCATGACTATATAATTTACTATATCCGCATACCAAGGCAAACTGGAAACAGTCATCAGTTGCTCATCTAGGAATTCAACCTTGGTAGGTAGCGGTTCAGTATTGTCAACAAACGTTAATCGAGACAAATGGTCTACGACCACATTTTTTACTCCCTTTTTGTCCTTGATTATGAGATCAAACTCTTGGAGTAGGAGTATCCAATGGATAAGCCTTTATTTTGTATCTTTCTTGGATAACAGGTATTTGAGGGCCGAATGGTCCATAAAGCAGACAATCGGGGACCCTATTAGATAAGATCTGAATTTATCTAAGGTGAATACTATAGCCAGTAGCACTTTTTTAGTAGTTGTATAATTCATTTGAGCTTCATTCAGTGTTCGACTGGCATAGTAGATAACGTATGGCTTATTATCTTTCCTCTATCCTAGAACTACGCCAATAGTGTAGTCACTAGCATCGCTCATCAGTTCAAAAGGCAAACTCCGATTAGGTTCATGTACTATTGGTACAGAGGTAAGGAGGTCTTTTAGTGCATCAAAAGATGTTTGGCAACTTTTTGACCAATCAAATGGTGTGTCTTTAACAAGCAGTTGACAAAGTGGTCGGGAGATTGTACTAAAATTTTGGATAAATCGATGATAGAATCCCGCATGTCCTAAGAAAGAACGGATGTCTTTGACTATACAGGGGACAGGTAGATTCGAGTATGTCGATTTTTGCTTTATCCACTTGGATACCATTATCAAGCGAGGACTAATCCCTTGGTCACCATAAAGTGACACTTCTCCCAGTTTAGTACCAGGTGTTTGTCCTCACATCGTGCTAACACCTGTTCCAGGTTTTCTAAGCAATTGTCAAAACTATGGTCGAACATAGAAAAATCGTCCATGAAAACTTTGAGTATTTGTTCGACCATGTCACTGAAGATACTTAACATGCACTGTTGAAAAGTAGCAGGTGCATTGCATAACCCGAAGGGCATACGACGGTAAGCGAAAGTACCGAAGGGACACGTGAAAGTTGTTTTGTCCTGATCTTCAGGAGTGATTTTGATCTAATTGTATCCACTGCATCCGACTAGAAAGCAGTAGTACTTGTGACCCACCACTCATTCTAGCATTTGGTCCATGAATGGCAAAGGAATGTGGTCCTTCCGGGTCACTGTTCTCTATTGCATATCATATTGCTTGCTACCTGAATTATGTAGCTTTTGAATGATATTTTATCAATTGAAATTTTACACCCCTTTGGGCATGCTTAGATTAATAAATTTGATTAAAAGGATGTTGAGTAGTGGCCTATCGCAAGTTAGGATGAGAGAGGGTGTTTTAGTCCGACGGGCTCCTTCCTCTCTCATTCCATAATCCCCGGACCTAGTTAATCTCTGGTTTCTGAAAGATTAGTTTGCTTTAAAAACGGTTTCTTAATTTTCCTTTTAAAAATTAAGTGGCGACTCATTTTTTTTTAATTCGGAATTTAGTAAAGGATTTCAAAAGAAAAGTTGTGGGTAGAAAGAAAACCTGCGATATCCACAGGCATATTTCTATTTTCAGAATTCAGAGAGAGGGAGAGGGAGTGTTTGTGTGTGTGTTTATATATATACTCATGTATACACACACACACATATATATATATTCTTACACTCACACACACTCACACACACTCACATGGATTGAAGAAGGAGAAGAAGAAGGCCAGAAGAAGAAGAAAAGAGAAGAAGAAGAGAGAGAGAGAGAGAGAGAGAGGCAAAGAAGATAGAGGAGAGAGAGTAGCCACCATTGGAGCTTCCAAACTCAAATACACATTCCCAAACACCCCCTTGTGATCTAAGGTGAGTTCGAAACTCACTTGGTAACTTTACATTGATGTTAGAACATGTTTTGAATGAAGAAATGGAGTTTAAATGGTATTTCTTTGTATTTCTATATGCTGGACAGTCTTCACTGTGAAGAAGATGAAGTCCCAATCGATTAGACTTGTCCCAATCGAATGATATCCCAAGCGATTGACATTTATGGCAATCGATTGATATGCGATCTGTCACATCCCGATTTTTGGACAACTAAATATTTAATCCAGAGCATGTATCCAGACTAATATTCAATTTCAAAAACAACGAGAGTGACACCCGGCCTCACACAGGCTAATAAATAATTATTGAAAAGAGTATTTTATACTCATTAAAAAAGGACATGTGATTTTGTGTTTAAAGAAAAAAAACTCTTTATTATTAAACTAGAATTCCCAAACATTCATTTTCATTATAAAAGAAATTAAACTCCATTCCACATATTATATCATTTCGATTTACAAAAGAAATATTATGTTCATTCAATAAAACCCTCTTTACAGAGTTCAGCGGAAGGAAAATAAATAAGCCTAAAATCTATACATCCATTGGTCAGAGCAACTACAATGTTCCCAATACCCAATATATAATCCTTATTACAATTATACACTTGTGGTCCACACTGCCAGAAATAAAATAAAGTAAAAAAAAAAAGTACAACTCTAATAATAAACATCACTGCGACAATCTCTTCACCCAAACAGAAGCTCCAAAGAAAATCTCCAAATACTAAACCTGCACATACATTCGACTACGTTTCATATAGAAATGCCCCGAATGCATTATGCACCCGGGTCAGTATATAAAATACTGGTATGAGTTAACAAAAAAATATAAAACGAGTGTTAGGGAACAACGGTGTCCCATAGACTCCCAAAAGTACTCACAAAGAAAAACATAACCACCTCATCTCGTACAATATCGTTGCACAGAAAATAAACAATGTCATCACGCATAATTCATGTCGGGTTAGAACAGTAGTTCCACGCACATTCAAGACAGAACGGTAGTTTCCTTCAATGTGGTGGCAGTGGCTCCAACCTCGAATAAACACAACTGAATACTTACCGGTCGGATATCTATGGTGAGTCAGCCCTGCATAAAAGTTAGTGGACCCACCATCCTGTAATATATAGTTATCACAAACCAAGCAAACAAGTCCATAAACAAGATTTCCACATTCTAACTTAAACGTCGCATTCATTATTCCAAACTTATCAGTCTTATGAAATACTCCATTGTCATTATTTATTAGCCTTTAATTTATCTTTGTGTTCCCTAGGTTCACCACTTGGCCACCCTCCATGGTACAGCCCACACATATATCCCATGTGTGCTCGAACATACTACCAACACCCACTTTGGTGCCAGTTTGGTTGGGGTATCAACCAAACCAGGTATACACAACGGATGGCTGGTCAATATGTCAAGACGTCTATATAATATAAGCCGAGCATAAGGCTTAGGCCAGCTTGATCACACAGCCATTGGAAAAAAGTACACTCAACAAGTCTTAAGCCAGCTTGATCACGAGGCCACTAGAAAAAGAGTGTGAGGTACCAAAAACAATAATACAACAACAGGGAGTAGTGAACACTAAGGTCTTTTCCCAGTTTCTTACCATCTACGTTAATTCTCATAAGTACCCATTCATGAGGGTTTAATCACGTCATTAACCACTTCGGGAATTTATCATTTATTCCATGGAATATCATTATCCGATTATTCACGATAAGACCTTTTTTTGCCAAAATTCTATTCAAGTCTCTGGCGTAGTATTTTCATAATAATTATTTAATCACACAGAATAAGTTGGGGTTTCTTAACACAGCATATAAAATTGACACTCAACAATACTATTTAAAACAGTCCCAAACAGACCCTTACATTAAACAGTCCCAAAACCAACATGGACTAAAATTATTCCTCATAATGATTCTGCACAGAGAAACATCTCTAACAATATTCATAAACATAAATTCGAAAATCGGAGTTAACATTCACTGCTACTGTAATATAAATTTTCTGTCCAAACGGTGTAGAATTGGAAAAAACGCTATTAGACAAAAGTTGTGTAAAATTGCATTTCCTACAGGCTGTCGTGAACAGAATTACAAAAACTCTAACGTATGATTTATTATGAATTTTCTACTCAAATCTGATCCATAAAAACCCCAAATCCGAAAATTGAATAATTGCTCAAATGTATATTCAATGCTCATCTATAAATCTCAAATCACAACTTCAATTATTGTAAAAAAAAAACCTAAATCTCATAATCCATAACCATACTAATTTATTATTCTATACATTTAAATTTTTAATAAAACGAGATTGAAAGAAAATAACAAGTTAACTCACCGATTTAGGGCTTCATTGTTGATGATGATTTCGCAAAACAATATTTGGGGTTCCACTTTTCTTCTCTTACTCTTCTTCTTCTTCTTCTTCTTCTTCTTCTTCTTCTTCTTCTTCTTCTTCTTCTCTCTATCTCTCTCTCTCTCTCTCTCTCTCTCTCTCTCACACACACACACATACACACACACACACACACACACACAAATGTCTGTTCTCTCTTCTTCTCTCTTTTCCCCTCTTCCCTTTATTTTTTTGTTAATATGGGGGCTAGGGTTTCAATATATGTATATGTATACTACACACACAACACATGTCGGCTATCAGATTTAGGAGACCCATAGCTTGGTGGTTCACAATGATCGTAAAAGACTCAAAAGGACTCTTGGAAGTCAGCTCTATCTCTCAGAATGCTCAGAATGACCAAAATACCCCTGAAAGCCCGAAAACTCCCAGATTTGGTCCCAAAGTTCTGAAAACATGCTATGTCGTAAGAAAAATGATAAAATGAGTTTTTAAGTAAAAGTGGATGAAATCGTCAGCTCCCAGAGACCCCCGGAAGTCCCGGAAGTTCCCCGAAAGTCCCCGTTGACCGGTTTGACCAAGGTTTGACCAGGTTTGACCAGAGTTTGACCAAGTTTGACCAAGTTTGACCAAAATCGTCCGAATTCACCGGAATCATTAGAAAAGTATTAAAATGAGTTTAAAAAGAGAATCGCGCGAAAACGTCGGCTCCTGGGAGCTCCCGGAGGTTCCCAGAACTTCCCGGGAATCCCAGGTTTGACCAGTTTGACCAAGATTTGACTTTGGAATCAGGGCACCGAAACAATTTTTAAATATTTTTCATGGATACTAGAGGTCAATAGCTTTCCAACGGTATATCGCACATAATTCCTGGATTTAAAACGAATTTATTTTGAATTTCCGAAGGTGAAAAAGGCGATCAAATCAGCTTTTATCGCGAATACCGCAAAACTTTTCAAAGTGACCTATCCCCGAACTATTTTTTATGTAAAGTAGACTCCATTACCTTTCCAACGGTATATCACAATCCCAATTTGGAGTTCGTACGCATTTTTTGTGAATTTCGGACGAAATAGGGCCTTTTCGCGAATACCGGAACTTCGGGGGGCCTAAACAGCATTATCTGGACGAAGGGAGGAGCAGTGCCGCCGCGGCACTGGCCCACTGAACAGTGAGTTTTTGTAAATACTTTTGGGGTCCCATTTTGATTAATTAAAAACCAAAACGACGTAGTTTCATGATTTCAGATGTTTGGGACCAATAGGAACACTTCTAAAACCCCAAAACCACCCCAAATTGGCCTATATAAACCCCCCATTGCTCTTCATTTTGGGGGGGCCAAGTGCAAAGCTTGAAAAGTTGTAGAGAAGAAGAGAGATAGAGATAGGTTTAGAAGAGAGAAAGGGAGCTTCTCCCATTGATTTTCCATAAGAAAGTGAGTTTTATTCTTGTTTTCTTCCATCATCCTTCTATATACTTCACATTCAAAGTCCACTCCAACCCTCATTCTTGAGCATTCATGAGATAGGAAGCTACTTCCATGTCCAAATGTCAAAATCTATGAGTGAAACACCAAGCTACAAGTCCAAAATCACATTGATTATCATCTATTGATTGCTATTTACTTGCTTTGATTATATAAATGTTCATCTCTCCTCATCTCATTTCTTTTTCTTTTCTTTATTTACTTACTAGTTCATCATCATCTAAGTGATGACATGAAGTTTGGGGTGAGTGAATCCTTATGGATAGTAGCTCTTGACCTCAAAAACATGTTTGATAGATGATGATCATAACCTCAATACTTCCAAGGTATTCTTGAAATGTATTGAAGTTATGTTCAAAAAATAAAAATAAATCTCTCCAACAATCTTGGAGGTTCTTGATGATGAGTTTAATGTTGACATTTTAAGTGGCTATAATCCTTATTGAGTATTGAAAATGTGCTTTCAAAACATCTATTTCAAAACCCCTCTCAATCCCTCTCATTTGGTTTCAAGAAACAAAACTTTGTTTTCTCCAAAATCTTCAAAACAACGAGTCAAAACAGTGAGTGAGTTGAGTTCAAAGATTTCTCTAGAACTCAATACTCAACATATGGATGAAAGGTCACTTGTAAAGTCTTCCTAACTCATTGTAAAACACCCATGATTTTTGGTTTGACTTGGAAGTACTTGGAAATGGTCCATTTGGATCCCAATATTCCTTCCAAACATTCTGATTTTGCTGTCACAGCAGCTAGGTCCACTTCCAACCTCTTTTACAGAAAACTTTTCCAAAAAGGGTGGTTCTAACTTATTTTGCCCTTCAAATTCAATGTCTTAGGGAACTTTCTGTATAACATGGGCCTCTAGATCATTATTTTTCATTTTCTAAGATTTTTCAACATTTCAGTCGACGGTACGGACTCTGTTTCTGAGTGACCTTCATTGTTTATATGATTTCTCTCAATCTGTGATAGCTTATCAAGATTGGCCTTTTGGGTTGTGTTCTAGACACAATAAGGAACATCCCCATAAAAAATCATGCATTGAAAACATTCCTAACCCCTCTTTTCAAATTCCAAAAGATCATGCTACTGTTCTGTCCACTATTCACAGCAAGTACATTTCAACTTTCATTCTTTGATTTGATGCTCATATGCATTCCAAATTAGTTCATATCTTAGGAAGTAGTTCATACTACATTTGTACACATCCCATGTTAATTTCATTCATTCATTCATACACATTTTAGACTTCTAAGTCATTCTAGAAATCCATGTACACAAAACACACTACAACCTTTGCACATTTTAGATACATACATTGCATTCATGCAAGATTTGGGGTTTTTTGTAACTCTTAATCTAAGGAGATTATAAGGAATCAACTCGATCACCCGTTCATGCTTCCCCTTGATCTAATCATCATTTCTCATCCGTCCCGGGGATTGAGAGGTCTTCTTTTATCAAAGAATAACATGCATCATACTAGTTTGCTAAGCATATTTTGATTTCTTTGCTTATTTGTTTCAAGAACAATTCATGTCCCCCTTTAGATTAGGAAAACTTGATTAATTGATATATGATTAGACGATTTTTCCTAGGTTTATTTGTGTGATCTTTCACTTTACATTGCATGATATTTGATTTAGATCTTATGAATGATATTTTATCTTTAGATCTTCCATTTTCAAGTTTCTTATGTAATGTAATATACTATCATAGTATTAGTTGACGAACCATACATAGTATAAGATGATTATTTGGATGTTAATTGAGGCCCGTCGAAAGACGGGGCGAGTTGAGGGTGTTTTAGTCGCGACAAAGGCTCCTTCCTCTCTCGTACCAAAACCCCGAACCAAGTTCTTTGGTTATGAAGGGCCGGTGCCCTTTATCCATTTGGGTGAGTCAAATTAGGTTTCTTGGTTCCTTAAAGACCAAGTGGCGACTCTGTATCTGTTTTCAACAGACCTTTCTCTTTCTTTGATTCAAAAGTCAAACAAGTTTCAAAAACAAAACGAAGCGGCGGAATCCCGGTATCCACAATCTGGCGACTCTGCTGGGGATTTTTATTTTAAAACAAAATAATACAGAGGTTTGACTCATAAGAAGCATCCTTAAAATCATCTTTTTACTGTGTTTGGTTCACCGCATTGCACTCTTGCATTTTCCCCCCTCCGACTGTGTCTGAAACGCGGCGCTGACATTGTTCAGGTCTTGCTGTGCCAGGGCACAAGTCACCGTTGATACTGTACCTTCCAAGGTATATCAAAAAGAGTAAAAACCTTCGTACTGTCTCCCTGACGGTATATTGGAACTCTCGTCAACGGACCCTCTTTGACTAAACCCAGCCTTTGCATATAGATTCCTGTAGAACATTTCATAGGACTGTTCATTTATCTTTTCAGATAGGACAATGTGATATAACTGTTGTATGCCCTGGCGGGATTACCTGCGCGGTGTAGACGCTTATGTGGCATGAGGCAGAACTTCTTTCTTATGATCCCCAAGGCAATCACTTACATGTGACCACATTGAGTGACCTGCCTAGGCACCATGGTAAGGAAGTCTGCTCCATGTTCACAAAGATATACACCGCAAGCCTTGTTTGTTGGTCCTAGGACATAGGAGTATGAAAACTAGCTAGACAGTATGATCACCATCATAACCTGTTTTTCCCAGAAACTCTGTCCAGATATCCCAGATATAACCATATTAACCAGTTTTTCCCAAAAAAAAAAAAAAAAACTCTGTCTAAATCTCCCTGATTTCCCAGATATACCAGTTTCTCCCAAAAACTTTGTCCTATCTCCTAGAAACTCTATCCAAATTTCCTAGAAATATCCAAAGTACCTGTTTTCCCAGAAGCTCTGCCCAAATCTCCCAGATTCTCCAAAAATCCAACATCTCTGCCCAAATCACCCAGAAATGCCCAGATATACTTGTTTCCCCTGGAAACTCTATCCATATTTCTCAGAAATACCCAAAATACCAGTTTCTCCTAGAAGCTCAGTCCAAATCAACCATAAATCCTTTTTTCTCCTAGAGACTCAAATGACTTCTAGAAATTTCTCCGAATCTTCCAAACCCATGTTTCTCCCAGAAACTCTATCCGAAATTCCCAAAGTATCCCGGAAATCCCTGTTATCCCTTGGTGATCATACTGGAAAGTAAGGTTAGCACACTCTGTATGGCTAGGACCTTATTTGTTTAACTTCTATCTGTTAGAAGTAGGGGCATCATATAAATTAGGGCTTGCATCTGCATGCTTGTCTCATGTGCATGCACCATTCTCATCAGTCTGCGCACACTATCTCAGTCAGTCTGTGCATAAGTCAGTTCATCTTCCTTAACCTCACTGTCATTGTCTCTCTAGTCATCACTATTAGAATCTGATACACTCCTCTCGAATCTATAGGTCATTGTAGATTCCCAAAATCAGCCACTGAGATCCCCATCCTGGGTCAGAAGTTCGAACAGTCATTTGGTTAGAATCAGTCCGCCGAGAAAATTCAACATGAATCAGGAAACTTTGGAAGCCAAGGTCACTGAATTAATCAATCAACAGTCAGATCGGCTGACTCAAGTTCTGAAATTTATGGAAGAGTTCCGACAACAGCAACCACAGTACCCACCTAGGTTCCCACCACCACAAGGGTTTATGCCACCACCACCGCCTAGATTTGGACCGCCTCCCGAGAACAATGGGGAAGAAGAACGATTTCAAGAGGTCCCGCCGCCTGTATATGAGAAAAAGCTCCAAGAGAAAATGGACAAGGTCGACAAGCTTGAGAACATACTAAGGAAGAGTAAGGGAGTCAACGATTACATGTTAGATCTGGAAGGATTGTTTGAGCCCAACAAGGTGAGGCTACCCGAGAACTTCAAGATGCCTGAAATCGACCGTTTTGATGGAACTGGAAATCCGAAGAGCCACGTGAAGTTTTGTATGAGCATTTTCCAGTCAATGGGCTGCACCCATGAGCACATAGCTATGCTGTTCCCTCAAACCCTCCAGAAAGCCGCACTATCCTGGTTCCTAACCCTTGAAACTTCCAAGACCCGAGTTTGGGAAGATGTTGCTAGAACTTTCATTGATCATTACTCCTACAACCAAGAGCTTGATGTCACCATCCGAGATCTGGAAACTACCAGGCAGAATTTCAATGAGTCCTTCGCTGCATTCTTGAGCAGATGGAGGAATAAAGTAGCCCAAATGATCCACAGGCCTGCTGAGAAAGAGCAAGTACGTATGCTGGTCAAGAACCTGCAACCGGTATACCATGAAAAACTATTCTACCAATCCATCTCAACATTTGAAGAGTTGTTTGAGGTTGGGACTAGAATCGAGGATGCTATCTGTGAAGGCAAGATCAATGGAGCTGGGTCACTGAAAAAGGAGAAGAGACCCCATACCTTTGGTGAAGATCAAGAGAGCCTAGATGTCAATGCCTTAAGCCCATCATCAAGCCAAAATGACTGCAGTAAGAGGCACAAGAAAGGAAACCAAAGAGTCTTCACACCACTTAACATGAGCTTATCCTCCGCTCTCAATCAGCTTGTTCAAAAGGGCCACCTTGTACCTTTGGAGCCCAGTAAGCCTCCTAATCACCCACCTCCTGGGTACAATGAATCCAAGTATTGTGATTACCACCAAGACCAAGGCCATGAGACCGACAACTGTAAGAGGCTCCGTCACTCAATTCAGGATCTCTTAGATGATGCGTCGCACCCCAATCCAATTCACTACCTCGGTCTGGACCAACCCATGACCTATCCATTTCAATGATCCCCTTCGCTAAGGATCATGAATGTTGAACTTGTGCCAGTGAAGCGATGGTGTTTGGGACTTTTTGAGGATGCTCTTTAAAAAAAAAAAAAAAGAATAAGCGAGTCACTTGACATTCCATTTGAGACCGGGTCAAGTCCAGTCGAGTCTGTTGTGTGTTTTGTTTAGTCTTGTGGTCGAGTCCGTCTGTCATCAAGTTGTTATGAGTCTGTAACCTTCTCTAGTGATGGAATGAAGTCTCATTTTTCCTAATCTAATGTGCCTAGTCATAGATGCATGAATCGCTGAACTAAAGTGTCACTTTTCAAATTACCATGGATATTACTGTGCTAAAAAAAAATATATATATTTTTTTACTCAAACAAAGAAATCCTGAAAGGTCAAAGTCAATTTTGCGCTGACACCGATGAAGAGCCGAGAATTGCATAGCCTTACTTTAAGAATTTAAAGATGCTTTTGCTCAAATCTTGAAAAGACATACTTGAGACTGATTTGGGGCTTGCCCAACACCCTTTTCCCACCATTTCGAAGCCTTAAGCCCAATCCAATTGGGAGCCACGCAATCTGTCCGATTGAAAGCAATGCAAACTTAGCCCTTGATGATAGCCAAACATTTCAGTGAGTTTCATCTCCACTTTCAAAAAAAAAAAAAAAAAAAAAAGAAAAGAAAAGAAAAAGCTCGCTAGGTTGAAAACCCGAAAGGGCACCTAGGCAAAAGTTAGAGCTGAAAAAGGTGTTGATTTCCAAAATCTGACCCTAGCCAGTCGAAATGTTGGAGAAAATTTTGATGAAACAAATGAGAGAATCATACGCTTCAAGATACATCTTAAGAACGTGCCAAGATCACAATTCAAAAGGCACGGAATGACCACAAATAAATTCCGAGAGCTGACATGCACATTCTGGAATTCTGAGATTGCAATTGAAAGATCTCATAAGAATCGACTACATTAAAAAGCAAAATTGACTGGCTAGGCGAAAGTGAAAAGGATCAATCCTCAAAACAAAACAAAAAGAAAAAGAAAAAGAAAAGAAAGGGAGATTGAAACTGAATCTTTTTATTCAAAGCTACCACAAGTGGCTCAAGTTTGAACTTCTTTGACGATTGGTTTGAAAAACCCTCATACCTCAAACCCCTTATTTCAAGCCTTGCCTTGAACTACGCTCGACCTGATTCCCACTCGGGGATACGTAGGCAACCACATCGGTTCGGTCAACACCATCATAATCAAACCAATTTCCTTCAAGCCTTGCCTTGAACTACGCTCGACCTGATTCCCACTCGAGGATACGTAGGCAACCGCATCGGTTCGGTCACCCCACCTACCCAAAAATCAACCCGCTTCTTCCCAACCATGCCCGAACTACGTTGGACCTGATCCCCACTTGGGGGTACGTAGGCAGACTTTAAAAAAAAAAAAAAAAAAAAAGGGATGGCTCGCTAGGTCGAAAATTTGAAAGGACGCCTAGGCAAAAATTAGAGTTAAATCCAAGGTGAGCAATAACAAAAGAGAGAAAAGAGCTTGCTAGGTCACCTCACTGGTGCCTAGACAAAAGTTATGAGCATTTGAGAGATTAAAGTCACGGTCCATGCCTCAAGCCAGAAAATCACCTTCCACACTAGGGGCAAACTTCGGCTACCCGCCTCGTTTGCCTGACTTTTACTATCTACCCTTCACACAAGGGACAAACTTCGGTCACCTACCTCGTTTGCCCAAAACCTCCAATGAACATTTCTCCAAACTAGGGGCAAACTTCGGTCATTTACCTCGTTTGCCTACCGATCCCACTTCATGGCCTTCAAACTAGGGGCAAACTTCGTTTGCCACCCGATCCCTGTACACCAATGGTAAGCCTTCAAGTCACAAGCATTGTCTTGAACAGATGGAAATAGAGCATCTTTTATTCCATAAGCTAAGGCACTAATTCAAATCACATCTTGGGAGAAGCAAAGGAATTGATTAGATCAGTAGGGAAAAATTTTCAAAATAAGATTCACCATCAAAGTGATGCCACGTTAAGGTGAGAAGTAAACACAAAAAAGAAATGGTACATCATTTATGACAAGAGCACATTAAGTTTTGGTAAGTCGACCTTGTTTTATTTTGGTATCAAATGTGTCGTCCTCGTCCGTCAATGTCTGTCAAGTTTTTGAGTCTGTTGTAGTCTCAAATGTGTAAGTCAATAGTGACTAATAAAATTTTCAAATCAAGTTATAAAGAGCATGCCAATACAAGCAGGAGTACCAAACATCATTACTGCACCAGACAAGGCGTCAGCATGAGAAGCGTCCAAACTTGGGGAGAATTTCATCCCTTTCCAAACCGTCAAAAGTTAACCATCTTCGTTCATGCAACATAAGTCCATGAGTGGCTGTTGATGATCTTCCTTCGTCCAAGCAACATAAGTCCATGAGTGGCGGTTGACCATCTTTCTTCGATCATGCAACATAAGTCCATGAGTGGCTGTTGACGATCTTCCTTCGTTCATGCAACATAAGTCCATGAGTGGCTGTTGATGATCTTCCTTTCTTCATGCAACATAAGTCCATGAGTGGCTGTTGATCTTTCATCTTTCTTCATGCAACATAAGTCCATGAGTGGCTGTTGATGATTTTCCTTTCTCCTTGCAACATAAGTCCATGAGTGGCTGTTGATCTTTCATCTTTCTTCATGCAACATAAGTCCATGAGTGGCTGTTGATGATCTTCCTTTCTCCTAGCAACATAAGTCCATGAGTGGCTGTTGATCTTTCTTCATGCAACATAAGTCCATGAGTGGCTGTTGATGATCTTCCTTTGTTCATGCAACATAAGTCCATGAGTGGCTGTTGATGATCTTCCTTTCTCCTAGCAACATAAGTCCATGACTGGCTGTTGATCTTTCTTCATGCAACATAAGTCCATGAGTGGCTGTTGATGATCTTCCTTTGTTCATGCAACATAAGTCCATGAGTGGCTGTTGATGATCTTCCTTTCTCCTAGCAACATAAGTCCATGAGTGGCTGTTGATCTTTCATTTTTCTTCATGCAACATAAGTCCATGAGTGGCTGTTGATGACCTTCTTTCATCCTAAAGCAACATAAGTCCATCACTCTCCTCTTTCAAAATCAAAACCTTAACTGCAACAGGCCATCTCCGTATCCCTCATCACAAATAGAATGATACCTTGACTCTCATTTAAAGGACATATTTCCTTCTTCCTAACAGAGTACATTATCCTTCAGCTCCCGGAGGCCCTAACCGGCCCCCTTGGATTGAGCACCAAAAGAGATTCTCCGAGAACCCTACATCATCCCCCGAGGACAGAAACCGATAGATACCAGCTCCCGGAGGCCCTGACCGGCCCCCTTGGATTGAGCGCCAAAAGAGATTCTCCGAGAACCCTACATCATCCCCCGAGGACAGAAACCAATAGATACCAGCTCCCGGAGGCCCTGACCGGCCCCCTTGGATTGAGTGCCAAAAGAGATTCTCCGAGAACCCTACATCATCCCCCGAGGACAGAAACCAATAGATACCAGCTCCCGGAGGCCCTGACCGGCCCTCTTGGATTGAGCACCAAAAGAGATTCTCCGAGAACCCTACATCATCCCCCGAGGATAGAAACCGATAGATACCAGCTCCCGGAGGCCCTGACCGGCCCCCTTGGATTGAGCGCCAAAAGAGATTCTCCGAGAACCCTACATCATCCCCCGAGGATAGAAACCGATAGACCCTAACCGGCTCTTTTGGATTGAGCATTGCGAGGTCTGACCAACTACGAGAGATTCAGAGATGGATCCTGGTTTTAGGTCAAGAATTGAAGAGAGATTCTAAGAGAGTCCCCTACTATCCCAGCGGAAGATAGCAGAAGTCCGAACCGATTCTCCAGCCTTGTCATCATAAGGATCGGCCAAAACATCACCCGCAGTCAAATCACCCCGATTCCCTTGGCAAGCACTGTCTATTCACAATTTAAGGACCCGTGTCCACTGATTATCATGAGCTTTCTCACCTGTCAGTCATTATGAGTTTCCTCACTTATCGTGAGCCTCTTCACTCCGGTTATCTCACCTATCCATTATCGTGAGCTACCCCACTTATCATGAGCCTCCTCATTTTGGTTATTATAAAACTGTCGGTTATCTTGAACTCCCTCGCCTATGGGTTATCCTTAGTTGTCATCCTCAGGGACCCCACATCTGACTACATTCTCTCGCAAAGCACACTTCCCAAATTCCAGAAGTTTGCTCCTAAACCCAGAGACTTCTAAACCTTGATGTCCTTATCCGAGTCACCCACCGCATCACAGTCGCAAACACTAGCACAACACCAGCCCACTCGGAGTGGCACACCCCACAACACTTGCTCATACTAGGGTCACAACACTAGACATGATAGGACTCATGACACAATTCATATCACATCCATACATTGCATATCACTCTTATAGCATAGCATCCGCCTGATTGTTGTGTATGTGCATGTATGACCGACTCCTTGCCCTGAACTACGTCCTGGTCTGATTCCCCTTGGGATACGTAGGCAGCTCCAGCACTGGCCTCAGCATTTTTTTTTTCATCATTGCATCTTTTGCAACGTTTTTATCCTAAATCTATAGCCTCCAAAAAGTCCTGTCTCTTCAAAACTTTGGCACTCGCTTGCGACATGCGTTGCCTCGCAAGTTCCTGCCAAAGAGGGACAAACTGTAGACACCCCATTTTGTCGGCTATCAGATTTAGGAGACCCATAGCTTGGTGGTTCACAATGATCGTAAAAGACTCAAAAGGACTCTTGGAAGTCAGCTCTATCTCTCAGAATGCTCAGAATGACCAAAATACCCCTGAAAGCCCGAAAACTCCCAGATTTAGTCCCAAAGTTCTGAAAACATGCTATGTCGTAAGAAAAATGATAAAATGAGTTTTTAAGTAAAACTGGATGAAATCGTCAGCTCCCAGAGACCCCCGGAAGTCCCGGAAGTCCCGGAAGTTCCCCGAAAGTCCCCGTTGACCGGTTTGACCAAGGTTTGACCAGGTTTGACCAGGTTTGACCAAGTTTGACCGAAATCGTCCGAATTCACCGGAATCATTAGAAAAGTATTAAAATGAGTTTTAAAAGAGAATCGCGCGAAAACGTCGGCTCCTGGGAGCTCCCGGAGGTTCCCAGAACTTCCCGGGAATCCCAGGTTTGACCAGTTTGACCAAGATTTGACTTTGGAATCGGGGCACCGAAACAATTTTTAAATATTTTTCTTGGATACTAGAGGTCAATAGCTTTCCAACGGTATATCGCACATAATTCCTGGATTTAAAACGAATTTATTTTGAATTTCCGAAGGTGAAAAAGGCGATCAAATCAGCTTTTATCGCGAATACCGCAAAACTTTTCAAAGTGACCTATCCCCGAACTATTTTTTATGTAAAGTAGACTCCATTACCTTTCCAACGGTATATCACAATCCCAATTTGGAGTTCGTACGCATTTTTTGTGAATTTCGGACGAAATAGGGCCTTTTCGCGAATACCGGAACTTCGGGGGGCCTAAACAGCATTATCTGGACGAAGGGAGGAGCAGTGCCGCCGCGGCACTGGCCCACTGAACAGTGAGTTTTTGTAAATACTTTTGGGGTCCCATTTTGATTAATTAAAAACCAAAACGACGTAGTTTCATGATTTCAGATGTTTGGGACCAATAGGAACACTTCTAAAACCCCAAAACCACCCCAAATTGGCCTATATAAACCCCCCATTGCTCTTCATTTTGGGGGGGCCAAGTGCAAAGCTTGAAAAGTTGTAGAGAAGAAGAGAGATAGAGATAGGTTTAGAAGAGAGAAAGGGAGCTTCTCCCATTGATTTTCCATAAGAAAGTGAGTTTTATTCTTGTTTTCTTCCATCATCCTTCTATATACTTCACATTCAAAGTCCACTCCAACCCTCATTCTTGAGCATTCATGAGATAGGAAGCTACTTCCATGTCCAAATGTCAAAATCTATGAGTGAAACACCAAGCTACAAGTCCAAAATCACATTGATTATCATCTATTGATTGCTATTTACTTGCTTTGATTATATAAATGTTCATCTCTCCTCATCTCATTTCTTTTTCTTTTCTTTATTTACTTACTAGTTCATCATCATCTAAGTGATGACATGAAGTTTGGGGTGAGTGAATCCTTATGGATAGTAGCTCTTGACCTCAAAAACATGTTTGATAGATGATGATCATAACCTCAATACTTCCAAGGTATTCTTGAAATGTATTGAAGTTATGTTCAAAAAATAAAAATAAATCTCTCCAACAATCTTGGAGGTTCTTGATGATGAGTTTAATGTTGACATTTTAAGTGGCTATAATCCTTATTGAGTATTGAAAATGTGCTTTCAAAACATCTATTTCAAAACCCCTCTCAATCCCTCTCATTTGGTTTCAAGAAACAAAACTTTGTTTTCTCCAAAATCTTCAAAACAACGAGTCAAAACAGTGAGTGAGTTGAGTTCAAAGATTTCTCTAGAACTCAATACTCAACATATGGATGCAAGGTCACTTGTAAAGTCTTCCTAACTCATTGTAGAACACCCATGATTTTTGGTTTGACTTGGAAGTACTTGGAAATGGTCCATTTGGATCCCAATATTCCTTCCAAACATTCTGATTTTGCTGTCACAGCAGCTAGGTCCACTTCCAACCTCTTTTACAGAAAACTTTTCCAAAAAGGGTGGTCCTAACTTATTTTTCCCTTAAAATTCAATGTCTTAGGGAACTTTCTGTATAACATGGGCCTCTAGATCATTATTTTTCATTTTCTAAGATTTTTCAACATTTCAGTCGACGGTACGGACTCTGTTTCTGAGTGACCTTCATTGTTTATATGATTTCTCTCAATCTGTGATAGCTTATCAAGATTGGCCTTTTGGGTTGTGTTCTAGACACAATAAGGAACATCCCCATAAAAAATCATGCATTGAAAACATTCCTAACCCCTCTTTTCAAATTCCAAAAGATCATGCTACTGTTCTGTCCACTATTCACAGCAAGTACATTTCAACTTTCATTCTTTGATTTGATGCTCATATGCATTCCAAATTAGTTCATATCTTAGGAAGTAGTTCATACTACATTTGTACACATCCCATGTTAATTTCATTCATTCATTCATACACATTTTAGACTTCTAAGTCATTCTAGAAATCCATGTACACAAAACACACTACAACCTTTGCACATTTTAGATACATACATTGCATTCATGCAAGATTTGGGGTTTTTTGTAACTCTTAATCTAAGGAGATTATAAGGAATCAACTCGATCACCCGTTCATGCTTCCCCTTGATCTAATCATCCTTTCTCATCCGTCCCGGGGATTGAGAGGTCTTCTTTTATCAAAGAATAACATGCATCATACTAGTTTGCTAAGCATATTTTGATTTCTTTGCTTATTTGTTTCAAGAACAATTCATGTCCCCCTTTAGATTAGGAAAACTTGATTAATTGATATATGATTAGACGATTTTTCCTAGGTTTATTTGTGTGATCTTTCACTTTACATTGCATGATATTTGATTTAGATCTTATGAATGATATTTTATCTTTAGATCTTCCATTTTCAAGTTTCTTATGTAATGTAATATACTATCATAGTATTAGTTGACGAACCATACATAGTATAAGATGATTATTTGGATGTTAATTGAGGCCCGTCGAAAGACGGGGCGAGTTGAGGGTGTTTTAGTCGTGACAAAGGCTCCTTCCTCTCTCGTACCAAAACCCCGAACCAAGTTCTTTGGTTATGAAGGGCCGGTGCCCTTTATCCATTTGGGTGAGTCAAATTAGGTTTCTTGGTTCCTTAAAGACCAAGTGGCGACTCTGTATCTGTTTTCAACAGACCTTTCTCTTTCTTTGATTCAAAAGTCAAACAAGTTTCAAAAACAAAACGAAGCGGCGGAATCCCGGTATCCACAGTTACACGATCCAATCGATTGAACTTTTGCCAATCGATTGGTACTATTTTTATACCAATCGATTGAACCCTTATCCCAATCGATTGGAAGTTGCAGAATGATGATAATCTTGTCTCATTTATATTATAACTATTTAGTTGTTTATTTACTAGTATTTCCAGCATGCTTGATTGTTGTAATACAGACGTGATAATGAGTTGATGCGTTATAGAATAGTAGTAACGATGAGTTTTAAGGGATAATGATTGTGACGTTAGATAACGTATTAGTTGTAAATCCTTTGGAGTTAACATTCATTTCATTCAGAGTAGTCAAGTCACATTGGGATTGTCATGTGTCGATGTTAGAGTTGAACTTAAGTAGGTTTGTTAAGATTCGAGAATCTTGCGTGGGCAGGCTTTGGTCGATCATATATTCTTAAAAGCGGTAGACAGACGAAGATGTCTACAACTACGGTGGACCGAACCATTTGCCATAAGATAGCCAAATTATTTAATCATATATTCTTAAAAGTGGTAGAGAGATGAAGGTGTCTACGACTGCGGTGGACCGTGATCAGTGGTAGACGTCGCTAAGTCGTGGCATAGAATGATGTACTATTGCTTAAAGTTTTATATCCCTGTAGTGCGGTGGACTATGTATATGTTCTTAAAATCTAGGGATGGATTGACATGGTATCCACGACTGCAGTGGACTGTGCATATGTTCTTAAAAGTGGTGGACGAAGCAATGGTTTATCCTTAATAAGTGAACTACTATCGAGTCTGTTCTTCTATCATAATGTATTGTCGGTCTTAAAATGAGTAAGATGCTAATAATCGGATCATCGGAATGATTAAAGGAGTTACCCTCACTGAATCTTAATGGTTATCATTATAACTTCAATAGTTGATACCCTGTCAGTATCTAATTCACTCAGCTTTCATTAAGCTGACAGCGTTTATGCCGTTGGACATTTCCATGTTCCAGCGCACCCTGGTTATGACTATACAGGTGGCGGACCTGCAGGCGAGGACTACTACGCCGGTGACGATGTCCCTACGGAGGACTAGCCCAAAGGAGGTCAGGCAGAAGAAGACTACTACGCCAAGGACTACCTCTACGCCAATTAAAGATTAGGCTAGACTATAGTTTGATTATCTTTACTATTTTCCAGACCTTTTGTAACCAGGCATATGTTGCCTAAACATTTGTACCTTCGCTGTGTTCTATTTTGATTCAAGACTCTGATGTATAATAGTTAGTAACCTCCTTTTTGATATTAAGTTATGTTTTAACCAGAACTTAGATTTAATCCTTGTCATCTCCTTTACTTATTGTTGCTTAGTACTTGCGTGGTGTGGACAATCATGTGACTTCACTAATCACTGCCTTTGGACCCAAAAAAGGAAATTTATTTTTCTCTATTTTTTGCCATTCCAGGGCGTGACAAGACTGTAGTCTTGAATGGTAATCTTGAGGAGGACATTTATATGCAACAACCAGAAGGGTTCATGGCTGGTCGGAAAGGTAACTTGGTATGCAAGTTGCAAAAGTCCATTTATGGGCTTAAGCAGACATCCAGGAGTTGGAACATCGTTTGGTTTCATACAGAATCTGGATAAACCTTGTATAAACAAGAAGTGTGAATGGAAAGTGGTGGCTTTTCTTATGCTTTACGTTGATGACATTCTACTCATTAGAAATGATGTAGCAGCATTATCAACAGTCAAGATTTGGCTAGCTAGTACTTTCGATATGAAGGATCGAGGAGAGGGAGCTATATCCTTGGGTTAAAGCTCTTTCAGGATCGTAAGCAAAAGATAATGAGATTATGTCAAGCTGGTTATATCGATAAGGTGCTAACTAGGTTTTCAATGGATAATTTGAAGATAGGTTTGTCACCTTTTAGGCATGGTTTAGCATTCTCCAAGGACCAGTGTCCAAAGACATAGGAGGAAAGGAATCGTATAGCAGGAGTTCCCTATGCTTCGACAGTGGGAAGTCTCATGTATGCGATGTTATGCACTAAACCAGATATCTGCTTTACCGTTGACATGGTTAATAGATATCGATCGAATCTAGGTTCAGAACACTGGACAGTCGTTAAGCACATTCTTAAGTACTTGAGAATGACTAAAGATTACATGCTTATATATGGTAGTAGTGAGTTAATTTTAGTGGGATACACTGACATGGACTTTATGTCAGATAAAGATTCAAGAAAGTCGACATCTGGACATCTCTTACCTTGGGAGGTGGTGCTGTCAGTTGGAGGAGCATTAAGCAGAAATGCATTGCAGACTCAACTACAGAAGCTGAGTATGTGTTTGCTTGTGAAGACGCAAAGGAAGCTGTTTGGCTCAAGAAGTTTCTTATGGAGCTTGAGGTGGTACCAGCGTCGCTGTCACCTATTACGCTTTATTGTGATAATAGTGGGGCAGTGGCTCAGTCCAAGGAGCCAAGGAACCACGGAAAGGGAAAGCACGTAGAGCAGAAATATCATCTAATCTGAGATATTGTTCAACGTGGAGATGTGAATGTCAGCACGATTGCCACCTCTGACAATCTTGTTGATCCGTTTACAAAAGCCTTGCCGTAGAAGGTCTTTGATCGTCATTTAGATAGTCTAGGTCTCAGATGTAGTCCTGTATGGTTGTGAGTGCAAGTAGGAGTTTGTTGGTTTGTGCCCTCAAACCATTACTTTATGTATGAGACATTGACATTTTAATATATGGATATCAGCTTTACATTTCATTATGTATGTTTCTTTCATGAGATGATTGTTTAATCCTTAAGTATCATAGTAGGTAATTCGTGTGTATGAGATACATACAAGTGAGATACGAATTACTATTCTTTAATACTTCGAACTTGTCACAGTGGATGATGAGACTGGATATCTCATCAGGTATACACTATAGCATGATTAACTACTATTGGATGGAGTGATAAATCTTAATTAGTAAAGTGTGACTCTTAGTTAATATGCTAGTGCTTATAGTGCATTGACGGACCTAAGCTTTCCTATTGACACTCAAGGCTATCAAACAGTCGATAGGAACTCATAACTTGTATAAGGTACGTACAAAACAACGGTGTGAGGGACGTAAACTTGTTTTTTCAAACAACGTATTTATACATGCTTCGATCTGAAGTTTAGTCACTATTATATTAGTTTCTTATCCATTGTATCCAACAACATGTTGGTGTAGGGAGCTCAATAGCAATTAGCTAAAATAGCTTTTTATCTATTTTAACTAAAAGGCAAAGAAAATTGAAGTAACATGGTTGGAGTCTTGGAGATGTTCTTATGTCCCTTTGGTGAATTAAATTGAGTGAAGGATACGATTAAAGAATTTTATTCTGTGTTTTAACTAGTTTTATCTGGGGCTGGCAAATGAAGCCCGAACCTACTAGCCCTGGCTAATAGGATACCAAGCGAGCTGAAATTTCTGATTGAATTCGGTCTTTGTGCGGGAATAAATGCTAAAACTATTTGATTTTGGGTCCAATCAAAGTTTCCTTTCTTAATTGTATTATTACCATTAGCTTCTTGGGATGTATGTCCTGTTTGGATAGTTTTGCCTCAAACCTTGCTTATGAGGCTTTTGAGGTTGTTACTACTAGGTATTCATTACTTATCTCCTATTAGGCTTGTCAATGGACTGGATCTTGGCTCGGATTTGATCCAGATCCTGTACTTTTAATGAATCTGAGCATTTTTGTAAATCTATATCCATATCCATATCCAGATCCGTTTAGAATGTTAGGTTGACGGATCAGATATGGTTTTGTGGTATCCGATCAGCCTAAGATCCTGATCCGAATAAGAATACACTCTGCATAAAATTGAACAACACATATAGTATACATGCAATACACTAGATTATACATATTTACTTTTAGTGGTATATTATTTTTATTTAAAGATAGGATTTTTCAACATAATCAAGTGTATTGATGGGATGGGTTAAACGTTGATTGATTTTTGTGTATGCATAGAGAAAAAAAAAAGTTTCTATGGTGATACTAGAATACATTAAAATAGCTAAGTTGCCATTTTAGATCTGACAAACGGATCTGAATATTCAGATCTGATCAAATCTGGATATGGATTAAATAAGTCATATCTGACAAATAAATGGACTGAATCTGGATCTGATTTGTGTGAATCCGATCTGTTTACAGGCCTATCTCCTATGCTCTAGATTCTTGTATTCAACGTTGTCCACACTCTTCATGGAGGATAGCATAACCCACCTTTTACCCTCTGAAACTAGGAAAAAAGGGGGTTATTTATCCTACTCTACTCTTCCATGTTTAGTGCTTAGTTCGTGTTTGTTTTGTCCTTTCTTTTCTATTTTTCTGTTTAGGGATGGCAATCAGACCCATTTGTGCAAGTCCCCGCCCCTCCCCGCCCCTAATGGGACGGGTTTGGGAAGCTCTGCAATAGTATAGGGGCAGGTTTGGGGGAGGCTGATGAAACCCGTTACGGGTTCGGGTTGGGGGTGGGGTGGATTACGTAACCCGTTTAAACCTTCCAATCCCATATCAGTTTTTAATGCAACAAGTAATAGACTTTCAACTTTATAAGAAGTCAGTAATATGGCTTTCAGCTTAAAAATGGATAGACTTGTCTGACTTTCATCTTGGAAATTGTTCCCTTAAAAAAATAATGTAGCCTTTAAGTGGTCCCGTGAACCAACAGTAAAAATTTGTTCTTTTTGTGCATTGGTATGTGTGCACTAATTACTCCATACACTGGTCTCGCTAATTATCGGGCTGACCGGGGCGGGGATGGGATGAGCTAAGGAAATCGGGGTCAGGGTGGGACAACTAGTCAATAATGACGGGGCAGGTCTAGAAAGTATGCTTGTATACTGGGGCGAGGTCGGGAAAGGGCTACCCCATACCCTACCTGCCCCATTTGCCATCCTAGTTCTATTTTGCTTATTACTCCGTATTATTATTATTTTCATTTAAAAATGTTACTACAAAAGCACATATGTTTCAATTCACCTGGTTTGGTTTACAGTGATATCGTTTCATTTAATTATTTAAAGAATGCACACAAGTTGGATTATTTGAAAAGCCTTCTATTATTTTTTTTTCAGCCCGTTGAAGATCATTTCAACAAAGATGCCAATGCTAAGGATCTGCTGAAAATAGTGAAGGTATTTATTCATTTTTCCCTCTTGTGTCATAGTTTTCTCTATAATATTAACAGTACTAGTAATTGCCTGTGCCCGTGGGCACAGGGCGGTTTTAAAGTGTCATCAGTTCAAACCATAAGGAGGTAAAACTTGCCTCAAAGAACTAACGACTTTGCAATCACTAATTAGCATCATTCACTTAAAAAGGAAACAAAGAGAAAACTAAAAAGATACAACTGAAACAGCAAAATAGAACATATACCACAAATTGGTAACTAATGGAAGCACTAACTGTTTCTATTAATTCCAGCCGCCATTGAGAAATGTTACAACTATTAAAGCATGTTTGTGGCCTTGCTTGGGCTTTGTATTGGGCCATTGAGGGGCTTTGGGATTGGATTGGGACACTTCATCTGGTTGCTGAGAGACATTTTTACTTGCAAGCTACATGCAATAAAATTCAATTATTGAGAATAAAGAACTCTCTCATGCCTTTTCATTCTCCTTCTATTATCTGGATTCCTTGCCAATCCTTGGTTCCAAATGACTGTCCCATGCTTTGCTACCTGAAAAAATTTGTGATTCTTTTACATTCTCACAAAGCAAATATTGCCTCAACCAAAGTTTCAATCCACTACAAAAAGAAGCAAAAAATGATATCAAGCAACTGAAAAAGTAAAGATATGACTACAGTCAGGGTCAGCTTCATTTTATATTGGGACCAATTTACCCACTTCAAGGGCTCTGACCTAAAAAAAAACTATAAAACTACAGATAACAAAAGTAGACGTATAAAAAAAACCCAGAAACAAACCTCGGACCTGAAGTAGAAGCTCTTTCAGACTGAATTCAAAATTTAACCTGAACTTTGCAATCCTTATCACTTCAAGCACCAAACTGAAACTATATGCAACCCAATCCGATTTCAGCAAGATCTAACCCATAAATCTCCCAAATTTGGAAATCAAAATTTGGGAACCAAATTTGGAATTCAAAATTTGGGAATCATTGCACAACCAAACTGGGGTTTTGAACAAAAGAAGAAAAAATGTCATGACTACTGGTTTAAATACTTGGGTTTGGTTTCCCTACCAAAATCCAAGATATATACATGACAGGAGGTCAACCCAAATATGGATAAAACATCAATTACTGATAAATTAAAAGTGCTGATCAAATTGAAAGAGTTGATCAAATGAGTATGAAAAATAAAGATTCATTGGACTGAAAATTAGGATAAACAAACCCTAACAAAAAAAATAACTCTGGGTGATTCTGATAAAAAAAAATAAATCCAACATTACCCTTAGTCCCTTCAAGCTTTCATCTTTCATAGTGGGGTTGACAACCCACATGTTTGATTGTTAGCCTCTAAGGAACTTTGTTCACTTGCGAAGCCCCCTCCAAATACCTAAGACTTATCCTTGTGTGATCCAAGGTTGGTAACATGACCCCTAACCCTTTCTCCCTTAATCAAATCAAACTTGTTAATCTAGCTCACTTGTAGTAGTTAATCCTAGCCATTGTCTAACTAGTTAACTTAATTAGTTATCGTTTTTACATTAGTATTGCTTGCGTGCTAGTTCTAGGGTTAGTGTCAGAGAACCTCAAATCAACCATCTTTTCTTTCTTTTTGGTTATTAAAGTAGTGTATTCGAGTCTTGAAACTATAATCTTCTAGTCTAGTCCCTGTGGAAATCGACCTCGTACGTACCCGAGTATTACTTTTTATGATTGATTTGCACTTGAATCATACATATCCTGAGAACGAACAAGTTTTTGGCGCCATTACTGGGGACTAGACTTCCTGCATTTTAATGGACCCAGATACCCTACTCTAATATTTTAAAGCATAACGGTGTTGGCAGCAATCCTTTCGTCGAACATCCAAAATCTTCAAGCTCAAGCTCATATTGGCATCCACAATCTTCATCACCGACGCCTTCCGAATCTTTATTTTTTCAACCATCTACCGATTCTGCCGCAATGGGCGACAATTTGAGTGAACAAGGTGAGAGAAATTATCAAAGGGATAATGCGTGTCCCCTTAAGGACTATCTCCATTTGGAGAGAATTTCTACTCTGTCTTATATTGTTTTCCCTTACAATGCTAGACAATTCCACTACTGCCTCGGAATGATCTTGCTGCTTCCTACCTTCCACGGTATGGATAAAGAACAACCCTACCTTCACCTTAAGGAATTTGAGGATGTATGCATTATGTCTAGCGATCAAAATTGTTCGGAGGACATTCTCCGACTCAATCTTTTCCCATTCTCTCTCAAGGACAAAGCTAAAACATGGCTCAATTCCTTGAAACCTCAATCCATTGGGACATGACACGAAATGCAATCCCAATTCATAAAAAAAATTCTTTCCCATGCATCGCATAAACACTCTTAGACAAATGATTCAAAGTTTTAAGCAAGGGGAATTTGAGTCATTCACTAGGTGTTGGGGGAGGTTTAAGAACTTGCCCAATACTTGTCCTCATCATAACTTTGAGAAATGGAGGTTAGTCTCGACCTTCCATGCCGGACTCCAACTCCCCTCCAAACAACTCATTGAAATCATGTGCCATGGACAGTTCATGATGCTTCCCCCCAAGGAGGCAGAGGCACACTTTGAGTATGTGGCCTACACAACTCAAACTTGGGACACATCAGATCCCCATGATAGGAGTACCAATAAAGCAAAGCCGGCCGCCACTGCTCCTCCTCCTAAGTTGTCCTCTCCCAGATTCCTCGAACTCAATCAAGAGGATGATTTTCGTGCTAACATTTCCAAACTACAAAGAAAAGTTGAAGCAATGGTAGCACCAAACTACAAAGAGGATGATTGGGTTGCATCCTCGGACCTGAAGTAGATCTTTCAGACTGAATTCAAAACTTAAACCTGAACTTTGCAATCCTTATCACTTAAAGCACTAAACTGAAAACTGTATACAACCCAATCCGATTTTAGCAAGATAAAACCCATAAATCTCCCAAATGTGCAATTCAAAATTTGGGAACCAAATTTGGAATTCTAAATTTGGGAATCATTGCACAACCAAACTGGGGTTTTGAACAAATGAAAACAAAATGTTGTGACTACTGGTTTAAATACTTGGGTTTGGTTTCCCTACCAAAATTCAAGCTATATACATTACGGGAGGTCAACCCAAAAATGGATAAAACATCAATTACTGACAAATTAAAAGAGCTGATCAAATGAGTATGAAAATTAAAGATTCATTGGACTGAAAATTAGGATAAACAAACCCTAACAAAAAATAACTCTGGGTGATTTTGATAAAAAAAAAAAAAAGAAAGAAAGAAAAAGAAATCACAAGCTCACAAATAGGTTATGAAGGTTAGTCACAAAAATCACAGGCTCACAAATAGGATAATGACAAAAATCACAGGGTCAAAAAAAATCATAAGATCACAATTTCCTGAGTCATCGTTTGTCGGTGATCAGGGATGACTGTGTGTTTGAGACGGCTAGGGAAGAGAGAGAGGCAGTTGACTGAGAAGGGGCAACAGAGAGAGGAAGTGAGAGAGGATGAGAGTCAGAGAGAGAGCGACGATCGATCGTAGAAGAGAGAGAGAGAGAGAGAGAGAGAGAGAGAGAGAGTGTGTGTGTGTGTGTGTGTGCGTGTGTGTGTGGAGAGGCTTAGAATAATTCAAAAAAAAATTTGCATTTTGAATTGGCAAAATAAGTTTTGTGAGTTCCCAGGAGACTGTAGATGGGTCACACATGAGATTGGAAAGGCAAATCCAACGGCTGAAAGTATCTCCGATAACGTACGGTCGAGATCTCTTCTTAAGCCAAAAGTACAAGCTTCAATATTATTTAGATTTGTTGAGGACTTCTAAGAATATCTTCGAAGCTAAATGCTTATTTTCTTCACGTCAAAACCTATATTTAACACTGTTGTAGTAGTTCATTCCAAAAAAGAATGCTATTCCTTTCTATGTTGCACTGGTACGGATATGAGACGCGGGTACGACACGATAGAGG
Source organism: Hydrangea macrophylla (assembly GCA_033977485.1). Classification (NCBI taxonomy): domain Eukaryota; kingdom Viridiplantae; phylum Streptophyta; class Magnoliopsida; order Cornales; family Hydrangeaceae; genus Hydrangea; species Hydrangea macrophylla. The sequence goes on from CM066993.1 coordinate 34,219,004, forward strand.
TATGGGGTATGACAAATCCTAAAAATATTAGGTGCGGATACAATAAAGAGCAGCCTAGTGCACGAGGTTGCTCCTGCCATTGCGGAGTCTAGAGAGAGTGAGATGTATGCAACCTATTACGGGATCTAGGTACGGATAGGGTACACAAAAATAAAAACATATAATTTTTTTTTATTTAATGATATAATACTAACATATAACAAGTCCAAATAGTTACGCAACAAGAACCATAAATAGTATAATAAGATTGTTTAACCATTTAAGATCAACAATACAAATTCATCCATAGCAAGATTGTTTCATTATTACAAAATCATTCACAAGGACTATAAATATAACAAGATTGTTATGATATATATATTTTTATTTTTACTATTTTTATTTATGTTCTTACTTGGATTATGACTGCACACACACATGCACACACCACACACACCCTTAACTCAACCCAATCCAATCCCAAAGCCGTATAATGACCCAGCCCCTTTTAGGGCTTTTAACATGGGTGTTGGTAAGGGAAAGTTCATTTTTTAATTTGGGCACATTTTTTAGGTAAAAAATAATAATTTATTGCTTCTTTTAAGGGCACCTCTCACAAAATTTATATTTAAAAAGTTTAGGTTTTATTTTTTTTTTCTTTATAAGCAAGGGTTGTGTTTGTTATTCAACTGATATCCAGTAAGTCTAAATCTCTCTTTCTTATTATAAACAAAAGAAAACTTGTGTCTTGAAACCCTCGTTAATTTGTAAATTTGACTCTCTGAAATTTTGATTTGTGCTAAATTTAGTTTGTACATATAACTGAGAACGAAACATACTACAAGAGAAGTAGAATAACCCAAATGCTTGAATATGTGTTTACGTGAAACTGTGAAAGAATCATTGCAGCCACGTTTTGTTTTTATTGTTTGATAGTTTTTTTTTATTGTCATGTTTTCAATTAATTCATGAACATGGAGTTTGTTAGCATCTGATCTCCTTTTGTTTGTGTTAGAATCATAGTTTGTCTCTTCTCATTTTGGTTTTGGGCATGTAATCTTTCATATTTGGTTATGTTTGACTTCTAATTGCTTGTATGAGCAGTTGAGATTGATAAAAAAAAAAATCAATTAAACCACGTTTTATTTTTATTGTTTTATATATTTTTTTCTAATTATTTTACTCCGTTTACTAGTTAAATATTATTTTACTATGTTTTAATTATTCTTTTTTACTTAATACAATAAATTTCATAGTAAATAATATCCTTGTATTTTTGTATTCAGCACATGCCGAAAAAACAAAATTAAGAACAGAAGATGTTGAAAATTATTTGGTATTTTTACGAAATATAATAGAAAACTAACGTGCAGTTATCCCCGTAATATCATATTTTTCCATTGATAGGTGTCGCCCAGCCCCTACGACAGCCATAAACCAATAAAAAAAAAAAAAAAACAAAAAACAAAAAACAAAAGGGAAATGCTATTGTGAGAAGCTTCTCATATGAGAAGGCGGGTTTTAACCGTTGGATGAGCATCTAGCAATAGATGCTTCTCCAGATTCCTGGAAATCTTATGACTAGATGCTCATCCAACGGTTAAAACCCGCCTTCTCACATGAGAAGCTTCTTACAATAGCATTGCCCAAAACAAAAAACAAAAAACATTACGATAGCCCAAAAACCTTAACCAAGCCCTGCGACTTGCGACAGCCAGAAACCAGGCTTCGAATCCCTTCGTCTGTCCTTCGTCCTCCACAGAAACTTTGATTGGAGCCTTCGACTGGTGATTTCGGGGCTGGGCGACACCTTTGGCTGGGTTTTGGAGCTTCGATTCATCAACTGGTAGGCTCTCTTCGACTGGTAGGATGAGAATTTTGGGAATGATTATGACCTTTTTTAAGCTTCTTTTGTGCCTTTTCTTTTCTTTAGGTGGTGGTGGTGAACTCGGGAGTGTTGAGTTTGAAGTATGGACCATTATGTTTGTATTGTGAGATTGGTTACTTTCTTTGTGTGTGTGTGTGTGTTGTGTTGTGAATTGTGATGGCAAATTGGCAATTGAAGTTGGACTATTTTCATATAGAAGTGTTATTTTGTGCTATATAACTTAGTCTGGTATTCTGAAGTGTTGAAACTTAAATTTATATGCCAGTTTCTGAGTTTTTGTAGGATCTTATGATCCCCAATCCGATCCTACGATCCCGATGTCATGAATTACAGATTTTGGGAATGAAGTGTCATTGTGATTTGGTGTTAACTCATTTTAGTTGTAACTAATTGGACATATGTCAAGTTCTCATGGGTAGGAGCAAATTGTTGGTTAATTTTGATTTGAAATGAGCCACTTGTTAAAAGGGCTGAAATGTATCATTGTGGTTATGCAAATTGTGAATGTAAAAATCTGTTTTTCTCTCTCTAGTTCCTCTCTGCCTTCTCTCTGCATTTCTTTTTATTGTTCATCTTCTTGACTTTCTTCTTCTTCTTCTTCTTCTTCATCATCAATTCTCTCTGTAATTCTTTTCTTATTCCCTCAATTCTCTGAAATTCTTATTAAATCATCCACATTTCAGTAAGTAAGAACAGTGACTCTTACAATTGCTATCCACATTTCAGTAAGAGCAGTGACTCTTACAATTGGTATCAGAGCATGATCTTGGCACCTCATTTTTCTCACTCTTCTTCTCTCTTCTACCTTTGATTCTTCTCTTTTTCTTTGAGTTCTGTAATTGTCTTCATCTTCTTCTTTGATTCAACTCCTTTATTATCTCTCTATTTCTGTTACAAGTTTTGAATTACTGGTGTTTGATAAAATGTCAATGAGAGCACCTTCTTGGGAAATTTCGACTTCCAAGGATCCAATGAATTTCGACACATTCGATAGCATCTCAGCCAAGTTGGATTCAGGGCCGGTCCTGACAATTTGGGGGCCCAAAGCGAGATTGAAAGATGGGGCCCTATCGGGGGTTCGGGGGCAGCGCCCCCGAAGATTTATTTATTTTTGTTACGCCTTTTTACACATATTTTTGACAAATTGAAAGTATAGTGAATGTAACATTAGCATATGTAGTGAATTTTGAACTTAGGTCCAAACTCCATAAGCTAGACATTATAACAGATACTTGAAATGCACACTTAGTAACGACCCAAAATTAATAAAACATTGAGCAAAAACCAATTCCAAAATCATAAAAGCAACCACAACTCAAAAATTCAAGAATCAAATGCACAAACCAACAACTAAAACCAAAGGAGATAGAACAATTAGACTTAAATTAAAATTTGAGATAACAATTGACATTAAATAGTGCAAAAAAGATTGAACTGAATACGTTTTCGATACACTTTTTTTTAATCAAGTTTGATCATGAAATCTTTTTCTTTTTTGTTATTTGTTTTTTGTTTACACTTGATCAATTGGGCTTTGTGTTTGAACTTTGAACAAAAAAAGATTGGGTTTTTTATTTTGTAATGGAATGTTTATTGAGCCAATTTTCAAACATGATTGGGCCTTATACTTTGTACATCCATAGGACTTATATATTTTGGGGGCCCTTTGGGATTGGAGGCCCCAAGCCTTTGCTTGGGCTGCTTGGCCTCAGGGCCGGGCCTGGTTGGATTACATGTTATGGTATACATTCTTGGACAAAGAACAAGAGACCTTGGTCAAGCCCAAATTTGTGTCAGAAGGGGCTGATTCGGTGCAAGGGTATGTTGCCAGATTTGAGAGTTGGAAATAAGTGGTTTGGGCAGGAGAAGTGGATGTTTCCAAGAGGTATGTTGTATCAGTGTTTGCCAATGGACTAAGGGAAGAAATAGGGGCTGTGGTGCAAGTGTTAGAGCCCCATACCTTGTCAGAGGCCAAATCCATAGCCAAGATGCAGGAAGGGGTCCTTGGGTCCCTTAGGAAGAGGCCAGAAAATGGGTTGATGAACTCTTCAATTGACAAGAGTAATATTTCAGATTCTGAGGAGAATCATGAGATGTATGACCATTTGGGGCCAAAAATAAGTGAGGATTTAGCACCTGCAAATGAGGTTTTTGTTAAGGGATATTCTTCTAAAGAAGATGATCCACATGTGAATGAGGAATTAGCTAATCAAAGTAAAAATGTTATGGGCACTGAAGTTGTTGAAGCTGGGCAACATGGTGACCAAATCAAGCAAGATTTGGAGAAAATAAATGGTGAACAATCAGGACAGAGTTGTGAGAACCAATTGACACATGAAAATGAGGTTCTTGCCATCAGTTCTTTATCTAAAGAAATTGGTTCGTGGAAGTCCTCCCAAAAAAAGCCAAAAATTTGTTCAAAATGAATTAAATTGGGTCTATGAAATTATGGAAAATATGCAAGACTTTCAGGAAATAGATGAAGATAATGGGTTACAAGAGAATAAGTGTTTTGGGACTTCTCTTGTTGTTGGTGGAATTGGGTCTGCAACCCTCTTGGAACACAAAGAAAACCCATGGGGTGAACCTAAGGTAGAAGCAATCCCTATAACTAGGACCCATGTGTTAAAGGTTGTTAGTTTTGCTGGTAGCAAGATCAAGGAAGACTATGAGCTTTCTTCAAAATTTGGTGTAAAACTTGGAGTTATGAGAAATGCAGCTATTGATGAATTGAAAATCATCAAGGAGTCCTTCACCTTAGGTAAAACCATTGTGTGGTTTTGAGGACCTGACCCAGGTGGTAACAATGGGGTTCTTCTTCCCAATCTCCCCACTTCATCCTTGAGGACAAGGATGTTTTCCAGGGGGTGTATTGTCATGAATTACAAATTTTGGGAATGAAGTGTCATTGTGATTTGTTGTTAACTCATTTTAGTTGTAACTAATTGGACATGTGTCAAGTTCTCATGGGTAGGAGCAAATTGTTGGTTGTTAATTTTGATTTGAAATGAGCCACTTTTTAAAAGGGCTGAAATGTATCATTGTGGTTATGCGAATTGTGAATGTAAAAATCTGTTTTTCTCTCTCTAGTTCCTCTCTGCTCTTCTCTCTGCATTTCTTTGTATTGTTCATCTTCTTGACTTTCTTCTTCTTCTTCTTCTTCATCAATTCTCTCTGTAATTCTTTTCTTATTCCCTCAATTCTCTGAAATTCTTATTAAATCATCCACATTTCAGTAAGTAAGAACAGTGACTCTTACAATTGCTATCCACATTTCTGTAAGTAAGAGCAGTGACTCTTACACCCGATCTAACACCAAAACGATCCCACGTAGGATCCCTATTTTATAAACCTTGAGTTTAATGCGTAGATCTTCCCCCCCCATACAAAAAAGAAAAAAAAAATACCCAAAAAGACTAAAAAACAAGTAAGATATGGTGGTTTAAAGTTGACAGATTGTATTCACTTAGCCATTTTTTGTCAGAAAACTTCCAGTGAGACTTTTTGCTAAATTTGAAAAGTGGTGAAAGACTTTTTAAAAACCTGCCAAATTGTGTGAATTTTTGACTAATCCTTCTAATATTGAGGGGTCTATCACCAAATTTCCCATATTTTTACCCTAAAAGTTAAAAAGAATGATGAAGGGAATTACCAAATTACCGCGACAAATTGTGGTGTTGAAGGTTTTAATGCTGATGCGCTCTGATTGATCAATTACCTAGGTTGAGGCTCCTACTTTCATTCTCATATTGTCCGTTAAATCATTTTAACATCTCTCTCTCTCCAAACTTGCAGAAAGATGGCGAAGCACCTGGCCGATTCGCATAGCAACAGAGTGGCTGTTCAAGCAACCAACGACGACGCTTCGGCTAGTAAACTGTACACTCCTTTTCCCCACCTCTTTATTCCAATGTTTGCTGCATTTTTATGCCTAGAAACTTTGCCATGTGTGTATCTAAATATCTATCTATCTATCTATATCTATATCTGTTTGCACGGGTTCGAATATGACCACCCTAATTCTCAATCGAATAAGTTATTCCCACTCTTATTTTTCGTTGCCCCTTGTGGTTGCTGAGAAAACGGAGGAAAAGCAATAGCACAATAAACCAAAAGAAGGAAACAAATAAGAAATTTAGGGCAGGAAAGAAAATTTAATTATAATTCAACAACCTGTTAAACTTCTCACTTTATAAAACTCAAACGGGAAGTCTTTTTTTTTCTTTTCGTGATAGCTAATAACCTGATTTAGTTCCCTTGTTCTTCATTTTCCAAGGAAACGAACAGGACATGGGTTCAAGGGTAGCAATTTAGATCCTAGTTTTCCAAAATAAATGGGACCTAAATCTAAATGGAATGTTTAGATGTCATGCTGAGCTGGGTCATGGGTGCTTCGATGATATGTGATGTGTAAAGTTCGTGGAATGTTTAGATGTCATGCTGAGCTATATGTGATGTGTAAAGTTCGTGGAAATGGAGATATGTGGAAAATCATTAACTGCCCATCATGCCCATTTATCCAGTATTGTGTTCCTTGATCAATTTTAAAAATGAACTTGACTATTGTTGTTACATACGAATATAAGTAATTTCCTCCTTTGAATGGCGTGAATCCGATTATGTTACTCTGGAACATAGTTATTAAAGGTGCAAGGCGCACTTTGGCGCAAATGCCTCCTAGGACCTAAGCGCAAGGCGCAAGAAAAAGCATGAGCTTGAGCAAAGTAAGGCGCATATATTTAAGCAAATTTATAGAACACAACAACTAAAATATACGTAGAAATTGCTAAAATATTGAAATAATGTACATTTTGACCTATTACCTGTTAGGAAAGGCGGAAACATACAATCGTATAAGCCTAAATCTAACAAGACATAAACCATAAATCCCTAAGATCTTGACCTTCATGATCTCACAACATGACAACGATAAAACTGTAAATTACATACCTTGATCGATAACCATAATCTTGAGACAGAATACCTTTGAACTGTGCGGCTGCTATTTGTTGACGATAACGATCCAGACTTTGCAATCTACAAAACTTGGATATTGAATTTCTCCCTCTTGCCCTATAAACTCTTCTTAATGTGTATTTTTATGTATTCACATGTTGTGGTTTATGATAGAACCACCTACTTATTTATAGGGAGAGAAAGGACCCAAATCCTAATAGGACTTAATTTCTACCTTCCATCATAGTAGACTTGAATTAGGAAACTAATTCCCCCACAATTCTTATCAACACAGACTTACCCAATTATGTCCTAATTAGACCCAAATTCTTTATATGGACCACATCAAGTTGGAAAATGATTTAATTCCATATTTTACCCTTGATTGAAATAATTCGAATAGTCTTCCACTTGTCCATATAATAATTCTCATGATCTAATTCAAGGAACATAATGCGCACAAAAAATCAGGTTAGTCATTCTTAATGGTTCGCCTTAATCAAATAAACCACGAATGCGAGTCATGGCGGTTTCATACTAATTTAAGAGCATAATCCCTTCCATGTACTACAACACTAATGATTTATCCAACTAGGCCTGTAAATTGGGGATGCACATTAATGGTCTCATAATGTCGTTGAAAATACTATTTCTGTCAAATTCATTCATTCACATGTATATATATATATGTACACATTAATGCAAGACAGAAATTTAAGAATTCATAGTAATTGATCAAAATATAATGTCAAATAATAAGCACTAGTAATCCATAATTGAAACCTTCTATTGGCTATATCCAAGACCGATTTCTTTAGCATGCTTCATAAATGTCTTTGGTGATAACCCTTTCTTGAATTGATTTGCTATATTAACACTCGTACAAATGTGTCATCATTTCTGAACTTCTTTCTTAAGAGACAGATATTTTGTCTTAATGTGCTTACCTGCGTTATAATACCTATCATTCTTTTAAAGAAACATTATCACAATAAACTTTCGATGTCTTAAGTTTTTAAAAGAAGCATTATTACAATAAAACCTTTAGGGTCTCGAAAATCATCACCAAGACCGATTTCTTTAGCATGCTTCATAAATGTCTTTGGTGATAACCCTTTCTTGAATTGATTTGCTATATTAACACTCGTACAAATGTGTCATCATTTCTGAACTTCTTTCTTAAGAGACAGATATTTTGTCTTAATGTGCTTACCTGCGTTATAATACCTATCATTCTTTTAAAGAAACATTATCACAATAAACTTTCGATGTCTTAAGTTTTTAAAAGAAGCATTATTACAATAAAACCTTTAGGGTCTCGAAAATCATCACCAAGACCTTGAGAAAATAAATACTTAGCCAAACAGACCATAAAGTTGTTCCATTTATTATTCTTAATTATTTATAAGTATCGTCCAACCTTTAAGATCGTTGGTACATTCATCATGCTGAATAGGGCTGTTAAAAAAAACCGCCACCCCGAACCGACTGACCGACCGAACCGGACCGAAATTTTCAGTGTAGCGGGGTGACGGTCGGTGGTCGGTTCTGTGATAGGCAAAAACCGACTGGTCGGTTCGGTGGCCGGTAAGAGGATGTTGTGTACCGAACCCAACCGAACTAGTTAATAACTAGTTAGTCTAGTTTAGCCGGTCCAGTGCAGTCACTTCCACACTAAGCATTTAATAAAGTTTTTTTGTTTAGGGAGCCGTGCTTGGGGGACCCACGTTCTGTGCACGCACATGGGTTTGCTTCTTTTTAGGGGTGATAGACTTTGGGGTGATGGTGATGGTTTTCTTTTAAAATTTGAATCTGTGGAAGTAATGGTTGGTGGTCAAAGTCTTGGTGATATGAAGAAGTTGGTGGGCTTCCTTTAGAATGGTTTTCTTTTTAGCGGTGATAGACGTTGGGAGTTTTGTTTCATTTATAACACTTTTTTTTTGCTAAAGTTCATTTATAACACTTAGCAACATGTCAGTTTCTCTCTCTCTCTCTCTCTCTCTCTCTCTCTCTCTCTATGATATGAAGATATGAAGTAGGGTTTTGAAATCCCCATCTCCGCCTCCAGGCCCTCCACACGCAGTACCACCACCAGCCTCCTCTCCACAACGATCAAGCCACCACCACGATCAGCTACCACCCCTCTCTCTCTACACGATCCACTACCTATCTCACCACTCGAAGGAGAAGGAAAAAAATTTCCTCATTGCTACTAGTACTTGCTATGACTGCCCAGACTCAAGAAAATATCAAACAATAATATTTCTCCTGATTGTCTTCGATCTATAGTTTTTTTTTTCGGGTCTCTAGTACCCTGAAACCGACCATACAAGCTGTACGCCGAACCGACCGAAACCGATTATGTATTGGTCAGTTCCGGTTAGTTAAGGAAAACCGATGACATCGGTTCAGTTAATAATATGCCTCAAAACCGACCGAAACCGGCTGATGTTCAGCCCTAATGCTGAATATCTTCAAAATATGCTCATGAGACAAACTTAATGTCTTTTTAAGACATCTCTCTGTGATTTCTATGTCCAATGACACGGAAAAATTCACTCAAAACCTCTAGTTCAAAAGTTTGAGAGAATTAAATAAGTCATTCGTATGTAGAAAATTTAAGATAGTGGCTGTAAGTGAAAGATTATCTGCATCTAATTACTCCCACTCACCTCAAAGTACATTCAAGAATTCACAACATTCTTTGTCGAGCCTTACAAAATTGTGAAACTTTAACCACCATTTAAAGAGATCCATATAGGAAATAATTGCTATAAAACCAAATGACTATCTTTATTAGAACAAAATCCAATTTCCCCAAGTATACTATCCTTTATATTTCACTTGCTTTCGCCTAATATAGCTTCAAAATTCAAGGAGCCAATAATACCATGAATCTTAATAAACCATTCTTTTACCAAAATAGAAGGTGCTTGGGCATATGATGTCTTCCATTGAGCATTTTTCATACTCTAGAGTCTAGATGACATCATACTAAATAGTTAGAGCTTTCTTATAGTCATGGCATATGAATGCAAGATGAGATCAAGTAAGTAAGATTTATTATCAATATCATTCTAAGTTTGCAAGATGCAGACAATATGTTGACTTGTTCATCATAGGTGGTTATAGAATTGGTTAACAACTCACCTTTACTCACAAGTATTGTACTTATATCTTATGATCCTCCCACTCAAGTCAACATCACTCGTAAATTTAGCATTACTTATATCAATAGTTGTTGATGTACAAAAGAGATATCTTATAGGCTATAGCCAATGGAAAGTTCATTAACTGTTTTTTGGGCCCATTTTTTATTTTATGGATTTCATGCCTTAACCTATTGATAAGGACAAAACTTTGTGTGTAACTTAAATAAATTAGGTTCCATCATTTCTTTGCCTCAAAAAGCGCCTAAGAAATAACCTTACATGGAACTATATTTTTGATTTACCCTTATGTTCTTAAAGGATTATTCCACAAGTGGTGAAGAAGATCCATAAACATACTAAGCACTCACCATCTCATATCCATAAGGGTATGATTTTCACCTCTTTATAACCCATTTTGTAAGGTATATGGGGCATGTTGTACTAAACAATAATTCCTTATTCTTTATTGAACGTACTCGCATTTTGTCCTATTTTTGTATACTTACCATAATATTTTAAAAGGTCTTACAATCTTTATACTTTTGTTCAAATATTTCTCCACTTCCTCTTACACTCTTTAATGGCATCCCACTGCCTCACAATTGTCAAAAGTAGGTGGAGATTCATTAACCATTAATGATTGTCAATAAATGAGATAGAATGTCTCTAGATCGTTTAGACAAAAGATATGACCAATTCTCATAAGGTATGTGTATGATTCCAAATATAAAAATAAAAATTCATTTAAAACCCTTACAATTTTATTGTTGGTTTGCCATTTCTTCATGCAGTCCACACAAATGCCAAGGTTGGAAGAGATCGAAATTCTTTTAAGACTCTAACCAACCCTTTGAATTACTCTCAATAAGATTGTACCAATCTCTTATCCAACAGTGTAGAGGAGGTTTTATCTATTATAATTCCTTAGTGCCAATATTTACTTGAAGATTTAGAAAACCAATTTTTTTTTTTAAAAGTAGGATCCAAAGTAAATAATATTGACAAAGATCCCAAACCCGATGATACAAATTTCCTTAATAAAATATTTTGGATCCCAAATCAAAAGTGTCATTTTTGAAAGAAAACCAATGCCCAAAATAATTTTCTCAACTCTTTGGTTAGTTTCTACAGCATCAATGTGTGAACACATCCCATTAGGCTGGGAAACCCAATATAATGTTGGTATTGTGAATTAAAGTACGTGAAGTAATTCACCTAACGTCATGATGAGTATTTTCTAGTTTGAAAACTCATAAGACATAAGTGACATAAGATTATCTTTTCATCTTGAGTCATTTCTTATACATACGGTATCTACTTTTATATGTCCCATTTTCTTGTAGAAGAAAAATGAAACTTTATTTCAATGTCATTAAGTGGCATTTTCATTAATCCTTCATTGTAGGACATTTTTATCCTATGAACTTGTCCCTTTATGTCCATTGTCAAATGAACAAATTCTATTATTCTCATACTTCAATTTACACAATTGAATGTTATTGATAGATCACTTTACTTTATATGGACATGAATGACTCTAAGATCTTAATTACACTACTAGAACTATTGCACTTAATGCCCTATAGCTTACTTTTTAAGGTGTTTTAAAACCTTCATTAGAACTGGCAAATTGCCTTTTACAGCTCTTATATAGTTCTTTACCTTATTGTTAGTGGGGTAAAACCTTAAAACACTCTCACTTAAAATGTGACTTGAGGAGCATTTTACATAAGCGAGTAGATCGCTCCCACTGGTCATATGTATTATATACTTGCATGGAGCTCAATTCCGTGGGTATAGGCGATTTTACACGAAATACTTGATTGAGTTCCACACACCCTAATATCAACGGAATTTGTCTAATCACATAACTATTACAAATCTATTAAATGTAAGAAAACTCACAAAGTAATCAAGAGACACCAAAACAATACTAATTAAGACTATTCATTCAAATAGTGAAGCAATAAATTTGGTCTAAATTATCCTATGTCAATTCAGCGTGATGCATTGGATTTCTAAATTGTCTTTGTAGTAAGACCAACATTTGTTGTTAATATTGTATAAATATTTAGAATATTCTTGTATAGCTGTGATTAGGAGATATAGCATAATTAGTGTAATTAGTGATTTGTATTATTTCCTCTTTGGTTTTCTTTCCTTTTTTAGTTCTCTGTAATTGTGTATATATAGGGCCTTCCTCATTGTGAGAGATATACAGAAATTCTCTTTTCTCCCAACTCTTTTGACATGGTATCAAAGCAAAAGACTTGGGACTAATTTTTTTTTCTTTCTCACGCTCGTATAGCAGCCTCGCTGCCTTTCGTATCTCGATCACTCTCGGCAGCCATTGCTGCATCTCAACTTCTCGTTCTCAACCCTAGCCGACTTTGCTGGACTACCTCGATACTCGCTGGACCTATCTGCAACCTTCCAAGTCTCTCGCAGCACTGATTGGAGCCCTTCGACTTCTTCGTGTTCAAACAGATTTGCAATCTGTGATCTACCCCTCTTTTTATTTTTCTGGAACCTGCAGACCGCCTCAGATTTCTGGAATATTTCCAATCAGCCCCAGATTTTCGGAGAAAAAAAAAAAAAAAAAAAAAAAAATTTCAAATCTGTGACAACTTTTCTGGGAATTCCAGAGAAGCCCAGTATCTTTGCCTTTGTTGATTTTACCACTATTATGGGTGACCAAATTGAAACCAAGGACTCTTTTAAGGACTCTCTCTTTTTTGGGTCAATGACGAGTACTAAATTGAAGGGTTCTAATTACCTTCAATGGTCTCGTGCAGTCACTGTTTTCTTGAAGGCACGTGGCAAAGCCTCTTATCTCACCACCACCAAACCTTCAGACGCAACCAAGGGTGCTTTATGGGAGCAAGAAGATGCACAAATTATGACCTGGTTGTGGAATAGTTTGGAGCCGGAAGTTTTCAATAATGTTTCTTGTCTGGAGTCCGCTAAGGATATTTGGGATACTCTTAAGGAGTTGTATTCCTCTGAGCAAAATCTTTCTCGGATTTATCAACTTTATCAGGATCTCTTTTCTCTTCAACAAGGTGATCGCTCAGTTGAAGAGTACTTCTCAATCCTCAAGGGTATGTGGGACGAATTGAATGTTTATCAACCATTGACCACTGATTTGAAGACTCAGCAGCAGCATCGGGAAGAGTTCCGCGTTGCTAAATTTCTTTCCGGACTTAAGCCGGATCTTGCATCTATTAGTTCTCAGATTCTCTCTGGGAAAGACATTCCTACTGTCAGTGAGACCTTTGCTCGGGTTCGACGTGCCTCCATTCATCCTTCTGCATCTGAGAAGGATGAACGTTCTGCTTTGGCTGCCCCTGGTAGGCGATTTGACAATCCTATTGGAGATAATCGTGGTCGTGATGGTGGTTGCGGTGGTCGTGGCACCAACAATTATCGCGGTGGTCGTCGTGGTGGCCGCGGTGGTCGTGGTACCAAGCTTTGCACTCATTGTGGACAAAATAACCACACCGTTGAGTTTTGCTGGAAACTTCATGGTAAGCCCGCTTGGGCCAATCAAGCTACTGCCGACGGGAATTATCCTACTGGTACTTCTGATGAGCAGGTTGTTATGACTAAGTCTGAGTATGATTCTATTCTTCAGCAAGCTAATGCCGCCCCCTCTTCCACAGCCAATCTCGTTGCTTCAGGTAACACATGTCTTCATTCCTCATCTACTCTTCCTTGGGTCATTGATTCAGGGGCATCCGATCATATGACAGGTAATCCGTCCATTATTTCTAATATTTCTCATCTTTCTTCTCCCTCGTTTGTCACTGTTGCTAATGGTACAAAAATTCATGTTCAAGGCATTGGTACTGTTAGCATTCCTAACCTTACCTTATCCTCGGTCTTCTATTTGCCTCAGTTTCCTTTTAACTTATTATCTGTGCACAAACTCACTCATTCTTTAAATTGTTCGGTGACATTTTATCCCACTCATTGTGTCTTTCAGGATCTAAAGACGAAGAGGACGATTGGTGGGGGATTTGAGAAGAATGGACTTTACTATTTTCAGCCCTACCTTGTTTCTGGTCGATCAGCTCTTCATACTACTGCTTCACCATATCAGTGGCATTGTCGTCTTGGGCATCCATCGTCACGTAGTCTTAGGCATTTAGTTCCATCTTTACCTACTTTTTCTAATTTTAATTGTGAAACTTGTGAACTCAGTAAGCATCGTAGAGCTACTTTTAAGCTTAGAAATAATGAACCACGTTTACATCCTTTTGAGCTGGTTCACTCTGATATTTGGGGTCCAGCTCGGACAACTGGTTTATGTGGTGCCCGTTACTTTGTTACTTTTATTGATGATCATTCTCGTTTGACATGGGTGTATGTGCTTAAAGATAGATCTCAATTGTTTAATGCTTTTAAAACCTTTTATGCTGAAATTTCCAATCAATTTAATGCCAAACTTCTTGCTTTTCGGACTGATAATGCTCTTGAATATACTAAAGTTAATTCATTTCAGCAATTTCTTGAATCTAGAGGAATAATACATCAAACTTCTTGTGTTCGTACTCCTGAACAAAATGGAATTGCTGAGAGGAAAAATGGGCCTATTTTAGCTATTGCTCGTGCTTTGATGATCCAAATGCATGTTCCTAAGCCCTTTTGGGGAGATGCAGTTCTTACTGCTACATATCTTTTAAATAGAATGCCTTCTCGTGTTCTTAAAGGCAAGTCTCCCTTTCAAATGCTATTTCCTGACAAAAATCCATTTCCTCTTCCTCCAAAAGTATTTGGCTGTGTTTGTTTTGTTCATAATTTAACTCCTGGCCGTGACAAACTTGATCCTCGTGCTTACAAATGCATATTTCTTGGATATTCTCGTACCCAAAAAGGATACAGGTGCTATTGTCCTACGTTATGTAAGCACTTTGTAAGTGCTGATGTGACATTTTTTGAGAATGTTCCATATTATTCTCCAGAAGGAGGTCAGTTACAAGAACCTCTACTCTCTGCTCCTGTTATTCCTGCTTGTTCTCCTATCTCTCAGGGTATCCCTGCTACTGCTCCTATCCCTCAGGTGTATGTTCCTCGTCAGCCACGGAGTATTTCTCGCCGTCGACCACGGATAATCAATCAAGTACCTGTCACTGTGGAGTCCACTCTGCTAATTCCCCCATCCACCTCGACGTCGACAGATCCACCTATCCCTCATTCTGACTCGGATCTCAATCTTCCTGTTGCCGTTCGTAAAGGTAAACGTACATGTACTGATCACCCAATCTCTAATTTTATCTCTTTTGATCATTTGTCTCCTTCCTTTAAGGCTTTTTCTTTATCTGTATCATCTATCGCGACTCCTAAGTCCTATAGGGAAGCTCTTTCTCATCCTGACTGGAGGAAAGCAATGGAGGAGGAAATGCATGCTTTGGATTTGAATCATACTTGGAATCTTATTCCCCAACCTGCAGGAGCACAAATTGTTGGCTGTCGTTGGATCTTCACTGTCAAACAGAATCCTGACGGTACTGTAGATCGCTTAAAGGCTCGTCTTGTGGCCAAAGGTTTTACTCAGACCCATGGCATTGACTATACCGAGACCTTTTCTCCCGTTGCCAAGCTGAATTCTGTTCGTATTATTATCTCTGTAGCGGCTTCTCTTGATTGGCCGCTTCATCAGCTTGATGTCAAAAATGCCTTTCTTCATGGCGATCTTATAGAGACTGTTTATATGGCTCAGCCCCCTGGATTTGAGTCCAAGGGGGAGTGTGTTTGTCATCTCAAGAAATCTATTTATGGCCTCAAACAGTCTCCACGAGCTTGGTTTGACAAATTCAGCAAGGTGGTTGTTGCACATGGCATGACCCGCAGTCAAGCAGATCACTCGGTCTTCTTTAAGAAGACGAGCATTGGCATTGTGATTCTTGTTGTCTATGTTGATGATATCGTCATCACAGGGAGTGACAAGAAAGGCATCCAGACTCTTATTCATCATCTTGGCTCGAGTTTTCTTACCAAGGATTTGGGTCAGCTTCGTTACTTTCTTGGTATTGAGGTAGCTAGGTCAAAAGTGGGTATAAGTCTATCTCAAAGAAAATATACTCTTGATATCTTGAAAGAAACTGGTTATCTTGGCTCCAAACCGGTCTCTACTCCCATGGATGTTAACTTGAAACTATTACCTAATATGGGTAAGCTTATTGATGATCCAGAGATGTACAGGAGGCTCGTAGGTAAACTTATTTACCTCACAATCACTCGTCCTGACATCTCATACGCTGTTAGTATTGTGAGCCAGTTCATGACTACCCCTCGGGTTCCTCATCTGGATGCTGTCATTCGCATCTTAAAGTATCTCAAAAATGCCCCAGGACGTGGACTTCTCTATCGACCTTCAGGACATCTTCGCATCGAGGGATATACCGATGCTGACTGGGCAGGCTCGCCATCAGATAGAAAATCTACCACTGGTTTCTGCACCTTCATTGGCAGCAACCTTGTGACTTGGCGAAGTAAGAAACAATCTGTGGTTGCTCGGTCCAGTGCTGAAGCCGAATATCGGGCAATGGCACATACTACTTGTGAAATCACCTGGTTGAGGACTTTGTTAAGGGAGTTTGGCTTTCCCATGAAGGACCCAACTCCTCTTTACTGTGACAATCAAGCCGCCATCCATATTGCTAGTAATCCAGTCTTTCACGAGAGAACTAAACATATTGAGGTTGATTGCCATTTTGTGCGTGCAAAAGTGGAGTCAAAAGAAATCTCGACTTCGTTTGTTCCTTCTAACTGTCAGCTTGCAGATATCTTCACCAAAGCACTTTCCAAAGGTGCCATTGACACTATATGTGGCAAGCTGGGAATGATTGACATCTACTCTCCAGCTTGAGGGGGAGTGTTGTTAATATTGTATAAATATTTAGAATATTCTTGTATAGCTGTGATTAGGAGATATAGCATAATTAGTGTAATTAGTGATTTGTATTATTTCCTCTTTGGTTTTCTTTCCTTTTTTAGTTCTCTGTAATTGTGTATATATAGGGCCTTCCTCATTGTGAGAGATATACAGAAATTCTCTTTTCTCCCAACTCTTTTGACAACATTTATTAGAATATTAAGAATAAAGGACTCCATGCATCTGGGTTTAGGGATCCAAACCTCCGAATATCAATCATTTATCATATAACATAATTGCTCAAGATGCTGTGGCTACTATAATAATACACAACGCAATAATAAACCATTGATATTTAAAGGCACTTTATTGAGTGATATATTAATCAATCAAAGAAAACATGGTATGTGTGGATGTCTTATATATATATACTAGGTTCCCGGTTCCCGGCACGTGCAATGCACGTGCCAATCCCCTCTTATGCATTTGAGTATAAGATATAAATTTGGTATGACATTTGAATATAAGTGAATTTTGGTATATTAATGACCAATTCGTAAATATATTAATTTTAGAGAAGAAGTTGACCAAAAAGTAAATATTAGTGACCAATTCGTAAATAGCCATTAAAATAGCCACTTTTGTTGACTTTTTTTGAAGTGAATAATAAATATCCCAAAACTTGCTCATCCAAATGCAATTACACATATTACAATATATGAATACTAAATTTGAGAGAAGACGTTGACCAAATTGTAAATATTAGTGACCAATTCGTAAATAGTCGCCAAAATAGCCGCATTTGTTGACTTTTTTTGAAGTGAATAATAAATATTCCAAAAATTGCTTAGCCATATGTATTTAGGCATAATATTATTGATTGAATCCTCATTATTATATTAAATAAAATTTTAAAAGTTGACCTGAATGTAATAATTCATTTGAAATGACATAATTACCCTCGCACAAACCAATATATCATTATGATGAGTATCGAGATGTATGAGTCATTATGTATACTAAAAGGGTGCATTTGTAATTACAAGTTTTCCTAAAGATTCTTGGTGGGCTGAAATGACAAAATTGCCCTCACACAAATCAATATGTTCTTATGAGGAGTATGTATATAAGTTTTGGAGAGGGGCAAAATGGTATTTGACTAAGTCAGTTTTGAGCTGCTGTATTCTTATATTATAAGGTTATGATATATTTAAATTCAAATGTATAACGCCCCTTAATGTTTAATTAAATAAACAATAATTTATCAATGGACACACATTCATTATTATGTTTGGACCTGTGCGCAACTAGAACATGCATGATATGAATGCATAATGCAGATATAATAATCTAATATTTATTATTACAGATTAGGGCACTGTGGTGAACACCTATCATCATTTAAATATCAGAATAGGATTAACAATTCATTTAATATCCACAATCATGGGTTGGGCACTGTGGTGAACACCAAACCATTCATAACATGAATATTTTAATCAATCATTAAAGGATAAAGCATACATCTAATACTCATAATCATGGATTGGAGCACTGTGGTGAACACCAAACCACACATACATGAGTATTAGAATAGTTTTTAAAAGATAAAATAGCCTTCTTTTTATAGTTTTAATACATAAAATCGGAATAAATTAAAAATTTTCCAAAAAAGAAAAATTTTGAGTTAGCACTATAGAAACATAAAGCTTGACTGTAGGGTCTCAAAACAATTGACGGAACTTAAAAATCAATTTTCTAGAGAGAGATATGGATGTTTACATTATTACCATAAATAAACTTTGACCTTTTCATGCCCTAAACGGTCTTGGATGGCTAAAAAATGACAAAGACAATTGCATAGCAATTGGTTTTGTTTGTTTCGACGTTTCTAATAAACAGTCCGAATTTCATTAATTTATGAGAAAGTCGACTTTTCATAAACAATCCAAAATAATGATAAAACTGTTTTTCTGAAATTGGTTTTCTAAAACTGTTAGGCCTTTTAAAGATTTCAATTATTAGCAGTAGCCTTAGTGGAGAATCATGAGATCAAAAAACCCTAAGCTCTGATACCACATGTTAGAAATTTCATGAATACGAAAGGCAGAAACATACACTCTTATAAACCTAAATCTAACAAGACAAATTATAAATCACTAAGATCTTGATTTTCATGATCTCACAACATGACAATGATAAAACTGTAAATTACATACCATGATCAACAACCATAATCTTGAGACAGAATATCTTTAAACCGTGCGGCGACTATTTGGTGACAGTAACGAACTGGACTTTGCAATCTACAAAACTTGGATATTGAATATCTTCCTCTTGCCCTATAAACTCTTCTTAATGTGTATTTTTGTGTATTCACATGTTGTAGGTTTATGATGGAACCACCTACATATTTATAGGGAGAGAGAAGACCTAAATCCTAATAGGACTTAATTTCTACCTTCCATCATAGTAGACTTGAATTAGGAAACTAATTCCCCTACAATCCTTATCAATATAGACTTTACCCAATTATATCCTAATTAGACCCAAATTCTTATATGGACCACATCAAGTTGGGAAATGATTTAATTCCATATTTTACCCTAGATTGAAATTAATTCCAACATTACCTCAATTGATTAGTAAGTTGTCTCTACGATGCTTCACAAAATAGACTACCTTAGAATAACATAGTAAATACCTAATCAAGTATGAAACTATCACAACATTTCAAATTTAATTCCCAGTTAGATTATTTGTACAATTAGACTTTTTGCCTTTTCTAAATTTAGTGTTGGTCACAAAGAAGAATATTCTAGTATTTTCCAAATGTAACCCTAATGTTTTGGAAGTTGTAGTAGCCTATTGGCTCTTAATATGTGTCCAAAGCTAATAAGAGGTGGGTCTAATGGGTCGGATTATGGGCCTTAGTTTCATGCCTAACTGAGTTATTGTTGCATGATTTAATGATGTGCAAGTTTGCGCCTTGGTCTTTTAAACAAAGGCGCAAGAAAAGCGCGCCTTGGCGGGGCTATGAAGGGGTTCTGCCTAGGGCAAGGTGAGGCACAAAGGCTAACCTGCCTGAGCCAGAGCCTTAGGCGCGCCTTTAACAACAGAAGGGAACTAACAACATTTTTCTACATCTATACTGTATTTTGCTTCATGTTCCTTGTCATTTCATATAACTAAGTTCTACACTTCAATAATTTCTCATACGACCTATTTAAGCATAAATTTTAGAGCATCAGTTTTCTATTTCAAAGTAGTCTTGGCATTTTATTACTCAAAATTCTTATGCTTCTGACATCTTGTCTCTTTTCGTAAAAAGAAATAGTCGTGAGTAAATTTACTCTTTGGATAATACTTATACCTTACTCTTTGCATGGCTAAAAGGTCATGTGTTAAAAAGGGCTACATGAAGGATGACTATATCCATTTGTTTGTTAGAAAACCAGTGAGAAGATCTCCGATAATTAACCGTGGTATGTTTTGATTGCTGCCAAATATTAGAGCTGACATTCTAAGTATCCTTTTATTTTTTATTTTTTTTTTATTCTGTGTGGTTTTGACTTAATTTTCTCTTTTGTTTTCTCCATATGATGAGGTTACTTTGCTCGATGGGCTGCTTTTCGAAAGCTTCTCTATCAATTTCTCGATTGTAACAAAAATACTGATGAGAAAGGTCATGAAAAGAAGCAGATATTGTCACTTGGAGCTGGCTTTGATACAACATTTTTTCAATTGCAGGTGCATAAGTTTCCTTTAAGTTGTGAGTAATTGTGAAAATGATCACTTGTGTTGAGCTGCATGTTTTATTATGATTGCCATGTAGGGCTTCTGACGAATCGAATAATAGTACTGATTTAGATCAGTTGGTTAGATTTGAGTCCGATTTATATGACTCGATTATGATCAAATTGAATTTGGATCCATATGGATTACATCAAATTAGTTCTGATTCCGACAAATTTTTGTGTGCATTTTACGATGATCGTCAAGCCACTCTTTTATTTTTACTTTTGTCATGGGTTTAGATATGTTGTAACATTAAGATGCATCATATTCAGACTTGAAATCGAGTCTGAGTGGCTATAGTTGGGTTCGGATTAAGATCATACCATACCTGCCTCAAATCCGAACATTGACAGCCAATTATTATCTATTGTGGCTTTTGTTAATGTAGAAGTGAAAGGTTTGTTTTGTTTATTTGTTAGATTTTCACGGTTGCATCTCTATTTAGTGCAGTTGATATGATACCTTTTTGGATAGTTCATTTTTGATAGTGTTTTTGTTTCATGCTGCATATAATATTAATTAAGACATGTACGCCAGTCAGTTAAATTTACTGGTACATTTTCAGGATGAAGGGAGAGCGCCACATATATATGTTGAGCTGGATTTTAAGGAGGTAAGGATTTGAAATATTCTTATCACATGTTTGGTTGTGGCTTGAATTTGAATAGCCTCATTCATCTTTTATACAGTATCTGAAAGTAAATTCCATCATAACGAATACATCTTATTGAGATTAAAACAAAAAAGTTTCCATTTTCTTCTTATGCGACCATTTTTACATTTTCTTGAAATGGGAGCCTTTATGATTTTAAGCATCTCTTTTACAAGGAACACAATTTTCCTAAACAGAATCATTTACGATCATCATCTTTTTTGTTAAAATGCTGTGTAAAAATATGAATGCAATTATTGCATCCCCGAATACCCAAACAGGCCCTTAATCTCTTTATCTGATTTATAAAAACGCATTGGGTTATGTATGTGGTACAAGGATGTAGACCTCGATGTGCTAGGTGGAGAGAGCTTGCAGTTTTTTTTTTTCTTTTTGTTCTGTATTACATGTGTAATTGCTTCAGTACCCCTACTGTCCAGACCTGCCAGCCAAGTGTGAACTTTCTGCTCTAGATCTACTTAAATATGAGTAATTGCATAGTTCTTGGATTCAGCCATTATTTCGCTCATTAATGTAAAATGCAAGAAATCTAAGTTTTGGACAATCTTTCAATTTGAATAGGTGACTAGTAAGAAAGCAGCACTTATTGAAGCGTGCAGTCAATTGAGGGACAAAGTAGGCGAAATAGCTTCTATCTCTATAGGTAATCACACTTAAAAAGTTGATGCTAAAAATTCCCATGTGTCCACTTTATGCCTCTTTTTCTATTGACTATGTCGTTACATGAAAGATAGGTGATGCAAATGTTTTAACTTAATATTCAGTGGTGAGGGATCGTTCTCCTACCCTTGAACTTATTAGGAAATGTTATTTAGCTATAAAAGAAATAGAAGATGGTTTTAGGTCATTTATGTGTTATGGAGTTTCTACTTTGCTACTTGGTGATATATAAGTTTTTTTTTTGAGAAGTGTCACTAGTAGATATGGAGTGGAAAAATGGAAATGTCTTGTTCCTGACTGTTCCATCAAGGGACCAGCTTTGGCAAGTCAGTTCAAATTGAATTAGCAAAAAAATTATTGGTTGTCAAGTTTTATTACTAAAGCATGGGCACGGCAAAGTTCAGACTTCAAGATCATTGTTTCGCTTGTTTGTATACAATTAGGGAATAAGATGTTCCTCCAATGCCTACCACTATCTTGATTGTGCAGAGAAAGGTGAAGTACTAAGTGACCATTACAAACTACTCCCTGTTGATTTGCGCGATATTGAAAAATTGGACGACATCATGGCCTTGGCTAATCTGGATCCCAGGTAATGCATGATGTCATATTTTTATCCCGATAATCAATTTTATTCCTTAAAAAGCTCTGGGTGATTTATGCAATTTGATCAGCATCTTATTAGTTGTCACATAGTAAAGTATCCCCATTTACTTTCTATTTCTTCAATTGCCGAACTTGTCATAGGAACTTCATGAAGTACATGTACATATTGAGGTAACAAATTTTGTAATTGTGTGTTACATTGAAAACACTTCTTTCTCCTTTCCAATTTCCTCTTGGGGGTGGGGTCGGGGGCAGCACACTGATTCTTCGTATTTTTATGCTTGTGTCACATTCATTTTAAGAACGACTCTCATTCCTGTGCTGGTTCATTAAATTTCTTTGAATTTTAGTTGTCTTTCTAATATCCATTTTTATTTTATTTTAGAAATGTATGGTCCTATTCCGGCAATGGGGTGTGCTTTTTTTGGTCATCAGGAGAAGTTTATTTTGTTATGAAATTTGATTTTGGGGCAACGGAATAATAAAGTTTGGAAGGGTTTGATAAATTCGCATATTGCGTGGTCATGACTCATGACTACACAAAATTAAAACAAAATATATGACTTCTGTTTTTTATGCATTGCCCTTTATTGTTCTTTTTATTTTCTTAAGCTACTTTATGGCGTATGGATAAGGCGATTTTACTAATTTGCATTCACGCCGAGGGAATAATTAAGCTGCTTCATTCTGATGTTGTTATCAGCCTGCCAACATTTATTGTTGCAGAATGCGTACTGATATACTTGAATCCTGAATCAAGCCGTGCTATAGTTGGTTGGGCTTCGAGAACTTTTTCCACGGGAATATTTTTCTTATATGAACAGGTTATTCAGAATTTCAAAATTTTAAATCACTTTTAGTCTATATTCCTTTACTTCTCTTCCTACGGTCGCCTCTGTTTTGGTTTCAGTCATTGCTTTTGTTCTTCATGACTATATTTAGTTTGTGATCTCTTGCTTCGATTGATTGTTTACATTCTCTTGTGGAACTATAACACAGATTCATCCAGATGATGCATTTGGGCAGCAAATGATCAGAAACTTGGAGGTAGTATGCATTTTGTTTCTGTTGATTTGGGTTTATTCTTTGAATTGACTGGTCTCTTTCATTTGTGTTTCTGCCAGTGATTTGGGTGTCCCTTTATAACTAACTCATGTAAATTGTGATGTATTCTTTAGAAGTAACTCATGAAACCTCAAGTTGTTTTTTGATTTTTCATCTTTTGTATGCTCAACTTTGTTATTGTGCTATCTTTTGTTTCAGAGTCGAGGCTGTGGACTCTTGGGCATTTATGATACACGAACCTTACATGCAAAGGAAAAACTTTTTATTGATCAGGGTTGGCAGGTACCTTCTGGATGACAGAACTACAATATTATCTGTATCTTTACAGTTTTGATAAATCCACCCCTTGATTGCCTAGGATAATGATAATTCGAATTGATAAAATTGTCAAGTGAGATTGGAAGCCTGAAATGGAGCTGAAAGTTAATATTTAGTTTTTGTACTCAATGTCACATTTAGAGAGAGTTCCATGAAAATCATTATGACTTTGATTTTTATCTAATGACTAGAGTAAGTATGGGACATAGTCCAAATACAATTTCGTAGCCAGATGGTAATACAATAATATTGGAATCTATTTTAGTGCACGATTTTCTGGAAGGATCTTCCAGAAGGATTTTTTTTTACCTTCCCTACATTTTTCCATGCTTTATGCTCCGAAAACTTCATTTTTGTGAGGGTTGAGAGACTTCTATTTAAATTTTGATGCTTGCTTCTGGCCTTGATACATTTTGCATCCCGCTGTTATTGGAATTAATTCTTTAGCTGGTCGTCTACTTCCTTTTATGATGGGCATTTTTTGGTGTTTCAGACAGCTGTTGCCTGGGATATGCTGAAAGCTTATAGTGATTTTGTTGATGCTCAAGAAAGGCGCAGGTCAAATATTTTTTAAAAAATCTTGGAAAGTTTGAATCATCCTCATAATCATCACCGTCATTTGGGCCCGTTGTTGGGTGCACTGGTGACAAGCTTGACAATGTGTGGAGTTTGGGACAGCCGATCTGTATAAAAAAACAGGTCGTATGTACTATACACGTGATCGAAGGGAATATGAACGTTGCAATTCTCTCTCACCTAGTCATGAAAATGTAGGAATCTGGTGTTATGGTAGATCCATTCACCCTAGAGACATTAATAATTCTTTTAGCAAGTTTATTATTTGAGTGGATAGTGTCCCCTGAAATTAAGTGTTTTTGAATGCAAGTACCAGAACTGGTCCCAAGAACACATAGATACGCACATTTTATGCATTTATATTCAGATTTTACAAGTTTATTCATTGAAAAGATTTTATTTTGACAAAATTGGCGGCATCTCTGTAAAACAAAATGAGCTGCAGAATTCAGTTCAGAACATATAAAATATGTAATTAAGCGGACTGTGGTATATATATGCCTTTGCATAGGAAAATCCGATACTCCTGTTTTCAGAAGTTTTTGTTATGCTAGTATCCCATTGTTTTGGTGAATTGAAACTATGTATCTTTTAAGGTGTTTGGGTGTCATTTATGTTAGAATTAAGGGGGTTATTCATTGTTTTGATAAAATGATACTTGACCTATTTATAGGTTTTCAACTCTCTTATATATACGGTAGAGTAAATGGGGTTATTTATATCCTTTCACTGGTTTTCCTGTGCCCTTCTGCTCTTTTAGAACACTTCTTTGGAGAAGCTAACAAATTTTCTGGACATATTCTTATCTGTGGTCTTTTGTTGATTAGGATTGAACGGTTGGAATTGTTCGACGAGTTTGAAGAGTGGCACATGATGCAGGCAAGTCCATTTTTAATTTCTGCGCCAAAAGAGAGAAGAATTAGTAGTTTGGTGGTCACTTTTTGAATGCCCAAATGCTTGATTGAGATGTGGGCCAAAGCCTTTTAAACCTGACCTGTTTCATCTTCCTTTGGCTCAACTCATTTATGAGTTATATGCATAAAACTAAACTTACCAGAAAAGAAAAACAGATTTAACAATTAGGTTGACATCACTAGGGTGGTGGAACCTCTTCGGGAGGGTTTTTTCTTGGAGTATTGCACACTGTTGGTGTGCTGAGGTGTCCCCAAAAGCTAATGCATATCCATCAATCTTGGTTGGATTGGGTTTGGGGTTTGATATAAACTTGAACCTTTCAGGGTTGCAAAGCTTAAACCCTTTTCTCGAACCCTTATTTCCTTTATTTTATTATATTTTTCTCAAAATTTTCTATCCTGTCATTGTAAATACTAATCGAAATAGTATTTCTTCAAATGTCAAGTTTATTAATATCCTGTTTGGGTAGAGGGCTCTTTTTCAAGGGGAAACACTTTCAACTTGGCCTGTTGTGCTTAAAAAAAAAATGATAAAAATAGCAAAAGTAGAACTTCGAAGGAAAAGTTGAAAGATTCAATGAAGTCAGAGAACCAAATTTAGAAGAGCTATGGCTGTTATCTGAATGAAAAAAAAATTTGTTTTTTTTTTATTTATTTATGAGCAAATGAAGAAATATCTTTTCCATTTATGTGTTGTTTGGTCATAAAAACTGACTATTCAACCAACCATGTGAAGTCTAAATCAGTTTTTTGGTTCAGATGGCCAGTCCACTCATGCTTTAGCAATACTAGCATGATATTGTGACTGCACATTAGTAGTTCTTCTAATTTCTTGGTCTAACAGTTCTACTTATTTCCCTTAAAGTAGGTAATTTTGATTTTTTAAAAAAGGATATTAGTTTTAGTTGCTTTTTGACGATGTTTTTTCTTGTGTGTAAATGCTGACTTTCAGGAGCACTACTGTGTGGCTTATGCAATCAACGATGCCATGGTATGTCCATATATATATATATATATATATAACTATCTAAGCCGGCTAGTTTCCATACCGCTTATCTTGATCCATTAAAAAACAGCTATTGTGAGATCACCTAGAACAAGTCGATAGCCAAAGCAAATTACCGAACACCTTAAGAGCATGTTTGGTTGCCATTTGATTTGAATAGCCTTATTCTGGACGTTATATGGCAACTTGAAGTAAAATCCAATTATAAATTCGTCACGTTAATTATGGGAGGCTTCATCTTATTTCTTCTTGTATGGCAATTTCTTAATTTTCATGGGACCAGTCAAGGTGGTCGTCTTTTTAGTTAGAACGCTCTGTAAAAGTATAAGTATGATCCTGGCATTAAAGGAGGATACGAATAGACCTTGACAAAATTCATGTAAATGTTAATACATGGTCCAATATTGAGTTATGAGTAATTTTTGCGATAAAAACATTATGTTGTTGTGTATCCCTACCGGTTTTTTAAAATTAATCCCGCAGATACATCAAATTCAGAAAATATGAATTATATCATAAACAAAAATTACTAAGATCAGTGTTGTAATTGGATTTATTTCTCAGGGCTTGTTTGATGATTTTGGGTTCCCTCGTGCCCAGCGTGTGCCTGGCACCTCCTCAGCATCATCCCCATGAATGTAAAGTGCAGGCACGTGAGTGGCATGTGCCGAGCCACCTAGAATTTGTCGGGTAACACAAAAAGGGTCTCCAACTTTGTAGTTTAAGCTTCCTAAAGGGATGATGATTTGTGTGGATGCGTTTCTGAATTTTGTTTCGACTCTTTTTGAGAGGTGCCTGTTTCTCTCTTTGGCAAAGAAAACATGGTGGGACCCACACAACAATTAAATAATATCATCGTAAAGACTCGCGAGGTCTTGGTTTTTCTTTCTCTCAGTTTTTTTTTTGGGTGGAATCTACTTTGTTTTCTTCCAAAACCTTTCTTTTTTCGGGTAAATACTAGTGCGGTCTTATTTTTCTCTCTTTTTAATTTATTTATTATTTTTTTTATTTGGTGGGTGGGTAAGAACTTGCATGGTTTTCTAGTTGTACTCTCTCTCTCTCTATCTCTCTCTCTCTCCCCATACATAAAGATTACTTGGGTTAATTATATTTTACCCCTGTGGTTCAAAAGTGGACATGTATTCCCCTTATAGTTTTGGATTAAAGTGAAATTATTAATATTTCTCTCAAAATAGTCCCTTGTGGGGATTAAGTGTTGAAACTAACCCCACATAGGAGAGTTTAAGTGTCAAAATAAAACCCCACTTGGGCAGTTAACTCCAAAATTAGTTTCCTAACACTTGTTTGGATTGAGAGAACTGGAGAGAAGAGAAGAAAAAGAGAATCACTTTCTCTCAAGTTCTCTCGTTTGGATAGTTAAGTTGGGAAAGAAGAGAACATTAATGGAGAGAACCAGAGAGGACGTGATGAGAAAAAGAACCCAATTTTGGTTCTCTCCAAATCGGAGAGACTAAAGAGAGGAGATGTGAACCATAATAAAATGATCAATGTATCTTGAATGTTTAATCTTATTACAACATACCTCTTGCTCTTACAAAGTGTCGTTACCATTATTTAATAGAGGGTAAAAGAGTAAATTGGTTTTAAATACTCTCTTCTCTTCTCTTATGGAATCTAACCAAACATGAGGTTTGTGTTTCTCTTTTCTTCTCCTCTCTATCCAAACAAGTATGATTTCTCTTTTCTTCTCTTCTTCTCTTCTATTTTCTTTGATTCTCTCAATCCAAACGCAGTGTAAAGGAGTTACGTGTTAAAAATTAGTCCCACATAAGTAGGTTAAATGGCATAATTATCTTCAAATTAACCTCACAATGGGGTTGAGTGTTAATATTTTTGGTCAATTTTATAATTTTTATCAGTTTTGAGAAAAATTTTAACAGTTTCACTTTAGTTCGAAACCATAGGGGGTTAAGTGTACTTTTAAATCACAGGGGTAAAGTGAAAATTGGCCTAATCACAGGTAGGTAAAATGTATTTAATCCTTCTTTTGATGCAATTGACCAAAGAGTAATGCTATGCTTTTCAAATCCTAATCACAAATCTTCATACCAAATTAAATGGTAGTGGGCCCATTGGATGTTGATTGGATGATGTTACAATGGTTCCATCTTTTATTCAATCAAAATCTAGTAGGCCATTGGAGATATGACCAAAAAAAATGTCATTGGAAATTTGGGATTAGAATTTGAGAAGCATATCATTACTCTTGGCGAAAATGCCATTGGAGATATGACCAAAAAAAAAAAAAAAATCATTGTTTCATCATGATAAATGTTTTACTATCCTGGTGAAGGGTGCTTTCTTTGAAACTACTAATTGCCCATGTCTGTGGGCATGATGCAGTAAAAAAAGGGTGGCGTAAAAAATTGTGGACTTTTTCTTGAACTTGGCTTGTTCTACAAAGGACTTTTTCTATACTCTTAGTTAATACGCTAGTGCTTATAGTGCATTGACGGACCTGAGTTTTCCTATTGACACTTAAAATTGTCAACAGTCGATAGGAACTCATAACTTATATAAGGTACGTGTTCTCAGTCTTGAGACGATTATGAACACAGACTGTGGATATGGCTGCTTTTACTTACCAATCAGTGAGGTCTTAAAGATCAACACCTGGGTATCTTGGGTGTATCATGTTCTTAGGGTTGTGAACATATATTATAAAGATAGAATCTACCCTCTGATAAAGAGTAAGCATTCCCTTAAGAATGTCACCAAGTTGATTACTGAGAACTGCAATCTTGTTGATAAGTAGTTAACATATTTGGTAATCTTGAGGGGTGAATGGGACTCAAGGAATGAAAGATGTAATCACTATTCAAGTTGACAGTAACAGTTTATCCGACTACCTGAATATGATTATTAATGCTGATGGTAGAGGGACATTAGAACACCATACAAGTCTAGTATCGCTTCGATTATGTTCTTTAGTATTGGAGTGCAGTCATCGTTTTATAGTGGAGTAAACATTAACTAACCAATTGGTTAATTTGTTGATGAAAGAGTTTGGTCATGAGAATTAACAACTGGTCTGAGCCAACAATTAAGAACCTAGGAGGTCCCACTTCTAGCTCCGTTAGGATGCTTGGAAAGGCACATGAGGATGCTGTCAAGACAAGTTCGATCGATTGATCGAAACTCTTTCAATCGATTGAAGTCAAGACAGGTTCGATCGATCGAAATTGCTTTTATAGATCGAAGGTTTGATCGATTGAAGCCACTTCGATCGATTGAAGGTTAAAGTCGGTTTGGAAATCTATAAATAGGGCAGCTTCGTACAGAATATTTTAATCGTCGTTTTATCACCCCAGCAGCTGCAGAAACTGTTTTAGGGCTTGCAACACCTCCTCTATCCTCTCTATTAGAGATCCTACCATCTATAGCATCTCCGGAAGTATTCACAGGAGACATAGGAGAGAAAACCATTTAGCGGAAGCTGCTGCACCATCAAAGAAGAAGAGAATCAGAATTGGGTTCAAGACCGTTAAGTATAAACTCTTCTCTTTCTTGTTATACGCATCTATAGAATTGATAAGTAGTAGATTCGGGTATACTAAAAAGTTTTTGAACATTGTTTTCTGCTACGCGTTTAAATAAATAATTTTAAACCTATTTTCCTTTAGGTTGCACTACAAGACATCCAAAGTGTTGTCCTTCATTTTCTGTAGAAACCTGAATATCGAATTCAACGATCGTTTCCATAGCTTTCCACTCTCTAACCATTAGAGATGCAACTATACCTCGAGGTCTTTGACTTAAGGCGTCTACGACTACATTAGCTTTACCAGGGTGATATTCTAACGTGAAGTCATAGTCCTTAATCAATTCCATCCATCGGCGTTGCCTCATATTCAGCTCCTTCTGAGTAAACATATACTTCAAACTCTTGTGATCGGAGAATAAATCAAACTTCTCTCTATATAGATAGTATATCCAAATCTTAAGAGCAAACACCATTGTTGCCAATTCTAAATCATGAGTCAGGTAGTTCAATTCATTTGGCTTCAACTGCCTTCAACCATAAGCAATAACCTTGCCATCTTGCATGAGTACACATCCTAACCCTTGATACGATGCATCACTGAAAATAGAGAACTTCCTGCCATCTCTTGGTATTGCTAATACTGGTGTTGTGGTGAGTCTTTCTTTTAACTACTGAAAACTTGTTCATGCTTATCATTCCATTCGAACTTCACATCCTTCTTAGTCAAACCAGTTAGAGGAGCTGCTATCTTAAAAAATCCTTCTACGTATCTCCAATAGTAACCCGCAAGTCCAAGAAAACTTCTGACTTTCGTAGGATTGGTTGGTCGAATCCAATTTGAAACAACATTAGTCTTTGATGAATCCACGCTATTCCTTGTTGTGAGACGACATGCCTTAGAAATTTCACCTTTTGTAGCCCAAACTCACACTTACGGAACTTTGCATATAAGTGATGACTCTGAAGTGTCTGCATTGCGATTCGCAAGTGTTGTTCATGTTCTTCCTTAGTCTTTGAGTAGATCAAGATATCATCAATGAAGTCTATGATGAATTGATCCAAGTAAGGCTTGAACACTCCGTTCATCAGATCCATGAACACTGTCGGGGCATTAGTAATCCAAACGACATTACCAAAATCTCATAGTGACCGTACCTTGTTCTGAAAGCTATCTTTGGTACATCCTCGGGTCGTACGAGTAACTGATGGTATCCTGATCGTAGATCTATCTTGGAAAAGATCGTCGATCCTTGCACTTGATCAAACAGATCATCTATTTAGGGTAAGAGATACTTGTTCTTGATGGTGACTTTGTTCAACTCTCTGTAGTCAATGCACAATCAAAGTGATTCGTCCTTCTTCTTTACGAATAACACTGGTGCTCCCCAGGGTGATGTACTTGGATGTATAAATCCCAGATCTTCAAGTTCTTGAACTTGTTTCTTTAGTTCTAGCATTTCTGAAGGAGCCATTCTGTAAGGTGCTTTGGATATTGGGATAGTGCTAGGCACTAGAACAATGTAGAAATCAATCTCTCTCTTAGGTGGCAACCGAAAGATATTCTGAAAAACATCCTCGAAGTATCGGACTATGGGTATCAATGAGATAGCCACTTCTGTACTGACAGTCTTGATGTTAGCTAGACAGTTGGTGATGAACGCATCACTCATAGGGTTACACTAGAATTCAAAAGGTTGACCTCCAAGTACCGAAAAAGTAATACTTTTCTTAACACAGTCCAACTTGGCGTGATACTTAGTGAGCCAGTCAATTCCTAATATCATATCGAATTCTTTCATGGTTAGGATAACCAAATTATCTAGTAGATTCCGATTCTCTATGTGTACAGGGCAATTCTTGCATACGTGCCTTAATGCGATAGTAGCTCCTAATGGTGAGACAGCATTCAAAGCTACGTCTAACTTCTAAGGTAATGCATTTACATTTAGAAGAATTTTGGCAGTAATAAAAGAGTGTGTGGCACCCGTATCAAATAATACCTTCACACGATGATTATAAAGTGTTAAAGTATCTTCCATGACTTGCTATTCTGGCTGCTCTTCATATTGGGTTCCTTCGTAACCAACTTCATCATAATTACCTTGCTCATAACCTGCAGGATCGGGAATGATTGCGTTCAGTTGGGCCTGTCCCTGTTGACCATAGCTTCCTCCTTTGGGGGCACGACAACGTTGGCTGACGTGACCAGTCTTGCCACAGTTATAGCACCTCACCTCCTGACGATTATCTCGCCTTGGTGCCTTGCAGTCTCAAGATATGTGTCCAGGGATACCACAGTTAAAACAATTATTAGTACTTCGTCTTGCGCCTGATTGTGGCTGAGTCTGATATAGGGCTAGCTAAGGTTTCCGGTTCCCGTCGAAAGTCCTCTTCTGACCCTGATTGCGATCTAGCTATTTGTTCCCAAAAATGCCCCTTTGTGGTGAGCGAAAATCAAACTATTTGCGATTTGATCACATGTCTTCTTCCAATTCAATGGCCAGGTCCACAAGAGATTCAAATGTCTTGTCCAAGTTCCCAAAGTCATATAACGAATGGGCGATGCTACGACTTGATTATATTTCCAGATTTTCTTTTCCTCTTTATCCACCATGTGTGGAGCAAATCTGGATAGCCTCTCAAATTGTGCGTGTACTCCTGCATAGACTTGTTTCCTTGGACCAGGTCCATGAATTCCCTTTCTCGCTTGGCCTCTCGGTTGCCGGGAAATACTTCTCCAGGAGTTTTTTTTCTTCCTGAAAGTAGTCCAGGTCATTATTCGTACATCATCTTCTCCCATGGTGGCTTTCACTGCCTCCTATAATCTGCAACAACATATGTCAACTGGAATGTTGCCGGTCTCTTCTTCTCCTGATCAGTACAATCCATTGCTTTGAAGATATGATCCATTTGCCATAGCCATTGCTATGCTTTCCAAGGTTTGACGGTACCAGCAAACTGCTTTGGATGTAGAGCACGGAACCTTTCCAATCTCTTATCTTCTGTCGTACAGACTGGGACTTCATTTCTCTAATTGTTGCCATTTCTATTGTTGGTGGCATTTAGGTCTCCAATCCATTCGATTCTCTGAACAAATGCCTCGAACATGCCGGTCGGATCGATAGCCGGTGGTGCTCCTTCAATCGTGTCATGATTCCTGGGACTCCTTCTTGCCATAGTTATCACTTAAATCCTGATAATTGAATAAGCTTAGCAATTTAAGCAATTTATAAGAAGGAATACAAGCATCAATACGAGGTTTCAAAAACATTCTATATGTATCTTTTGTGAGCAGTTATATATATATATATATTATGTCAAGTCAATGCTTCTATCTAGCCAAAAGATGTGGTTTTGTGGGACCACCAGTTCGAGGTGCAAAATGTAGGAGTCATTGTCCCGTGTGCATTCTAATGCTAACTTATATTATCTGATAAGATAAAAAGTGGGACTACTTAGTCCAATATTAACAACATGCTCATAAGTATAAATCTAAACATGCCTACTGGAAGCAACGGGGCCTGCGACGCCAAACACTGAATCGGGTGATCGAAAATCCCAATGTTGCCATCCTTAGCATCAAACACTGGAGGTGAGCCTCATCCACGTTCATGAGCTCTATGGGTAGCTCTGGGGGTGGCTCAGGTATCTCGATGTCATGATTCCCGAGCTCAAACCCACCTATGACTATCTCTAGTCCTCCTATCTGTATAGGTGCAGCCATAGCAACCTCGGGTGCAGTTGCTACTGGAGCTATAGCTGGTGGTGGAGCATCTTGAAGTGCCAAGTGTGCCTGCACCATCTCTAGCTCTACGGGTCAATAGAGGTCGGGGGTACGAATCCTCCTGATCCTCTCCTCGGCTATTAACCTATCTATCTGGGCCAGATAGAAGGCCTCCATCTGTACTCGATGTAGGTCTACTATCCCATCAAAGTGAACAGCTCTCCAGACACTATTCTCCATGCTGACGGTAGCCTGATACCGAATCATAGTCAGGTAGATCTCCAAATCATGCGGATCTATCCCATTCGGGCCAATTACATGTCCTCCAAAATCATCTGGTACGTGATATGGGTGCATGATGATAACCAGACAAAGCAAACTATCTTATATCAAGGCTAATCTTAATACATCTGGATGTCGGATCCTAAGTATAGAGGAGACTTGACTCTACATATCCTTTGCTATCTTAACCTGTGTAGGTTTAAGTCTAAGTATACAACCTGGCTCTAATACCAAAAATCATGTTACATCCCAGTGTAGCAAAATAAGGAATTTTCATTTCCGTTTTGGAGCCGTAGGTTATGATAGGTGATGGATCGCTTGTCCTGTACTTAACTTTACATATACTAGTAAACAAAGTATATAAAGCAATAAGGAAGATAAATATTAAGTACTATTACAACTTCAAATAATATTACATTGTCCTTGAATAAAATATCCTCAAGGCAGAAATCGCCTTATTCAAATTAAAAACATTATCCATATCCTTATTACAACTTTATTTAAGTAAAAAGTATCTCCGCAAACTTCTCTAGCTATCATAGTTATATTGTTCTGTATAATCATTTCCTGAACATTTTGGGTATCCAGGACAAAATAAAGTCATTAACTAATGAAAGTTGAGTGAGCATAATGAACACACAAGAAATGTATATAAAAGTATATTAACAGTTATCATTATTATTCAGTACTTAGAGTACGGTTAATTCATTATTCTAGTCATCGCATAATAACAATTAATAATAGTTTGAGTAATGAATATATAAGACCATGAATCATCTCATCTTACAAACTCTTTTATCTCGACCACAAAACCCAACACAAGCGATTCCCCTGAACCTCCAGCTCAAGGCCGTTAGTTTAGAATACCTGTCGATATGTCTGCTGTATCTAGAGCGGCCTGGACGTACCTAGACATTCAAGGTTACAATAAACTGTGGAATACTCTAATTAATCTACCGTATCTGAAGCGGCTTGGAATAATTTAGAGCTACCACAAGACTGGCCTACCGTATCAAAAGCCTCCTAGGCTCAATCCTCTTAATTAATCTATCGTATCTGAAGCGGCTTGAAATAATTAAGGCTATCACAAGACTCTGAATGACCTACCGTATCTAGTGCGGCCTGGACTCAATCCTTCCGAATTAACCTGCCGTATCTGAGCAGCCTGGAAAAATTAAGGTTACCAAAACCAAGACATCCTCTCTTTGACTTTTTTTCAATCTCACTATCACACACCATGCATGTTAAACCAACGACCTCTTTCCATGTCATCTCGACTATGTAAATGTGTAACTTATTCTCTTTCTCCTTTATATAAAGGTATTAAAACGATCGTACGACTTATTATCTCTTTTCACATTTTCTTCGTATGGGTATCTGAGCTATTTATCATATTCCGTTATATTCCATAATATACATCAGAGTGATTCTAAACTTGTCTTGTTTATATTCCTCTTTGCAAGTATCAAAATGGTATATACAGATGAATATCAATTAATCCAATTTACTTTAATCTAATTTATAGAAACTGATTTTCTAATAAAACAGTAAGGTACAACAACTTATAGTAGTAGTTACAACTTCAAGCAGCCAACCAAATTATCCTACAGTTACTGTTTTAGATAAACAAATCATTTTGTCACAGAGGGGCATGACTAGTCATGGTCTTCTAGCGGGACCTATCATGGCCGGGATCGATCATGGTCGATGCCGGTCCTGGTAAATAGCGCAACCGGTCCTGATCGTCTTCAACCTCAGGATTCCCTTCATTTTTCCACATAGATTATGAATATATAAGTTTTATATATCAAATCCTAACGTAGCTCAACTTATAGATGAAAATCTGGGAGTTGTTGAAACTTTGCTTTAACCGTACGTCGCAGCCGTTATAAATTAAGGTCTAAGATTTGAAACAGAGCTTATTGAGCTTATCATCTTTCATTCCTAATTTACAGAAATCATTTTTGTCAAGATTTGATAGACCACCATTTTTGAAGCTTCAAAACTATATCTATGCATATACACATATATTTCTATATATGATATCCCCGACTTGTGCGTAATGACAAATACTACATTATAAGTGAGTTTAAGAGACTCACCGGTTGTTAGATTGATGGCTCGTCTCGCCAAAGAATTCCAAAAAACCGTAATATAAGCTTAGTGCTCCAACAATGGCTATAGAGCTTACTGTGATGTTCCAGTTTCTGTATTTCTTTCTTTCGTTCAACTTCCTGAATGTACATGTGACTGGATGTGTGTGCTTGTGGCTGATTTAGAGAGCTTGTATGTGGGTGTGTATATATATTGCCGAGAGAGAGAGAGAGAGAGAGAGAGAGAGAGAGAGAGAGAGAGAGAGAAATGGTGAAGGCTTCATTGAGGAAGAAGAGAGCTTTTGAAACTTATGCTTGCAATGTAGTGAGTGTGTATAGGTTCTGTGAGTAATGCTAATGCTGGGATGATTTTTGTTTAGTAATGTAAACACAATTTATAGAAGAAGCAATCAGTGTGCAACTTTTTAAACAAATGAGTGAATGAAGATAACATTACTGTAGACACCCCATTTGTCGGCTATCGGATTTAGGAGACGCATAGTTTGGCGGTTCACAATGATAAAAAAAGGACACAAAAGAACTCATAGAAATTATTTCTATCACTCAAAATGCTCTGAAAGTGGTACAAATGACCAAAATGCCCCTGAAAGCCCAAACACTCCCGGATTTGGACTGAAAGTTCTGGAAACATACTACATTATACAAAGTTACTAAAAATAAGTTTTAAAGCAAATTAAGATGAAATCGTCGGCTTCCAGAGACCCCGGAAGTCCCGGAAGTTCCCGAAAAGTCCCCGTTGATTGGTTTGACCAGGTTTGACCAGAGTTTGAGCGAAATCATCCAAATTCTCCAAAACGTTTTGAGATCATTCTAGATCATGTGAAAAGTACTAAAATGAGTTTTAAAATAAAATCGGACGAAAACGTCAGCTCCCGAGAGCTCCCAGAGGTTCCCAAAACTTCTTGGAGATCCCAGGTTTGACCGATTTGACCTAAAAGTTGACTTTAAAATCGGAGCGCCGTGCCATTTTTCAAACATTTTTCATGGATACTAGAGGTCAATATCTTTCCAAAGGTATATCGCACATAATTTCTGAATTCAAAACGAATTTATTATGGATTTTCGAAAGTGAAAAAGACAATCAAATCGACTTTTATCAAAAATACCGCAAAACTTTTCAAAGTGACATAACTCCAAACTATTTGTTATGAAAATTAGACTCCATTACCTTTCTAGCAGTATATCATAAGCTCAATTTGGAGTTCGTATGCATTTTCTGTGAATTTCGGACGAAATAGA
This sequence comes from Hydrangea macrophylla, assembly GCA_033977485.1. NCBI lineage: Eukaryota > Viridiplantae > Streptophyta > Magnoliopsida > Cornales > Hydrangeaceae > Hydrangea > Hydrangea macrophylla. The sequence continues at coordinate 34,256,336 of CM066993.1, forward strand.
GCCTTTTCGCGAATACCGAAACCTCTGGGGGCCTAAACAACATTATCCGGGCGTTGGAGGAGCAGTGCTGCTGCGGCACTGGCCCACAGCAGGTGCCGCACAGGCCCAATACTGCCACGACACTCTCCCCTAGAACAGCCCATTTTTGTAATTTATTTTGGGGGTCCATTTTGATTAATTAAAAACCAAAACGACGTAGTTTCTTGTTCATAAATGTTTGGGACCAATGGGAGTACTCTTTAAATCCCAAAATCACCCCAAATTTGTCTATATAAACCCCCCTTGACTTCTCATTTGGGGGGTGCAAAATAAAAGCTTAGAAAAGTTTTAGAGAGAAAGTTGTAGAGATAAGGTTAGAATAGAGAGAAAATACTTCTTTGATTTTCAATAAGAAAGTGAGTTCTAAATTTTATTTTTTTACTTCATTACTCCTATTTACTTCACATTCAATACACCCAACCACCATTTTAGTGAGCATTTATGAGATAGGAAGCTACTTCCATGTCCAAAGTCACCATATATGAGTGAATCACCAAGCTACAAGTCCATTTTCTCATTGAATATCATTTGTTGATTACTTACTTGCTTGTTTATATGTTATGTTCATCTCTTCTTGACCTCATTTCTTTTTGATTTTCTTTATTTACTTACTAGTTCATCTCACCTAAATGATGACATGAAGTTTGAGGTGAGTGAATCCTTATGGATAGTAGCTCTTGACCTCAAAAACATGTTTGATAGATGAAGATTATGACTTCAATACATTCCTATGTATTCTTGAAGTCACATTTAAATGAAAACAAAATCACTCCAACAATCTTGGAGGTTCTTGATATGTGTTTAATGTTGATATTCCAAGAGGTCATAATCTCCATTTAATGTTAAAAATATGCTTTCAAATCCTCTATTTCAAAACCCTTCTAAAACCCCAATAGTTGGATTCCAAGAAAAAAACCTTGTTCTTTTCCAAAATTCTTCAAAACAGTGAATAATCTGAGTTCAAAGATTTCTCTAGAACCCAATACTCAAAGGGCGATTACAAGACCACTTGGAAATCTTCCTAACTCATTAGAGAACACCCATGATTTTTGCTTTGATCTAAAAACGCTTGGAAGGGTGTCATTTTAGTCCAAACATTCCTTCCAGACATTATGTTTTTACTGTCACAGAAGCTAGGTTGACTTTCAACTTATTTTTCAGAAACCTTTTCCAAAAGAATTGGTCCCAACTTATTTTTCCTATGAACTTCAGTGTCTTAGGGAACGTTCTGTATAATATGGGCCTCTAGATGTTTTGTTTTCATTTTCTAAGATTTTTCAACATTCCAGTCGACAGTACGAACTCTATTTCTGAGCAACCCCTTTTGTTCATTTGATTTATCTCAATCTGTAACTTCAAAAGTGATTTGGCTTTTTGATATATGTTTTAGACACAATAAGGATGATCTCCACAAAAAAATGAACTGAAAACATTTCTAACCTCACTTTTTCATTTTTACAAGATCAACTCACTATTCTGTCTACTATTCACAGCAAGCATACTTTTACTTTCATTCTTTGATTTGATGCTCACATGCACTCCAAATTAGTTAATATCTTAGGAAGTAGTCCATACTATATTTATACATATCCTATGATGATTTCCTTCTTGCATTCATGCATACCCTAGACTTCTAAGTCACTTTAGAAAGTCCATGTACACAAACACACTACAACCTTTGCATATTCTAGGATCATATATTGCATCCATGCAAGATTCGGAGATTGTGTGACTCCTAATCTGATGAGATTATAAGGAATGAACTTGATCATACGTTCATGCTCCCCCTCGATCTAATCTTCCTTTCTCATTTGTCCCGGGGATTGAGAGATCTTCTTTTATCAAAGATTAACATGCATCATACTAGCTTGCTAAGCATTTTTCATTTTCTTTGATTATTTGTTTCAAGAACAATCTGTCCCCTTTGGATTAAGAAAACTTGATTACTTAATATGTGATTAGACGATTTTTTCCTAGGTTTGTTCCTGTGATCTTTCACTTTTGCATTGTGTGGTATTTGGCTTAGATCTTATGAATGATATCTTGTCTTTTGATCTTCCATTTCAATATTCTTATGAGATGTAATATACTATCATAGTATTAATTGTCAAACCAAACATAGTATAAGATGATTATTTGGATGCTAATTGAGGCCCATCGAAAGTTGGGGCGAGTTGAGGGTGTTTTAGTCACGACAAAGGCTCCTTCATCTCTCGTACCAAAATCCCGAACCAAGTCTTTGGTTATGAAGGGCCGGTGCCCTTTATCCGTTTGGGTGAGTCAAATTGGGTTTCTTGGTTCCCTAAAGACCAAGTGGCGACTCTATATCTATTTTCAATAGACCTCTCTTTTCCTTTTCATTCAAAACAATTTCAAATAAACAAAGAGTGGAAGGCCAGTCCCGCATGTCCATAATCTGGCGACTCTGCTGGGGATTTTTATTTTAAAACAAAATAATACAAAGGTTTGACTCATAAGAAGCATTCTTAAAATCATCTTTTTACTGTGTCTGGTTCACCGTATTGCACTTCTGCATTTCCCCCTCCGACTGTGTCTGAAACGCGGCACTGACATTGTCCAAGTCTTGCTGTGCCAGGGCAGAAGTCACCGTTGATACTGTACCTTCCAAGGTATATCAAAAAGAGTAACAACTTCCGTACTGTCCCCCTGACGGTATATTGGAACTCTCATCAATGGACCCTCTTTGACTAAACCTAGCTTGTGCATATAGATTCCTATAGAACCTTTCATAGGACTGTTCATTTATCTTTTCGAGATAGGACAATGTGATATAACTGTTGTATGCCTTGGTGGGATTACCTGCACGGTGTAGATGCTTATGTGGTATAGAACAAAACCTCTTTCTTTTGATTCCCAAGGCAATCACTCACATGTGACCACATTGAGTTGACCTGCCTAGGCACCATGGTAAGGATGTTTGCTCCATGTTCACAAAGATATACACCGCAAATCTTGTTTGGTGGTCCTAAGACATAGGAGTTTGAAAACTTGCTAGACAGTATGATCACCATCATATTTAAACCAGTTTTCTCCTAGATATAACCAGTTTCTCCCAGAAACTCTGTCCAACTCGTCTAGATATAACCAGTTTCTCCCAGAAACTCTGTCCAACTCGCCCAGATATAACCAGTTTTTCCCAGAAACTCTATCCAACTCGCCCAGATATAACCAGTTTCTCCCAGAAACTCTGTCCAACTCACCCAGATATAACTAGTTTCTCCCAAAAAAAACTCCGCCCAGATATCCCAGAAATACCCAATTTTTCCCAGAAACTCTATCGAAACTTCTCGAAATATTCTGAAAACCCCTTTTACCTCCTGGTGATCATACTGGAAGGTAAGGTTAGCACACTCTGTATAGCTAGGACCTTATTTGCTTAACTGCTATCTGTTAGAAATAGGAACATCATGTAGATTAGGGCTTGCATTCGCATGCTTGTCTTATATGCATTCACCGTTCCTATCAGAGTGCACGCACTGTTTCAGTTGGTCTATACACAAGTCAGTCCACGTTTGTTAGCATCACTATCATTGTCTGTCCAAAGTTGTCACTGTCAGAATGTGATAAAGCTCTCAAATCTGTAGGCTACTATAGATTCCGAAAGTAAGCAGCTGGGATCCTCGTCCTGGGTCAAAAATTCAGATAATCGTTTGGTCAGAATCAACCCGGCAAGTTATTCCAGCATGAATCCGGAAGTGTTGGAAAACAAGGTTACTGATTTAGGAGCAACCATAAGCCAGCAGTCCGACAACCTGGCCCAAGTTTTGAAGTTCATAGAAGAATTAATACAACAGCAGTCACAGTACCCACCTGGGTTCCCACCACCACCGGGATTCATGCCACCACCACCACCACCGGGGTTTGTACCACTGCCCGTCATTATACATGAGAATAATGGGGAAGAAGATTGGTTTCAAGGGGTCCCACTACCTACATATGAGTAAAAGCTCCAGGAGAAAATGGATAAAGTCGACAAGCTGGAAAATGTATTGAGAAAGAGCAAGGGGGTTGATGATTACATGTTGGACCTGGAAGAGCTTTTCGATCCTATTAAGCTGAAACTGCCAGAAAACTTCAAGATGCCTGCCATTGATCGCTTTGATGGAATCGAAAATCCGAAAAGCCATGTAAAGCTGTGTATGATCATCTTCCAGTTAATAGGCTGCACTCATAAGCACATTTTAATGCTATTCCCACAAACCCTCAGAAAGTCTGTACTATCATGGTTCCTTGCTTTGGAAGCTTCCATAACTCGGGCATGGGAAGATATCGTTCGGATATTTGTCGATCACTATTCTTACAATCAAGAGCTAGATGTCACTTTAGATTGTGCTGGAAGGACTACTCATGTAGATACCCCGGTTTACATCATTTTTCTTATATGTATCCTGATTGTGGAGAGTTAGTGATGTCTTTCTTGTATTTGGTGGAGATACCGAAGAAGAATATTTCTGATGTGGAAGTGGTATGCGAGTTTGAGGTTGTTTTTTTGGAGATTCCTAGACCACCGCCCAAGAGAGAGGTTGAGTTCCGGATCGATCTTTTACCTGAATCAGCACCTATTTCAAGATCAGCATATCGTATGGCACCCAAGGAGTTAGAAGAGATGAAGAAGCAGTTGGATGAGATGCTTCATAAAGGGTGCACTAATTATTTAATGTAGATTCATTTTCATCGCAGTTGTTATTTCTTTCTAGTAGTGTAATTCTTTGAGGTGTGTATGAATCAGGTTCATACGTCCTAGTAATTCGTCATGGGGAGCTCCTACGATATTTGTATGCAAGAAAGATGGTTCCCTACATATGTGCATATATTATAAGGTGACGATCAAGAACAAATATCCATTGCCTAAGATTAATGACCTTCTGGATCAGTTAAAAGGGGCGGCAGTCTTTTCCCAGTTGGATTTGAGAACAGGATATCATCAATTGGGGGTTGTGAAGGAGAGTATTCCACGTATAACTTTTTGTACTCTGTATGGATTGTATGAGTTTTCGATCATGCCGTTTGGGTTGACCAAGGCTCTAGCATTCTTTATGGATTTGATGAATCGGGTGTTCAGGCCGTATTTAGACCGATTTTTTGTTGTTTTCAGCGATGACATATTGGTTTATTGTTGGACTCTGGAGGAACATAGGGAGCATTTGAAGATTGTATTATAGATACTTCGAGAGCATCAATTATATGCCAAGTATATTGTGTGTCATTTTGGGAGTCATGTTATTGATTTTTGGGTCATATTATTTCGGCAGAGGGAATAGCAGTAGATCCTGAGAAAGTTGTAGCGGTACAAAAGTGGGTGCAACCTACTAATCCTATAGAGGTGAGGAGGTTCTTTGGATTAGCTGGGTATTACAGGAGGTTCATTGAGAATTTCTCTATTATAGCAGCACCGTTAACCAAGTTTACCTACAAGAATGTGAAGTTTTTGTGGATAGACGATTGTGATCATGTTTTTAAGGAGTTGAAGCAGCGACTACTACACCGATTTTGACAATTCTGATAGAAGGCGGGAAACTTGTAGTGTTCACAGATGCGAGTGGGACCGATTTAGGTTGTGTTTTAATGTAGGAAGGGAAGGTTGTTTTGTATGCTTCTAGACAGTTGAGGCCATATGAGAGAAGGCATCCTACTCATGACTTGGTGTTGGCAGCGGTAGTGTTTGCCTTAAAGGTATAGAGGCACAACCTTTTTGGAGAGAGATTTGACTTGTATACAGATCACAAGAGTCGTAAGTACTTGTTTTCACAGAAGGAACTGAATATGAGACAATAGAGTTGGGTTGAGTTCATTAGTAGCTATGACTTTGAGACAATAGAGTTGGGTTGAGTTCATTAGTAGCTATGACTTTGAGATTCTATACCATCCGGGTAAGGGAAATGTAGTGGCCGATGCACTGAGTCGGAAACACAGTGTGATGGCTTCTTTGATGTTTAGGGAGTGGAAGTCTCTTGAAGTGTTAGTATCTCATGATATTCAGCTAGGGCGTGAAGGTGAGAAAGCATATCTTGGGAGTTTGGTTGTCCAACCTACTTTGATAGGGAAGGTTCAACAGATGCAGAGGTCAGATGAAATTCTAATTAATCGTCTCAATGACTTGGTTGTGGATTTGCTTGATGAGTGTCTGACGGATTGGTCTATGGACATAGAGGGAAGTTTATGTTTTCAAGGAAGACTCTATGTATCGGATAGTGAAGAGTTGAAGAGGGAAGTTCTTGATGAGGCACAACGGTCTCGATACACTATACATTGTAGTGGGACCAGGATGTATCATGACTTGAAGCATACCTTTTGGTAGGAAGGTATAAAGAGAGATGTAGGAGAGTTTGTTTCTAAGTGTGTGGTGTGTTAGCAGGTGAAGGCAGAACATCAGAAACCGTCTGGCTTGTTGAAACCCTTAAAAACACCTGTGTGGTGTGTTAGCAGGTGAAGGCAGAACATCAGAAACCGTCTGGCTTGTTGAAACCCTTAAAAATATCTGTGTGGAAGTTAGAATGCGTATCTATGGATTTTGTGGATGGGTTACCAAGGTCTAAGAAGGGGAATGAGTCAATTTGGGACTTTGTGGATCTGCTCACTAAGTCTACACATTTTATCCCTAGTAGTGTGCATCATACGGCAGACAAGTTGGCACAGTTGTACATTCGGGAGATAGTATGCTTGCATTGGACTCCGATCTCGATTGTATCTGACCGTGATCCATTGTTTGTGGCAGAGTTTTAGGACTGTTTTCAGCGAGCTATGGGGACCCAGTTAGATCTTAGTACTGCTTATCATCCTCAGACCGATGGACAAATTGAGAGAGTTAATTAGATTATTGAAGATATGTTGATGGCTTGTGTTCTTGACCTTGGAAGTGACTGGGAGGAACATTTGCCATAGGTAGAGTTTGCCTATAATAACAGCTACCATTCTAGCATAGGAATGGCCCCTTTGAAGCTTTGTATGGGAGACCGTGTAGATATCCGGCGTGTTGGGCAGAAGTGGGTGATGTACCTATTTTGGGTCCGGAGATGGTTTGGGGGACTACTGAGAAGGTGGTGTTATTCGAGAAAGGATTAAGACTGCTCAGAGTCGGCAAAAGTGTTATGCTGATAGGAAGCACAAGGGTGTAGAATTTAAAGTAGGAGATTTCGTGTTCTTGAAGGTAACTTCGATGAAGGTTGTGATGCATTTTGGTAAGAAAGGGAAGCTTGCTCCGATGTTTGTAGGACCTTATGAGATCATCGAAAAGGTTGGAGAGTTGGCCTTTATAGTATTGTTGTCTCCGGCATTAGCGACAATCCATAATGTGTTTCATGTATCCATGTTGAGGAAGTGTGTGAAATATCCTAAACAGATTGTTCGTCTGACAGAGCTTGAGATTAACGATGACCTCACGTATGTTGTTCGACCTATCACTATCGTCGATCGAGAAGTAAGGTATTTGTAGAGGAAAGTAGTGAATCTTGTGAAGGTGCAATGGAGTGAGAGAATTAACGATATTACGTTGGAACTTGAGGAGAAGATTTGGAAATCGCATCTCGAGCTATTCGATAGTGTTCATCCGTGTTTCAAATCTCGGGACGAGATTTTCTTTGAGGTGTCTATAATGTAATACCCCGAGATATTTTTTTTATTATAAATTATAGTGCTTTAATTGATATTTTTAATGCTCTTATTTGAATTATTAATGGGGTAATACACGAATAATCGGCGTGAGTGCTTTATACTATAAAAAAATTTAATGTGGTTTTAAAAAAAAGAGAGAACATGCAAGTGTGTGTGGAGTTGTGTGTGCGTGTGGTAGTTATTAATATATAGATATATGTGGTGTGTATCACATATAGGATATAATATAATATTTGGTTAATATATTTTGAACCCAAAAGAAACACAAGAGAAACCTACTGTTTAGCTGTAAGAGAGAGAGAGAGAGAGAGAGAGAGAGAGAGAGAGAAGAAAAAGAAGAAGGAAAGGGAGGAAAAAGGAGAAGAGTCTCGGGCTCATGGGCATGTGTGGAATCGCAGGGCGTTCGTTGTTGTCGATGTTTTGACCCAAACTAGGTAAGTTAAATTTGTGTATCCGAGTATATATATACACGTATGTATATATGTGTACGCGAGTAAACCAAACTCTTACATGTTTAATTTAATTATTGGGTTAAATTTTTTGTATTGGATTGCACGTCGTCATTGTCGAATTAATATAGATATCTCTTTCCCCTTGCGACTTTGTGATTATGACATTGGTGTATTTGAAAGGGTTAGATGAATAGTTAGTTTGATGAAACCATATGTGAAATACTAATGATAATTAAGAATTTTTTTTTGAAATTCGTTTTTTTGTAATTCCAACAGCTACTGAAACTTCAGAAAAATATTAAAAAATCGTGGCTTAGAATTTTAGCATTCTGTTCGTGTGCCTTATGTAAAACGCGATCCTGCACACTTTTCGTGTATTGAGTTTTCCTGATTTTGCACCGTTTGGGCAAAAATTTTTAAATTTAAGATTACAGTAGCAGTTTTTAGTAGGTTAAAACGTGCGAAATTGGGGGAAAATGATTTGTTGTGGATTTTTTTTATTTGTTAGTATGTCTTAATGAAAATTTATTTGGAGAAACATGAATTCTCATTTAATGTCGAGCTATGAGAAATGGGTGATATTCGTTGACTTTGGGTCCGATGAACTTTTATAATTCCAAGAATACAAAGATAGTTTCAAGTTCCTTAGTGTTCACCGCTCCCAGTTGTGTTATTTTTTTGGTAGCTCGACTTGCTGAGTGTACCTTTTAGCCTGTGGCTTCGTGATCAAGCTGGCCTATGCCTTATGCCCGGCTTATTTGTTAGACGTCTAGGCATATTGACCGGCCTTTGGTTGTGTATACCTGATTTGGTTGATACCCCAACCAAATTGGCACCGGAGTGGATGTTGGTAGCATATCCGGGCACACATGGGATATATGTGTGGGTGTACCATGGAGGGTAGCCAAGTGGTGAACTAGAAAATTGAATAATGAATCGTTCATAAAAGTAAGAGGATTATTGGCAATCAAATTTTCGATGAGTTAAAGGATCTAAAATGTTGATTTTCTTGACTGCTGTTCTTTTCTTATACATTTATTTTGGACGTGTAGTGAGTAAATTATGATGATAATTTTCCGATAACTTAGTACAAGTAGTTCCGCATAATCTTGTGGTATTTTGCTGTTATTAAACTTTATGATTGCATGATGGTGGATCCACTAACATTTTGTAGGTATTGAGTCTATTGACTCACCATGTGATGGAAGGTAAGTATTATTTTATTTAAATTCGGGCGAGAATTGGATGGCCACCACATAAAGGGAAACTACCGCTCGTCCTGGGCCCACTTTTAAAACTTTTTTCACAACTTTCAAATTCAAATTCAAAGAGTCGCCACTTAATTTTTTTTTTAGGAAAATTAAGAAACAATTTTTAAAAGCAACCGATCTTTTGCGAAACCAAAGATAATCTGGGTCCGGGGATTATGGAATGAAAGTGGAAGGAGCCCGACGGACTAAAACACCCCCCTTTCATCCTATCTCGTGATAGGCCTCTACTCATCATCCTATTTAATCGAATTATTAATCTAAGTATACCCTCAACTAATATATATATATATAAATAATACATTACACAATCATGTTGAAAAGGGTGCAAGATTGCTAGTGATAAAATATCATTCATAAGCCACATAGTTCAAATAGCAAGCAAGATGATGTACAAATAGGGAACTAGGAAACTTACCCGAGATCCAGCTGCAAATTTAAACGTGCAATGCATACATATAAAATAAACCTAAGAAAAGGTCTCTAACACAAATAAACACATAAGGCAAGACCTAATCTAAGGTGTCGCACATGAAGTTGAAAATCAATAAAATCAAAGAATAGAACAAACTAGAGAAAGATGATAAGTCATACCTCCAAAGCGCTACAAAACAAGGGTTAGTCCACATGATTCAAACAATAATATGACATCAAATAATCAATCCTAAATCTCTAGCTTAGATCTATCAAGTAGAGGAAGAGTTGATGAAACTATGAATTCCTTTCGATCAGTTGGAGTCATAGCATCTCTATAGATGCACAAGTCTCAATTAAGAGCCAATGTGATGTCTATATAGGGGTGCTATAATCCCAACATGGTCATAAGGAATCCATGTTTATATTCAATTAGGTTCAACTAAGCCTAATTTTATCCAAGAACTAGTTCTAATCATAAGCATCAACATACATGACTGAATGAATGATCATGAACAAGAATGAGATATGAATTTGTTCACTAATTTGGACCACTTAGCCTCTGGATTTAAGTTAAATTATCATTTTTCAAAACATGATTTGGGTCCCAAGACATTAGGAAACCATTTAAGTTAAAATCAATGAGACTAGACAAAAAACAGTGACTATTTTTCCTAAATTACAGAGAGCAGACTAGATTTTAAAAGGTAGAAAAATCATAATTCCAACGGTTGGATCTTAGTGTTTTTGGATATGATATGCCTCTGTGAGTCTAGTTTCTAATCCAAAAAGAAAATCAAGGTTTAAATGGTTAGATCTCTGGGAATATGGAAAACACAAGACATCACTCAGGAATCTGCAACTCTCTGTCCAGAGATTTTGTACGATTTTATAAAAATAGTAAAAAAATGAGAAACACTTAGATCTTTTTAGGGTATCTCCCTAACACATTAAGGTACTTAGAAAAAATTATTAGAGACCCGGGAAACTTTATTAAGGTTCTGATTTATTAATTTCAAAATGAACTTACTGTTATGAAATTTTGGACAGAGAGTTGCATGTTTTGAAATCATAAGACCAAACCATCTTAGACATGGAATTTAACCAAAACAAAAATCACAGAGGTACTTCAATGGGTTATGAACATCCTCTAATTGGTCTCATCCAATTCCAATGAATCATGATCTTCTAGAAAATCTTTGATCATAATTTGGTTTATGGATTCACTGTACCTTTGTTAGATTAATGTTCATAGTTTAAAACCAACTTGATCCATGATCCTAGAAAGAACTAGAATCAAATATGATTATGATTATTGGGAAAAATAATGAAATAGGGAGGAATCCCTAGATTTGACCTTGATGGATCCCTATCATGGATCTCATAATTGGAGATCTAGCAAGAGAATCCTAAGGGCCTACTTATTTTAAATGAAAATCTACATCCAATTCTTCTCTCAAATGTATGATCCTTGAAGAATATAGAGTCATCTTATTATTTCTCCTACCAAGTTAATGGTCCTTAGAGACTAAATAAAATCCCAACTACATAAACATCTATCGAATTTAGCATGGATCGCATAAGATTTTTAGTGAGGAGATTTTAAGTCGTGGGTTAAGACTTGAACTCAACCACCTATATGTAAAGATGATCATGATCCACTTTAATCCCCATATAAATCATAGAATCATAGGAGACTAGAGGATCAAACTCAAAGAAATCTAATGAGATATTGAAGATCTCATAGATCTCTTGAGAAGAATATAAACAAAAGAAAAGAAATCAAAGGTTATTTGAAAATTTCAAGTCAAAACTCTTTTATTCATAAATCCAAAGCTCTATTTTGGATCCAAATTAATGAAACATTATGAAATTCAATCACAAGCTCTAAGTGGTGTGTGATGAAATGGGGCGGGAAGAGAGGTTTTGAAAATGTGTAAAGTTCCTAGAACTATGAACTTGTGATTGAATTCTCCTAATTCTACAAAAGATTGAGAGGTTACCTCTATGACCTCACAGAATTCTTCTACCTTTTGTGGAGTTCTTCCAAAAATCTTCCAATTCTTCTTTTTATTTCTTCAAATTCTTCAAGTAAAAGCTCAATATTCTTCCTCTAATGTATGTATATAACTCTTGTATTTCTCTCTCTTGATTCACGTCTTTTTTAAAATGAAGATGAAGGATTTGTTTATATAGATCACCAACTCAAGATTAAATGGGTAAATTCGGGTGAAAACCCATGTGCAAAGGTTTCTTCTAAAACATGTGATAAAAGCAGTCTGTTACAGTTCGCGGCACTCGATGGTTGCCGACAACATTCACTGAATGCTGAGCGGCACTCGCTGAATGCCGGCGCGGCACTCAGTGAGTGCCGCCGGCTTTCCCGCGTGCCGAGGCTAACAGAATTTTTCCCTATTTTTAATTTTCAAAACCTACATTACCACAATCTTAATTATTAGCAAAGTGTATACTAATGTACTTATATTTGTAGTGTACTTTATTAAGATACACCTATATACATGGTATATGCTTTCTTTTTATTTCTTTCTTTTATTTTTTTTTCTTTTTCTTTTGAAAACTCCTTTCATTTTATATTTCTTCTTTGAATTTATTTACTTATTTATTTTTTTTAGACTGATTTTCTCACATGTTCTTCAACATTCGGGTTTCCCCCGTGTTCCCAATTTCCCTCTCTCTCTCTCTCTCTCTCTCTCTCTCTCTCTCTTACTTTGATTTTTGAATTTTGTTTTGAAGAATCTTTGAAGAATTTGAATCCTCTGGAAAATCTTCAAATTTTACAGGTCATTGTCATCATCGGTCTTCTAGAGGTAACCAATCCCTAGATTTGACGTTTGGTCAAAATCGGGGTGTCTATAGTTTGCCCCTCTTCGGCAGAGCTTGTAGAGCAACGCGTATCACAAGTAAATGTCGAAGCCTGTGTGAAAGACAAGCCTTTGAGCAAGCAGTCGAATCCACGTAAAAACAAAAATTTGTTGCAAAAGAAGTCAGGTGCGCACAGGGCTAAAAGCTTGTCGTGTTCAATGATGAGCTGCCTACGTATCCCATTGGGAATCAGACCAGGACGTAGTTCAGGGCAAAGGACAACACATAAGCGCAAATAACTACATTGATGAATGCACCTATCCTATCGTGATGCACGTGCTCAAATTTCATGCCTCATGTTCCCAAATGTGATGACCCAAAGTCATGTTGATCTTCCTATCATTAGAAATGCGTCTTATAATCCAAATCCTCCGTTTATGTAATAGCCCTACTTTGGGAACGCCAAAATTGCAAAGTTCATGGTCCACATGAATTTTGAGAATTATCTGATTGACTGAGATGCGCCTTGCGCCTCACACTCCATAGTCAAATCAGGTAGCACGCTGAAAGATTGAGCTGCCTCACGCCTTATGCTCCATAATCCTCCAAAATCATCTGATCGACTGAGCCGCTTCCCGCATTACGCTCCATAGTCGAATCAGGTAGCATGCTAAAAGATTGAGTCACTTCACGCTGTCACGCCCCGGCGTAGCCAAAATAGGGAAAAATTTTGAATTTTCCATCTTGGATCCTGAGGCACGTGACTGGTTGCATTACCGAATTGTCCTCACCAAATGCTAATAATAAACAACATAACGAAAGGGATAAAACCAACAACAGCTAACAAGGATATACTATAATAAGAGGCCACAATACTAGTTAACTATTACATCATGGTAGATACATCAGAGTCTTATGGCTCTAGGGCATTACAGAACTATTACAAAAGATAGATGAAGTCCTCTGCTAGAGGTTACAACCAAAAACATTTACAAAGACATCCACTAGTCTTCTCTCTAACTAGCATATCCATAGCCATCTTCGGTGTACTCTTCCTCCATGATCTCCTCTTGCGTAGCATCACCCGTGTACTCATCACCTGGATAAGCTGGACATGGGAATGTCCAGCGACATGAACGTCATCAGCTTATGAAAGCTGAGTGAGAAAACTAAATCAAATGGAACTTATATAGTCACACACAATAAGAAATATATTTACTACTTTTTATTACGTCTATTAAAGTTCTCTCACGTTCTCACCGTCGGACTATAACCACTTACGTGCCCATACATGCATTCGAAGAGAAAATAAACAATCGATATAACTCGCTTCTACATCTCGAAACATTATCACAGTCCATTACTGAAGTCTATTTCGGAGTCCTAACTCCAATTAACAACACCAAAAAGGCTGTCACTATTGCACAACTAAATTACTTTGTACTTGCCAATTGTAACCAATCCCTCTTTCGTTAACCAAACCATCTTACACTGATCAAACCATCTTTTACTGACCAAAACCATCTCGCACTGACTAAACCATCTTTCATTAACCCAAAACACTTGTAACCTTCACTTTGTCACGAAGAACCACCACTTCTCCATCACGAAGAACCGAAGCGTTTACGGAGTGCAAGAACATCCATTCCATCACTAAGAACCGAAAGGAGTCATCACTCTAAGAAATACCGTTTCATCATCACGAAGAACCGAAACGTTTACGGAGTGCAAGAACTTCCATTCCATCACTAAGAACCGAAAGGAGTCATCACTCTAAGAAATACCGTTTCATCATCACGAAGAACTGAAACGTTTATGGAGTGCAAGAACTTCCATTCCATCACTAAGAACCGAAAGGAGTCTTCACTCTAAGAAATACCGTTTCATCATCACGAAGAACCGAAACGTTTACGGAGTGCAAGAACTTCCATTCCATCACTAAGAACCGAAAGGAGTCTTCACTCTAAGAAATACCGTTTCATCATCACGAAGAACCGAAACGTTTACGGAGTGCAAGAACATCCATTCCATCACTAAGAACCGAAAGGAGTCTTCACTCTAAGAAACACCACTTCACCATCACGAAGAACCGAAATGATACACAACTTTCACATTCGTCAACCATACCCTTTTCTCACTATCCTGACCTCCGCTGCCCAGATTACCTATCCAATAATTATCCTTAGCATAATCTACTTCTAACATAGCATAACCGACCCTTGCGTTTTCCCGACCGCGCATTCGTCACTCATTTTGGAATTTAGTACATTAAAGGACTTCCGAATATACTTTCGAAGTTACGTTTATAGATCCATCATTCTATTTTATGTCGTAATATACTTACAATGGAAACTTATCCAATCACTATCAATGCAATAATCGTGCCGTACAACATACTTATAGCTTGGGTATGAACTCTCTATGGTCATCACACTATATTCATAACAATGGAAACCTAGCGTGTAGCTCGTGGATTTAATACCAATAATATATAGATGAAACCCTTAACATACTCATCTACTCGATAGCACTATCATAGCACAAGGTATCCATAACCACACAGGTACCGGAAAGCAAGCATCATCAATAAACACATTATACAAGTAGTTATACAATCTGCTAGAAATTAATTTTACTATATCGACTGAATTGATATGATTTATTTGGGCATGATAAATTGATTTGTAGATCAAACTCAAAACTAGAACATTGTAGATAATTTGATTAGCTTCATGTACAAAAAAATCTAGCTTCAATTGCATTTTTGAGCTACTCAAAATATTTATTTTACTTAGACATTTCTATATTTTCGGATTGCTCTGTCCCAGATTTATAGTACTGCGTTGCATGTGCATTTCACCTATCTGTGGACACGCGGAATCGGACCACTTCTCTTGTTTGAGATTGTTTTGAAATTGATTTGAATCAAAGAAAAGGTTTTTTGTTTGAAGAAAGAGAAAATAGGTAGGTCTGTTGAAAACAGATACAGAGTCGCCACTTGGTCTTTAAGGAACCAAGAAACCTGATTTTGACTCACCCAAACGGATAAAGGGCACCGACCCTTCATAACCAAAGAACATGGCTCGGGGTTTTGGTACGAGAGAGGAAGGAGCCTTTGTCGCGACTAAAACACCCTCAACTCGCCCCGTCTTTCGATGGGCCTCAATTAGCATCCAAATAATCATCTTATACTATGTTTAGTTCGACAATTAATACTATGATAGTATATTACATTACATAAGAAACTTGAAAATGGAAGATCTAAAGATAAAATATCATTCATAAGATCTAAGTCAAATATCATACAATGTAAAGTGAAAGATCACACAAATAAACCTAGGAAAAATCGTCTATTCATATATCAAATAATCAAGACTTCCTAATCTAAAGGGGGACATGAATTGTTCTTGAAACAAATAAACAAAGAAATCAAAATATGCTTAGCAAGCTAGAATGATGCATGTTAATCTTTGAGAAAAGAAGATCTCTCAATCCCCGAGACGGATGAGAAAGGATGATTAGATCGAGGGAAAGCATGAACGTGTGATCAAATTCATTTCCTTATAATCTTCTTAGATTAGGAGTTACAAAAAACCCCAAATCTTGCATGAATGCAATGTATTTATCTAGAATGTGCCAAGGTTGTAGTGTGCTTTGTGTTCATGGATTCCTAGAATGACTTAGAAGTCTAGATTATGTATGAATGAATGAATGAGATCATCATGGGATATGTACACATGTAGCATGAATTACTTCCTAAGACACGAGCTAATTTGGAGTGCATATGAGCATCAAATCAAAGAATGAAAGTTGAAATGTGCTTGCTGTGAATAGTGGACAGAACAGTAGCATGATCTTTTGGAATTTGAAAAGAGGGGTTAGGAATGTTTTCAATGCATGAAGTTTTATGGAGATCTTCCTTATTGTGTCTAGAACACAACCCAAAAGGCCAATCTTGAATAGCTATCACAGATTGAGATAAAAAATATCAACAATGAAGGTCACTCAGAAACAGAGTCCGTACTGTCGACTGAAATGTTGAAAAATCTTAGAAAATGAAAACTAATGATCTAGAGGCCCATTTTATACAGAAAGTTCCCTAAGACATTGAAGTTTAAGGGAAAAATAAGATAGGACCACCCTTTTTGGAAAAGTTTTCTGAAAAGGAGGTTGGAATTGGACCTAGCTGCTGTGACAGCAAAAACAGAATGTCTAGAGAAAATGTTTGGATCCAAATGGACGATTTTCAAGTATTTCCAAGTCAAACCGAAAATCATGGGTGTTCTCTAATGAGTTAGGAAGACGTTCCAAGTGGTCTTACATTCATACATTGAGTATTGAACTCAAAATAATTCCTTGAAGTTAAATGACTCACTGTTTTGAGGGGTTTTGAGAAAAACAAGGTTTATTTCTTGAAATCAAAATGAGGGGTTTAAGAGGGGGGGTTTTGAAATGAGGGTTTTGAAAGTATACTTCCAGACCTTGGATGAATATTCTAACCACTTGGAATATCAATTCCTAACTTATTTCAAGAACTTCCCAAGTATTTGCAAACCATGGTTTTATTTGGAAACCAAACTCAAGAATCTATGGGAGTATGATACATGAGAGGATAGATGATACATGATATGATATTGCATGATAAAAGTGGTAAAGAACATGTTCATGGGACATGGGTTCATCTAGATACAAGAGAGTGTTGCATCAAAGTGTGAAAGTCAAAAAGAGTGAAATGCTGTGAATAGTGGACAGACTGTATGCATCACTTTATAACATTATAATGGGAGGTCAAACGTGCCTAGGAAAATGTGGGAAAAATCAGAGATCATCCTTTTTGTGTCTAGAAAATACCCCAAAAAGCCAAACATCAATAGCTATCACAGATTAAAAGAAATAAATCAGAATGTACACATGACTCCGAAACAAAAGCTGCACTGTTGACTGATTTTGTATGATTTTTCATAAATCAAAGAAAGGGTTTATGATGACCCATTATATACCAAAAGTTTCCTAAGACACCCAAGTTTCATAAAAAAAATAGAAAAGATATATGTACAGTGACGAAAATATCCAGAATAAGTGCAAGACGTTGGGTGAACATTCTGTGAGAACAGAGGCAGATTATGAATATGATTTTCTCACATCCAAAACAAATACTTTCATATCTCTATAATTGATGGGAAAAATTCGAGACAAACTATGATGTCTTAGGAAGATTTTCCAAGTAGTTTCATCATCATAACTCAAGTATTTAATTCAAAACAAATCTTTGAATCTGAACAGCTCACTGTTTTGGATCATTCTTGAAGAAAATGGATTTGGGTTTTGAAATAGAGTTTGAGTTCTTGATTGGGGGTTTTGAAATAGATGTTCAAAGCATGAACTTAAACTCTTGAGATGACCATGTGACCACTTAGAACCTCATCCAACCTTGAATCATTGAATAACTCCCCATATTATTTGCACAAACATAGTTTTGTTTGAAAATATGACTTCAAGAATACATATGAATGTATTGAAGGTAGAATCATCATCCATCAAACATGTCTTTGAGGTCAAGAGCTACTATCCATAAGGATTCACTCTCCTCAAACAACATGTCATCTAGATGATGATGAATAACTAAATGATCAAAGAAAAGTAAAAAAGAAATGAGGTTAAGAGAGAGATGAATATCAAAGTAAACAAGCATTCAAATAGTAATCAATAGTTGATAATCATTGAGATATTGGACTTGTAGCTTGGTGTTTCACTCATATATGATGACATTTGGACATGGAAGTAGCTTCCTATCTCATGAATACTCAAGAATGGTGGTGAAAGAAATATTTGGATGATGGAAGTTTTGATAGCAAACTCAAAGAAAACTCACTTTGATGGGGAAAATAGAAGAAGAAGACTACTTCTTCTCTTTCTCTCTCTATATTTCTCTAGAGTTTCTTCCTAAGCTCTCTCTAAGCTTCCATGTCTCTCCGCTAAATGGAAGTAAATGGCTTCTTTTATAGGCAAAGGAGGAGTGGTAAATGGAGTTTTAAAAAGTTTAAAATAGTCTCCCATTGGTCCAAAATAGGCTGGGAATCAAAACTACGTCGTTTTGGTTTTTAATTAATCGAAATGGGACCCCAAAAGAAATTACAAAAACTCACTTTTCTGGAGGGGAGTGCCGCGGCGGCAGTGGGCCAGTGCCGCGGTGGCACTGCTCCTCCCTTCGTCCAGATAATGCTGTTTAGGCCCCCTGAGGTTCCGGTATTCGCGAAAAGGCCCTATTTCGTCCGAAATTCACAGAAAATGCATATGAACTCTAAACTGAGGTTGTGATATAACGTTGGAAAGGTATTGGAGTCTAATTTACATAAAAAATAGTTCGGGGATAAGTCACTTTGAAAATTTTGCGGTATTTGTAATGAAAGCCAATTTGATCGCCTTTTTCGCCTTTGGAAATTTATAATAAATTCGTTTTAAATCCAGAAATTATGTGCGATATACCGTTGGAAAGCTATTGACCGCTAGTATCCATGAAAAATATTTGAAAATTGTTTCGGTACCCCGGTTCCAAAGTCAAATTCTGGTCAAACTGGTCAAACTTGGGATTCCCGGGAAGTTCTGGAAACCTCCGGGAGTTCCCGGGAGCTGATGTTTTCACTCGATTTTCTTTCGGAACATGTTTTAACACTTTTTTCATGATTTAAAAATGATTCTGGTGAATTCGGATGACTTTGGTCAAACTTGATCAAACTTGGTCAAACCCTGGTCAAACCTGGTCAAACCTTGGTCAAATCGGTCAACGGGGACTTTTCGGGAACTTCCATGACTTCCGGGGGTCTCTGGGAGCCGACGATTTCATCCGATTTTTCTTTTAAAACTCATTTGAATACTTTTCTTATGACGTAGCATGTTTCCAGAACTTTGGGACCGAATCTGGGAGTTTTATGGCTTTCAGGGGCATTTTGGTCATTCTGAGCATTTTGAGAAATAGAACCAACTTCCAGGAGTCCTTTTGAGTCCTTTTTCGATCATTGTGAACCACCAAGCTATGGATCTCCTAAATCTGATAGCCGACAAAATGGGGTGTCTACAGTTTGCCCCTCTTTGGCATGAACTTGCGAGGCAACGCATGTCGCAAGCGAGTGCCAAAGCTTTGAAGAGACAGGACTTTTTGGAGGCTATAGATTTAGGATAAAAAGCATTGCAAAAGATGCAAGGATGCTGAGGTTAGTGCTGGTCGTGCTCCGCGTGAGCTGCCTACGTATCCCAAGGGGAATCAGACTAGGACGTAGTTCAGGACACAAAGGAATAAATCACACATACACATACACAACAATCAGGCGGATGCTATGCTTTATGAGGATGATATGTAATGCGTGGACGTGATATGATTTCGTACATGAGTCTTATCATGCCTAGCGTTCTGATCCTAGTATGAGCAGGTGCCGTGGGATGTGCCACTCCGAGTGGGCTGATGTTGTGCTAGTGTTCATGACTGTGATGTAGTGGATGACTCGGATGAGGACATCAAGGTTTAGAAGACTCGGGGTCTAGGGGCAAACCTCTGGAACTTGGGAAGTGTGTGTTACAAACGAGTGAGATGGATCAGGTGCGCGTTGTCTAAAAAGACAAAAGGTGACCGAGGGATTTTGTGATGAAAAGGGATTGATGAGGAAACTCATGATAGACGGGAGACACGGAGCCATGGAAGGACTGTGCTTCATGTGGGCGATGCCCTGATTGTTCCTGATGGCTGATTTTTGGGAGTTGGTTCCTCTTCTGCTACTTTCTGCTGGGGGTAGTGGGAATTAGTATCTTTCGGTTCCTGTCCTCGGGGGGTGACGCGGGGTTCTCGGAGAATCTCTCTTTTCTTGATCGGGGAACCAGGACCCATCTCTGAATCTCTCATGGCTGGTCAAGTCCTTCGGCGCTCAATCCAAGAGGGCCGGTCTGGGCATCCGAGAGCTGGTATCTTTCTGTTTCTGTCCTCGAAGGATGATGTAGGGTTCTCGGAGAATCTCTTTTTCCTTGATCGGGGAACCAGGACCCATCTCTGAATCTCTCACAGCTGATCAAATCTTTCAGCGCTCAATCCAAGAGGGCCGGTCGGGGCCTCTGGGAGCTGGTATCTTTCTATTTCTATCATCGGAGGATGATGTAGGGTTCTTGGAGAATCTCTTTTTCCTTGATCGGGGAACCAGGACCCATCTCTGAATCTCTCACGGCTGATCAAATCTTTCGGCGCTCAATCCAAGAGGGCCGGTCGGGGCCTCCGGGAGCTGGTATCTTTCTGTTTCTGTCCTCGGAGGATGATGTAGGTGTTCTCGGAGAATCTCTTTTCTTGATCGGGAACCAGGACCCATCTCTGAATCTCTCACGGCTGATCAAATCTTTCGGCGCTCAATCCAGGAGGGCCGGTCGGGGCCTCCGGGAGCTGCTATCTTTCTGTTTCTGTACTCGGAGGATGATGTAGAGGACTCTCTGAGAATCTCTCTTCAATTCCAGACCTAGACCCAGGATCCATCTTTGAATCTCTCGTAGTTGGTCAGATTCTGTAATGCTCAATCCAAAAGAGCTGGTTAGGGCCTTCGGGAGCTAAAGGATAATGTACTCTGCTAGGAAGAAGGAAATACGTCCATTAAATGGGAGTCAAGGTATCATTCTTTTTGTGATGAGGGATACGGAGATGGCCTGCGGCAGTTAAGGTTTTGATATTGAAAGAGGAGAGTGATGGACTTATGTTGCTAGGTGAAAGGAAGATCATCAACAGCCACTCATGGACTTATGTTGCAAGGAGAAATGAAGATCATCAACAGCCACTCATGGACTAATGTTGCAAGGAGAAAGGAAGATCATCAACAGCAACTCATGGACTTATGTTGCATGAAGAAAGGAAGATCATCAACTGCCACTCATGGACTTATGTTGCATGAAGAAAGATGGATCATCAACAGCCACTTATGGACTTATGTTGCATGAAGAAAAATGAAAGATCAACAGCCACTCATGGACTTATGTTGCAAGGAGAAAGAAAGATCATCAATAGCCACTCATGGACTTATGTTGCATGAAGAAAGATGAAAGATCAACAGCCACTCATGGACTTTTGTTGCAAGGAGAAAGGAAGATCATCAACAGCCACTCATGGACTTATGTTGCATGAAGAAAGATGAAAGATCAACAGCCACTCATGGACTAATGTTGCAAGGAGAAAGGAAGATTATCAACAGCCACTCATGGACTTATGTTACATGAAGAAAGATGAAAGATCAATAGCCACTCATGGACTTATGTTGCATGGAGAAAGGAAGACAGTCAACGGCCACTCATGGACTTATGTTGCATGGAGAAAGGAAGATAGTCAACAGCCACTCATGGACTTATGTTGCTAGGACGGAGGAAGATCATCAACAGCCACTCATGGACTTATGTTGCATGAGCGAAGGAAGACAGTCAACAGCCACTCATGGACTTATGTTGCTAGGAGAAATGAAGATCATCAACAGCCACTCATAGACTTATGTTGCATGAACGAAGATGGTTAACTTTCGACGGTTTGGAAAGGGATGAAATTTTCCCCAAATTTTGACGCTTCTCATGCTGATGCCTTGACTGGTGCAGTAATAGTGTTTGGTACTCCTGCTTGCATTATCATTGGAATGTTCTTTATAACTTGATTTGAAAAATTCATTATTCGTCACTATTGACTTACACATTTGAGACTACGACCGACTCTTTTCCTAAAAAAAGACTATGACAGACTCAAAACTGACAGACACCGATACGCGAGGGCGACACATTCGACACTGAAATGAAACAAGCTCGACTTGCCAAAACTTAATGTGCTCTTGTCATAAATGATGTTCCATTTCTCTTTTGTGTTTACTTTTCACCTTAACGTGGCATCACTTTGACGGTGAATCTTATTTTTGAAAATTCCTCCCTACTGATCTAATCAATTTCTTTGCTTCTCCCAAGATGTGCTTTGAATTAGTGCCTTAGCTTATGGAATAAAAGATGCTCCATTTCCATCTGTTCAAGACAATGCTTGTGACTTGAAGGCTTATAGGGATTGGGTGGCAAATGAAGTTTGCCCCTAGTTTGAAGGGCATGAAGTGGGATCGATAGGCAAACGAGGTAAATGACCGAAGTTTGCCCCTAGTTTGGAGGAAGGTTCATTGGAGGTTTTGGGCAAACGAGGTAGGTGACCGAAGTTTGCCCCTTGTATGAAGGGTAGCTAGTAAAAGTCAGGCAAACGAGGCGGGTAGCCAAAGTTTGCCCCTAGTGAGGAAGGTGATTTCTGGCTTGAGGCAAGGACCGTGACTTTAATCTCTCAAGTGCTCATAACTTTTGCCTAAGCTCTTTTCTCTCTTTTGCTATTGTTCACTTTGGTTTTAGCTCTAATTTTTGCCTAGGCGTCCTTTCAGATTTTCGACCTAGCGAGCCATCCTTCTTTTTCTTTTTTGAAAGTCTGCCTACGTACCCCCAAGTAGGGATCAGGTCCAACGTAGTTCAGGCCATGGTTGGAAAGAAGTGGTTATTTTTTGTGGGTGGAGCGACCGAACCGATGTGGTTGCCTACGTATCCCCGAGTGGGAATCAGGTCGAGCGTAGTTCAAGGCCAGGTTTGAAAGAAATGGGTTTGATTTTTAGGTAGGTGGGGTGACCGAACCGATGTGGTTGCCTACGTATCCCCGAGTGGGAATCAGGTCGAGCGTAGTTCAAGGCAAGGCTTGAAAGAAATGGTTATTATTTTTTTTTTGGTGGAGCGACCGAACCGATGTGGTTGCCTACGTAT
Organism: Hydrangea macrophylla; assembly: GCA_033977485.1. Lineage (NCBI taxonomy): Eukaryota > Viridiplantae > Streptophyta > Magnoliopsida > Cornales > Hydrangeaceae > Hydrangea > Hydrangea macrophylla. The sequence continues at coordinate 34,279,746 of CM066993.1, forward strand.
CCCCGAGTGGGAATCAGGTCAAGCGTAGTTCAAGGCAAGGTCTGAAATAAGGGGTTTGAGGTATGCGGGTTTTTTAAACCAATCGTCAAAGAAGTTCAAACTTGAGCCGCTTGTGGTAGCTTTGAATAAAAGGATTCTGTTTCAATCTCCCTTTCTTTTCTTTTTCTTTTTCTTTTGTTTTGTTTTGAGGATTGATCCTTTTCACTTTCGCCTAGCCAGTCAATTTTGCCTTTTAATGTAGTCGATTCTTGTGAGATCTTTCAATCGCAATCTCAGAATTCCAGAATGTGCATGTCAGCTCTCGGAATTTATATGTGGTCATTCCGTGCCTTTTGAAATGTGATCTTGGCATGTTCTTAAGATGTATTTTGAAGCGTATGATTCTCTCATTTGTTTCATCAAAATTTTCTCCAACATTTTGACCGGCTAGGGTCAGATTTTGGAAATCAACACCTTTTTCAGCTCTATCTTTTGTCTAGGTGCCCTTTCGGGTTTTCAACCTAGCGAGCTTTTTTCTTTTCTTTTCTTTTTTTTTTTCTTTTTTTTTGAAAGTGGAGATGAAACTCACTGAAATGTTTGGCTACCATCAAGGGCTAAGTTTGCATTGCTTTCAATCGGACAGATTGCGTGGCTCCCAATTGGATTGGGCTTAAGGCTTCGAAATGGTGAAAAAAGGGTGTTGGGCAAGCCCCAAGTCAGTTTTAAGTATGTCTTTTCAAGATTGAGGCAAGAGCATCTTTAAATTCTTAAAGTAAGACTATTCAATTCCAGCTCTTCATCAGTGTCAGCGTGAAATCGACTTTAACTTTTCAGGATTCTTTTTTGTTTTGTCGTAGAAAAATTATTACCAGAGTAATATCCATGGTAATTTGAAAAGTGACACTTCAGTTTAGTGATTCATGCATTTATGACTAGGCATATCAGATTAGGCAAAATGAGACTTCATTCCATCAGTAGAGAAGGATTACAGACTCATTTACAACTCGATGACAGACAGACTCGACCACAAGGCTAAACTTGAAATAGACAAAACACACAACAGACTCGACTGGACTCGACCCGGTCTCAAATGGAATGTCACAGTGACTCACTTATTCTTTTTATTATATTTTTTTTCTAAAGAGCATCTTCATTTGGTTCTCTAGCAAGAGTTCCAAACACCATCACTTCATCGGCACAGGTTCCTCAGCAAAGGGGATCATTCGAGTAGGTAAGCCAGGGGCTTAGGTGACACGGGGTTGAATGGGTGGTGGCTCAATGATGTTTTGGTCGATGAGGTCCTGGATATCATGGCGGAGACGTATGCACTGGTCGGTGTCATGGCCTGGGCCTTGGTGGTAGGCACACCGTTTGGACAGGTCACAATTAGGTGGTGGGGGATCGGCACGAGGCTGAAGGAGTTGGAGGTGTCCCTTTTTTAGCAGACGACCTAAGGCTATGGAGGGGGAGATATCTAGTTTGGCAAAGGTACGTGGTTGCTTTTTCTGGTAAGGGCAACTAGTGGTTTGGTTGGAGGATTGGTATGGCCGATGAGGGTATGCCATGGGTTGACTGCACAGGGTGTTGACATCCGGGGAGTGTCGGGAGTATTTAGGCCTCTTGGACTGGTGTTGGGGTTCATCCTTCTTGAACCTTTCTTCTATGATGGCATCCTCCATCCTGGTCCCCATTTCAAGCAGCTCTTTGCTAATGCTCCGTACCATTTTATCAAATTGACTAACCCTTAAACTCAACAGCTCAACAGTGGTTTGTAGCTTGTTCACTTTCTCTTCCAGAGCTTTGTAGGCCATTGGTGGATCGATGATGGTCTAGCCTTCGATTAAGATAGTGAATTCTGGGAGGTATAGAAGTGCGCTTACCCGGGGTTACGTTTTTCTCTGCAAATAGAAGTAAAAGCCCAAATTAGCAGAGGCGCAAAATACTTCTAGGGACTCCTAGGGGAGAGATGATCAAGATTTTGAAGAATTCATCAATGTGAACTGATGACAGTCGTAGTATGTATATGACCTCTATATAACGATTGACATGAGTAAAGATGATGACATGTATGCATTTGATCTGTAGAGACTGACACATGTGAGACTGACGAGATGTACGTGCATGTAGACTGACACGAATTGTGTATGCATATGAGACAAACATGCGGATGCCAGCCCTAATCTATATGATGCTCCTATTTCTAACAGATAGCAGTTAAACAAATAAGGTCCTGGCCATACAGAGTGTGCTAACCTCACTTTCTAGTATGATCACCAAGGGATAACAGGGATTTCCGGGATACTTTGGGAATTTTGGACAGAGTTTCTGGGAGAAACAGGGATTTGGAAGATTCGGAGAAATTTCTAGAAGTCATTTGAGTTTCTAGGAGAAATAGGGATTTCTGGTTGATTTGGACTGAGCTTCTAGGAGAAATTGGGAAATCAGAATTTCTGGGAGAAATTGGTACATCTAGGCACTTTTGGGAAGTTTGGATGGAGTTGCTGGAATTTTTGGGAAATCTTGGAGATTTGGATAGAGCTTCTGGGAGAACATGAAAATTTGGGCAAGTTGGACAGAGTTTCTGGGAGAAACAAGTATACCGGAGTTTCTGGGAGAAATTGAAATTTCTGGGTAATCGAAGAGATTTGGACAGAGCTTCTGGGAAATCAGGTATTTCTGGGTAAGTCGGACAGAGTTTCTAGGAGAAACAAGTATATTTGAGGTTTCTGGGTATTCTGGGGGAAGCAAGAATATCTGGGGGGACATAAGTATATCGGAGTTTCTGGAAGAAATTAAGATTTCTGGGTAATCTGGGGAGAAATAGGGATTTCTAGGAAATCTGGGTGATTCGGACAGAGTTTGTAGGAGAAACAGGGATATCCTGATGAGTTGGGTAGAGTTTCTGGAAGAAATAGGGATATACGACGGGAATAGGTGATGATGGTGATCATACTGTCTAGCAAGTTTTCATACTCCTATGTCTCAGGACCAACAAACAAGGTTTGCGGTGTATATCTTGGTGAGCATGGAGCAGACATCCTTATCATGGTGCCTAGGCAAGTCAACTCAATGTGATCACATGTGAGTGATTGCCTTGGGAATCATAAGAAAGAGGTTCTATGCCACATAAGCCTCTACACCGTGCAGGTAATCCCGCCAGGGCATACATCAGTTATATCACATTGTCCTATCTGAAAAGATAAATGAACAGTCCTATGAAAGGTTCTACAAGAATCTATATGCAAAGGTTGGGTTTAGCCAAAAAGGTTCGTTGACGAGAGTTCCAATATGCCGTCAGGGAGACAGTACGGAGGTTTTTACTCTTTTTGATATACCTTGGAAGGTACAGTATCAACGGTGACTTGTGCCCTGGCACAGCAAGACCTGAACAATGTCAGCGCCGCGTTTCAAACACAGTCAAAGGGGAAATGCAGAAGTGCAATGCGGTGAACCAGACACAGTAAAAAGATGATTTTAAGGATGCTTCTTATGAGTCAAACCTCTGTATTATTTTGTTTAAAAAAATAAAATTCCCCAGCAGAGTCGCTAGATTGTGGACACGCGGAATCGGACCACTTCTCTTGTTTGAGATTGTTTTGAAATTGATTTGAATCAAACAAAAGGTTTTTTGTTTGAAGAAAGAGAAAATAGGTAGGTCTGTTGAAAATAGATACAGAGTCGCCACTTGGTCTTTAAGGAACCAAGAAACCTGATTTTGACTCACCCAAACGGATAAAGGGCACCGACCCTTCATAACCAAATAACTTGGCTCGGGGTTTTGGTACGAAAGAGGAAGGAGCCTTTGTCGCGACTAAAACACCCTCAACTCGCCCCGTCTTTCGACGGGCCTCAATTAGCATCCAAATAATCATCTTGTACTATGTTTAGTTCGACAATTAATACTATGATAGTATATTACATTACATAAGAAACTTGAAAATGGAAGATCTAAAGATAAAATATCATTCATAAGATCTAAGTCAAATATCATACAATGTAAAGTGAAAGATCACACAAATAAACCTAGGAAAAATCGTCTATTCATATATCAAATAATCAAGACTTCCTAATCTAAAGGGGGACATGAATTGTTCTTGAAACAAATAAACAAAGAAATCAAAATATGCTTAGCAAGCTAGAATGATGCATGTTATTCTTTGAGAAAAGAAGATCTCTCAATCCCCGGGACGGATGAGAAATGATGATTAGATCGAGGGAAAGCATGAACGTGTGATCAAATTCATTTTCTTATAATCTTCTTAGATTAGGAGTTACAAAAACCCCAAATCTTGCATGAATGCAATGTATGTATCTAGAATGTGCCAAGGTTGTAGTGTGCTTTGTGTTCATGGATTCCTAGAATGACTTAGAAGTCTAGATTGTGTATGAATGAATGAATGAGATCATCATGGGATATGTACACATGTAGCATGAATTACTTCCTAAGACACGAGCTAATTTGGAGTGCATATGAGCATCAAATCAAAGAATGAAAGTTGAAATGTGCTTGCTGTGAATAGTGGACAGAACAGTAGCATGATCTTTTGGAATTTGAAAAGAGGGGTTAGGAATGTTTTCAATGCATGAATTTTTATGGAGATCTTCCTTATTGTGTCTATAACACAACCCAAAAGGCCAATCTTGAATAGCTATCACAGATTGAGATAAATAATATAAACAATGAAGGTCACTCAGAAACAGAGTCCGTACTGTCGACTGAAATGTTGAAAAATCTTAGAAAATGAAAACTAATAATCTAGAGGCCCATTTTATACAGAAAGTTCCCTAAGACATTGAAGTTTAAGGGAAAAATAAGTTAGGACCACCCTTTTTGGAAACGTTTTCTGAAAAAGAGGTTGCAAGTGGACCTAGCTGCTGTGACAGCAAAAACAGAATGTCTAGAGAAAATGTTTGGATCCAAATGGACCATTTTCAAGTATTTCCAAGTCAAACCAAAAATCATGGGTGTTCTCTAATGAGTTAGGAAGACGTTCCAAGTGGTCTTACATTCATACATTGAGTATTGAACTCAAAATAATTCCTTGAAGTTAAATGACTCACTGTTTTGAGGGGTTTGAGAAAACAAGGTTTATTTCTTGAAATCAAAATGAGGGTTTTAAGAGGGGGGGTTTTGAAATGAGGGTTTTGAAAGTATACTTCCAGACCTTGGATGAATATTCTAATCACTTGGAATATCAATTCCTAACTTATTTCAAGAACTTCCCAAGTATTTGCAAACCATGGTTTTATTTGGAAACCAAACTCAAGAATCTATGGGAGTATGATACATGAGAGGATAGATGATACATGATATGATATTGCATGATAAAAGTGGTAAAGAACATGTTCATGGGACATGGGTTCATCTAGATACAAGAGAGTGTTGCATCAAAGTGTGAAAGTAAAAAAAAGTGAAATGCTGTGAATAGTGGACAGACTGTATGCATCACTTTATAAAATTATAATGGGAGGTCAAACGTGCCTAGGAAAATGTGGGATAAATCAGAGATTATCCTTATTGTGTCTAGAAAATATCCCAAAAAGCCAAACATCAATAGCTATCACAGATTAAAAGAAATAAATCAAAATGTACACATGACTCCGAAACAAAAGCTGCACTGTTGACTGATTTTGTATGATTTTTCATAAATCAAAGAAAGGGTTTATGATGACCCATTATATACCAAAACTTTCCTAAGACAACCAAGTTTCATAAAAAAAATAGAAAAGATATATGTACAGTGAGGAAAATATCCAGAATAAGTTCAAGACGTTGGGTGAACATTCTGTGAGAATAGAGGCAGATTATGAATATGAACTTCTCACATCCAAAACAAATACTTTCATATCTCTATAATTGATGGGAAAAATTAGAGACAAACTATGATTTCTTAGGAAGATTTTCCAAGTAGTGTCATCATCTTAACTCAAGTATTTAATTCAAAACAAACCTTTGAATCTGAACAGCTCACTGTTTTGGATCTTGAAGAAAATGGATTTGGGTTTTGAAATAGAGTTTGAGTTCTTGATTGGGGGTTTTGAAATAGATGTTCAAAGCATGAACTTAAACTCTTGAGATGACCATGTGACCACTTAGAACCTCATCCAACCTTGAATCATTGAATAACTCCCCATATTATTTGCACAAACTTTTGTTTGAAAATATGACTTCAAGAATACATATGAATGTATTGAAGGTAGAATCATCATCCATCAAACATGTCTTTGAGGTCAAGAGCTACTATCCATAAGGATTCACTCTCCTCAAACAACATGTCATCTAGATGATGATGAATAACTAAATGATCAAAGAAAAGTAAAAAAGAAATGAGGTTAAGAGAGAGATGAATATCAAAGTAAACAAGCATTCAAATAGTAATCAATAGTTGATAATCATTGAGATATTGGACTTGTAGCTTGGTGTTTCACTCATATATGATGACATTTGGACATGGAAGTAGCTTCCTATCTCATGAATACTCAAGAATGGTGGTGAAAGAAATATTTGGATGATGGAAGTTTTGATAGCAAACTCAAAGAAAACTCACTTTGATGGGGAAAATAGAAGAAGAAGACTACTTCTTCTCTTTCTCTCTCTATATTTCTCTAGAGTTTCTTCCTAAGCTCTCTCTAAGCTTCCATGTCTCTCCGCTAAATGGAAGTAAATGGCTTCTTTTATAGGCAAAGGAGGGGTGGTAAATGGAGTTTTAAAAAGTTTAAAATGTCTCCCATTGGTCCAAAATAGGCTGGGAATCAAAACTACGTCGTTTTGGTTTTTAATTAATCGAAATGGGACCCCAAAAGAAATTACAAAAACTCACTGTTCTGGAGGGGAGTGCCGCGGTGGCAGTGGGCCAGTGCCGCGGTGGCACTGCTCCTCCCTTCGTCCAGATAATGCTGTTTAGGCCCCCTGAGGTTCCGGTATTCGCGAAAAGGCCTTATTTCGTCCGAAATTCACAGAAAATACATATGAACTCCAAACTGAGGTTGTGATATACCGTTGGAAAGGTATTGGAGTCTACTTTACATAAAAAATAGTTCGGGGATAAGTCACTCTGAAAAGTTTTGCGGTATTTGCAATGAAAGCCAATTTGATCGCCTTTTTCGCCTTTGGAAATTTATAATAAATTCGTTTTAAATCCAGAAATTATGTTCGATATACCGTTGGAAAGCTATTAACCGCTAGTATCCATGAAACATATTTGAAAATTGTTTCGGCACCCCGGTTCCAAAGTCAAATTCTGGTCAAACTGGTCAAACCTGGGATTCTCGGGAAGTTATGGAAACCTCCGGGAGTTCCCGGGAGCTGATGTTTTCACTCGATTTTCTTTCGGAACTTGTTTTAACACTTTTTTCATGATTTAAAAATGATTCCGGTGAATTCGGATGACTTTGGTCAAACTTGGTCAAACCCTGGTCAAACCTTGGTCAAACCGGTCAACGGGGACTTTTTGGGAACTTCCGGGATTTCCGGGGGTCTCTGGGAGCCGACGATTTCATCCGATTTTTCTTTTAAAACTCATTTGAATACTTTTCTTATGACGTAGCATGTTTCCAGAACTTTGGGACCAAATCTGGGAGTTTTATGGCTTTCAGGGGCATTTTGGTCATTCTGAGCATTTTGAGAAATAGAACCAACTTCCAGGAGTCCTTTTGAGTCCTTTTTCGATCATTGTGAACCACCAAGCTATGGGTCTCCTAAATCTGATAGCTGACAAAATGGGGTGTCTACACTATCAAGGAGTCATTTTTAGACCAGGCTATAGAAGAGTTATTTGTAGATAAATGAGTTAGCTTTCTCCACAAAAAACCTAGCTTAATTCAGATTTCGGAGCTGCTTGAAACACTCATTTTACTAAACTACATTCTGCTGGAGGTTTCTGTTTCTCAGATTTAAAGTACTTCGTTGCATGTACATTTCACCTATGAAGAATTGATTTTTAGACTGAGCCATAGAAGAGTTATTTGTAGATAAATGAGTTAGCTTTCTCCACAAAAAAACCTAGCCTCATTACCATTTTTTAACTACTCGAAATGTTTTTTTACTAAACAACACTCTGCTGGAAGTTTCTGCTTCCCAGATTTGAAAATTTATCTTGCATGGCATGGATCTCTCAAACTATCAACATCAAGCACATAATAAACATTACTCCCTCCGTCCCATTTTGAGAGTCCATTATTCCATTTTGGGATGTCCCAAAATAGTGTCCACTTTCCTAAAATTGATGTACAATTTTCACTTACTTTCCAAAATTACCCCTCCTTGAAATCCACACTAAGACAAAACTAAAAAAGTTGTTGTAATGATTAGGGGCAATTGTGGAAAGTAGGTGTAGATTCTTTTTGTCCCCTTAATAAGTTGAGTTCCCAAAGATGGACTCAAAAAATGGGACGGAGGGAGTACTACATATTGCATAGGTTCTAAAGTGAGTTATGCAAAGCGGGGGTATTTGTAAAATACAACCGCGCTAAAAGGAAGAATTGTATTAGTTTTTATCACAACTTCCCGTGTTATCTGCAATTTGCATTGCAAGGCTAATTTCTATACACTATGATTAATCTATGATAAGTTGTATTGTTTTAGCTGTTGTTTGTGCAGATTACTACTGTGTGGACTAAACAGATGAACATCAGAATAACTGGAATGCTGGAATGAGAACAAAAGAAGTCAAAGCTGAAATGTGGAGTTCGATCGATCTAAGAAGGTTCGATCGATCGAGATTCGATCGCTCAAAGAGAGTTGAAGCGCTTGAAGCTTAAGGTTTCGATCGATCGAGACCAGTTCGATCGATCGAACGGATTAAACATAAGAATCCAAATGAAAGTGTTAACATTTGCGTGCGCAGCAGATGCGGGTTTTAACCCTAGTTTCTTAGGTTTTCTTATATATATGTGTATTGTACACGTCCATAAGGACGCCCACTTTTACATTTTAACAGTTTTATAGAGAGAGATAGAGAGTTTGCTTGTTTTTGTAGGTTTTCATTGAAGTTTTACATTGTGGACTGGATTTCTCTAAGTTTAATACAAGTATTCTTCATTCCAGGTTATCTATATATTGTTAGTTATATTCTGCACGTGTTAGTCGTAGTTTACTCGATCATCTCGTGATATTACATGCTAAATAGTGGTAAAACCATAGTTTTTGAATTTTCCATGAAAAACTTGCAACTGAACAAGATGTTAATGGTTTCGTACGTTAAATATCAATCTATGGCACTCCAGACGATGTCTGAGTAGTCCCAGGTTGGGAGAACACGATGAAACAGTGATCTCCAGCCTCTGCCATGCAGCAGAATAATCGCTGTGTTCGATCGATCGAAGTTAGTTCGATCGATCGAACCAGAGACAGTCAATCGATCGAAGTCAGTTCGATCGATTGAGGGATGAAGGTCTTCGATCGATCGAAAGCGCGTCGATCGATCGAACTCTCGGATTCTTGAGGATGTTCCCTGCAGTATTCCAGGACCTTTTGTTTTAGGATTTGTTATCATTCTGTCCCAAATAAATGCTCAGTTTGTCAAAACAGTTTTAAAACTAAGGCCCTAAGGCATTTTCTTTCAATACAGTTTGCAAACCATCTTCAATGCTAACACCATTGAGGATGCGAGTCTTAACTATTGGATTAAACCGCTTTCACGTATCTTAATTTAACTGTGATGATATGGTCCCGGTCATGAAAGGGCCATGGATTCTCTATCTTTAGAGGAATACGGAAAACTGTAGGTAACATACTCCTTTGTGCTTCAAGGTAAATGCATGGTAGATGGCTAGATTACTGCGGATTCGTGTAATCCCAACACTTTCTTTTAAAGTTAAACATCCTAATTTCAAGTACTGTTTTAATTAGCTAGTTAGATCGTTAGTCATTTTCTTTAGTAATCTTAGCTGTGGAACTTTGTGTTCCGCACCATTGCTTAATCTTATTCATTTTATTTTATTTCTTTAGAGGTTAGTCTAATTCAATAGGTCAACACCTTCCCTGTGGGATCGACCTGGTCTTACCAGATATTACTTGCACGTCTACCTACACTTGGGTATTGCACAAGAGCGCACAGAAAAATTCTCGTGTCAAGTTTTTGGCGCCGTTGCCGGGGAAGGCGACGATCAATTCCTTAGATTACCTCAGTCTTTCTTCATCTCTTTCCGTTTTTATTTTTTTTTTCTTTTCTGTTCTTTTGGTAAACACTCACCTTAGGGACTCTCCTAGTTCATGTCCAATAATTCTATTGAAGGAATTTTTGGAAATCCTTTCTACCAATCTGACTCTGATAGTTCCGTTAATCCGATAGCCACTCCAACTGAATCAATGGATGATCATCAGAGTGAAAATGGTGGCAATGTTGTGGTACCAATTGATGAGGCACTCCGTCCTCTTTGCGATCTCATGCAACCAGAACATGCACCTACGCCCTCTTGCATTCAAATCCCACCGCATAATGGCGAATTTCAGTTTCGCAATGGGATGATTCAACTGCTTCCCACTTTTCATGGGATGGAAAGCGAGAAGGCGTATTTACATGTCACCGATTTCGAGGATGTTTGCAAAACATTCTCGCAAACTTGTCCTAGGGAGGTGACGCATCTAATGCTATTCCCCTTCACTTTGAAAGATAAAGCGAAGGCGTGGCTCCACTCCCTAAAACCTAATTCAATTTTCACCTGGCATGCGATGAGCACCGCGTTTCTGAAGAAATTCTATCCTACTCGCATGACCACAGACCTTCAGCGTCAAATCAATTCCTATAAACAAAAGAGCAATGAAACCTTCACCCAAGCGTGGGAGCGTTTCAAAGATTTGCTTCTCTCGTGCCCACACCATGGGTTTGAGAAATGGCGAACTATCAGCTTCTTTTATCAAGGAATGAATGGTGAAACAAAGAAGTTGGTGGAAACGATGAGCTCTGGACCATTTCTGCGTAAAAACACTGAAGAGGCCGAAGCCTATTTCGAATGGTTAGCTGAATACGCTCATGAATGGTCAAATTCTGACAATATCTCACGCTCACAGATATCCTGTGTAGAGGAGAAAAGCCTATACCAGCTAACCAATGAAGATCACCTCATGACTAAGTATGCAGAGCTAGCAAAGAAGGTAGAGGAGTTAAGCATGAAAGGAGAGAGCTCTAGGCAAGTCATGCCTGAAGAACCATGTGGCACATGCAACATGTTGGGACATACAACTCAATATTGTCCTAATGTGCCATATTTTCAAGAGCAAGCCCCTATAGAGATGAATGCCATGCAAGGTTTTCGAGGGGCGGGGAATTCCACCAATACCTTTCAAAATAACAATAGATGGAATCACCCCGGTTTTGATTGGAGAAATAATACTGGGGCCCAAAATCAATATCAACAGCAGCCCTACAACAACAATCAATATCAAGGGCAAAACAATAGGCCAGCCCAGCATTACAATCAAAATAGAACCAATAATTACAATCAAGCTCAACCCTCCAATGCACCACAAACCAATACCTATGTGCCACCGCACAAGAAGGTACAAGAAGAAGAGCCACTTGCTAATGCCAATCTAACGCAGCAACTCATACAAATGATGAGTAGAATGTCTGCGACATTAGAAAGGATAGATGCAAGGCAAGAAGGTTCAGGAGGAACATTCCCTGCCCAACCACTTCCAAATCCAAAGGGACATAACAATGGTCCTAACAATCAAGAACATGCTAAAGCTGTGACTACACTGAGAAGTGGAAAAATCATAGAGAAAAGCATGCCTCTGTCCACTCCCGAAGTGTACAAAGAGGAGGAAGTGGTGGATAAAGAAGTTGAGCTACCATCTACTCAAGAGGAGGAGCAGTCTACCAATGACGAACCAATCAAGGAAAACATTGAAGCTCCTAGAGTAGAAGAAGAAGTTGAGCGAAGGCCTGGAAAGGAATCTGTTAAGGAGGAACCACCAAAATGCCCCTTTCCTGCACCTTATCCTCAACGGTTGAAGAAACCCAAGAATGAGATGAAGAATCAGGAGTTTCTGGAATTGTTTAAGCAAGTTAAAATTAACCTTCCACTCCTAGATGCTATCAAGCAAGTGCCGGCCTATGCTAAGTATCTCAAAGATCTATGCACGGTCAAGAGGAGGCAAAGCGTGAAGAAATATGCTTATGTCGCGTGCCAAGCCAGTGCGATCATTCAAAATGAGTTGCCTCCAAAACTCAAAGATCCTGGTACACCTACTGTCTCATGCAGAATTGGGAATCAAAAGATAGATAACGCACTCCTCGATCTAGGAGCAAGCGTGAACCTGCTGCCATTTTCAGTTTATAAACAGCTAGGGTTGGGTGAACTCAAACCCACCCGAGTCGCTTTGCAATTGGCAGACAGATCTGTGAAGTACCCTAGAGGGGTGTTGGAGGATGTCCTTGTCCAAATAGACTCTTTTGTCTTTCCGGTTGATTTCGTGATATTGGACACAGAACCTGTGTCTAATCCTGGTGCACATATCCCGATTATTTTTGGACGTCCATTCCTCAACACCATTGATGCCACAATCAAAATTAGAACTGGTATCATGACTATCGTATTCGGGAACATGACGTTGAATATCAAGATCTTTTCTAATCCCCGACCTGAAGAATACGATGATGAGGAAGAAATCCATTACATAGACACAGTCATTGAAGATGAAGTTGACTTGGTCGACTACAAAGATCCTTTGGAAGTTGTGATGACTCAATTTGGCGATATCTATCAGCCTGCAGAGTCCACCCCATTGGATGCTGACCTGAACCAGACGTGTCTAATGATGGATACGATAGAGGAGGATAGAGCCGATTGCATGTGGATACAGCCATATGAACAACTGCCTCCTAAAACCAAGTTGGTAATGCCCTCTAGTTTCCAGTTTTCGGAGTTAGAATTGAAGGAGCTTCCCAAAGAGCTAAAATATGCATTCCTGGGGGCTGGAAAAACTTATCCTGTGATCATTTCAGCTGCTTTAACTCATGAACAGGAAAGTAAGCTAGTGGAAATGCTTACCAAGCATAAGGATGCTATGGGATGGACAATTGCTGACCTCAAAGGCATAAGCCCATCCATATGCACGCATAAGATATATCTGGAGGAAGACGCTAAACCCTCAAGGCAAATGCAAAGGCGTCTGAATCCCAACATGCAAGAAGTAGTTAAAAAGGAAGTGCTTAAACTACTTGATGTTGGGATGATATATCCGATATCTGATAGTCCTTGGGTCAGTCCTACCCAAGTAGTTCCAAAGAAAGCAGGCATAACAGTCATTCCGAACAAAGATGGTGAATTAGTACCAACACGCGTCCCCACTGGATGGAGGATGTGTATTGACTACAGGAAGTTAAATACTATGACCCGAAAGGGCCATTTTCCTTTGCCATTCATGGATCAAATGCTAGAACGTGTGGCGGGTCACAAGTATTACTGCTTCTTGGATGGATACAGTGGATATAATCAAATTGAGATTGCTCCTGAAGATCAGGAGAAAACCACATTCACGTGTCCATTCGGTACTTTTGCCTACCGACGAATGCCGTTTGGTCTATGTAATGCACCAGCTACCTTTCAGCGGTGCATGCTGAGTATATTCAGTGACATGGTCGAAAACATCCTTGAAGTTTTCATGGATGACTTTTCGGTATTTGGCTATAGCTTCGAAGATTGCCTCAGCAATCTCGAGCAGGTTTTAATGAGGTGTGAGGACAAACACCTAGTCTTGAATTGGGAGAAGTGTCACTTCATGGTGACCAAGGGAATAGTCCTCGGCCACATAATATCCGATGAAGGAATCCAAGTGGATAAGGCTAAAATCGACATAATCTCAAATCTACCTGTCCCCCGTACAGTAAGAGACATTCGTTCATTCTTGGGGCATGCAGGTTTTTATCGTCGATTTATCCAAAATTTCAGCGCAATTTCTCGACCCCTTTGTCAACTTCTTGTCAAAGATGCACCGTTCGAGTGGTCAGAGAGTTGCCAAAAGTCCTTTGAGGATCTAAAAGAGCTCCTCACCTCCGCACCTATAATACAGGCACCCGACTGGAGTTTGCCTTTTGAATTAATGTGCGACGCTAGTAATTACGCCATTGGCGCAGTCTTAGGCCAGAGAAAGGACAATAAGCCACATGTGATATACTACGCCAGCCGAACTTTGAATGACGCTCAAATGAATTACACTACCACTGAGAAGGAGCTGCTGGCTGTAGTATTCGCCCTGGACAAGTTTAGGTCTTATCTGATAGGGTCACCAATCGTCTGTTTTACAGATCATTCGGCCCTCAAATATCTGCTGACAAAGAAAGACGCTAAACAACGGCTTATTCGCTGGATACTCTTACTCCAAGAGTTTGATCTAACAATCAAGGACAAGAAAGGAGTAGAGAATGTGGTTGCGGATCATTTGTCCCGGTTGACTTTTGTTGACAATACTGAATCCCAATCCATTAAAGATGAGTTCCCAGACGAACAGCTACTGGCAGTAAGTAGTCTGCCTTGGTATGCTGATATTGTAAACTACCTCGTCACGGGTGAAACACCAACTCATTGGTCGAACCAAGATAGGAAACGGTTCCTCTCGTTCTCGTGTCACTTCTTCTTTGATGACCCATACCTTTTCAAGTACTGTGCTGATCAGGTCATCAGGCACTGCGTCCCCAATGAGGATATAACCGTAATATTAGCGTCATGCCATTCTGAGGCATGCGGTGGCCACTTCGCGTCACAAAAGACCGCACAAAAAGTCTTACAAAGCAGTTTTTACTGGCCCACAGTCTTCAAAGATGCTTATTCCTTTTGCAAGACATGCCAACGCTGTCAAAAGCTTGGAACCATTTCTAAAAGGAATTCTATGCCTTTAACCCCTATCATCACAATTGAGATATTTGATTGTTGGGGCATAGATTTTATGGGCCCATTTCCCAAGTCGAATAACTGTGAATACATACTCCTTGCTGTGGAGTATGTATCGAAATGGGTAGAAGCGATACCAACGAGACGAAATGACCATAGAACGGTCATGTCATTTCTAAGAGAGCATATTTTGTCTCGTTTTGGTACTCCGAAAGCTTTATTAAGTGACCAAGGCAAGCATTTCTGCAATAGGCCCTTGGAGTCACTTCTCAAGAAATACGGAGTCCATCATAAAATCGCTCTTGCCTATCATCCACAGTCTAATGGGCAAGCAGAATTGGCTAACCGAGAAATCAAGCATATTCTCGAGAAGACGGTTAGTTCCAATAGAAAAGACTGGGCATACAAATTGACAGACGCGTTATGGGCATACCGTACTGCCTATAAGACGAATCTTGGTATGTCCCCGTACAGATTGGTTTACGGGAAAGCTTGCCATCTTCCTGTTGAAATTGAACATAAAGCTTACTGGGCAACGCGCTCATTGAACTTTGATATTCAAGAGGGAGGTCAGCTACGCAAGCTTCAACTTGCAGAGCTAGAGGAAATACGACGAGATGCGTATGACTCTGCAAAGTTACATAAGGAAAAGTTGAAGGCTCGCCATGATCGTACGATTTTTCGTAAATCATTTGAGCCGGGGCAGAAAGTCTTGCTGTATGACTCTCGCCTCCACCTTTTCCCAGGAAAGCTCCGTTCCCGTTGGACAGGCCCGTTCATCGTAAAAACTGTTTTTCCACATGGGGCGGTTGAGATTGTCAACCCAAAGAACGATGATTGTTTCAAGGTCAATGGCCAAAGATTGAAACCGTTCTTGGAGAACTTCCACACTGAAGTTGAGCACATCCAGCTGGATGAGCCCAGCTATTCTCATGATTAAAAATCCAAAGTGAAGTTCCAATTGTTGTTGTATTTCTTTTCTTTCCTTGCATTTTAGTTTCTCTCTCTTTTGTTTCTTTTTGGTTTTCGTTCTTTATTTCGTGTTTGTGATCTAGTTCTAATCCATTATACCTTAAACCACTCTGTTGCAGGTGCATAGATGCGAGGTGATGATGTTCATTCTGTCGGTTCTTGGGCTGATTCAGAATGTCGTTGTGGTACCTGGACTGAGGGTGAGCTCACACCCTGCCCCTTGCTTCATCAAGACCCTGAAGCTCATTCTCTTATTGATGCTGCTCAAGGGCACATTCCATATCCACCAGCCCTCCTGGACATCAATCCATACGAAAATATGGGATTTCAGGATGACGATGATGTGGAGGAGGATGATGACCTGTACATGGGACGTATGGTGGATGATGCACTCATGGCCCAATGGGAAAATGATGATATGTGGGAGCCATGGGAAGATCATGACCTCCAGGATTTCGTCCCAGACCGCCACAATGCTGTTTTTGTTTTCGTGGACGATTTCCTTGTTCCTGAGTTGGTCCCATACCGCTACGTGCACCTGAGCTACCTGCTATTCAGGCTCCAATGCCCATTACCAGCCAGTGCATTTTGGGAACCTATGCCAATAGTGAGGTTGGAACTTGTCACATTCCTTTGTATTTTTGTTTCTGTTCATTGTTTTTTTTTCTTTTCGTGTTAATTCGTGTTTCTTGTGTTCTGTTATTTTGATTTCAGTTTGTTGTCTTTTGTCCAGGATTGTCACTATGTTCCTAAATGGTATTCCGGTTTTCCTCCCACATCAGCTGATTCATGGTCTTGGGCCCTACATAAGGCCCCCACACACTCCGCCGCGAGAGGACAGTCCGTTGCGCAATTACACTCCTTTATCCTTGTCTCCGTCCGGATCACCTCTTGCATGGGCTTTCAATTCTGTGGAGACGCCAGACTTGTTTGATGATGTCCTTGCTGCTTTTCGATTGTTCTGGGAAAGGGAATCATCGAGTTTGGACTTCACTTCTGAAGATTCGGCGGGTTATGAAGAGATTGTGGAAGAGGAAATCTTTATACTCGAAGATTAGTGCTGCATTTCAGTTGTTTTTGTTCAATTTCATCTTTTGTTTATCAACTGGAATGTAATCCTTGACAGAAGGTTTATTGGTTTTTAGTTTTGATTTTATTTTTAGTTTTCTTTAGTTAAATAAGGTTTTAAACACAGCTGGGGGTAACACTGTTGCAATTTGGATGCACTTATAAAGTTTTATTTTTATATAAATTGCAATTTTCTATTCTGAGGATGAATTTCTTCATACATGCTTGTACTTCAACTGTTTTTCAGTCTCTCTGCATGTCCAGATTTGTTCCTGATAGTTGGGGGTGATGTGGTTCATGCCCCAATTGAATTCTGGAATTTTTGTGTTCGATCGATTGAACCCAGTTCGATCGATCGGAACCTGGATGTTCAAGCGCTTGTATTTTCTGTTCAATCGATTGAGGGATTTGTGTTCGATCGATCGACCATAGTTCGATCGATCGAACGAAGCTTTTAAACGAGGCGTCTTCAGTACACCTTTTCATTTCCCTCACTTTCACTCTCAATCGCTCGAACACAGAGGGGGGGCGACTCGGAAATTGTCGATTCCTTGCACTAAATAAGACGCCCTGATCACCCCTCTGATCATCCTCATCGTCATATCATCATCCCCTCCAGCTCCACCGCGTGCTCTACACCGAGGTAGGCCCCACTTGTTTATGTCTTTCTTTTCCTCTATGTTCGTGTTAGAAAATCCCAAGGGGGTGTCCCCTTGGTTTTAGGATCTCCTTTTGTTAGCTCATTAGTTGTGTAACTGTTGTTTCCTTTTCGTTTCTGCGATCGCTGCACACCGCTGTGTTCGATCGCTCGAACTGAATTCGAGCGATCGAAGGGGAGATGTTCGATCGATCGAACAATGTTCAAGCGATCGAAGTCTACTCCAGTTCAATCGATCGAACCCCGTTCAATCGATCGAACGCAAGCAGTGGCAGTTTTATTTCTTTTTCTCCCTGTTCTTATCTGTATCATGTTGTGTCTTATTTCCAGGGTTGACGCGATGAATCCAGTGACGGGCTACCATAAGTCTAAGCCCCTCAGCCTTATTATACCAGATCCGGTGCCCGCACATGGGTTCCGGAATGACGAGGATAGGCTGTGGTACGAGCGGCACTTTCAGACGAGGATGGTGATGGTCGAGCGCCCTATTGAGTATGTCTGGACAGAGAGCCCATGGTTCCTGACGCGGATCCGTTCTATGCCTCACTGGTTCCATCTCCTTTCATTGGCCAAGAGTGTCAATCTGTCCTGGATTCGCGGTGCTTGTGCGACTATGATCCACGACCCGGTTGCACCATTCACCTACCATGCCTTCTTCCGGAGTCGCTCATTCATTATCAGTCCAGCTACTGTTTCCGCCGCGTTGGGGGTACCAGAGGTACCGGATTATGTTTGCCCCCACTGGTCTGATGCACCAGTGACCCCACCATCCACTATTATCCGTGAGCTCACTGGAGGCGCCGTTCCGTCTTGGGATGGCGATGCTTTGATCGAGGACCACTTTCTCACTGATGGCTACCATATGATCCACTTGGTCCTCAGCAACTGCCTCCTAGTGACTTCCTATCGAGAGAAGATCGCGGCTTGGTATGCGCGAGTCTTATATGCAGTGGGGACGGGACAGCCAGTTTGTATACCACGCCTATATATTGACTTTATGGTCCACCCCACACGTTATATCTCGTCCAAGAAGCACCTGAAGGGTGCTTGGGCGATTCATAGGGTTATGGCTGATGCCGGGTTCCCCGTGCTTGCTGGAGATGATGTTCGCCCTTCTCCCCGCCGATTCAGCGAGGCAGCGGCTCGCCGCTCCGACGCCCAGAAGAGGAAGCAAAAGGGGAAAGGGAAAGCGAGAGTGAGGGGGAGGAAGAAGAGGCGTGGTGGGACGGACACGGAGGCGGGAGCTTCAGGGACACCTACTGAGGTGGAGGAGCTTGATTCCGATGATGATGAGGATGATCCAGTTGCTGCAGTTCGGCAGTTTGAGCTGCGACAGCGGTCACAGACTCAGGCCCAGGGAGAGTCTTCTTCCGCTGTGCCTCTCCCGACAGTTCACGAGCTACTATTGGAGGAGAGAGAGGCCAGGATTAGACTCGAGGGCCGGATAGACCATCTTCAGACTTTACTGGAGTCCATTTTGATTCAGATTGGGATTGAGTCGACTGTTCATTCTACTCCGCATCCATCGATGGCCCCGTCTGCACCACCTACCACTGATCCACCACCTACTGCTGAGCCATCTGCTGTTGCCCCTGCCACTACCTCGTTGCCACCTGCTCCCATCGACATCCCTTCCGATGTAGCTGATGATACACCGTCCGGTGTTGATTAGTTTTAGTTGGAGAGGTGGTGTTTCTGTATTTTTGGTCAGTTTTGTACTGATATTGGGTATGGTTTTGGTTGTTTGGACATGTTGGTGGTTTTGGTTGTATTATTTGGTTGGTTGGTTTTTGTATGGACATTATGTATCTCTGTTTGTATTTTATTATGTTCATATTACAGTGGTTTAGATTGCTTGGATCATGCTTTTTATCGTATTACTCTTATCTATTGATCCTGTTTGTTTTGGAGATTGTGTTCTGTTTTTCTATGCTAGGTTGCTTTGCTTGTGATCATCCATTTGCTCTATACAGGTGATACCCATCTATTTTATTTATTGAAAATCAACTTCTGGGGACTTTGTTGTTTTCAGTTGGGGGTAGGAGACAATAGATAGGTATACACCCGTAATAATCAGGTTTTGCACTTAGATATGTTTTAAATTTAATGAGAACACAGTCTGTTAAAACTTTGAAAATTTTTAATCGTATTGTTAGAATAACTCTGAATAATCTTTCCTGCTTGTTGATTAGACAATGACACATTTGTAGTATTCTTGTTTTTTTTTTTTATGGATTAAATCCACGCGTTTTTTCTGTATCACTGAAATGAATTACATTTGTAAAGCTATTTATGTACCCAATACTTTTGTGCACTAATTAGCAGCCTTGTAGAAAACCTAAAAATTGAGTTAATATGAATATTGTGCGAAAAGAACAAGTAGTGGAGGCTAATAACCCCTGGTGAGCTATTGAGCCAGTCGTCATTTCTGAGGGGATTCTCATACATTGTCGAATGGTCTTTTCTGCATATACTTGGTGAATTCGTTGTTAAGTCTCAGTTTCTTTAAAAGTTTAGACTGCTTGTTAGAGGAGAACGTTCAGGATTTACCAATTAAAACTCAATGAACACTTAAGTGCTAAAAATTGAAAGTTGAGAAAATGATACAAGCCATCGTTTACCCATTCTTTTACCTGATATAACTATCACCTACATTCATTGAATTATTTCATCCCTGATCCCACACCTTAATTAAATATTTCCAATATAATCATAAGAATTCATACCCGTGATCTATACCTTGACCTCACCGAGCCGTTTGATATATTTGTTGGGAATGAGTCATCAAAGTATGTGAAATGGAAGAAAGTAGTTGTGGGATATATATATAAAAAAAAAAAAAAAAAAAAGCATATGAAATGAATGGGAGATTGGGTGGAGAAAAGAATGAAGAATAAAAAGAGAAGTTGAAATTCCATCACATACTAAAAAAGCACACTCTTCTCTACAACCCTCCTACCTACTAAATAAAAGCCGCAAGTCAAAGTCTTGAAGATTCTCAACAATTGATTTGAACATGGAAGTGTGAGTTGAGTTATCCACCGTATTTCGCTCCTCTAGTAAGTAGTGTTCCATTCCTGAGACTATACATTCTTAAATGTCCGTTTTTCATAGAGTCGAGTATGAAAGCATTAGCACTTATAATATCATCCTTATCAAAGCTTTCATACGATGTGTGATCATTGTAAAGCAAGTTTCTGAGAGACGTTCTTTTTGAGTGTGACCAATGTGAGAATTGAGCTAAAACTGCAAGTTTTCCAAAGTACAATAGTCTATATAACTCTTAATAAGGTTGGACGCATGGTTGTTAATTTCACACACACACGGGTGCATGATGGTAATACATGTGTTATATTTTACTTGGTGATATGGGGGAGCATGTGGGTCTCTTTCATGGGTTGATAGAGGATATTATATTATTGTGGAGTTTAGTTAACAATTTAATGGAAGGGTGAATTCTACAAGTTATTCTGAATCTTTTTGAGCTTAAAATTGGAGAATTTTGTGGGTATATTCACTGCAAACCCTCACGAGACAACACTCGTCCACTAGGGGGAACCTAGGGGTTTAACGGCTTGTTGCATTTGCTAAATGCAACCGCGATTCCTACGAAAGTGAGTTAGGATCTTTCTTTCTATCTTAGTTTAGGTTGTTTTTAGTTTTTCTTTGTTTCTTAGTTGTGGTAGTATTAGTTTAGGAGTTTTTATTTTATTTTATTTTATTTTCGCTTTATCGCTAGGGACTAGCAATAAGCTAGTTGGGGGTTGTGCAAAGCGGGGGTATTTGTAAAATACAACCGCGCTAAAAGGAAGAATTGTATTAGTTTTTATCACAACTTCCCGTGTTATCTGCAATTTGCATTGCAAGGCTAATTTCTATACACTATGATTAATCTATGATAAGTTGTATTGTTTTAGCTGTTGTTTGTGTAGATTACTGCTGTGTGGACTAAACAGATGAACATCAGAATAACTGGAATGCTGGAATGAGAACAAAAGAAGTCAAAGCTGAAATGTGGAGTTCGATCGATCTAAGAAGGTTCGATCGATCGAGAGTTCGATCGCTCAAAGAGAGTTGAAGCGCTTGAAGCTTAAGGTTTCGATCGATCGAGACCAATTCGATCGATCGAACGGGGTATTTCCAGTAACATTTGCGTGCGCAGCAGATGCGGGTTTTAACCCTAGTTTCTTAGGTTTTCTTATATATATGTGTATTGTACACGTCCATAAGGACGCCCACTTTTACATTTTAACAGTTTTATAGAGAGAGATAGAGAGTTTGCTTGTTTTTGTAGGTTTTCATTGAAGTTTTACATTGTGGACTGGATTTCTCTAAGTTTAATACAAGTATTCTTCATTCCAGGTTATCTATATATTGTTAGTTATATTCTGCACGTGTTAGTCGTAGTTTACTCGATCATCTCGTGATATTACATGCTAAATAGTGGTAAAACCATAGTTTTTGAATTTTCCATGAAAAACTTGCAACTGAACAAGATGTTAATGGTTTCGTACGTTAAATATCAATCTGTGGCACTCCAGACGATGTCTGAGTAGTCCCAGGTTGGGAGAACACGATGAAACAGTGATCTCCAGCCTCTGCCATGCAGCAGAATAATCGCTGTGTTCGATCGATCGAAGTTAGTTCGATCGATCGAACCAGAGACAGTCAATCGATCGAAGTCAGTTCGATCGAATGAGGGATGAAGGTCTTCGATCGATCGAAAGCGCGTCGATCGATCGAACTCTCGGATTCTTGAGGATGTTCCCTGCAGTATTCCAGGACCTTTTGTTTTAGGATTTGTTATCATTCTGTCCCAAATAAAATGCTCAGTTTGTCAAAACAGTTTTAAAACTAAGGCCCTAAGGCATTTTCTTTCAATACATTTTGCAAACCATCTTCAATGCTAACACCATTGAGGATGCGAGTCTTAACTATTGGATTAAACCGCTTTCACGTATCTTAATTTAACTGTGATGATATGGTCCCGGTCATGAAAGGGCCATGGATTCTCTATCTTTAGAGGAATACGGAAAACTGTGGGTAACATACTCCTTTGTGCTTCAAGGTAAATGCATGGTAGATGGCTAGATTACTGCGGATTCGTGTAATCCCAACACTTTCTTTTAAAGTTAAACATCCTAATTTCAAGTACTGTTTTAATTAGCTAGTTAGATCGTTAGTCATTTTCTTTAGTAATCTTAGCTGTGGAACTTTGTGTTCCGCACCATTGCTTAATCTTATTCATTTTATTTTATTTTCTTTAGAGGTTAGTCTAATTCAATAGGTCAACACCTTCCCTGTGGGATTGACCTGGTCTTACCAGATATTACTTGCACGTCTACCTACACTTGGGTATTGCACAAGAGCGCACAGAAAAATTCTCGTGTCAAGTTAGAATACTCACATTAACTTGAAATTGAGCTTGGGCTTTGGATTTGAGCTTAGGAAGCTTGAACACAACCTCAATGGTGGAGACTTCTTCCTAGTTCTTCTTCTCCATCTCCATGTATCTCTTATCTCTCCATGGAGTTCATCTCCTAGCTCTCTCTAACTCTATATGCAGATTTTTAAGTGACTAAGAGGGTGAAATGCATGGATGTAGGCATCCTTATATAAAGAAAGGAAGGGATTATGTGTCACTATGCATGCTTGCATGCTAGGACACATGTCCAACATATGGACAAGTGTCAATGAGGTAGTGACAAGTGTCTAAGGGGGGTTGCATGGGCTGCCATGTGGCTGGCCATGGTGGGGCCCACCTCGGGTTTTGTGCTACTTTCTCGGTTTGCGTGCATAAGTTCCTCATTATGCGTGTCGATCTCGGTTTACGTGCAGACGGGTATTATTTCTGATGTCCGGGTCCAGGTACGGGACTAAGTTAATTCTAATTACAGTCGAGTCGGTGCAGTGATTATAGTCTAATTAGTAATTACATTACACTGATACGGTCACACAAATAAAATAATAGTATAATAATAGACCAGATATAGAAATTCATAAAACTCGTATTATTGCACGTAGAGAAATTTCAGGCATTACACACGCCTTACACTCCATAATCTTCCAAAATCATCTGATCGACTGAGCCGCTTCCCGCCTTACGCTCCATAGTCGAATCAGGTAGGATGCTGAAAGATTGAGTGGCTTCACGTGTTACACTCCATAATCTTCCAAAATCAATTAATCGATTGAGTTGCTTCCCACCTTACGCTCCATAGTCGAACTAGGTAGCACACTGAAAGACTTTTTCAAATTCCGAATTAAAAAATTATAGGATTGTGGATACCGGCATTTGGGCCCACTTTTGTTTTCAAAATATTTTTTCAAATTTCAAATTCAAAATCAAAGAGTTGCCACTTAATTTTTAAAGGAAAATTAAGAAACCATTTTAAAAGCAAACCGATCTTTTGCGAAACCAGAAATTCAAGGTCCGGGGATTATGGAATGAAAGGGGAAGGAGCCCGGCGGACTAAACACCCCCTTTCATCCTATCTCGTGATAGGCCTCTACTCATCATCCTTTTTAATTGAATTATTAATCTAAGTATGCCCTAAACTAATACATATAAATAATACATTACACAAGCATGTTGAAAAGGGTGCAAAATTGCTAACGACAAAATATAATTCATAAGCCACATAGTTCAAATAGCAAGCAAGATGATGTTCAAATAAGGAACTAGGAAACTTACCTGATATCCAACTGTGAATTTAAACGTGCAATGCATACAAAGAATACAAATCCTAGAAAAAATGTCTCTAGTCACATATACATATAAGGCAAGACCTAAGCTAAGGTGTCGCGCATGGAGTCGAAAATTAATAAAATCAACAAATAAAATAAACTAGAGAAGAGATGAGAAGTCATACCTCCAAAGCGCTACAAAACAAAGGTTAGTCCACATGCTTCACATAATAATATGACATCAAATAATCAATCCTATATCTCTAGCTTAGATCTATCAAGTAGAGGAAGAATAGATGAAACTATGAATTCCTTTCGATTAGTTGGAATCATAGCATCTCTATAGATGCACAAGTCTCAATTAAGAGCCAATGTGATGTCTATATAGGGGTGCTATAATCCCAACATGCTCATAAGGAATCCATGGTTATGTTCAATTTGGGTCAACTAAGCCTAATTTTATCCAAGGACTAGTTATAATCATAAGCATCGATGTACATGGATGAATGAATGATCATGAACAAGAATGAGATGTGAATTTGTTCACTAATTTGGATCACTTAGCCTCTGGATTTAAGTTAAGTTATCATTATTCAAAACATGATTTGGGTCCCAAGACATTAGGAAACCAGTTAAGTTAAAATCAATGAGACTAGGCAAAAACAGTGACTATTTTTCCTAAATTATAGAGAGCAGACCAGATTTTGGAAGGTGGAAAAATCATACTTCCAACGGTTGGATCATTAAATATGATAATTTAACTTAAATCCAGAGGCTAAGTGGTCCAAATTAGTGAACAAATTCACATCTCATTCTTGTTCATGATGATTCATTCATCCATGTACATCGATGCTTAAGATTATAACTAGTCCTTGGGATCAAATTAGGCTTAGTTGAACCCAAATTGAACATAACCATGGATTCCTTATGATCATGTTGGGATTATAGCACCCCTATATAGACATCACATTGGCTCTTAATTGAGACTTGTGCATCTATAGAGATGCTATGTCTCCAACTAATCGAAAGGAATTCATAGTTTCATCAATTCTTCCTCTACTTGATAGTTCTAAGCTAGAGATATATGATTGATTATTTGATGTCATATTATTATGTGAAGCATGTGGACTAACCTTTGTTTTGTAGCGCTTTGGAGGTATGACTTCTCATCTCTTCTCTAGTTTATTTTATTTGTTGATTTTATTAATTTTCGACTCCATGCGCGACACCTTAACTTAGGTCTTGCCTTATATGTATATGTGATTAGAGACATTTTCCTAGGATTTGTATTCTTTGTATGCATTGCACGTTTAAATTCGCAGCTGGATCCCGGATAAGTTTCCTAGTTCCCTATTTGCACATCATCTTACTTGCTATTTGAACTATGTGGCTTATGAATGATGTTTTGTCATTAGCAATTTTGCACCCTTTTCAACATGCTTGTGTAATGTATTATTTATATGTATTAGTTTAGGGCATACTTAGATTAATTATTCGATTAAAAAGGATGATGAGTAGAGGCCTATCACGAGATAGGATGAAAGGGGGTGTTTTAGTCCGCCGGGATCCTTCCCCTTTCATTCTATAATCCCCGGACCTAGAATTTCTGGTTTCGCAAAAGATCGGTTTGCTTTTAAAATGGTTTCTTAATTTTCCTTTAAAAATTAAGTGGCGACTCTTTGATTTTGAATTTGAAATTTGAAAAAATGTTTTAAAAACAAAAGTGGGCCCAAATGCCGGTATCCATTATTTGGCGACTTTTCTGGGGATCGAACCCAGAATCTCTGGTTTCGTAGACCAGAATTTCTGATTTTGGGTTCACTTGAGGATTAGACTTGAAAGCATCCTTTTAATCGAATTAATTAATTTTTGTGTGCCTGTTGCATTGCACTTGCATGTTTCGCCAGTCGATTGCATGGAACTATGACCTTGGAGGCTCGGAGCAACCCAGTCGATCAAGTCATCATGGGACTGTGTGATCACCCTTGATCTCGTACCATGCTTTGGTATATGAAGCATCCTATCGGATATGTGTCAAGGGTCCCTTTTCTGACCAAAACCCGACCTTTGCATGATAGCTTCTATAGAACCCTTCGATCTTAGGAAATTAATTCTTGATTAGGATTATGTGCTAGGGAGTTTTGTATGCCCGAAAGGGATTATTTGAGATGATGACGATGCTTGCTTGATGAAAGATGTGTAACCCTTTAATCACCTTTTAGCAAATCCTTCTCATGTCTCACGACATTTGGGAACAGGCTGAATCTTGATTATAAGATTACATCTCTTATATCTTGTTAGCTAAGCATCATTGACCTTGTATGCATCCGAATTCATGAAGAGTACGACAACAATCCGATCATGTGATCCTCCTACCCAAAGAATTTTAAATACGTCTTTGGAAGCAAATAGATTTTTGCTATCTTTATTCCAAGGTATTCAATCGCTCTTTCCAAAATCTTTGGAGTTCACTTTTTGATTAAAATTTTAAGTCAACCATATTTGAAGGAAGAACCCAAAATTCTTGGAACCCAAAATTCTTGGAAGATTTTGAAAAGTTTCCCCAATTAAAGAAACGCTTTTCAAAGCAAAATTTTGACCTAATCACCTTTTGGTTGAGGAATATAATCCAAAATTCTTGAGAATTGTATTTGAGAGATCTCCCCAATTAAAGAAATGCTTTTTAAGTAAATTTCAAAGCAAAGTTTCAACCCAATCATCTTTTGTTGAGAAATGTTGTTGCCTTCAAAGGAAAGCTTCTTAAGAATTTGAAAGATCCCATCATCTAGGGAAATGCTTGTCAAACGAATTTCAAAAATTCTAAAATTTTCAAACTTTGAAGGGGTAAAGAGGATCACAATGAAAGGAGAAATTAGCGCACTTGACATGGGTAAGGATTTTATGTGCTTATATGTTTATGTGTTAGGATTAGAATTTTACTTTCTTTTGTATATAGAGTAGGCACACACACACACACACACGTGCATTTCATCTGTGTGCCATGTGTGCGGTGCATGCATTTAGCCACATCAAATCATCAAAGCATTGCATGCATGTAGAATATAAATTTAAACTATCCTCTTTCCAGTCAAGATCACAATAATCCAATAGTTCCTCAAAATTCCTTGCCTCCTGAAAATCAATTTTGCATGCGGGCCTTTTCATGTCGTGGACCTGTAGAAAGAGTGGAACAACCAGATCCCCTAGTGAGGACACTTCTAATCTTCTTGGGTTCGTCTGCTTGATTTTAGGAGAACATGGACCATCATCTTGAGATTGATCCGCCAATGGCCTTAAGAGCTTTGGAAGAGAGAGTGAACAAGCTGTAAGCTACTATTGAGCAACAGAACTTAAGGGTGAATGAATTAGAGAGGGTAACGCTTGAGCTCTATCAGTTACTTAAAAAGCAAGTGGGTTTGAATGAGGTAGTGATGAACAAATTGGAGAAGAGAATAATGGATCACTCGGCCAAGCACCAAAATCCACATCCAAGCCCAACCAATCACCAAAGGCCATGTCCAAATCCAACCTATCCCCAAAGTCCATACCCAAGCTTAACCATTCACCAAAGCCCATATCCATGCCCAATCCCAACAAACCAAAGAGTTATTTCAAGCCCACATCTTAACCCAAAAGCCAACTCAAGTTCAAAGTCGAATCCGAAATTAAGCCGAGCTGACAAGTCAAGAATATTCACCAACCTTGGCATGACATTATCCATGGCCCTTGGTCACCTCATAAAGAGTGGTCACCTGAATCCCTTGGACCCAAGGCCGCCATCAAATCCCTTACCTCACAAATATGACCTATCCTTGTACTGCGCCTATCACCAGACTCAAGGCCACAATACCGATTCTTGCTCGAGACTCTGCCATGAGATCCAGGATCTCATTGATCAGAAAATCATCACTCCTCTGCCAAATCCACTAAGTGACCTTTGGCATAGTGATCTTGACTTGCAAGCTCTTCACTCTCCAACCTCTCAATCCCAGCCATCACTGAGAACCCTCAAGGGATTTGCTACATCCATAAGTGCGCAACAACCAACTGGCCCTGGCCCAATCAACAAATGTGGAAAAGGCATTGACAGCACTTGGTATGAGTTAGATGAATACTATCCCACTAAAAATTGGGCTATAGACGTGGATGATATTTCTGAACACATGCTGTTGGGGGAAGGTGGACCCGGAGGTTCAAATGATGATAGTGAAGTGATAGTGTTTGGAACTGCTGTTGCTAAAGCAAATGTGGACGCTCTTGGAAATCTAATCAATTGAAAATCATTTGTGACACTCCAGTTGAGACCAAGTCAAGTCTAGTCCGGTAATCGAGTCATGTCAAGTAGGAGTTAAGTGTCAAGTCTAGTCGAGTCTTTGAGTCAGTCGGTTATCGAGTATTTTTTTTCAAGTCTCTTTTTATCGAGTCAAGTGATGTAATCCTTTTCCCCTACTAGTTGAATAAAATCTCATTCTGTTTGATTCAGTGTGCCAAGTTGTGAATGTATGGATCATTAAACCAAGAAAGAAAAAAAGAAGAGAAAAAATGAAAATCAAATCACTTTTTCAAATGATCGTGGGAAATACTTTGTTAATAATCTTTGCATTGAAAAGGATCCTCAAATGATCAAAGCAAATTCTGATCCAAATCCGAGGAGTAGAGAATTGATTAGCTTTACTTTAAGAATTTAAAGATGCTCTTGCTCAATCTTGAAAAGATGAACTTGGAACTTGAAGCTTGCTCACCATCCCCTTTTCTTAAATACCAAGCCTAAAAGATGAGCCCAACCAGTCCAAAGCCATAACTTGATCCTTGGTGGTAGCCAGATATTTTAAATGAACTTCTTCCAAAAAAAAAAAGAGAAGAGAGAAAATAAAGAGCTTGCTAGGATGAAAACCCGAAAGAGCACGTAGGCAAAAGTGAGAGCACAAAAAAGGAGAAAAGAAAAAAAAAGACAGAAGAAAAAGATGAAGATGAAGGAGCTCACTAGGATGAAAACCCGAAAGGGCGCCTAGGCAAAAGTTAGAGCAAAAATAAGATGCGTGTTGATTTCAAAATCTGAATCCTAGCCAGTCAAAATCATGAAGAGAATAAGAGATAGTGAGGTAGAGAAAAGAAAGAAAAGAGAAAAGAAAAAGCAAATAATAAATAAGATTGAGAATTCTTGAGCACTTCAAAGTACATCATTGGTACATAAATTATCCCAAAGCTTTGTGTTGTTCTCAACAAAGAAAATAAATTGGAAACGAAAAGAGAGCTTTGAAAGTATCAATTAGTATCAAAATTTTGTGAGAGGCTCAATGGCTAAGTGGGCCTATAATAATGCAAAAGTATCTTTGAGAAAAATAAAGAGTGATTTGGAGAGCTGCTATTGCTTCATGAGTATGGTAGAGTATGATTAAAACACGATGTGTTATGAGAGTTGTAAAGATTGACTGGCTAGTGAAAAGGTGAAAGAATCAACCGCCATAAAAAAAAAAGAAAAAAAAGAGAGAAAAAAATAATAAATAAAAGGGAGAAGTAGTTCATGTTCTCATCATCTTGTTCAAAAGCTACCACAAGGAATCTGTTTCAGAAAATCTGTTCAGAAAAAAAGCACTCATTGGACCCAAATGAAAACATGGCTCGAAAAGCCCACAAATTCTTGAAGCCTTATTCCTTGAAGACCTCTAGAGTTCATGAACTACATTTTTGACCTGATTCCCACTTGGGGATACGTAGGCAGCCTATGCGATTCGGTCGCAAACATCCTTGCACTACGTGATATTTCTCTTTCAAGCCTTAGACGAACTACTTTGGACCTGATTCCCACTTGGGGATAAGTAGGCGAACCTTCCAAGGTTCTCGGTCTATAACCATTCCTAAACTAAAAGCATCACCCTTTGCACCTTTGGTTTCCTTCCTTCAAACTAGGGGCAAACAAAGTTTGCCCATCAGCATTGGGTTTCCCGCTTCAGCCCACCACATTCATGATAATTACCTCTAGGTTGGGAGTAAATGCACTACAGGCATCCTGTACCATCATGTTCTCAAAACCCTTGGATGAGTCTATTTGCCCTTAAAGACTAGAGGCAAACTTTGTCTGCCAAAAAACCCTCTATGCCAGAGGCAAGTTCTCAAGTGATTGAGTTTGTTTTGAAAGGATTGAAATAGAGTGCCTTTCCTTCTATAAGCTAAAGCACTAATTTGAAGCATACTCTAGATAGGCAAAGAATTCGCTAAATCAAAAAGGGGAAGTTTTCAAAGCTTAGATTTATCAGCAAAGCACTACCATTGTTAGATGATGAATAAATGAAAGGTGAGATGATAATTATTCACGATGAAAGCACATTTATTCATAATGAATGTAGAGTTTGAGTCACTCATCTTGAGTAACTAGCTTTGTCAGGTCTGTCCTCCTTTGATGAGTCAATAAATGGTCTCAAATGTGTGGGTTTAAGATGATGAATAAAGATTTGAAAAGTTTTCATGAGCATCTCAAGATCAGTACGAGCAGATATTTCAAACACTATCACAGCATAAAGTGGAAATATAAGAAGAGTCCAAAACTAGGGGCCAAGGTGACTTCCCTCTTTTGGCAGAATCGATGTGTTTCTTTGAAAGGTCCGCAAATGCAGAAAATGATTATTTTTATCAGCTTCGTTCAAATTTTTTGAGTCTCGTTTAGAAAATAGGTTGATTTGAGTTTGATTGACTCCCGATTTAAGAAATTGAATTGAATTGAATTGATTTGAGTCTGATTCTCGTTTTTTGAATTAAATTGACATAAGTCCTTGCGAGGCTGTTGATCTTCGTTTTTGCAACATAAGTCCCCTAAAGGGCTATTGATCACTCGCTTTTGCAATGTAAGTCCCCTAAAGGGCTATTGATTGTCGCTTTTGTAACATAAGTCCTTACGAGGCTGTTGATCTCTGCATTCGCAATGTAAGTCCTTACGAGGCTATTGATCTTCGCTTTTGGAACGTAAGTCCCCAAAAGGGCTGTTGATTGTCGCTTTTGCAACATAAGTCCTTACGAGGCTGTTGATCTCTGCATTCGCAATGTAAGTCCTTACGAGGCTTTTGATCTTCACTTTTGCAATGTAAGTCCCCTAAAGGGCTATTAATTGTCGCTTTTGCAGCATAAGTCCTTACGAGGCTATTGATCTCTGCATTCGCAATGTAAGTCCTTACGAGGCTATTGATCTTCACTTTTGGAACGTAAGTCCCCAAAAGGGCTGTTGATTATCGCTTTTGCAACATAGGTCCTTACGAGACTGTTGATCTCTGCATTCGCAATGTAAGTCCTTACGAGGCTTTTGATCTTCGCTTTTGCAATGTAAGTTCCCTAAAGGGCTATTGATTGTCGCTTTTGCAACATAAGTCCTTACGAGGCTATTGATCTCTGCATTCGCAGTGTAAGTCCTTACAAGGCTATTGATCTTCGCTTTTGGAACGTAAGTCCCCAAAAGGGCTGTTGATTGTCGATTTCGCAACATTAGTCCTTACGAGGCTGTTGATCTCTGCATTCGCAATGTAAGTCCTTACGAGACTGTTGATCTTCACTTTTGCAACATAAGTCCCCAAAAGGGCTGTTGAATGTCGCTTCTGCAACATAAGTCCTTGCAAGGCTGTTGATCTCTACTTTTGCAACATAAGTCCCCAAAAGGCTGTTTGATCTCTGCTTTTGAAACAAAAGTCCTTGAAAGGCTATTAACTATCATTCTTGCTTGTAAGCCCCTGAGTGATTATTGACCAATATCTTACCATGTTGATTAGTCCTCAATGGCATCTTCTCTTCATAAGCGTTAGTCCTCAATGGCAGCTTCTCTAAGCATTAGTCCTCAATTGAAGCTTCTCTAAGTGTTAGTCCTTAATGGAAGCTTCTCTAAGCATTAGTCCTCAATGGCAGTTTCTTTAAGCGTTAGTCCTCAATGGCAGCTTCTCTAAGCATTAGTCCTCAATGGCATCTTCTCTTCATAAGCGTTAGTCCTCAATGGAAGCTTCTCTAAGCATTAGTCCTCAATGGCAGCTTCTCTAAGCTTTAGTCCTCAATGGTAGCTTCTCTAAGCGTTAGTCCTCAATGGCAGTTTCTCTAAGCATTAGTCCTCAATCAGCTTCACCTTGCATTAGTCCTCAATGGCAGAATTATCGGTGTTAGTCCTCAATGGCAACCTTGCGTTAGTCCTCGATGGTAGTATTATCGGTGTTAGTCCTCAATGGCAACCTTGCATTAGTCCTCAATGGCAGCATCATTTGCGTTAGTCCTCAATAGCATCTGCATTAGTCCTCAATGGCAGCATCATTTGTGTTGGTCCTTAATGGCATCTGCATTAGTCCTCAATGGTAGTATCATTCGTGTTAGTCCTCTATGGCTACCTCATACTAGTCCTCAATGGCAATCTTTTTGAACTGGCGTTAGTCCTCAATGCAGCATCATTTTGGTCGATATTAGTCCTCGATGGCAATCTTTGCTAAAGTCCTCTAAATTGAGGTAAATCCCTGTTGAAGTCCTCTAGATTGAGGCAAATCCCTGTTGAAGTCCTCTAGATTGAGGCAAATCTGTTGAAGTCCTCTAGATTGAGGCAAATCCTTGTTGAAGTCATCTAAGTTGAGGAAATTCATAGAGGTGTAAGGCATAGAATGCATTTATATCACCAAGAAGAGCATGATCTTGGATCTTCGCATCTACATAGCATGAAGCATGACATTGCATTGACAGTCGTTATTCCATGAGCACGTGCATCACGATAGGATATGTGCATTCATCCGTGTGATTATTTGTGCTTAGGAGTTGTCCGTTGCCCGAACTACGCCCTGGTCTGATTCCCAATGGAATACGTAGGCAGCTCACCGTTGAGCACGACCAGCACCGACCGTCTCCGCGAATGTTTTTGCAACGCATTTTATTTTTACCTAGGTTCAATTGCCCGGTCAAGGGCTTGTCTTCATACAGGCTTCGACATTCACTTGTGATACGCGTTGCTTCACAAACTCTGCCGAAGAGGGGCAAACTGTAGACACTCCAATTTAACCGAACTATTAAACTTAGGGGGATTTACCTCTGGAGATCAATGATGAATATGTCTCGACAAAATCAAGACTCTTACAGGCAATCTGACTCCCTTCCTAGAAGAATCTCAGTTCAAAATCACCCTCAGCCAAAAGACCAAAATTCTCATCTACCCGTCACCTTGTAGATCATGAGTTTTGAATACGTATAGGAACACGGCAATGTTCTCAGAGCATCTTAAAACTAATTTCAAAAGGAGAGGAATTCAGCATAAACCCCGAAAGAAAAAGTCAACAGTTGACCCAGTGAAAAGTCAACGGGTCAAAAGGGAGTCAATCGTAAAATTTTCGAATTTCAAGATGAAAAGTCCCGGTAATTGTTCATTGGGTCTCCCTTATACTAGAAATAATTTTTTAGAATTTTTAAATGAAAGGAATCATGGTGAAATTGAAAGGCTTTTAAGAATAATCGTGTAGAAAATCGATATTTTGCCTTCGGAGGGAGAGTTGACTTTTTTTCCTTAAGGAATTTGATTTTTTAGATATTTTTATTGAATCCAGATGGGGGTATTTTCTTAATTACATTTAATGTCTTAAGTAAATACATAAATTAAGGTGCTGAAATTAAGGTGCTGAATTGCTGTGAATAGTGCTGAACTGCTGTGCAGCGGCACTCAAAGTGCCCGAACGGCAGTCAGTGAATGCCGCTGTGGCACTCACCGAGTGTCGTTTGGCATTCAGCGAGTGTCGCGTGGCACTCAACGAGTGCCGTTCCATCTTCATTGAGTGCCAGCCTGGGCTGGTTTGCATTTTTAAGCCAAAAATCTTTTTCAATCTTTGATGAAATGAATGCACCAAACGATGCCGTTTTTTGTGTACTTGTTTACTACTACTAGGTCATGCAAACCATGCCCCCACCATCCCTAATTGACCTATCTACCCTTATCTTAGCCCCTAAGATAATGCAAGTCTATAAAAACCCCATTTTATCTCATTTTGAGAGGTTGGAGACTTGAATCTAGAGAGAGAGACTTGAATCTAGAGGAATGAGACTTGAATTTTAAAGGGAGACGCTGAATTTTGAAGATTGAGTTTGTTCTTAGAGAAATGTACAGAGAGAAACCCGAAAAACCCCATAGAAATCCTACCCAATTCACCCAATTCCTCAAATCTCCATTGAAGAACCTTGAAGCTTCAAGGAAGAAGAAAAAGAGCATTGCTTGTAAGGCTTGGATCTCTCCAAATCAATCAAATCCTGAGAAGATCTAGAGGTTAAATCCTTATTCCTATACTTATTATATATAATTCAATCACAAACTTATAGATCTAGAATTTTTACACATTTTCAAAACCTCTCTTCCTACCTCATTTCATCACACACCACATAGAGTTTGTGATTGAAGTTTCATAAGTTATTTTCATTAGTTTGGATCTAGAATAGCCTTGGATTTTAAAACAAAAACAAATTATGAAAGCATTTGTTATTTGGGTTTCATGGAAACCTTGATTTTACTTTTCCTCGTCTCCATTTTCTCTTGGAAATCCATGAGATCTCTTTCAATAGCTTGAATCGGTCCAACCGAGAATCTTCAATATCTCATTGGATCCTCTTTAGGTTGATCCATTAGTCTCCTATGGTCTTATGGCTTATATAGAGACTAAAGTGGGTCATTGTTATATCCATATTTTGTTTGATGGAATTGAGTCTTAGTTCATAACTTAGGTCCTCCAAATTGAATCTCATAGAGTTATTTCTATACCTTATGAAGATTCATATGATTTTTGAGTCTTATTTAGTCTCCAAGCACCATTAATTTGAGAGGAGAATAAGGTTTCATGGGACTATATTCCTCAAGGATCATATGTTTGAGAGAGGAATTAGATGTAGATTTTCATAATTTATATTCAAAATTCATAAGATCAAGTAAGGTCTTAGGATTCTCTTGTTATGAGACTTACGATGGAAATCCATTAAGGCTAAATCTATGAATCTCTTCATGTTTCATTATTTACTCTAATGATCATAATCATACTTGATCTTAGTTCTCTCTAGAATCATGGATCAAGTTTAATTCGAAATATGAACATCAATTTAACAAAGGTGCAGTGAATCCATAAACCAATTGTGATCAAAAATTTTTTATAGAGTCATGGTTCATTGGAAATGGATGAGACCAATTGGAGGATGTTCATAACTCATTTAAGCATCTCTGTAATTTTTGTTTTGGTGAAATTCCATGCCTAAGATGGTTTGGTCTTATGATTTCAAAACAAGCAACTCTCTGTCCAAAATTTCAGAATAGTAAGTCCGTTTTAAAATTAATAAATCAGAACATTAATAGAATTTCCAGGGTCTCTAATACTTTTTTCTAAGTACCTTAATGTGTTAGGAAGATACCCTAAAAAGATTTAAATGTTTCTCATTTTTTTACTATTTTTAGAAAATCGTACAAGATCTCTGGACAGAGAGTTGTAGAGTCCTGAGTGATGCCTAGTGTTTTCCATATTCCCAGAGATCTAACCGTTCAAACCTTAATTTTCTTTTTGGGTTAGAAACTAGACTCACAGAGGCATATAATATCCAAATATCACTAAGATCCAACTGTTGGAAGTATGGTTTTTCTACCTTTTAAAATCTAGTCTGCTCTCTATAATTTAGGAAAAACAGTCACTGTTTTTGTCTAGTCTCATTGATTTTAACTTAAATGGTTTTCTAATGTCTTGGGACCCAAATCATGTTTTGAATAATGATAATTTAACTTAAATCCAGAGGCTAAGTGGTCCAAATTAGTGAACAAATTCATAACTCATTCTTGTTCATGATCATTCATTCATTCATGTATGTTGATGCTTATGATTAGAACTAGTTCTTGGATAAAATTAGGCTTAGTTGAACCTAATTGAATATAAACATGGATTCCTTATGATCATGTTGGAATTATAGAACCCCTATATGGACATTACATTGGCTCCTAGTTGAGGCTTGTATATCTATAGAGATGCTATGGCTCCAACTAATCAATAGAAATTCATAGTTTTGTCAATTCTTTCCATGCTTGATAGATATAAGCTAGAGATTTAGGATTGATTATTTGATGTCATATTATTATGTGAAGCATGTGGACTAACCTTTGTTTTGTAGCGCTTTGGAGGTATGACTTCTCATCTCTTCTCTAGTTTATTTTATTTGTTGATTTTACTAATTTTTGACTCCATGTGCGACATCTTAGCTTAGGTCTTGCCTTATATGCATATGTGATTAGGACATTTTTCCTAGGATTTGTATTCTTTGTATGCATTGCACGTTTAAATTCGCAGCTGGATCCCGGGTAAGTTTCCTAGTTCCCTATTTTCACATCATCTTGCTTGCTATTTGAACTATGTGGCTTATGAATGATTTTTTGTCGTTAGCAATTTTGCACCCTTTTCAACATGCTTGTGTAATGTATTATTTATATGCATTAGTTTAGGGCATACTTAGATTAATAATTCGATTAAAAAGGATGATAAGTAGAGGCCTATCACGAGATAGGATGAAAGGGGGTGTTTTAGTCCGTCGGACTCCTTCCCCTTTCATTCCATAATCCCCAGACCTAGAATTTCTAGTTTCGCAAAAGATCGGTTTGCTTTTAAAATGGTTTCTTAATTTCCCTTTAAAAATTAAGTGGCGACTCTTTGATTTTGAATTTGAAATTTGAAAAAAATTGTTTTTTAAAATTAAATGTGGGCCCAAATGCCACAAAACAAGGGTTAGTCCACATGATTCATACAATAATATGACATCAAATAATCAATCCTAAATCTCTAGCTTAGATCTATCAAGTAGAGGAAGAGTTGATAAAACTGTGAATTCCTTTCGATTAGTTGGAGTCATAGCATCTCTATAGATGCACAAGTCTCAATTAAGAGCCAATGTGATGTGTATATAGGGGTGCTATAATCCCAACATGATCATAAGGAATCCATGTTTATATTCAATTAGGTTAAACTAAGCCTAATTTTATCCAAGAACTAGTTCTAATCATAAGCATCAACATACATAAATGAATGAATGATCATGTACAAGAATGAGATATGAATTTGTTCACTAATTTGGATCACTTAGCCTCTGGATTTAAGTTAAATTATCATTATTCAAAACATGATTTGGGTCCGAAGACATTAGGAAACTATTCAAGTTAAAATCAATGAGACTAGGCAAAAACAGTGACTGTTTTTCCTAAATTACAGAGAGTAGACCAGATTTTGGAAGGTGGGAAAGCCATACTTCCAACGGTTGGATCTTAATGATTTTTGGATATGATATGCCTCTATGAGTCTAGTTTCTAACCCTAAAAGAAAATCAATGTTTGAATGGTTAGATCTCTGGGAATATGGAAAACACTAGACATCACTCAGGAATCAGCAACTCTCTGTCCAGAGATTTTGTACGATTTTCTAAAAATAGTAAACAAATGAGAAACACTTAGATATTTTTAGGGTTTCTCCCTAACACATTAAGGTACTTAGAAAAAATCATTAGAGATCCGGGAAAATCTATTAAGGTTCTGATTTATTAATTTCAAAACGGAGTTACTATTATGAAATTTTGGACAGAGAGTTGCATGTTTTGAAATCATAAGGCCAAACCATCTTAGACATGAAATTTAACCAAAACAAAAAATCACAGAGGTACTTAAATGGGTTATGAACATCCTCTAATTGGTCTCATCCAATTCCAATGAATCATGATCCTATAGAAAATCTTTGATCATAATTTGGTTTATGGATTCACTGCACCTTTGTTAGATTAATGTTCATAGTTTAAAACCAACTTGATTCATGATCCTAGAAAGGACTAGAATCAAATATGATTATGATTATTGGGACAAATAATTAAATAGGGAGAAATCCCTAGATTTAACCTTGATGGATCCCTATCATGGATCTCATAATTGGAGATATAGCAAGAGAATCCTAAGGTCCTACTTATTTTAAATGAAAATCTACATCCAATTCTTCTCTCAAATGTATAATCCTTGAAGAATATAGAGTCATCTTATTATTTCTCCTACCAAGTTAATGGTCCGTGGAGACTAAATAAAATCCCAACTACATAAACCTCTATGGAATATAGCATGGATCCCATATGATTTTTAGTGAGGAGATTTCACGTCATGGGTTAAGACTTGAACTCAACCACCTATATGTAGAGATGATCATGATCCACTTTAGTCCCCATATAAATCATAGAATCATAGAGAACTAGAGGATCAAACTCAAAGAAATCTAATGAGATATTGAAAATCTCATTGATCTCTTGAGAAAAATATAAACAAAAGAAAGGAAATCAAAGGTTATTTGAAAATTTCAAGTCAAAACTCTTTTATTCATAAATCCATAGCTCCATTTTGGATCCAAATTAATGAAACATTATGAAATTCAATTGCTAGCTCTAAGTGGTGTGTGATGAAATGGGGTGGGAAGAGAGGTTTTGAAATGTCTAAAGTTCCTAGAACTATGAACTTGTGATTGAATTCTCCTAATTCTGCAAAAGATTGAGAAATTACCTCTATGACCTCAAAGAATTCTTCTACCTTTTGTGGAGTTCTTCCAAAAATCTTCCAATTCTTCTTTTTATTTCTTCAAATTCTTCAAGAAAAGCTCTATGTTCTTCCTCTAATGTATGTATATAACTCTTGTATTTCTCTCTCTTGATTCAAGTCTCTCCCAAAATGAAGATTAAGGTTTTGTTTATATAGACCACTAACTCAAGGTTAAATGGGTAAATTCAGGTGAAAACCCATGTGCAAAGTTTTCTTCTAGAACATGTGAGAAAGGCAGTCTGTTACAGTTCGCGGCACTCGATGGCTGCCGGCGGCATTCACTGAATGCCGGGCGGCACTCAGTGAGTGCCGGCGCGGCACCAAGTGAGTGCTGCTGGCTTTCCCGCGTGCCGGGGCTAACAGAATTTTGCGCTATTTTTAATTTTCAAAACCTACTTTACCACAATCTTAATTATTAGCAAAGTATATACTATTGTACTTATATTTGTAGTGTACTTTATTAAGATACACCTATATACATGGTATATACTATCTTTTTATTTCTTTCTTTTCTTTTTCTTTTGAAGGCTCCTTTCATATTATATTTCTTCTTTGAATTTATTTACTTATTTATTTTTTTTAGTCTGATTTTCTCACATGTTCTTCAACGTTCGGGTTTTCCCCGAGTACCCAATTTCCCTTTTTTTTTTCTCTCTCTCTCTCTCTCTCTCTCTCTTTCTTTGATTTTTGAATTTTGTTTTGAAGAATCTTTGAAGAATTTGAATCCTCTGGAAAATCTTCGAATTTTACCAGTCATTGTCATCATCAGTCTTCTAGAGGTAACCAATCCCTGGATTTGACGTTTGGTCAAAATCGGGGTGTCTACAGTTTGCCCATCTTCAGCAGAGCTTGTAGAACAACGCGTATCACAAGTGAGTGTCGAAGCCTATGTGAAAGACAAGCCTTTGACCAAGCAGTCGAATCCAGGTAAAAACAAAAATGCGTTGCAAAAGAAGTCAGGTGTGCAGAGGGCTAAAAGCTGGTCGTGCTCAATGGTGAGCTGCCTAAGTATCACATTGGGAAGCAGACCAGGACGTAGTTCAGGGTAAAGGACAACACACAAGCGCAAATAACCACATGGATGAATGCACCTATCCTATCGTGATGCACGTGCTCAAAATTCATGCCTCATGTTCCCAAATATGATGACCCAAAGTCATGTTGATCTTCCTATCATCAGAATGTGCCTTATACTCCAAATCCTTCGTTTATGTTATAGCCCTACTCTGGGAATGCCAAAATTGCAAAGTTCATGGTCCACATGAATTTTGAGAATCATCTGATTGACTGAGATGCGCCTTGCGCCTCACACTCCATAGTCAAATCAGGTAGCACGCTGAAAGATTGAGCTGCCTCACGTCTTATGCTCCATAATCCTCCAAAATCATCTGATCGACTGAGCCGCTACCCGCCTTACACTTCATAGTCGAATCAGGTAGCACGCTAAAAGATTAAGTCGCTTCACGCCTTACACTCCATAATCTTCCAAAATCATCTGATCGACTGAGCCGCTTCCTGTCTTACGCTCCATAGTCGAATCAGGTAGCACGCTGAAAGATTGAGTCGTTTCACGCCTTACACTCCATAATCTTCCAAAATCATCTGATCGACTGAGCCGCTTCCCGCCTTACGCTCCATAGTCGAATCAGGTAGCACACTGAAAGATTGAGTCACTTCACGCCTTACACTCCATAGTCAAATCAGGTAGCATGCTGAAAGATTGAGTCGCTTCACGCCTTACACTCCATAATCTTCCAAAATCATCTGATTGACTAAACCGCTTCCCGCCTTACGCTCCATAGTCGAATCAGGTAGCACGCTGAAAGATTGAGTCGCTTTACGCCTTACACTCCATAATCTTCTAAAATCATCTGATCGACTGAGCCGCTTCCCACCTTACGCTCCATAGTCGAATCAGGTAGCACACTGAAGGATTGAGTCGCTTCATGCCTTACACTCCATAATCTTCCAAAATCATCTGATCGACTGAGCTGCTTCCCGCCTTATGCTCCATAGTCGAACCAGGCAGCACGCTGAAAGATTGAGTCGCTTCACGCCTTACACTCCATAATCTTCCAAAATCATTTGATCGACTGAACCGCTTCCCGCCTTACGCTCCATAGTTGAATCAGGTAGCACGCTGAAAGATTGATTCGCTTCACGCCTTACACTCCATAATCTTCCAAAATCATCTGATCGAATGAACTACTTCTCGCCTTACGCTCCATAGTCGAATCAGGTAGCACGCTGAAAGATCGAGGACACACATTTTTTACGAGGAAAAGTCAAAACTGATTCGATTCTATTCATGGTTCCCAATTTTCCCTCTTTTCCTAGGGGTTATTTTTCGGGATCCCACTTTGAATTAGCTTTCATAAATCTGGAACTTCTCAGATTCAAATATGTT
This sequence comes from Hydrangea macrophylla, assembly GCA_033977485.1. Taxonomy (NCBI): domain Eukaryota; kingdom Viridiplantae; phylum Streptophyta; class Magnoliopsida; order Cornales; family Hydrangeaceae; genus Hydrangea; species Hydrangea macrophylla. The sequence goes on from CM066993.1 coordinate 34,320,924, forward strand.
TTAAATTTCTGGAATCAAAGATCAATCATATCCAAAATCGGCTTAATTTTTCTCATAATATGGAGTCAAGCCAAATCTATTTTCAAAATCTGGAGCCAATCAGATTCCAATCATTTCAATTTTCAAAATCTAGAGTCAATCAAACCCCAATTCAACCTAATTCTCAAAATTCGGAATCAATCAGGTTCCATTTTTTTTTCAAATTTGCGAAATCAGGAGACAATTGAGCTCAACTCAAATCAATTTTCAAAAGATTGGAGCCAATCGGGCTCAAATCAAATTAATTTTTTTTAAAAAAATTCAGAGTTAATTATGCTCAAGTTTAATCGATTTTCAAAAATTGAGAATCAATCCAATTCCAATTTAATCAAATCTCTAAAAAAATTCGAAGTCCTGTAGACTTAAATTAAAAATTTCAAAATCTAGAGTCAGTTAAGCCCTAAAATTTTCAATTTACAAAATCCGGAGTTATTCAGACTTTGATCAAATCAATTTCTGAAAATCTGGAGTCAATCAGACTCCAATTAAACCAAATCTTTCAAAACCTGGAGTCAAATCAGTCTCTAATCAAATTAAATTGCCAAAAATCTGGTGCCGATTAGACTCCAATTTGTTCAACTTCCAAAAATCTGGAGTCAATTAGACTCCAATTAAATTTATTTTCAAAAATCCGGAACCTGATTAGTTTCCAATTTGTTCAATGTCTCAAAAATCCGGAGTTGATTAGACTCCAATTAAAATCAAAATTTCAGAATTCTGGAGTCAATCAAACTACAACCACATCAAAATTTCAATATCCGGAGTTGATTCGACTCAACTTAGTTTATTTGCTGAACCTGGGTGTTTTTTGACAAAAAGTCTTCACAACCAGGGCTCATTTTGATTTGCAAAAGGGCTTAAGAACTCATTTTTCAAACTCCGGGGGTCCTTTCGAAACGAGGGAAAAATTTTGAGGACATAGGAGCAAAATTCGGTGGTTCTTATTATAAATATGAAAATTAGGAGGAATAGTGCCACTTGGCACACACGGCGGAACTCGGTGAGGGGGAGTGGCACTCACTGAGTGCCGGCCGGCACTCCATCAACTACCGCGCGGCACTCACTGAGTGCCGGTGCCTTTTCTTCGAGTACCGGTGCCTTTTCGTCGAGTGCCGGCCTGTTCAACAGTGTGTTAAAAACATGATTTTCCTTCTTCCTTTTCATTATCTCTCACTCCCGATTTCGGATTTTCTCTCTAAGATTTCACTCCTTCTTCAAGAATCAACAATCAAACAAGGTAAGATCACTTTCTATCCATCAAGATTGCATCTTTATTTGATTTTATACTCAAAATTATGATCATCTTCATGTTTCCCCATGAATTACATATGAAATTTTTAACTTTCTTCCTCTTTTGCTTGTAGATTCTTCAATGGCTAGTGGTTCAGGGTCCCATGGTCCCCCTAGGAAGAAGTATAAGCTCCCACCCGGCCACAACTCATCGATTTTACTTGCCGACCCCGAGGCGCATATCTCGGCACGAGCTTTCAACAGATCGGTATATTTCCCAAATCCTTTTGTGCTTATGATGAAATAATGTAATGCTATGCAAGGTAGGATGAATAATGCATGTATGGATGCCCCCATGATTTCGTGCATTCGAATGTAATTCAATTTATTTGTGATATCCCCCCCTTTTATTGATGGATTTTCTCGCCATGATTTTGGGGTTCAATGCTTAGCATTGTGCCTCTTGTTCTTGCCCTTATTTGGATTCATTGATTTCATATGCTCATGGATTCCTCTATCTCGTTTTCCCATTGCTAATGAGGGTTGCACTGACCCTGTGGAATACTTGAATTTTACATAGACCATTCTTAAAACCTATTGTCAATGAGTCGCTTGGGCTCGAAAAAACCCTTTTTATTTTCAAATCAAAGAGTCGCTTAGACTCGAAAGAATCTTGTTGTTCCTTGAAACAACGAGTCACTTAGACTCAAGAATGCTTTCATTTTCAAATCAAGGAGTCGCTTAGACTTCAAAAAGATTTTTTTTTTATTTTCTTGAAGCAACGAGTCGCTTAGAATCAAGGATGCTCTTATTTTCAAATCAAGGAGTCGCTTAGACTCAAAAGAATTTTTTTTAAAACAAAGAGTCGCATAGACTCAAAAGATTTTTTATTTTCTTGAAACAATTAGTCACTTAGAATCAAGGATGCTCTTATTTTCAAATCAAGGAGTCGTTTAGACTCAAAAGAATTTTCTTATTTTCAAAACAAAGAGTTGCTTAGACTCAAAAGATTTTTTTTATTTTCTTGAAACAGCTAGTCGCTTAGAATCAAGGATGCTCTTATTTTCAAACAAGGAGTCGCTTGAACTCAAAAGAATTTTCTTATTTTCAACACAAAGAGTCGCTTAGACTCAAAAGTTTTTTTTTTATTTTCTTGAAACAACTAGTTGCTTAGAATCAAGGAAGCTCTTATTTTCAAACAACGAGTCACTTAGGCTCGAAAGAAATTTTATTTTCAAATCAAAGAGTTACTCGAACCCGAAAATCAGAACTTATTTAAGTTGCTTAGACTCAGAGATCACCACTTATTTTTTTTTTACAAAGAATCTGATTACTTATTTTCTTTCATTCTCTTACTTTTTTTTTTGTCTTTTTTTTTTTTTTTTTGCAGACTCCAGAATTTGTCCTTAAAGGCCATGGGAGTATGGCTCACGGCCGGAGGTGGTACGAGGATCTTTCTGACGAGGTCAAAACCTTGGTCAACAATGTCGTATTTGGACTCTTTGCATTACTGTTAGAGAAGAGTTCGAACGATAGGACTCATATCTAGGCCTTAGCAGAGAGATGGTGGTATACAACAAATACTTTCCACCTGCCCTTTGGGGAGATGACGATGACTCCCTTGGAGTTTGCTATGATCACAGGTATTCCGTTCGGCGGCCTTCCCATTGCTCACTATGACGATCTCCAGACTCGTCATAAAGAGATAATCGACTTACTCGGGGCTCATCCAGGAGATTTCATAGTACGCACTAAATGGTTCCTGGATAATTTCAAGGGCCAGGTCTATACTGATGACCAGATGGCTAGGGCCTTCATCATCTACGTGCTTGGTTGCTCACTGATGAGCACGAAGGGTGATACGATCAACCTCGGGTATTTGGCTTCTCTTGTAGACATTGACCGCATCTCCCAGTACAACTGGGGAGGGGCAGGGTTGGCCATTTTTTACAACCTTATGAGTGAGGTTTCTAGGGGAAATTCACCTTCTACCGGCGGGTACTGGAGAGCCTGGGAGGTAAAATTTATTATTATATTCCAATCATATACCCTTTATTCTTTTAATTTCGTTTCTCTTGATTTTATTTTGCTGACTGAATTCATTTCTTTAGTTTTTTGCTTTGCAGATATGGTCCCATGAATACCTTCGCATCCAAGTACCCGGGAAGGTGAGGCCGCGATCATGCCTCAGGGTTTGAAATGGAGAAAAGGAGCGACAGGCCAGAAGGTTAGGCCCCACGACTTTGTAGGCTACAGAAACCTGCTTACCAACCTGCGGGAGGTTCATGTGGTATGGAACCCTTGGGAGGCGGCCCTTCCAGAAGCCAGTGTAGAAATTCAAGCTGCTGTGGGTTTCTCCAGGATGAGAATTCTGATGGTGGGGGAGGCGTGTCGGGAGTGGTATCTTGGTGAGAGGGTAACTAGGCAGTCACTTGCTGCCCCTGCCTTTTATGTGCCTAGGGCTCCTCCTGCTACTATGAGGAGCACTGAGACCTTGGATCATGGGGACCTCATCGCTGCTCTAGGTGGGGAAAATATTGCAAATTATTTGGACGACCCCGACAGCTACCCAATTTTTAGACTAAATTCTCTCATGCACAACTTTCCTCTTATGGACATTACCCGGGTAGCAGATATTTCATCCTTTCAATTTCTTTTAGAATTTTCCTTTTATTTTGCAACAATACTCACATAGACTTGAATTCTCTCTCTCTCTCTCTCTTTTTTTTTTTACAGCCTGTCCCTGGGTTGCCAACCCTCCAGCTCTCCCACAGTGGAACTGGAATGTTCCTACGGTGCACATGGGCCAGGAGACCATGTATCAGCTAGCCCCTTATACCCAGAACGTTCCATCCATCCCTCTGCAATATGATACAGTCCCCAGAGACTATGCTGAGGAAGGTCTATCGTTTGCACATACCGTCCAACATTGGGTTCATGGACGCGAATGGAGGGTAAATCTCTTTCTAGAAACAAGCTTTGATTGCTTTCTCTCTTTTTTTCTTTACCATTCCAATTTTTATCCTTATGCTGATGACTGTGTTCAAACTCCTTCTAGGCTGATGGAGGAAGGGCCACTGCTACCCTTCAGGCCAGAGCTATGGTATTGCCATTTTTATTCACTTTCATCTTATTTTTTCTTTCTTCTTCTTCTTTCTTTTTTCTCTTTTACTCCTTTTATTTCACTCATTCTTTATTTTTTTTTTCTTTTCAGGAGGCCGAGATTACTGCCTTGAGGAGGCAAATTCAAGAGTTTCAACTGGGTCAAGGCGACGGATATCAAGGAGGTACTGGCGGCAGCGGTCAAGGCGATGACGGTGGTGATGGTGGAGATGGCAGAGACGGTGGGGATGGCGGAGATGGCAGAGACGGCGGAGCTGGGGTAAGTCAGACAGCTCCGCAGGCACCTCGAAGAAATCCTCGTCACCGACGAGGATAGCCAAACTTTCTTTCCTTTTATATTATGTCCCTGTGAGGACAAGAACTCCAAACTTTTTCATTTTCTTCTTAGTGGATTTATTTAGGTGGCTTGATAGCATTCGCGCATGGTGGCCTGTGTGCCAATTTTTTGAATTCTATTTATACTCATGCTCGATTACCCCTTTTAGCTTTAGACTTTAGACTTTATTCCGTTTATTTACTCAAAACATGAAGAACTTTATTGACTTATTGATGAATGGTGCTTGAATGATGGAATGGTGATACTTTTGTTCATATTTCTATGCAGGTTTGGGCTAATTCAAATTACAAATCAACCCATGAACATTTTAAACTCTGGTCGGCACTCAGAGAGGGTGGCCGGCACTCACTGAATGCCGCGCGGCACTCAGTAACTGCCGGCCGGCACTCAGTGAGTGCCGCCACTTTTCATCGAGTGCCGGTTTGTGCCTTTTCTTTATAAAAAGTGCCATTTGCTCATTTCAACACCCATTTGGAAACTCCTAAGACCCTTTTTCCTCTTCCTCATTCATAACCTTCTTCTATTTTCCCTCTCCTTCTTTATGGCTCCTATAAGCTCTGACATTCTATACCCGTGGATGGACTCTCTTTTCGATATTGATCGACTCTTTTTTGAGTGTCACAGATTGAATGACCTCTTCTCATTTCGCCGTATGGCTCTAGACGAGAGCTTACTTTGAGCCGCTATTACATGTTGGGATCCCTCTTTGCACGTCTTCCGGTTCGGTCATTAGGAGGTTTGCCCGCTCTTTGAGGAATTTAGCGCCATTCTTCATACTGACCCTTATATACAGGCAGGGTACATCCAATATCTAGCGGCTCTTCTTTGTATTTCCCGAAGTGCCATCGGCTCTTTTGTTCGCGACCGGCGTATTGACTTTGACCGACTCTCTTCTATTTATGCTCTCGCGGGTGATCTTGATGATGAAGGATATCAGATTATTAGACGCAATGCTCTTTTTTTGGCTATGCTATCCCATTTCCTATTCCAGTCTTCCTCCGACATCCTTATCCCAATCGTCCGTGGTCTTTGAGAGATGTGAAGTGCTATCATGCTTGTTCTAGGAGAAACCTTACTGGGTTAGGATCATGCGCGAAGCACCGGATTGGTGTTGCTTTTAGGGTCACCTTATGTTTTGCAGATCTGGCTACTTGAGCGTTTAGGCCTCTTCGCTCATCCTCCTATTGGGAGACTGCTTCCCTATGATCGCTTGGATGTTCCTTTCCTCTATTGCACGATTGAGGGTTGGCTTTCTTGGCTTCAGAACCTATATCGTGGGGATAATTGCTGGGTGTGCCCTCGATGGACTTACTGCTCTGTCACTGTGCGACTTCCTGGATGCCCGGGGGTTTGGTTACCTGGTCTGCATGTCATCACTTTTTATATCCCCGGATGGGTGGTTCGCCAGTTTAGATTGCTTTAGGATGTCCCAGACACTATTACGATTGACTTTTTGAGGAGCTGCGCTCTACGCCCTTCTACCATGAGATTATTTGCTGAGGCTTGGCACGACAGAGTGTCAGCTCCTTTCTAGAGAGTCCCTTCTTCAATTGTTCCCACTGCCGAGTACCTTCTTGAGATTTAGACTTTGGTCGGAACATAGCTTCTAGACAAACAACAAGGGAAAAACAAGACTCTAAAAAAAAAACTTCTGACAAATCCTGCTTGACTCTTACTGCACTTTTTTTGTGATGTATTTCAATTAAAAAAAAAAAAACTTTTCTTTGTATCATGAAAATGTTTTAATTATGTTAAATCATAGTTTGCACTTCTCCCATCTTTTCAGGTTATGAAAATTTTCCTTTTAATGTCTCTCTTAGCTCTTATTACTTTACTTTGAGTTTTGCCCTAGAGTTTTAATCACTCTATACCATGAATTCGCATTTGTTTTCACCTAGTTCCTATTTTGATAGCCAGTAGATCCAGAAACAGGTTTTGGTATTTTCTGGGTTCCTCGGTTTAGCAAACGAAGTTTGCCCCTAGTATAGGGTCTTTGATTCTAGTTCTGGGCAAACGCAAGTTTACCCCTAGTTTGGCATAAGGAAACTCAGGATATTGGGTTACATCAAGAGTTGGATTTTATTTGGACCGAGGGCCTTGTGGACCCGCCTACTTATCCTCGAGCGGGTATCAGGTCGGTAGTAGTTCAGCTATGGTAAGAAGGAAAGTGCCTTTTAGGCAAGTTTATTTATGTGACCAAACCGGGCAGGTTTCCTACGTATCCCCTAGCAGGAATTAGGTCAGGCATAGTTCATCAACTCTGGAGGTTTTGACACGACAAGGTCTCAAGCAAAATATTTCTTGAGGCGATCGAGGTTGACTGGTTGTTTAAACTCAACTCCATCTAGGTCCATGAGATAAGCAGCTCCTCTGGAGAGGATCGTCTTAATGATATACGGTCCGACCCAATTGGGTTTGAATTTTCCTTGGGGGTCATAAACGGGCGCTTTAAGTTCTTTGAGGACCAGGTCACCCTCAGCAAGCTTCCTTGGGCGAACCTTTTTGTTGAAAGCACGAGCTATCCTTTTCTGATATCCCCGAGTGTGATTTATAGCAGCCAATCTGTTCTCATCTAATAGCATCAATTCCTCATATCTCCTCCGCAGCCACTCAAGTTCGGTTACCTTACATTCTGCCAAGACTCTCAAAGATGGTATTTCAACCTTAATTGGTAGCACAGCTTCCATCCCATAGACTAATGAATACTGCGTAGCCCCTGTCGAAGTTCTTACGGAAGTTCGGTATCGCTATAAAGCAAATGGTAACTTCTCATGCCAATCCCTGTATGTATCAGTCATCTTTCCCAGGATCACCTTTACATTCTTGTTTGCAGCTTCTACTGCTCCATTCGTTTGGGGTCTGTATGGTGAGGATTGATGGCAGGTAATCTTATACTTCTCTAAGAGTGGGATAACTTCTCCCTGAAAGTGGCTCCCATGATCAGAAATAAGCTCATTTGGCACCCCATATCTGCAGACTATGTTTTTCTCAATAAATTTTGCCACATCTTTGGCTTTCAGAGTTGCATATGATGCCTCCTCCACCCATTTGGTGAAATAATCTATTGCCACAATTATGTACCGGTGTCCATTTGAAGCTTTTGGAACTACTTCCCCGATGATATCCATACCCCATACAGAGAACGGCCAGGGAGTGGTCATGCTGTAAAGTTGGGAAGGTGGGGTGTGCATAAGATTTGCATGGATCTGACACTTATGGCATTTCCTCACATATTCACAACAATCCTTACACTGCACCAGATTGGCCGATTTGTCACTACTCGGAGCGGTGATAAACACCATTTGTCACTGTTTGGGCGGTAACTATTTCGGGGGTGACAAATAATTTGGTCACCTCCACGAACGGTGACAATTTTGTTTGTCACCGCCCATTTGTGTACCCGTAAAAGGGGTAATTGCCTTAATTTTGTCACCTCCCTAGACAGTGACCAAATAAATATTTGTCACCTTCCTAGACAGTGACCAAAATATAGATTTGTCACCTCCCTAGACAGTGACTAAATATGTATTTGTCACCTCCCCAAACAGTGACCAAATATAAATAGCCCTCCCTAGACAGTGACAAAATATAAATTTGTCACCTCCCTAGACAGTGACTAAATATAAATTTGTCACCTCCTTTGGCATTGACCAAATATAAATTGCTGGTGACAATTGTTATAATTTAGTCACTGCTTCTAACCATGACATACTGTGGTGACAATTTAGTCATTAAAAAATACTATTTATTTTGTTGTACTTGTACAATTAAAATCGATGCAATACAAAACCATTTACATATATAAACTACACAACTTGCTAAACACTATTTTGCAATCCAAAACAATTTACATATAAACCACATAAGTTGCTAAACACCATTTGTTCAAATTTGCAACACAAAACAAAAAAAAAAAAAACACACACACAATCTATTAAAAATAGAAAAAAAAGATAACAAAAAACTACTGTCTGACCAACAAAAGTAATACTTAACCACATAAATTCAGTGAAGCAACCATATAGGCCAAAACACCCACCCACCTTCTGTTTCCTTAATATTTGAGGCGCACCCTTGGCTTCCTAGATACAAACTCTGCTCCTCCTCTCCCGGAACAACGTCAACAACTTGAACTTTACGTTCAAAGTCCGCTAGTACATGACCATGCACCACTATTCCAGGTGCTGTCGAAATAATCACTCCAGTTGCAATCTTCTTTGCATTTGTCAAACTAATTATATTACAACTTAACGATGAAGCTGGTGTAGGGAGTTGAGTCGCTTGGAGTGAAGGAAATGAAGAGGATACTACATGTTGGGATGCAAATTGTTGGGGAAGAAACTTTTGGCTTTCAGAAAAAAGCTCTTAATAGAAGATTTAGAGAATTTTTTTATCTCATGCATATCTTGCTCCAACTGCATGTTCCTCTGTTTCACATCATGCATATCATGCTCCATCTGCACATTGCTTTGTTTCACTGCTTTCTAAATCTCTGAGCGTATAGGAACTATGGACTCCAATTTAGTTCTGGACACTGGACCCATACCACGAGTCCTTCCTCTACTGTCTTTCCCATAAAGTGTGGTCGATGCATCACTATCCAAAGTTGATGGGCTTAAAGAATCCTTACTACTTTTCAGCTCAGTCATTTTTTGTTGCCAATATATATAATGGTGAGATATTAATATTCTTAATGATTAAGATTGAGTAATGTTTAGCATTATAATTGAAGAAGTGAACTGACCATCTCCTCAACAGTTTGAGGATGAAATTCTCCAGTTTTCTTCTGCCTGCGAGATTCGATGAAAACATCCGAACGCTCAGGTGCCTGATGAAGTGGATCCTTGCGGTTCTACAAAAATATTAAAAAAATGCATTTCAACTTATGAATTTAAAGAGTCTAAGTAACTAAGTATCATGCATACATACCATTTCCTCAGCCTTTTCATGATATGACTGATGACCGAGACAATAAACATCAGTCTTTTTAGCTCTGCTGGTTTTGCCATTGTCTCTTTGTTTCATTTTATCGTCCGTTGCTTCACGTTTGATGAACTCATTCCATTTACTAAGAGAGATTTGCTCTTTTTCTGGCACCTTATCCTTTAACGCCTTTATCCCATCAATATCTAGCTCTCCAAAATATTTCGAGCGCAAGTTCTTCCTCTACGTCTTCAACTGCAAGCCCATCTCTTTTAGAACCTCCTCTTTTCGGTCAACCGATATCTTGAATTCTTGCAAGAGGGTTGCCCATAAGTCATCTTTTTTTGGCTTTTTCAACTTTATGCCAACCATCATAAGAAAGACCAACTTGGGTTCTCAACAAATCCAAGCACCGATTCTTCAAAGCATTTTTACCACCTATTATCCCACTAGTCAAATTAAAGGTAACCTCTATCCGTAGATCAGTGCCAGATTCATTAGTTTGAGGAGTAGAACACGAAGTAGTAGGAGTCTGGCCCTCTTGTTGACTTGAATTTTCCATTTGCTGAATTCAGACAAAAAAAATTGCAACAATTGCAAAGAATATAAAGTATAATAACGATAACATTGACAATTGGAATGTTTCTCTCTCTCTCTCTATCTCTCTCTCTCTCTCTACCATTTCTAAGGTTGTTTATTATTCTACCTATGTTATTTGCTTATTAACAATATCACAAGTTTGATTATTCGAGTGGACATTATTTTGTTTGCTTTACTTAGCTTTATTCTTCTCTCTCTCTCTCTCTACCATTTGTAAGGTTGTTTGTTATTCTACCTCTATTATTTGCTTATTAACAGTATCACAAGTTTGATTATTCGGGTGAACATTGTTTTGTTTGCTTTACTTAGCTTTATTCTTCTCTCTCTCTCTCTCTCTCTCTCTACCATTTCTAAGGTTGTTTGTTATTCTACCTCTATTATTTGCTTATTAACAGTATCACAAGTTTGATTATTCGGGTGATGGAGAAGGGGCAATGGAGGGGGGTTTTGGGCTATAAGTTCATTTGGGGGGAAAATGAGAGAGAGTGTGTGAGGTTTGGTGGGGTGTGGAAGAGTGAGACTATGAGAGACATGTGAGTTTTGGTGGGGTGTGCTGTAGGTTTAGGAGGGAAAAAATTTTTAGCCGAAAGAGTTTTTAGCCCTAAGAAAATAATAATAATAATAAATGAAAAAAAATTAATAAATGTTAGGCACACTTTGAAATCCACACTGAATTTGACATCCAGCTTTAAATGCATGTACCCTGTGTTCTGTAAGTGGTGCACAGAAAAGTGTAAAAAATTCACACAGCACAACGTACATATATTTAAAGCATAAGATGTCAAATTCAGTGTGGATTTTAAAGTGTGCCTAGCATCACTCAAAAAAAAAATTGGTGGGGGTGGAAGACTGTGAGTTTTTTTAAGTGTTTTTAGTTAAAAAGTGATCGTATTTTGTCACCGCTCAACAATGACCATATTTGTCACTGTACTTTGTCCCAGCTTAAAATGACAAATTTAGTCACTGTCTAGAGCGGTGACAAAGTTAATATTGGTCACAGTTTAGAACAGTGACTAATTTTGTCACGGTTTTGAGCAGTGACAAATAAAATTGTCACAGTCTATAACGGTGACAAAATTTGTCACGGTTCTGAGCGGTGACAAACGACGCGAAAAAAAGGGTGACAAATCGGCCAATATGGTGTAGTGTTATCCAGAGTCGTCCAATAGTATCCCTGCCGAATTATCTTTTTGGCCAACATATGCCCATTCATGTGGGGCCCACAGACTCCCTCATGTATTTGTTCCATCATTTCTCTTGCTTCCCTTCCATGCAGACATTCCAGGTTATAACCGGTATAGGACTTTTTCCACAATTTTCCTGCATAAATCACAAACTGAGTTAAAAACCTCCGAATCGCCTTCTTATCCTTTTCTGACGCCCCTTCAGGGTATTTTTCCTTCTCAATGAATCTCCAAACATCTATATACCACGGTACTTCTGTTTCTTCTTCTCCTCCAATGGCTGCGATTGTCTCGAATGAAGGTCGGGTTCTCTCTTCTATGGACAAGGGAATCATGGTAACTCCTATAGGGATTTGGATCATTGAGGCCAAAGTTGCTAAAGAATCAGCTAGCTGGTTTTCCTCACGAGGAAGGTAGTAGAATGAGATTTTTCTAAACTGTACTTTTAGGATCTCCAGGTATTCATGGTAAGGTCTCAATTTCTCATGTTTTATTCTCCAATCACCCCTTACTTACGATATTATCAGATTCGAATCCCCAAAAACATCAATCTCGTCAATTTTTAAGGCTAAGGCTGCTTCCATCCCAATTATGCATGCTTCGTATTCTGCCTTGTTGTTGGTTGAGTTATACTTAAGTTTAACGACCAATGGGGTAGGGGCTCCTTTAGGTGAGATGAGGATGATTCCAACTTCGTATCCTACCTGATTGGCTGCTCCATCAAAATACATTCTCCATCGGTCTTCTTCTACTTTCATCACCCCCTCATCGAAAAACTTAAATTCTCCCCTTTCCTCGGATTCTATGGCAAGGTCAGCTAAGTATTCGGAGATGGCTCTCCCTTTGATAGATTTGGACGTGACATATCTAATATCAAATTCAGCTAGCATCATGGTCCAGCGGGAGATCCTACTGGTTAAGGCAGGGTTTTCAAAGAGGTATTTGAGTAGTGGTTAAGGCAGGGTTTTCAAAGAGGTATTTGAGTAGGTCCATTCGGGATATTAGGGTGACGGGGAAGGCTAACATGTAATGCCGGAGGCGACGTGTACACCATACCAAAGCCCAACATGCTTTCTCCAATGGCGAATAATTCAACTCATACCCAGTCATTCTTTTGCTCAGGTAATATATGGCTTTCTCTACGCGCCCCTCTTCCTCTTCTTGAGCCAACATGCACCCCATGGAATTTTCTGTAATGGATAGATATAGCAATAAAGGCTTCCCAGGTTTGGGAGGTGATAGGACAGGTGGGTTTTGAAGGTAGGTTTTGATCTTCTCGAAGTCTTTCTGGCATTGGTCATCCCATTCAAAATTTTCCCCTTTCCTCAGCAACTTGAATAGCGGGTCACAGGTCATGGTGAGTTTGGATATGAAGCGGCTGATAAACTGTATTCTCCCTAAGCATCCCCTCAACTCCTTTTCATTCTGGGGTGACGGCATTTCAGTTATAGCTTGAATTTTGGTCGGATCTACCTCAATCCCCCTCTGTGTAATCAAAAATCCCAACAATTTCCCAGAGGTAACCCCGAAAGTACATTTCTGTGGGTTTAACCTCATTCTGAATTTTCTCAATCTCTCAAAGAATTTTCTTAGTGCCTTTAAGTGCCCTACCCTCTCCTTGGACTTCATTATCATGTCGTCCACATACACCTCTACTTCTTTATGGATCATGTCATGTAGCAGGGCGGTGGCGGCTCTTTGATAAGTCGCCCCTGCATTCTTAAGCCCAAATGGCATAACTCTATAACAATAAGTCTCCCAGTGTGTGATAAAGGTAGTCTTTTCCCTGTCCTTAGGTGCCATCAATATCTGGTTGTACCCTGAGAACCCATCCATGAAAGATAAGAGTTCATGTCCCGCCGTATTGTCTACTAACACATCAATGTGAGGTAGAGGGAAATCATCCTTAGGACTGGCCCTATTCAAATCTCGAAAATCCACACAAACCCTAACGCGACCATCCTTTTTTGGGACTGGTACGATATTAGCGACCCATTCTGGATACTTAGTGACAATCAAGAATGTAGCTCCTAACTGCTTTTCAACTTCTTCTTTCACTTTTAGCACCCATTCAGGCCTCATTCGCCTCAATTTTTGTTTTACGGGTTTTGAATTTGGGAAAAAAGGAATATGATGTTGGACTATTTCTGGATCAATCCCTGGTATATCATCATAGGACCATGCAAAGACATCTTTGAATTCATTTAATAAATTGATTAACTATTTGCTTTCCTCATTACTAAGTGTGGAACCAATAGAAACATTTTGTGGATTATTTTCATTTCCCAAATTAATCGTTAAAGTGCCTTCAATGATTTTACATGCAGATTCATTTTCCTTTTCAATTAAGTTTTGCAACTCATCTGTTATTTCACAATATTCATCACATTTATCATAATTATTACGCATAGTCGAGTAAGCAGAATTAGTCATATTCTCATTAACTTTCTTAGGAGCAATTACAACAGACATGGAAATTGAAAGACGCCTCATTTGGGCTAATACAGACTCTGGGTGAGGGGGATACCTATCACTAGACTCAAAACCCATTCTTTCTTCTTTTCCCCTCCAAGGTCAGTGATGAAGCATTCTTCCAGGTCCTCTGTCTAAGTAATTTTCCCCATTTCTTTTTCCTCTAGTTCTTTTCCAAGCTCTAATTTCTCCCTTTCTATCTTTTCCTTACTCTCTTCTTCACCTTTGTTCTGCCCATCTTTATTCATGCTTTCCCCAGCATTACCCTTTCCGATCCCTCTGTGTTCTTCTTCCAGCAGGTCCTTCATTGCCAGGCCATCCAAGGTGCACACCCAATCCTGAATAGTGGTGGATTTCGTGGGTACTTCCAGGTAAGGGTCCTTATAGTCAGAGAAGTCATATGCAAAGAAAATCTCAAATCCCGACTTCATGCATTTTTCCACTTTATCCAACCATGGCTCCGGAAAACCACAAAATGGAAACTCCTCTCCTTCTTTGACGAAGTATCCATTGAGAGTTTTTGAGTATGGTTCCATTGGCGCATTAGCTGATTTATTCTTTTTCTTCATTTCCTCCCTTGACGGTTGATATCCCAACCCGCGGGTATGTGTTTGAGTAACAATGTTTTGAAATTCGGACAATCCTTGATGCTTTTTACCTAGACCCATCCCTGGGAAGAATCCCATCTTTATCATAATTCCAGTCACCAATGGGCTTACATACTGATCAAAATAGAGCAGTAAAAACTCTTTTGGCCTGCTGTCTTCTATCACGTTGATGAATTCGAACCCGCCCAAGCTTGTCTCTTCCTCTTGTATTTGTACTTCCAAAACTGGGGCACTAGATGAAGCCCCAGATGCATGTATCCAACTGTCTCCTAGAACATCACAAACTTTACCCTTCCAAATGTACTTGACCTTCTGATGGATGGTTGACGGGATGGCATCCAAACTGTCCAGCCATGGTCTTCCCGGAAGCAGATTAAAAGATGCGGGAATATTGATAATCTGGAACTCTGCCTTTTTCTCCCTGGTCCCAATAGAGAGATTCAGAAAAATGATTCCCATAACTGCCTGCTGAGTATTGTCATAGGCCCTTACCTTTTGCTCCGACGGTATAAACGTTGATTCATCAAGCCCCATCCTTTTAGCTGTTCGAAATGGGCATACATTCAATGCGGACCCGTTGTCAACGAGACAAGCGGGCAAGGAATTTCGTAGATACTCGACAGTAATGTGCAACGGCTTATTGTGAGTGGGTCCTCCAGGGGGTAAGTCAGCTTCAGTAAAGGAGATAGCGGGAGTCGAGCTTTTACTGATCATGCTGATGAGATCTTCTGGGGTGATGTTGATGGAGACATCAGATTGATTAAGAGCATCGAGAACCGCTTGTTTATGACACTTGGAAGCGATTAATAATCCCCAAATAGTGATGTTCGCTTGTGTCTTCTTCATCTGTCTCAAGACCCTATCTTCCTCTTCTTCCTCATTTAGTTTCCCCTTTTCCTTATCCAACTCCTGGCCTGAGTGGTCTTCCCCAAGTTCAAGTGGTTTGAAGTGCCTCCCAGATCGTGTTAAATGACTGACCTCTTCTTTAAACCAAAGATCATCCTGTGCTTTAGTGATTTTTGGATTTTCTTCTTCTTTCTCACTTTCATACCAAAGATCCTCTTTAACTTTATTGATGCCCTGACTGTCATGTCCTTTGTACCAAATAGAGTTGTCATCTTTAGGCCACATCAGGAGCTTTTACTATCACCTTTCCCTTGTTTCCTTCCATTAGTTTGCTCAAAGTGCAAATGTTTAAATCTCCCTGTATTTGATAAAGCTTCCTCGGGCACCCCAACTTAGTGATCAATGTTGACGGATCAAAAGAGCTTTCTTCACTTTTCAAACAGTAAACTCCGGGTGGTGGTACTGCATGATGATTTGGTAGTGGATTCTTGGTGATATTCGGCGGGTTGGTGGGTGGTTCAGATATTACCTTCTTATCTATTAGATCCTGGATTTCATGTCTTAACCTCAAGCATCGATCGGTTGAGTGTCCCTGTTCTTGATGGAATTTGCAGTAAAGATCAGCTTTGAAATTTGGGGATAATGGATTCGGTCTTGGTCATGGCTCCAATAAGTGGAGGTGCCCCTTTGCTAGTAGCCTATCCAAAGCGATGGACAATGACACTCCCAAGTCTGAGAACTTCCTTAAAGGCTTATCTCCTCCTCTCTTCGGGTAACTTCGAACTATATCAAACTTCTTCTCTGGTTCGCTTAGCGCATTCACATTGGCTCCCTGAATTCCCTCCTCTTGTCCCATAATTCGGACGCCTATACCTGCTCACCGGCTCTTCTCTCTTGATCAATCCTTCTTGTATCGCATCCTCTATCCTTGTTCCCACATCGAACACTTCAGCAAAGGTGTTGATGGATTGAAACCTCATCTTCTCTTGGTAGACGGGTTGGAGATTTTTCATTAACATCCGAATTTGTTCCTTCTCGGTTGGCCTCTGTACCATTCTTGCTGCTTTTCTCCTCCAACGACTTAGATATTCAGTGAAAGATTCCTTATTTCCCTGTCGAGTAGTCTCTAAATCTCTGACAGTAACATCCAAATCTTGATTATATTCGTACTGGGCTACGAACGCTTTGACAACCTCCTCCCAAATTCTGGTCTTACCAGGTTCCAATGTAAGATACCAAGATAAGGCGGCTTCGGTCAATGTCTGTTGAAATAGGATAGCCATCATAGTTATACTCAATCCGCTTGACTGAAAAGTCCCTATACACATCCTGATATGGCTACGGGAGTTTCCGGTCCCATCGAATTTGTCAAACACATGCATTTTGAACCCGACAGGTAATACTTCACAAACCCCTTCGTACAACCTGTAACAACCCTAAAATTTCTATGTAAATAATTATTTTAATTATTTTTCCCGTTAGCAATGTTATATGAGTGTGACTATGTAAGACATTTGTTTGGTGGACATATAAATTAAATCATGAGTGAGCACGTTTAGTTTGGAAGTTATATTTTATTAATTTATATTTGTTAAAAAATAAAGTGAAGGGTTGATATGTATTTTTGTTATATAGTGTTTACAGGCCCGCGAATGTGTTAAATAATGTAATTAACATTAAAACTTAGTACCGGGGTCATAGGTACCCATTGGGCTACTCATTTTAACATTTTGTACTGCATTTTGGGCTCACATGAGTCTCTTTTGTGAGCCCATAAAAAGAAAAACGGGATTTATATATTTATGTGTGTTTTATTGGCATTTGTTGTGTGTGTAGTGTACATATCTACTTATGTTAAAAACCCTAGCCCCCTTATTAAAACAAAAAGGGAAGAGAAGAAAAGAGAGAAGAAGAGAGAACAGACGTGTGTGTGTGTGTGTGTAGATGTGTGCGAGTATGTGTGTTGGTATGTACGGGTGTGTGTGTTAATATACTAATAGGTTAGGTGTGCATCTTGTATACTTACATAATAAAATAATAGGGTTAGGAATCCCTTTCCTTTACACAGCCGCAATTGAGAGAGACAGAGAGAAAGAGAGAGAAGAGAAAGAAAAGAAGAAGAAGAAAAGGGAGGAGAAAGGAGAAGGATTCCGGGTTCGTGGTCACGTGGGGAATCGCGGAGTATTCGTGGTTGTCAATTTTGGATCGAACTAGGTGAGTTAAACTTTGTGTATCCGAGTATATATACACGTATGTGTATACATATATATATGTATATGTATGGGAGTAAATTAGTGCATGTTAAATTTAATTGTTAGGGTTAAATCTTTGTAATGGATCGATACACGTTGCTATTGTTGAAGTAATTTAGATACATTCTTTCCCTTCATGGGACTTTGTGATCATGACATTAGGGTATTCGAAAGGGTTAAGTAAATAGTTAGTTTGATAAAACCATATGTGAAATATTCATCGCAATAAATAAAAAAAGATATGTGAAATTCTTTTTTTTTTTTTTTTTTGTAATTCATACAGTTGCAGAAACTTCAGAAAATTATTAGAAAATCGTGTCTTTGAATTTGAACACTCTATCCGCGTGTCTTATGTAAAACGTGATTCTGCACACTTTTCGTGTTTTAAGTTTTTTTCTGATTCTGCACCGTTTGGGCATAAATTTAAGATTACAGTAGCAGTTTTCAATATAGTTCAACGTGCAAATTGGAGAATATGATTTCTTATTATGTGCTTTATGTATGCTAATATTGAATGTTGGGTTGAGATTATTGTACCTGAAATAACTAACCTTATTGTGTGATCATTTTGATAAAAAAGGAGTAAATTTGATATGCTGAATAGTATATTTGGGGATCTTGTAATTTGATTGGAAATTTTGAGGGAAGATTGTTATGGGTTAATTGATAAAACCCTTTATTGTAAGAAATTGGAATACATCTAAAAGTTAGAGATGTGATTGGATGATAAGACGGAACTATGTAATAAACGTGAAATTTACAATTATTGGGATAATACGAACGATAAGTGATAATTGCAACATAGTTCTTTAGTGTTCACCGCTCCCCGTTGTGTGATATGTTTTTTTTGGTAGCTCGACTTGCTGAGTGTACCCTTTTGCCAGTGGCTTCGTGATCAAGCTGGCCTAAGCCTTATGCCCGGCTTATTTGTTAGACGTCTAGGCATATTGACTGGCCTTCTGTGTGTATACCTAGTTTGGTTGATACCCCAACCAAACTAGCACCAGAGTGGATGTTAGTAGTATGTCCGGGCACACATGGGATATATGTGTGGGTGTACCATGGAGGGTGGCCAAGTGGTGAACCTAGGGAACACAAAGATAAATTAAAGGCTAATAAATAATGACAATGGAGTATTTCATAAGACTGATAAGCGTGGAAAAATGAATGCGATGTTTGAGTTAGAATGTGGACGGTTTGTATACAGAATTGTTTGCTTGGTTTATGATCATTCAATTTGCAGGATGGTGGGCCCACTAACGTATTACAGGTTTGGCTCACCATAAGTAATGGGTAAGTATGAAACTCGTAGTAACTTTGGATTTTGGGCAAGAAACTACTTGCCACCACATAAATGGAAACTACTCTATTGTCCAGATATGTGTGTGAAACTACCTGTCTTGACCCAAAAGTATTGTAGTGTAATTTGTTGTCTACGGGTTCAAATTGGATCCCTAAGACTTGTTGTTTTGTTTAACTCATACCAGTCATGTGACTGACCCGAGTGTGTTATACATTCGGGGGCGTTTCTATATGAAACGTAGTCGAATGTATTTGTGCAGGTTTAGTTTTTGGAGATTTTCGTTGGAGCTTCTGTTTGGGTGAAGAGATGGTCATTGTGTTGTTTATTATTGGAGTTGTACTTATTTTTGTTGTACTTGATTGTATTTTATTTTCTGGCATTGTGGGCCAGTATGTATAATTGTAATAAATATGGTATATTGGGTATTGGGAACGTTGTAGTTACTCTGACCAATGGATGTATAGATTTTATTCTTATTTATTTTTATTTCCGCTGAACTCTGTATGTGGACATTTTATTTATGAAGATGATGTTTTTTTTTTAAATTGAAAAGTGATATAATATTTATAATGGATCTTTATTTCTTTTACAATGAAATGGATGTTTGGGAATACATATTTAATAATAAAGAGTTTTTCTTTAAACACAAGATCACATGTCCTTATTTAATGAGTATAAAATACTGTTTTCAATAAATTATCTGTTAGCCTGTGTGAGGGTGTCACTCTCGGTGTTTTGGAAATTAAATATTAGTCTGGATACATGCTCTGGATTAAATATTTGGTTGTCTAAAAATCGGGGTGTGACACAACCCCTCTAGTTCCAGCAAGTACGTGTCTACTCCTTGGGCCTTCCGGACTACCCTTTCCAGTTTCTCTACTTTCTCAGTCATCAACTTCTCTCTCTCAGCCTTTTCTTTCTCCATCTTTTCCTTTTCTGCCCTCGGCACTCTTGATCATAGAACCAATCTTCCTCTCTACCATGTGGGGGAGGATCAACAACTGGTGGTTGTCGTGCCAGTGTTTCCATCATGGTCATCATCCTAGCCATTTGACCTGCTTGCTGTTCTACTATGGCCCTCAATTCTGCTATCTCTCTTGCATCTGCTTCTTGTGCCATCTCTCTTCTTACTAACCTTGTAGTAGAGTCTCTGTACCAAATCGTGCTTGTAGATGATTCTATCTTTTGCCTACAATCACATTTTATTCTTTTATTTAAAATTAAAGAAACTTTCGACATTTTGTTTGCAATTTTTTTTTATGAATGGCCCATATGTCATGCGGATGCAATGCATGTGTGCGTTTGTGCCTACTCTATATGTCAAAGAAAGAAAATTCTAATCCTAACACATAAACACATAAGCACATAAAATCCTCACCCATGTTAAGTGCGCTAATTTCTCCTTTCATTGTGATCCTTTTTTCCCCTTGAAAATTTTAGAATTTTTGAAATTCATTTGACAAGCATTTCCATAGATGTTGGGATTTTCAAATTCTTAAGAAGCTTTCCTTTGAAGGCCACATTTCTCAACAAAAGATGTTTGGGTTGAAACTTTACTTTGAAGTTTATTTGAAAAGCATTTCTTTAATTGGGGAGATCTCTCAAGAATTTTGGATTATATTTCTCAACCAAAAAGTGATTGGGTCAGAATTTTCCTTTGAAAAGCGTTTCTTTAATTGGTGAAACTTTTCAAAATCTTTCAAGAATTTTAGGTTCCAAGAATTTTGGGTTCTTCCTTCAAAGATGGTTGACTTGAGATTTTAATCAAAAAGTGAACTCCAAAGATTTTTGAAAGAGCGATTGAATACCTTAGAACAAAGATAGCAAAAATCTATTTGCTTCCAAATACGTATTTAAAATTCTTTGGGTAGGAGGATCACATGATCGGATTGTTGTCGTACTCTTCATGAATTCGGATGCATACAAGGTCAATGAGGCTTAGCTAACAAGATATAAGAGATGTAATCTTATAATCAAGATTCAGCATGTTCCCAAATGTCGTGGGACAAGAGAAGGAATTGCTCAAAAGTGATTAAGAGGTTACACATATTTCATCAACCAAGCATCGTCATTATCTCAAATAATCCCTTTCGGGCATACAAAACTCCCTAGCACATAATCTTAATCAATAATTAATTCCCTAATTTTAAAAGGTTCTATAGAAGCTACCGTGCAAAGGTCGGGTTTTGGTCAAATAAGGGACCCTTGACACACACCCGATAGGATGCTTCATATACCAAAACATGGTACGAGATCAAGGGTGATCACATGACCCCATGATGGCTTGACCGACCGGGTTACCCCGAGCCTCCAAGGTCATAGTTCTATGGAATCGGCTGGCTAGACATGCAAGTGCAATGCAACAGGCATACAAAAATTAATTAATTCGATTAAAAGGATGCTTTCAAGTCTAATCCTCGAGTGAACCCAAAATCAGAAATTTTGGTATGTGAAACCAGAGATTCTGGGTTCGATCCCCAGCAGAGTCGCCAGATTGTGGCTATCGGCATTTGAGCCCACTTTTAAAACATTTTTCACAACTTTCAAATTCAAATTCAAAGAGTCGCCACTTAATTTTTTTAGGAAACTTAAGAAACCATTTTTAAAAGCAACGGATCTTTTGCGAAACCAAAGATAATCTAGGTCCAGAGATTATGGAATGAAAGGGGAAGGAGACCGACAGACTAAAACACCCCCTTTCATCCTATCTCGTGAAAGGCCTCTACTCATCATCCTATTTAATCGAATTATTTTCTAAGTATGCCCTCAACTAATATATATATATATATATATAAATAATACATTACACAAGCATGTTGAGAAGGGTGCAAGATTGCTAATGACAAAATATCATTCATAAGCCACATAGTTCAAATAGTAAGCAAGATGATGTGCAAATAGGAAACTTACCCAGGATCTAGCTGCAAATTTAAACATGCAATGCATACATATAAAATAAACCTAAGAAAAGGTCTCTAACACATATAAACACATAAGGCAAGACCTAGTCTAAGGTGTCGCACATGCAGTTGAAAATCAATAAAATCAAAGAATAGAACAAACTAGAGAAAGATGAGAAGTCATACCTCCAAGGCGCTACAAAACAAGGGTTAGTCCACATGATTCATACAATAATATGACATCAAATAATCAATCCTAAATCTCTAGCTTAGATCTATGAAGTAGAGGAAGAGTTGATGAAACTATGAATTCCTTTCGATTAGTTGGAGTCATAGCATCTCTATAGATGCACAAGTCTCAATTAAGAGCCAACGTGATGTCTATATAGGGGTGCTATAATCCCAACATGATCATAAGGAATCCATGTTTATATTCAATTAGGTTCAACTAAGCCTAATTTTATCCAAGAACTAGTTCTAATCATAAGCATCAACATACATGTACGAATGAATGATCATGAACATGAATGAGATATGAATTTGTTCACTAATTTGGATCACTTAGCCTCTGGATTTAAGTTAAATTTTCATTTTTCAAAACATGATTTGGGTCCGAAGACATTAGGAAACCATTCAAGTTAAAATCAATGAGACTAGGCAAAAACAGTGACTATTTTTCCTAAATTACAGAGAGCAGACCAGATTTTGAAAGGTGGAAAAGCCATACTTCCAACGGTTGGATCTTAATGATTTTTGGATATGATATGCCTCTATGAGTCTAGTTTCTAACCCTAAAAGAAAATCAATGTTTGAATGGTTAGATCTCTGGGAATATGGAAAACACTAGACATCACTCAGGAATCAGCAACTCTCAGTCCAGAGATTTTGTACGATTTTCTAAAAATAGTAAACGAATGAGAAACACTTAGATATTTTTAGGGTTTCTCCCTAACACATTAAGGTACTTAGAAATCACTTAGAAATTTTGGACAGAGAGTTGCATGTTTTGAAATCATAAGGCCAAACCATCTTAGACATGAAATTTAACCAAAACAAAAAATCACAGAGGTACTTAAATGGGTTATGAACATCCTCTAATTGGTCTCATCCAATTCCAATGAATCATGATCCTATAGAAAATCTTTGATCATAATTTGGTTTATGGATTCACTGCACCTTTGTTAGATTAATGTTCATAGTTTAAAACCAACTTGATTCATGATCCTAGAAAGGACTAGAATCAAATACGATTATGATTATTGGGGCAAATAATGAAATAGGGAGAAATCCCTAGATTTAACCTTGATGGATCCCTATCATGGATCTCATAATTGGAGATCTATCAAGAGAATCCTAAGGTTCTACTTATTTTAAATGAAAATCTACATCCAATTCTTCTCTCAAATGTATGATCCTTGAAGAATATAGAGTCATCTTATTATTTCTCCTACCAAGTTAATGGTCCTTGGAGACTAAATAAAATCCCAACTACATAAACCTCTATGGAATATAGCATGGATCCCATAAGATTTTTAGTGAGGGGATTTCAAGTCATGGGTTAAGACTTGAACTCAACCACCAATATGTAGAGATGATCATGATCCACTTTAATCCCCATATAAATCATAGAATCATAGGGGACTAGGGGATCAAACTCAAAGAAATCTAATGAGATATTGAAGATCTCATAGATCTCTTGAGAAGAATATAAACAAAAGAAAGGAAATCAAAGGCTATTTGAAAATTTCAAGTTAAAACTCTTTTATTCATAAATCCAAAGCTCTATTTTGGATCCAAACTAATGAAGCATTATGAAATTCAATCACAAGCTCTAAGTCGTGTGTGATGAAATGGGGTGGGAAGAGAGGTTTTGAAAATGTGTAAAGTTCCTAGAACTATGAACTTGTGATTGAATTCTCCTAATTCTACAAAAGATTGAGAGGTTACCTCTATGACCTCAAAAAATTTTTCTACCTTTTGTGGAGTTCTTCTAAAAATCTTGCAATTTTTCTTTTATTTCTTCAAATTCTTCAAGAAAAGCTATATATTATTCCTCTAATGTATGTATATAACTCTTGTATTTCTCTCTCTTGATTCAAGTCTCTCCCAAAATGAAGATGCATGTTTTGTTTATATAGACCACCAACTCAAGGTTAAATGGGTAAATTCGGGTGAAAATCCATGTGCAAAGTTTTCTTCTAGAACATGTGAGAAAAGCAGTCTGTTACAGTTCGCGGCACTCGATGGCTGTCGGCGGCATTCACTGAATGCCGGGTGGCACTCGCTGAATGCCGGGCAGAACTTAGTGAGTGCCGGCGCGACACTCAGTGAGTGCCGCCGGCTTTCCCGCGTGCCGGGGCTAACAGAATTTTGCCCTATTTTTAATTTTCAAAACCTACATTACCACAATCTTAATTATTAGCAAAGTATATACTAATGTACATATATTTGTAGTATACTTTATTAAGATACACCTATATACATGTTATATACTATCTTTTTATTTATTTCTTTTCTTTTTTTTCTTTTTCTTTTGAAAACTCCTTTCATATTATATTTCTTCTTTGAATTTATTTACTTATTTACTTTTTTTAGACTGATTTTCTCACATGTTCTTCAACGTTCGGCTTTCCCCCGAGTACCCAATTTCCCTCCCTCTCTCTTACTTTGATTTTTGAATTTTGTTTTGAAGATTCTTTGAAGAATTTGAATCCTCTGGAAAATCTTTGAATTTTACCAGTCATTGTCAGCATCGGTCTTCTAGAGGTAACCAATCCCTGGATTTGACGTTTGGTCAAAATCGGGGTGTCTACACCTATGCCTTATGCCCGACTTATTTGTTAGACGTCTAGGCATATTGACCGGCCTTTGGTTGTGTATACCTGATTTGGTTGATACCCCAACCAAATTGGCACCGGAGTGGATGTTGGTAGCATATCCGAGCACACATGGGATATATGTGTGTGTACCATGGAGGGTAGCCAAGTGGTGAACCTAGAGGATTATTGTGAATCAAATTTTCGATGAGTTAAAAGATCTAAAATGTTGATTTTCTTGACTGCTGCTCTTTTCTTATACATTTATTTTGGACGTGTAGTGAGTAAATTATGATGATAATTTTCCGATAACTTAGTACAAGTAGTTCCGCATAATCTTGTGGTATTTTGATGTTATTAATCTTTATGATTGCTTGATGGTGGGTCCACTAACATTTTGCAGGTATTGACTCACCATGTGATGGAAGGTAAGTATTATTTTATTTAAATTCCGGCGAGAATTGGATGGCCACCACATAAAGGGAAACTAGCACTCGTCCTGATATGTGAAGTGGAACTACTCTCTTGCTCGAGTTAATGTTTTGTGTGGTAGTTAAAGGGTCAATGGGTGATCCCGAAGCTATGTGTGTGTGTGGTTTAACTCATACCAGTCATGTGACTGACCTGTTGAGTTTTTCTCTAGGGTGCGTTCTTGTTGGAGCGTAGCCAATCAAAATTTGCGGGGCTAGTAGGGATTTCGTGGCACCTGGTAGCAGAAGGCATGCAGAGTCTTTATGCTGTTTCTCCTTATTCGCTTTTATTTCACTTTAAGGAGTTCAATAATAAATTTTTGGCATTGTGGGCCATTTGACAATTTAAGATATTGTTTAAGTGAAGTTTTCTTTCTAGATATTGTTTGAGTGGAGATTTTGGAGAGATATTTATTATGTTTTTGGCGTTGGATGTAAATCTTGGTTTAACTTTTGTGGTTAGATGTTGACCGTTACTTTTGCACGAGTGAGTTATGATTTATCTGTACAGACTATGTGATGTTTTTATATTACAATCACCTCTGATGATTTGACAGCTCGATATTGGTTGAGGGTTCTCCTTTGATTAATAATTAGTTGTCCAAAAATTGGGGTGTGACAGATTTGGTGATAAAAAGGGAGCACCCTTGAACGTACATGATGAAGGCTCTAGTGACTTGGTCAGTCGTGAATTAATTGTACCTTTGGAAGGTCTCTATGAACCAAGTGTAAAGAACCGCGCCACTCACCACTTTAGGTGGGTATATCCCCAATATGTTTATGAATTTTTGTTTAGAGGTGTTTAGTGAAGAGTTCGTGATAATAGGATCTTCTCTTACCCAAAGTTCGGTAAGCATAGATATCATGCCCCGGAGTGACAAAATAAGGAAAAATAAATTTCCACTTTTGGACCCGTAGACACGTGACTGGTTGATTAACCGTTCTGTCCTTCTAACTCCGCACATGTAAGCATAAGGGTAGTTCTAAAACATATCATAACTTAAACATAAACTCCTCATAATTATAAACAACTTATAATTAAATCATGTTTTTACAATAATCCATAATACAAATACCGCTCAACTCATGTTATAGTTCTATATCTTAAAATACATTTAATCTTTTACCAAAAGACGCATTCTCACCACAGGCATAGCAAAGGTCTCAGCATAAATCATATAAGCATATAAGCAACAACATATAATCACTCTTATCAAAAGATGCATTCTACGTGTTTATACTATCTTTAAAATGAAATGCTAGTTCTATAAAGTTTAGACTGAAGTAAACATTGATAAAGGAACCGAACTCAAACCAGAATACTCCAAGACTCACCACTTGAAACAAGCCAAGCCAAAACCAACTCATGATTCAACACTGGCAGTACTAGCTTCTGCCCATGACCACAACAACATTGAATCGACGGTACTATCTTCCATCACACGCAACACATGACACATCATGCCCAATTCGGCCACAACACAACTCCTGGCACAATTCGCCCCTAACCCAATCGCTTAGGCCAATTCAGCACTAACACGACACCAAGCCCAATTCGGCCAATAATATTCCTAGCCCAATTCTGCCACAACAAAACTCCTAGCCCAATTCGGCCATAACTCAATCGCTTAGCCCAATTCGGCCCTAACACGACACCAACCTTAATTCGGCCAATACAAAATCTCCTAGCCCAATTCGGCCCTAACTCAATGACTCACAAAATACCACACAATTCGGACTTCCGAATCCATACAACACGACCTCAACCACAACCCATGACACTTCCCGAATCGACCGACTCAACTCAATAAAAGACAACTCCAATGATGTAGAGCTTACATGTATTACCGAATCATTAACATGCTGTGTTCATCATTCCATCTTATTCATGTGATCATTATATAATCCACATAATTCGTTAAGCAGAAAAGCATGCTGACAATTACACCTAGATAAACATACTCGTAATCATGGTAATACAACATAATCAACACAACAATACAAGTTACCGAATTCATTAAGCACCCATCCATTCCATACCATATACATAGAACACAAAACTTATATATATATATTATCTTCAATTAGTCATACTATGATTAGATTGAGGTTAGGAGACTCACTTCGATAAGATAGCAAGCTCAAAACCTTGGTATTCGCTATACATCAAGTTTTACAACATAATAAAGAAGAAACGAAATAAAGTATGAGTGCTAACTATAGGGGCATAATGATAAACCTCAAGGTGACGAACTATGTGTCATTCTAAGTCCAATGCCATTGACTAGACTCAAATCAGAGTCCGTCCCGTTTTACGACGTAAAAGGCAAGGCTTTCTAGACTAACGCGGGCCCTACAGACAGGCTGTATTTTTGACCAAGTCAAAAAGTCACAAAACTTAAGGGAAGCGATCTAAACATTATTCTAAGACTTTGGGAACTGACCGCGTATTTTTCAGAGTTCTAGATTATTTAATATGAATTAATGAAGTTAATACATATTTGAAAATATCTAAAAAAAAAAGGATTTAATTACGTAAATATACCCTAGCCGGGGAATCAACACTTGGAAGTATGTTCAATAGATAATATACATTAAAATACACTACGAATATATTTTCCATAATTTTCGAAACTCGTTTGGTATTTTTACTAATTAATATACTACAAAAATAGCTCCTTAATAATAAGTAAAAATACTAAACCATGGTATTATAATTTATAAATTATAATACTGTATAAAATAGCATTGGGAACATACCCCCAATTTCCAAAATTTAATAATGTATGAAGGTATTTAATAACTATTTAAATACCATAAATACTAATATTTATTATTTATAATAATCATACAACAATAAATATATATTATTTAATATAACAATAATTTTCAGAATATATGAAATATTGTACAATAATATTTCATACCTTAAAACTATTAATCATTAATTTAAAACTAATTTGTTAAATTAAAACCCATTTAAAACAATAAATAGATAATAAATATTAATAATAAAACTACTTAGACCCAAAGGGCCAACCCGAACTGACCCTAAGCTAAACGGATTATCCGTTATGTGTGACCCATTGGGCCAGACCCGACCCGACCCTAAATAAAATGAACTACCTATATCAACACTCAAGACGACCCAACTCAAAAATCCATTCGGACTGCAGTAAGTGCTGGCAGGCTACACACTATGGGAAGTTAGTCCCACATCGCCTGAGTGTGGAAAAGTAATGTGCTATATATGTGTGGTTTCAAGTCTCCCTAGTAAGAGGCCTTTTGGGTAGTGGCCCAAGATCAAATTCGTGCGGGTTTGGGCTGAAAGCGAACAATATCTTACTGAGCGAGACTTGGGTCGTGACAAAAGGTCTCAGTATAAAGCATATAAGGATATAAGCAACAACACAAAATAACTCTTATCAAAAGATGCATTCTACATGTTTATATTGTCTTTAAAATGATATGCCAGTTCCAAAAAGTTAAGACTGAAGTAAACATTGATAGAGGAACCGAACACAAACCAGAATACTCCAAGACTCACCACTTGAAAAACAAGCCAAGCCACAACCAACTCACGATTCAACACTGGTAGTACTAGCTTCTGCCCATGACCATAACAACACTGAATCAACGGTACTAGCTTCCGTCGTATGCAACACATGACACATCATGCCCAATTCGGCCACAACACAACCCTAGCCCAATTTGGCCCTAACTCAATCGCTTAGCCCGATTCGGCCCTAACACGACACCAAGCCCAATTCGGCCAATAATATGTATTCCAAGCCCAATTCGGCCACAATACAACTCTGATCCCAATTCGGCCCTAGCTTAATCGCTTAGCCCAATTCGGCCCTAACATGACACCAAGCCCAATTCATCCAATACATAATCGCCTAGCCCAATTTGGCCCTAAGTCAATGACTCACAGAACACCACACGATTTGAACTTCTGAATCCATACAACACGACCTTAACCACAACCCATAACACTTCCCGAATCGACAGACTCAACTCAAAAGAAGACGACTCCAATAATGTAGAGCTTACATATATTACCGAATCATTAACATGATGTGCTCATCATTCCATAATATTCATGTGATCATCATATAATCCATATAATTCGTTAAGCAGAAAAGCATGCTGACAATTATACCTAGATAAACCCTTTACATGCTCGTAATCATGGTAATACAACATAATCAACACAATGTATGCGCTGGCGATGATGAGACAGTGAGGGAGATACGGAGATGGTAGGTGGTTGTGCACAAGTTGTTGGTGTGGTAGTGTATGAACGAGCGTCTGCGTGTATATGGTTTCTCTCTCGGGTCCCTCTCTCTACATGAATCTGTAATGGACAGATTTGAGAGTGTGTATTACTGTGTTTAAGAGTGTTAAATGAGAGGGTGATGGTGTGTATTTATAGAGGGGGAATGAAATGGAAATTATACCATGTAGTGGGTACACACAAGTGTGCACATGTGTAGGTTTGTGTATGTCCAAGGGTAGATGTGGGTAGGGTCCACACGACTAGGTGCATAGGGATGTGTACTTAGGTCCCAGTCTAAGTGCCCAACTATGAATACAGTAATAAAATATATGTACGGGGCTAAGTGTAAACTATGAATTTCTAATTGGAATCTACATTGTCGAGGGTACAACTACTAGTGTTAACTTAATAATGACGTCGTCGTCAAGATAACCACTAAAGGATCTTATGGGCAATTCCTACTTAGGATCATCCTAATGGATCTTCTGTAGTATTTAGGTTTCAAAAAACTTTAAAACATGCACAGCGGAAAATATAGCTTATAAAACTAATTGCTAGCCCGGATCTACTACTTGTTAACTCTATAGATGCGTACAAGAGAGGGGGTAAGAATTATACCTTCAAGTCTTGAACCCAATTATGAAATCTTTGACTTCTAGTAGCCTCTACTAGATGGTCTTTACTCTTATGACTCCTATGGATGCTCCCGGAGAGACTAGGGTTGGTGGGAACCCTAATATAGAGTATAGAGAAGGTTTGGGAACCCTAAAATAGTTTCTATAGCTAAGGGATGTTAAAAACAATGAAGTCTTTTTTTTTTCTGGATGCAACTACCTTATTTATAGATTCCCAGAACCGACTTTACCTTCAATCGATCGAAGTGGCTTCGATCGATTGAACGTTCGATCGATCGAAGCACGTTCGAGCGATCGAAATTGTCTTGACTTCAATCGATCGGACTTAGTTCGATCGATCAAACTTGTCTTGATAGCATCCTCATTTGCCTTTTTAAGTATCCTAGAGGAGCTAAGAGTGGTACCTCCTATGCTCTTTATTGTTGGCTTAGACCAGTTGTTAGTTCCCATGACCAAACTCTTTAATCAGTGAATTAGCCAACTGGTCAGTTAAAGTTTACTCCACTATAAAATGATAACTGCATTCCAACACAAAAGAACATATCTGAAATGATAACTAGACTTGTATGTTGTACTAATGTTTCTCTACCATCAGCATTCGTAGTCATATTCAGGTAGTCGGATAAACCATTGCTGTCGATCTGATTCATGATTACTTCTTGTATTCCTCGAGTCCCATTCACCTTTCATGATTACCAAACATGTTGATAATTACTTATCAACAAGACTGTAGTTCTCAGTAATCAACTTGGTGACATTCTTAAGGGAATGCTTACTCTTTGTTAGAGGGTAGATTCTATCTTGACAATATACGTTCACAACCCTGTGAACATGACATACCTAAGATACCTAGGTGTTGATCTTTTATAGACCTCACTGATTAGTAAGTCAAAACAGTCATATCCATAGTCTGTGTTTATAATCATCTCAAGATTGAGAACACGTACCTTATACAAGTTATGAGTCCCTATCAACTGTTGACAGTCTTAAGTGTCAATTGTAAAACTCAGGTCCATCAATGCACTATAAGAATTAGCAAATTAACTAAGAGTTATATACTTTAGTGATTGAGATTTATCACTCCATCCAATGGTAGTTAATCATGCTATAGTGTAAACCTGATGAGATATCCAATCTCATCATCCACTATGACAAATTCTAAGTATCAAAGAATAGTAATTCGTATCTCAATTGTATATATCTCATACACACACGAATTATTTACTATGATACTTAAGGATTAACAATCATCTCATGAAAGAAACATACACAATGAAATGTAAAGCTGATATCTATACATTAAAATGCCAATGTCTCATACATAAATTAATGGTTTAAGGGTACAAACCCAACAAACTCCCACTTGCGCTCATAACCATTCAGGACTATATCGAAGACCTAGGCTATCTCGATAACGATCAAAGATCTTCTGGGGCAAGGCCTTTATAAACGTATCTGCAAGATTGTCAGCAGTGGCAATCTTGGTGACAGTCACATCTCTACGTTGAACAATATCTTGAATTAGATGATATTTCTACTCTATGTGCTTTCCTTTTCCATGGTTCCTTGGCTCCTTGGACTGAGCTACTGCTCCACTATTATCGTAGTACAGCGTAATAGGTGACAGCGACGCTGGTACCACCTCGAGCTTTATAAGGAACTTCTTGAGCCAAACAACTTCCTTTATGGCTTCATAAACAGCCACATACTCAGCCTCTGTAGTTGAGCATTTCTGCTTAATGGTCCTCCAACTAACAGGACCACTGTGGACACGTGGCTTCCACCTCTTTGTTATATTTGCTTTGAAACTTGTTTGGAATTTGATTTGAAAAAGAGAGAAAAGATGGGTCTGTTGAAAACAGATACAGAGTCGCCACTTGGTCTTTAAGGAACCAATAAACCTAATTTTGACTCACCCAAATGGATAAAGGGCACCGGCCCTTCATAACCAAAGAACTTGGTTCAGGGTTTTGGTACGAGAGAGGAAGGAGCCTTTGTCGCGACTAAAACACCCTCAACTCGCCCCGTCTTTCGACAGGCCTCAATTAGCATCCAAATAATCATCTTATACTATGTATGGTTCGACAATTAATACTATGATAGTATATTACGTCACATAAGAAACTTGAAATGGAAGATCAAAAGATAAGATATCATTCATAAGATCTAAGTCAAATATCATGCAATGTAAAGTGAAAGATCACACAAATAAACCTAGGAAAAATAGTCTAATCATGTATCAAATAATCAAGACTTCCTAATCTAAAAGGGGACATGAATTGTTATTTAAACAAATACGCAAAGAAATCAAAATATGCTTATCAAGCTAGTATGATGCATGTTAATCTTTGGGAAAAGAAGATCTCTCAATCCCCGGGACGGATGAGAAAGGAAGATTAGATCGAGGGGAACATGAACGTGTGATCATGATCATTCCTTATAATCTTCTTAGATTAGGAGTTACAAAAACCCCAAATCTTTGCATGGATGCAATGTAGGTATCTAAAATGTGCCAAGGTTGTAGTGTGCTTTGTGTTCATAGATTCCTAGAATGGCTTAGAAGTCTCAAATGTGTATGAATGGATGGATGAAATCAACATGGGATATGTAAAAATGTAGTATGAACTACTTCCTAAGATATGAACTAATTTGGAATTCATATAAGCATCAAATCAAAGAATGAAAGTTAAAATGTGCTTGCTGTGAATAGTGGACAGAACAGTGACTAGATATTTGGGAAATTGAAAAGAGGGGTTAGGGATGTTTTCAATGCATGATTTTTTATGGAGATGTTTCCTATTGTGTCTAGAACATAACCCAAAAAGCCAATCTTTAATAACTATCACATATTGAGAGAAATCATATTAACAACAGAGGTCACTCAGAAACAGAGTCCGTACTGTCGACGGAAATGTTGGAAATTCTTAGAAAATGAAAAAGCATGATCTAGAGGCCCATTTTATACAGAAAGTTCCCTAAGACATTGAAGTTTAAGGGAAAAATATGTTAGGGCCACCCTTTTTGGAAACGTTTTCTGAAAAAGACGTTGGAAGTGGACCTAGCTGCTGTGACAGCAAAAACAGAATATCTGGAGAGGGTGTTAGGGTCCAAATGGACCATTTTCAAGTGCTTCCAAGTCAAGCCAAAAATCCTGGATGTTCTATAATGAGTTAGAAAGACTTTCCAAGTGGTCTTCCATTCATACATTGAGTATTGAACTCAAAATAATTCCTTGAAGTTAAATGACTAACTGTTTTGAGGGTTTTGAGAAAAACAAGGTTTATTTCTTGAAATTAAAATGAGGGGTTTAAGAGGGGGGTTTTGAAGGTATACTTCCAGAACTTGTATGAATATTTTAACCACTTGGAATATCAATTCCTAACTCATTTCAAGAATCTCCCAAGTATTTGCAAAATATGGTTTTATTTGGAAACCAAACTCAAGAATCTATGGGAGTATGATACATGAGAGAATAGATGATACATGATATGATATAGTATGCTAAAAGTGGTAAAGAACATGTTCATGGGATATGGGTTCATCTAGATACAAGAGAGTGTTGCATCAAAGTGTGAAAGTCAAAAAAATGACATGCTGTGAATAGTGGA
Source organism: Hydrangea macrophylla (assembly GCA_033977485.1). Classification (NCBI taxonomy): domain Eukaryota; kingdom Viridiplantae; phylum Streptophyta; class Magnoliopsida; order Cornales; family Hydrangeaceae; genus Hydrangea; species Hydrangea macrophylla. The sequence continues at coordinate 34,354,552 of CM066993.1, forward strand.
CAGACTGTGTGCATTACTTTGTAGCATTATAATGGGAGGTCAAACATGCCTAAAAAAATGTGAGAAAAATCAGAGATCATCCTTATTGTGTCTAGCAAAATTACCCAAAACGTCAAACCTCAATAGCTATCACAGATTAAAAGAAAAAAAATCAGAATGTACACATGACTCAGAAACAAAAGCTGCACTGTTGACTAATTTTGTATGATTTTTCATAAATCAAAGAAATGGTTTATGATGACCTATTATATACCAAAAGTTTCCTAAGACACCCAAGTATCATAAAAAAAAATAGAAAAGATATATGTACAGTGACAAAAAAATCCAGAATAAGTGCAAGAAGTAAGGTAAACATTCTGTGAGAACAGAGGCAGATTATGAATATGAACTTCTCACATCCAAAACAAATACTTTTACATCTCTATAATTGATGGGAAAAATTGGTGAAAAACTATGATGTCTTAGGAAGATTTTCCAAGTGGTTTCATCATCATAACTCAAGTATTTAATTCAAAACAAATCTTTGAATCTGAACAACTCACTGTTTTGGATCATTCTTGAAGAAAATGGATTTGGGTTTTGAAATAGAGTTTGAGTTCTTGATTGGGGGTTTTGAAATAGATGTTCAAAGCATGAACTTAAACTCTTGAGATGACCATGTGACCACTTAGAACCTCATCCAACCCTGAATCATCAAAGAACTCCCAATATTATTAGAGAGATTCATTTTTATTTTGAACATTACTTCAAGAATACCTTGAAGGTATTGAAGTTATGATCATCATCTATCAAACATGTTTTTGAGGTCAAGAGCTACTATCCATAAGGATTCACTCACCTCAAACTCCATGTCATCATTTAGATGATGATGAACTAGTAAGTAAATAAAGAAAAGTAAAAAAGAAATGAGTTAAGAAGAGATGAACATTGTATAAACAAGCAAGTAGATAATGATCAAAAGATGATATTCATGATGTATTGAACTTGTAGCTTGGTGTTTCACTCATAGATATAGACATTTGGACATGGAAGTATCTTCATAACTCAAAAAATGCTTAGAGAAATGGTGATTGGGTATGTTGATGATGAAGTATATAGAAGAATGGTGGAGGAAAATAAGAGTAGAACTCACTTTGATTGGAAAAAAAATCGAGGAAGAAGACTACTTCTTCTCTTTCTCTCTCTATATTTCTCTAGAGTTTATTCCTAAGCTCTCTCTAAGCTTCCATGTCTCTCCTCTAAATGGAAGTAAATGGCTTCTTTTATAGGCAAAGGAGGGGTGGTAAATGGAGTTTTAAAAAGTTTAAAATGGTCTCCCATTGGTCCAAAATAAGCTGAGAACCAAAACTACGTCGTTTTGATTTCTAATATATCAAATTGGACCCTCAAAATAAATTACAAAAACATACTGTTCTGGAGGAGAGTGCCGCGGCGGCACTGAGCCAGTGCCGCGGCGGCAGTGGGCCAGTGCCGCGGCGGCACTGCTCTTCCTTCGTCCAGATAATGCTGTTTAGGTCCCCAGAGGTTCCGGTATTCGCGAAAAGGCCCTATTTCATCGGAAATTCACAGAAAATGCATACGAACTCCAAATTGAGGTTGTGATATACCGTTGGAAAGGTAATGGAGTCTACTGTACATAAACAATAGTTCGGGGATAGGTCACTTTGAAAATTTTCACGGTATTTGCGATAAAAGCCGATTTGATCGCCTTTTTCGCCTTTGGAAATTCATAATAAATTCGTTTTAAATCCAAAAATTATGTGCGATATACCGTTGGAAAGCTATTGACCTCTAGTATCCATGAAAAATGTTTGAAAATTGTTTTGGCGCCCCGGTTCCAAAGTCAAATTTTTGTCAAACTGGTCAAATCTAGGATTCCCGGGAAGTTCTGGAAATCTCCGGGAGTTCCCAGGAGTTGACGTTTTCGCTCGATTTTCTTTTGAAACTCGTTTTAATACTTTTCTCATGATTTAGAATGATTCCGGTGAATTTGGACGATTTCGGTCAAACTTGGTCAAACTTTGGTCAAACCTGGTCAAAACTCGGTCAAACCGGTCAACGGGGACTTTCTGGGAACTTCCGGGACTTCCGGGGTCTCTGGGAGCTGACGATTTCATCCGATTTTTTTCTTAAAAACTCATTTTATCACTTTTCTTATGACGTAGCATGTTTCCAGAACTTTGGGACCAAATCTGGGAGTTTTCAGGCTTTCAGGGGCATTTTGGTCATTCTGAGCATTCTGAGAGGTAGAGCTGACTTCCAAGAGTCCTTTTGAGTCTTTTACGATCATTGTGAACCACCAAGCTATGGGTCTCCTAAATCTGATAGCCGACAAAATAGGGTGTCTACAGTTTGCCCCTCTTTGGCATGAACTTACGAGGCAACGCATGTCGCAAGCGAGTGCCAAAGCTTTGAAGAGATAGGACTTTTTGGAGGCTATAGATTTAGGATAAAAGCATTGCAAAAGATGCAATGATGCTGAGGCTAGTGCTGGTCGCGCTCTGCGTGAGCTACCTACGTATCCCAAGGGGAATCAGACCAGGACGTAGTTCAGGACACAAAGGAACCAATCACACATGCACATACACAACAATCAGGCGGATGCTATGCTAAAAGAGTGATATGCAATGCATGGATGTGATATGAATTATGTCATGAGTCCTATCATGTCTAGTGTTATGATTCTGGTATGAGCAGGTGCTATGGGGTGTGCCACTCCGAGTGGGCTGGTGTTGTGCTAGTGTTTGTGACTATGATGACTCGGATAAGGACATCAAGGTTTAGAAGACTCTGGGTCTAGGGGCAAACTTCTGGAATTTGGGAAGTGTGCTTTGTAAGCAAAACAGATCAGACGCGGGGTCCTCGAGGATGATAACTAAAGATAACTGCAGTTTGAGGAAACCAGAGTGAGAAAGCTCAGGAGCGACAAGTGAGAAAGCTCATAATAAGTGAAGAAGCTCATGATCTTGGATAAAGGAGTGAGGAAGCTCACGATAAGTGAGAAAGCTCACGATAAGTGATAGGCAAGGAAGCTCATAATAATCAATAGGTAGGTGAGGGGGACTTATGATTTTGGACAAATGAGTGAGGAAGCTCACAATAAGTGAGGAGCTCACGATAATTGACATGTGAGAAAGCTCACCATAAGTGAGGAAGCTCACGAGAATTGAGCGGCTCATGATATTTGTTTGATGAGGAAGCTCATGATTTTGGACAGAGGAGTGAGAAAGCTCACGATAGTTGAGTTGGTGAGGAAGCTCATGATATTTGTTTGGTGAGAAAGCTCATGATTTTAGACAGAGGAGTGAGGAAGCTCACGATAGGTGAGTTGGTGAGGAAACTCATGATATTTGTTTGGACACGGATCCTTAAATTGTGAATAGACAGTGCTTGCCTTGGGAATCAGGGTGATTTGACCGCAGGTGATTTTTTAATCGCTGGCCGATCCTTATGATGACAAAGTTCGGAGAATTGGTTCGGATTTCTGTTATCTTCTACTGGATGATAGGGGACTCTCTGAGAATCTCTCTAAAATTATTGATAGATGTGGAAGTTCTACCCTACCTAAAGGGTTTATAATGTAAGATTTGCCTCAATCTGGAGGGCTGGTGACGAAGGATTTGCCTCAATCTAGAGGGCTGGTGATGAAGGATTTCCCTCAATCTAGAGGGCTGATGATGAAGGATTTGCCTCAATCTAGAGGGCTGATGATGAAGGATTTGCCTCAATCTAGAGGGCTGATGAATGATTTGCCTCAATCTAGAGGGCTGATGATGAAGGATTTGCCTCAATCTAGAGGGCTGACGATGAAGGATTTGCCTCAATCTAGAGGGCTGATGATGAGAGATTTGCCTCAATCTAGAGGGCTGATAAAAAGTGACTTGCCTCAATCTAGAGGGCTGGTGATGAAGGATTTGCCCCAATCTAGAGGGCAGATGATGAAGGTTTTGCCGCAATCTAGAGGGCTGGTGATAAAGGATTTGCCTTAATCTAGAGGGCTGGTGATGAATGATTTACCTCAATCTAGAGGGCTGGTGATGAAGGATTTGCCTCAATCTAGAGGGCTGATGAAGAAGGATTTGCCTCAATCTAGAGGGCGGATGAAGAAGGATTTGCCTCAATCTAGAGGACGGATGGTGAAGGGTTTACCTCAATCTAGAGGGCTGATGAAGAAGGATTTGCCTCAATCTAGAGGGCTGGTGATGAAGGATTTGCCTCAATCTAGAGGGCTGATGATGAAGGATTTGCCTCAATCTAGAGGGCTGATGAATGATTTGCCTCAATCTAGAGGGCTGATGATGAAGGATTTGCCTCAATCTAGAGGGCTGATGATGAAGGATTTGCCTCAATCTAGAGGGCTGATGATGAGAGATTTTCCTCAATCTAGAGGGCTGATAAAAAGTGACTTGCCTCAATCTAGAGGGCTGGTGATGAAGGATTTGCCCTAATCTAGAGGGCAGATGATGAAGGTTTTGCCGCAATCTAGAGGGCTGGTGATGAAGGATTTACCGCAATCTAGAGGGCTGGTGATGAAGGATTTGCCTCAATCTAGAGGGCTGGTGATGAAGGATTTACCTCAATCTAGAGGGCTGGTGATGAAGGATTTGCCTCAATCTAGAGGGCTGATGAAGAAGGATTTGCCTCAATCTAGAGGACGGATGAAGAAGGATTTGCCTCAATCTAGAGGACGGATGGTGAAGGGTTTACCTCAATCTAGAGGGCCGATGAAGAAGGATTTGCCTCAATCTAGAGGGCGGATGAAGAAGGATTTGCCTCAATCTAGAGGGCTGGTGATGAAGGATTTGCCTCAATCTAGAGGGCGGATGATGAAGGATTTGCCTCAATCTAGAGGGCTGGTGATGAAGGATTTGCCTCAATCTAGAGGGCTGGTGAAGAAGGATTTGCCTCAATCTAGAGGGCGGATGAAGAAGGGTTTGCCTCAATCTAGAGGGCTGGTGATGAAGGATTTGCCTCAATCTAGAGGGCTGGTGATGAAGGATTTGCCTCAATCTAGAGGGCGGACGAAGAAGGATTTGCCTCAATCTAGAGGGCGGATGGTGAAGGGTTTACCTCAATCTAGAGGGCTGATGAAGAAGGATTTGCCTCAATCTAGAGGGCTGATGAAGAAGGATTTGCCTCAATCTAGAGGGCTGGTGAAGAAGGATTTGCCTCAATCTAGAGGGCTGGTGATGAAGGATTTGCCTCAATCTAGAGGGCTGATGAAGAAGGATTTGCCTCAATCTAGAGGGCGGATGAAGAATTTGCCTCAATCTAGAGGGCTAATGATGAAGGATTTGCCTCAATCTAGGGGGCTGATGATGAAGTATTTGCCTCGATCTAGAGGGCTTGACAATGAAGGATTTGCCTCGATCTAGAGGGCTTGACAATGAAGGATTTGCCTCAATCTAGAGGGCTAATGATGAAGGATTTGCCTCAATCTAGGGGGCTGATGATGAAGGATTTACCTCAATCTAGAGGGCTGACAATGAAGGATTTGCCTCGACCTAGAGGGCTTGACAATGAAGGATTTGCCTCAATCTAGAGGGCTGGTGATCTACCCTTTGCTATGACTAATAGACTTGTGAGGGATCTCGACCTGGAGGTCTTACCCAAGGAAGAGCGTGGTGCTCAAAGTGATACTTTGGTGCTCAAAAGAACGCTTATGGTGTGTTTGCCACTCTTAGTGGGCTTTGTGATTTGTGTATGCCGCGACCGATGGGCTATGTGTCATGTTATGGCCAATTTGTTGTGTTGGGTGAAGTGACGCTCTAGACTTGACTCGTGCTCCCCTTAATCGTGATACTATGGATTCGGTGACTCTCAGAGTCTCGACGGTGCTTCTCAAATTTCAATGATGATCCTCAATTCTCAACGACGCTTATGTTGTTCCTCAAATCTTTGACGGTGCTTCTCAATGCTTCTTGATTCTTAATGGTGTTCTTCAAATCTTAACGATGCTCCTCAACTTTTAAATTATGCTTTTCAACTCTTCTGACGCTCCTTAACAAATCTGATGCTTCTCAACACATCCGATGTTCCTCAACATATCTGATGCTCCTCAACACATCCGATGTTCCTCAATTCTTCAATAATGCTCCTTAACACACCCGATGCTCCTCTTTAACAATACTCTCTTCTGATGTTCCTCGATGCTCCAATAATGCTTCTCAACTCCCTCGATGCTCCAACAATGCTTCTTAACTCTTCTAATGTTCCTCGACACATCTGATGCTCCTCCTCAACAACACACTTGGACTTTGAACCTTAAACATCTTGACAATACATTTTATCAAAACATCTGGACTCTGAGCCCTAAAACACATCTTATCAAAACTTTTCATCAACACATCTGGACTCTGAGCCCTAAACATCTTGATAACACATCTTATCAACACATTAGCAATACTTTCTTGATGTTGGCGATATTTCCTCCGATCAGCCACCTTGAAAAACAACTATCGGTTTGTAGTTTGCAACCACTTACGAGTTTATGCCACTCGTACCTGGGACACTTCTCATGTTGCGACCTTGACTGGTGTAGTAATAATGTTTGGTACTTCTGCTTATTTCCATAGTTTTTTTCTTTTGTTATAATTGGGAATCACCTTTAACCCACACATTTGAGACCATCAGGACAAATGGACTTAACAGGAACGACAAGGAAAGTTGGGTTAGTTTGTATGAAACCTCGATCTCTGACACACTTGTGATCAGATTACTACTGACTCAAACAAAGAAGGATTGATTTGGACATGAAATTCTCAAATTGCCATGATCCAATGTGCCTTCATTATGAATAATGTATCGCTCATCTTTTATGTTCACTCCTCATCTTAATATGACAGCACTTTGCTGATAAATCTGGTTTTTGAAAATTCCTCCCTATTGATCTAATCAATTCTCTACTTCTCCCCGGAAGTGCTTTGAATTAGTGCCTTAGCTTTTAGAATAAAAGATGCTCTATTTCAAAAAATTTCAAAACAACTTGGTGACTTGAAAACTCGCCCTTGGTGTGAAGGGATCGTGTTAGGCAAACGGAGTTTGCCCCTAGTTTTGAGGTGTACGAAGTGGAATTCATAGGCAAACGAGGTGGGTGACCGAAGTTTGCCCCTAGTTTGGACAATGGTTTATTGGAGGTTTTGGGCAAATGAGGTAGGTGACCGAAGTTTGCCCCTTGTATGAAGGGTAGATAGTGGAATTCAGGCAAACGAGGTGAGTAGCCAAAGTTTGCCCCTAGCGTGGAAGGTGATTTCTGGCTTGAGGCAAGGACCGTGACTTTAATCTCTCAAATGCTCATAACTTTTGCCTAGGCACCAGTGAGGTGACCTAACGAGCTCTTTTCTCTCTTTTGTTATTGCTCACTTTGGATTTAGCTCTAACTTTTGCCTAGGCGTCCTTTCGGATTTTCGACCTAGCGAGCCATCCTTTTTTTCTTTTTGAAAGTCTGCCTACGTACCCCCAAGTGGGGATCAGGTCCAACGTAGTTCGGGCCATGGTCGAAAAGAAGCGGGTTGATTTTTAGGTAGGTGGGGTGACCGAACCGTTGTGGTTACCTACGTATCCCTAAGTAGGAATCAGGTCAAGCGTAGTTCAAGGCAAGGTCTTGAAAGAAATCGGTTTGATTATGATGGTGTCGACCGAACCGATGCGATTGCCTACGTATCCCCGAGTGGGAATCAGGTCGAGCGTAGTTCAAGGCAAGGTCTTGAAAGAAATCGGTTTGATTATGATGGTGTCGACCGAGCCGATGCGGTTGCCTACGTATCCCCGAGTGGGAATCAGGTCGAGCGTAGTTCAAGGCAAGGTCTTGAAAGAAATCGGTTTGATTATGATGGTGTCGACCGAGCCGATGCGGTTGCCTACGTATTCCCGAGTGGGAATCTGGTCGAGCGTAGTTCAAGGCAAGGCTTGAAATAAGGGGTTTGAGGTATAAGGGTTTTTCAAACCAATCGTTAAAGAAGTTCAAACTTGAGCCACTTGTGGAAGTTTTGAATAAAAGGATTCAGTTTCAATCTCCCTTTCTTTTCTTTTTCTTTTTCTTTTTCTTTTTGTTTTGTTTTGAGGATTGATCCTTTTCACTTTCTCCTAGCCAGTCAATTTTGCTTTTTAATGTAGTCGATTCTTGTGAGATCTTTCAATCGCGATCTCAGAATTCCAGAATGTGCATGTCAGCTCTCGGAATTTATTTGTGGTCATTTCGTGCCTTTTGAAATGTGATCTTGGCACGTTCTTAAGATGTATCTTGAAGCGTATGATTCTCTTATTTGTTTCATCAAAATTTTCTCCAACATTTTGACTGGCTAGGGTCAGATTTTGGAAATCAACACCTTTTTCAGCTCTAACTTATTCCTAGGTGCCCTTTCGGGTTTTCAACCTAGCGAGCTTTTTCTTTTTTTTCTTTTCTTTTTCTTTCTCTTTTTTTTTTTTAAAGTGGAGATGAAACTCACTGAAATGTTTGGCTACCATCAAGGGCTAAGTTTGCATTGCTTTCAATCGGACAGATTGCGTGGCTCCCAATTGGATTGGGCTTAAGGCTTTAAAATGGTGGGAAAAGGGTGTTGGGAAAGGCCCAAGTCAGTTCCAAGCATGTCTTTTCAAGATTGAGGCAAGAGAATCTTTAAATTCTTAAAGTAAGACTATTCAATTCTCGGCTCTTCAACGGTGTCAGCGCAAAATTGACTTTGACCTTTCAGGATTTTTTTTTGTTTGAGTAAAAAAAAATTTTAGCACAGTAATATCCATGGTAATTTGAAAAGTGACACTTCAGTTCAGCGATTCATGCATCTATGACTAGGCACATCAGATTAGGCAAAATGAGACTTCATTCCATCAGTAGAGAAGGATTACAGACTCATTAACAACTCGGTGACAGGCAGACTCGATCACAAGACTGGAATTGAAATAGACTTGGAACATAGAACAAACTCAACTTGACTCGACCCGGTCTTAAATGGAGTGTCTTTGTGACCTTTTATTCTTACTTTTTTTTAGCAGAAGTTCCAAACACTATCAGTTCACCGTGTAGCTTCAACAATCATTGGTCTCAGAAAAGGGGATCATTTGAACAGGTAAGCCAGGGGCTTTAGGTTCGATGAAGCTGACATTTTGGTTGACATAGGGTTGGATGGGCGATGGCTCGATGATTTTTTGATCGAGAAGGTCTTGGATATAATGGCAAAGGCGCATGCAGCTGTCGGTGTCATGGCCTGGGCCTTGGTGGTAGGCACAAATTTTGGACAGGTCACAACTAGGCGGAGGGATGTCAGTACGAGGTTGAAGGAGTCAGAGGTGCCCCTTTTTGATGAGGTTATCAAGGATAACGGACAATGGCATACCCAAGTTGGTGAAGGTTCTTGGGTTGCGGGTTTTGTTAGACTTTGAGTTCAAGTGGGTCCTTGGAGTGGCTCTTGGATTTGGATATGGACTAGGATTACCAAGGCTAAAGTGTGGGTTTGGATACAAGTAGAGATTCGGATGTGGAAACGGGCTTGGATAGATGGCGTTGGGCAACCCATACTTCCCTTTATCGATGCTCTGCATTATCTTCTCGAATCTGCTTATCCTTAAACTTAGTTGTTCAACAGTGGTTTGTAGTTTGTCCACTTTCCCCTCCAGAGCTTGGTAGGCCATTGGCGAGTTTATGATAGCCTGGGCTAGCCCACGATTGAGACAATGAATTTGGGAAGGTACAGAGGTGTCCTTACCCGGGGCTGTGTTTTTTGCAAATAGAAGTAAAAGCCCAAATTAACAGAGGCACAAAATACTTCTTATGGACTCCTAGTGGGAGGAGATGATCAGAATTTTGAAGGATTTAATGATGCAAACCAAGGACGGTTGCTGTAAGTATATAACTTTTGTACAATGATCGAGATGGGTGAGGATGATGATGCGTATGCGTTTGATGTGTAGAGACTGACATGTGTGAGATTGATAGGATGTGTGTGCATGTAGACTGACACAAATTGTGTATGTATATGAGACAAGCATGCGGATGCAAGCCCTAATCTATATGATGCTCCTATTTCTAACAGATAGCAGCTAAACAAATAAGGTCCTAGCCATACAGAGTGTGCTAGCCTTACTTTCCAGTATGATCACCAAGGGATAACAAGGATTTTCGGGATACTTCGGGAATTTTGGACAGAGTTTCTGGGAGAAACAGGGATTTGGAAGATTCGGAGAAATTTCTAGAAGTCATTTGAGTTTCTAGGAGAAATAGGGATTTCTGGTTGATTTGGACTAGGCTTCTAGGAGAAATTGGGGAATCTAAATTTCTGGGAGAAATTGGTACATCTAGGCATTTTTGGGGAGTTTGGATGGAGTTGCTGGAATTTTTGGGAAATCTTGGAGATTTGGATAGAGCTTCTGGGAAAACAGGTATATCTGGGTAAGCCGGACGGAGTTTCTAGGAGAAACAACTATACCGGAATTTCTAAGAAAAATTGAGGTTTCTGAGTATTCTGGGGGAAGCAAGAATATCTGGGGGGACATAAGTATATCGGAGTTTCTAGAAGAAATTGAGATTTTTGGGTAATCTAGGGAGAAATAGGGATTTCTAGGAAATCTGGGTGATTTAGACAGAGTTTCTAGGAGAAACAGGGATATCCTGATGAGTTGGGTAGAGTTTATGGAAGAAATATACGACGAGAATAGGTGATGATGGTGATCATACTGTCTAGCAAGTTTTCATACTCCTATGTCTCAGGACCAACAAACAAGGTTTGCGGTGTATATCTTTGTGAGCATGGAGCAGACATCCTTATCATGGTGCCTAGGCAAGTCAACTTAATGTGATCACATGTGAGTGATTGCCTTGGGAATCATAAGAAAGAGGTTCTGTTCTATGCCACATAAGCGTCTACACCGCGCAGGTAATCCCGCCAGGGCATACAGCAGTTATATCACATTGTCCTATCTGAAAAGATAAATGAACAGTCCTATGAAAGGTTCTACAGGAATCTATATGCAAAGGCTGGGTTTAGTCAAAGAGGGTCCGTTGACGAGAGTTCCAATATACCGTCGGAGAGACAGTATGGAGGTTTTTACTCTTTTTGATATACCTTGGAAGGTACAGTATCAACGGTGACTTGTGCCCTGGCACAGCAAGACCTGAACAATGTCAGCGCCGCGTTTCAGACACAGTCGAAAGGGGAAATGCATAAGTGCAATGCGGTGAACCAAACACAGTAAAAAGATGATTTTAAGGATTCTTCTTATGAGTCCAACCTCTGTATTATTTTGTTTTAAAATAAAAATCCCCAGTGGAGTCGCCAGATTGTGGACACGTGGCTTCCACCTCTTTGTTATGTTTGCTTTGAAACTTGTTTGGAATTTGATTTGAAAAAGAGAGAAAAGATGGGTCTGTTGAAAACAGATACAGAGTCGCCACTTGGTCTTTAAGGAACCAAGAAACCTAATTTTGACTCACCCAAATGGATAAAAGGGCACCGGCCCTTCATAACCAAAGAACTTGGTTTGGGATTTTGGTACGAGAGAGGAAGGAGCCTTTGTCGCGACTAAAACACCCTCAACTCGCCCCGTCTTTCGACGGGCCTCAATTAGCATCCAAATAATCATCTTATACTATGTATGGTTCGGCAATTAATACTATGATAGTATATTACATCACATAAGAAACTTGAAATAGAAGATCAAAAGATAAGATATCATTCATAAGATCTAAGTCAAATATCATGCAATGTAAAGTGAAAGATCACACAAATAAACCCAGGAAAAATCGTCTAATCATGTATCAAATAATCAAGACTTCCTAATCTAAAAGGGGACATGAATTGTTATTTAAACAAATACGCAAAGAAATCAAAATATGCTTATCAAGCTAGTATGATGCATGTTAATCTTTGGGAAAAGAAGATCTCTCAATCCCCAGGACGGATGAGAAAGGAAGATTAGATCGAGGGGAACATGAACGTGTGATCATGATCATTCCTTATAATCTTCTTAGATTAGGAGTTACAAAAACCCCAAATCTTTGCATGGATGCAATGTAGGTATCTAAAATGTGCCAAGGTTGTAGTGTGCTTTGTGTTCATGGATTCCTAGAATGGCTTAGAAGTCTCAAATGTGTATGAATGGATGGATGAAATCAACATGGGATATGTAAAAATGTAGTATGAACTACTTCCTAAGATATGAACTAATTTGGAATTCATATAAGCATCAAATCAAAGAATGAAAGTTAAAATGTGCTTGATGTGAATAGTGGACAGAACAGTGACTAGATCTTTGGGAAATTGAAAAGAGGGGTTAGGGATGTTTTCAATGCATGATTTTTTATGGAGATGTTTCCTATTGTGTCTAGAACATAACCCAAAAAGCCAATCTTTAATAACTATCACATATTGAGAGAAATCATATTAACAACAGAGGTCACTCAGAAATAGAGTTCGTACTGTCGACGGAAATGTTGGAAATTCTTAGAAAATGAAAAAGCATGATCTAGAGGCCCATTTTATACAGAAAGTTCCCTAAGACATTGAAGTTTAAGGGAAAAATATGTTAGGGCCACCCTTTTTGGAAACGTTTTCTGAAAAAGAGGTTGGAAGTGGACCTAGCTGCTGTGACAGCAAAAACAGAATATCTGGAGAGGGTGTTTGGGTCCAAATGGACCATTTTCAAGTGCTTCCAAGTCAAGCCAAAAATCCTGGATGTTCTATAATGAGTTAGAAAGACTTTCCAAGTGGTCTTCCATTCATACATTGAGTATTGAACTCAAAATAATTCCTTGAAGTTAAATGACTAACTGTTTTGAGGGTTTTGAGAAAAACAAGGTTTATTTCTTGAAATTAAAATGAGGGGTTTAAGAGGGGGGTTTTGAAGGTATACTTCCAGAACTTGTATGAATATTTTAACCACTTGGAATATCAATTCCTAACTCATTTCAAGAATCTCCCAAGTATTTGCAAAATATGGTTTTATTTGGAAACCAAACTCAAGAATCTATGGGAGTATGATACATGAGAGAATAGATGATACATGATATGATATAGTATGCTAAAAGTGGTAAAGAACATGTTCATGGGATATGGGTTCATCTAGATACAAGAGAGTGTTGCATCAAAGTGTGAAAGTCAAAAAAATGACAGGCTGTGAATAGTGGACAGACTGTGTGCATTACTTTGTAGCATTATAATGGGAGGTCAAACATGCCTAGAAAAATGTGAGAAAAATCAGAGATCATCCTTATTGTGTCTAGCAAAATTACCCAAAAAGTCAAACCTCAATAGGTATCACAGATTAAAAGAAAAAAATCAGAATGTACACATGACTCAGAAACAAAAGCTGCACTGTTGACTGATTTTGTATGATTTTTCATAAATCAAAGAAATGGTTTATGATGACCTATTATATACCAAAAGTTTCCTAAGACACCCAAGTATCATAAACAAAATAGAAAAGATATATGTACAGTGACGAAAAAATCCATAATAAGTGCAAGAAGTAAGGTAAACATTCTGTGAGAACAGAGGCAGATTATGAATATGAACTTCTCACATCCAAAACAAATACTTTTACATCTCTATAATTGACCACTTAGAACCTCATCCAACCCTGAATCATCAAAGAACTCCCAATATTATTGGAGAGATTCATTTTTATTTTGAACATAACTTCAAGAATACCTTGAAGGTATTGAAGTTATGATCATCATCTATCAAACATGTTTTTGAGGTCAAGAGCTACTATCCATAAGGATTCACTCACCTCAAACTCCATGTCATCATTTAGATGATGATGAACTAGTAAGTAAATAAAGAAAAGTCAAAAAGAAATGAGTTAAGAAGAGATGAACATTGTATAAACAAGCAAGTAGATAATGATCAATAGATGATATTCATGATGTATTGAACTTGTAGCTTGGTGTTTCACTCATAGATATAGACATTTGGACATGGAAGTATCTTCCTAACTCAAAAAATGCTTAGAGAAATGGTGATTGGTTATGTTGATGATGAAGTATATAGAAGAATGGTGGAGGAAAACAAGAGTAGAACTCACTTTGATTGGAAAAAAATGGAGGAAGAAGACTACTTCTTCTCTTTCTCTCTCTATATTTCTCTAGAGTTTCTTCCTAAGCTCTCTCTAAGCTTCCATATCTCTCCTCTAAATGGAAGTAAATGGCTTCTTTTATAGGCAAAGGAGGGGTGGTAAATGGAGTTTTAAAAAGTTTAAAATGGTCTCCCATTGGTCCAAAATAAGCTGGGAACCAAAACTACGTCGTTTTGATTTCTAATATATCAAATTGGACTCTCAAAATAAATTACAAAAACATACTGTTCTGGAGGAGAGTGCCGCGGCGGCACTAGGCCTGTGCCGCGGCAGCAGTGGGCCAGTGCCGCGGCGGCACTGCTCTTCCTTCGTCCAGATAATGCTGTTTAGGTCCCCAGAGGTTCCGGTATTCGCGAAAAGGCCCTATTTCGTCGGAAATTCACAGAAAATGCATACGAACTCCAAATTGAGGTTGTGATATACCGTTGGAAAGGAAATGGAGTCTACTGTACATAAAAAATAGTTTGAGGATAGGTCACTTTGAAAAGTTTCACGGTATTTGCGATAAAAGCCGATTTGATCGCCTTTTTCGCCTTTGGAAATTCATAATAAATTCGTTTTAAATCCGAAAATTATGTGCGATATACCGTTGGAAAGCTATTGACCTCTAGTATCCATGAAAAATGTTTGAAAATTGTTTTGGCGCCCCGGTTCCAAAGTCAAATTTTGGTCAAACTGGTCAAATCTGGGATTCCCGGGAAGTTCTGGAAATCTCCGGGAGTTCCCAGGAGTTGACGTTTTCGCTCGATTTTCTTTTGAAACTCGTTTTAATACTTTTCTCATAATTTAGAATGATTCCGGTGAATTTGGTCGATTTCGGTCAAACTTGGTCAAACTTTGGTCAAACCTGGTCAAACCTCGGTCAAACCGGTCAACGGGGACTTTCCGGGAATTTCCGGGACTTCCGGGGGTCTCTGGGAGCTGACGATTTTATCCGATTTTTTTCTTAAAAACTCATTTTATCACTTTTCTTATGACGTAGCATGTTTCCAGAACTTTGGGACCAAATCTGGGAGTTTTCAGGCTTTCAGGGGCATTTTGGTCATTCTGAGCATTCTGAGAGGTAGAGCTGACTTCCAAGAGTCCTTTTGAGTCTTTTACGATCATTGTGAACCACCAAGCTATGGGTCTCCTAAATCTGATAGCCGACAAAATGGGGTGTCTACAACCACCTTCCAAGGTAAAGAGATGTCCGGATGTCGACTTCCTCGAATCTTTATCTGACATAAAGTCCGAGTCAGTGTATCCCACTGGAATTAACTCACTACTGTCATACATAAGCATGTAATCTTTAGTTCTTCTTAAGTACTTAAGAATGTGCTTAATGACTATCTAGTGCTCTGGACCTGGATTTGATTGATATCTACTAACCATGCCAATGGCAAAGTAGATATCTGGTCTAGTGCATAACATCGCATACATGAGACTTCCCACTGTCGAAGCATAGGGAACTCCTGCCATGCGATTCCTTTCTTCATGTGTCTTAGGATACTGATCTTTGGAGTTAAACCATGCCTAAAAGGTAGCAGACCTTTCTTCGAATTATCCATAGAAAATCTAGTTAGCACCTTATCGATATAACCATCTTGGGATAATCCCATTATCTTTCGCTTGCGATCTCGAAAGAGCTTTATCCCAATGATATAGCCCGCCTCTCCTAGATCCTTCATATCGAAAGTACTAGCTAGCCAAACCTTAATTGTTGACAATGTCGTACATCATTTTTGATGAGTAGAATGTCATCAACATAAAGCATAAGAAAATCTACCACTTTTCCTTCACACTTCTTGTATACACAAGGCTCATCTAGATTCTGCATAAAACCAAACCACTTGACCGCTTGGTCAAATGAATGTTCTAACTCTTGGATGCCTGCTTAAGCCCATAAATGGACTGTTGCAACTTGCATACCAAGTTACCTTTCCCACTAACTATGAATCCTTCTAGTTTCTGCATATAGACGTCATCCTCAAGATTGCCATTCAAGAATGCAGTCTTGATGTCCATCTACCAGATCTCCTAATCTAGGCATGTAGCTATGGATAAGAGTATTCTGATGGACTTGAGCATGGCTACCGGCGAGAAGGTTTCCTCATAATCAATCCCATCCCTCTGAGTATAACCTTTTACTATAAGCCTTGCCTTAAAGGTCTCAACCTTTCCATCAGATCCTCTTTTGCTCTTGTAGACCCACTTATAGTCAATGGATTTAATATTGGCAAGAAGTTTTACAAGATCCTAGACCTGACTATAATCCATAGATTCCAATTCAGCCTTTATAGCTTTAACCCAATGAGTTGAATCAACATCAACTATTGCGTCTTCGTACGTGGTAGGATCAGATTCAGATTCTATGGAGACCGCTTCAAAAACTTCTCCTAAGAACATGTATCTATCAGGCTGGCTGATAATCTTCCCACTACGACGAGTTACCAGTGTGAAAATGGGTGAAGAAGTGGTATTTTCTTGTCTTACATTGCTTTCAACTATTGGAGGAATAGAGGGCTGTCCATCTACTTCTCTCAGATCTATCCTTCCTTTAGGTTTATGGTTTATGATATAATCATACTCTGAGAAACAACATTTGAACTAACAAACACTTTATATTATCTTGGATAAAAAAAATACCATCCATAAGTACACTTTGGATACCCTACAATGTAATATACTTCCGATCTAGATTCCAACTTGCTTATCTTTCCTTTCAGCACATATGCCAGACACCCCCCATATCTGGAGATGTTGTAAATAAGGCTTGTGCCCAATCCACATCTCCCGTGGTATCCTAGGAACAGATTTGCTTGGTACTAGATTTAGTATATATGCAACGGTTTCTAAAGCATAGCCCCAAAAGAATAATGGCAACTCCAAATAACTCATCATTAACCTAGTCATATCTAAAAGAGTTCAGTTCCTTCTCTCTGCTACACCGTTCTGCTGAGGCATACCATGTATAGTCAACTATGATCGAATCCTATTCTATTTAAGGTGATCAATAAACTCATTAGAGAGGTACTCGCCACCCCGATCAGATTGAATGACTTTGATAAATGTTCCTAATTGCTTTTCCATTTCTGCCTTAAACTCTTTGAACTTTTCAATGGCTTCAGACTTGTGTTGCATTAGATACACATATCCATACCTAAAGTGGTCATCATTAAATGTTATATAAGACTCATAATCACCCCTTGCTCTAATATTTATTGGTCTACACACATCAGTATGAACTAATTCCAACAATGCATTGGTCCTATTGCCCTTTGCAGGAAAGGACCTTTTGGTCATCTTACCCTCTAAACAAGACCCATAGACTTCCATTGATTCGAGAACCAAATCGCCTAAGACCTATTCTTTGACTAGTCTGCCAATCCTATTTAGATTGATATGGCCAAGCCTCATATGCCAAAGCATTATTGGATTAGTGGAAGGTTCCTTTCTTTTAGATGGTACAGTTACCATTGAGTTATTAAGTTCCATGTTAGAATATTTAGAAGCAATTAGAGTTATCACATACAAGCCATTTGATTTAATACCAGAACACACAAAAAAAACCATTTCTTTTGATCACAACTTTAGTTCCAAAAGAGAGAATAATTTTTATTAGAAAGTTCTGAAACTAAAATTAAATTACATCTCTTTAATGGGACGTAAATTACATCTGATAAAACCAAAACTTTATTATCTAGAAATTCTAAAATTACCACCCCTATAGCAATCGTAGAAACTGTTACGCTAGATCCCAGAGTCAGCACGATTTCCCCATCTCTGCATTTCCTGGTTGATCTAAATTCCTGCAATGAATTACAGAAATGTTTAGTCGTACTAGAATCAATGCACTAAGTGTGTGAAGTATCCATTATAAAATTTACTTCAATCACATGTGATTCAATCATACCTTAAAATCTTCTAGCTAAGAATTTTGGATAGTTCCTCTTCCAGTGGCCTTTATCTCCGCATTAGAAACACTTTCCTTTGCCCTGGCCACCCGCCTTCCCCTTGACCTTACCTTCTTCCTTAGATTTTGCAATCTTAGAGAATGGTCCAACACTTAGACCACCATTTCTAGCCTTCTTCTTTCCTTTCTTACCTTTCAGTGCAGATCGGGAAGAAGAAGAGTTTTTCTCAATGTTTAAAACGTTGGCCCCAGGCTTGATCATCCCTTCTGCTGCTAGTAAAGAACTCATTGATTCACTCACTAAGAAATTCATTTGATTTATATTATAGTTAAGTTTAAATTGAGTGAATGACAACAATAGTGAATTCAGGATCATATCAACTTGGGTCTGTGTATCGACGTTGGCACCCAAGGTCTCTAGTTCGTTCAAATAACCAATCATTTTTAATACATGTTCTTTGACTGGAGTACCTATTGACATCTTCACACTCATTATCTTCTACATGGCAACCTGTCTGGCAGGCCTGCCATGCTCCCCAAACATTTCTTGTAGGGATTTTATAATGGCACTGGCAGAATCATTCGATTGGAATTGGTGTTGCAACACACCAGCCATAGAGGCCAGAATGTAGCAATAAGCCATTCCATTCGATTTCTTCCATTCGTTGAACTTGCGTCTAGCAGCAGCTGAAGCATTTATAGTAGATTCTTCGGGGCATGGGGTGGTGATTACATATATGTGATCCTCCGTAATTAAAATGATGTCAAGGTTACGTTTCAATTCTATGTAGTTATTTACAATTAACTTATTCTGAGTGAGTATAGTGGCAAGTGGACTAAATGTGGTTCCAAACATTATGATTGACTGAAAAAATTAAAAGACAAAATAAAGATGGATATCAAAATTTGAAATAAAAGAATCCTTAAAACTCTTATTTAAACTCAAGGTCGCCAGAATATCAAGACGAAAGAACAAAGCCTCTGTGTGGTGGTCAATATTGATCTCTCGATTAATCATGACTTGTCCGCTATGCAACTCTTGCAAAGCAAGTTATGACTCCCGAACCTATTTGATCTCTAAGTTTCTGAATAATGCCCTGTGTGGGATCCCTCATTCATAGCTTAGCTAGTGTGTACCATTAACTAGGATCCAATCACAACCGCCTCATGTAGTGTCTCCTTGTGGTGGTCACCCTCTAACACATCTGATTGATCCTGTCCATAGGAAGTTCACATCTAATAAACCAATGAGTTGTATACCCTTAGTATGGAATGATCACCCCTGGCGAGGTGACACAGAATGCATTAATCATCTTATAGTGAACCGTTAATTGAAAATCGTGGGTGTTATTCATAAGACTCTCTCCCACTAGATTTAATAATTAAGGATTTTTCTTTTTAGAAAAATTATTTCTGCACATTACCCATAAACATCCAATATCTACCAATGCATTGAAATGGTTTTTTAATTTTGTTTAAGAAAACTTATTTTAAGTGCATGGAAGTAGTAATAATGTATAAAGTGGCAATCACAAATCAAGCACATATAACAAAAAACCAAAATTGAAATAGAAACATCTAAACGATGCCTCTATCTCCCATGGCTCTATCTCTATTGAACCTCCTTCTTAGTTTGGCCACCTCTAGTTCCATCTTCATGGACAATGGCTTGCTCCTCTAGATTCATGGATTATCTAATTCTATTACATTGGTCCTATGCTTCTTTTGAAGCTTACAATTTATTTAGAAATAGAAAACAACAATAAATAAAAAAGGCTAGGGAAACCAGTGTGACTTTCTTTTTTGTAGGATTGAAGTCGCTTTGCCCTTTACACTGTTTGGTTTGTGCCCTCACACCATTACTTTATGTACAAGACATAGACATTTTTATACATGAATATCACTTTTATATTTCATTATGTATGTTTCTTTCATGAGATGATTGTTAATCCTTAATTCGATCACTTGAAACCCGCATTGGTTTGATCAATTGAAACTCTTCAATCGATCGAACACATACAGTTTCAATCGATCAAAAGAAGTTCGATCGATCGAAACTGCCATGCATCCAATGCTATCACATATTTGTTTTCTATTGCGAAATTGCTATAGAAACAGATTTGTGATGATGCAGTTTCAAAACTAGTACTAAATACTAACATACAAATCAAACTAGTATTTCAAAATGCATCTATAGATCCATACAAGCGAGGCTTTGATACAAATTGTAGTATTTAGGGTTCGAAAAACTTTAAAACATGCAGAGCAAAAAATGTAGTTTGTAAAACTAATTGGTAGCCCAGATCTACTACTCGTTTACTCTATAGATGCGTACAAGAGAGGGAGCAAGAATTATACCTTCAAGTCTTGAACCCAATTCTAAAATCTTTGACTTTTAGCAGCCTCCACTAGATGGTCTTCACTCTTATGACTCATATGGATGCTCTTAGAGAGACTAGGATTGGTAGGAACCCTAATATAGAGGATAGAGAAGGTTTGGGAACCCTAAAATAGTTTCTGCAGCTAAGGGATGTTAAAAATGATGAACTCTTTTTTTTGTACTCACCTGTCCAAAAATCGACTTAACCTTTATTAGATCGTAGTGGCTTCAATCGATTGAACATTCGATCGATTGAACATGTCTTCACTTTAATCGATCGAACATAGTTCGATTGATCGAACTTGTCTTAATAGCATCCTCATTTACCTTTGCAAGAATCCTAGAAGAGCTAAGAGTGGGACCTCTTAGGCTCTTTATCGTTGGCTTAGACCAGTTGTTAGTTACCATGACCAAACTCTTTTGTTCGATCGATTGAACTGGGTTCGATCGGTCGAGACTGATTCTCTATCTAGGTTTTTTCACAGTTTAAAATTTTTGAAATTTTTTTATAGATTTTAAAAATTTTGAATCAGTCTATGAAATGTTATGCTCGATCGATTGAACTTGTTTCGAGCGATCGAACGGTCGATCGATTGAAAGTCCTTCGAGCAACGAAGTGTGATAGAGAAGTAAGATGATATTTTAAGTTCTAAATTAGTACATAAAGAGTTTATGTACTGTGTGAATCAATTAGGGGTTCCAATTGTTACATATATATATATATATTATATATACATGGATGTGCGTACGACTAACCCTTTTGTAGCAAGATTAGTCCACTATCTCCTATGGCACCAAGTTCTTTTAACTTCTACATTGAAATGTTTGAGATTGGTGTACGTTGTATTTAATTTATGATTTGGTTTTAAGGCATATGTAAAGGGCGCTGTAACTTCAATTTTTTGTGGGCATTGCTTTGTATAATGACCTGTTTTTCTGCAAATGTCGTAGTGATCTGATTTATTGTATCCTTGACTTTTCTTTTTCTGAAAATATCGCCATTTTTTCTTGTGAGCAATGAAAGAGGGGGAATTAGGATAAGATCGATGCTTGCAAAGATGTTTGGATTCTTAAAAGAGGTTCAACAATTGCAGTCCTTATCTTTGCATTTGATGAGAAGATCAAGACGAGTACAAGCATTACCATGTATTTTGCCTTGATCATGATATGTCTTAAAAAAATTTTGTTTGTTGCAAAACTTATCAAGAGCAAGTAAAATATGCTGATATTTCTCCAAGAAAAACTTGATTAAGTTGTTTGCCTTATGTCTGGAGAAGACGAGAAGTCTCTGTGCCAAGGGGCTCTAGAAGAGATGTAATAAAACCTTTCTTAAGATTGACATCATCTATTCCACCAAGATAGTAAAATAGTTTTGTCATCTTTTCATAATGAATTTCCAGATCATGTCTTTTGAATGAACATCATCTCATGCAGAGATAATCTTCTCAAGCTTGGTCTTTGTGAATATCCATGATGCTAAGGAACTCTGTATGAATGATGTTGAGGAAGTCATCTATGGAATGTAACTGGACCAGCTGAAGTTATCTATATTGACCAAGACTTATATACCATTGACGTAGGCGGCCATGGAATCTTGAAAGACACTTGGTGATTACTGTATGGTTTGTAAAACCAGGCTAGAGGAGTTCAGCAGTACACCAAGCATGTAGCTCATAGATTTTATCAAGCCATTTTGAAGGAGGGATATTATCGAATGAGAACCCTTGTCTTGGAGGATTAGAGAATGGCAATTCTGTGGAGGTTTGGGGGTTTGGTGCTTGTGTTTGTTCTGGTTGGCCTGGGTCTGGTGGATCATCAACAACTTCTTCAACACGTGGGGATCTAGGATTTACCACGTAAACTTCTGCATGAATATCCTTTCAGAAATCGGTGATAAAATGTTCTAACAGTTTTTGATCTGAGGTTGAAAGAGACTGAGATTCATCATCACTAGGGAGTTCAGGATAAGAGGCTAAATGTTCCACAAAGATGGGAGTGATACTAGATGGTGGTTTAGGAGGAAGATTGGTGGCAATTGTTTGAAGGATAGTAGAAAATGGATTAGGTGGGGTGATGGAATTGTCATTTTCCACAAGCATAGTGGTAGCGGGAGTTTCTGGTAATTGGACTATGGCTGCAAAGGTGGCTGAGGCTGGAGTCAGTAATGGTGGTGGCGAGGGGGGTTTTCTTTTTGGGCGTACTGGTTTGGGATTTTTGAGAAGGAAAGCAGCAGTATTAAACATTCCACCAGTAGTATCATAAGAAGGGGTGAACGGTAAAGTTTGTTGCAGGGTTGGTATTAGGGAAGGAGAAGAGTAAGGATAACCAGGCAGGGAGTGTTGCGTATCAAAAGTGTAGGGATATGGATCTCTGTTCACCGACTAAGTTTGGGCTTGATTTTGTGCTTGCAACGAGTGTAGTTGATTCTTTAAATGTTTCATTTCAGCCTCCTATGAGCAACGACTAAAGAGTAAATACTTGTATATTGTGCCATGTGTAATAGCTCGTAAACCCTGTATTTGTTGCTGAAGGTCATAGATCAGTCATTCCAGAGAGGACATCTTCTGATCTAAGGTAGCTTGAGTTTGAACAATTTGTTGTAGACAATGGTTTTGGGCCAGAGCATTGGCAGATTGCCAATTTAGTGTGGCTTCTGCAGCAGAGATGGATTTCTTGGTTTTGTCAGAGGAGATGACAAATGGAGAAGCAATTTTGTTTGAATGCACTCAAGCTGTTCAAGCTCTCAAATAGATAGCCAAAACCTTACTCCCATTACATTTTCCTTCCAAAGGAAAGAGAGTGTTTCAGATAGACGCATCTGACCTATATTGGGGAGCCATTTTATTAGAGCAAGAGGAAAATGGTTCCAGAAACATCTGTGGATATAAAAGTAGAGCATTCACCCCTGCTGAGTTACATTACCATTCCACTTACAAAGAAATATGTGCTATCATGAAAGCCATTAAAAAGTTCAAATTCCATCTTATTGGCCATCATTTTCTCATTGAAACATATTTGATGAGTTTTCCCCAAATACTTAAATTCAAATAGAAAGCTCTCCCACTGGCCCAACTTCTTCGATGGGCAAACTGGTTTTCACAATGGAGTTTTGATGCTGTTCATATCAAAGGAAAAACAATATCCTCTCTGACTTTCTTTCCCGCCTCAAAAAAGAAATATACCCCATCTGGACCACCTCATCTTTCCCTTTGATCGCCACTTTTGAACATGACAAATCATTAGGAATTCCCCCCGACTCCCCTGACTTGTCTCCTAATGCCTTTTCACTTGACTCTCTGGAAAACATACTCATTTTTTGCAATACTGAAACTCCATATTCTCTCCTCAAGCTTTATGTATCCCGTTATGGTCTCGATGCTGGTCCGTTATGACCTTTACCCTTCTATCCCGTCTACCTGTTCTTAACCTTAATACATTTCAACCATGTTTTCCAGTTTAATTTCTTGATAGAGGCATATTTACTATTATGGTATCTGGCCAATCTTTATACCATTGGTATTATATTCAACAAATGGGTCCAACTCAGGCCAGATGAAAGATCTTCTATACCTTTTTTCTGCCTTGGAAAATGGTTCCAACTATTTGGGGATTTTACATGTAGGCAAAACACCCTACGCCAATCCCCATGGAAGTATTGTGTCATTCTCTTCTCATTTAAAGAACATTTCATTACATCCCCACAAAATGAGACGATGATATACAGAACCCCTTCGTCCTGCAATCTCACTGGTTATGATGAGCTTTTATCATTTGAAAACTTGAGCAACTTTCATTACCTATAAATCCAGCTATGCCATGTTAACCAGATAAACCTACTAGCATTCCCTTAGAACTTCTCCACAAAAATACCTACGATTGGCACAATGTTGGTCTCTACCCTGTGGATTATTGTCAACTATTGAATCATTCTGACAGATTTCCATGACCAATATGGTTGGGACACCTTATACCTAAATCACCCTATGTATCTTGTTCATCAACTTGCTTATCCACTCAGAAATAGTAGCAGATTCAACAACTCAGACCGCTCTGACACTGATTAAAGATTCCACATCTACGTTTGTAAAATAGTGTGTAATAGTAATATTGTACTGTTGTTTATGCTTTATCTTTATACATTATCTTTATGTCATGGTTGTTTACTTTATCTTTGCCAGAGTTTTTACTATTTTCACTATTTTTTTTCCTATTTTCTCCTGTTTGTACTTTACTTTACGTTGTAAACCCATGAGGGTCAACCTGCTTTGCTTTCAATCTCTCCTTATTCTATAAAAGGAGAGGATTCCCCATTGTAAAAATCATCTCGATCAAGGAAGCTTTTCAATAACTATTCTCTTATTATCTCTTATCTCTCTTATTTGATCCTTTACCTCCTATGTGTGTTGTACCCTCTTTGTGATTTCACTTTGGTATGGAATTTGAACTTTTCAATGGCTTTTGTGATAGCACGGATTCCTACGGAAAGGAAAGTGGCACCGATTTCCCTAGCCTTTAATATTAGTTGTATTTTTTATTTCTAGATAAATTATACGCTTTGAAAGAAGCATAGGACCAATGTAAAAGAATTAGATAATCCATGAAGATGGAGGAGCAAGCCGTTGCCCATGAAGGTGGAACCAGAGGTGATCAAACTAAGAGGAGGATCTATAGAGATAGAGCCATGGGAGATAGAGGGTGACCACCACACGGAGGCACTACTTAAGGCAGTTGTGATTGGATCCTAGTTAATAGTACACACTAGCTAAGCTATGGATAAGGGATCCCACACGGGGCATTATACAGAAACTTAGAAATCAAAAGGGATCGGGAGTCATAACTTGTTTTGCAAGAGTTGCATAGTGGACAAGTCATGATTAACTGAAAGATCGAACATTAACCACCACACGGAGGCTTTCTTCTTTCGTTTCGATATTCTGGCGACTTTGTTTTAAATAAGAGTTTTAAGGATTCTTGTATTTCAAAATTGTCAAATTCTTATATCCAAATTTATTGTCTGTTTGATTTTTTCAGTAAATCATAATGTTTGGATCTGCATTTAGTCCACTAGCCACTATACTCACTCAAAACAAGTTAATTGGAAATAACTACACTGAATGGAAATGTAACCTTGACATCGTTTTAACCGTAGAGATCACATATATGTCATCACCAACCCATGCCCCAAAGAACCCGCAGTAAATGCTCCAACTGCTGCTAGACGCGAGTTCGATAAATGGAAGAAATCGAATGGAATGGCCTGTTCCTACATTCTGGCCTCTATGGCTGGTGTGTGGCAACACCAATTCCAATCGAATGATTCCGCCAGTTGTAGACACCCTAATTTTGACCAAATGTCTTAGGGGAGTGTTACCTCCAAGTCCAATGAGGATAATGTTCGGCTAACTTAGGGTTTCCAAGGTGATTCAAACTCTTCGAAAGGCTCTTCAATTCCTAAAGAAAGGAGGAAAAATGGAAAAAAGTAAAGAAAATGGCACACGGCGAAGCCTTGGCAGTCATGTGGTGCCGGAATGACAGTCACTGGGTGCCGTGGCGGCAATCACTGAGTGCCGCAGAAAACTCGCCAAACGCAGCAGAAATAGAAGCAATTTTGAAAGCAAAAAGGAAGAAAAAGAAGAAGAAATAAAGAAAAAAGAAATTAAAAACAAGGCAAAATAAGATGCACAAAAAGACGGTAGTCTAAGAGTTGTCTGTGGCACTTCCTGAGTGCCACTGCGGCACTCGATGAATGCCATTACGGCAATTGGCGAGTGCCGCTCCAGCACTTATTGAATGCTGCAGACAACTCCACCAAGTGCCGTGTCTTTCAATAGTCTACTTTTTGAAATAGTACGCATTGTACCAACAAAAGTACATATGAAATTAGGGTTTTTATCTCAAAATTACTGAAATACCCCTAAAAAATTTGCCTATATAAAGGGAGTGAATATTCCATTACAAGGGATCCTCTTTTTGGGCTTGAATATTGAATCTCTTGGATATTGATATTCTTTTGAGATAATTAGGGGAATCTTAGAGAGAATTAAGAAAATTAAGGAGTAAGTTATTGCATGGGTTAGAAGAAGAGCTTGAACAACCTTTGAAAGACCTTCAAACCACAAAGAAGTTGAGGATAATTGGAGGTAAACTCTAGACTAGTTAGTCCTTAATTTAGGTTCAATCACAATTCATAGAACTACTTAGGATCCTTTACACATTTTCAAAATGTCTCTTCCTACCTCATTTCATCACACACCACTAGAATTGAGATTGAACCTCCATTTGTTCTTTTCATTTGATTTGGATCAAAGTAGCCTAGGGTTTAAGAATAAATAAATCACAAGCAAAGTCTAACTTGGAATATCACTTGAACTTTGATTTCCTTTCTTTTGTCATATTTCTTCTCTTGGGATTCATGAGATCCTCAATATTTCATTTGATTCCCATAAGTTGGTCTCTTAAATTCTCCATGAACTTGTGATTCAAATGGGAATAGCTATATTCATATATAATTAGTAGATCCAAGTCTTAGTTCATGACTTAGGTCCTCTAATTTGAAGTCTTATGGAATCCTTTCCATGTTCCATTAAGTCTCACATGGATTAGTCATATTTAATCTCCAATGACCATCAATGGAAAGTAGAGTTAGCTTTAGGATGAGTCAACCTCTATGGTTTGGTTGATAGATTAACCAAAAATGACGAACTCAACAATAGTGCAGTGAATTCATAAACCAGTTTTGATCAAGGACTTTTAATTAAATCATGATCCATTGGAATTGAATGAGACCAATTGGAAAGTGTTCATAATACAAAAATCAACCACTGCATTTTTTTTTGTTTTGACGAGATTCCATGATTAAGGTGGTTTGGTCTTAGGATTTGTAAACTAGCTACTCACTGTCCAAAATTCCAGAACAGTAAGTCGGTTTTGATTTGAATATATCAGAGTCTTAACCAAACATTTTTTACTTTCAATGAATTTTTCTATGAAGTTTAATGTGTTAATAAGATCCCCTAAAAAGAATGAAACAACTCAGATTTATTTACTATTTTTAGAAAATCATACAAAATTTCTGGACAGAGAGTTATACATTTCTGAGTGATGCCTGGTTTTTGCCCAATTCCTAGAGATTGAACCGTTTGATCTTTGATATTCTTTGGGATTAGAAACTAAACTCACAGAGGCATCTTGTGTCCAAAAAGCATTAAGATCAAACCATGGGAAGTATATTTTTTTTTCTAGTTTTTTAAAGTCTGGTCTGCTCCCTGTAATTTTTAAAATTCTGTGACAGATTTTGTAAACTTTGTAAATAATGGTTTAAATGACTTTTCTATAACCTAATGCTTGAAATATGTTCTAATTATGATTAATTGAACTCAAATCCAGAGACTAAATGATCCAAATTAATGAATAGTTCATAGCTTGTTCTTGTTCATGTCCATGCATTCATATATGTATGTTGATACTTATAATTAGGACTTATTTTTGGGTTAAGTTGCATTAAATTGAACCTAGTTGTGAGTTCCTTGTGATCATGTTGGGATTATACCATCTCTATATGGACATTACATTGGCTCCTAGTTGAGACTTGTATATCTATAAAGATGTTATGTTTCCAACTAGTTAAAAGGAATTCATGATTATGTCAATTCCTTCCATGTTGGTTAGATTTAAACTAAGAGTTTGATAATTAAGATTTTATATTATATTATGTTCAAGACATGCGAACTAACCTTTATTTTTTTGTAGCGCTTTTAAGGTACGATTCCACAAACTTTTCTCTCTTTTATTTCATTTCTTGATTTTAATTGATTATCAACTCCATGTGCGACACCTTAGACTAGGTCCTGATTTATATATATATTTGTGATTAGAGACCCCCTTTTTAGGATTTTTACTTTTGTATGCATTGCATGTTTAATATTCGCAGCTGGATCCCGGGTAAGTTTCCTTGTTCTCTATTGCATATCATCTTGCTTGCTATTTGAATTACGTGATTTTGTATGCCTTTTATCGTTAGCAATCTTGCACCCCTTTTAACATACTTGTGGAATTTATATTTATATCTATGTATTAATTGAGGGCATGCTTAGATTAATAATTCGATAAAAAAGGATATTGAGTAGAGGCTTATCACGAGATAGGATGAGAGGGGGTGTTTTAGTCTGCCGGGCTACTTCCTCTCTCATTCCATAATCCCCAGACCTAGAAATCTATGGTTTCCAAAAGATCAGTTTGCTTTTAAAATGGTTTCTTAATTTTTTCCTTTTTAAAATTAAGTGGCGACTCTTTGTATTTGAAAAATTGTTTTAAAAGTGGGCCCAAATGCCGATATCCACACCAGTGCCATTATCAAATCCCTGAAAGAAATGTTTGGAGAGCATGCCAGGCTTGCCAGATAAGTAGCCATGTAGAAGATAATGAATGCGAAGATGTCGGAAGGGACTCTAGTTAAAGAACATGTTTTAAAAATGATTGGTTATTTAAACAAATTGGAGATCCTAGGAGCCAACATCGACGCACAGACCCAAGTTGATATGATCCTCAATTCGTTGTCTCCTTCATTTGCTCAATTTAAACTTAACTATAATATAAATCAAATGGTTTGTATGTCATAACTCTAATTATTTCTAAAGATTCTAACATGGAACATAATAACTCAGTGGTAACTGTACAATCTAAAAGAAATGAACCTTCCACTATTCCAACAAGGCTTTGGCATATGAGGCTTGGCTATATCAATCTAAATAGGATTGGCATACTAGTCAAAGAAGGGGTCTTAGGCGATTTGGGTCTTGAAGGGCAATAGGACCAATGCATTGTTAGAATTAGTATATACTAATGTGTGTGGACCAATAAATATTAGAGCAAGAGGTGGTTATGAGTATTTCATCACATTTACTGATGACTACTCTAGGTATGGATATGTATACCTAATGCAACATAAGTTTGAAGCCTTTAAAAAGTTTAAAGAGAGGGCTGAAGTGGAGAAGCAACTGGGCACACATATCAAGGACATTCGATCTAATCGAGGTGGCGAGTACCTCTCTGATGAGTTTATTGATCACCTCGTACAGAATGGGATTCTATCATAGTTGACTGCATCCGGTACACCTCAGCAGAACGGTGTAGCAGAGAGAAAGAACCAAACTCTTTTAGACATGACTAGGTCAATGATGAGTTATTTGGATTTACAATTATTTCTTTAGGGCTATGCTTTGGAAACTGCTTTGTATATACTAAATTTAGTACCAAGCAATTCTATTCCCAGGACATCACAGGAGATGTGGATTGGGCACAAGCCTTCCTTGCAACATCTCCGGATATGGGGGTGTCCGGCACATGTGCTGAAAGGAAAGATGAGCAAGTTGGGATCTAGATCGGAAGTATGTTATTTTGTAGGGTATCCAAAGGGTACTTATGGATGGTATATTTATGATCTAAGAGAATAGAAAGTGTTTGTTAGCATAAATGATATTTTCTTGGAGGATGATTATATCATGAACCATAAACCTAAGGGAAGGATAGATCTTACAGAGATAGAATAAGAGCCCTTAGTCCTACCTGTAGTTAATAATGATGTAAGACAAGAAATTACCATTTCTGCACCGATATCTTGTCGTAGTGGGAGGATAGTTAGCCAGCCTGACAGATGCAGGTTCTTGGGAGAAGTTTTTGAAGCTATCTCCATAGAATCTGAATATGATCCTACCACGTATGAAGATGCAATGGCTGATGTTGATTCAGCTCATTGGGGTTAAAGTTATGAAGGCTAAATTGGAATCTATGGATTCTAATCAGGTCTGGGATCTAGTAGAACTTCCAACCAATATTAAATCCATTAGCTATAAGTGGGTCTACAAGAGGAAAAGAGGATCTAATGGAAAGGTTGAGACCCTTAAGGCAAGACTTGTAGCGAAAGATTATACTCAGAGGAGGGCATTGACTATGAGGAAACCTTCTCGCCAGTAGCTTTGCTCAAGTCCATCGGAATATGAGATCTGGAAGATGGACGTCAAGATGGACATCAAGACCGCATTCTTGAATGGCAATCTTGAGGAGGACATCTATATGCAGTAACCAGAAGGTTTCATATCTGGTGGGAAAGGGAACTTGGTATGCAAGTTGCAAAAATCCATTTATGGGCTTAAGCAGGCATCCAGGAGTTGGAACATTCGTTTTCACCAAGCGGTCAAATCTTTTGGTTTTATACAGAATCTGGATGAACCTTGTGTATACAAGAATTGTGAAGGCAAAGTGGTGGCTTTTGTTGCGCTTTATGTTAATGACATTCTACTTATTGGGAATAATGTAGGCGCATTGTCATCAATTAAGGTTTGGCTAGCTAATACTTTCGATATGAAGGATCTACGAGAGGCAAGCAAAATCCTTGGGTAAAGCTCTTTCGAGATCGTAAATGAAAGATAATGGGATTATCTCAAGCTAGTTATATCGCTAAGGTACTAACTAGGTTTCTATGGACAATTCGAAGAAAGGTTTTTTACCCTTCAAGTATGGTTTAGCGTTCTCCAAGGGCCAGGGTCCAAAGACACAGGAGGAGAGGAACTGTATGGCAGGTGTTCCCTATAATTTAGTAGTAGGAAGTCTCTCATGTATGCGATGTTATGCACTAGACCAAATATTTGCTTTGCCGTTGGCATGGTTAGTAGATATCAATCGAATCCTGGTCTAGAGCACTGGACAGTCATTTAGCACATTCTTAAGTACTTGAGGAGATAAGTTAATTCCAGTGGGATACACTGACTCGAACTTTATGTCAGATAAAGATTCGAGGAATTCGACATCCAGATATCTCTTTACCTTGGGAGGTGGTGCTGTAAGTTGGAGGAGCATTAAGCAGAAATGCATTATAGACTTAACTATAGAAGCTGAGTATGTGGCTGCTTATGAAGCCGTAAAGGAAGCTGTTTGGCTCAATAAGTTCCTTATGGAGCTTAAGATGGTACCAACATCGCTGTCACCTATTACGCTATACTGAGATAATAGTGGGGCAGTGGCTCAGTCCAAGGAGCCAAGGAACCACGGAAAAGGAAAGCACGTAGAGAAGAAACATCATCTAATTCGAGATATTGTTCAACGTGGAGATGTGACTATCACCAAAATTGCCACCACTGACAATCTTGCGGATCCATTTACAAAGGCCTTGCCACAGAAGGCCTTTAATCATCATCTAGATATTCTAAATGGTTATGAGTGTAAGTGGGAGTTTGTTAGGTTTGTGCCCTCAAACCATTACTTTATGTACAAGACATTGACATTTTAATATATGGATATCAGTTTTATATTTCATTATGTATGTTTCTCTTATGAGATGATTGTTAATCCTTAAGTATTAGAGTAAGCAATTCGTGTATGTATGAGATACATACAAGTGAGATACGATTACTATTCTTTGATACTTAGAACTTGTCACAGTGGATGATGAGACTGGATATCTCATTAGGTTTACACTGTAGCATGATTAACTACCATTGGATGGAGTGATGAATCTCAATCAATAGAGTATGACTCTTAGTTAATATGCTAGTGCTTATAGTGCATTGATGGACCTGAGTTTTCCTATTAACACTTAAGACTGTCAACAGTCGAAAGGAACTCATAACTTGTATAAGGTACGTGTTCTCAATCTTAAGATGATTATGAACACAGACTGTGGATAGGCCTGCTTTGACTTACCAATCAGCGGGGTCTATAAAAGATCAATACCTGGGTATCTTGGGTATGTCATGTTCATAGTGTTGTGAAAATATATTGTCAAGATAGAATCTACCATCTGATAAAGAGTAAGTATTTCCTTGAGAATGTCACCAAGTTGATTACTGAGAACTGTAGTCTTGTTGATAACAGTTATCAACATATTTGGTAATCATGGGAGGTGATTGGGACTCAAGGAATGGTAGATGTAATCTCTATTCAGGTTGACAATAATAGTTATCCGACTACTTGATTATGATTATAAATGCTGACAGTAGAGGGACATTAGTACACCATACAAATATAGACATTCCTTTAGATATGTTCTTTTGCGTTGGAGTTCAGTTGTCGCTTTATAGTGGAAACATTAACTAATCAGTTGGTTAATTTGCTGATTAAAGAGTTTGATCATGGGAATTAACAACTGGTCTGAGCCAACCATAAAGTGCCTAGGAGGTCCCACTCTTAGCTTTGCCAAGTTGCTTGGAAAGGCACATGAGGATGTTGTCAAGATTAGTTCGATCGATCGAACATGGTTCAATTAATCGAAAGTTCGATCGATCAAAGCCACTTCGATTGATTGAAGGTAAAGTCAGTTATGGGAATCTTTAAATAAGGCAGCTGCATACAGAAAGTTTTTAATCATTGTTTTATTCGTAAAAGCTGCAAAAACTATTTAGGGCTTTCCCAACCTTCTATATCCTCTCTGTTAGGGTTCTCACCAACCCTAGCCTATCCAAGAGTGTTCGTAGGAGACATAAGGGTGAAGATAATCTAGAGAAGACTGTTGGAAGTTCAAAGAATTGAGAATTGGATTCAAGGCATTAAGGTATAATTCTTGTCCCCTCTCTTGTACGCATCTACAGAGTTAACGAGTAGTAGATCCGGGCTACCAATTCGTTTTATAAACTGTTTTTCTATTGTGCATGATTTAAAGTTTTTTGAAACCTAAATCCTACATACTCTTGCCTTAAAACCAAACTAAAATTAAATACAACATATACCAATCTCAAACATTTAAATACAAAGAGTTGGTGCCATGGGAGATAGCGGTCTAACTTGCTGCAAAGAGGGTTAGACATACACTTTCACGCATATATACATCCATTGGAACTACTAATTGATTCGCATAAACCATAATCACTTCATGGAAATAATAAGAACTAAAAACAACATCTATGGTTCTCTATCACACTTCGATCGATCGAAGAGATTCGATCGATCGAACCATCAATCGATTAAACTAAGCACAATCGATTGACCTTACTGTTTCACAAAATGAATTTTAAAATTTATAGAAAAGTTTAAAAATTAAAGTATATAATTTTAAAACTTTTAAAACTATGAAAAGAACATCTGGATAGAGAATTAATTTCGATCGATCAAACAAACATCAATCGATCGAATAGAACAATGTTCAATCGATTGAACTAAGTTCGATCGCTTGAAACCCGCATTGGTTTGATCGGTTGAAACTCTTTTAATCGATCGAACACAGACAAATTGAATCGATCGAAACAAGTTTGATCGATCAATACTTCCATGCATCTAATGGTATCACAGATTTGTTTTCTACTACGAAACTACTACAAAAATAGATCTGTAACGATGCAGTTTTAAAACCAGTACCAAATACTAACATGCAAATCAAAGTAGTATTCCAAAACGCATCTATAGATCCAAACAAGCAAGGTTCTGATACCAATTGTAGTATTTAGGTTTCAAAAAACTTTAAAACATGCACAACGGAAAAGATAGTTTATAAAACTAATTGCTAGCCCGAATCTACTACTCGTTAACTCTATAGATGCATACAAGAATGGAGGCAAGAATTATACCTTCAAGTCTTGAACCCAATTCTAAAATCTTTGACTTCCAACAGCCTCCACTAGATGGTCTTCACTCTTATGACTCCTATGGATGCTCCCAGATGTTAGGAAACTGCGTTCCCAGAATCCATTGACAGCGCGTATAAGTTGGTACTGCAAAAAAAATTACGTGAAAACTACAACAACCCTATAAGGGCGGAACTAGGGTTACCTTAAACTGCTAAAACGGATTGCTGTAGTAGACGAATCGAGAACACGGGCTCGATAATAGCTCACGATCTTCTACCGTATTCCTTTGCTGCCAGAATATTGAACTGAGTGTGGGCTCTTTCGAAATCCTTTCTGTTTTTTGCTCTCCCTCTTTTACGCTCTCTTTTCTATTCCGAGTTATAATTCTCTATATAGAAAAACGCTAACTGAGGAGAGAGCCAAAGCAGCATATATATAGGCTACGATAGGGACCATAAGAAGTCAATAAGGAATAGGCATCCTTATGGAATTAAGAAACCCTAATTCGAACTGAATCAGATTCCTATTTCCATAAATTATAATTCACACCACTAAAGAATTATAATTGCACTCCTACCCTTATTTCAAAAATATATTTCGAGCTCCATGTTATTAAATGCTTATTATCTCCCCATGTTAAGGTTACAGATATCCATTAATTAAATATAATTACTGACAATCATATTTAATTAATTTCTTAAAATTCCTTGAGATCCTCTGCTTAACTTATCTGATATGTCGGATACAAAATCCACCTGCAGGGTTTGACATAATCAAAACATAAAAGCTTTGTCAAGGGGATATCGTCAATCCCAAAATTGAGACATGGATTCCATCATTAATTAATATCCACCACATAATTAATATTGCCACCCAATCCATTGAGATATTGACCCATTTAAGGATCTCACCCTTTTAGGGATCAAAGTGTAAATATCAAATGTACGTGTCTACAAATTAACTTAGGATTTAGAGCATAAGCACTCATAATATCCATGAGGTATTAATTATCTTATAAGTCAGTATAAAGATAATTACCCCAAGTCAGTCCCGTTTGATACACAAAGTGTACCAGCATAGTGAGTTGAAACTATACCGTTTTCCGTAGTCAAGACAAACCTACTACAACACCATGCTGCAGTCCTACCGATGGTATGTCCAATCCCATCTAAGACTGTAAACTAAAATCTTACATTCTATAATATGTGATGGCCTGATCTTCCGTGTGTAAGCCGAACTCTACACACCAAACCACCTACTATATAGAATGAGAGACACACATGCATAATATTTAATAAATAATATAATACAAACATTGCCCACACAGATTCTCATAAAAAATGGATTAAATGATTTTATTAAATGAATAATAAATCAACTATATAAAGCATGACTTTTAGTATATATCCCTAACACCAGAGAGACTAGGAATGGTGGGAACCCTAATATAGAGGATAGAGAAGGTTTGGGAACCCTAAAATAGTTTCTACAGCTAAGGGATCTTAAAAATGATGAACCATTTTTTCTGGACCCAGCTGCCCTATTTTTAGATTCCCATAACTGACTTTACCTTCAATTGATCGAAGTGACTTTGATCGATTGAACGTTCGATCCATCGAAGCACGTTCGAGCGATCGAACTTATCTTGACATCAATTGATTGAACTTAGTTCGATTGATTGACTTGTCTTGACAGCATCCTCATTTGTCTTTCCAAGCATCCTAGCGGAGCTAAGAGTGGGAACTCTTTGACTCTTTATTGTTGGCATAGACCAGTTGTTAGTTCCTATGACCAAACTCTTTGATC
Source organism: Hydrangea macrophylla (assembly GCA_033977485.1). NCBI lineage: Eukaryota > Viridiplantae > Streptophyta > Magnoliopsida > Cornales > Hydrangeaceae > Hydrangea > Hydrangea macrophylla. Next base: position 34,390,256 of record CM066993.1, read on the forward strand.
AACGAATTAACTAACTGGTCAGTTAATGTTTACTTCACTATAAAATGATAACGGCACTCCAACGCAAAAGAACATATCCAAAGAGATAACTAGACTTGTATGGTGTACTAATGTCCCTCTACCGTCAGCATTTGTAATCATATTCAGGTAGTCGGATAAACCATTACTGTCAACCTAAATCATGATTACTTCTTGTATTCCTTAAGTCCTATTCACCTCACATGATTACCAAACATGTTGATAACTACTTATCAACAAGACTGTAGTTATCAGTAATCAACTTGGTGACATTCTCAAGGGAATGCTTACTCTTTGTTAAAGGGTAGATTCTATCTTAACAATATATGTTCACAATCTTGTGAACATGACAGACCTAAGATGCCCAGGTTTTGATCTTGTATAGACATCACTGATTGGTAAGTCAAAGTAGTCATATCCATAGTTTGTGTTCATAATCGTCTCAAGATTAAGAACACATACCTTATACAAGTGATGAGTCCCTATCGACTATTGACAGTCTTAAGTGTCAACAGGAAAACTCAGGTTCATCAATGCACTATAAGCACTAGCATATTATCTAAGAGTTATATACTCTAGTGATTGAGATTTATCACTTCATCCAATGGTAGTTAATCATGCTATAGTGTAAACCTGATGAGATATCCAGTCTCATCATCCACTGTGACAAATTCTAAGTATCAAAGAATAGTAATTCGTATCTCAATTGTATGTATCTCATACACACACGAATACCTACTACGATACTTAAGGATTTACATCATCTCATGAAAGAAACATACACAATGAAATGTAAAACTGATATCCATATATTAAAATGCCAATGTCTCATACATAAAGTAATGGTTTAAGGGCACAAACCCAACATCTTCTATAATTGTATTTAGAGTGACGTCATTAATTCTAAGTCCTACGTGGAATTTCTGGGAAAATTAAGGGTATTACAATAGAAAAGTCATTTAGAGTCATAGTCATCTACTTAAATGGAAGATGGAATGTGTTGGTAGAGTCCTACCACCTTTCTGCTAGACTAGATAGATGCACTAAGTCATTAGAGCTTCCAACCAATAGCTTCATGAATTCCCCAAAGCTAGCAGCTTTTACCTTATTTTTCACAGCTCTTGGAAGTTTCTCATACCACTCGTAGCCATGTGTTAGGCACCCGTACCCTTTCAAAGTGATCTTGGTCCCCTAGGATGACAAGAGAAAGAAATTGATGAGTTGAGCATTTTTACGAACACCTTGTGTGCACAATTTGAAAACCCAATTTTTGAAAATGGTGGCTTGTGATTATTTCCCAAAGAATGAAATTAATCATGAAGAATACATATTAGAGCATGCATGCATTCATTATCAAGCTTCAATTTGAATTTATATTGCGTATTAGAAGAAGAAATAAGAATTTCAAAAAGAAAAATTTTGAAAATACCTTTCCTTCCACAGATTTGGATGACAAATGTTGGTGAGGATCTCTTATGAGTTGTTCAGGAGGAAAGCAATTGGATGTAGGTTTGTATGGATGTCTCCCTTCCTGAAGATTGAGAGGAAGAGGATCCCCACTCTCAATGTTGAAAGAAGAAATTGAAGATGAAGATGATGACATTGTTGAATTTTGATGATGAACTTGTAATTTAATGATGTTACGAGGTGATCTTGAGTAAGTAAATGCTTGATTATCAAAGTTTCAAATGAAGTGTTAATTTTGAAAAACCAAATTGAGGATGAAAGAACTTAGATTTAGAGGATGAGAATAGAGAGAAAATGGAGAAAAAAGGGAACAACTTTGAGAAAAACACAAACAAATTTTGAAGTGGGTAGCAAATGAGGAGTAAAATGCCTAAAATAAAGGATGAAAGCCGTGGTGGCTTTCCCTGAGTGCCGCACAGCACTCTCCCAGTGCCGCGCAGCACTCTCCCAGTGCCACCATGGCACTCAGTCCAGTTTTCCCAAATTTGTGCATTTATGCCCTTGCAATGCCCCATTTGGTCCCTGGATCCAATTTTGACTCCGTTTTGATCCTTTTGGTGCCTTTTTGGTCGATTTTTTTTATGATGTTGAGTGCTTGTAAACATTCATAAGATATCATATGCATGCATATGAATCCCCAGTAGAGCATTTTGTCTCATTTAGCATTATATGGCATTAATTCCTAGAAGTCCCGTATTGTTGCATTCATCTGTTTAAGCAAGTTTTGAGTCGTGTGTAGTACTCCTAGTTAGCCTTAACAGCTCCAGAACTATCCTTTCCTAGTCGAGTGATGTTGTATTTTTTTTCCTAGAAGAACATTGAATCCCAGTTGCATGGCATTGCCTCTTGTATTGTCATACCAGTCGAATTGAGTGAAGTCTTGAATCGTGTGTAGTGCTTCTGGTTTGCCTTAACGGCTCCGCGAGTACCTTTTCCCTAGTAGAGTTATATCATATTGAATCACATCCCATGGTTTGCCTTAAATGGCTCCATGAATTTGAGTACCCTGGCAGAGTTGCTCTTCTCACTTAGCTCGAAGAGCTACACCGGAAGATGTCGATAGTTGCATTGATAGTCGCAGTTGTGAACGCCCGTGATGTTCACCATAACTAGCTCGTCACTACAATTTTTATGTCAAGTTTGCCTTAAGTGGCTCTGGAGACCTCCTTGTCTCCACCTAGCTAGAAGAGATACGTTTGGAGATGTCATGAAGCCTTCAAGATGAGGTAAATTCGTCACGAAGCCCTCAAGATGAGGCAAGCGCCTGTGATGTTCGTCGTAACTAACTCGTCACCACGTGGTCTAGTTTGCCTTAAGTGGCTCTAAAGACCTCCTTGTCTCCACCTAGCTCGAAGAGCTATGCCCACAGATGTCGTGATGCCCTCAAGATGAGGTAAACCTATTGTGAAGCCCTCAAGATGAGGTAAATCTATCATAAAGTCCTCTAGATTGTGGCAAATTCTTGGTAAAGCCCTCAAGATGAGGCAAATCAGTCGTAAAGTCCTCTAGATTGAGGCAAATTCTTGGTGAAGCCCTCAAGATGAGGCAAATCTGTCATAAAGTCCTTTAGAATGAGGCAATTTCGTTGTTGAAGTCCTCTAGATTGAGGCACATATCATCGTCGACGATAGGACACCCCGTTGAATCGTCCACGATAGGAGACCCCATTGAATTATCCTAGATTGGACACCCCGTTGAATCGTCCTAGATTGGACACCATCCAGTTAAATCATCCGCGAAAGGACACCCTGTTGTGATCATCTGTGGCTCTAGATGGAACAATCCCCGAGTATGTTGCATGGTGGCATTGGGTTAAGTTTCATATCACTCATTGTATTTTACTTGAATTATTGCTTGCATATGGTGTGCTCATTTGAATTAAGGTTGGTCTGATTTTCTATGAGGGAATACGTAGATAGCTCTTTCGAACGTGACCACTTGATTTTTGAGGTTTTCTTTGTGTACTTGCATGTTTTGGTTATCTCGATTTCTTCCTGAAGTCTTCTGGACTCACTACAAGATTATCATTCATGCTTTGACATTCCCTTATGATGCACGTTGCTTGTGAAGCTCTGCCAAAGAGCGGCAAACTATAGACACTATTTTTGTTCGTCCTTTCGACAGAAAGGACCTGCCTCAAGAACAATCCGATGATTGGAATCAAGAATTTTTGGTTATGAAATAGAACTCCGTGAAGCATCGTGGTCTCCGAGATACGTTAGAATCTGTCACACCCTGGCATTGTGACAATCAAGGGAAGTATGCTTTCTTATCGGACTTGTAGGCTTGTAACAAGTTATAGATCGCATGATTGTCCAAATGCCAATGAAATAAAATATCAAAGTATTAATAGATGTGGAAATATTCTAAGTTTAGAGGAAGCAATGTCAGAGTCTTACAATCACCGTTATATATATTTAAATATTACATTCATCTAAATCCTAAAGAAACAGAAGTTTAAGGCCAAGCGGGCAATAACAACAACAACAACATAATAATAAAAAAATAGATAATAAAATCCTCAGCGGGAACCAAACGGCTTCAGCAACACGATCACCTTCTCAATCGGCAAAGCCCCAGCCTTCTTCGCCGACGATCTCATCTCCATACTACTCGCCCAACAGAACAGCATCTCCAGCACCTAGAACTATAGCAGCTGGACACGGATGTCCAAACCCACACGACCGTCAGCTGAAACCTGAGCGAAATACTACAAACCAAACACAATATAAACATATACACAATTTATGTTATCACTGAAAAGTTATCGCGATGTTACGCAAGTTCTCGCCCCAAAACCCAACGTTCTTACTAAAATTCAAACCCAATAATGCGGCGCAACACGCACGAATCCACCGTACCAACAACTCACCACTTGACTGTACTAGCTTCTATCACACACAACACAACATTGGTAGTACTAGCTTCTACTCACGACCACAACAACACGGAACAGATGGTACTAGCTTCTGTCATACACCACATAACAACATGCCCAATCTGACCTTCCGCACGGCCACACATGACCCTTATATGCGAAATACGGCCACACATGGCCCTCCAATTACTCACTTAGCCCATAATTAGCCCTAACTCACAACACACTAAATATGATTTGAACTTCCAAAGAGTCACATAACCCAACTGACAACAAGACCGTTAAGGTTATACGATAATATACAACCATGCTCGGAATAATCGATGAGATCATCCAGCTCAAGTATGCGACACAACCATACAACACGACCACGCTTCACATGTCTGTCAACACACTTATTCATTTATGTACATTATTCGTGTATTATTCTTCATTATAGTATTAATGATTCGACCCAACGCATTACTATTATCATCATGAATCTGATTATAATAATAATTTGATAGTAATATAGATTTAACATGTTAGAAGAATCAACATAGAAATAATGAATCAATCATTCTCTTAAGCATAATACTACTCAACATGCATATAGTACAAGCACAGAATTAACAAGCTTGTTCATATATAGCATATACAATTCTAGGTTCAGTTAACAAAGTTCATAGTACAAACCATAACATAACTATATTAACTTTAACATATAAACAAACAAATGGTCCAAAGATTGCTAGGCTCGAGCGCTCCAGGCTTGAGTGCTTGTGCTTTCTCGAGCGCTCGGGTTTAGCAGTTTCCCAGCAATTTGTTATTTTTAGATATAACTACGATTTTGATATTAAACATTGAAATCTCAACCTTAAACTCACATGCAACTCTACTAAATAGATTATACATGTTCATATACACATTATACATGAATTATACTACTCACAAAGTGATCAATAATCAAATGGATGATGAAATTTATATAAACTTGAAAATAGATGATGATCTAAAGCAAGATTTTGCTAAATCAAACACATGCAACTCAATTGTACAAATTAATATATATATATAGACATAGTGTATGTGAGTTTGAATACTCACAAAGCAAATAAGACCAAATGGATGGTGAATTATGTTGAAAAAGAAGGAGATGATGATGATCAAGCTTCAAAAACTCCAAATGCAAACTCTAATCCTCCTTTGATCCTCCAAGACTTAACCTGTGGACACGCGGCCTCTGTGAGCCCACCCCTGTTTCTTGTTTCCGGGGTTTCGGAATTGATTTTCCTTTAGTTTTGAAATCAAAGTTGATTTGAAGAAAAGAAAGAAAAGAAAGGTCGTTGAAAACAGATACAGAGTCGCCACTTGGCCTTTAAGGAACCAAGAAACCTAATTTTGACTCACCCAAATGGATAAAGGGCACCAGTCCTTCATAACCAAAGAACTTGGCTCGGGGTTTTGGTACAAGAGAGGAAGGAGCCTTTACCATGACTAAAACACCCTCAACTCGCCCCGTCCCTCAACGGGCCTCAATTAGCATCCAAATAATCTTCTTATACTATGTTTGGTTTGATAATTAATACTATGATAATATATTACATCACATAAGAATATTGAAATGGAAGATCAAAAGATAAGATATCATTCATAAAATCTAAGCCAAATACCACACAATGCAAAGGTGAAAGATCACACAAACAAACCTACGAAAAATTGTCTAATCACATATCAAGTAATCAAGTTTTCCTAGTCTAGAAGGAGGGACATGAATTGTTCTCAAAACAAATAATCAAGGATATCAAAATATGCTTAGTAAGCTAGTATGATGCATGTTAATCTTTGAGGAAAGAAGATTTCTCAATTCCCGAGACGAATGAGAAAGGAAGATTAGATCAGGGGAAAGCATGAACATGTGATCAAATTCATTCCTTATAATCTTCTTAGATTAGGAGTCACAAAACCCCAAATCTTGCATGGATGCAATGTATGATCCTAAAATGTGCAAAGGTTGTAGTTTGTTTCTGTACATGGACTTTCTAAAGTAGCTTGGGAGTCTAGAGTATGCATGAATGTATGAAGGAAATCATCATAGGATATGTAAAAATGTAGTATGGATTACTTCCTAAGATATGAACTAATTTAAAGTACATATAAGCATCAAATCAAAGGATGGAAGTAAAAGTATACTTGCTGTGAATAGTGGACAAAACAGTGACTTGATCTTTTGGAAGTTGAAAAGTAGGGTTAGAAATATTTTCAATGGATGATTTTTTTATGGAGATCATCTGTATTGTGTCTAGAACACATATTAAAAAGCCAATTGTCAAGAACTGTTACATATTGAGAGAAATCATATAAACAATAGAGGTCACTCAGAAACAGAATCTATATTGTCGACTGAAATGTCAAAAAATCATTAAAAATGAAAGAAAACCATCTAGAGGCCCATATTATACAGAAAGTTTCTTATGACACTGAAGTTTAAGGGAAAAATGAGTTGGGACCACTTGTTTTGGAAAAGTTTTCTGTAAAAAAAGTTGAAAGTCAACCAAGCTTCTGTGACTGAAAAAGTAGAATGTCTGGAAAGAATGTTTGGGTCCAAATGGACGCCTTTCAAGTGTTTCCAAGTCAAACTAAAAATCATGGGTGTTCTCTAATGAGTTAAGAAGGCTTTCCAAGTTGTCTCATGTTAATACTCTAAGTATTGAGTCCTAGAGAAATCTTTGAACTCAGATTGTTCACTATTTGAAGGTTTTGCGAAGAACTATGTTTTTATTCTTTGAAATCAAAATGAGGGGTTTAAGAGGGGTTTTGAAATAGAGGTTTTGAGAGTATACTTTCAGCACTTAAATGGAGATTATGACAACTTGAAATATCAATATTGAACTCATGTCAAGAACTTCCAAGATTGTTGGAGAGCATTATTTTCAATTTTGGAGACAACTTCAAGAATACATAGGAATGTATTGAAGTTGAAATCATCATCTATCAAACATGTTTTTGAGGTCAAGAGCTACTATCCATAAGGATTTACTCACCTCAAACTTCATGGTATCATCTAGATGATGATGGACTAGTAAGTAGACAAAGAAAATTAAAAAAGAAATGAGGTAGGGAGAGATGAAATTTTATATAAACAAGCATATAATAACAATTAATAGATGATAATCAATGTGATTTTGGATTTGTAGTTTGGTGTTTCACTCATAGATATTGAGATTTGGACATGGAAGTAGCTTCCTATCTTAAGAATGCTCAAGAATGGTGATTGGGGGGGGGGGGGTGGGTCTTTGAATGTGAAGTATATGAGATATAATGGAAGAAAACAAGATTAAAGCTCACTTTCTTATAGAAAATCAGTGGGAGAAGCTCCCTTTCTCTTTCTCTCTACAACTTTCTCAAACTTTGCACTTTGCCCCCCTAAAATGGAGAGAAAAGGGGGGTTTACATAGGCCAATTTGGGGTGATTTTGGGATTTAGAAAGTGTTCCCATTGGTCCCAAACATTCTTGAACTAGAAACTACGTCGTTTTGGCTTTCAATTATTCAATTTGGACCCCAAAATAAATTGCAAAAATGGATTCTGCGGGGGTTGAGTGTCACCGCAGCACTGGCCATGTGCCGCCCTGGCAGTGGCCTAGTGCCACCATGGCACTGCTCCTTAGATGCCTAGAAATTTGTATTTACCCCCAGAGGTTCCGGTATTTGTGAAAAGACCCTATTTCGTCCGAAATTCACATAAAATGCGTACGAAATTCAAATTGAGCATGTGATATACCGTTGGAAAGGTAATGGAATCTAATTTTCATAAAAAATAGTTCAGAGATGGTTCACTTTGAAAAGTTTTGCGGTATTCGCGATAAACGTCGATTTAATCGCCTTTTTTTACCTTTGGAAATTCATAATAAATTCATTTTAAATCCAGAAATTATGTGCGATATACCGTTGGAAAGCTATTGACCTCTAGTATCCATGAAAAATATTTGAAAAGTGATACGGCACTCTGGTTCCAAAGTCCACTTTTAGGTAAAATCTGTTAAACCTAGGATTTCTAGGAAGTTCTGGGAACCTCTGGGAGCTCCCGGGAGCTGACGTTTTCATCCGATTTTATTTTAAAACTCATTTTAGTACTTTTCATATGATCTAGAATGATCTTGAAACTTTTTGGAGAATTCAGATGATTTTGGTCAAACCTGGTCAAATCTAGGTCAAATCGGTCAACGGGGACTTTCGGGAAACTTCCGGGACTTCCGAGGGTCTCTGGGAGCTGACGATTTCATCTCATTTTGCTTCAAAACTCATTTTTATTATTTTTTATGACGTAGCATATTTCTAGAACTTTTAGTCTAAATCAGGGAGTTTTTGAGAATTTAAGGGCATTTTGGTCATTCTGAGCATTTTGAGAGATAGAACTAACTTCCAAGAGTCCTTTTGGAGTCTTTTTTTATCATTGTAAACCACCAAGCTATGGGTCTCCTAAATCTGATAGCCAAAAAAATGGGGTGTCTACAGTTTGCCCCTCTTTGGTATGAACTTGCGAGACAACGCATGGCACAAGCGAGTGCCAAAGCTTTAAAGAGACAGATATTTTTGGAGTCTATAGATTTAGGATAAAAGCATTGCAAAAGATGAAAGGATGATGCTGAGGCAAGTGCTGGTCGTGCTTTTCGTGAGCTGCCTATATATCCCAAGGGGAATCAGACCATGACATATTTCGGGGCACAAATGAACAAATCACACATGCACAACAAGACAGGCAGATGATATGCTATGCAATGCGTGGATGTAATATGACTTACGTCATGAGTCCTATAATGCCTAGTGTTCTGATCCTAGTATGAGCTGGTGCTGTGGGGTGTATGCCATTCTGATTGTACTTATGTCATGCTAGTCTTTCCTTGACTTTAATGCAGTGGTAGATCCCGATAAGGATACCAAGGTGTTGAAGATTCGGGGTCTTGGATCAAACTTCTTAATTTCGGCTAGTGTGTTTAGTAAGCGATTGGGATCAGATGTGGGGTCCTTGAGGACGACAAGTAAAGATAACTGACAGATATGGAAGTCCTGGAAATTAGGAGATGCACACCGAAGCCTTAAGACGTCAAGTGATGGACATAAAAGCCCGAGATGACAAGCGACGGACATGGAGGGCCTGTTAATGGACATGGAAGAATGAGAACGATGAACATGACATATTTTGAATGGGAGTAATGATAAACTAATGATGATTAATGGACTGATAATGCACGAATCGAGATGACTAGTAGTCAGTGAACTACTGTGACTGTCATGGGTTGGACCAATGGTTGGACTAACCGTGATTAGAAGAACTAATGTTGTACTAATCGAGATGACGAGTCGATAGTGAACTACTATGACTATTATGGATTGAAGTGATGATGTACCAATCGAGATGATGAGTCCACAATGAACTACTATGATTGTCATGGATTGAACTGATGATGTACGAATCGAGATGACAAGTCAACAGTGAACTACTGTGATTGTCATGGATTGAACTGATGATGTACTAATCGGGATGACGAGTCGATAGTGAACTACTGTGACTGTCATGGATTGGACCAACGGTTGGAATAACCGTGATCAAAAGAATTGACGATGTACGAGTCGAGATGACGAGTTCACAGTGAACTACTGTGACTATCATGGATTGGACTAACGATGTACTAATCAAGATGACGAGTTGACAGTGAACTACTGTGACTGTCATGAATTGGACCAATTGTTGGACTAATCGTGATCAAAAGAACTGACGATGTACGGATCGAGATGATGAGTTGACAGTGAGCTACTGTGACAGTCATGGATTGGACAAACGGTTGGAATAACCGTGATCAAAAGAATTGACGATGTACGAGTTGAGATGATGAGTCGACAGTGAACTACTGTGACTATCATGGATTGGACTAACAATGTACTAATCAAGATGACGAGTTGACAGTGAACTACCGTGACTGTCATGGATTGGACCAATGGTTGGATTAACTGTGATCAAAAGAACTGACGATGTACGAATCGATACAATTACTGGAGATTAAACTGAATCTGTTGGGGATGAAATGACTCTTTCTGGGATCTCTCTTTGATTGTTTTTCTTTACCGGGAACCAGGATCCAAATCCGAATCTTTCACAGTTGATCAAATCTCGCAATGGTCGGACCGAAGAGCCGGTTAGGGCCTTCGAGAGCTAATTCTTTTCTTGACTCTCTGAGAATCTCTCTTTCAATTCTTAAACTAGAACCAAGATTCCATCTCTGAATCTCTAACGGTTGATCAAATCTTCTGACTGAGAACCAGGATCCATCTCTGAATCTCTCGTGGTTGATCAAATTTTACAATGCCTAATCCAAAAGAGCCTGTTAGGGCCTTCGGAAGCAGATTCTTTTCTGGACTATCTGGGAATCTCTCTTTCAATTCTTGACCTAGAACCAAGATCCCTTCTCTGAATCTCTGACGGTTGATCAAATCTTTTGCCGAAAACTAGGACCCATCTCTGAATCTCTCACGGTTGATCAAATTTTGCAATGCCTAATCCAAAAGAGTCGGTTAGGGCCTTTGGGAGCTTATTCTTTTCTGGACTCTCTGAGAATCAGAACCAAGATTCTGTCTTCGAATCTCTCACGGTTGATCAAATCTTCTGACCGAGAATTAGGACCCATCTTTGAATCTCTCACGGTTGATCAAACCTTCTAACCGAGAACCAGGACCTATATCTGAATCTCTCGCGGTTGATCAAATCTTAACGATGCTCCTTGACTTTTCAATGATGCTTTTCAACTCTTCTAATGCTCCTCAACACATTTGATGCTCCTTCAACAATGCTCCTCAACACATCTGATGCTCCTCAACTCTTCAACGATGCTCCTTAACACATCTGACGCTCCTCTTCGATAATACTCCTCAACACTTTCGATGTTCCTCGATGTTACTCAACTTTTCAACTATGATTCTCAACTCTCCTAATATTCCTCAATGCTCTAACAATGCTTCTCAACTCTCTTGATGTTCCTCGATGCTCCTCTAATCTCTGGCCTCTAAAACACCCTCACAAAAACATCTCATTAGCAAACCTGGACTATGAGCCCTAAAACACCTCAACAACACATCTCATCAACACATCTAGACTCTGGGCCATAAAACACCTCAACAACGCATCTTATTGACACTCCTTATCAACACATCTGGACTCTAAATAGATCGATAATAATTTCTTGGTATTGGCGATATTTTCTCTAATCAGCCACCTTAAGAAACAACTATCGATTTATAGTTTGCAACCACTTATGAGTTTATGCCACTCATACTTGGGACACTTCACATGTTGCGACCTTGATTAGTGCAGTAATGGTGTTTGGTACTTCTGCTTGTATCCACATTTTTATAATTTGGGAATCATCTTAAACCCACATATTTGAGACTATGAGGATGAATGGACTTAACAGGAATGACGATGACAAGAAAAGTTGGGTTAGTTTACATGAAACCTCCATCTTTGACACACTTATAATTAGATTACAACTGACTCAAACAAAGAAAGATTGACTCAGACATGGAATTCTTAAATTGCCATGATCCAATGTGCCTCTGTCATAAATGACGTACCACTCATCTTTTATGTTTACTCCTCATCTTAGTATGATAGTACTTTGCTGATAAATCTGGTTTTTGAAAGTTCCACCCTATTGATCTAATCAATCCTTTGATTCTCCCAAGATGTGCTTAGAATTAGTGCCTTAGCTTATAGAATAAAAGATACTCTATTTCAATATTTTTCAAAATAACTTGGTGACTTGAGAACTTGCCCTTGGTGTAAAGGGATTGCCCCTAATTTAAGGTGTAGGAAGTGGAATTCATAGGCAAATGAGGTGGGTGACTGAAGTTTGCTCCTAGTTTGGATGATGGCTTATTGGAGGTTGTAGACACCCCATTTTGTCGGCTATCAGATTTAGGAGACCTATAGCTTGGTGGTTCATAATGATTGAAAAGACTCAAAAGGACTCCTAGAAGTTGGTTCTATTTCTCAAAATGCTCAGAATGACCAAAATGCCCCTGAAAGCCCAAAAGCTCCCAGATTTTGACCAAAAGTTCTGGAAACATGCTATGTCATAAGAAAAATGATAAAATGAGTTTTTAAGTCAGTTCCCAGAGACCCCCGGAAGACCCGGAAGTTCCCGAAAAGTCCCCGTTGACCGGTTTGACCAAGGTTTGACCAGGTTGGACCAAGGTTTGACCAAGTTTGACCAAAATCGTCCAAATTCGCCAGAATCATTCTAGATCATGTGGAAAGTATTAAAACAAATTTTAAAATAAAATCGAGCAAAAACGTCAGCTCCTGGGAGCTCCCAGAGGTTTCCAGAACTTTTCGGGAATCCCAAGTTTGACCAATTTGACCAAAATTTGACTTTAGAGCCAGAGCACCGTATTATTTTTCAAATATTTTTCATGGATACTAGAGGTCAATAGCTTTCTAACGGTATATCGCTGACAAGCGGGGGTATTTGTAAAATACAACCGCGCTAAAAGAGGAAAATGTATTGATTTAATTTACAATTCCTTCATTTATTTGCAATTTGAATTACAACGCCAGTTTGTATACAATTTGATTAATCTATGATAAGTTGTGTGTTTTAGGTGAAATTTGTGCAGATTACAGTTGCTGTGTGAAGAGCTGAAAGATAATGATAAAAGGAAGTGCAGAATTCTAATGAAGACAATGAAAAGCTGAAATACATGGTTCGATCGATTGAAGAACATTCGATCGCTCGAAGGTTCGATCGATCGAAGGAGTTCAAGCGCTCGAAGACTCAAAAGTTCAATCGATCGAATACTGTTCGATCAATCGAACATGCCTTTTATAAGATTTTACGCGCATGCAGCAGAAGCGGGTTTTTAACCCTAGCATTAGGTCTTTGCTATATATATTCGTATTGTAAATGTCCAGAACGACGCCCACATTGCTTTTATCAGTTTTTAGAGAGAGAGAGATAGAGAGTTTACATGTTTTTGTAGGTTTACAAGCTTGGATATTGTTTTTGGATTGGTTCTTCTTAAGTTTAATCAAAGTTTGCGGTTCCAGGTTCTGTTATTTTAGGTTATTTACATTCTGCTTTGTTATTCTCGTAGTATAATCTGTTAAGAGCATAAACTCGCATGTTAGATCGTGTTAAACCATTAGTTTTCATAGATTTGATAAAAAAATCTCTACCAAACACACCCTTAATGCACATTCAAGTTAAAAACAACACTGTGACGCTCTAGACGATGTCTGAGTAGTCCCCAGGTTGGGAGATCACGATGAAACCGTGATCTCAGGCCTCTGCCATGCAGCAGAATAATTCCTGTGTTCGATCGATCGAAGTTGTTCAATCGATCGGAATAGAGACATGGTCGAGCGATCGAAGTTAGTTCGATCGATCGAAAGAAGAAGATGTTCGATCGATAGAAAGCGCGTCGATCGATCGAATACCCTTTTTCTTGCGGACATTCTATACATTATTTCTAGACTTTCTGTTTTACTGGATTGTTATCAAATTGTCCCAAAACGCTCAGTTTGTCAAAACAGTCTGTGAACTTTAAGCCTTTAGGCATTTTTCTTCAATATATTTTGCAAACCACCCTCAATTCTAATACAATTGTAGGTGAGAGTCTGAACTATTGTTTTAAACTGCTTTTGTGTATTTAAAACTTAATTGTGATGATATGGTCCCGGCCATGAAAGGACTATAGATTCTTTATCCTAAGAGAAATGCGGAATATTGTAGAAAGTGTACTCCATTGAGCTTCAATGTAATTGCATGGTAGATGGCTAGGTCGCGGTGAATTCGTGTAATCCCAACATTCCTTTTTAATTAAGAAAAACACATTTTAAATCATTGCTTTAGTTAATTAGTTAGTAATTAGTTAATATAGTTTAATTGCTTTACTCTTAGTAGTTGTTAAACCGTGGAACTTTGTGTTCTACACTCCTTTAAAATATTGAATTTTATTTTCTGGTTTGAGATTAATCTAAGTAAGTAGTTTACCACCTTCCCTGTGGGATCGACCTGGACTTAACCAGACTACTTCTTGCACGATTACCTACACTTGGGTATAGCACACAAGCGCACACAGAAAACTTCTCGTGTCAAGTTTTTGGCACCGTTGCCGGGGAAGGCAACAAGCTAACGCTTCGATTACCTCAATCTTTCCTTATCTTTTTCTGTTTTTCTTTTTTCTTTTGTTCTTTAAAAAAAAAATTTCTTAAGGTCTTTCCCTTTATGTCCGATAATTCCATCAAAGGAATTTACAGAAACCCGTTCTATTTATCCAATTCATCCAGTTCTATTAACCCCATAGTTACACCGATCGATTCAATGGCTGATAATCAAAGTGAAAATAGTGATAATGTAGTTATACCAATCGACGATTCATTGCATCCTTTGTGTGACCTCATGACACCTGAACATGCGCCTACGCCATCTTGTATTCTCATTCCACCTCATGCAGGCGACTTCCAATTTCGCAATGGAATGATTCAACTCCTTCCTACTTTTCATGGAATGGAGAGCGAGAAGGCGTATCTACATGTCAAGGACTTTGAGGATGTTTGTAAAACTTTCTCACAGAACTGTCCTGTTGACGTGACACTTCTAATGCTATTTCCTTTCACTCTAAAGGATAAAGCAAAAGCGTGGTTACTCACCTTGAAGCTAAACTCCATCTACACCTGGCATGCGATGAACACTGCTTTCCTGAAGAAATTCTTTCCACCTCGCATGACCACTAAGCTTAAACGATAAATAAATTCTTACAAACAAAGGAGCAATGAAACATTCACCCAAACTTGGGAACGTTTCAAGGATTTGCTACTCTCATGCCCACATCACGGGTACGAGAAATGGCGAACCATCAGCTACTTTTACGAAGGATTAAACGGTAAAACCAAGAAATTGGTCGAGACCATGAGTTCAGGGCCATTTCTTTGCAAAAACACAGAGGAAGCTAAAGCTCATTTTGAGTGGTTAGCTGAACATGCCATGAGTGGTCGAATTTGGAGGATGTCCCACGCTCACAGATCTCCTGTGTAGAAGAGAAAAGTTTATACCAACTTAAAAGTGAGGACCATCTGATGAGTAAGTATGAAGAGCTAGCGAAGAAAATAGAAGAATTGGGAATGAAGGGAGAGAGTTCTAGGCAATTTTTGCCTGAAGAACCATGCGGCACATGCAACATGCTGGGACACTTTACTCAATACTGTCCCAATGTGCCGTATTTTCAAGAACAACCCGCCATGGAAATGAATGCCATGCAAGGGTATAGGGGGGCGGGGAATTCCTACAACAACTACAATTCACAAAATAATAACAATAGATGGAATCACCCCGGGTTCGATTGGAAAAACAATGTTGGGACCCAAAACCAATTTCAACAACAACAGCCCTACAATAACAATAATCAATATCAAGGGCAATACAACAGGCAGTCCCAGCCATTCTAGCAAAATAGAGCACATAACTACAATAACGCTCAACCCTCACATAATCAACAAGCAAATGTCTATGTGCCACCTCACGAGAAGGTGCAAGAGGAAGATCCACTCTCTAATGCGAATTTAACACAACAGTTAATTCAAATGATGAGCAAAATGTCCGCAACATTAGAGAGGATGGATGCACGATAAGAGGGTTCTAGTGGCACATTTCCCGCTCAACCACTTCCAAACCCTAAGGGATACAACAATGGCCCTCCTAATCATGAACAGGCAAAAACCGTAACGACTTTGAGAAGCAGCAAAGTCATAGGAAAAAACATGCCTCATTCTACTCCCGAGGAGTATGAAGAGGAGGAAGTGGTGATTAGGAGCAAACCATCTACTCAAGTAGAAGAGTCGTCCACTAATGACAAACCATTAGAACCAAATAAGGACGCTTCTAAAGAAGTAGAAGAAGTGGAGAGAAGGCCTGGAAAGGAGCCTGTCATTGACGAATTACCTAAATGGCCTTTCCCTATGCCTTACCCTCAAAGGCTTAAGAAACCCCAGAACAAGGCAAAGAATCAGGAGTTCTTGGAGTTGTTCAAATAAGTTAAAATCAATCTCCCACTCTTGGATGGAATCAAACAAGTGCCAGCCTATGTTAAGTATCTAAAAGACTTATGCATGGTCAAAAGGAGGCAAAGTGTAAAGAAACATGCCTCTGTCGCTTGCCAAGCAAGTGCAATCATTCAAAATGAATTGCCTCCAAAGTTAAAAGACCCTGGCACCCCAACTATCTCCTGTAGAATTGGGAATCAAAGGATAGACAACGCACTCCTTGATTTAGGAGCAAGCGTAAACCTGCTGCCATACTCAGTATATAAACAATTAGGGTTGGGTGAACTCAAACCCACCCGAGTTGCATTGCAATTGGCAGACAGGTCAGTCAAATACCCTAGAGGAATATTGGAAGACATTCTGGTACAGATAGACACTTTTGTCTTCCCGATCGATTTTGTGATTTTAGATACTAAACCGGTGTCTAACCCATGCTCACAATCCCGGTGATTTTTGGACGTCCATTCCTCAACACCATCGATTCCACAATCAAAATAAGAAGTGGAATTATGACCATCGTATTCGGGAACATTACGCTAAATGTCTAGATTTTTTCAAATCCCCAACCTGAAGATACGAGGATGAAGAAGAAGTTAACTTCATTGAAACGGCCATCGAAGAAGAGGCTGATTTTGTAGATTACAAAGATCCTTTGAAGGTAGTTGTGTCACAAATCGACGCCACTTATCAATCTAATGATTCTACTCCATTGGACACTGCCCTAAATAATGCCTGCCTCATGCTGGAAACAAAAGAGGAAGATAGAGCTGAATGCATGTGGGTCACACCATATGAACCCTTACCTCCAAAAATGAAGTTAACTATGCCTTCGAACTTTCAGTTTCCCGATCTAGAATTAAAGGAGCTTCCAAAAGAGCTCAAATACGCTTTTCTGGGGACTAAATAGACTTATCCTGTTATAATCTCAGCTACTTTGAATTCTGAACAAGAGGATAAGTTAATTCAAATGCTCAAACTGCATAAGGGAGCATTGGGATGGACTATTGCCGACCTCAAAGGCATAAGCCCATCTATTTTCACCCATAAGATTTATCTGGAGGAAGACGCTAAACCATCGCGACAAATGCAGAGGCGTCTGAATCCTAATAATCAAGAAGTAGTGAAAAAAGAAGTCTTAAAACTTCTAGACATTGGGATAATATACCCTATCTCTGACAGCTCTTGGGATAGCCCAACTCAGATGGTGCCCAAAAAGGCTGGTATAATAGTTATCTTAAACAAAGACGGCGAACTAGTACCAACACGTGTCCCTACTGGATGGCGGATGTGTATTAACTACTGAAAGTTAAATACTGTGACCCGGAAAGACCATTTTCCATTGCCATTCATGGATCAAATGCTAGAAAGAGTGGCGGGTCACAAATTTTATTGCTTCTTGGACGGATATAGTGGCTATAACCAAATAGAAATTGCTCTTGAAGATCAGGAGAAAATGACTTTCACTTGTCCGTTCGGCACATTCGCTTACCGCTGTATGCCTTTTGGCTTATGCAATGCACCTGCTACCTTTCAGCGGTGCATGTTAAGCATATTCAGTGATATGGTTGAACAGACACTCGAGGTCTTTATGGACGACTTCTCGGTGTTTGGCCATAGTTTTGATAACTGCCTAGAAAACCTTGAAAAAGTGTTAGCGAGGTGCGAGGACAAACACCTAGTATTAAACTGGTAAAAGTGTCACTTCATGGTAACCAAGGGAATTGTCCTCGGCCACATTATCTCTGATAAAGGTATCCAAGTGGATAAAGCAAAAATAGATATAATTGCAAATCTACCTGTCCCTCGTACAGTCCGAGACATCCGCTTTTTTCTGGGACATGCTGGATTCTATTGACGCTTTATCAAAAATTTTAGTGCAATCTCCCGACCACTGTGCCAACTCTTAGTGAAAGATGCACCTTTCGAATGGTCGAAAAACTGTCAAATATCTTTTGATGCACTAAAAAATCACCTTACTTCCGCACTGATAATGCAGGCACCCGACTGGGGTTTGCCATTCGAACTAATGTGCGATGCTAGTGACTACGCCATTGGTGCAGTCCTAGGACAGAGGAAGGACGACAAGCCTTATGTTATATACTATGCCAGTTGAACACTCAAAAAAACCCAAATGAACTATACAACTACTAAAAAAGAGCTACAGGCAATAGTCTTCGTGTTTGAAAAATTCAGGTCTTATCTGATAGGGTCCCCAATAGTCTGTTTTACAGACCACTCGGCCCTCAAGTACCTGTTATCTAAGAAAGATGCGAAATAGAGGCTCATCCGCTAGATACTTCTACTCTAGGAATTTGATATCACTATCAAGGATAAAAGGGAGTAGAGAATGTGGTTGCTGACCACTTATCTCGGTTAACATTTACTGACAATACTAAGCCCATACCAATCAAAAATGAATTCCCAGGCGAACAAATTATGGCAGTCTTGGGTTTACCCTGGTATGCAGATATAGAAAACTACCTGGCCGCAGAAGAAACTCCTAGACACTACTCAAATCAAGACAGGAAGCGGTTCCTCTCATTTGCACGCCATTTCTTTTTCGATGACCCTTATTTATTCAAGTATTGTGCTGATCAGGTCATTAGGCGCTGCGTCCCTAATATAACCGTAATTCTAGCCTCATGCCACTCTGAAGCTTGTGGTGGCCATTTTTCTTTCCAAAAGACCGCATAAGAAGTCCTACACAGCGGATTTTATTGGCCCACCATATTTAAGGACGCCTATTCTTTTTGTAAATCGTGCCAATGCTGTCAAAAGCTAGGTACCATTTCAAAAAGAAATTCTATGCCCTTATCTCCCATCATCACAATTGAAATATTCGATTGTTGGGGTATAGACTTCATGGGCCCATTTCCTAAATCTAATAACTGTGAATACATACTCCTAGCTGTGGAGTACGTATCAAAATGGGTAGAAGCGATACCGATGAAATGCAATGACCATAAAATGGTAATGTCCTTTCTTAAGGAAAATATCTTATCGCGTTTCTAAACCCCGAAAGCCTTAATAAGTGACCAAGGCAAGCATTTCTGCAATAGGCCCTTGGAATCACTACTTAAGAAATACGGGGTACACCGTAAGATCGCTCTAGCCTACCACCCACAAACAAATGGCCAGGCGGAGTTGGCTAACCTTGAAATCAAGTATATACTAGAAAAGACGGTTAGCCTCAACAAAAAAGACTGGGCCTACAAACTGACTGATGCTTTATGGGCATACCGCACGGCCTTTAAGACAAATCTGGGAATGTCTCCATATAGGCTAGTGTATGGTAAGGCATGTCACCTCCCCGTCGAAATAGAGTACAAAGCATATTGGGCGACTCGCTCACTAAACTTTGACATTAAAGAGGGAGGTCATCTCCAGAAACTCCAGTTGGCTGAACTGGAAGAAATTCATCGAGATGCATACGACAATGCCAAACTCCACAAGGAAAGGTTAAAGGCGCACCATGACAGAACAATCTTTCAAAAATCTTTTGAGCCAGGGCAAAAAGTTTTATTATATGATTCACGCCTTCATCTCTTCCCAGGAAAACTCCGATCTCGGTCGACAGGACCCTTCAGAGTTAAATCTGTCTTTCCACATGGGGCTGTTGAGTTATTTAACCCTCAGAACGATGGAAGTTTCAAGGTCAATGGCCAAAGGTTAAAACCGTTCTTATAGGATTTCTAACCCGAGGTCAAGCACATCCAACTGGATGAGCCCGACTGTTGCTCAAACTAAAATGCTCAAGTGTGTTCTCCCAATGTTGTTGTACTCTTTCTTTTACTGCATTTCATTTTGTTTTATCTTTTTCTGCCTTTTTGAGTGTAATCTTGATCATAATCTGCTATTCCAATTTTATCTCGTGCAGGCTATTCACCATGAGAGATGACAATGTTCACTCGATAGGGTCATGGGCTGATTCAGAATATCATAACCCACCGTGGACTACTGATGAAATGGCACTCTGCTTATCTCTATACCAAGGGCCAGGAGCTGACGACATCGTTGATTTAACCCATGGATACATCTTATACGATCCTGCTCTCCTCCAGATCAATCCATTTACGCACATGGAACTCCCTGAAGAGGAGGGAGAACCAGAGGGATATGCTGTGTGGGAGGTTGATGACGCCCTCATGGAACAGTGGGAAAATGACTCAATGTGGGAGCCATGGGACAAAGAGGACTTACAGGATGTGGTGCCAGAACGCCATAATGTTGTATTCACATATGTTGACGACTTCCTGGTCATCCAAGTGGTTCCCTATATTTATGTCCATTTGAGCTATTTGTTGTTCCGGCTTCAATGCCCTCTACCTGCTAGTGCACATGGGGATATCAGGCCAATAGTGAGGTTAATTCTGGGTCATATTCCTTTAGTTTTCCTTTCCTATTGCTTTATTTAATTCTTCCTGTTTGTTCTTTATGTGCTCTAGTTAATTTATTTTCTTCATTTTCTTTCATTTTCCCTTTGTCAGGAATATCACTATGAATCCACCAGTTCTACCGTTGTACCTTCCACATCAACTATTTCATGGATATGGACCATACATAAGGTCCTCGGGAACTCCGCCACAAGAGGAACATCCAATGCAAAATTACACTCCGTTATCCTTGTCTCTATCTGGATCACCTGTTGTCGGTGGCATTAATTCCTTAGAGAGTTCAGACTTTCTCGATGATGTCTTCGCTGCTTTCCGCTTGTTCTGGAAACGGAAATCATCAAGTTCAGACACTACATTTGAAGTTCCGGCAACGAAGGAGGTTGTGGAAGATGAGATCTTTCTGCTTGAAGAATAGTGTTTCACTCCAATTGTTTGTTGTCATTTCATATTTTTTTTCATCAATTGGAGTGTATTCTTGGACAAAGTTTTGTTAATTCACGGTTTATTTTAGTTTTTCGTTTTCAATAAGGTTTTAACGACCATGTTGGGGGCATTAATATTGCAAGAGGATGCTATTTTAAGGATTTATTTATATAAATTTGCAATTTTTTACTATGAGGATGATGTTTTTGGCTTACATGTTCTGTCAATACACTATTTTATCACTATTCTGTATGTCCAGACCAGTGTTGGTTAGTTGGGGGTGTTTAATTTCTCAAATTAGGGATATTGTAGAATTTTTTTGCTCGATCGATCGAACGTATTTCGATCGATCGAGAATATCGGAATCCCGAGCGCTTGAGGAGGGCTCAATCGATCGAATCTTCGATCGATCAAAACACTTCGAGCGATCGAATCCTATTTTTAAATGAAGCATCGTTTAGAATTTTCATCAGTCGCTCTATCTCTCTCCTAATCTCAAGCGATCGACGACAGAAGAAGCTCCCATGATTTTGGCCTCCCCACTTTAAACCACATCATTTAAGGAGCTCCTGGTCTCCCTGATCATCATCCTCATCACTGTCATCCTCACTCGGTGCGTCTCTCGAGGTGTGACCCCGAGAACCCCCTCATTTTTCTTTCCATTTCATATTTGTATGGGGATGCCCCCCTTTGGTTATTGAACTCCTTTTCTTAGTTTTCTTATTGTATTAGTTGTTTTTGGGCTCTTCCCGTTCTCAATCGTTGATACTGCCATTTCGCTGTGTTCGATCGATCGAACTCATCATCCGTTCGATCGATCGAACATTCTCGAGCGATCAAACTTGCAATATTCTCAATCGATCGAACTGGACTCGATCGATTGAAGTGTGACAGTTTCATTTCTTTTTCTGGTTTCCCTATTTTTAATGTTTCTTTGTTTCTCTCTTCTATTGCAGGGCTAAACAATGAACCCTATCACTGGGTATCATAAAACCAAGCCATTTGACCTAGCCATACCCGACCCTATACGCGAGTATGGATTCAGAAACAACGAAGACCGGGTATGATTCACCAGATATTTCCAGTCGCGCAAGGTCATGCTTGAGCGACCCCTCGAGATGGCATGGCTGGCTACTCCGTGATATCTTGCACGGATACCCGCCATGCCATAGTGGTACATGCTCTTCTCCTAGCCTAAGCTCGTTAATCTATCCTGGATTCGGGAGGCGTGTGCTACGATTATCAGGGATCCGGTTGCTCCGTTCACTCTCCGCTCTTTCTTCCGTGGCCGGGAGATCATTTTTAGTCCGGCCACCGTCTCTGTTGCTATTGGGGTACCCGAGGTACCTGATTGTGTTTGTCCGCATCACCCCAACATACCGCTGCTCTCCCCGACCATTATTATCAGAGAGATCACTGGGGGTGCTCTTCCGAGCTGGGATGGCGAGGCTCTTATTCCTGATGTTTTCCTTATAGATAATTATCATATACTATACCTCACCCTCAGTAATTGCCTCTTAGTGACATCGTATCGAGAGAAGATTGTAGCATGGTATGCCCGAGTTTTATATGCGATTAGGACACGGCAGCCTGTCTGTCTGCCTCGCCTCTACATTGATTTCATGCGGCACCCCACTCGCTACATTCAGGCCAAGAACCACCCGAAGGGTGCTTGGGCCATTCACAAGGTTATTGAGTAGGTGGGGTTACTTCCTTTTGGCGGCTGATATGACTGCTCAGTCTCGCAGCCGTTTTGGCAAGACTGCTTCCCGCTGGTCAGAGGCACAAAAGAGAAAGAGGCGGGGCAAAGGCAAGGTGAAAGTAGGAGAGAAGAGGAGGAGAGGAGGAGGCACCAATACTAAGGGTACTGCTTCTGGGACGCCCACTGAGGCTGAGGAGCATGATTCTGAGGAGGAGATAGATCCGGTGGAGGAGGTTGCCCGATTTGAGTTGAGACAGCGGTCTCAGGCTCCCGCCCAGGGAGAGTCTTCTTCTGTGCCTCTCCTGTCTATTCATGCGTTATTATTAGAGGAGAGAGAGGCCCGGATTAGACTCGAGGGCAAGGTTGAGCAGATGATGACTTTGCTGGAGGCGATCCTGATCCAGATTAGCGTCAATCAGTCGGTCCACGCAGCCGCTGCACCACCCCCCACTGGTCCTTCTTCTTCAGCTCCTCCAGTTGATCCTTCTGCGCCATCTACATCGGCAGCACAATCTATTACAGATCCTCCTGCTTCTGTACTACCTTCCGATCCATCCATATCGGCGACACCACCTGCTGCGGAGATACCACTTCCACCTCCTCCTGTCGTGCTTAACCCATCCTTATCTACACTAGACGCCACGATTGCGAGTGATCCGGTGACAGCTACGACTATTGCCGAGAGTGGCGATGGGGATGCTCCTGATGTGTTCATTGAGATATTATCGGATGTCGCCGATGATGTTTAGTTTCTCCTAGATCCGTGTTGTTGGTTGTCTTTGGTTATTTGGTTATTTAGATATTTTGGACAGTATGGTTGTATTTGGATAATATTGGTGGTTGGTTGGATAGTTTGGATTTTAGTTTGTATGACGTATTTTATCACTGTTATGTTTGTTCACTTTACTATATTTCCAGTGATTAGTTCTATTTTATGTTTGGATCTGATGCTTTATATTCTATATCTTCTTGATCTTTGCTGCTTGGAGTTTGTATGCTTTCTGTACCAGTTATTACATTTGCGATTCTTACCATGAAATATCAGGTGATATCTCTCTATCTATTTTTGAAAATCACCTGCTGAGGACATTGTGATTTTCAGTTGGGGGTGGGATATAGATAGATAATCACCTGTGCATTTTGTTACTTAGCAATCTGGACCACTCTATCTATTGCTTATGTCATACAATCTCCATTCGAAGTTAGAATTAATCAATAAAAAAAAATAGTACGTTTTTGAATTAAATTGGTAGAATAATTTTGAATTTTCACCTCTATTAAGCTATTATCAAGCAATGACACAACCATTTTGTTCTCATCTTTTTATGAATTAAGTTCACACGTTTTTCTAGTTTCTCTAGGATGAAAGCATATGTTGATCATTCTTGTATCCAAATCTATTGCACGTATTAATAGCTATGCAAAAAACTTGAAATAAGAGTTAATACGACTTTTGTGCTTTAAAGAATGAAGTAGTGAAAACTAGTTACCTAAGAGTTTTTTAATCCAATCTTCAATTCTGAGGGAATTATCACATTAAAATTCGAATTGCTTTTCTTGAATATGCCGATTAAATTCGTTGAATAGTCTCTGATTCTTTATCTTGGCTGCTTATTAGAGGAGAACATTCAGGATTTACCAACTAAACTCAATGAGCATTGACGTGTAAAAATTAAGAAGTTGGGAAAATGAGTTAAGCCATCGTATTTGCTCCTTACCTTCTCCATGAACCTATATCGACATCTCTGAATATGTGTTGTTCTTAATCCCATACCTAGTAAATAATGCCGAATCCATTATAAAATTCTAAATCCTTAACTTTATACCTTGACCTCAATATACCCCAATTGCACACCCAATGTGATTAAATTGTTGAAGTATGAGGAGGGAATAGTGGTGAGAAGGGCTGCATATATACAGAAGTTAAAAAAATGAGGAAAATAAGAAGAAGAAGAAAAAAATGGTTGGAATTAAGTAAAGGAGAAATTATTAAACTAAATCACATGAAGATGTGCAATTTCTTACCCTCTAATTTCTACCCTATTAAATAAAAACCGAAAAGTCAAAGCCTTAATGATTCTCAACAACTTAGTTTAAACATGAAAGTGAAATTTGAGTTATCCACGGTATTTCGCTCCTCTAGTAAGTAGTATTCCTCTCATGAGACTATACACTCTAAATGTTCGTCTTCTATAGAGTCAAGTGTGAAAGCATTAGTATCCGAAAAATCATTCCTATCAAATCTTTCATACCATGTAAGATCATTATTAGCCAAGTTTCTGTGGGATGTTCATTTTTTAGTATAATAACTATGTGAGGATTGAGTTGAAACTACTAGTTCTGAGAGTATGATTGTTTAAACAACTCTAAATAAAGTTTATGTATAGCTGTTAATTTCACACACACACGGATACATGGATGTGACGCTTATGTTATTTTTATCTTGGTGACATGAGGAACATGTGCATTTCTTTCATGGTTTGAATGAGGATGAGATGTTTTGTAGAGCTAAATCAATAGTTGAATGAAAGGGGAATGTTTAAAAGTTATTCTATATCTTTTTGAGCTTAAAATCAGAGAATTTTGTGGGTATATTCATTGCAAACCCTCACGAGGCAACACTCGTCCACTAGGGGGAACCTAGGGGTTTAACGGCTTGTTGCATTTGCTAAATGCAACTGTGATTCTTGCGAAAGTGAGTTAGATAGTTTTCTTTCTTGTTATTTTAGTTTAGCTAATCTGGTTTTAGTTACTTTAGTTTTTCTGTTATAGCTATAGTTTAGCTTGTTTTTTATTTTCGCTCTATTGCTAGGGACTAGCAATTCGCTAGTTGGGGGTTGTGACAAGCGGGGGTATTTGTAAAATACAATCGCGGTAAAAGAGGAAAATGTATTGATTTAGTTTACAATTCCTTCATTTATCTGCAATTTGAATTACAATGCCAGTTTGTATACAATTTGATTAATCTATGATAAGTTGTGTGTTTTAGCTGAAATTTGTGCAGATTACAGTTACTGTGTGAAGAGCTGAAAGATAATAATAAAAGGAAGTGCTGAATTCTAATGAAGACAATGAAAAACTGAAATACAGGGATCGAATCGATCGATTGAAGAACATTCGATCGCTCGAAGGTTCGATCGATCGAAGGAGTTCAAGCGCTCGAAGACTCAAAAGTTCAATCGATCGAATACTGTTCGATCGATCGAACATGCCTTTTATCAGATTTTATGCGCATGCAGCAGAAGCGGGTTTTTAACCCTAGCATTAGGTCTTTGCTATATATATTCGTATTGTGAACGTCCAGAACGACGCCCACATTGCTTTTATCAGTTTTTAGAGAGAGAGAGAGAGAGATAGAGAGTTTACATGTTTTTGTAGGTTTACAAGCTTGGATATTGTTTTTGGATTGGTTCCTCTTAAGTTTAATCAAAGTTTGCGGTTCCAGGTTATGTTATTTTAGGTTATTTACATTCTTCTTTGTTATTCTCATAGTATAATCTATTAAGAGCATAAACTCGCATGTTAGATCGTGTTAAACCATTAGTTTTCATAGTTTTGATAAAAAAATCTCTACCAAACACACCCTTAATGCATATTCAAGTTAAAAACAACACTGTGACACTCCAGACGATGTCTGAGTAGTCCCCAGGTTGGGAGATCACGATGAAACCGTGATCTCAGGCCTCTGCCATGCAGCAGAATAATTCCTGTGTTCGATCGATCGAAGTTGTTTGATCGATCGGAACAGAGACATGGTCGAGCGATCGAAGTTAGTTTGATCGATCGAAAAAAGAAGATGTTCAATCGATCGAAAGTGCGTCGATCGATCGAATACCCTTTTTCTTGAGGACATTCTATACAATATTCCTAGACTTTCTGTTTTACTGGATTGTTATCAAATTGTCCCAAAACGCTCAGTTTGTCAAAACAGTCTGTGAACTTTAAGTCTTGAGGCATTTTTCTTCAATACATTTTGCGAACCACCCTCAATGCTAATACCATTGTAGGTGAGAGTCTAAACTATTATTTTAAACTGCTTTTGTGTATTTCAAACTTAATTGTGATGATATGGTCCCGGCCATGAAAGGACTATAGATTCTTTATCCTAAGAGAAATACAGAATACTGTAGAAAGTGTACTCTATTGAGCTTCAATGTAATTGCATGGTAGATGGCTAGGTCGCGGTGAATTTGTGTAATCCTAACATTCCTTTTTAATTAAGGAAACACATTTTAAATCATTGCTTTAGTTAATTAGTTAGTAATTAGTTAATATAGTTTTATTGTTTTACTCTTAGTAGTTGTTAAACCGTGGAACTTTGTGTTCTACACTCCTTTAAAATATTGAATTTTATTTTCTGGTTTGAGATTAATCTAAGTAAGTAGTTTACCACCTTCCCTGTGGGATCGACCTGGACTTAACCAAACTACTACTTGCACGATTACCTACACTTGGGTATTGCACACAAGCGCACACAGAAAAATTCTCATGTCAATCGCACATAATTTTCGGATGTAAACAAGTTTGTTATGAATTTCCAAAGGCGACAAAGGTGATCAAATCGGCTTTTATCGCAAATACCGCAAAACTTTTCAAAGTGATCTATCTCTGAACTATTTTTTTTTATGTAAAATAGACTTCATTACCTTTCCAATGGTATATCACAACCTCAATTTGGAGTTCGTATGCGTTTTCTGTAAATTTCGAACGAAATAGGGCCTTTTTGCGAATACCGGAACCTCTGGGGGCCTAAACGTAATTTTCTGGGCGTCTGAGGAGCAGTGCTGCCGTGACACTGGCCCAGTGCCGCCACAGCACTTAACTCTCGCAGAGTCTATTTTTGTAATTTTTTTGGGGGTCCAATTTGATTAATTGAAAGCCAAAACGACATAGTTTTGTGTTCACAGTTGTTTGGGACCAATGGGAGTACTTCTAAAATCCCAAAAACCACCCCAAATTGACCTATTTAAACCCCCCATTGCTCTTCATTTTGGGGGGACCAAGTGCGAAGCTTGAAAAGTTATAGAGAAGAAGAGAGATAGAGATAGGTTTAGAAGAGAGAAATGGAGTTTCTCCCATTGATTTTCCATAAGAAAAGTGAGTTTTAATCTTGTTTTCTTCCATTATCCTTCTATATACTTCACATTCAAAGTCCACTCCAACCCTTATTCTTGAGCATTCATGAGATATGAAGCTACTTCCATGTCCAAATGTCAAAATCTATGAGTGAAACACCAAGCTACAAGTCCAAAATTACATTGATTATCATCTATTGATTGCTATTTACTTGCTTGTTTATATATGTGTTCATCTCTTCTTCCCTCATTTCTTTTTGATTTTCTTTATTTACTTACTAGTTCATCATCATCTAGATGATGACATGAAGTTTGAGGTGAGTGAATTCTTCTGGATAGTAGCTCTTAACCTCAAAAACATGTTTGATAGATGATGATCATAACTTCAATACCTCCAAGGTATCCTTGAAGTTATGTTCAAATAAAAAATGAATCTTTCCAACAATCTTGGAAGTTCTTGATGATGAGTTTGATGTTGACATTTTTAAGTGGATATAATCTTCATTGAGTATTAAAATATGCTTTCAAAACTTCTATTTCATAACCCCCTTCTTGAAACCCTCACTTTGATTTCAAGGGATAAACCTTGTTTTACCCAAAATCTTCAAAACAGTGAGTCAAAACAGTGAGTGATCTGAGTTCAAAGATTTCTCTAGAACTCAATACTCAATATATAGATGAAAGGCCACTTGGAAAGTCTTCCTAACTCATTAGAGAACACCCATGATTTTTGGTTTGACTTGAAAATACTTGAAAATGGTCCATTTGGACCCAAATTTTCCTTCTAGACATTCTGCCTTTGCTGTCACAGCAGCTTGGTTGACTTCCAACTTATTTTTCAGAAACCTTTTCTAAAAGGGGTGGTCCCAACTTATTTTACCCTTAAACTTCAATGTCTTAGGGAACTTTCGGTATAAAATGAGCATCTAGATCATTTGTTTTCATTTTCTAAGATTTTTCAACATTTCAGTCGACAATACGGACTCTGTTTCTGAGTGACCTCCATTGTTCATATGATTTCTCTCAATATGTAATAGTTATTAAATATTAGCTTTTTGG
This sequence comes from Hydrangea macrophylla, assembly GCA_033977485.1. Taxonomy (NCBI): domain Eukaryota; kingdom Viridiplantae; phylum Streptophyta; class Magnoliopsida; order Cornales; family Hydrangeaceae; genus Hydrangea; species Hydrangea macrophylla. Next base: position 34,419,347 of record CM066993.1, read on the forward strand.
GTTGTGTTCTAGACACAATAATAAAGATCTTCATCAAAAATCATGCATTGAAAACATTCCGAACCCCACTTTTCAATTTTCAAAAGATCTATTTACTGTTCTGTCCACTATTCACAGCAAGCATATTTTAACTTTCATTCTTTGATTTGATGCTTATATGCACTCCAAATTAGGTCATATCTTAGGAAGTAGTTCATACTACATTGTACATATCCCATGATGATTCCATTTATTCATTCATACACATTTTAGACTTCTAAGTCATTCTAGGAATCTATGAACACAAAACACACTACAACCTTGGCACATTCTAGATACATACATTGCATCCATGCAAAGATTTGGGGCTTTCGTGACTCCTAATCTAAGAAGATTATAAGGAATGATCATGATCACACGTTCATGCTTCCCCTCGATCTAATCCTCCTTTCTCATCCATCCCGGGGATTGAGAGATCTTCTTTTCTCAAAGAATAACATGCATCATACTAGCTTGCTAAGCATATTTTGATTTCTTTGTTTATTTGTTTCAAGAACAATTCATGTCTCCTTAGATTAGGAAAACTTTATTACTTGATACGTGATTAGATGATTTTTCCTAGGTTTATTCGTGTGATCTTTCACTTTACATTGTATGATATTTGACTTACATCTTATGAATGATATCTTATCTTTAGATCTTCCATTTTGAATTTTCTTATATGATGTAGTATACTATCATAGTATTAATTTGTTGAATCATACATAGTATAAGATGATTATTTGGATGCTAATTGAGGCCCGTCGAAAGATGGGGCGAGTTGAGGGTGTTTTAGTCGCGACAAAGGCTCCTTCCTCTCTTGTACCAAAACCCCTAGCCAAGTTCTTTGGTTATGAAGGACCGGTGCCCTTTATCCGTTTGGGTGAGTCAAAATTAGGTTTCTTGGTTCCTTAAAGACCAAGTGGCGACTCTGTATCTGTTTTCAACAGACCTCCTTTTCTCTATATTTTCAAATCAATTTCAAAACAAGCAAGTGGTGGAATTCCGCGTGTCCACAGAGGTTCTGGGAAAACGAGGTAGGTGATCGAAGTTTGCCCCTTGTATGAAGGGTAGGTAGTAAAATTCAGGCAAACGAGGCAGGTTACCAAAGTTTGCCCCTAGTGTGGAAGGTGATTTCTGGCTTGAGGCAAAGACCGTGACTTTAATCTCTCATATGCTCATAACTTTTACCTAGGCACTGGTGAAGTAACTTAGCGAGCTATTTTCTCTCTTTTGTTATTGCTCACTCTAGATTTAGCTCTAATTTTTGCCTAGGCGTCCTTTCAAATTTTTGACCTAGCGAGCCATCCTTCTTTTCTTTTTGAAAGTCTGCCTACATACCCCCGAGTGGGGATCAGGTCCAACATTTCAGGCCAAGGCTTTGAAAGAAGGGGGGGTTGATTATGATGGTATTGACCGAACTGATGCAGTTAGCTACGTATCCCTGTGGGAATCAGGTGAAGTGTAGTTCAAGGCGAGGCTTGAAGGAAAAAGGGTTTGATTATGATGGTGTCGACCGAGCCGATGCGGTTGCCTACGTATCTCCGAGTGGGAAGCAGGTCGAACGTAGTTCAAGGCGAGGCTTGAAGGAAAAGAGGTTTGATTATGATAGAGTCAACCGAATCGATGCGGTTGCCTACGTATCCCCGAGTAGGAATCAGGTCGAGCGTATTTCAAGGCGAGGTTTGAAGGAAAAGGGGTTTGATTATGATGGTGTCGATCGAACTGATGCAGTTGCCTACGTATCCCTGAGTAGGAATCAGGTCGAGCATAGTTCAAGGAGAGGCTTGAAGGAAAAAGGGGTTTGATTATGATGGTGTCGACCGAACCGATGCAGTTAAACTAATCGTCAAAGAAGTTCAAACTTAGGTCACTTATGGTAGCCTTAAATAAGAAGATTCGGTTTCGGTCTCACTTTCTTTTCTTTTCTTTTCTTTTTATTTTGTTTTGAGAATTGATCATTTTCACTTTCGTCTAGCCAGTCAATTTTTCTTTTCACATAGTTAATTCATGTGAGATCTTTCGATCACGATCTTAAAATTTCATAATGTGCATGTGATCTCTCAGAATTTGTTTGTGGTCATTCAGAGCCTTTTGAAATGTGATCTAGACACATTCTTGTCATGTACATTGAAGTGTACAATTCTCTGTATCACAAAAAAAAAATTTCTTTCATTTTGTCTATCATTTTGACTGGCTAGGGTCAGATCGATCTTGGAAATAAATACCTTTTCAGCTCTATCTTTTGCCTAGGTGCCCTTTCGGGTTTTCAACCTAGCGAGCTTTTCTTTTTCTTTTTCTTTTTATTTTTCTTTTTCTTTTTCTTTTTTTTCTTTTTTTTTTTAAAGTGGAGATGAAACTCACTTAAATATTTGGCTACCGTCAAGGACTAAGCCCGCACAGATTTACATGACTATCAATTGGGTTGGGCCCAAGGCTTTGAAATGGTGAAAAAAGGTGTTGGGCAAACCCCAAGTCAATTTCAAGTAAGTCTTTTCAAAATTTGAGCAAAAGCATCTTTAAAATTCTTAAAGTAAGAGGCTCTTCATCGGTGTTAGCACAAAATTAACTTTGACCTTTTCAGGATTCTTTTTTTTTTGTTTGATACAAAGGAATTTTTTTTAGTATAGAAATATCCATGGTAATTTAAAAAGTGACACTCAATTCGGCGATTCATACATTTATGACTTGACACATCAGGTTAAGCAAAATGAGATTTCACTCCATCAATAGAGAAGGATTGTAGACTCATTAACAACTCAATGACAGACAGACTCGACCACAAGACTAAACTTGAAATAGACTTAAAGCATACGACAGACTCGACTAGACTCGACCTGGTCTCAAGTGGAGTGTCAAGGTGACTTGCTTATTTTTTTTTGAAAGAGTATCCTTACTTATTTTGCTAGCAAAAGTCCCAAACACCATCACTTCACTTGCACAGGTTCAACATTCATTAGCGTCAGCAAAAGGGATCACTCGAATAGGTAAGCCAGTGGCTTTAGGTTCGATGAAGCTGACGTTTTGGGGTGATATGGGATTGGATGGGTGGTGGCTCAATGATATTTTGGTTGATGAGGTCCTGGATATCGTGGCGGATGCGCATGTAATCACTGGTATTGTAGCCATAGGTTTGGTGGTAGGCACAGTGCTTGGATATATCACAGTTTGGTGGTGGTGGTGGTGGTGGGGGCATCCCGAGGTTGAAGTAGTTGGAGATGGCCTTTCTTGAGCAGGCGCTCCAGGGCTGAGGAAAGGGAGATTTCAAGCTTGGCAAAGGTACTGGGTTGCTTTATCTGGTAAGGGCAACTAGTGGTTTGGTTGGAGGATTGGTATGGCCGATGAGGGGATGTCATGGGTTAGTTGCACAGGGCATTGAAATCTAGGGACTTTTGGGAGTATTTAGGCCTTTTGGACTGGTGTTGGGGTTCATCCTTCTTGAACTTTTCTTCTCTGATGTCATCCTCTATTATGGTTCCCATTTCAAACAGCCCTTTGCCAATGCTCTGTTCCATCTTCTCAAATTGACTAACCCTTAAACCCAACTACTCAACAGTGGTTTGTAGCTTGTTCACTTTCTCTTCCAGAGCTTTGTAGGCCATTGGTGGATAGATGATGGTTTAGCCTATGATTAAGATAGTGAATTCGGGGAGGTATAAGAGTGTCCTTGCCCGGGGCTATGATTTTCTGCAAATAGAAGTAAAAGCCCAAATTAGCAGAGGCTCGAAATACTTCTTATGGACTCCTAGTGGGGAGAGATGATCAGAATTTTGAAGAATTCATCGATGCGAACCAATGACAATTGCAGTATGTAAATGACTTCTAAACAACGATTGAGATGAGCGAGGATGATGATATGTATGCATTAGATGTGTAGAGACTAATACATGAATTGTGTATGCATATGAGACAAGCATGCGGATGCAAGCCCTAATCTATATGATGCCCCTACTTCTAACATATAGCAGTTAAGCAAGTAAGGTCCTAACCATACAGAGTGTGCTAACTTTTCTTTCTAGGATGATCACCGTCATGGGGAGGGTGAGGAAAACATGTTTGCTCTTTGAGGAATGAGGATTCAGGAAATTTTATAAGTAGAGTTTTTTGGGAAATCTGGATGAATTTTGGCAGGGTTTCTAGGAAACAGGGATTTTTGGAAAATCTAGGTGATTTGAACAAAGTTTTTTAAAGAAACAGGTATTTTTGGGTGAGTTGGACAGAGTTTCTGGGAGAAACAAGGTAAATTGGGAAATGTTTCTAGGAAAAGCAGGGATTCCAAAGTTTCTGGGATAAATAGGGATTTCTGGGAAATCTAGGCGGATTGGATAGAGCTTCTGGGAGAAACTGGTAAATCAGAATTTCTAGGAGATATTGGTATATCTAGGCATTTCTGGGAATTTTGGACGGAGTTGCTGGGATTTTTGGGAAATTTGGAAGATTTGGACAGAGTGGGTGAGTTGGACAGAGTTTTGGGGAGAAACAAGTATATCGGGGTTTCTGGGAGAAACTGAGATTTCTGGGTAATCTGGGGGATTTAGACAGAGTTTCTGGGAAAAACTGGTAAATCTGGGAGATTTGGACAGAGCTTCTGGGAAAACAGGTAAATTTGGAAAATCTGGGAGATTTAGGCAGAGTTTCTAGGAGAACTGGTATATCTGGGAAATCTGGAAGATTTGGACAAAGTTTCTTGGAGAAACTGGTATATTTTGAAAAATCTGGGAGATTTAGACAGAGTTTCTGGGAGAAACTGGTATATCTGGAAAATTTGAAAGATTTGGACAAAGTTTCTGGGAAAAACTGGTAAATATGACGGGAGCGAGTTATGACGGTGATCAAACTGTCTAGCAAGTTTTCATACTCTTATGTTTTAGGGCCAACAAACAAGGTTTGCGGTGTATATCCTTGTGATCATGGAGCAGATATCCTTAACATGGTGCCTAGGCAGGTCAACTCAATATAAACACATGTGAGTGATTGCCTTGGAAATCATAAGACAAAGGTTCTGCCTTATGCCACATAGGCGTCTACACTGCGCAGGTAGTCCCGTCAGGGCATACAGTAGTTATGTCACATTGTCCTATCTGAAAAGATAAACGAACAGTCCTATGAAAGGTTTTACAGGAATCTATATGCAAAGGCTGGGTTTCGTCAAAGAGGGTCCGTTGACGAGAGTTTCAATATACCGTCAGAGAGACAGTACGAAAGTGTTTACTCTTTTTGATAAACCTTGGAAGGTACAGTATCAACGGTGACTTATGCTCTGGCACAGCAAGGCCTGTACAATGTCAGCACCGTGGTTCAGACACAGTCGTAGAGAAAATGCAGGAGTGCAATGTGGTGAACCAAACACAGTAAAAAGATGATTTTAAGGATGCTTCTTATGAGTCAAACCTCTGTATTATTTTATTTTGAAAATAAAATTATCTCCAGCAGAGTCGCCAGATTGTGGACACGCAGCCTCCATGAGTCTACCCCTGTTTCTTGTTTCTGGGGTTTCGGAATTGATTTCCTTTAGTTTTGAAATCAAAGTTGATTTGAAGGAAAAAAAAAGAAAAGGAAGGTCATTGAAAACAGAGACAGAGTCGCCACTTGGTCTTTAAGGAACCAAGAAATCTAATTTTGACTCACCCAAATGGATAAAGGGCACCGGCCCTTCATAACCAAAGAACTTGGCTCGGGGTTTTGGTACAAGAGAGGAAGGAGCCTTTGCCAAGACTAAAACACCCTCAACTCGCCCCGTCCCTCGACGGGCCTCAATTAGCATCCAAATAATCATCTTATACTATGTTTGGTTCAACAATTAATACTATGATAATATATTACATCACATAAGAATCTTGAAATGGAAGATCAAAAGATAAGATATCATTCATAAAATCTAAGCCAAAATACCACACAATGCAAAGGTAAAATATCACACAAACAAACCTAGAAAAAATCATCTAATCACATATCAAGTTATCAAGTTTTCCTAGTCTAGAAGGAGGGACATTAATTATTCTCGAAACAAATAATCAAAGATATCAAAATATGCTTAGCAAGCTAATATGATGCATGTTAATCTTTGAGGAAAGAAGATTTCTCAATCCCTGGGACGAATGAGAAAGGAAGATTAGATCGGGGGAAAACATGAACGTGTGATCAAATTCATTCCTTATAATCTTCTTAGATTAGGAGTCACAAAAATCCCAAATCTTGCATGGATGTAATGTATGATCCTAAAATGTGCAACGGTTGTAGTGTGTTTGTGTACATGGACTTTGTAAAGTGGCTTGGGAGTCTAGAGTATGCATGAATGTATGAAGGAAATCATCATAGGATATGTACAAATGTAGTATGGATTACTTCCTAAGATATGAACTAATTTAAGTACATATAAGCATCAAATCAAAGGATGGAAGTAAAAGTATACTTGTTGTGAATAGTGGACAGAACAGTGACTTGATCTTGTGGAAATTGAAAAGTAGGGTTAGAATTGTTTTCAATGGATAATTTTTAATGGAGATCATCCTTATCATGTCTAGAACACATATCAAAAATCCAATCCTCAATAACTATTACGGATTGAGAGAAATCATATAAACAATAGAGGTCACTCAGAAAGAATCTGTACTATCGACTGAAATGTCAAAAAATCATAGAAATGAAAAAAAAAACATCTAGAGTCCCATATTATACAGAAAGTTCTCTAAGACATTGAGGTTCAAGGGAAAAATTATTTGGGACCACTCATTTTGGATAAATTTTCTATAAAACAAGTTGAAAGTCAACAAAGCTGTTGTGACTGCAGAAATAGAATGCCTGGAAATAATGTTTGGGTCCATTTCAAGTGTTTCTAAGTCAAATAAAAAATCATGGGTTTTCTCTAATGAGTTAATAAGGCTTTACAAGTGGTCTCATGTTAATACTTCGAGTATTGAGTCCTAGAGAAATCTTTGAACATAGATTGCTCATTGTTTGAAGGTTTTGGGAAGAACTATGGTTTTATTCTTTGAAATCAAAATGATGGGTTTAAGAGGGGTTTTGAAATAGAGGTTTTGAGAGTATACTTTTAGCATTTAAATGGAGATTATGACCACTTCAAATATCAATATTAAACTCATGTCAAGAACCTCCAAGATTGTTGGAGAGCAATATTTTCAATTTTGGAGACAACTTCAAGAATACATTGTAGTGAAGTTAAAATCATCATCTATCAAACATGTTTTTGAGGTCAAGAGCTAATATCCATAAGGATTCACTCACCTCAAACTTCATGTCATCATCTAGAGATGATTAACTAGTAAGTAGACAAAGAAAAATAAAAAAGAAATGAGGTAAGGAGAGATGAACATTTATATAAACAAGCATATAATAACAATCAATAGATGATAATCAATGTGATTTTGACTTATAGTTTGGTGTTTCACTCATAGATATTGACATTTGGACATTGAAGTAGCTTCTAATCTCAAGAATGGTGATTGGGGGGGGGGGGGGGGGGGGGGGGGGGGTCGTCTTTGAATGTGAATTATATGAGAGATAATGGAAGAAAACAAGATTAAAACTCACTTTCTTATAGAAAATCAGTGGGAGAAGCTCCCTTTCTCTCTTCTAAGCCTATCTCTATATCTCTTTCTCTCTATAACTTTTTCAAACTTTGCACTTTGCCCCCCTAAAATGAAGAACAAAGGGGGGTTTATATAGGCCAATTTGGGGGTGATTTTGGGATTTAGAAAGTGTTCCCATTGGTCCCAAACATCTGTGGGGGTTGAGTGCTGCCGCGACACTGACCATGTGCCGCCATGGCAGTGGCCCAGTGCTGCTGTGGCACTGCTCCTCAGACTCTCAGAAATTTGTATGTAGACCCCCAGAGGTTCCGGTATTCACGAAAAGGCCCTATTTCGTCCAAAATTCACAGAAAATGTGCACGAACTTCAAATTATATATATCATTGGAAAGGTAATGGAGTCTACTTTCCATAAAAAATAGTTCAGAGATGGGTCACTTTGAAAAGTTTGCAGTATTCGCGATAAAAGTCGATTTGATCGCCTTTTTCACATTAAAAAATTCATAATAAATTCGTTTTAAATCCAGAAATTATGTGCGTTATACCGTTGGAAAGCTATTGACCTCTAGTATCCATGAAAAATGTTTGAAAAGTGATACGGAACTCAGGTTCCAAAGTCCAATTTTTTTATAAAATCGGTCAAACCTAGGATTTCCAAAAAGTTCTGGGAACCTCTGGGAGCTCCTAGGAGCTGACGTTTTCATCCAATTTTCTTTTAAAACTCATTTTAGTACTTTTCACATGATCTAGAATGATCTTGAAACTTTCTGGAGAATTCGGATGATTTCAGTAAAACCTGGTCAAATCTAGGTTAAACCGGTCAACAAGGACTTTCGAGAAACTTCCGGGACTTCCGGGGGTCTCTGGGAGCTGACGATTTCATCTGATTTGCTTCAAAACTCATTTTTAGTATTTTTTTTTTTTATGATGTAGCATGTTTCCAGAACTTTCAGTCCAAATCAGGGAGTTTTTGGGTTTTCAAGGGCTTTTTGGTCATTCTGAGCATTTTGACAGATAGAACTAACTTCTAGGAGTCCTTTTGGAGTATTAATTGATCATTGTGAACCCCCAAGCTATGGATCTCCTAAATCTGATAGCCGACAAAATGGGGTGTCTACATAACCCCAGAACTTTAAGGGTGTTGAAATACTTGTGTGCGTGTGCTTATAGAAGTGAATGGATTATGAATCCATTGACATGCAAGAGAAAATGTGTGCATGTTTATGAATTCCAAGAATTCTCCCTCACAAACCCTATCTACTGTAACTCTCTGTTTTGTAAACAAAAAATACAAAAAATGGCTTGGTATTAATAGAGTTTTGAGATCCGGGGATAAAAAGGTCATTTCACACATTTTTGGGCTTAAGCGCTCGCTTGTTGAGCCCTCGTGTTTGCTGAATAATCACAGTTTTGTTTTCTGACTATGATTTGATATGATATGTATGTTCACACATGAAATGTCATGCATTCTCAAAATATCATTTACATATATAGATAATATTAATAACATATATTCGGAAATAATATTATTGGTAATAGAAAATACAGGTGTTACAGAATAACCTTTAGAGGAACTTACGTACGTTAGAAACACAATCTAGAGATAAAAACCAAATTTAGGATAGCTTTGAAATGACGAAAAATTACCTTTTACCGAGCAAAATCCAGACCTCGGGGTAGGATCCTAAGAACTCCCTTTACAAAATATTCCTAAAATAGCCTAAATTAGTGACCTAAGCCCTTGCATTGGCCAAAAAACCAATTAGGAAAATTTTTGCCCTTTTTACACCTCTCAGGTTTGCTCCTTCTTGGAGTTAGGCTCACTCTTTTGACCAAAACTCAAAATCTACAATTGTTTTTTGAATGGGACCAAAAAAATATTAAACTATACTCTCATACCTTTCCAACGATATATCACAAGCCCAAAAAGGATAACCGAGGTGAAAGAACAAAATCCGGGAATCTGGAGAGAAAACACAACTTTTGGGCTGAAAGCCATGGTGGCTTTTAGCTGAGTGCCATGTAGAACTCTCAAACTGCTGCCCAAGCCCTCCTTGTGTCACTATGGCACTCAAGTGTTCCAAATGCATTCTGGACCCTTGATTTGACCCCAATCTGCGTGAAAATGCTCAAAAACGTGAAAATTTATGGTTTTTTTCATCCCACATCGCTTAGCTATGAAAATTTTCACCCAAATCTCAAACTATAAAAGGGGGTCCTCCCCTCCCCATCCAACACACCTGAAAATCCCGAGGACTAGAGAGCCCAAGGAAACCCCATTGGAGGATTCCGAAACACTCCTAGAAAGTCCTTAGGAAAAGTACAAGTTATTTTTAGAGTTAGGATCGAGTCTTGGAGTCCGCGGTGCCGGCGAAGCTCTCCAGGAGTATTCTAAGGAGAGTTCTTGGGGAAAATTCTTCTTCTTCTTTTTTTTTTCTGTTAGATCTTTAAAGATCTAGGATAGTTTTAATTCCTCGTTTGTAGTATCCTGTTAAAGTGGAGTTATCCTAAGCGAAACTATCCCTCTATGTTAGGGTCGCCAGAGCCTATGGTGGTTGGTATCCAATCCATGGATATCCGATCCCTGGGGATAATGAAACCTTAATCAGGATCCACGAGTCTAGATTGAGGGCATTCCATAGGAATTTAATTGTAATTCATAGCAATTGGGATAGTAGGCTATCCATGTTTATTTATATCCATGCATAGTAGTTAGTTTAATTCACTTAGCTTAATTCATAAATAGTTTAATTCATGAATTAATTCTTATCCATGCACATGCATACACATGCACACTATCCATGCCTAGAATAGTAAGACATTTTTATATTATCCTATATATATCATGATGTTATTGTCCTAACCATAGTTAATGAGGATAATTGGGAATGCTATGCTATCCCGGGTAAGTTCTCTACATTCTCTCTTATTTATTGCTTTCCTAGGATAACATAGAAGCATGATTAGGTGGCTAAAATACAGATTTTAATTCCTTACATGATTACATGTGCATAGAGTTCATGTTTTTCTAGGGTTTTTTAGTGTGACTTTCACATTTAATTTAATTTTATTCCTTTCGCATGCATAGGGTAGCGTAGTAATACGTTTACTCCCCAAATTACTATTTTAGCATGTGTATTGCATATAATTGTCTAATTTCTTGCATAATTCTTTTTTATTAGGATTGCATTAGAAATAAATGAAATGGTCCACATAATGTCTAGTCAATTACCTTGAAAGCTGAGTAGAGGCCCATCTCACGATGGGGCGAGAGGGGGTGTTTTATCACAATCTAACCCCTTCCTCTCTCGTACCTTAACCCCCAAACCGAGTTCTTTGGTGATGACGGGACGGTGCTCTCTATCCATTGGACTTGATAGATTTAGTTTTCTTGGTTTCCTTTATCAAACCAAGTAGCGACTCTAATAGTGAGGATCTCTTCGAATTTAGCCTTGTGGAATAAAACATGGATTATTCACTCATATAGCCTCAGATATGGATCTTGGGCATTGTTTCCTCGGGTTGGATAAAAATCCACATGGAATCCAAGAATGAGAAATCCAAATCAGTTGATCAGATAACTGTTAATGAAGGGTGGTATACCTCACTCATGGTTGTTGACATGAGATTTGAAATGGAATCAATCAAGCGGGCTTAATCCTTCTTGGCCCTAAGCTTAGTTCGGGTACCCACGCCCATACCCACGGTTTCAACAACATCCATAACAATGATTATGAAATGTATATGTGGTTCACCTTTGATGGCTCCACAATGTTTCCCCTTTAAGAGTAGTTAGACTTTACTGGCTCTGTAAGCTTTTTATAGTAGAACGGGTGCCCCTGTATAGCATGATGACTTTATTGCATATTCTAGTTTCATGTACCATACTCGTTCACCTCAAATAGCTCAATGGTGTGATTTCTAAAGAGTAGTTGGCCGTTATAGGCCCTACATGTTATTGATAGTTAAATGAGCATCCCTCACATTTGCATGAACATGTCTATTTGTATATCTTTTGATATATGTACTACATTCATTGTTTGCCTTAAATGGCTTTATGTATGCGTATCTTTGAGAGTAGTTCGCCTTCCAGGCACTACACAAGTGTTGATTGTTGTACGGGCAACCCCTGCATTTGTACATTGGTTTTTAATGAACATCCTTGTTGAGTTGTGGACTACACTCATTGTTCGCCTTAAATGACTCAACAATGTGCTTGCTTGAGGGTAGTTCATCTCTTCGGCTCTACATTGTATTTGATTGATAAATGGGCAACCCCCATATTTGCATACTGATTATTTTGAGCATCTTCTTGAGACCATAAATAGCATTGATCCTTACATTTCCCAGTAGAGTAGCTTGCCCCTGAAGGCTCTACAAGATGATAAGATAAGATATGATATGATAAGATATGATATGTAACATATGCGATGCTCGCCATCGCTAGCTCATCACTGTGCACTACACCATATGGACCGATTTCTAACGGACAGATTTTAAGCTTTCTAACGGATATATCCGTTAGTAATTACTAACGGATATATCCGTTAGAAATCAAGACAATCCGTTAGTAATGTGCATTAGTTTGGTAACTTAAATTTTGTAATGGACTTATTTATATTTGTAACGGTTATATCCGTTAGAAATTTGGATCTTTAAAAAATAAAAATAAAGAATTTTGCTCCACAAATTAAACTAGCGGGCCGGCTTTCAAATACACGGCTTCTCAAAAGAAAGAGAGAAAGGGTCCGTTTGATAAAACTAAAAATTAAATACTGAAAATTAAGGGTGTGTTTGATAACCCAATTAAGTGGTGAAAATGAAAACTTTCAGCACTTATTTTTTTTCAGTCCGTTTGATAACGTACCATTTAATTGAAAATGCAGCCAAAAAACCATTGAAAACTTTAAGTGAAATTTTTTAACTGAAAATAATCACTGAATGCAATCTATTTCAATATTTGGAAAACTATTTTCAGTATTGCAAATTCAATTGCTTAAAATTTTCAGTACTTAAAATTCAGCACTTAATTTTCAGTTTTATCAAACGAACCCTAAGTGCTGAATTTTAAGTGTTGAAATTTAAGCGATTGAATTTTCAATACTGAAAACAATTTCAAGTACTAAAATAGTCCACATTCAGTGATTATTTTCAGTAAAAAGTTTTCACTTAATATTTTTAGTAGTTTTTTTGCTTCTTTTTTAATTAAGTGGTATACTATTAAACATACTAAAAAATAATATTAAAAGTTTTCATTTCCACCACTTAATTTGATTATCAAACACACCAAAACATAAAGGAGAAAGGGGAAAAAGTGAAAAAGGGACCAAATTTGGCCTTGGCGCCTTAAATTCCCCCCAATCTTCATCTTAACCCACTTTTCCCCAAAATTCCCCCCAATCTTCATCTTAACCCAAAATGATCTAACCTATCTCTCTGCAAAGGGCCCAAGCTGCAGAGGGCGGGTGGACTGTTGTTGCACACCATAAAGGTAGGAAAAAGACGACATATTCTGAAAGTGGAATAACCGTGGGTTCGGTCGCCCCAGCTGCTGTGATGGACAAAATGGTCACAAAGTAAAGTAAAGAAGTTGGGTTAGATTTCTACCGGTTTCAAAAGAGGGAGGCACAAAGAAATGGTATACCGAAGTTTAAAGATAAATTTATTTATGTTCCTTCTTCAGGAATTATTTTTTGCAAATTTGGTGTTAGGAAAAATAATTTGAAACATTCAAGTTGCATTCTCCCCTGCCTACTCATACCCCGCATGATCTTTCTCCTACATGATAGTTCAAATCTCCTGTAAATATTTTTTACCATAGGTTTGCAGTGAATTAATTCATCCTTATGTTTCCAAACTTGACTTTTAGTGGGTTTATTCGGGGTGTATCTAAAAGAAAGGGTAGCATTTTTACTTAAATTTACTACGGACTAGCATTTTGCTTTTAAAATAATTCTTTTTATGGAACTAAGAAAAGAGAGGGTGAGATTGGCATCCACAACCTCCCTTTTTGGCTGCTCTACAAGTTGTTGCATCTTCTAGATACAGGCCACTAAGATTCACATCTTAGGTAAGTAAATAGTAAATATACTAAGCGTGTGTTTGATAAAAAGTTTCAGCATTAAAATTTTTTTCCTAGTGTTTGAAAACAGAGCTAGAAATCTACTTTTCCCAACTTCCAAACTTTTCCAATTTTTTTTTATTATGTTGAATGCAGTTGGTCTAGGTTATGTTTGGTTCAAGGATTTAATCACGTGAAAAGGAAAAGGGGTGAAAAATGGAAAGAATGAAAAGAAAGTATGGTAAAAAATACATATTTTTATCACAAATGTTTGTTGATTGTTTCAAGTTGTAACGTCGCCAATGTTGCATATCCATTCCTTTTTTATGTTTAACTTTCATTGGATAGTTGCACTAGTGTGGTGCCTTATTTACATTTTTTTACCTATGTATTTATCTAACATTTGTTGCACAATTCTGACTAGCTTTTTCATATTTGTGTGGAGTTGACAAGGTAAAGGGAAGAGAGAGATGGTTGAGAGTCAAGAAGATGTGTTGGCTGAGTTGATTGAATCTCCGAAGTTGGGCAGAGTCAAATGGAGACCCGTCCATCCTACTTTGGCACATGCCTGCCCTTTCATGATAGATATATTGATTATATTTGTGAATATTTTGGTTAGAATGTAATTAGTGGTAAGTGGTAAATATTTTGGAAACACAAAGTGGATATTTGATCGTGTATTATTTTGTGAATATTATTGTATTATCAATTGAGCTTGTTACTTGTTTCTTAGAGATTAATTGTGCGTGTTAATTAGGTGCCAAAACAATTTATTGGGGAGCACATAAATTATTTTTTTTTCTATAGTTTATTAAAATTACTAACGGATATATCCGTTAGTAATTGTCAACAAACCGTTACTATTCAATATAAATCTTTTAAAATCGGTGGAAAACAAGCGTTAGTAACCTAATTTCTAACGGATATACCTGTTAGAAAATCTTTGATTTGCTAACGGATTTACTAACGGATATATCCGTTAGTAAAATTAATTTTACTAACGGATATATCCGTTAGTAAATCCGTTAGTAATATTACTAACGCTAAAATACTAACGGATATATCCGTTAGTAATATTATTTCCAACGAAAATATCCGTTAAAAATGAGGCCATATGGTGTAGTGGTGTATTTTAGGTCTAGTTCACCTTAAGTGGCAGAGACCTCCTTGTCTACACCTAGCTTGAAGAGCTACACATGAAGATGTCATAAAGCTCATAAGATGAGGCAAACCCGTTGTCGTTATAGCAAATTCTCGTGACGTTCGCTTGCAATTTTGCTCATCACTGCATATTTTAGGTCTAGTTCGCCTTAAGTGGCTCTAGATACCTCTTTGTCTCCACCTAGCTCGAAGAGTTATGCCCAAAGATGTCGTAATGCCCTTAAGATGATGCAAACCCATCATGAAGTCCTCTAGATTGAGACAAATCCATTAAAGCCCTCAAGATGAGGTAAACCCGCTTAAACCCTCTAGATTGAGGCACATCTCATTGTCCTAGATTAGACACCCCCGTTGAATCATCCTAGGTTGGATTCCCCCGTTGAATCATCCTAGATTGGACACCCATGATGATCATCTGTGGTTCTAGATGGAACAATCCAGAGTATGTTGCATGATAGCAGTAGTTTAGGTCTCATATCAATCATTGTGTTTTGCTTGAATTATTTCTTGCATGTGGTGAGCTCATTGAAATACGGTTGGTCTGATTTCCTGTAAAGGAATACGAAGGCAACTCTTTTGAGCACAACCACTTGATTTTTGAGATTTTCTTTGTGTTCTTGCATGTGTTGATTTTCTTGATTTTCTTCCAGAAGTCTTCCAGACTCACTAAAGGATTGTCATACTTTGACATTCCCTTATGCTGCACGTTTTTTGCAAAGCTCTTTCAAAGAGGGACAAATTGTAGACACCCTATTTTGGTCCGTCCGTTCGACAGAAGGAACCCTACCTCAAGAGCAACCCGATAACTAGAATCACGATTTGTAAATTTATGAAGCATAAATCTGTGAAGCACCGTGGTCTCTTAGAAACATTAGAATAACCTGTAGGAAGACTTAGGTACGTTAGAAACATAATTTAGAGACAAGAACCCGAGTTAGGATAGCCGTTTCACATGAAATGACAAAAATTACCTTTACCGAGTAAATTTTGGACGTCAGGGTGGGATCTCGAGAGCTCCTATTACAAAATATTTCTAAATTAGCTTAAAATGATGCCATGAGCCTTTATGTGGGCCAAAAATCGATTAGGAGAATTTTTGTGCCAAAATAGCCCTTCTATGCATCTCCGGTTAGCTCCTTTTTGGAGTCAGCCTCACCTTTTATTTATTTTTATTTTTTTTATCATAACTCAAAATTTACAAATTATTTTTGAATGAGACAAAAATCATTGTAAACTATACTTCCATACCTTTCCAATTGTATATCACAGGCCTAAAAATGATAACCGAGGTGAAAGAGCGAAGTATGGGAAGTTCAGGGTAAAAACATAATTTTCTGGGTAGAGTGCCACAGTGGCAATCAGCGAGAATCGCACGGCTCTCGAGATTTCCATGTGGCCTTCAGCAAGTGCCACTATTCCAATCTCACTAAGGACCATGAAAACCCTAATTTTATAGTATTGCTTATTCATTTTTAACCTAGTTTTACTTATTCATGCTTATCCATGCATCCATGCATACATATGCACACTATCCACATATAGAATAGTAGGATATCCCGATTGAAGGTCACACAGGCACACATGCCCTTAACATCCATGCTTGGTTATTATGCTTGCATCATCCTAAACTTGGCTAATTAGGAAGCTATAGTAAGGAATGCTGTGTTATCCCAGGTAAGTTCCTACAATCTTTCCTATTTACTGCTTTCCTAAATCACCTAGAAGTAAGATTAGGTGGATAAAACCGATTAAATTCCTTACATGGTACTTGTGCATAGAATTCCTATTTTTTAGGGTTTGAATGTGATTTTCCCATTTACATCAATTTTAATTTCTTTCGCATGCATAGGGTAGTGTAGCGATACATTTAGTCCCTGAATTACTGTTTTAGCATATGCATTGTGTGATACTTGTATAGATTCTTGCATGCTTTTCTTTTATTATCTTCTTATAACTTGAACTTAGGACTGCATTAGTAATTAATGAAATGGTCCATATAGTATCTAGTCAAACGTCTTGAAAGCTGAGTAGAGGCCCATATCACAATGGGGCAATATGGGTTTTTTTAGCACGATGGGGCAGTGGTCCATATAGTATCTAGTCAAACGTCCCTGAATTCCTCTCCCGTACCTTAACCCTCGAACTGAGTTCTTTGGTGACGATGGGGCAATGCTCTCTATCCATTGGACTTGATAGATTTTGTTTTCTTGGTTTCCTTTATCAAACCAAGTGGCGACACTATTAGTGAGGATCTCTCTGGATTTAGCCTTGTATGATTTATATGGATTACTCACTCGTGTAGCCTCGGATATGGATCATAGGAATCGACTATTGCCTCGGGTGGGATAAAAAGCCCCATAGAATCCAAAATATGAGTAATCCAAATTAGTCTGATCGGATAAAGGCTAATGAAGGGTGGTGAACCTCACTTGTAGTTGTTGACATGAGGATTGTAATGGAATTG
This sequence comes from Hydrangea macrophylla, assembly GCA_033977485.1. Classification (NCBI taxonomy): domain Eukaryota; kingdom Viridiplantae; phylum Streptophyta; class Magnoliopsida; order Cornales; family Hydrangeaceae; genus Hydrangea; species Hydrangea macrophylla. Next base: position 34,436,600 of record CM066993.1, read on the forward strand.
ATCAAGTGGGCTTAATGCTTCTAGGCCCTAACATGGTCGAGGTACCCATAGAGAGGGTTGGCTATTAAAGCTCATCAAGCTCATAAAACACACCCTTGTTCATTAGGTGAGTTCTAAACTCATTCAATAGTATAGGAATGATGTCCTTAGAAGTTCTAACATGAAGAATCCAAGTGAAAAGAGGAACCTGAATACAAGGGCATCTCTGCCAGTTTCTGGGAAAAGATGACTATTCCAATCGATTGAACTATTCAATCCATTGAACTTATCTCAATCGATTGAATGGATTCAATCGATTAGCATTACTGTTCACTCAATTGATTGAAAATGACTTCAATCGATTGACATTATCTTTTACCCCAATCGATTGAACCCTTATCTCAATCGATTGGAACTTATAGAATATTGATATCCTCTGTGTTTATGATATGAACTGTGTAGCTATTTAAATATTGATGCATACGTTTATTATACAATATTGATTGAATAAGAGATGATGTGACACGATAATTAGGTAGCGTTAAGAGTAATGAGATAATATGTGGTAACGTTAGACAACGCGATAGTCATGAATTAGTTTGATATCTATTTCATTTCAATCAGAGTAGTCAGGCCACAATGAGATGTCATGCATCAATATTAGTATGGAACTTAGATAGGTTTGATAAGTTCTGGGAATTGTACAGGGGCGGACACTTGGTCAAAATATGTTCTTAAAAGCCGATGAGCTGTTAATATGTTCTTAAAAGGCGGTGCGCTGGGATCACTAGTAGATGTCACTAAGTCATGGCAATAGATTGATATGCCTTGTTTGAAACGTTGTGTCCCTATATTGCGGTGAGCTGTTAATATGTCCTTAAAAGTTGGGGACAGACTGACATGGTGTCTATGACATGCGATGAGCTATGAATATGTTCTTAAAAGCAGTGGATGAAATGATGGTATATCCAGTTGAAGTATCGAGTCTGTTCTTCGATCAGAAGTACTTTGTCAGTCTTTGGGTAACAAGACGCTAATAATCAGATAACAATTGGAATAAAGGAAAGATATCATTAGTAGCATTAACTGTATGTCGTTCTAACTTATCATTAATCCACCCTCATGATATTGTGTAAAAAGCTTTCAGTAAGCTGATGGCTTTTATGCCTGGACATTCCCTGTCCTACCTATCCCATGGTGACAAACCATACCATGATGGTTACTACCAGAGGAAGGCTATGCCGAGGATGGACATGCTGGACTTGGAGATGCTGAAGTAGACTACTACGCTGACGACTACATCGATGCTAGCTGAAGATTTCAATAGATATTAGTTTCTTTTTCTGTTATCGACTTTAGCTTATATTTCGTAATAAGGCATATGTTGCCTTCAAACTTTTATATTATGTTTTAACTCTGATGTAATAATTTAGAGATTTGTATAATATAATCAGTTGGCTTTTATTACTGTTCTCTTTACTACTTGTTGTTTATGAAGGAAAATAAGGTTTAAAAATTATTTAAATGCACAGCGGAAAGATAAGTTTAAAAAATATATTGGTAGCTTGGATCTACTACACGTTAACTCAATAGATGCGTACAAGAGAGAGGAAAAGAATTATACCTCTGGTCTTGAACCCAATTTTGATTATCTTCTTCCTTGATTGTGCGACAGCCTCGACTAGGTTGTCTTCACCTTTATGTCTACTATGAGTGCTTCCCGGAGAGGCTAGAGATGGTGGGATCACTAATAGAGAGGATAAGAAGGTTTGGGAACCATTAAACAGTTTATGTAGCTTCTGGTTTATAAAAACGATGAACTCTCTTTTCTGGACGCAGCGGCCCTATTTATAGATTCCCATAACTGACCTAACTTTCAAGCGATCGAACTGGCTTCGATCGATCGAAGATTCGATCGATTGAACCACCTTCGATCGATCGAACCTGTCTTGACAAGATTCTCATGTGCCTTTCCATGCATCCTAGCGGAGCTAAGAGTGGGACCTCCAAGGTTCTTTATTGTTGGCTCAGACCAATTGTTAATTCCTATGACCAAACTCTTTGATCAGCAAACTCACCAGTTGGTTAGTTAATGTTTACTCTACTATAAAACGATAACTGAACTCCAACGCAAAATAACATATCCAAAGCGATAACTAGACTTATATGGTGTACTAATGTCCCTCTACTGTCAGCATTCATAATCATATTCAGATAGTCGGGTAGCCGTTATTGTCAACCTGAATGATGATTACATCTTCCATTCCTTGAGTCCCATTGACCTCTCATGATTACTAAACATTTTGATAACTACTTATCAACAAGGCTGCAGTTCTCAATAATCAACTTGGTGACATTCTCAAGGAAATGCTTACTCTTTATCAGAGGGTAGATTCTATCTTGACAATATATGTTCACAACCCTGTGAACTTGACATACCAAGATACCCAGGTGTTGATCTTTAAGACCTCACTAATTGGTAAGTAAAAGCAGCCATATCCACAGTATGTGTCCATAATCGTCTCAAGACTGAGAACACGTACCTTATACAAGTTATGAGTTCTTATCGACTGTTGACAGCCTTAAGTGTCAATAGGAAAGCTCAGGTCCGTCAATGCACTACAAGCACTAGCATATCAACTAAGAGCTACACTCTAGTGATTGAGATTCATCACTCCATCCAATGGCAGTTAATCATGCTACAGTGTAAACCTAATGAGATATCCAGTCTCACATCCATTGTGACAAATTTTAAGTATCAAAATAGTAATTCATATCTCACTTGTATGTATCTCATACACACATGAATTACTTACTATGATGCTTAAGGATTAACAATCATCTCATGAAAGAAACATACATAATGAAAATGTCAAAACTGATATCCATGTATTAAAATGTCAATGTCTCATACATAATGTAATGGTTTGACGGCATAAACCCAACAAACTCCCAATTGCACTCATAACCATTTAGGACTGCATCTAAGACCTAGACTATCTAGATGACGATCAAAGAACTTCTGAGGCAAGGCCTTTGTAAACGGATCTGCAAGATTATCAGTGGTGACAATCTTGGCGACAATCACATCTCCACGTTAAACAATATCTTGAATTAGATGATATTTCCACTCTATGTGCTTTCCCTTTCCATGGTTCCTAGGCTCCTTGGACTGAGCCACTGCTCTACTATTATCACAGTATAGGGTAATAGGTGACAGCTATGCTAGTACTACCTTGAGTTCCATAAGGAACTTCTTGAGCCAAATAGCTTCCTTTGCGGCTTTACATGCAGCCACATACTCAGCTTCTATAGTTGATTTGCAATGCATTTTTGCTTAATGCTTCTCTAACTAACAGCACCACCTCCCAAGGTAAAGAGATATCCAGATGTCGACTTCCTCGATTCTTTATCTAACATAAACCCCGAGTCAGTGTATCCTACTGGAATTAACTCACTACTACCATACATAAACATGCAATCTTTAGTTCTTCTCAAGTACATAAGAATGTGCTTAATAGATGTCCAATGCTCTGGACCTAGATTCAACTGAAACCTGCTAACCATGCTAACAGTAAAGTAGATATCTGGTCTAGTGCATAATATCGCATACAAGAGACTTCCCACTGCCAAAGGGTAGGGAACTCCTACCATGCGATTCCTTTCCTCCTGTGTCTTTGGATACTGGTCCTTAGAGAACGCTAAACCATGCCTTAAAGGTAACAAACCTTTCTTCAAATTATCCATTGAAAACCTAGTTAGCACCTTATCGATATAATCAGCTTGAGATAATCCCATTATCTTTTGCTTGAGATCTCGAAAAAGCTTTATCCCAAGGATATAGCTCGCCTCTCCTAGATCCTACATATCGAAAGTACTAGCTAGCCAAACCTTAACCGTTGACAACGTCGCTATATCATTCCCAGTGAGTAGAATGTCGTCAATGTAAAGCACAAGAAAAGCCACCACTTTTCCTTCACACTTCTTGTATACGCAAGGTTCATCTAGATTCTGTATGAAACCAAACGACTTGACCGCTTGGTCAAAATGAGTGTTCCAACTCCTGGATGCCTGCTTAAGCCCATAAATGGACTATTGCAACTTGCATACCAAGCTACCTTTCCCACTAGCTATGAACCCTTCTGATTGTTGCATATAGATGTCCTCCTCAAGATTGCCATTCAAGAATGCAGTCTTGACGTCCATCTGCCAGATTTCATAATCTAGGCATGCAGTAATGGATAGGAGTATTCTGATGGACTTGAGCATGGCTACTGGCGAGAAGGTTTCCTCATAGTTAATGCCCACCCTCTTAGTATAACCTTTTGCTACAAGCCTTTTCTTAAAGGTCTCAACCTTTCTATCAGATCCTCTTTTCCTCTTATAGACCCACTTACCGCCAATGGGTTTAATATTGGCTACAACTTCTGCAAGATCCCAAACCTGATTAGAATCCATAGATTCCAATTCAGCCCTTCATAGCTTTAACCCAATGGGCTGAGTCTACATCATCCATTGCCTCTTTGTATGTGGTAGGATCAGATTCAGATTCTATGGAGACAGCTTCAAAAAACTTCTCCTAAAAGCATGTATCTATCAGGCTGGCTAATAATCTTCACACTACGACGAGGTACCAGTGCAGGAATGGGTGAAGAAGTGGTATTTTCTTGTGTTACATCATTATTAACTACGGGTAGGACTGAGGGCTCTCCTTTTATCTCTCTAAAATCTATTCTTCCCTTAGGTTTATGGTTCATGATATAATCATACTCCAAGAAAACAACATTTGTACTAACAAACTCTTTCTATTCTCTTGGATCATAAAAATACCATCCATAAGTACCCTTTGGATACCCTACAAAATAACATACTTCTAATCTAGTCATCTTTTCTTTCGGTACATGTGCTGAACACCCCCATATCCAGAGATGTTGCAAAGAAGGCTTGCGCCCAATCCACATTTCCCATGGTGTCCTGGGAACAGATTTGCTTGGTACTAGATTTAGTATGTATGCAGCGGTTTCCAAAGCATAACCCCAAAGGAATAATGGCAACTCGAAATAACTCATCATTGACCTAGTCATGTCTAAAAGAGTCTGATTCCTTCTCTCTGCTACACTGTTCTGCTGAGGCATACCAGGTGTAGTCAACTGTTATAGAATTCCATTCTGTACGAGGTGATCAATAAACTCATTAGTGAGGTACTCGACACCTTGATAAGATCGAATGGCCTTGATACGTGTGCCCAATTGCTTCTCCACTTCAGCCCTAAACTCTTTGAAATTTTCAAAAGCTTCAGACTTGTGCTACATTAGGTACACATATCCATACCTAGAGTGTCATCAGTAAATGTTATAAAATACTCATAACCACCCTTTGCTCTAATATTTATTGGTCCACACACATTAGTATGAACTAATTCCAACAATGCATTGGTCCTATTGCCCTTTGCGGGAAAGGGCCTTTTGGTCATCTTACCCTCTAAATATTTAGTAAAAATTCTATTTTTTTTTAATTTGACATGCCTTGTTCTTAAAAAACTTGAATTTTTGCTTAATATTCGTGTACGCATTCAATGAAATTGAATTTAGATTTCATGTATACTAAGTAAAATTTCACGAACTATTACAAAAAAAAAATTAGACAAAAGTCACTTGAAGTAACTGTCTAGAGTTTAAAGTTGTAACACCCGTATTTTCTATTATCAATAATGCAATTTTTGAATATTTATTATCGATATTTTTGATATGTATAAAAGAGATTTTGAGTATGCTTAACATTCCATGTGTGATCATCCATTTTATGTCATAATCACATGTAATAAAACAAAACTTTGTTTTTTTTTCAGCAAACCCGAGCCCTCAAGTAGCGCGAGCACTCTGGAGGAGCGAGCGCATGAGCTTAAAAAGATGTAAAAAGACTATTTTGCCCCTGAGGTCCTAAAATTCTGTAAATACACAACCATTCTGTGTATTTTTCATTTACCAATTAGAGTTATACAAAGAGGGTTCTTAGAGAGGTCTTGATAGTTCATGACCATCGACATACATTTTCTCTTGCATGTCCTAAATCCATCCATATGTAAGCTCGTCTAAGCTTGTATTCATAGTCTTTGCTGCTTATTTAGTGTTCTCTCAAGATCTTGAAGTCTAAATTGTTGAATCCTTGATGATTCTGTCAAGTTTTGAAGCTCTTAGTTGAAGATCAAGTTCATATCATCATTATCCTCATCATCCTTCTCAAAATTTACATCTATTGCATCATCTATTACTTTGTGAGTATTACAACTCACATACACTATGTCTATATACATATGTAATCAGTAAAATTGAGTTGCGTGTGCTTGATTTAGCATAATCTAGCTTTAGATCATCATGATCATCACCTATTTTCAAGTTTAGATAAATTTCATCATCCATTTGATTGTGGATCACTTTGTGAATGTTATAATTCATGTATAAGGTATATGTGAACATGTGTAATTTGTAAAACATGTTGTATGTGTGTCTTGCTTTGAAATCTTGAAGTTTATATGTTAAAATCATAGTTGTTCTAAGCTGCTAAAATACACATTATTTAAAATGTTAATCCCGAGCGCTGGAGTAAGTGCGAGTGCTCGAGCCTGGAGTGCTCGAGTGTTCTGAGCGCTCGAGCCTAGTAGTCTTTAGACCATTAGTTTGTTTGTACGATTGAGGTTAATAGGGTTTGTACTATGAGTTTTGTTAATCGAACCTAGAACTGTATATGTTATACATATGAATGAGCTAGTCAATTTCTGTAGTTGTATTGTATGCTTGTTTAGTAATACCATATTATGTGAGCGATCAATTCATTCTTCATTTGCCGATTCTTCTAACATGTTGATTCAACATGATGTTGGATTATTATTTATGATCTGTTTATTGATGTTGATAGTAGCGTAGCGGGTCGAATCATTAATGGTGTAATGAAGAATAATACTCGAATAATGTACTTAAATGAATAAGTGTATTGATGGACATGTAAGGCGTGGTCAGGTTACATGGTTGTGTCGCATGTTTGAGTTGGATGATCTCGTCGATTATTCTGAGTATGGTTGCATATTATCGTATGACCTTAACGGTCTTGTTGTCAGTTAGGTTGTGTGGATTTTAGAAGTCCTGATCATGTTCAGTGTGTTGTTGAGTTAGGGCCAATTATGGGCTAAGTGATTGAGTTAGGGCCAATTATGGGCTAAGCGAGTAATTGGAGGGAAATGTATGGCCGTATTTTGCATTTAAGGTGTGAAAGATTACGATTGAGTTAGGGCCAATGGTGGGCTAAGCGATTGATTAGAGGGCCATGTGTGGCCGTATATCATATTGGAAGGCCATGTGTGGCTGTAAGAAGGTCAGATTGGGCATGTTGTTGTGTGGTGTGTGACGAAAGCTAGTACAATCTATTCAGTGTTGTGGTCATGGGTAAAAGCTAGTACTGCCAGTGTTGTGTTGTGTGTGACAGAAGCTATTACTGCCTAGTGGTGAGTTGTTGGCACGGTGGATTCATCCGTGTTGCGTCGCATTGTTGGGTTTGCATTTCAGTAAGAATGTTGGATTTTGGGGCGAGAACTTGCGTAACGTCGCGATAACTTTTCAGTGATAACATAAATTGTGTTTATGTTCATATTCTATGTGCTTTGTAGTATTTCACTCAGCTTTCAGCAGATGGGCGTGTAGCCCTAGACATCCATGTCTAGCCATGTAGTTCCAGGTGTTGGAGATACTGTTCTGCTGGGCAAGTACCATAGAGACGAGATTATCGACGAGGAAGGCTGGGGCTTTGCCAATTGAGAAGGCGGTGTTGCTGAAGCCGTTTGGTTCCTGCTGGGGAATTTATTATCTATCTTTTATTATATTGTTGTTGTTGTTATCGGCCGTTTGGCCTCAGACTTCTATTCTTTTGAACTCGGATGATTGTAATATAAATATGTATAATAGAGATTGTAAGACTCTGACATTGTTTCTGCTGAACTTAGAACATTTCTGCTACCATCAATGCTTTGATAGTTTATATTTCGTTGGTAATTAGACAATCATGCGATCTGTAACTTGTTATGAGCCTATGGGTCTGATAAGGAAGCTTTCTTCCCTTAATTATCGCAATGCCGGAGTGTGACAGAAGTCAAATTTGATTCTTAGTTTGTTAAGTCCCTCAATGTCGAGTTAAGTGAAATTTCACTTAATGTTTATGTACGAGTTCAATGAAATGTCACTTAATATTCATGTATGCCAAGTGATTTTTTTTTGGCATATATTCAAAATAGCAGCTATTATGGTGGGTCCACTCATACCGTGTGAGTGCTTGGGGAGTGGGCACGTGCTTGCAATGGCTGAAATTCTTTTTGGGGGAAAATTTGACACTTGAACTCTTTTATGCTTTTTACAAAATGATAAAATCAATTTTCTTGTACTTTAAACTTTTGAAAATTACTTTTTATGACTACTTATCGGTTAAAAAAATTATAAATCAATTTTTTTTTTTAATTTCATTATTAAAAAATGTCATTTAAAAGGTTAATTTGACTAGTCACGATTCAACCTTTAAACAAACACAACCAAATGTGATTGTTAGTATCGTATACAAAGGCTAAGTTAAATTTTCAAGGTTGAAAACTATGACTACCCATTATTTTGCATAGAGCTTGAATCATCTGTGATGAAGGAAATTATTTTTTGACCAAATGACTTTTTTTTTCTTTAGAAAGAAAATTTAAAGGTAAGATTTCAAGAGTAAGATGCCCAGAAATAAGAACGTATCGCTTGAAAAAGATTTTCTATTCAAATATTTTGCCATTTTGGGTTCCCATTATCATAGGTAGATTCAAGACTATTTTATTCTCTGATAACCTGTTGGGGGAGAGAGTTAAAGGTATGCACTGAAAGGGGGTGAGGCTAAAAATTGACACATTAAACCCTAATGATTTTAGTTTGTGTCAATTTGTATTTTTTGTCAAAAATTCTGTCAATAGCTCCGTCTAATAACCTTATAAAATGTTGAAATTCATTTTGACGAATTTTTTCGCAAAAGGTAAAAAAATTGCATAACATAAAAAGTTTGAGTAATATTTGGGGTACTAATAACTTCCACTAACACTTAATAACACATTCTATCTCTCTCCTAGTGGTACTGCGGGAAGTTGTTAGTGCCCCTAACATTGCCCAAAAAGTTTAGAATCTTCGTGAGTCAACTTTTAAACCTTCGAGGATAAAGTATCACCGAGTTTAAACTATGATGGTGTAAATTATAATTTAGGGTAAATTTTACAAGCACTCCCTCTACTATCACCCGTTTTTACTAATACCCTTTAACTTTTAAACCGGACAAAGACATCCCCTCATCTATTCACAGCCGTTGTAAGCTCCAACAGCAGTAATGGAGGTGATAAAACTTATAAAAGGACATAAATACCCTTTAATATTTCATATACCCTATATGCCCTTATTTGCACTCACGATACACTCACACTCACACTCCCACCTCAATCTCAAGTTTGTGAGAGGATGAAGAAAACTAGAGTTGTTTGGGAACGATAGAAAGAGGGAGAGCATAGATGGTTTCGATTCGTCATCAAATAGGGTTTGATTCTTCATAAAACACGGTTTGATCCTTCATCAAGACCTGCAAACGAAAAGGGTTTGAATATTCATCATTCCTGAGAACAAAAAGTTTTCAAATCTTCATCAATCCTTGTCAGGTACAATATGTGTATTGCAAATCTTCACTTTATTGGCGATGTCATGTGTATTTTAGTACCAATTGCAGATTCTGTATTTGCAGTCCTTAGTGGAGCTGTTGTGCCGCAGTAGCACACTGCTTCTTAGATTTGAATTGGATGAGTGGTCAATTGACCCTGTACTTTCCATTTGTTTTTCCTGCAGATTAAGGGTAAGATTAACTTAACAGATTCATAATTGTTAAGTTAACAGATATTTTTTTCTTTTCGAAAAACTAAGTTAACATATTAATGTGCTATAGACAGAGAAAGGGTTAGATTAAGGCTATATCATATATATATTGATGATGCTGAAAATTGGTAAGAGAGATTCAGAGAGAGATATTGTAACACAATCAATTGTATGTGGTTTTGCCCCGTTAATAAGGTGACCTACGTTCACGGGTGTGTCAGTGCGCTTCACTAGCAGATCACCGGCAGGCCTGGTGAGCCAACAATTGGGCGGCACTACCAGTAATATTGGCCGGGTGTATGCGTATGAAATCAGTATAAATAGCTATTCACTAGGTTAAGAATGCGATCCCCCTTAATGGGGGTGAGTGGCCCCTTTTATAGGTGCAAGAGACCACCCGCACAAGGCAACTGATTAGATAAGGAAGCTCCATCTAATTACAATTTGATGAGCATAAATCATGGGAGGTTTCCCAAGTGGCTTAGGAAACTATTTACACTTCCATTAGTTTTCTGATTGATTTAGGAAACTGCTGAGAGGCTTGGTTGTCAAACTGCACATCGTGGAGAGGTGCTGCGCTGCATGCCCGGCCTGTACGACCACCACGAGTGGTAATAGTCGAAAGACCTCGGGATTGGTGGGCCACAAGCGCCCATTCCGAATAGTTCGGGTCCTTCGCTACTGATGTCGCAGTTTGGCTTTAGTAGAATTATTCTGGATGTATCAGCTGTCCCCTATTTTCAAAGTTGATGTGATGTCCCATCCGATGAAGTTTGAAAATAATAACTACTTCCGAGGAACCGTCCGGTAGGAGGTCAGGACTCTACCCAGGGTGGGACTGGTGGTATTGGTCAGCCGGGGTATGGACCGAGCGGTGACCCTGTGAGCCCGAGTCCTACCTCTGTCACGTGTCAGCTTATGACTAGCCTAGTCACTATCAAATGATGCCAGTGTGGATGTAACTGGGCCGTTTACGTGGTAACTGAATTGTCTCGTCATACATTTAATGTGCGCGCCTTTTGAGGAGACGCTTCACGTGCCCGAGGTGATAATTGTCAGCCACTTTGGGCGGGAAAGCGTATGAGCTGTTAGATCTGTTTTGATCTGAACTATCCATGGTTCCTATATAAAGGATACTTGTCCATTTCTTCAACTCTTTGCTGCAAAGATATAGATTACCGAGCGGTTTGAGAGCGAACAAGATCTCGAGCAAGATTCCCGATCCCTTTTCTGCGCTAAACTTTGTAAGTCTTTCCTTTCCAGCTTCAGTTCATCACTTTTTTCCTTCTCTTTCCCCTTTTCTCTTCTTTTCTGAGCAAGGCTGGAGAGAGCGAACCCACTTATGTTAGAACGGGAATGGGATTTTTTCTTTCTTAGGTTCTGTTCTTTCTTCAAGTCAGGAGGCACCTTAGGGCAGTTGAACCGAGCAGGAGTTTTCGGGGTAGTCTTGAGAGAGTGTCACCTGGTGTTAAGGACCATTTATTCTTTGCCTTTTAGGTTAGTGATCCTGCCCCCTTTGTATACCAGACTTGGAGTTCCTGATCCATATCTTGGTCGTCCTCTTCTTACCGGCCTAGTCACTGAAACCCTAAGAATGTGCCACTCTGGTTTTGACTCGTCCTCCTGGTCGAAGGATGAGCGGTTCGGGTTAGAGACACCGGACACAAGTCTGAGTCCGGCGTACGCGTCCCCCTCCGATCACCATAGTGAAGGTAGAATCCTGATTCGTATCTCCGACGATGAGTCGGACCAGGAAGCCCCCGTTGCTTCTGTTTCCCGGGGTTCAGGTGATGAAACCCCAGGGGAACCCGACCCTAAGGTAGCGTTCTCCAGTAAATTCATCTCGTCTATCCTGCGTACTGAAGATCTCGGGCGCATTAGAGATAGGTACGGCCTTCCTGACCACTACTCCTTGGCCGTGAATGTTGGTGGGGCCCAGATCTACCAGCGGAGTTTTACTACCCTATATAAGGACATCCTCATGGCTGGGTTCCGCATCCCCCTCCATCCGGTCGCTCAGGACATCCTGATATACTTGGGGATTACCCTGGGCCAGTTGGCCCCGAACGGTTAGAGGTTCCTCATGGGGTCTATCTCCCTATGGCCCTAAGTTTTTGGATACAAACTCTCCGTCCAGGAGTTCCTCTGGACGCACCGACCATTCTCCGTACATGGGGAGGTCGGTTTCTTCTCACTTGGGGGCCGACAGGGGATAAAAATCTTAGTCAACTACCCGAGCAACAACAAAGGGTGGAAGAATAGGTTCTTCTAAGTGTCCATTCTTGGGCTCTGCGAGCCGACCCCTGGGATCCAGATGAGGACTTCATGGGCTAGAGAGTTGAGGGGTAAGCCAGTCCAATTTTTCTTTTTGCTCTCTTCTTTGTTTTGCTCCAGTTTTTGAGATTAACCACTTTGTACTTTGCTTTACAGCAGGATCAACCAGCCCGCCAAGCATTCCAGACGAGTGCCAGGCCAGGATCAAGAGTTTGGCAGATCGGGCAACAAACATCTAGAACGTGTTGACTCAGACCGGCAACTTCTGAGCTACCGACGACCCGGCTCAGCCCACCGAAGCTCCTGTATTCCCTGTAATTCTCCCTGGTAAGTGCTCGAACTCTGACGTCTCCTGCGGTCTTCCTTCCCTGTCTCCTTTATTGGTTGTTAACTGTTCAATTTTCTTCTTTTGTAGAGATGGCTTTGAAGAGAAACATGGAGCAATTGAGGGAGAGGTAGGCTGCTGTTGCTACTGCTGTTGTTGCCCAGATGGTGGTGGCACAAGGGAAAAGGCCCGCTGCTGAGGCCCCAGGAAGCAAGCGTCCGCTGAGGCAGCTCTGGCACGGAGTAGCAAACCATCCGGAGCCCGTGGGGACGTCAACGCCCCACATGGTGGTGGTTAAAGAGACCACCCCTCGGGCGGGGGTGCCGGCCGTGGCACCGATGGCTACCTCGGCCGAGATTAGGGAGTGGGTGTAACCCAGTCTGCTCCCCAGTCAAGTGGAGGCATGTGAAAGCATGTCTCCCGAGGTCTTCCATAGCTGGCTATACAGCCTCTCTCACATGGTGAGTTTTCTTGCTTCTGTTTCTTTTTCCTCACTTATTTTGTCAACTGTGCCTGTTTATTGACCGGCCAGTTTTCACTTCTCGCAGGTTAGATGCTTGGCCGCTAGGGCTGAGTCCTTCCTACCTTCTTTGGCCAGGAGGGCCGCTGCTGCTGAAGCCGCTCTGTCTGAGGAGCGAGCAACCTCAGAGGCCAAATAGATTGCTCTGGCCGTGGAGAAGGACAAAGTAAAAGGTTTAGCGTTGAGCCTTGGCGCTACTTAGGCCGAGCTGGCTACAACCCTGGCCGACCTAGAGGCCGCTCGGACCAGAGCAGCGGCGGCGGAGGCACGGGAGAAGGCGCTAGCAGAGGTAACAGCGGCGGGGGCCCAAGAAGAAGCTTTTGACGATGGCTTCTTCCAGGGCTACGAAGATCTGAAGTGCAGGCGATCCCGGGATCACCCCGAGTGGGATATCTCATCCTACAAGGGGATTGATACAGACTTCTGGGATATAGGTCCTGCTATGGGCGATGGCCCCACCACTGATGCTGGCCTTGCTGAGGAGGCTGACCCGAGCGTGGGCTCTGTCCCGGGAGGAGGAGCTGACCCAGAGGGAGAGGCTGGGGAAACGGAGGATGTGGTCGTGGTGGACGACGCTTAATCCCCGGCCTGTAAATTTTTTTTTTTTTTGTTGTAGTTTTTTTTTTTTTTTTTTTTTTTTTTTTGGGGGGGGGGGGGGGGGGGGGGCGGGGGGCGGGTGTACGACAACTGCCCCTCCAGCACTGTACAATTTTTGTATTTAATAAAAAGGCCTTGGAGGCCACTTTTTCATCAATTGTTTACTATTTCTGTACTTTATGTGCCTGAGTTTGCCAATTCCCGACCGGTTTTTATTTTTAGCTGACCATTCTTTAACTCCTTGTCTTAGCAAATGGTTTTGGATCATAACCGGTAGAACAACTGGTCTTCTTGACCTATTTGAAGATCCCGTCCAGTGTATCATAGGAATTTATCATGTTTTACTGACCGGACAGTTTTTCTCTGGCCTCTGTAGGTACTTAGGAATGTTAGGATTCTAAGCCCTGTTAGTGACCGGTGTGATTTCCTTTTTTGAGTTTGGTGTATCCCCCTGCTCCCCCCCCCCCCCCCCAAACATTTTTGGTAAGGCTGTCTATGAAGGTAGGGACCATAGGAAACCGACCTGGAACATGGGTGGTTGTAGGGTCATTTGAGGCTTTACATCATCAGCCACGTAAGGGGTTTGCCCCCGTCGCTGGTTGGGCCTAAGTGAAGCCGGTGCCTCGGGGTTAGGCACGAGGTCTTTTATGCCACGGGTATGTTCCCGAGGTCTTGATGCCTTGGTTTTGAGCCAAGGTTTTATGCCTCGGGTGTCATCCTGAGGTTTTTTTTGTTTTGTGCCTTGGTTCTGAGCCAAGGTCTTTTGCCTTGGGTGTTAGCCCGAGGTCTTTGTGCCTTGGTTTTGAGCCAAGGTCTTTTGCCTCAGGTATTAGCCCGAGGTCTTTGTGCCTTGGTTTTGAGCCAAGGTCTTTTGCCTCGGGTGTTAACCCGAGGTTTTTTTGCCTTGATTTTGAGCCAAGGTCTTTTGCCTCGGGTGTTAGCCCGAGGTCTTTGTGCACAGAATACTAACAAGGGTTGCAAAGTAAGAACCATTTTATTGCTTTTGCAAAATCATAATAACTGCTCGAATGGAGCTACAAGTATCCTAACTAGTGTTAATCCACCCATGACTAACTGTTACTGATGGTACTTGTGGAGGTGTTGCACATTCCAAGGGTGAGATAGATCACGCCCATCTAGAGTTTGTAACCAATAGGTTCCTGGGCGATATACCCGAGTAAATAGATATAGGCCTTCCCAGTTTGGCCCTAACATGCCATGGCTCAGGACTTTTATGGACTGATTGACGGCCTTAAGGTCCAGATCCCCCACCAGGAAACTACAATGCTTTACCCTGCTATTATAGTATCGGGACACTCTCTGCTTGTAGGCTGTAATTACTTTTAGATACGCCCGGTCTCTTTTCTCCTCTACCAGGTGGAGCTCCGCCCTGAGGGTATTTTCATTGCCTGGCTCACTATAATTTACCACCCGGTAGGCAGATAACCCAAGCTCTGTGGGGACCATCGCCTCGAAACCATAGGTTAGAGAGTACGGCATCACGCCTGTTGCCGCCCGGGGTGTAGTGCGGTAGGCCCACATGAGGGTCGGTAACTCTTCGGCCCATAGTCCTTTGGCATCTTCGAGCCTCGTCTTTATTGACTGAAGAATAGTCCAGTTTGTCACCTTGGCTTGGCCGTTGGCCTGGGGGTGCTTAGGAGATCAGTAGTGGTTGGATATCCCGTAGCCCGAGCAGAACTCTCGGAATACCGGGGTGTAAAACAGCCTGCCGTTGTCACTAACCAGAACTCGGGGGACACCGAACCTGTTGAGGATGTTCCTTTCCACGAAGTTTTCCATTTTGTTCTAGGTAATTATTGCCAAGGGCTTGGCTGCTTCCCGTTGGTAGGGGACTGACAATGTCAATGCCCCACTGAGTGAACGGCCAGGGGATACAAATTGGTGTCTGAAGTTCTCCTGGATGGTTGATCATGGAAGAAAACCGTTGGCACGTATCACACCTCTTGACATATGCTTGAGAGTCTCTGACCATGGTCGGCCAGTAGTATCCTTGTAGCAGGGCTTTACGCGAGAGTGCCCGGCCTCCGATGTGGTTCCAGCACACCCCTTCATGGATTTCGTGCAACACCCCTTGGACCTGTGTAGGATGGACACATCAGAGATATGGTATGGAGAATCCTCTTTTGTAGAGGATTCCATCAATAATGTGGTATCTTGCCGCTCGGTATTTAACCCGGTGGGCTTCCTCCTTACCTTATGGTAACACGCCCATTGCCAGAAATGCCATGATTGGGTCCATCCAGCTGGGTCCTGGGGCGACCGGTTATACCTCCATGCATTCTGAGTTGATCACACTTAGCTCGGGTAGGTACTCTATCCTTATCCCGGGCAAGTCAGACTCAGAGGATGAGGCGAGGCAGGCTAACCGATCTACTCTAGTGTTCTCCTTCTTTGGTATGTGTGTGGCGGAGAACCCCCGAAGCTTCTTCAAAACTGCTCAGATAAGGGCTAGGTAAGCTATCATGTTATCTTCCCGAGCCTCGTACTCTTGGTTGACTTGATTTACTACAAGCTGAGAGTCACTATACCCCTGGACCTGCGATGCTCCCATTGAAGCAGCCAGCTGTAATCCGGCTAAGAAAGCTTCATACTCGGCCTCGTTATTGGAGGCTTTGAATCCGAACCTAAGCGCATACTCAAGCTGGATCCCGTCGGGCGTGGTTAGGATGATCCCTACTGTTTGTTGGATAATCCGTCTACATAGAGTACCCAGGTTGGGATGTCTGATTGCAAACCGGGTGGTAGGACCAGTGGGTTAAGCTCTTCAACCGGGTCTTCTTGGTATGTGAATTCAACAAGGAAATTTGCTACTGCCTATCCCTTGATTGCGGTGCGGGGTCTATAGACCACTTTGAATTCTTCTAACTCCAAGGCCTACTTGAAGAGCCCTTCGGACGTTTCAGGCCTGCTCAAGATCTTACGAAGGGGCTAATTCGTAAGAACCATGATAAAGTGAGCCTAAAAATACGGGTACAGTCTCTAAGCTGAAGTGATGAGGGCGAAGGCAAGCTTTTCAATGCGGAAGTATCCCGTACTCTTCTCGAATGAGTGCAGAGCTGACTGCCGAGGGTGACACCGCCAAGTACAAGAGCAGCTCCTCGCCTGGCACGGGCATTGAGAGTAGAGGGGGTGAAGCCAAATATTTCTTGAGCTCTCGGAACGCCTCCTCACAATCTTCTGACCATTGAAAAGCCTTGCGGAAGATCTTAAAAAATGGTAAGCACCGATCGGTTGCTCGAGACACAAACCTGTTCAACGCGGCAACTCGTCCGGCCAGACTCTATACTTTTTTGGTTGACCTGGGCGACCGCATATTGATGACGGCCTGGATTTTCTCGGGGTTTGCTTCGATTCCCCGCTTGCTGACCAGGTGCCCTAAGAACTTTCTGGATGAGACGGCCAATGTGCACTTGGCCGAGTTCAACCTTATCCCGAACTTCCTTAAAATGCTAAAGGCCCCGGCCAAATGTTCCAGATGGTCAGACTCGTCCCGACTTTTGACCAGCAGATCATCAACGTATACCTCCATTGATTTCCCGATCAAGTCTTTGAACATGTGATTGACCAGGTGTTGATAAGCTGCCCCAACATTTTTGAGGCCGAAGGACATGACTTTGTAACAGTAGGTCCCATGATCTGTGATGAATGAGGTCTTTTCTTCATCCTCGGGGTACATGCTGATCTGATTGTACCCGGAGTAGGCATCCATGAATGAAAGGAGCGAATGGTCGGCTGTGGAATCCACAAGGAGATCTATCCTGGACAGTGGATAGCAGTCCTTGGGGCAGGCTTTGTTCAGGTCGGTGAAGTCAACGCACATCCTCCACTTCCTGTTGCTTTTCTTGACAAGTACTACATTTGCTAACTAATTGGGATAGTGGACCTCTCGGATAGATTGGGCTTTGAAGAGCTTCTCGACCTCCTCACACACTGCCTTTTGTCTCTCGGGGGCCACGCCCCGTCTCTTCTACTTCACCGGCAGGGAGTCTGGGTCGACGTTGAGCCGATGAGACATTACCCTGGGATCAATCCAGGGCATATCTTAATGGCACCAGGCAAACACGTCCTGACTCTATTGTAGGAATTGAATCAGCTTCTCCCTAAGACCAGGCTCCAGCAGGGTATCGATGCTGACCGTTCGGTCTGGGAGTTGTGGGTTCAACGCCACTTGTTCTAGTTCTTCGATCGGGCCCAATCTATCATTTTGATCCCTCGGGTCCATCTCTTGGACGTTCAGTGTTTCTATGATGACTTCCCAGCGAAGGGAACTGACATAGCAACTCCGGGCGGTCGACTGATCCCCACACAGGCTCCCGGGTTCCTGAGGGGTCGGGAACTTAACTGTCAGGCTATGAGTAAAGATGACGGCCCTGGCTTTGTTGAGTGTAGGCCTCCCGATAATGACATTGTAGGCAGATGGGGCCTCCATGATTACAAAGTTTGCCAGCTGGGAGATCTGCTGAGGGTAAGTTCCCATAAGCACGAGGAGCTCCATGGTACCGAGCGGCTGGGTGTTGGATTCGTTAAAACCCACTAGGGGAGTAGCTATTGTACGGAGCCGATCCCTGGACATCCCGAGCTGATCGAACACCGACACGAACATGATATCGGTCGACCTACCTGTGTCCACCAACACCCTTTTGACCACATAATTAGCTATGGATAGCGTCACAACTAACGGATCGTCATGGGGGCAGTAGATACCTTGCGCATCGTCGGAGATAAATGTCAATACGTTAGCTGGCGGGGAGCTGGTGGATTGGACTTGCCAGACATCCGTCCGGGATGCCCGAGCATGCC
Organism: Hydrangea macrophylla; assembly: GCA_033977485.1. Taxonomy (NCBI): domain Eukaryota; kingdom Viridiplantae; phylum Streptophyta; class Magnoliopsida; order Cornales; family Hydrangeaceae; genus Hydrangea; species Hydrangea macrophylla. Next base: position 34,455,039 of record CM066993.1, read on the forward strand.
TCTTCCTTGCCGAATGTGAGTCCCGGCTGCCCGACGTTCCTCTGGAGATCACGTTGATTTGACCAAGAGGTTGTATTTGACCGGGAGCTCGGGCTCCCTACGTAGACCGTCCATCTGTCGTGACAAATTCTACAAGATGATCCTGTTCGATCAATTTTTCTATGGCTATCTTCAACTTGAAGCAATCCTCTGTGTCATGACTGTGGTCTCTATGGAAGCGGCAAAACTTATCCCGATTCCTCTTTCCGGGAGGGGCTTTGAGTTTTGCCGATTGTTGAAGCAACCTCTGCGCCTCAGCGGCAGCCATGACTTCTGGATTGGTCGAGACAGAGGCGTGAAAATGATTTGGGACTGATCCCGACCTTCTCTCTATTGGTCTCGCTTGGGCTTTTTTACCGGGCCCTTCTCAGAGCCCTCACGCCTCCGCTTGGCTTTCGGGGACTCATCTCCTGCGAAGCCGGTGCGTTTGGACTTCAGAAATTCTTTCGTGTCTTTATACTTTTCGACCCTCTCCGAGAGCTCCACCAGGGTTGCCGCTCGGTCTTGGTGGAACGACGTAGCAACTTTGGTGTGCTGAACTCCTGAGCACAAGGCCATGATGGCTGCTGTTTCGTTCAAATTACGGATCTGGAGTCTCTGCTGATTGAAGCGGTCCACATACTCCCTTAGGGATTCACCCTTGCGCTTCTTGATAGTCAATAGCTGAGTGTCCAGTTGCGACCGATCGAGCATACCTACAAACTGGCTAATGAAAAGCTTGCTCAGCATCTTGAAGTCATAAACTGTTCGAGGCTTGAGGCCGTGGAACCATTGTACGGCTGGCCCCTTAAGAGTGCTGGTGAAAGCCAGGCACAGTAACTCATCGACAGTGGTGACCAACGCCATCTGGGCCCTGTAGGTGCGAACATGATCCACTGACCTCCCTATCCCGTCATAAGAACTGAGATGCGGTAGGTTAAACTTCCGCGGGATGGGGAATCCAGTGATCCGAGCGATATAGGGTGACTCGGTCTCCGTGTTGGTATGATCGTGATGCTACTTGCGGCTCAGTTGCTCGATTTGTTTATGCAAGCCCTAGATTTGAGCATTCTTTCCTGCTCGGTCTTCCTTTCAATGTCCGAGCGGTAAGTTGGATCAGATGACGAGGCTTCTTCTTCGAAGTCTGTTGACCTCGTGGATAGAATCCAGCTTCGGCTATGGGTAATCGTATCCCTAAGATCTCCCCGGCTCCAGGCCGGAGGGTCTTTGGTTGATTCCCGGGGCTTTGGCCCTGATCCCTCCCTCCTGGTGGCTCGTCGCTTGTTGATGATGTCTCTCGCATTTTCCACCCGATGAGGATTGGTCCAAGCTTGCCTCCTGGGGCGCCTGGGCACTCTGCTATGGTCACCATCCCGGGCGTGTTCCTAATCTGACGGGGATACCGGCGCAGAGTGGGCATGGTTCCAGACTCTTACGTGCTCCCGGTCGGGGCCACTCTTCCCGGTTTGATTCTCTGATCGAGGGCGCTTCTCCTGCAAGGCCAACATCGTTTTGATTTGCTGCTGGGTTTGCCGTTGGCCTTCCAGAAGTTGCGCGAGCGCCGCTGTCACATGCTTGGAGGTCATGGAGGTGGCCTGCTGCTCGAGATGCAAGTTCTCTTGGCCGACTGGAGCGGTGTTTTTCTTACTCATCTTCGGTGGCATGTTGATCAGTCAAGGAATTTGTTGGTGAAAACTTATCGTTTCCCACAGACGGCGCCAAACTGATTATGCCAAAAATTGGTAAGAAAGATTCAGAGAGAGATATTGTAACACAATCAATTGTATGTGGTTCGGCCCCGTTAATGAGGTGACCTACGTCCACGGGTGCGTCAGTGCGCTTCACTAGCAGATCACCGGCGGGCCTGGTGAGCAAACAATTGGGCAGCACTACCAGTAATACCGGCCGGGTGTATGCGTATGAAATCAGTATAAACAGCTATTCTCTAGGTTAAAAACGTGATCCCCCTTAATGGGGATGAGTGACCCCTTTTATAGGTGCAAGAGACCACCCGCACAAGGCAACTGAATAGATAAGGAAGCTCCATCTAATTACAATTTGATGAGCACAAATCATGGGAGGTTTCCTAAGTGGCTTAGGAAACTATTTACACTTTCCATTAGTCTTCTGATTGATTTAGGAAACTGCTGAGCGGCTTGGTTGTCAAACTGCACATAGTAGAGAGCTGCTGCGCTGCATTCCCGGGCTGTACGAGCACCTCGAGTGATAACAGTCGAAAGACCTCAGGATTGGTGGGCCACAAGTGCCCATTCCAGATAGTCCGGGTCCTTCGCTGCTGATGTGGCAGTTTGGCTTTAGCAGAATATTTCTGAACATATCATATATGTATGAATATATACACACACTGTCACACACATATACAGACATACACACACAATGAGAGAGAACATGGAGAGAGCCAATAAAACACATACCTTAGGGATTGAGAAAAAGCTTATGCTAGAGAGAGATTGCAGATCTAGGGGCCATTTTCATGGAGGTTAGAGAGAGTGTGTGTGTATTTCGGCTATATTGAGAGAGAGGCAGAGCAAACCCATTTTGACTTTGGGTATTTTTCGTAGAGGTTAGATGGAGAGAGAGAGAGAGAGAGAGTATTTCAGCTTTATAGAGAGAGAGGGTAGACCCAGTTTAATGGAGTAAGGGCAATTGTGTCCAATATGGTATCAAATTGATGTCACGTGTTAGCACATGTTTTTTAGGCATTAGAGTTTGGATGGGAGGGTTGTATGTGTCAAGTTCATATACACAAGGGGTATCTTTGTTGGGTTTAAATAATTCAGGGGGTATTAGTAAAAACGGGTGATAGTAGAGGGGGTGTTTTTAAAACTTATCCTAATTATTTTCATTAGTTTAGGCCTTGCATGGTAACGTTGTGGTTTTTGGTTTTTAGTTTTTGTTTTCATTTTTTGTATTGATCACAGTCAACTCCCAATACAAAAAATGAAAACAAAAATTGAAAACCAAAAATCACAACGTTACCATGCGAGCCCTTAGTATGACATTCAAAACTGCTAGTTTCAACTTTTCGATAGTGAGATATATATATATATATATATTATTGTTTTTTACTTTCAATTTCATTGACCCTCCAAAAGTAAATTGTTGTGGGTTTCCTACTCAGCTTTACTTATCGTGAAAGATATTTTAGAATGTGCTCTTCACTCCAATAAGGTTATATGCAAAATAATGTAAGGATGAGTTTCCCTTTCTCTTCGTTTTTTATTTTTTAATTTTATTTTAATAGTGTATATGATTACGTGGAAATATGGGAAACAAAAGAGATCTCCCAAATGGTTAGAAACTAAAATTCCTTTCTACATTTGGGTCTCTCGGTTTCTCTCTTTTCAACCTCGGTCTTAGGTATTATACGGTTTCAGGTGCTTATATCTGTATATGTGTTTGTATGCCAGTGTTTAGTCTCATGTGAATTTGGTCTATTGAAGGTTTTGAGTAGCATTTATTTCCTTGGACCATTTTATTTTATTTTATAGCGGACCAGTTATGTTTATAACAAATTGGGTGAATTACACTGATACCCCTTGAGATTTGGCGCTTTATCACTCACACCCCCTAAAGTTTTTTTTAGGTTACACTGACCTCCCTTCAAGTTTGTGGCCGGTTGATAACACGGACACCCCTGCCGTTAACTGACATTAGAAAATGGCTGACAACATCAAGTTATTTTTTTAAAATGTCCAAAATGCCCTTATCTTCTTCTTATTTCACTCACACACATATCTCTCTTTCTCAATCTCACTATCTTCATTCACCATAGACGCCTAAATCACAACCCCCCCTGTTTGCACCTAAAAAAAAAAACATTTTTTAAATAAAAGTTGGTAGAGGCCGATTAAGATTTTTCAATCGGACTCATGAGACTGATTGCAAAATTAATGACTGATTGGTTAAAAGTTGATCGGACTAACCACTAGTTAATCGGGCTGATCATCATTATATCGGGCGTCACTGGAATCGGACTAACCATTACTTAGGAATGGAAACTTGGTGTAGTTTCGTGTTAGACATCACTAATTTTCTAATTTTTAATGCTTTTGATTGTAGGTTGGTTTGATATTATTTTCTTGCCACTGAAAGGACTTTGTCTGTGTAGAGCATGATTTGGAAAATTGGAATTGTAGAGAAATATGTGAAAGCCTTGGTTTGCTTTGCTACCTCAAATGACGGAGCTCAACGAGGGAATGGAACGTACATTTTGATATATATATATATATATATATATTAATATGTGAAAGAGGATGAGATTAGAAACTTGAACTTATGTATGAGAAAGTATATGTTTATATTTAATATGTATTGATTTCAAATTTTTAGGATTCATATAGAATATTCCAAATAATTTTTTAGATTATCCATGACTTGGTTGTATAAAAATTCTTCACAAAAATTCTTCACAATTATTCACATTTTTATTTTAGACAAAAATTTGTATCCGTGATACATGCTTGGAACTAGTAGAAAATTTGGAAGTGTGTGAAGCAATTGGAAATAGTAATTTTCTGTGTCCTTGATCTTTCTGGGTGGTTTAAAGCAAATAACTTTTGATACAAAAAAGTACTGTAGTAATAAATACAACAGCTGTCCATACAGAATCACATTCATACAGATCCGAAACACTAACTCCACCTTACAACTCAAAATAAATCATCCTACACGCTTGACAACACTATAAGCTTCAGTGGTAAGTATGCTGCATAAAACTTTACAAGTCAGAAGCACCATCACACCTAAAGTTCCAATTTTCATCTGTTAAGCTAATCTTTGATCTCGGTTCACTTGTAAATAGCCTGCAATCAGAATATGAAATAAATCAACAGATCGAGCAATGATGTTCAATTCAATTCTAGTATTATGCCTCCTACTCCAAGAAATTCACAACCATAGCAAGAATCATCATTTTCTATCGTTAAATGGGTTGTGAGTTTAGTTTTGCCCCTACTTTTTAAGGCAAATGTTGGGCCATGACCATAAACATTTATTAATTGGGGAAGTATTTGGGATGTAAAAATTTGTAAAACATAGCAAGAAAAATGGTCAAAATATATCATTTCAATACTCATATGTTGATGTGGCACAAATAGCATGTGCCATTTGTTGTGCCAAATATGGCATGAAAAGTGGTCACGCTAAAATTTGGCATAACATATGACATGGGCTTAGAGTAACCATATTTGCTGTTCATGCTCTAATATGAAATTGGCATAACATATGACACATGGGGTTGAAGATGGTCTAATAATAGTAATAATGGGTAAATTACGGTGGTCTGACGAGGTGACGGTTACATGTGAAAGCATTTCCAAGCGTTTATTTTTTCTTCGTTAGTATAGTTTCTTCCGTCACTAAAAAACCAACCAAATTTGACACCATCAATAGCGTTCATTACTAAGCATTCAAAGTGCAAAAAACAAAAAAAATTGAAAAAAAAAAAAAAAAAGGCCATGTCATCAGATCTATAATTTAGACAAAAATCACAGATCATCTACAACAAAGACTTCTTCAATCATATGTAATGACGATTTCTTACCAGTATTAATTAGCTAGTGGAGTGAAGCCTCTGAGCCAGATACACGAGGTGCCAAGAAAGACCCATAAGTGTGAGAACATTGAGGAAGGATGACAAATTATTTAATTTCTTCAGCCTTTGAGTAAGTTGGACCATTCGAGTCTTGATTCTCTCCTCCTCTGGCCTTCCGGATGTTTTAGGTGCAGAAGCAGGATCACCCACATGGTCAGCCACCATGCTCTCAGGTCTGGTGACAGAATCATCAATATCTCTTCCTCTCCCGTCTTCCTTCTCCAACTTCATCCTCTCAAACATCACCTGCATATATAGATATATATATATATATATATAATTGCACAACAATGATTTCAAATCAAAGCATTTTCTTTTTCTTGAAGTATGTACACATATAAATATAGGGAGACTCTAGGTACACTGGGCTTTTAAGCCTACAAAACCCGCAGGAAAACGTGACAGGGCACAGGTCAACAGGGCAGCCTGCGGATTTTTTAGGTTTAAAAACCCAGTGCACTGGGCCAGTCAGTACACTTATCCAATGTACCTAAGAGTCTCTCCTATATGTATATAATATATCTATAAAGGGACCAAATGGTATATCTCCTTAGGATATTATCTCAGCTACATCACTTGTATTGGTCAAATTTTGTATTAGTTTACAGGAATCTTCCTACCTATATTGAAGATCTAACACTTCCTATCACAACGACAATCCTGACTAGAATTGATAACATACTGGGACAAATTTATTTATTTATATATATGAATTCTCTTTCTTTGTTAAAATTATAAACAAAAAAAAAAAAAAAGCAACTGTATATGGGTTGGTACAGTGTTCAATTTTTTTTTTCTCCTAGTAAATACACAATTAATAGGACAGATGATGACCATCAATGATTTCAAACACAGCATTCTTTCAAGTATGATGCCAGTATCATGCTATCCAGGGCCGGTCCTGAGGGGAAGCGATACACGCGGCCGCTAAGGACCCCCTTTAGGCAGGGCCCATTTTTAAAAATACTAACCCAAATTTATTATTTAAGTAATTAATAAATAATATTTGTAATATTTATGCTAATATACAGAGGGCCCCTATTTATTAAATTCGAATAGGACCCTCAAAATCTCAGGACCGGCCCTGATGCTATCCAACTATAGGCTCAATTTCTCTTGCCTCATTTCCGTAGACATTCCAATGACTAACGTGTCTAAGATGTAAACTATACATGACTGAAGACCAAATTGAATGAATAGTGAGACTTTTCATAAATATAAATATAATAATATATATATATATATATAAGTTCCAAGAAAGAAACACACAAGAAAACAAAAAGGAAATTGGAAGGCGACATGCTAGCAACAATTTAGGAAGCTAGTTTTACTATTGTCGAGAAAGAGTGTCCATTATTGTTCTAGTTTCTGAATTCCAGGCACGCCCCTGACACGTTGGGGACACACAGGACACTCTCTGGACAATTTTGTTGTGTTGATCAGTTGATATCCTAATTATAGATTGACATATTTTTACGCTAATTTATATAATCAGGGAGGATCTAGAAAATTTATACAATAATTCTAAAAAAATTCTCTCAAACACTATAAGCGTGGGTGGGCTTTTATAATTAAAACAAAAACATAAGAGAAATGAGATTTAGTATGATAATTTTACAATATCAGGCGACTAATGGTAATTTTCAAGGGACTAATTGTAAAATTTTTTTTTAGTGCAAATGTAAAAAAAAAATTTAAACCTGAGGGGGATTGAGTCCTCTGGTAAATCATTGCATCTGCCCCTGCATATAATAATCTAAAAATATATACATATTCCACGTGTCCCTTTTGTGTCCCTATCCTACTCTTTTTGGGATGAAAAATGCTAATCACACATTTTTTTCACACACATCTTTAAATGCTTGTACCTTGTGCTGTATAAATGGGGCACAAAAAAGTGTAAGAAATTCAAGCAGCACAAGGTAGGTACAAGCATTTAAAGAAGTGTGGAAAAAATGTGTGGTTCATTGTGTGGGTCTAGCAGGACTCTTTTGGGATATTGCGTGCGTGCGTGCGTGTCGGTGTCGTGCGTGTCGGTGTCTATATGTATCTTTACAATTGGAAAATGCAAACAACATACTATATGTACTCCATATATATCATCATCATCTCTGTGTGTGTGTGTTACGTACCGTGGTGGCTTGAGGCTCCAAGTAGAACAAATTAGCGAAAATCATAACGAGCGAGGCAAGGAGATTATAAGCCTGTAATAGATGGGAGGTGTTGAAGAACAATTGCTTTCTTGTGTTGAACAAATGTGAGAATAGAACAGTTCCAACGCACAAGGCCATGGCACTGAAATAAACAGGATATATCTTACTGTGCACTATACCAAACTGCTGCCTCGGCAAAGCCTCTGCCAAAACATAACTCGAAACAAAGGTAACCCATACACACATTCCATAAGCCGTAGCAAACCCCAGCAAATGAATCATCATCATCGCCCCATCCCAATAATTAATCAAAACATCGCAAATACCACTTGGAAGAATGTCCCTCAAATTTATCTTCTTCTCCTTTTGTTGTCCCCCTTCATCGGATGTGTCGGCAGCGGCTTTTTCAACCCTTCCTTTCACCGCCGACACATTTGTCTGTATATCATTCGCCCCGTCTTTTGCTTTCTGTGCTGCTGCTGCTGCTACTGCCTCTTTTCCCACTAATTCGTGGGCTTTCTCCATTACTTTTCCCTTTGCTTTTTCCACTTCATGTACTTTATCCAAAACCTTATCCTTTGCTTTTTCTTCAACCTCTAGAGCCTTGTCGGAGATTTCATGTGCTTTACGAGACACCGTCTCTTTGGCTTTCCCTAATGCTTCACCAACACCCTCTTTGGCTTCTTCTTCCGCCTCAGAGACCTTGTCTTTGGCATTAGCAATTTTATGCTTGCACTTTCCCAAGGCATCACATACAAGCTCTCTCGCACTACTATGGCCTCCAATTCCAATTCCATGCCCATGACCATCACCATTTTTCTCTGATAGCTTTTTGTGATCGTCATGATGATGGGGTGAGATTAAAACCTTTGTGTTCCCATCTCCTTCTTTTTTCTCAAACTCAACAACTACAGTTCTGTGGCCTTCCTTCACTACTATAACCTCATCATCATGTCTTGTGTTTTCTTTCTCTGGATTGGGAGACCAAACACCTGCTGTTGCAAGTGAAGTCACAACAACACATATACCCAATAAGTTCATCATACTCACTCTCCTTCTCTCTCTCTCTCTCCGTTTGAATTAATCTCTTAACAACAATGGGACGAGAAAAATATGGCCAAGTGAGTAGCGTACATTTTGGAGATATTGTTGGTTCGTGTACGACCACGTTGCATAATGCAGTTGAAGAGGCAACACGTGTCATGTTGCATGTGTCTTGTTGTACCCTTAGGTGTTCATTTCTGGGGTAATTGGTGTGGTGTGTGTTGTTACACGAAGTTGCTGTCCTTTTGCTCAAATTTCTTATGACCGACTAGTACCAAAATGCATCAGAAAATATTCATTGTAACGGTCACATTACAGATATTTTAATTTAAACTATATATACTTCTTATTATAAAGGGATGACATGTAATTGTTATTGGACAAGTTGTCATCAATATCTCCTTAGAAATAAGAGGATATATTTGGTAAAGATAAAATGTCACACCACATTAGCATACTTTTGTGATGTGATGGTTACACTGAAATATTATGTGAATGATTAATTAGGTAATTAAACGAAGTTGATTGGTTACTAGCACCATAATAACTAATGTAACTATTGTGACCAATATTTTCTTCACAATGTATATACGTCTCTATAAATATAGAAAGAGAAAGGGAGAGGTACCAAAAAGTGTTTAACCCACTTCAATATTTATAATAAAATCTACTAAAGTTCTAATTAAAATAATTTTACAATAATACTAAAATGTCATTTCAAATAATTTAAATAAAATAATTTTTCCTAATTACCCACCTCACTTTTTTTTTACTACTTACACTCCTATAGTGGGTGCACTGCTCTAGTAAGTTAGAAAATGCATTACGGCAATCCAACATATCCGCTTAAGAAGCATGCCATATATATGTTGCACCTACTGCCGACAAAAGAAATTGGCTTTTTAACCGGCTTAGATTGGCAAGGTATTTCATATAAAACAAAATTAAAAAAATAATAATAAAAAAATAATAGGAAGGATGTTCAAACAATCAGTCAAATAGTATAATACTAGTGTTGACCGTGCAATGCAAGGGATTATTTTATTTTTTAAGAAAAATTAATTACTACTTTGTCTGTCTCCAGAAAACATACCAAAAAGATAAAATTTTGTTAAAAATAAGTTGTTATGTCTCGTTATATAGAAAGGACTGTATTTTTTTTCATAAAAAATTGTTTAAAAAAAAGTATAATGAATTGTCTAACTCGTGGTCGATCACACTGATGCATTCGCAAAACAGTGTATTTGGTAAATATTGTGTATTCATAAGCTTAATGGATCAAAACCTTATTATAGAGAAAAATCTTAATGTTAATTAAGATTAGAGAAAAACACAAACATTTTATCATCATATCCAAAAACTATGTCTATGAAACAATAAAAAGTATAATCATAAATACAAACCCAACTTTTGCAATTTACAGTTAAAAAAAAGTAAACAGAAAACATAAAAATCAAAATAGACAACATAAAAATGAAATATTTGAAAACATAGAGAATACAACAATTTTGGGTATAATTAAAGTTAAATTTAGTATTAAAAAAAAAGTTAAATTTTGAAAGGTTAACAAAAGAGCATTCAATGGAAAGAATAGAATTATGAAGGTATCTAAACAAATGTGAAATGTAATTATTTTTTTGTTGTTGTACTGATAGAATGAAGCAAGCATGCAAGTGCCTGGACGTAATGTGTACAAATGAGCATTTGAAATCAAAATTTGGGACGCAAATGTGAGAATCTGTATTTAGTAACCAAAAAATTAGTAAAGAAGACCAAAAAAAAAAAAACAGAAGTGATTTACCTCTATATATATGTTGCACCGAGTTTAAAGTTGAAATGTTGAATAATGTATCATAGTGAAAGTGGGGAAGAAGACAAATGAGAAACAGGTTCGATAGTTGTAGATTGAATTTTGTGCAGGCAGGGCCGGCCCTGAGTTATTGCGGGCCCTAGGCGAGCTTCTAAAATGGAGTCCTCTATAAATTACCATTAACTAGCTATTAAAAGTTATCCAACTATTATATATCACAAAAATAACCACGAATCAGACACTGTCAAGCATTTAACTTACATGCAACTCAAAAGACAAACCTTGCATATAGAATGTACTTAGAACAATCCACTTACAACAAGCCAAAAACGTTCTAATCTACCATTGAAGCATTACCTTTCTCGCATTTTTAGCCGCAAAATTACAAATTAAGCAATTATAATCAAGGTTTTCTATCAGAGACTTTTCAATTTGATAACATGGAGAATCCATTGATCAATCTTTCCTGGGAGGCATGTCAACATCCAAAAATCAATCTATACCAATAAAACACTAGTAACATTCAATAATTTTCTTATAAAGTCACCATGAATTGATTTAATCTAACAAATTGGGACAACAAAATTTACATGTATTTAAATTTGGTCTTAGCCATAAACTTAGCTAAGATAGAACAACCTTGACTTTTTTTAAAAAAAATTCTAAGGGCTATTTTTTGAACTCATGGGGAGAGTTTAGTTAGATTGTATTGGGGCTTGGGCTAGGATCTGTTTGGGTAAGGAAAAAGAGTGTATTTTGGTTTATGTGTTTTTCCAATTGGATTGGGATATTGGGCTTTATTTCTACCAGTGGTATATTTGCAAATATTTGGGGACCCTAAAATTATTACTGAAAATGGGGGCCCTAGGCATTGGCCTTGGTGGCCTTTGCCCAGGGTCGGGCTTGTGTGCAGGTTCTGTACTGATGGTATGGCAGTTACCCATAATGAGAGTGACGTGTGGTATGTTTGTGTGTGTGTGTGTGTGTGTGTGAGAGAGAGAGAGAGAGAGAGAGAGAGAGAGACGTGAGAGAGAGAGAGAGACGTGAGTAAGTGAGGTTAGGTGCTAGCAATGTTTTGAAAACTGGACCGGTCATCGAATCGAAAAAATGACCGGGTCACGGGTTCAACCGTTGGGTCAACCGGAACTGAACCGTGATGTCATAATTATGTAATAAATATTAATAATAATATAAAATATAAAAAATATAAAAAATAAAAAATTTTCGGGTTTCCGGTTCTATTGCCGGTTTTACCTGTTCAACCACCGAGTTTTCTGATTTTCACAAAATAGACCGGTTTGGTGTTTTCAGGTTTTTTCCGTTCAAACCGGTTCATTTCTTCAACAGGTCGACGGTTCAACCGGCCGGTTCGGTCTGGCTTTTAAAACAATGGGTGCTAGTGGTTTTTTTTGTCATATTAAAGCACATGGTATATTTATGCATGTAGTGGGTTGTGACCTGTGAGAAATGCTCCTATACCAGTTATAGATATATATATAGAGAGAGTATAAAAACACAACGTGGATACTATGATAATGTTGGATACTGCCATGTGACAACCTTATGAGAGGAAACTACATTCTTATCTATATATTTATAGATTTGTGTGGTAATTAAGTTACTTTCTACATTTTGAAAGAGCAGAAGCTTAAAAAGTAAGAAAATTATTAAGATGTCGAATTCCAAATTTCTAGACCATTCTTGACTAAAAGTAGGAAAATTAAAAAGCAACACACAAATAAAAGGGTAAATTGTAAGTTATACCCCTGTAGTTTGAGGGTTATGCAAATTACATCCTATGATTTCAATTTTGGTAATTTCACCCTACATTTTAAAAATTGTGCAAAATTCACTCAATCACAAAAAAAAAAAAAAAAAAAAACAAGGGCACAATGGGAATATCACATTATTTTCAGCCCAAAATGGCCTCATGTGCAGGGATAGACCCAGGAGTGTAGTTCAGTGGAAGCAGAAGCCTATATGGAGTTCTGAGACAATGAAATTGATAAATATAAACAACTAATTAAGCTTATGATACAAAATTTTTGTGAAAGAATTAAAGGATAGATTACTTTGTACCAAAACACACACACACACACACACACACACACAGAGAATTATACTATTTCTATCCCAAAAAAAAATCGGGCCGGGGCACAGTCCCTGAACCCCTGGATAAGCTTCTGCTCCCACTGAACTATACTCCAGGGTCCGCCCCAGCACATGGGGTTATTTTGGGCTGGAAACAATGTGATATTCCCATTGTGCCCTTGTTTTTTTTTGTAATTGGGTAGATTTTACACAATTTTTAAACTGTACGGTATAAATTGCCAAAATTAAAACCATAGGATGTAATTTGCACTATCCTCAAACTACAGGGGTGCAATTTGCAATTTACCCCAAATAAAACGAAAAAAATATTTTAGGTGGTTCAGTAATATACTTACCTCCACATCGAAGGAGGAACAGATTCATTATTAAGGGAATAAGTACAACTCAAGCACTCACATGTGTATAACTCTCAATACTACACTGTATTTTCTTCCCTCGCTGCTGTGTACTTTGGGAGTTCACAAGCTTATTATCGCCAGGGTAAATATCACTTACCTTCCTCGAGGTTTGGCCTAATAACAGTTACGAAGGTGGTCATTTTATTGTTTTACCCTTGCACTTTGTTTGAATAAAAAAAAAAACCAAAACTTAAAGAATGAAAACCCTTGCTTCTATCCACTTTTCTCTTCTTCTTCTTCTTCTTCTTCTTCTTCTCTTCTCCCCTGTTTCTATGTGTGTATGCATGTGTATATATAGATAGGTATGTACATGTCTGTGTATGTGTATTTATGTTTTCGATTCATCTCTCTCACTATTAATTTGCTCCACAAAAATGAATAATCCATCTCCAACTAATCATTCATGAACCAGATTGCAAATCCAAAAAGACCACCACAAATTCAGTAGCCCTCTCTCTTTGTCATTCCCTTTCTGAGAACAACTACCATTGATCTTTGATTTTTCTCCAAATAGTCAACCTCATATCGAATGAAATCAGATGTTAAACTTCTAGCAAAAGCCCCTGCACATTCAAGCAGACAAAACTAAATTCGTTGTCGTCGCCGTCGCCGTCGCCGTCGCCGCCGCCATGAAAGAGGACGATGGTGACTAACTAAAAGAGAGAGATGAGCCTAGTAAAGGGTTTTGATTTTTCAACATTCGCTCTAATTCCAAGAATTTGTTGGAAATTGAATTGTAGATGAAAAATTGGGGGAATTTTTTTAAATCTCACATATCAAAAACCTATTGAATCGCATAGAAAGGCAAATCCCACTTTCCTTAATTGATTCCGTTCACAAATTAAAATTTTCGGGGATCAATTCATGATACAATCCATGGAAGTGGGTGTGCATTTGTGATGTTGAATTGACGAATCATGTAAAATTCATGATGAATCTGGGTATATGTATACATGTAAATACATAATGTGTATCTTCATTAAGTCTTTTAAAATCCTCAATTCTCACAAAACAGCCTCAGTGGGAAAATCCCAGTTGAGATTCTTTCACAGGTTCAATTCCAGACACAATTGGCCAATTGGGTATGCTTCAAAAGCTTGATTTGAGCTCGAATTCGCTCGTTGGAACCATTCCATAGAGCATTGAGAAGCTAAAATCATTGGTTTTCCATGGCTTTGAGTGTATATATATATGTTATACATAGATATATGTGTGTACAGTGTCGGTGTATGCATGTGTTTATATTACTTTCTTTTTTTGTCTTTGTAGAAGGGTAATTTGGGAATTTCATATTTTTTTAAAGTGATGTCATCATAATCTGTTATCTTGTTTCACGGTAAGTTAACGGAGGGGAACCTTGTTTCTGAAATTTGAAAATAAGGGAGGTAAGTGTTACTTCTAAAACGTGGAGGGAGGTAAGTGTTATTAGGTCAAATCTCAAGGGAGTTAAGTGATATTTACCCTTATTGCCAAAGAGTTGGCCGACTGTGGACACCGCTTTTTCTCTAAGATGGAGACATTTTGATTTTTGATTTTTACTTTCAAAACGAGTCGCCAATTAATTTTAACAAAAAATTAAGAAAGCATTTCTAGGTCCGGAGATTATGAAATGAGAGGGGAAGGAGCTTGGTGGGAATAAACCATCCCCTCTCATCCTATCATAGATAGACATTTGGTCACTATCCTTTTATTTAATTTATAAGCTCAAGTGTATCCAAAACAATACATAGATCTAGATATACATAACATAAGAAGTTGAAAGGAGTGCAAGATAGCTAAAAGAGGCATCCAAAATTACATAGGTTCAAATAGCACATGTTCAAATAGCACACGATATAATATGTATAACGAAGCGAGAAAGCTCACCGAGATCTAGCTGCAATAAGAAAAATGTCTCTAATTCACATAAGCACACAAGGAATTATCCTAATCCAAGGTGTCGCGCATTTTCACGACCCAACCCACTACGAGCAGAAATAGGACATATGACACACTACCAAAGCTCATCCAATTCATTTAAAAGATTATAGCAGCGGAAAAGAAACTTAAAAGTAATAATGAGTATTCAACTCTTTTGAAAATAATACACTCTAAGTTGTAAAATTCGTATAAATTTAAAAACATAATTATTTTTCAAAATAAGAATAAAAATGTTAAAGGGAGACCCAAAGGTACCCTAAGAACCAATTAGGTAGGAAAAGTAGTCGTGCAGCACAAATTTTGACTAGTCGAATTACCTCGTTCAATCGGTCGAATGACCCTTTAGTAGAATTCCTTCTAGTACCAGAATTTTACTAAGGATCCATTCAGCCTTCACCCATTACAGTACTTTCAATATGTCAGGCTTGCTCTAATCCTTTTACCTGTAAAAGATTAGAAGATCATATATAAATCTTACTAATCCTTGAAAAGAAACGATAATGAAACAAGCTAAGCTTGTTTGGCTCAATTCACAAAAGTAATACTAACCCTTCATTCAAAATCTGGATTCGACGAGTTACGTATTCAAAATACAAATCCCTGAGTTCGGACTCATTACAATGTGACCAAAAGAAGTGTTAATACTTATTACAACAATTCTACGCCATTCCAAAGGTTCCAAGTTAAATATGTAGTTCTAGCTATCTAAAAACCTGATATTTCCAACATTAGAATAGGAAACAATGTATGATCCCCGGCATCCCCATCAGCCTCACTCTTCTAGCTTCTTCTTTCCTTTCTTCTTAGCACCTGAAATGGAGTGTAATGGAGTAAAGTTTCACTACTCAGCTATGTACTGAGTGTACAATTTCTAAACATATGCATATATGACAATTCATGCTTTATGATATCAAAACATTTCAAAATAGTCTCGAGGGAGAGTGGTACGCATTCATTCGGTAAATGGAACTAATGTTGTGGAAGACCTTCTCTTTGACACGCATTCAGTGCCCTGGCTATGCCTTCTCCCAAACTATGCACAGTAGTCATCGCTAAAAATCCCCAAACATCAAGGAGCTTACCCCAGATGGAATTGCACCAAACTCTCCTTTGACCCACATAGACACACAGCATACTCATGCAATCACATATACGTGCTTTTCATACGTTTTCACGTGCATAATTAACGGGCCTAATTAATTCATGAATTTTGCCTGGATCTAAAATATCAAACTGGATATTTATAAAAACATGTAAATTTCCTGTAAAACGTAGGTCTAGAATTCATACATCGTGCTACACTCCTATAATTTTAAGGAAAGCCTAAGAACACCGATTCTATGTCGGATCTCCGATTACAAGTGATTCTTACAAGTATTTATACGTTTTCCCCAAATTTCCCAAAATTAGGTTTTCATAAAAACTTATCCAAACAAGGCCTAAGAGGTATCAAAATGAAGCTCTTACCTGAAGAAGTTCGAGTATGAAATTTGGTTGGAAATCATAGAACAAAAAGTCGTCGATTGGTGCCGTGAAGCCCAAAGAACCAAATCTCTCTCTCTCTCTCTCTCTCTCTCTCTCTCTCTCTCTCTCTCTCTCTCTCTCTCTCTCGTTTAAAAACAAAGCCTAAGAGCCAATGCTAATGCTGACATGTTGTGGTTACAGCAATTGCTCAAAGACTTACATGTTCCTCTTCACACTTCTCCTATCATATAGTGTGATAACATTGGCACCTTATCATTAGCAGCCAACCCTGTCTTCCACGCTTGAACCAAACATGTTGAAGTGGATTTCCATTTTATTAATGAGAAGATAGCCTCAAAGCAAATTCAGGTTGCACGCATATCTTCTGATATGTACAAAAATATCAGGTTAGGCTTCCTAATCTGCAGACTTACCTTGTACGGGTGGTCTCTTGCACCTATAAAAGAGGCCACTCACCCCCATTGAAGGGGATCGCGTTCTGACTCTAAGGAATAGCATACAAACAACTCACTATTACACATATACCCGATCAGTTTTCTGGCAGTGTCGTCCACTCTGTTGGCTCACCAATAGCCACCAGTGTTTGTTAGTGAAAGTGCACCGACGCACCCGTGGACGTAGGTCACCTCATTAATGGGGCCAAACCACATACAAAATTTATTGTGTCCATCTCTCTCTCTAAATTATTCTCACCCAGATTTTGGCACCATTAGTTTGGTGCCTTCTGTGGGAACGTCCATTTTCTCATCAACAAATCTCTTGACTGATCAACATGCCACCGAAGAAGTGTAAGAGGAATACTGCTCAGGCCGGTCAGGAGGACTCACAGCCTGAGCAGCAGGCTGCCTCCATGACCTCCGAGCAAGTAACAGCAGTGCTTGTACAGCTTCTAGAGGCCCAATAGTGAACCCAGCAGCAGATTGAAGCACTATTGGCCAGACAGGAAAAGCATCCTAAATCCGAGAACCAACCCAGGAAAAGCATCCCCGACCAGGAGCCTACGCGAGTCTAGAAGCATACCCACTCTGCGCTGGTATCCCCGTTTGATTGAGAATGCCTCAGGGATGGTGAGCGTAACAAGGTACCCAGGCGTACCAGACAGTGAGCCTGGACTAATCCGCGCTGGGAAGAAGACGCTAGAGATATCATCAACAAACGACGTACCGCTAGAGGGGAGGAACCAGGACCAAAGGCCCGAGAATCGACCAAAGACCCTCCGATCAGGACCCGGGGAGATCTTAGGCACACGATTACCCAGAGTCGGAGTCGGGTCCTATCCCCAAGGACGACATACTTTGAGGAAGAGGCCTCATTATTAGACCTAATGTACCATTCGGATATGGAGAAGAAGACCGGGCGAGATGTAAAGGCCTATATCGAGGACTTACAATAGCAAATTAAAAGGTTAAATCATAAATCTGGCTAGGATCTCACCAACACGGAGATCGAGTCGCCCTATATTGCCCATGTAACAGGATTCCCCATCCCGTGAAAATTCAAACCGCCACATCTTAGCTCTTATTACGGTTCAGGGAGCCCAGTGCATCATGTCCACACTTACAAGGCTCAGATGGCGCTAGTCACCACAGTCGATGGGTTACTATGCCTGGCCTTTTCTAGCACCCTTAAAGGGCTAGCCGCGCAGTGGTTCCATACTCTGAAACCCCGAATAGTCGATAACTTCAAGACATTGAACAAGTTTTTCATCAGCCAGTTCGTGGGGTGCTGATTGTCAAGTAGCGAAAGGGGGAATACCTAAGGGAGTACGTGGACCATTTCAATCAATAGAGGCTCCAGATCTACAACCTGAACGAAATGGTCAGTGGCCTTCTACTTGGGAGTTCAACACACTAAAGTTGCCACGTCGTTTCACCGCGATCGACCGGCAACCCCAGTGGAGCTCTTGGAGAGGGTCGGGAAGTACATTGACACCAAGGAGTTTTTAAAAGCAAAGCACGCCCAACTTCATAGGAGAAGAGTCGTCGAAAGCAAAATGGATGGGTAATGGCCTCGAGAAGGGATCGGGAAAGAAGCCAAAGCAAGACCAACAGAGAGGTGGTCAGGATCAAGCCCTGATTACCTTCACACCACTTTCCCAGCCTATCCACGAGGTCATGGCTGCTACTGAATCTCAAAGACTACTCCAGTAGTCAGCGAAGCTAAAGAGCCCGCCCGATAAGAGGAATCGGGACAAGTTTTGCCACTTCCACAAAGACCACGAACATGACACGGAGGACTGCTTCAAGTTTAAGATCGCCATTGAGAAGCTGATTGAGCAGGGCCATCTCTTTGAATTCATCGCTACAGATAGACAACCTCGGCCAGATGCCCAAGCCCAGGATCAGACACAACCGCTTAGGCAAATCAATGTAATCTCAGAAGGAACCTCGAGTGTGGGGGATTCATAGTCGGCCAAGAAGAGGCATGCTCGGGCATCCTGATCGGATGTCTGGCATGTCTAATACATCGGTTCCCCCCGACCGACATGTTAACATTCTCATCCGATGATATACGGGATTTGCATTACCCCCACGATGACCCGTTGGTGGTAACACTCACCATAGCAAATTACGTGGTGAAAAGGGTATTGGTGGACACGGGAAGCTCCTCTGATGTCATGTTCATTTCAGCATTCGATTAGCTCGAGATATCTAGAGATCGACTTCGACCAGTAGCTACTCTCTTGGTCGGATTCAACGGGTCCAACACACAACCGCTCGGTACCATTGAGCTCCCGGTTCTTATGGGGACTTATCCCCAGCAGACATCTGTACTGGCAAGCTTTGTGGTCATGGAAGCTTCATCTGCATACTAGCAAGCTTTGTGGTAATGGAAGCTCCATCAAGCAAAATAGGCGAGGTATGGCACCCGAGAGGAAGATGGCGGTATGTAAAGAAGTCGAGAAGCTCCTGAAGCAAATTCCATCCAAGAGGTCCACTATCCCGACTGGTTAACAAATGTGGTACTAGTCAAGAAAAGCAACGAGAAGCGGAGAATGTGCGTGGATTTCACAGACCTAAACAAGGCCTACCCTAAGGACTGCTACCCATTGCCCAGGATAGACCTCCTTGTGGACTCCACAACCAGTCATGCGCTCCTCTCATTCATAGATGCCTACTCGGGGTACAATCAGATCAGCATGTACCCTGGGGATGAAGAGAAGACTTCCTTCATCACAGATCAAGGAATGTACTGCTACAAGGTAATGCCCTTCGGCCTAAAAAATGCTGGGGTAACCTATCAACGCCTGGTCAATCACATATTCAAGGATCTGATCGGGAAGTCCATGAAGGTCTTCGTTGATGATCTTTTGGTTAAAAGCCGAGACGAGTTCGACCATCTCGAGCATTTGGCCGGGGCCTTCAGCATTTTGAGGAAATTCGAGATGAGGTTGAACCCGGCCAAGTACACATTTGGCGTCTCGTCCGGGAAGTTTTTGGGATACCTGGTCAGCAGACAGGGAATCGAAGCCAACCCCGAGAAAATCTAGGCCATCATAAACATGCGGTCACCCAGGTCAACCAAAGAAGTTCAGAGCCTGGCCGAGCAGGTTGTCGCATCAAACAGATTTGTTTCCCGACCTACAGACCGATGCCTGCCATTTTTCAAAATCCTTCGTAAGGCCTTTCAGTGGTGGAAAGAGTGTGAGGAGATGTTTCAGGAACTCAAGATGTACTTTGCATCACCCCCTCGACTCTTAACACCCACACCAAATGAGGAGTTATTTTTATACTTGGCAGTATCACTCTCAACGGTCAACACGGCTCTCATCCGAGAAGAACACGGGATACAATTCCCGGTCTACTACACCAGCCGGGCACTTCAAGGCGCAGAAAGCAGATACTCCTGTATAGAAAAGCTTT
This sequence comes from Hydrangea macrophylla, assembly GCA_033977485.1. Taxonomy (NCBI): domain Eukaryota; kingdom Viridiplantae; phylum Streptophyta; class Magnoliopsida; order Cornales; family Hydrangeaceae; genus Hydrangea; species Hydrangea macrophylla. Next base: position 34,475,459 of record CM066993.1, read on the forward strand.
CTTTTACCCTCATCACTTCTGCTCAGAGACTTCGCCCGTACTTCCAAGCCCACGTGATCATGGTCCTCACAGATCAGCCTCTCCGTCGAATCTTAAGCAGGCCTAAAATGTTCGAAAAGCTCGACAAGTGGGCCTTGGAGTTGGAAGAATTTGAGGTGGTCTACAGACCTCGGACGGAAATTAAAGGACAGGGTGTGGCAGACTTTCTTGTGGAGTTCACATACCCAAAGGACCCAGTTGAAGAGCTCAACCCGCCCGACCTACCGCCCGACCTATAGTCAAATATCCCGACCTGGGTACTTTACGTGGACGGGTCTTCCAACAACAACGAAGCAGGGCAGGGATCATTCTGACTACTCTCGAAAGAATCCAGCTTGAGTATGCACTAAAGTTCAAATTCTGTGCCTCTAACAACGATGCCGAGTATGAAGCCCTGTTGGTAGGATTACAGCTGGCTACTTCAATGGGTGCACAACAAGTTTAAGGGTACCTTGACTCCCAGCTCGTGGTCAACCAAGTTAATTAGGAGTACAAAGCCCGAGAAGATAACATGGTAGCTTACCTAGCCCTCGTCCAAACGGTCTCGAAAAAGCTTAAGGGTTTCTCAATCACACAAATCCCGAGGGAAGAGAACACTAGGGTCGATCGGTTAACCCGCCTTGCCTCATCCTCCGAGTCAGACTTGCCCAGGATAAGGATAGTGTGATTAACTCAGAAGCCATGGAGGTCGAGCCGGTCACCTTAGGCCCCAGCTGAATGGATCCGATCACGACATTCCTCACAACTGGCACGCTACCGGACGAAAAGGAAGAAGCCCGTCGGGTCAAGTACCGAGCGGCCAGATATCACGTTATTGATAGAATCCTCTATAAGAGGGGGTTCTCTATCCTGTATCTCCGTTGCATCCATCCTACACAGGTCCAGGCGGTGTTGCATAAAATCCACGAGGGAGTTTGCAGGAACTACGTTGGAGGCTCGGCACTTTTGCGTAAAGCCTTGCTGCAAGGTTATTAGTGGCCAACGATGGCCCGAGATTCCCAGGAGTATGTAAAGAGGTGTGACAAGTGTTAGGGATATGTACTAAAAGCCATGCTTTATGTAGTTGATTTATTATGCATTCAATAAAATCAGTTATTCCATTTTTATGACAATCTGTGTGGGCAATGTTTGTATTATATTATTTATTTAATATTATGCATGTGTGTCTCTCATTCTATATAGTAGGTGGTTTGGTGTGTAGAGTTCGGCTTACACACAGAAGATCAGACCATCAGATATTATAGAATGTAAGATTTTGGTTTACAGTCTTAGATGGGATTAGACACACAATCGGTAAGACTGCAGCATGGTGTTGTAGTAGGTTTGTCTTGCCAACTCACTATGCTGGTATACTTTGTGTATTAAACGGGACTGACTTGGGGTAATTATCTTTATACCGACTTATAAGATAATTAATACCTCATGGCTATTATGAGTACTTATGCTCTAAATCCTAAGTTAATTTGTAGACACGTACATTTGATATTTACACTTTGATCCCTAAAAGGGTGAGATCCTTAAATGGGTCAATATCTCATTGGATTGGGTGGAAATATTAATTGTGTGGTGGATATTAATTAAAGATGGAATCCATGTCTCAATTTTGGGATTGATGATATCCCCTTGAGAAAGATTATAAGTTTTGATTATGTTAAACCCTGCAGGTGGATTTTGTATCCGACATATCAGATAAGTTAAGCAGAGGATCTCAAGGAATTTTAAGAAATTAATTAAATATGATTGTCAGTAATTATATTTAATTAATGGATATCTGTAATCTTAACGTGGGGAGATAATAAGCATTTAATAACATGGAGCTCGAAATATATTTTTGAGATAAGGGTAGGAGTGCAATTATAATTCTTTAGTGGTATGAATTATAATTTATGGAAATAGGAATCCAATTCAGTTCGAATTAGGGTTTCCTAATTCCGTAAGGAAGCTTATTCCTCATTGACTTCTTATGGTCCCTATCGTAGCCGATATATATGCTGCTTTGGCTCTCTTCTCAATTTGCGTTTTTCCATATAGAGAATTATAACTCGGAATAGAAAAGAGAGCGTAAAAGAGGGAGAGCAGAAAACAGAAAGGATTTCGAAAGATCCCACACTCAGTTCGATATTCTGGCAGTGGAGGAATACGGTAGAAGATCGTGAGCTGTTATCGAGCCCGTGTTCTCGATTCGTCTACTACAGCAATCCATTTTTGTAGTTCAAGGTAACCCTAGTTCCACCCTTGTAGGGCTATTATAGATTTCACGAAATTTTTTGCAGTACCAACTTATACGCACTGTCAACGGATTCTGGGAACGCAGTTTCCTAACAGTGGTATCAGAACCAGGTTGATTCTGCGTATTGGTCGGACGCAACCATGTTGTCGAGTAATAAAGATCTTATGCGTGCATTGATGGATGGATAGAACGTAGATCTGTGCTAACCCTTGTTTTGCAGCATTCTTATTCCACTATTATGGTCGCTGGTTTTGTGTGATTGGATCCCACGATGGGTTTATTCGTGGTTAATATTGCTGTTTTGATATAGCATGTGAACTCCTTTATGGAGCCATAGGATTTGTATATATTGGATCCCACACTTGATTGATGCGTGGTTAATTTCCTGCAAATACATAGCATGTGAACTCCTTCACGGAGGCATAGGGTTTATGTAATATATCTCAAGTAAATCCGTGAAGATGGTTCGTGAGAGCAGTTTTACAAGCAATTTTCGAAAGCGATCTAGAAGCAGTTTCAGAAGGCAGCTCGACCCCCGTACATAGTGGCGACATAGAGCTAATTGGGTTCAATGAAGATTTCTTCACAAGAGTTACAGCTTGACCATAATAGTGGGATTCCTATTTTAATGTGGTTTCCTTATTTATGTGTGATTGAATGATTATTATTGTTTCTTGTTTAATGAATAGGACAACATGGATAATTGTTCCTAGACCTATTTCAGATGTCTAGCTGCATGTTTAATTTATATTAATTTAAAATGATGGACAACTACATGTGTATTTAGAAATAAAACTAATTTCATATTTTGAAAACATAAGTACTTATTTTCTAAAATCATGAGATTAGGATAATTTTATTATCTACACATGTGTGTTTGACAAGTAAGGATGGACTAATCCATGTCAACTGTTCCATTATTTTTTATTAATTAAATTAAAAGTTTTTCTAATTATTATAACCCTTAATTTTTTTTTAAAATTTTAAGTGGGAGAGGGAATTTATCAAGTGTAAATCCCATGGTCTCCATCACTGGTCTGTAGATGATATGATTAATTTTGTGTGATGGCTCTAGTGCCTTCCTCCCCATCAGATGCAGTTGATCATGGAATCATCGGTACAAACTTCTTTAAAAGAATGTTTTGGGTGATTGTTAGTGTGGGTTACCTCTCCATCAGAGGTGTTCCTCATGGAACTCTTGACCTAGAATTAAGTGATGGTATACACGTAGCTATAAATAATAATATCCTCTCCATCTGAGTCACTATTATTATTTATAGGACCAAAGCAAGTCAGCAGTTTAATTTTATTAGGCAAAGTACATTGCCTGAATAGTAAAATTAAAAGGCAATTGTCTATCTGAACAAATGATGGATAGTATATGGCTTCCCATCGAGTCATACTATTCGCGGTGTATCAGGTTGCTGGCGGATTCCTTTCAAATATGGTAGAGGGAACCAATATTTTCAACTCGAATCCATAGTAATTTTTTCCCAAACTTAATTATTTATGTTATGTGATTCTCAAGCTTTTAAATGGGTACTTTCAATCCACTTGCTATTATACTTAAAGAAAACAAACTTACTGTACCAAACTATATAGACTGGAAAAGGAATTTGGATATTGTTAACTGCTGAAGAGTACAAGTTTGTGCTTACTCAAGAATGTCTTGAGCAACCTAGTGAGGGGGCAACCGCTGAGGAAACCCAAGCTCACAAGAAATGGGTCAAGGCTGATGAGATGGCGCGGTGTTACATTTTGGCATCTATGTCAAAGGTTCTGCAACATCAGCATCAGTCAATGACCAGTGCCTATGATATGATGGAGAGCCTCCGAGAGATGTTCGGGGATCAAAGTCGTACTGCTAGGCAGGTTGCTATGAAAGACTTGATGAACACAACCATGGTTGAGGGGATGCCTGTAAGGGATCATGTTCTTAAGATGATATCTCTTCTTAATGAACTAGAGATCCTTGAAGCTGAAATCGACGGGGAAACCCAGATCGATATCGTACACCAGTCACTACCAGAGTCTTTTAAGCAATTCTGCCTCAATTACAACATGAATAAATTTAAATATACCTTGGCGGAGCTGCTTAACGAACTCCAGGTAGCTGAGGGTCTCAATAGAAAGTCAGGGAGTGCTCTTGTGTTTGAGAAAGGTTCTGCTTCAAAGCCGAAAGGCAAGAAGAAACTGAAAAAGGCTCAAAAGAAGGTCGCGGGTCCTCTGCCAATCCAAAGGCCAAGAGGACAACCGGGAAAGCTTAAAGGCAAATGTTTTGTTTATAAGCAGCCAGGACACTAGAAGAAGCAATGTCCGGTTTATCTCGCCAGACAGAACAATCAAGGTAAATCTCATTTACTAGTTGTTGAATTGTGTTTAGCGGTCCGATCTACCGGTACCTGGTGTGTAGATACGGGAGCCACTGATCATGTATGCAATTCTTTGCAGGGGTTCCAGGGAACTAGGCAGCTCAGTGATGGACAGGTTTATCTATATATGGGAAATGCTACGAGAGTAGCAGCAGTTGCAGTAGGAGATCTACATCTTAGTTTTGGTAGAGATAGGATTTTAATATTAAGAAATTGACTTTTTGTACCTTCTATAAGAAGGAATTTAGTTTCAGTTTCTAGTTTAGTAAAGAATGGATATTCAGTTCATTTTAATAAAATAGTACTTATTAAAGAAAATAAATGTTTTATTTGTTCTGGTCTATTGATGGATGATCTTTATATTATAAATCCTGTCTCTCCTATACTGCAACTTAATGAATTGAATAAAACAAATAGTTTTCCATTTAAGAGAAAAGAACCTTCGAGGATGAACCAAATGCATCTTTGGCACTTACGCCTTGGTCATATTAATTTGAAAATGATTCAAAGACTGGTTCAAAATGGGCCATTAGGTTCATTGGAAGTGGAGGCACTTCTAGTCTATGAATCCTGCTTGGAAGGTAAAATGACCAAGAGGCCGTTCTCGACCAAGGGCTATAGAGCTAAAGAGCCGTTGGAACTGGTTCACTCTGATTTGTGTGGTCCTATGACTGTCCAAGCAAGAGGGGGATTTGAGTACTTTGTCACTTTCATCGATGATTACTCAAGGTATGGATACATTTACTTGATGCGGCGTAAGTCTGAATGCTTTGAGAAATTCAAAGACTTCAAGGCTGAAACGGAGAAGCGTCTAAGTAAATGTATCAAGACACTACGATCTGATCGTGGTGGAGAGTACCTTTTGGGAGAGTTTAGGGAATACTTATTAGAGCAAGGGATTACATCCCAATTGTCTGCACCCCGTATGCCTCAGTAGAACGGTGTAGCAGAAAGAAAAAATAGGACTCTTATGGACATGGTAAGATCTATGATGAGTTATTCGGATTTACCAATTTCCTTTTGGGGACACGCATTAGAGACAGCCTCATACATTCTAAACTTGGTACCATCTAAGTCAGTACCTAGTACTCCCACGAAATTGTGGACTAGGCGAAAGCCTAGTCTGCGGCATGTTCGGATCTGGGGTAGTCCAGCACATGTGCTGAAAGGGAACGTAGAAAAGTTAGAATCGAGAACAGAAGTATGTTTCTTTGTTGGGTATCCAAGAGGAACTAAAGGTGGTCTGTTTTATAGTCCTAAGGATCCGAAGGTTATTGTTAGCACCAATGCCACATTCTTAGAAGAGGACTATGTTATGGACCACAAGCCCAGAAGTTGTATTGTTCTAGAGGAAATGAGAGGAGAGACACCGAGACATACTTCTTCGATACCAATGGTACGAGAAGAAACACCACAAGAAAGAGTTATCGATATTCCATTACCACGTCGTAGTGGGAGGATTATCGAAACTCGTGTAGATCCCGAACCAACCATTAACACGCAGGTTCCTGAACCAGTACAACGTGTAGATAATGGTGTATTAAGTTCAGAATCTTCACAATGAAATATCAGTGATACACAGAAACGGGTTGTGCCTCGTCGTAGTGGGAGGGTTATTATTCAACCTGACCAGTATATGTTCTTGGGAGAGTCTTATGACCGGGTCCCTGATGAAAAAGGTACCGACCCCTATAACTACAATGAAGCACTCCAAGATAAAGATGCAGATCTTTGGCAAAAGGCTATGAAATCTGATATAGAGTCTATGTACTCCAATCAAGTTTGGGATCTTGTAGAACCACCCAATGAAATAAAACCCATTGGATGCAAGTGGATCTATAAGAAAAAGAGAGGAGCAGATGGTAAGGTAAAAACCTTTAAAGCTAGGCTTGTTGCGAAAGGGTTCACTCATAAAGAAGGAATCGATTATGGGGAAACTTTTTTTCCGGTGGCAATGTTGAAGTCTATCCAGATTCTCTTATCCATTACTGCACATTTCGATTATGAAATTTGGCAAATGGATGTCAGGACAACATTTCTTAATAGGAATCTTGACGAGTGCATCTATATGATGCAACCAGATAGGTTCATCGCAAAGGGCCAAGAACACATGTTGTGCAAGCTTAAGAAGTCCATTTATGGACTTAAGCAGGCATCTAGGTCTTGGAATATCCTCTTTGATCAAGCAATCAAGTCTTTTGGTTTTGATCAATGTATGGATGAATCCTGTGTGTACAAGAAACATGATGGAAGCATGGTGGTGTTCTTAGTACTATATGTGGATGATATCTTGCTAATCGGAAATGATGTGGGGGTATTATCTTCTATGAGGGTATGGTTATCCAGTCAATTCAATATGAAGGACTTGGGAGAACCTGGTCACATCCTAGGAATCAAGCTTATGCGAGATCGCAAGAATAGGATGTTGGGCTTGTCACAAGGCAATTATATTGACAATTTTCTTGAAAGGTTTAGCATGCAAGATTCCAAGAAGGGATTCCTTCCCTTCAAACATGGAATTACTCTATCTAAGGTTCAGTGTCCTAAGACACCTGATGAGATAGAGAAGATGAAGGCAGTTCCTTATGCCTCGACAGTAGGAAGCCTAATGTATGCTATGCTATGTACTAGACCTGACATCTGCTTTGCTGTTGGCATGGTTAGTAGATATCAGTCTAATCCAGGGCAAGAACATTGGACTGCGGTGAAAAATATTCTCAAGTACCTAAAAAGGACTCGAGACTATATGTTAGTTTACCAAGCAGATAGTCTTGTACCCATTGGGTACACAGATTCTGATTTCATGTCAGATAGGGATTCCAGAAAGTCTACCTCAGGATATGTGTTTACCCTAGGAGGTAGAGCCATTACTTGGACGAGTATCAAGCAGTCATGTATTGCTGATTCCACCATGGAAGCCGTGTATGTGGCTGCTTCAGAAGCCGCTAAGGAGGCCGTTTGGCTCAAAAACTTTCTTATGGATCTAAGAGTAGTACCTGCGATACAATCGGCAATTACCCTTGATTGCGATAATAGCGGAGCAGTTGATAACTCAAAGGAACCCAGGGCCCATAAGAAGGGAAAACACATTGAGCATAAGTATCACCTGATACGAGAGATCGTGCAAAGAGGTGATGTTGAAGTGACCAAGATAGCATCAGCAAATAACCTGGCAGATCCTTTCACCAAGAGCTTACTGGCCAAGACTTTTGATAGTCACATAGAAGGGATAGGAGTGAGGTGTGTCGCATCATGGCTTTGAGTCTAAGTGGGAGATTGTTAGGGATATGTACTAAAAGCCATGCTTTATGTAGTTGATTTATTATTCATTCAATAAAATCAGTTATTCCATTTTTATGAGAATCTGTGTGGGCAATGTTTGTATTATATTATATATTTAATATTATGCATGTGTGTCTCTCATTCTATATAGTAGGTGGTTTGGTGTGTAGAGTTCGGCTTACACACGGAAGATCAGGCCATCAGATATTATAGAATGTAAGATTTTGGTTTACAGTCTTAGATGGGATTGGACACACCATCGGTAGGACTGCAACATGGTGTTGTAGTAGGTTTGTCTTGCCAACTCACTATGCTGGTACACTTTGTGTATTAAACGGGACTGACTTGGGGTAATTATCTTTATACTGACTTATAAGATAATTAATACCTCATGGCTATTATGAGTGCTTATGCTCTAAATCCTAAGTTAATTTGTAGACACGTACATTTGATATTTACACTTTGATCCCTAAAAGGGTGAGATCCTTAAATGGGTCAATATCTCATTGGATTGGGTGGCAATATTAATTGTGTGGTGGATATTAATTAAAGATGGAATCCATGTCTCAATTTTGGGATTGATGATATCCCCTTGAGAAAGCTTATAAGTTTTGATTATGTTAAACCCTGCAGGTGGATTTTGTATCCGACATATCAGATAAGTTAAGCAGAGGATCTCAAGGAATTTTAAGAAATTAATTAAATATGATTGTCAGTAATTATATTTAATTAATGGATATCTGTAATCTTAACGTGGGGAGATAATAAGCATTTAATAACATGGAGCTCGAAATATTTTTTTGAGATAAGGGTAGGAGTGCAATTATAATTCTTTAGTGGTATGAATTATAATTTATGGAAATAGGAATCCGATTCAGTTCGAATTAGGGTTTCCTAATTCCGTAAGGAAGCTTATTCCTCATTGACTTCTTATGGTCCCTATCGTAGCCGATATATATGCTGCTTTGGCTCTCTTCTCAGTTTGCATTTTTCCATGTAGAAAATTATAACTCGGAATAGAAAAGAGAGCGTAAAAGAGGGAGAGCAGAAAACAGAAAGGATTTCGAAAGATCCCACACTCAGTTCGATATTCTGGCAACGGAGGAATACGGTAGAAGATCGTGAGCTGTTATCGAGCCCGTGTTCTCGATTCGTCTACTACAGCAATCCGTTTTTGCAGTTCAAGGTAACCCTAGTTCCGCCCTTGTAGAGTTATTATTGATTTCACAAAATTTTTTGTAGTACCAACTTATACGCACTGTCAACGGATTCTGGGAACGCAGTTTCCTAACAACAAGTGCCAGAGATACTCCCCCATGATCAACCGACTGGGAGAACTCCAAACACCCATCCTCAGCCTGTGGCCGTTTGCTCAATGGGGTATCGACATCGTTGGTCCCCTCTCGATCAAAAAAAGGAAAAGTTAAGTTTGCTGTCATCGTCGTGGACTACTTCACCAAGTGGGGGGAGGCCGAGCCCTTAGCAACAATCACCAAGAAAAAGATGTAAAGTTTCATTAAGAAAAACATCCTCTGCAGGTTCGGCATTCCCTGGGTTCTGGTTAGCGATAACGACATATAGTTTTATACCCCAGTATTCAGGCAGTTCTGCTTGGGCTATGGGATATCAAATCATTACTCTTCTCCCAAGCACCCTCAAGCCAATGGCCAGACCGAGGTGACAAATCGGACTATTCTGTAGTCAATTAAAACAAGTCTTAAAAATGCCAAAGGCGTATGGGCGAAGGAATTGCCGACCCTCCTATGGGTCTACCGCATTACCCCCGAGTGGCAACAGGCGAGACACCATTCTCACTAACCTATGGCTTTGAGGCAGTGGTCCCCATGGAGCTCGAGTTACCTACGTACCGGGTGGAAAATTTTAGCGAGCAGGGCAATGAGGAATCCCTCAGAGGAGAACTCGACCTAGTAGAAGAGAGAAGGGATCGGGCATATCTGAAAGTGGCAGCCCACAAACAGAGGATCTTCCAATACTTCAATAGTAAGGTAAGGCACTGTAGTTTTCAGGTGGGAGATCTCATTCTAAAGGTGGTAAACCAGTCTACTAGAGTCCTGAGCCATGGAAAGTTGGGACTAAACTGGGAAGGCCCATACCTAGTCACCTGGGTAAACAGGCCGGGCACCTACTGGTTACAGATTCTAGACGGGCATGATCTATCTTACCCATAGAACGTGCAGCACCTATGCAAGTATTTTCAATGACGCTTGGATGAGGGCGATCTAGCATTAGTTAGGGAATTTTTAGCTCAACTTGGGCATTTATCATGGTTTTCAAAAAAGAAATAAAGATTTTCTATTCTTGCTACAAGATGCGACCCTTATAAGGGTTCTGTGCAAAGACCTCGGCCTAACACCCGAGGCAAAAGACCTCAAGATCAACCCTCGAGGCATCTGCTTTGCTTAGGTCTATCCAACGATGGGGGCAAATCCTCCTAGGTGGCTGATGATGGCAAGTCTCAAAAGACCCTGGCTAAAACCCAAGGCATAAAAGACCTCGGGATTAACCCTCGAGTCACCGGCTTTGCTTAGGTCCAACCGACGATGGGGGAAAATCCCCCTAGGTGGCTGATGATGGCAAGTCTCAAAAGACCCTGCAAGCACCCGCGTTTTAGGTCGGTTTCCTACGGTTACTCCCTCTATACGCCTTCCTTAACAAAAGCTCAAGGGGCAGGGAAATACCAAACAAAAATAGGAAATCACACCGGGCACTAACAGGACTTGGAATCCTAGAATATTCCTAACATTCCCAAGTACCTACAGTACCCAAAAAATTGCCCGGATAATAAATAGGACAAAATCCTACACTATACCAGGCGCGACCTTCAAAATAGGTCCCTACAAGACCAAGTTTTCTCTACCGGTTACAGTCCTAAACCTTTTGCAAAGGTAGGGATTTAGATTGGCTAACAACTGGTCGGGTATTGGCAATCACAAACAGGCATACACGTACAAGTAGAAAAAATATTTGATGAAAAAGATGGTCTCAAAGGACCTTTTCATTAATTAAAAAAAAAACTATACATTGCCTGGGGGGCAGTTATAGTAGCCTCCCAAAAAAAACAAAAAAACAAAAAAAAGAAGTACAAGTCGGGGACTACGCGTCGTCAATCTCGACCACATCTTCAGTCTCTCTGGTCTCTCCCCCCAGGGCGGTTCCTTCTCCCGGGATTGAGCTACTGCTCGGGGCAGTAGAACCATCAGTAGCTCCGGCCAAGGCAGCATAATCATAAGCAGCGGGAGGACCAAGGTCCCAGTAGTCTGGATCAATCCCCTCGTAGGATGAGACGTCCCATTCGGGGTGATCCCGGGCTAGCCTTCATTTTAAGTCTTCATAGCCTTGGAAGAAGCCATCATCAAAAGCCTCCTCTATGGCCCCCGCCATCGTTGCCTTAGCCGCGGCCTTTGTTCGAGCCTCTCAAGCAGCCGCAATGGCCCAGGATACCTCCAGATCTGCCAGGGTAGTCGCCAACTCTGCTTGGGCTGTACCGAGGCTCAGGGCTAAGCCCTTCACCTTGTCCTTCTCCAAAGCCAGGGCATTTTTCCTGGTCTCTGAGGTTGCCCACTCCTCTGACAGAGCAGCTTCAATAGTAGTGGCCCTTTCGACCAGAGAAGGCAGGAAGGACTTAGCCCCAACGGCCATGCAGCCGACCTGCAAGAAGTCAAAATCAGTCAGTAAATAGAGCAAACACAGAAAAAGTTGTGGCGATGAATGGGCAAAGGTGGAAGTGCTTACCATATGAGAGAGGCTGTATAGTCATCCCTAGAATACCTCGGGAGACATATTTATACATGTCTCCACTTAGTTGGGGAGAAGGGCGGACTTAACCCTCTCCTTAATATCCTCCGATTCCTCAACCGGCACCCCGGACGGTACTCCCGCTCGGGGGGAAGTCTCCACCACCACCACGAGGGGAGCTGAGGTCCCACGTGCTCTGGATGGTTTATGGTCCCGTGCCAAAATCGCCTTAGCAGACGTTCGCCGCCCGAGGCCTCAGTAGTTAGCCTCTTTCTTCCTCTTATTGCCGCCCGGGCAGTGGCGGTGGCGACGGCGGCTGCGGCCTGCCTGGCCCTTAACTGTTCAAGATCTCTTTTGGGGGCCATTTCTGTAAAAAGAAAAGATTGGTCAGTAACCGGGAAAGACAGCGAAGAGTACAATAGGAATATAGATGAGACCAAATATGTCTGGGCACTTACTAGGAAGTATAGGTGGAAAGACAAGAGCTTCGACGAGCTTGACCGGATCGTAGGAGGCCTTGAAATCGCCCGTCCGGGTCAGCATATTCCAAATATTTTTTTGGCAAATCTGCCAAGCCCTTGAGCCTTGCTTGACACTCCTCCAGAATACTCGGTGGGTTGGCTAACCCCGTTGTAAGGAAAAATACAAAGTAGTCAGTCTTAGGATCGAAGTAAAGAAAGTAGACAAAAGATGTTGGACTGACTTACCCCTCAGCTCTCCCACCCAGGAAGTCCTCATCTAGATCCCTGGGGCCTGCTCACAAAGCCCAAGGGTAAATACTTGGAAGAATCTATTCTTCCAACCCTTATTGTTGCTAGGACAGCCAACTATGATTTTTCTCCCCTGCCGAGCCCCGAGAGAGAAGAACCCGACCTCCCCATGTACGGGAAGCGGTCGGTGCATCCAAAAAAACTCCTGAACGGAAAGCTCATACCCAAAAACTTGGGGCCAAAGGGAGATGGACCCCATGAGAAACCTCTAACCTTTCGGGGCCAACTGTCCCAGGGTGATCCCCAAATATATCAGGATGTCCCGGGCAATCGGATGAAGGGGAATGCAGAATCTAGCCATGAGGGTGTCCTCGTAAAGGGTGGTGAAACCCCGCTAGAAGAGATGGGCTCCATCGGCATTTATAGCCAGGAAGCAATAGTCGGGGAGGCCATAGCTATCCCTAATGCGGATGAGATCTTGAGCGTACAGGGTGGACGGGATGAACTCACAGGTGAAGGCTACCTCGAGTTCGGGCTCCCCTGGTGTCTCATCACCCAAACCCTAGGAGACAGAGTCAACATGTCACGCCCCGACGTAGCATAAATATGGAAAGCGTTTAATTTCCTTTATGGACCCGTAGGTCGCGACAGTTTGAAGGATCGATTCCGTCCCAAAACGTCGAACAACATAAAACCATTAATCAGAGTAGGGCAACCTGGCCTTATAAAAATTAAATCTCTACCTTATTACATCCTATAGTACAGGGTTTACTAAGGCACAGACCGCCTTGAAAATAAAACAATAACTTACAGTCTATTACAGTCATCCTCAAAACCAAATCAACACATAATCATAAAGCATATAAAAGTAACATCTCTTCTCAGCAACAGATCTTAATTTGCATAATCATAAGGTTCTTCTTGGTTATTACCTACAAAACCTGGACACGAATGTCCAGGACGCATCAACGCCGTCAGCTTCAAGAAGCTGGTGAGTATTAAAAACATAGCTTTGAATGTAAAAACATGCCCATTTACCTTTTTCCCATTTCCATTTAAATACCACAAGTTTATATTTATGATAAAGAGCTTGTTAGAAAACAACCACAACAATAATTAAAAGATAAATTCACACATATGTGACCGTGTATGAGAACAATGCACCATCTCATCTAACCGACTCTTTTCTCTCGACAAAAACCCAACAACCCTCTATCCTACTCCTGGTATCTTTGAAATACTAAGATAGCCACACTTTAGCAACGGGGCGCCAGGGAGTGTCCAGTTTGCCTCACACTTTGGTCCGGGGTACCAGGGAGTGTCCAATGCCTCACACTTTGAATACCCTAACCGCCATGCAAATACCGGGGCAACCCCCACACAGGTATCCAGACTCGAGTCATTCAGGGAGTGTCTATAGGCCACACTTTAGCACTTCCATGGGTGCCAGTGAGTGTCCAAGTTCGGCTTCACACACTTTAACGCTTCCATGGGCGTCAGGGAGTGTCCATTTTTGCCACCTTCGCATTTCAAAGACACCCTCATCCTCTTTTTCAACTCCAACCACAATCACATCCACAACCACAACCATAACCACAGCCACAATTACAACCACAACCACAACCACAAACACAACTCAAACTCATACTCTTTCCACACAATCATTACTCTTTTCCACACTATCATTACTCTTTTACACACTACCAACACTCACCATGCATGTACAACTGACTCCACATGAATGTCATCAAACTTTAAACATAAAGGAATTCACAGAATTAAAGAAACAATACGCGTACGGGGATTGAAAATTCGTAATTCATTGCCTTAATCATTTTAAACATAACTAATAGCATTCTAAAAACTGCTACTGAAATCCTCGTTTTCTGTCCAAACGGTGCAGAATCTGAGAAAATTGCATTAGACAAAAAGTGTGCAGAATCGAGTTTTGCTTGGGATAACGCGGGCAGAACCTTAAATTTCATTCGTTTTCCTAACAAAAATCTGAAAACAAAATTCTGCTACTGTTAAAATTAAAAGAGAAAATATTAGATTGAATTTCTAATATACTTTTTCTGCTACTGTAATCCTCATTTTCTGCCCAAACGGTGCAAAATCTGAGAAAATTGCATTAGACGAAAAGTGTGCAGAATCGAGTTTTACTTGGGACAACGCGGGCAGAACCTTAAATTTCATTCGTTTTCCTAACAAAAATCTGAAAACAAAATTCTGCTACTGTTAAAATTAACTACCTAAATCAGTAAATAAGGAATGAGTTACATTTGGAGTGAGTTAGTAATACTCACTGTGATATAGATTTGAAGAAATTGTTGAGAAAGAAATATAATTACGAAATTCCCGAATTCCAAGCTTTGACTATGGAGGATTGAACTCTTCTCTCTCTCTACCCAACTGAAGAATTCTCTGCACTCTCTAAACTCTCTGTGAATTTCTGAATTGTGCTATGATGGAAGTGCAGAGTGTGTAGTGTGGTTGGGTGTATATATAATCAAATACCCACTAAGAAAACATTGGCCTAACTCCCCACTCATGAACCACTATCCTCCATTAAATACAATGAGTGTGCAGAAATGATGTGTATGCACTGTCCTTTATTCTCCACTGATGAAAGTAAGAGGTAGGTGGAGATGAGGTGGGTCAATGTGTGTTTGGGTAATCTAGCTTATGGCATAAGGACAATACACATACAACAACATTTGCCAAACAAGACCTAAGGAAAAGCATCAGCATAATAATTTGGGTATAAATATATTTGTTCAATCATTTACTTCCAAAATTCTGTGGAAGTTTAACACTGCGCGGACAGTTTTAACTTACACTGGTATTTTCGTGATACGGTGTTTATCACAAAAATACAGAGAATTCATTTTAACGTTAGAAATAGTTTTCTGATTTCATAAAAATACAGTTTGAGTTTAAAAGAAATAATTCCACCGTTTTGAAATACAGTTTTGAATTTTAACACAGGTATTGCAAGTTTTATGAAAATTGCATTTTGACCCCAAAAGTAATTTCAATTATTCAAGAATTAAACTTTTCACATAAGAATCGAAATTAACATATAAACAGACAATATATATTAAATTTTGAATATAATAATGCCAATGATAATGAAAATTTTAAATATGATAATGCATGAAAATGCAGGTTATTACACCCTTCCCCCCTTAAACAGGATTTCGTCCCCGAAATCAAGACTAATTAGTCCTGAAACAACTCCGGGTACTTCTTCCTCATATCAGCTTCAACTTCCCACGAGGCTTCATTCTCGTCATGGTGATTCCACTGAACCTTTACCAACGGGATATCCTTATTCCTTAACTTCTTGATACTCTGATCCAGAATCTTCACAGGTCTCTCCTTGTAAGAAACGTTATGACTCGTCTCAATGTCGTCATAACTAACCACGTGCGAGGGATCTCGTATGTACTTTCTCAACATACTCACGTGAAACACGTTGTGAACCCCAGACATCTTTGGTGGTAGCGCCAGTTGATAGGCTACTTTCCCGATACGTTCCAAAATCTCAAACGGTCCAATAAAACGCGGAGCTAACTTCCCCCTCTTGAGACCAAAGCGTACTACTCCTCGTGTTGGTGAAACCTTAAGAAGTACGTGATCTCCAACACTGAATTCCAAATCTTTTCGGCGTCGATCAGCATAACTCTTATAC
Source organism: Hydrangea macrophylla (assembly GCA_033977485.1). Taxonomy (NCBI): domain Eukaryota; kingdom Viridiplantae; phylum Streptophyta; class Magnoliopsida; order Cornales; family Hydrangeaceae; genus Hydrangea; species Hydrangea macrophylla. The sequence goes on from CM066993.1 coordinate 34,491,542, forward strand.
CGGCTCTGAGCGGTTCTCATCCTTTCTTTGACCAAGGAAACCTTCTCGTTGGTTTCTCTAACCAAATCTGGTCCCAACAAATCTGTGTCCCCAACCTCTGCCCAACACAATGGAGAACGACATGGTCGTCCGTTCAGTGCTTCGAACGGAGCCATACCGATACTCGCATGATAACTATTGTTATAGGCAAATTCAACCAAAGGCAAGTGTGTCTCCCAAGATTCTTCAAAATCGATCACACAAGCCCTAAGCATATCCTCCATGATCTGATTCACACGCTCAGTTTGTCCATCTGTCTGAGGGTGAAAAGCAGTACTCATCTTAAGCGAAGTTCCCATAGCTTCTTGCAGACTTTCCCAAAATCCAGAAGTAAAACGTGCATCACGGTCTGACACAATCGATACAGGTGCACCGTGAAGTCGCACAACTTGTTGTATGTACATCCGGCTCATCTTTTCCACCGGGTATGTCATACTGTAAGCAATAAAATGAGCTGACTTCGTCAATCGATCCACAATTACCCAAATAGCGTCATGATTCTGTTGCGACCGGGGCAATCCTACTACAAAATCCATCGTAATGTGCTCCCACTTCCAACCAGGAATAGGTAGCGGTTGCAACAATCCTGACGGTCTCTGATGTTCGGCCTTGACTTGCTGACACGTCAAACACTTGGATACAAACTCGGCCACATCCTTCTTCATGCCTTCCCACCAGAAATTTCTCTTCAAATCTTTATACATCTTAGTTCCTCCCGGGTGAACTGTATACCTTGATTTATGTGCTTCTTCCAGGATATCCTTCCTAAGCTCCCCAACCTCTGGCACACATAATCTATTCCTGCACCGATACCCTCCATCGACTCCCACTTTCCATTCTGTCGAGTCCTTTTCTGACACCTTCTTGAACCATGATTGAAATTTTTCATCTTCTTTCTGAGCTCCAATAATGCGGTCAATGAGAACAGGCTGTAGGATAAGACATCCGAAAAGTTGTCCTTCTCCTCTTTCAGCACTCTGTATATCAAACTCTGCCAACGTCTCCAATGCTCGCCATTCTCTAACCATTAAGGAGGCGATCGTCTCACGAGTCTGCCGACTCAAAGCATCAGCGACCACAGTAGCTTTACCAGGGTGGTATTCCAATTTGAAGTCGTAATCTTTGATCAACTCCATCCATCTGCGCTGCCTCATGTTCAACTCTTTCTGTGTGAACAAATACTTCAGACTCTTGTGATCGGAGAACAAATCAAACTTCTCACCGTAGAGATAATGTCTCCAAATCTTGAGTGCAAAAACCACTGCTGCCAACTCCAAATCATGAATAGGATAGTTCAACTCATTCGGCTTCAGCTGCCTGGATCCATAGGCTATAACTCTGTCATCTTGCATAAGTACACACCCTAGTCCTTGATATGATGCGTCACTAAAGATAGTGAACTTCTCACCAGGCTTGGGTATTGCTAGTACTGGTGCGGTAGTGAGTCTCTCTTTCAACTCTAGAAAGGCTCGCTCATGCTTCTCTGTCCATTCGAATTTCAAATTCTTCTTCGTCAACCCAGTCAATGGTGCAGCTATCTTGGAGAATCCCTCAACAAATCTCCTGTAATAGCCTGCGAGTCCAAGAAAACTCCGAACTTCTGTAGGGTTGCTTGGCCTAACCCAGTTGGATACAGCATCGGTCTTGGACGAATCCACAGAAATTCCTTGAGATGACACCTTGTGTCCCAAAAATTTCACTTCTTGTAACCAGAACTCACACTTACTGAACTTGGCATACAAGTGGTGGTCCTTAAGCGTCTGCATCGCAATCCGTAGATGTTGCTCGTGTTCTTCTCCTGACTTAGAATAGATCAAAATATCATCAATAAAGACGATGACAAACTGATCTAAATAAGGCTTGAATACTCTGTTCATCAGATCCATAAACACTGCCGGGGCGTTCGTCAATCCAAACGGCATCACCAGAAATTCATAATGACCATATCGGGTTCTGAAAGCAGTCTTAGGTATGTCTTCCTTCCGTACCCTCAACTGATGATACCCCGACCTTAGGTCTATCTTGGAAAATATCGTAGCTCCTTGTAGTTGATCAAATAAATCGTCGATCCGAGGCAAAGGATACTTGTTCTTGATTGTCACTCGATTCAATTCTCTGTAGTCGATACACAGCCTGAGCGTCCCGTCCTTCTTCTTCACAAATAATACCGATGCTCCCCAAGGCGATGTACTAGGACGTACAAAACCTAGGTTCTCGAGCTCTTGAACTTGTCCCTTCAATTCCAATAGTTCTGTGGGGGCCATTCTGTAGGGAACCTTAGTAATTGGTACGGTACCCGGTATAAGCTCAATACAGAACTCTATACTTTTCTCGGGCGGTAATCCAAAAATGTCTTGAAATACTTCTTCGAAGTCCTTGACTACAGGTATAGATGATGCTGTCACCTCTGTACTGACGACTTCAATGTTGGCTAAACATCTTGTGAGGAACATATCTCCCGAAGGGTTACATTGAAAATCAAAGGGTTGATTCTCATTGTCGGAGAATGTAATTCTCTTCCTCGCACAATCCAACTTCACTTGATTCTGAGACAGCCAATCCATTCCTAGGATTATATCAAACTCCTTCATCGATAGGACGATCAACCTTGCAGGGATTTCTCGGTCTCCTAATCTTAAGGGACAATCCTTGCACACATGTCCTAAACTGACCGCAGCTCCTATTGGTGATGTAGCCTTCAAAGCTTTCTCTAAGCGATGAGGTAAGATACCCAATCTCCGAATTGTATTAACAGATATGAATGAGAGAGCAGCACCCGTATCAAATAATACTCTAACATGGGAGTTAAATAGAGTCAATGTACCTTCCACTGCTTGCTGATCAGGTTGAGCTTCTCCATGATCTCCTTCTTCATATACAGCTCCATCATATCCAGCGGCATCAGGAATAACAGCATTCAAGCGGGTCTGACCCTGTTGCCCATAAGTCGCTTGCTTAGGAGCAGTGCAGAACCTGCTGATGTGACCTGGTTCACCACAGTTGAAGCAGACTATTCCTGGCTGAGCAGCACGCCTTGGTGCCTTGCAGTCCCGAGCCACATGTCCAGGGTTGCCACAGTTGAAGCACTTTACGCCACTACTTCCTTCTCCTACTCGGGGTTGAGTCGGATAGGTAATAGCTTGTGCCTTCTTGCTTCCGTCAAAGTTCCTCTTCTGCCCTTGGGTACGATTCATTGGTGGTCTATTCCCAAAATTACCCCTCTGAGGCGGTCGGAATTCAAATTGTTTGCGATATACTCGAGCATCTTCTTCCAGATCGGTAGCCAGGCCGACTAGTCCTTCAAACGTCTTGTCTAGATGGCCGAGAGTCAGGCGACGAATCTGCGGTGCCAACCCTTGGTTATACTTCCGGATCTTCTTCTCCTCAGTATCAACCATGTGCGGGGCAAACCGTGACAGCCTCTCGAACTGTGTGGTATACTCTTGCACCGTCTTGGTTCCTTGCGTCAGATCCATAAATTCCTTCTCTCTTCTGCGCCTCTCCGTAGCCGGAAAGTACTTCTCCAGGAATCTCCCTTTGAACGCCGTCCATGTCATCCCCATAGCAGCGGTGTTTCCGATAGTGGCTATGACCGAGTCCCACCAATCTGCAGCGGCGTCGGTTAGTTGAAAAGTAGCCAATCTCCTTTTGTCCATCTCGTTGCATTGGACAGCTTCAAACATGCGGTCCATCTGTCTTAACCATTGTTCTGCCTTCCAGGGATCCGTGGTACCCGCAAATTGCTCGGGTCTGAGCGCACGGAATCTCTCCAGCAGCTTATCTCCCGTCTGGCGGTCTCGTTGGTTTTCATTCGCATTACTAACCCTCTCGAGACGTCTGATAAAAGCTTCAAATATTCCCGTGGGGTCGGCAGCCTCGGGCGCTCCTTCAATCAGATTTCTGTTCCTCCTTGGTCTTCCAGCCATTCTATGCATGATAGGGGTAGTAGAATGAGAAACATACATGCAACAGTACTATGACAAAAATTTTCAAAATAGTATATATCACTATATCACATACTCGTATTATCACATAAGCATACAATAAAATATATATTAAGTACATATAACACGTATTCGAACTAGAGCTGTCTAATAGTAAAGAGGTTGTATTCTTATCCTCTAGACTCTGGTTGTGGGCCATACTGACTATTCCGAGATTTGACTCAGGAAATTTGTCAGTGCCTAAGCTATTAATGAGGGCTATGGTATGCTTTAACTCCTTAGAAACTCGGCTACTATCTTTCTGTAGGGGTATCATAAGTTATGGTTATCTCGACTAATCCTAAATGGATATGTCTGAAGGTATATGGAAATTGCTATTATTTTTGTCGATGTGACAAGACAAACGGGTAATCATTTCTATGATAAAACCAACTTAGAATTTTAGTTTCTGAACTAAGGGTAATCCGAACTAAACTAACACTAGAACTTGGTTGTATAGCTTAGTAAAACTTTAGGGTAACCTATGTCACTAATCTATGGCGTGAATAACTGAGCCTGGTCAATCTAGAAAACCTATGGCTCTGATACCACCAAATCCTGTCACGCCCCGACGTAGCATAAATATGGAAAGCGTTTAATTTCCTTTATGGACCCGTAGGTCGCGACAGTTTGAAGGATCGATTCCGTCCCAAAACGTCGAACAACATAAAACCATTAATCAGAGTAGGGCAACCTGGCCTTATAAAAATTAAATCTCTACCTTATTACATCCTATAGTACAGGGTTTACTAAGGCACAGACCGCCTTGAAAATAAAACAATAACTTACAGTCTATTACAGTCATCCTCAAAACCAAATCAACACATAATCATAAAGCATATAAAAGTAACATCTCTTCTCAGCAACAGATCTTAATTTGCATAATCATAAGGTTCTTCTTGGTTATTACCTGCAAAACCTGGACACGAATGTCCAGGACGCATCAACGCCGTCAGCTTCAAGAAGCTGGTGAGTATTAAAAACATAGCTTTGAATGTAAAAACATGCCCATTTACCTTTTTCCCATTTCCATTTAAATACCACAAGTTTATATTTATGATAAAGAGCTTGTTAGAAAACAACCACAACAATAATTAAAAGATAAATTCACACATATGTGACCGTGTATGAGAACAATGCACCATCTCATCTAACCGACTCTTTTCTCTCGACAAAAACCCAACAACCCTCTATCCTACTCCTGGTATCTTTGAAATACTAAGATAGCCACACTTTAGCAACGGGGCGCCAGGGAGTGTCCAGTTTGCCTCACACTTTGGTCCGGGGTACCAGGGAGTGTCCAATGCCTCACACTTTGAATACCCTAACCGCCATGCAAATACCGGGGCAACCCCCACACAGGTATCCAGACTCGAGTCATTCAGGGAGTGTCTATAGGCCACACTTTAGCACTTCCATGGGTGCCAGTGAGTGTCCAAGTTCGGCTTCACACACTTTAACGCTTCCATGGGCGTCAGGGAGTGTCCATTTTTGCCACCTTCGCATTTCAAAGACACCCTCATCCTCTTTTTCAACTCCAACCACAATCACATCCACAACCACAACCATAACCACAGCCACAATTACAACCACAACCACAACCACAAACACAACTCAAACTCATACTCTTTCCACACAATCATTACTCTTTTCCACACTATCATTACTCTTTTACACACTACCAACACTCACCATGCATGTACAACTGACTCCACATGAATGTCATCAAACTTTAAACATAAAGGAATTCACAGAATTAAAGAAACAATACGCGTACGGGGATTGAAAATTCGTAATTCATTGCCTTAATCATTTTAAACATAACTAATAGCATTCTAAAAACTGCTACTGAAATCCTCGTTTTCTGTCCAAACGGTGCAGAATCTGAGAAAATTGCATTAGACAAAAAGTGTGCAGAATCGAGTTTTGCTTGGGATAACGCGGGCAGAACCTTAAATTTCATTCGTTTTCCTAACAAAAATCTGAAAACAAAATTCTGCTACTGTTAAAATTAAAAGAGAAAATATTAGATTGAATTTCTAATATACTTTTTCTGCTACTGTAATCCTCATTTTCTGCCCAAACGGTGCAAAATCTGAGAAAATTGCATTAGACGAAAAGTGTGCAGAATCGAGTTTTACTTGGGACAACGCGGGCAGAACCTTAAATTTCATTCGTTTTCCTAACAAAAATCTGAAAACAAAATTCTGCTACTGTTAAAATTAACTACCTAAATCAGTAAATAAGGAATGAGTTACATTTGGAGTGAGTTAGTAATACTCACTGTGATATAGATTTGAAGAAATTGTTGAGAAAGAAATATAATTACGAAATTCCCGAATTCCAAGCTTTGACTATGGAGGATTGAACTCTTCTCTCTCTCTACCCAACTGAAGAATTCTCTGCACTCTCTAAACTCTCTGTGAATTTCTGAATTGTGCTATGATGGAAGTGCAGAGTGTGTAGTGTGGTTGGGTGTATATATAATCAAATACCCACTAAGAAAACATTGGCCTAACTCCCCACTCATGAACCACTATCCTCCATTAAATACAATGAGTGTGCAGAAATGATGTGTATGCACTGTCCTTTATTCTCCACTGATGAAAGTAAGAGGTAGGTGGAGATGAGGTGGGTCAATGTGTGTTTGGGTAATCTAGCTTATGGCATAAGGACAATACACATACAACAACATTTGCCAAACAAGACCTAAGGAAAAGCATCAGCATAATAATTTGGGTATAAATATATTTGTTCAATCATTTACTTCCAAAATTCTGTGGAAGTTTAACACTGCGCGGACAGTTTTAACTTACACTGGTATTTTCGTGATACGGTGTTTATCACAAAAATACAGAGAATTCATTTTAACGTTAGAAATAGTTTTCTGATTTCATAAAAATACAGTTTGAGTTTAAAAGAAATAATTCCACCGTTTTGAAATACAGTTTTGAATTTTAACACAGGTATTGCAAGTTTTATGAAAATTGCATTTTGACCCCAAAAGTAATTTCAATTATTCAAGAATTAAACTTTTCACATAAGAATCGAAATTAACATATAAACAGACAATATATATTAAATTTTGAATATAATAATGCCAATGATAATGAAAATTTTAAATATGATAATGCATGAAAATGCAGGTTATTACACAACAGGTGACTCCGGGTCTAACTCGTCATCAGATACATGGATGGGGATTCTACCATCGCTCTGGTGGTCATATAGGGTAACAGAAGGGGGTCAAGACTTGTATCCGAGGTCCCAGACCGGGGTTGCTCACTCTCAGACCGGGAAGCGGAGTCAAAGTCAGAATGTTCTATCTCTGAGATCCCTAGGACTGAGCAGGGAAGCAAGCAATGACCGAGATATGGGTTGGGAACTCAGAGTCTGAGGTAGAAAGGGGGTAAGGTAATGAACCTGAAAGGCAATGAGTACAAAGTCCTTAAAAGAAGATGGCACTCGGCTAAAACTACCCTAAGAAAACTCGCTCGGTGCAACCGACCTAAGGTACCCCCGGACCTAAAGAAGGTACAGAACCTAAGGAAAAAGAAATCCCAGTCCCGCTCGAATCCTAAAGGGTTCGTTCTCTCCTGCCACACTCAAGAAAGAAAAAGAAAAGGGAAAAGAAGAAACACAACGAATTGAAACTGGAGAGAGGAGACTTACAAAAATTAACATAGAAAGGAGCTTGGGAAGTTTGCTTGGGAACTTTTGCTTTCAAAATCGCTCGGTATCTCTATCACTTAGCAGCAGGAATGGCTGAAATGAACAAGTATTCCTTATATATATAGCGTGGACGGTCCAGATCAGATCAGATCCAATGGCTAAGAAGCTTTCCCGCCAAAACCACCTGACAACTGTCACCTCGGGCACGTAAAGCGTTACCTCAAAAGGCGCACGCATTAAATGCACGATGTAATGGCCTGATTTTTGCACGATTATTCAGTTACTCCTAAACTGACCTCGTTGAATCTTGACCAAGCCAGTGACCAGTTGACACATGGTAAAAGTCAATCCCGGGCCCACATAGTCACCGCTCAGTCCATACCCCGATTAACTAGCATGACCGATCACGCCCCGGGTAAGATCCCAGCCTCATCCCCGGACAGTTTTTTTGGAAGTAGTCTTAATTTTTACACCTCATCTGATAGAGCATCACATTAATTTTTAAAATGGGAGGCAGCTGATATGTACAAAAATATCAGGTCAAAGTCAAGCCTTGCCACCTCAACAAAGAAAAGCCAAGTCACCTTGAATCTGGGCTAGCTACTCAACCATCCTGGGCCGTTACACAAAACCGTTCGATTCGGTCCAAAGCCCAGGCATTCGCTCCAGACTGGCCCCACATGGGCACACCTCCAGAAGGCATGGTTGCTTGCCCAACAAGCCTCTAGACAGTTTCCTATCCCAGCTAGAAGACTAAATGGAAGGAGCAAGTAGTTTCCTAAACCACTTAGAAAACTCTCCTAAATTCATGTAAATCGGTTGTAATCAGATTAGGCTTCCTAATCTACAGGCTTACCTTGTATGGGTGGTCTCTTGCACCTATAAAAGAGGCCACTCACCCCCATTAAAGGGGATCACATTCTGACTCTAAAGAATAGCATACAAATAACTCACTATTACGCATATACCCGGTCAGTTTTCTGGCAGTGCTGCCCACTCTGTTAGCTCACCAATAGCCGTCGGTGATCTGTTAATGAAAGCACACCGACATACCCGTGGACGTAGGTCACCTCATTAATGGGGCCAAACCACATACAAAATTCATTGTGTCCATCTCTCTCTCTAAATTATTCTCACCCAGATTTTGGCATCATCATCTTCTATGGATCAGGTTGCTGATATTTTTACGAAGGCTCTCTCAGTTTCTGCCTTCAAGTATCTTAAGGACAAGCTCACTCTCTGCTGCTCTCTACCCTCAAGTGGATGTTTGCTTTCTACCAGCACCACCATACACTTGAAGGGGGGGGGGGGGGGGGGGGTATTAAACCATCTGAGCAAAAGGATTCCCAAACACAGCCTTGCTGATATGTCATGTAGTTTAGCAAGTTGTTCAAATTCTGTTAAATAGATCTTAGTGGATAATAGCTGTTACTCTCTCTATATATATATACATAAAACTTGATCTGTATTGTTTTTAAGATTCAATGAATATAGACAATAGCTCTCTGGTTTTGCTTGCTAAGCTCAATCTCTTATTCAGTTTCTAATTTTCTTTACTGAGAAGATCTACTGAGTAGCTTTCTTCGATCAAGACTTCTCAGTGTTCTAATTAGATTTTGTGTGTTTTTAAACTAGATATACGGTTGTAATTGGGAGACCATGCCATCTAGTCTTTTATAAGGTGGGTAAAAGATGATTTATTCGGGTTGTTGAGGGGATTGGTTGTTTTGGTTAGTTGTTGAGGTCAAAGGCATTATTGGGGTCACATTAGTCCCATAATTATTTTGGTCAAGTGTATTATTCAAACAATTTGTCCTGCATGTTCAAAACATCCCATACTAGGGTAATGTTTCCAAAAGGATGTTTCTAGTAAATAAAAGAAATCCTTAAAGAGTTTTCCTAGTGTACAAAACACTGATATTCCATAAGAAATAATCTCCAAAGTGTTTTAATTTTTATATTTTTTATAATTTGGAATCCTAAGTTTGTCTTTGCTGTTTCGTGCAAGTATGTGGTTTAGGATCCAAAAGAGTTGGTATGACTTCTTTAGTTTATGGGAGTTTTTTAACAATTGCTTTCTCTTGACTTTAAGAAGTTGAAACAAATATCAAATGCGGAGGTTAATTTACATAGGCAAACACGTTCAAGAATAATTAATCCTATGCCATAATGAGAAAAGGAGAAACTAAACTCTATTTTGAACAGTCCCAATTCATAATGATCTAAAATAAATTAAAATTTAGGGCATTTGAAATTTGGAATTCTACTGTCTAGTCAAGAGCAAAGCATTTGAATATATATATATATATGGGAGAACAACAAATAAAAACACTTAAGCTAAATTGCTTGCAACCCATAATTCCCTGCGACTCCAGTTTAATGTTTTTACTCTAAATATGAGCTCATAATTCAATAGGTTATAAGGTAAATAAAGATAAAATGTATTGATTAGCTTACCAAATCAACACTTTGATTGATTTATTTATTTAAAATCTTTGTTTTGCTTTGTTGGGATGAAAACAAAGAACATTACTAAAAGCAATACTGTTGCTGAGGTTTTTGCTATATCGTATGCTCTAAATTTCTTTATGTTATCTGAATGGGTGGAACTTAAAGGAGTGATTATGGAGTCAGACTAAAAAATTGCTATCTCATGGGTTCTTAATCGAGTGTCTCGCCCATGGAACTTATGGAGATGTTGGAATGAAATTGACTCTTGTATCAATAGTATTGGGAATATCTCATTTTTTAATATTTATAGAGAAGCAAATCATTGTGTTGACTACTTGGCCAAATTGGGGGTCTTAAGAAGGGATTTTTTTTAGGCTTGGTGGTAAAAAAAAATTTCCCTTTAAAGTCTAGTCCGGTTTTTGGGTGCGTTAGGTCAATTGGTAGGGATCTTGTGTGTATACTTTCCTTTGCTGTCTTCAGTGGTTGCGCTTGGTTGGTGAGTGCTTTTATTGGTTTGTGTCTTGTTTTCCATGTGAGTTGTTTTTATTAAATAGTGTGCTCCTTCTAGGATCTCATCTGGGTGCGAGTAGAGCTAGGGGGAGCCTCATATTGTGTGGTGGATGTTCTGGTTATCATTAATGTATTGCAGCTCGCTTATAGTCTGGGCTTTGTTCGGGTGGGTGGACGTTTACTATGGTTTGGAGTCTTCGTTCGCCATGTTGGGAGGTGTTTTGGCTGCCGGCTTAGGTCTGATATTAGTTAGCTTCAACAGATAGAATGGGGTTTAGAAAGGTGATACAGTTGAGTCGTGGTTTGCAATTTGGGTGTTTAGGAAATATTGAATTCTGGGCTATTTCTGAATTTTGAATTGTGAGGCGTGAGGCTGGTGCCGGATCTTTCCTTTCGACTTGGTTGTTGGGTCTTTTTTCTGGGTCTATCTTGTTCCTTTGTTTTTTCTTCCCCCTATCCACTTGGAAATGTTGGTTGCATCCCAATGATTGTTCGCATCATTAATTATTTATCATTTCTTGGGTGTATGTCTATAGCCCATTTTTTGTGGTGTGCATTTTTTTTGGTGTGTGTTCTTGTTCCCCGGGTGGTGTTTTGGTGTGCGTTTGAATTTTTTTAGTTTGTGCTTTTGGTGCATCGGTTAGGTGTGTGCGTTGGGGTGTGTTACTTTGACCTTCCTTTTCAAGTGATCTGGATTGGATCATGGTTTGTGCTGGTTTCTGATGCTTAAAACTCTCTGAGCTTGATAATTGGCTACTTCAATGAAATTGGTTTTTCTCTTTATGGAGGTTTCTGATGCTACTCAAGATATTGATCAGGTTGTGCTTGGTCTGAGAGCATTAGGGAAGTCTGTTTTCTGGTAATGATTTCTACAATTGGATGCTAATTTCGTTTATGCTGAGAGGATACACAGATTGAGAAGTGTGAAGCCGATTTTTTTCCACGAGTTGGAAGCTGCTTATTGGAGTATTTGTGCAGAATTTTGTGCAAATTTTGTGTTTGTGCAGAATTGGTACAGAATCTTGAGTCTATGGGTGTGCAAAATTTGTGATTGTGTTTGTGCAAAATATTTTTGCAAAAGTTAGTGTTTGTACAGAATCGGTGCACAATTTGTGCAAAATTTGTGGTAGTAGCTCTATATTTAGTGCAAAATTTTTTGGGGTTCTGTGTGCATTGTTCTGCAGTTTTTGGGATGCTTGTTTGGGGTTTTTTTTAAGTGGAAGACTCTCTGGAGAGATCATTAAGCTTTGCTCTTATGATCTGGCTCCATCGATTAGCTATGAAGTTTTTGTGGTCTATTTGGGATCTCAATTTATCTGGTGCTCAATATGGCTGGGAGTTTATGGAGTTTTTCTGCTGCATGTGGAATGGAACTAAAACTCAATTATGGGGTCTACAGGAACATCTTTCTTTTTCTCCTTTAAGTTTGGTAGGGGGCGGATATGCTGCTGCTATGGTTTGCTTTGGCTGCTTTTTTGGATGTGGGCTGCTATGGTGCTATTTTGGTTTTGATTTGGCTTTACTATGGTGACTATAATTGGCTCAATTTGGCTGCAACAGAATGTGTTTAAAGGTTTCATTTTTTGTTTGATGTTATGGGCTCTTTAAGAAACAGTGTTCGTTTTCTTTTGAGACTATTATGTTCCTTCGCTCATGGCTATTGTAATACCTTAGGACTTTTGTCCCTTTAATAAACTTCTTTTGCTGAGCAAAAAAAGAAAAAAAAAAGTTAAACATTCAGCATATATTGTATCAATAACTATTGAGAGATGCAAAGTTTGCTTTAGAATATGCAATAAAAATTTTCAAATCTCAATTTGTTAAGCTAACTTTTATAGAACATGGATTCTTTAAGTCATTTGGTAGATATTGAAGACCTTTAGCAAGATAAATTAATATTCAGATAAAAAAACATGTTAAATATTTTTTTTTTCTCTTTTCAAAGCAAAACCCACATAATTATGTACATAGATAAAGAAAAGAAAAAGCAGCTTAGAGAGAGAACTACCTATTTGATAAAAATTGCTTTTTGGCCATGTTTGAAGTCAAATAAATGTAGGACCCATTTAGAGTTTGAATGGGGTCTTTGTGGGTTTGTGTTCTCCTCTATGAGGAAATGAACTTTTGGATATTTACATGTCCAAAAATCATTGTTGAGTGAATGAGAAATTAATCCATTGAATACATATAGATAATGTACATGCATGGAAAATGTACATATATGAATGAATTCATAGTTGCATTTATTCTCATTCATGGATAATGCACATTCATAGATGAATTGCATTTATTATCATTCATGGATAATGCGCATTCATAAATGAAACATGTATATACATGGATGAATTCACAAATACCTAATGTACATCCAATGAATCATCTCTCCCCTTAGTCCTATATTTCTGAGCTTTCTCCTCAGAAATTCGTAGCCAGGAAAAACAAGAGCTCTTTCCTTCCTTCCAATATTCATTCCTGAGAGAGTTACAAACATAGTTGGTTCGCCGGAGCAGTCGAACATTGTGCTTGTCTACTGTTGGTAATTACCACTATATCCTAGGACACAGATGCCGGAGATATCCTCAAGCACTTCTGGTGAGGCGACGAATCTGTTTTAAGGAAACTGCTAACTATCATGGGCCTCAGTTTGATCAATTTTCAGTTTCTGTTTTGTTTATATATTCTATAATTTTCCTGTTTTCTTAAGTTAATTCGGAATCTGTTTCTGTTTTTCAATTATATCAATATAATTTTTTCAAAAATCTTAAAATAGATTTATTTTATACACTTTACAAACAAAATAGATTCGGGTTTGGAAAAACAGAATTACTTTTGAAAATAGGAAAACAGTTTGGTTTTAGGAATACAAAAAACTGCTACTATAATTCTTAGTTTCTTCCCAAACAGTGCAGAATTAGAGAAAATACCATTAGACAAAAAATGTGCAAAATCGCATTTTGCTTGGGACTCCACAAGCAGAATCTTAAATTCCCTCGTTTTCCTTATAATTCTTTGAAAACAAATTCTGCCAATATTAAAATTAAAAGGAAAAACATTAGATTTAATTTCTTTTCTCCTTTGATAATTTTTCTGAAATGGCAAATGAGACCGTCACTGCTGCAAACCTTGTTGCAACCGACGGTGCTACTAGCTCCAACACCATGGTGATTGGTTCAATACCTGTGAAGGTTCCTCCAGTCTAGGTTCCTGTGAACCACGGGAAGAAACCTGAGAAATTCCAAGGCGTGGATTTCAAGAGGTGGCAGCAAAAGATGCTGTTCTACCTTACCACCTTGAACCTTACGAGGTTCTTGAAGGAAGAGGCTCCTGTGCCTAATGAAAATGAACAAAATCAGGAGATCGCCTTGCAAGTAGCTTCTGCTATTGATGATTGGGAGCACTCAGATTTTCTGTGCATAAATTATGTTCTAAATGGCTTGAACGATACAATCTATAATGTGTATAGCGTCTAGACCACTGCTAAGGAACTGTGGAAGTCCTTAGAGAGAAAGTACAAAACCGAGGATGTCAGGTCGAAGAAATTTGTAGTGGGGAGATTCCACGACTATAAGATGGTGGACTCAAAGACTGTGATCAGTCAAGTTCAGGAGCTGCAAGTAATCTTGCATGAAATCTATGCTGAAGGGATGACCTTGAGTGAAACTTTTCAAGTTGCTGCTATAATTGAAAAGCTACCCCCTGCTTAGAAGAACTTCAAGAACTATTTGAAGCACAAGCGAAAGGAGATGAGGACTGAAGATCTAATCGTCAGGCTTCGAATTAAAGAAGACAACAAAAGGGCTGACAGGAATTTGGGGAACTTTGGGGCTAAGGCTAATATGGTTGAGCATGGTCAAAGTTCACATGGGAAGAAGAAATTCCCTTTTGGCAATGGGATTTATTTAGGCCCAAAAGGCGGGATCACCAAGAAACCGAAGTTCTAGTGTCAAGGGAAATGCTACAACTGTGGCAAAACTGGACACCTTGCTTCTGAGTGTCGTCTGCCACAAAATAAATTCAAGAATAATCAGGCTAATATGACGGAGTTAGATTCTATCTCAAGGGATGTCTCTGACATTAATCTGTCTTTTGTGGTCTCTGAAGTGAACTTGGTGGATTCAAACCTAAGGGAGTGGTGGATAGACACTGGTGCTACTCGCATATATGCTCCGACAAAGCTATGTTCACTTCCTTCGAACCAATTATAAGTGGTGAGAAGATGTATATGGGAAATTCTACTTCCTCGAATGTTGAATGCCAAGGGAAAATAATTCTGAAGATGACTTCAGGAAAGGAGCTGACTCTCAACAATGTCCTTTATGTACCGGAATTTTGCAAGAATTTGGAATCGGATCTCTCCTAAGCAAGCATGGCTTCCGAATGGTCTTTGAGTCAGACAAGGTGGTGCTAACCAAAGTGGGAATGTATGTGGGGAAGGGGTATCTGTGTAATGGGATGTTCAAAGTTAATGTAGCGACTGTATTCCCAAAAATTAATAAAATGAGTACCTCTTCTGTTTACTTGCTTGAGTCTTCCAATTTGTGGCATGGTAGACTAGGACATGTTAATTTTAATTATTTGCGAAGATTAATTAAATTAGACCACATACCAAACTTCCATATTGACACAAGTCAGAAATGTGAAACTTGTGTTGAAATAAAATTAACAAAGACTTCGTTTCAATCAGTTGAAAGAAGCACTGAACCATTGGAATTAATCCACACTGATGTATGTGATTTGAAAATGGTTCAATCTAGAGGTGGCAATAAGTATTTTATTACTTTTGTTGATGATTGCACTAATTTCTGTTATGTGTATTTGCTAAAAAATAAGGATGAAGCTTTGGATAAGTTCATTCTATACAAGACAGAGGTTGAGAATCTACTTGGAAAAAAGATTACGGTGTTAAGAAGTGATAGAGGTGGTGAATATGTAGCACCGTATGGTGACTATTGTGCACAAAATGGAATTACTCATCAAACCACTGCACCTTATTCGCCTCCATCAAATGGAGTTGCTGAAAGGAAAGATCATAGCTTAAAAGAAATGATGAATGCTATGTTAATCAGTTCTGGATTGCCACAGAACTTGTGGGGGGAGGCAATTCTCTTTGCCAATTACATTTTAAATAAGGTACCTTGAAAGAAAGTTGATCAAACCCCGTATGAACAGTGGAATGGTCGAAAACCTTCCTATAAGTTCTTAAGAATGTGGGGGTGTCTTGCAAAGGTTCTTGTACCTACTCCTAAGAAAGAAAGGATAGGTACAAAAAATGTTGATTGTTTATTTATTGGCTATGCACATAATAGTAGTGCGTATCGATTTCTTGCGTATCGATTTCTTGTACATAAATCTAAAAACCCAGATATACACAAGAACACGATCATGGAGTCTAGAAATTCGTCGTTCTTTGAGAATATATTTCCTTGTAAAGAGGAATATAGTTCTAAAAAATGCACAATTGAGACTGTTGGGGAAAGCAGTAAAACCCAAGAAGAAAATGTTGATGTTAAGCCTAGACGTGGGAAACGAGCTAGGACCTCAAAATCTTTTGGTCCAGACTTTCTAACTTATGTTTTGCCTCAAATCTATAATGAAGCTATTAGATCACCAGATGGTCCATTATGGAGAGAAGCAACCAAGAGTGAAATTGATTCTATCCTACAAAACCATACTTGGGAACTGGTAGATCTTCCTCCTGGTTGTAAGCCGTTGGGTTACAAATGGATTTTTAAAAAGAAAATGAAAACGGATGGTACTATAGATAAGTATAGGGCAAGGCTTGTCATTAAAGGGTATAGACAAAAGGAGGGTCTAGACTACTTTGATACGTATTCTCCTGTCACTAGAATAAAATCCTTTAGTATAATTATTGCTATTGCAGGTTTGCGAGATCTCGAAATACATCAAATGGATGTTAAGACTGCCTTCCTTGATGGAGATTTGAATGAAGAAATCTACATGGAACAACCTGAAGGATTTTCTGCTCCAGGGCAAGAAAATAAAGTGTGCAAGCTTGTCAAATCATTGTATGACTTAAAGAATGCTCCAAAACAATGACATGAAAAATTTGACAAAGCTATACTCTCTAGTGGACTTAAAATCAATGAGTGTGATAAATGTGTTTATGCCAAAGACACGAATGAAGGCTATATCATCTTATGTCTATATGTTGATGACATGCTCATAGTGGGTAGTAATGATAAGATCATTAAATCTACTAAGAAAATGTTGAATTCTAAATTTGACATGAAAGATATGGGACTTGCTGATGTTATATTGGGCATCAAGATCTCTAGAAATACTAATGGACTTATTCTGTCACAGTCACATTATGTAGACAAGATTCTATAGAAGTTTAATAAGTCTGATACAAGTATAGCTAGGATGCCTGTGGACTTAAGTCTACACCTATCTAAGAATACTAGTGAGAGTGTTTTTCAACTAGAATACTCTTGAGTGATAGGAAGTTTGATGTACCTAATGAGTTGTACAAGGCTTGACATTGCTTATTCAATTAGTAGACTGAGTAGATACACTAGTAATCCTAGTGCTGAACACTGGAAAGGGATAATAAGGGTACTACGGTACTTACGATATACACGTGATCAGAGATTGCACTACATGAGATATCCAGCTATATTGGAAGGATACAGTGATGCAAACTAGATATCCGATATGAAAGATTCAAAATCTAAAAGTGGATATCTTTTCATGCTCGGTGGTGCAGCTGTGTCATGGAAATCTTCAAAACAAACTTGTATTGCTAGATCGACAATGGAATCTGAATTCATTGTACTAGACAAGGCAGCCGAAGAGGCTGAATGGCTTTGCCATTTTGTAGAAGATATTCCTAGATGGTCAAAACTTATGCCAGCTATTGCATACACTATGATAGCCAATCTGCTATTGGAAGGGCACAGAGTAATATGTATAATGGTAAGTCTAGATATATTCGTCTTAGACACAATACCATTAAACAACTACTCTCAAGTGGGATTGTCTCAATTGACTATGTAAAGTCAAAGGACAATATTGCAGATCCGCTAACCAAAGGGTTAAATCGAGAGTTAGTTAATAAATCATCTAGAGGAATGGGACTAAAGCCTATAACATTACATACAAGGTACCAGAATGGAAACCCAACCTAGTTGACTAGAGATTCCAAGATCTAGGTTTAAAGGAACAACCTAATTCCATGTACTTTAGGAGAATCACTGAGGAGAAATGCTCTCCTGCCCATTTCTATGATACAACAATGATACCTGTATGGTTTAGGATAAGCTTAGCTTTTAATGACTATGTGCATCGGTATAACCAAGCGGAGTATAGCAGGATACTCTAAATATGTCACCTATGTGAATGTGAAGTGGGACTGCTTCTAAAAGAATTTGACAAAGGCAAAATTCTTTGATAAACATTCACTAAACAAGCGAGTGTTCAAGGCCAAAATGAACACAAGTGTCAGAACTAAACTATGTTTGGAAAGCTCCTGTGTGAAGTTTGTCGGTTGTTTGCACTAATGGCAATCAGTTCAAGATTTCACGTTCACTGATCCGCTAGTAAATCTGATAGACTATCACAAGGGAAGGTCCAAAGCCAAAAACTACCTATCTCTTTGCGGAAGTGATTCGTTGTGCTCTCTCTATCCGAGTCTCTGGTGTCTCTCATTGTTTTCGATTTATTTCATATTCATGTGGGAGATTGTTGGATAAAATTTGTTTTTGGCCATGTTTGAGGTCAAATAAATGTGGGGCCCATTTAGAGTTTGAATGGGGTCTTTGTGGGTTTGTGTTCTCCTCCATGAGGAGATGAACTTTGGATATTTACATGTCCAAAAATCCTTGTTGAGTGAATGAAATTAATCCATTGAATACATATAGATAATGTACATGCATGAAAAATGTACATACATGAATGAATTTATAGTTGCATTTATTCTCATTCATGGATAATGCACATTCATAGATGAATTGCATTTATTCTCATTCATGGATAATGCACATTCATAGATGAATCATGTATATACATGGATGAATATTTAAATTCATAATGGAATACGTGGATGAATCCACAAATACATAATGTACATTCAATGAATCATCTCTCCCCTTAGTCCTATATATTCTGAGCTTTCTCCTCAGAAATTCGTAGTCAGGAAAAACAAGAGCTCTTTCCTTCCTTCCAATATTCATTCCTGAAAGAGTTACAAACATACTTGGTTCGCTGGAGCAGTCGAACATCGTGCTTGTCTACTGCTGGTAATTACCGTTGTATCCTGGGAGACAGACGTCGGAGATATCCTCAAGCACTTCTTCCAATTATGTCAATGTAATTTTTCCAATACTACCTACGCTATCCGGTCATTGGAGCAGCAAGCACGTGGTCAGAGAAAGTATCGGGAGGCCGTCCAATGGTCAGAGACAGTTATCTTGGCTAGCAATGTCACCGGTGGCCGGATGATGTGGTTAGTGGCGGCCCTTCCCTAGCAAAAGAGGTTGGTAATGGAAGTGAGGGATTAGTTGAAATGGGTTTACACTTGAGAGAGAGAGAGAGAGAGAGAGAGAGAGTAGCTGAGAGAGAGAGAGAGAGAGAGAGAGAGAGAGAGAGAGAGAGTAGGGGGATGAACAAGTCCCCCCTTCCCCTTTTGCTATGAATGTGAGGTATATATATATATGGGAAAAGTTGGAGCTACTTTCATACATAGATCTACCAAAACCAAAAAGTCTACGTACGAATTGTGAGATACTGATATGGGTTCTGAAGAATATGTGGGAATGAATTTTGTTTTAGTGTGGTATGGTGTTGGGAGGTACAATTGAAGATCAATTAGATTAAAATTCTCTTTCTTCTCTTTTGGATTGGGAAGGAGGAAATGCGGTTAAACCATGATGAAGAACGCTTCTGCTGGGACAGGTAGATGAGGTCTCTCTTGATTTAATGAACACGATCAATTTGAAACCTCATCTACCCATATATAATGTAGATGAGGGAACTCCTAAATTAATTCCTCAAAACTTAAAGATTATTCTTCCTACACATACTGCTATTAACATCTATCTTAGTACTAGTATAATTCTTTTATTTGGGATAACCAAAGATAATTAATACGTGGTTTTGCGAAACTATATATTTTTGGTCTAATCAAGTTGGATGAATGCAAGTGTGATGTGAGTTTGGTGAAGTCATGTGTGAAGTGGTGCAATAGTCACGTTGAATAATTTCTCAATATAAAGGTAGTTGCATCCACAAAAACATCCGCGCCCGTTACTTCATAGGTCATAGATCTATCCCCGACTCAGAAGTTATACTATGCGCTTGTCAGTTCACGTTATAATGTTGACGTGGTGCATGTGACTCTCCATTGACCTAGGGGCATGTGGCTTCTAAAAGTAGGTAAAATGTATAATTTGGGATTTTCGGCCCCCAGAAAATGAGTAATATTTGAAGCACAAATAAATTTCACTAACACTCACATCCACACTCTATCTCTCTCATAGTTCAGAGAGATAGAGTGTGAATGTGAGTATTAGTGAGATTTGTTAGTGCCCCTAGCATTGTTGCCCAAAAAATAGGGGGGACATGACTCGTGTCACTAATTATCATGTCCACTTAAAAATTTTGGTCACATGACCTCATATAATTGAGACATCAAAGCTACATTATCTGATGTTGTGATGTGACCGATTTACTGAATAAGTTCTCATTGTCTGTTGTGTGCACTGATAGGACAAATTAGAAGCACCGTTAACTGTACAAATACTTAAGGGCAGATTACACTGACCTTCTCTGAGGTATTTGACAATTATAGGGACCTCTGTTGTTTTTTTAAAAATTACAGTCACCTCCCTTCTATTTTGAAAATGACTGTTATACCCTTGTACAAATTATCAAAAAAAATTATCTACTACCTTTTAAAAATGAAAAAAAATTTCACAATTTTGAAAAAAAAATGTAAAAATCATCGACAAAATTTCAGTATATACCAAATCAAGCTTTTACTAATGATTTTTTTAAAAAATATCAACAATAACTTTAAAAAACCTAAAAATCATCAACAAAATTATCTACTACCAATTTAAAATGAAAAAAATAATAGCAACAATGAAAAAAAAAACATAAAACATCAACAATTTTTTTTAAAAAAAATGATTAGTTATATTGTGTTTTTGTCTACTTTATATTTTTAAAATTGTGAACTTGCTCCAACATTATGAATGAGATGTTCCAATGAAACTTAATTATTACAGGCCTTGGATGGGCATTGCCCGTGTGTGTGTGTGTGTATAGGACTCCAATGAGCATGTTTTTTTTTAAATAAAGCAGACAAAAATGCAATATAACTATTCATTTTTTTTAAAAAGAATTGTTGATGCTTTTTTTTTCATTGTTGTTATTATTTTTTTTCATTTTAAAGTGGCAGTAGATAATTTGTTGATGATTTTTAGATTTTTAAAAGTTATTGTTGATATTTTTTTTAGAAAAAATTTAGTAAAAGTTTGCTTTGGTATATACTGAAATTTTGTCGATGATTTAAAATTTTTTTTTTTTCAAAATTGGTGAATTTTTTTTCATTTTTAAGAGGTAGTAGATAATTTTTTTTGATAATTTGTCCAAGGGTATAACAGTCATTTTCAAAATAAAAGGGAAGTGAGTGTAATTTTTAAAAATACAAGAGAGGTCCCTATAATTATCAGATACCTCAGGAGAGGTCAGTGTAATCTGCCCTTAAGTATTTGTACAGTTAACGGTGCTTCTAATTTGTGCAGAATTTTTCTAGAGAGCTGTATATGGTTTAACATATATCGTTTATGAATCTTAAAGTCATGCTTACATTTAGCTAAAGAAATAGATCTACCAAAAGTGCCCTTTAGTAAAAGCTTGTAATTTTTGGAGCTACTTTCATACATAGATCTACCAAAACCAAAAAGTCTATGTACTGAAATTTACTATGAGTTTGATTGATTATGATGATGATGATGACAAAAATTACAAGTATATCCCTTTTGACCAGTGAAAGAGATTAAGTAAAGCAAACAAGAGGCCTTCAAGAAAAAAGATCCCCTTTGATGTCTTTCGTTGATTGAAATTGAGAGAGAGAGAGGACAGTGTAAATTTTTTTAAGAGAGAGAGAGAGAGAGAGAGAGAGAGAGAGAGAGAGAGAGAGAGAGGACAATGTAAATATATATATATTTTGTTTTTAAGGAAAACACCATAAAATGTGAATACAATAATAACTTAAGCCATACTGCTTTTCTTTTAGTAACCTTAGGTTTCAACTCCTATGTTTAAGTCTATAAATTAAGGTCATATGAACCTTGTTATTGACCATACTTGTCAACAAAGGATGCTTCTCATAATACTCAACTTAAGCCATAGTGTTTTTCCTTTGAGCTTGTTCTTTAACCTGTGCAGAATTTTCTGGAGTGCTGTATATGGTTTAACATATATCGTTTACGGATCTTAAAGTCATGCTTACATTTAGCTAAAGAAATACCTTTTACATATTTAAAATAGCCTACTATTTCTGTTTATGATATAGATATTCTCACTTGTTGACTTCCTTCTGGTTTTATGTTTTTCATTTACTTGTCCACATTTATGTTTAAGTTTTTGGGAATTGGGGCAACCTAGCCATCTTTCAAACTCAACTCCTGAACTAAAAGTTTCATGTTGAATGCAATCATAGTCCTTATACTGTCCCCAATCAGCCCCTAACAGCCTTAAATCAGCCCCTAACAACCCTTAATCAGCCCCAATCAGGCCCTAATAGTACTTAAATCAGCCCCTATAATCAGCCCTTAAACAGCACCCAATTTAGCCCCATTTTCTCAGACTCACACTCTCATTTAGAAAATTAATACTTTGCTTGGTTCATGGATAATGCAGAAAAATATAAGAGAAGAAAAAAATCACTCCTTTAGTAGAAAGTTTAAGATTTTTCATTTGGTTCAGCGATGTTATTTAGTATATGCATACTATATGCGTTTAAGAAAAAGCTTCAAAGGCTTTTTCTTCATCAATTTCTGAGAGGTATTAAGGAGTAGCCCATTTTTTCTACACTTACATTTGATTTTCCAACAGGATTTGTGGATTTGATCCCCCTCCATCCAGTTTGTTTGGTTAGCTACTATTTGCAAGGAATTGCTTGGCATTTCACACTCAAAGGTTTGGCTTTTCACTTTTATTTTTTGTATGCTTTCATTGCTTTATTGCGATTAAAGCCTTAGGATAGTGAGACTATGTATCACACATGATATAATATGTGAGCCTTAGGATAGTGAGGTTGTATATCATAGCTTTTAATCACACATATTGTGTATCTAAGTTTATGTTCTACATGTGAATACTGGTTCACTTTTACAAGTCTTTATTAATAAATGAACTCTGACACATATGTGCTTTGTATCAACTTTCTTTGAATTGTAAGTTGTTTAATATATATTTGATAACACTTCACATTAACTTATTTGAAAAATTAAGATTTTTGGTGCAAACATTGAGTTGATATAGAGGGAGGATAATAACTTGATTTAGAAAAATAAGAATAAAGAGAGAGAGAGAGAGAGAGAGAGAGAGAGAGAGAGAGAGAGAGAGAGAGAGAGAGAGAGAGAGAGATCATGTAACGTTATGGTATGTTGAAGTTCTTTTTGGTAATTGAATGTAGCTACTAGCTAGCTAGCTAGCATTTTCTCTTTGCTCTTACACTTTTTTTTCTTTCTCTTTTAATGTAACTTCAACAGAAATGTATTGTTTTAAATTTATGTTCTAGGTTATCATTTTGTGTTAACTACAAGTCATTTTGAATTTGCAATTCTAAATAATGGACAGTTGTCAACGTTATCTAGTTAGGAGGGGCATAGATAGTACATATTCTCTATGGGCTTTCCATAGTGAAAAACTATCTATGAATTCGATAAATCATCCGCTAGTAGAAGAGGTTCGTGGAGAAAACATTGAAGAAGACATCAAGGTTAGAGGGCTTGGGATGGAGAATCTTGTTGACGCGTCTTACGGAATGCATGAAGAAACTCATGTAGATGACAGTGGTCAGGCTAGAGTTTCAGAAGAACTGTATGTGGCTAATGAGAAATACAATGAATATAAAAGATTGTCAACAAAGAAATCGTACCCTTCATGTGAGGGTCCTGAGACAACTCTTTCCACGATAGTGGAACTGCACAACATTAAGAAGCAATTTGGTTGTTCGAGAAATAGTGTGACGGCACTTTTGACCATCCTGAAAAGGTAGCTCCCAAAGGGAAACACTTCACCGGAGAAGTATCCATACATGAAGTACATGATGAAAGACTTAGGGATGAAGGCAAACTTTATTCATGCATGCGTCAATAATTGTATTTTATATTGGAAAGATAATGAAGAGGAGGAGCAATGTCCATAATGTGGAGAACCGAGATATGCTGTGAGAACAAAAAGAAGGGGGGTAGAGTTTGCAAAGAGCCTTTGAAAGTGTTAAGACATTTGCCTTTGATTCCAAGACTTGTGATATTGTATACTATACCATGGATAGCACACAAAATGACATGGAACGATTGATCGAACTCTTCATGGGAGTATCTGTGGCATCCGCCTGATTCTCCTCAGTGGGGAATGTTTAAGATTAAATAGCCAGAATTTGCTCAAGAAGGCCGCAATGTTTGGCTTGTAATTGCAACCAATGGGTTTATTCCGCATGATATTCAGTCCTGTAGTTATAGTTGTTGGCCAATCATTACAGTGCCTTATAATCTTCTACCTTCATTGTTGGGTTTGTGCCCTCAAACCATTACTATATGTATAAGACATTGACATTTTAATATATGGATATCAGCTTTACATTTTGTTATATATGTCTTTCATGAGATGATTGTTTTAATCCTTAAGTATCATAGTAAGTAATTTGTGTGTGTGTGAGATACAAACAAGTGAGATACGAATTACTATCCTTTGATACTTAGAATTTGTCGTAGTGGATGATGAGACTGGATATCTCATTAGGTTTACACTGTAGCATGATTAACTACCATTGGATGGAATGATGAATCTCAATCACTAGAGTATAACTCTTAGTTAATATGCTAGTGCTTATAGTGCATTGATGGACCTGAGTTTTCCTACTGACACTTAAGACTATCAACAGTCAATAGGAACTCATAACTTGTATAAGGTGCATGTTCTGAATCTTGAGACGATTATGAACACAGACTATGGATATGACTACTTTGACTTACCAATCAGTGAGGTCTTATAGATCAACACCTGGGTATCTTGGGTATGTCATGTTCATAGGGTTGTGAACATATATTGTCAAGATAGAATCTACCCTCTGTTAAAGAGTAAGCATTCCCTTGAGAATGTCACCAAGTTGATTACTGAGAACTATAGTCTTGTTGATAAGTAGTTATCAACATGTTTGGTAATCATGAGTGGTGAATGGGACTCAAGGAATACAAGAAGTAATCATGATTCAGGTCGGCAGTAACAGTGATCTGACTACCTGAATATGATTATAAATGCTGATGGTAGAGGGACATTAGTACACCACACAAGTCTAGTTATTGCTTCGGATATGTTCTTTTGCGTTGGAGTTCAGTTATCATTTTATAGTGGAGTAAACATTAACTGGCCAGTTGGTTAGTTTGCTGATCAAAGAGTTTGGTCATTGGAATTAACAACTGGTCTGAGCCAACAATAAAGAGCCTAGGAGGTCCCACTCTTAGCTCCGCTAGGTACTTGGAAGGTCACTTGAGGATCTTGTCAAGACAAATTCGATCGATCGACAGTATTTCGATCGATTGAAGTCTAGATAAGTTCGATCGATTGAAAACCTTCAATCGATCGAAGATTTATTCGATCGAAGCCACTTCAATCGATCGAAGGCTTAAAGTTGGTTTGGAAATCTATAAATAGGGCAGCTGCGTACAGGATAAATCTAATCATTGTTTTGTCGCCCAGAAGCTGCAGAAACTATTTAGAGCTTCCCAAACCTTCTTTATCTTCATCATTAGGGTTCTACCAACCCTAATCCTTCCGAAAAGTATCCGTAGGAGTCATAAAGGTGAAGACAACCTAGTGGAGGCTGCTGCACCATTGAGGAAGATGAAAATTAGAATTGGGTTCAAGACCTGAGGTATAATCTTTTCTCTTTCTTGTGTATATACATCTGTGGAGTTAATAAGTAGTAGATCTGGGCTACCAATAAGTTTTTGTAACTTAATCTTTTCGCTGCGTGTTTAAATAAATTTTAAACCTAATTTTTCATTCAAATGGTATCAGAGCCACACTTATTTGGATATATAGATGTGTTTTGGAACACTAGTTTTGATTTGCATATTGGTTTAGTGCTATTTTTTGAAACTGCATCATCACAGATCTGTTTCTGCAGTGTTTTTGCAGCAGAAAACAAATAGGTGATAGCATTGGATGCATGGCAATTTCGATCGATTGAAAATGTTTCGATCGATTGAATTGCTCTGTGTTCAATCGATCGAACTTGTTTCAATCAATCAGACCTATGCAGGTTTCGAGCGATAGAACAAGCTTCGATCGATCGAAAACTGGTCATCTGTTCAGGTGTGTTTTTCACAATATAAAAAGTTTTGAAATTATTTACTTGTTGTTCTGAAAATTTTAATCAGTGTGTGACAGAAAACAAGAGATGTTGTTTTTATTGTTCTAATTACTTCCATAAAGAGTTTATGGTGTATGCAATTAAATTAGTAGTTCCAATGGTCATACATTCTGTTATATATGTGCATGGTTATGTGTACAACTAACCCTCTTGCAGCAAGATAAGTCTTCTATCACCCATGGCACCAAGTTCTAATGTTTTAAATTGTTGTATTTAAATGTTTGAGATTGGTGTGTATTTTATTTTGGTCTGATTTAAGGCATGTGTAAAGGGCTCTGCGACTTCAATCCTACGGAAAGAAAAGTCACATCGGTTTCCCTACCCTTTTATTTTATTGTTGTTTTCTATTTCTAGATAAATTGTAAGTTTCGAAAGAAGCATATGACCAATGTAATAGAATTAAAAAATCCATGAAGATGGAAGAGCAAGCCGTTGTCCATGAAGGTGGAGCTGGAGGAGATCAAACTAAGAAGGAGGTTCAATGGAGATAGAGCCATGGGAGATAGAGGCATCGTTTGGATGTCTTTATTTTTATTTTAGTTTTTTTTTATGTGCTTGGTTTGTGATTGGCATTTAATTATATTGTTACTACTTGCATGAACTAAAGCAAGCTTTCTAAAATAAAATTCAAAAATTGTTCCTACGCATTAGTAAACATTAAATGTTTATGGGTAATGTATGGAAACAATTTTTTCAAAAGCAAAATCTTTAATTAAAACTAGTGGGAGAAGGTCTTATTAATAACACCCACGATCTTCCATTAATGGTTCATTGTAAGATGAGTAGTGCATTCTGTGTCACCTTGTCAGGGGTGATCAATCCATACGGAGGGTACACTGCTCATTGGTTACTAGATGTGAACTTCCTATGGATAGGATCAATCAGACGTGTTAGAGGGTGACTACCACACGGAGGCACTACTTGAGGTGGTTGTGATTTGATCCTGGTTAATGGTACACACTAGCTAAGCTATGGATAAGGGATCCCACAGGGGGAATTATTCAGAAACTTAGAGATCAAAGAGGTTCGGGAGTCATAACTTGTTTTGCAAGAGTTTCATAGCGGACAGGTCATGATTAATCAAAAGATCGAGTATTGACCACCACACGGAGGCTTTACTTTTTCATTTCGATATTCCGGCGACTTTATTTTTTTAAATAAGAGTTTTTAAAGATTCTTTTATTTCAAATTGTCAAATTCTGATATCTACATTTATTTTGTCTGTTTGATTTTTGAGTAATCATAATGTTTGGATCTGCATTTAGTCCACTTGCCACTATACTCACTCAGAATAAGTTAATTAGAAATAACTACACAGAATGGAAACGTAACCTTGTCATTGTTTTAACTGCGGAGGATCACATATATGTCCTCACTACCCCATGCCCCAAAAAACCCGCTGCAAATGCTACGGCTGCTGCTAGACGCGTGAAAGAAGTCGAATGGGATGGCTTGTTATTACATATTGGCCTCTATGGCTAATGTATCGCAACACCAATACCAGTCGAATGATTCTGCCAGTGCCATTATCAAATCCCTAAAAGAGATGTTTGGAGATCATGGCAGACCTGCTTGACAAGTTGCCATGCAGAAGATAATGAGTACAAAGATGTCGGAAGAGACTCCAGTCAAATAACATGTTTTAAAAATGATTGGTTATTTGAACGAACTGGAGACCTTGGGAGCCAACATCGACGCACATACTCAAGTTGATATGATCCGCAATTCGCTGTCGCCATCATTCACTCAATTTAAACTTAACTATAATATGAATCAAATGAATTTCTTAATGAGTGAATTAATGAGTTCTTTACTGGCATCAGAAGGGGTGATTGGGGGCAACGTTCTGAAAGTTGAGAAAAGTTCTTCCTCTTCCCCATCTGTGCCGAAAGGCAAAAAAGGGAAGAAAAAGGCTGGCACTGGTGGTCCCTATGATTGCAAAATCTAAGGGAAAAGGAAAGGGTAAGGGGAAGGTGGGTGGCCAAGGCAAAAGAAGTGTTTCAAATGCGGTGAGAAGGGCCACTGGAAGAGTAACTGTCCAAAATTCTTAGCTATAAGAGTTCAAGGTACGATTGAATCACATGTGATTGAAGTAAGTTTTATTATGGATACTTCAAACACTTAGCGCATTGATTTTGGTGCGATTAACCATATCTGTAATTCATTGCAGGGGTTCAGATCAACCAGGAGGTGCAGTGATGGGGAGATCGTACTTACTCTAGGTTCTAGTACAACAGTATCTGCGGTTGCTATAGGAGTAGTAGCTTTAGAATTTTTAGACAATAAAGTTTTAATATCAGATGTACTTTGCGTCCCTTCAATGAGACGTAATTTAAATTTTAGTTTCAAATTTATCGAATAATAATTATTCTTTTCATTTCGGAACTGAAGTTGTGATCAAAAGAAATGGTTCTTCTGTGTGTTCTGGTGTGAAATCAAATGGTTTGTATATGATTACTCCTAATATTTCTTAAGACTCTTGCATAGAACTTAATAACTCAGTGATAACTGTATCATCTAAAAGAAAGGGACCTTCCACTAATCAATCAAGGCTTTGGCATATGAGGCTTGGCATATAAGGCTTGGCCATATCAATCTAAATAGGATTGACAGACTAGTCAAAGAAGGGGTCTTAGGCGCTTTGGTTCTCAAACCAATGGAAGTCTGCGAGTCTTATTTAAAGGGTAAGATGACCAAAAGGCCCTTTCCCGTAAAGGGCAATAGGACCAGTGAATTGTTGGAATTGGTTCACACTGATGTGTGTGGACCAATAAATATTAGAGCAAGGGGTGGTCATGAGTATTTTATAACATCTACTAATGATCACTCTAGGTATGGATATGTGTACCTAATGCAGCACATGTCTAAAGCCTTTGAAAAATTTAAAGAGTTTAAGGTTGAAGTGGAGAATCAATTGGGCACACATATCAAGCCCATTCGATCAGATCGAGGTGGCGAGTACCTCTCTAATGAGTTTATTGATCATCTTGTACAGAATGAGATTCTATCATAGTTAACTGCACATGGTACGCCTCAGCAGAATGGTGTAGCGGAGAGAAGGAATCAGACTCTTTTAGACATAACTAGGTCAATGATGAGTTATTCGGAGTTATCACTGTTTCTTTGGGGTTATGGTTTGGAAACCGCTGTGACAAACACTGAATATTGCACATTTATGTGCCAATATAATAGATATAGTACTCATTTAATCCACCAAATCTTTACTTTTACATGCATTTTAAAATTAATATGATTTAATGATGATGTCACTCAAATGTGTGTAATTATGTATTTTTACATATTTTATATGTTTAGGTGAAAATAAAGTGAAATGATACAATAAAGGGAAGGAAAGAAATAGCAACCACATTGTAGTATCTCCCATATTGTTAGTCAAAATGTTAATGGTAAACATTAAAAAAAAAAAGAAAAAAAAAAGAGGAAACTATGAAAAGTTGTCAAACTGACAACTGTTTGACAACGATACATATTTTATTTTATTTCTTTTCTCTCTCTCTCTCCCTCTCTCTCTCTATGTGTATGTGTGTGTGTGTGTCTGCAGTTTTTTTCAACTGCTGTCAGACGATAGAAGAACATTGGGACGAAAGGAAAGAAAATATTGGCAAGCTCTGCTCATCTCATGTTCAAAGTGATGAATGGAGTGACGAATTTTTTTATGAAAATTCGTCTATAAATAGAAGGAGCCAAACGGAAGCAAGAGAGCAACAACACAGGCATCAGATGACAACACAGAGAAATCATACAACGCACCATCATAGAGAGAATAGTTTAGAGAAGTTATCATGTGAGCATTTCATAGTGTCCCTACAAGTAGGAAACTTTAGTTTTTCTTTGCCTTTTTCTAGTTCTAATAGTTGTAAAAATTTGCTTTTATATAATTGATGATTTCATGTTAAAAAAAATATGTAACAAAACATTGTGTACTGTATTTCTCAAATTAAATATTTATTTTCTTGTACAACCTTTGTCAATTTGTAGTAGTAAAATATTCCTATTAAAATTTAGATTTAATATTTTTAGTCCAGTAGTAGTTGTGGTTGTCCTCTAAAATAATGTGAAACCCCAAATTTTCAGTTTTTATAGCAATATTTTAATTCACTAGAAGACAGAATTTGCAAGTAAATACCAAATTTCTTAGCCACGTAGTTGTTCTAATCACCTACTAAAGCCCCAAGCACACCCTATCCATATCTCATTCCCAAATTAGATTAGGATTTGGTTTGGCCATACTTATGTTCTTGGAGTTCAACCACTGTGACCCTACAAGAAGTCAAAGTCAAAGGTTTAATATTTTATTTTTGATTCCGTATTTCCATTTATTAATGTTTTATTAGCTTAGTTGTACTAAACTTTGTTATTTTGCAGATTCCACAATTCAATACCACCTCATGTCAAGTGAAGAAAAAAGTACATTAATATTATATTTCACTCTTACCTAAGTGTTACAACTTTAATTTCAATTGGACAGTTACTATTTACATCTATTTAATCTTTCTTTAAAAAGGTTATTTAGAAGACAGTTTCAATTCCAACATGGTATACTAAAACTTTAATTGGGGATATGCAATAAAAACTTAGAAACCATAGCTTCTGTGCACTAATCTTAAATGGGCATATTTATCTGGATGTGTTGTTTTTTCATTTATGGCCAAAAATATCTATGTATCTATAGTTTATGATCATTTAACATGTTTATAGACTATGGCTATATTGTAAATCAAAAGATTATATATTTGAAATAAGAATTTAATTATGTGAATTGTCAAACTATGCCTTTTGTCATAAAAAACAACTAGTATACTCAAACAATTCATTTGACAAATTTTATATTTCAAGTATGTGTACATATATATATATATATTTCTATCCATTAATACACATGCAATTGTGTAGTGACAGAGTGGTGGGGACTGGGCGCCGAATAACCCACGTCCGTGGCGAATCACGGTTCGAACCTGGCTACTGCGCAATTGCCTCTTTATTTTTCTTTAAATCAAACGACGTCGTTTCATATCAAACCTGACATACTTGATATGACCTCAACTAGTACAAGTTTTTTTTCAAATACAGAATCACTCT
The DNA here is from genome assembly GCA_033977485.1 of Hydrangea macrophylla. NCBI lineage: Eukaryota > Viridiplantae > Streptophyta > Magnoliopsida > Cornales > Hydrangeaceae > Hydrangea > Hydrangea macrophylla. The sequence continues at coordinate 34,522,925 of CM066993.1, forward strand.
GTTTAGAAATGCCAAATCCTTTACAAATGCACAAAAGTTGTGTGATTTAGTGTTGGTTTGCATATTCCTAATCCATTTAAATCATTTCTCCCAAGTTAATTAATATTCTCAATCCCTTTAAATCATTTCTTCCATGTTAATTAATATTCCCTACTTTTAGATAACTTAGATTAAATATTTATATTATTTCTTCTTTCGCTATAATAAAATCTAAAAAGTTCATTTAATGTAAATTTAGCTTTTAATTCTTTTTTTTCCCTTTTCTTTCTAGCATCTTAGTTAATTTATTTTGCACTGTTAAAATCTTTACCGTAAACTGTTACAAAAAATAGCTTTTAATTAGTTTTATTGCAAAAATATAAAAACTATTAGCTTAGTAACAGCCCCAAAAATCCATCATCTTTTCTTTTCTTTTTAGGGACAAAATAGTTACTGCCTCTCTTTATAAAATTATTTTCCGTTCCTTGTGATTTCAACCAGGTCTTACCAGAACTTTATTACTTGTACGATCACCTACACTTGGGTGTTGATAAGAAATGCGTCAATAGGATGTCGTCAAGTTTTTGGCGCGGTTACCGGGGAACGGTTAAAATAAATAAATAAACAAAGCTATGTTTAAAGTTATTTCTCCCACTATATATATACCTATTCTACCTTATAAATAACTTAGTTTTCTTTTAGAAAATAATAATAATATAAAAATAAAAAAAATTTAATTAAAAAAATAGTATGTAGTTAATTTTTCATTAATAAAGATATAGAAATATATATATATATATTTATAAGTATCTTCGTATCTATCTTCTTAAAAAAAAGAGCATATATATACATATATAAGCCTATCTTCTAAAAAAAATATGTACATAAAAAATGTAAAATAAAAAAGAAACTTTTTTTTACTTAGCTATAAATAATAATAACAACAATTATATTTCTATCACTTAGTTTTTCTTTCACTTCATATGTCCTTAGATACTACTGAAGCTTTATATCAAGTACCACGTAATTCTAATATTTTTAGTAATTCATCTAGTATACAGTTTCCTATAATCATGGCTGAAATTGAAGGCATAAAAGGAATAGCTGATGATGCTCATAGTGAAAATGGGGATAATATACCACAATTTGTTTTACCAGAACGTGAACAACGCTCTTTACGTGATCTATTTACCCCAGAACGAAATATCACTCCTTCTTGCATCACTTTACCTAGACATACAAGAAATTTTTACTTTAGACAAGACAAGATTCCACTCTTACCAACTTTCCAAGGAATGGGTCAGAACATGCTTATTATATATTCGTGAATTTGAAGAAGTTTGTAGTACATTCTCTGATCAAAGCTATCCTATTTAAATAATTCGTCTTAAACTTTTTCCTTTTTCTTTAAAAGATAAAGCTAAAGCTTGGCTTTTATCTCGCCTTCCTAGATCTATAACTTCATGGCATGATATGAATGAATCCTTTCTAAAATGTTTAATTTATCCTAAAAATTTAACTAATAGCATGATGCGTCAAATTAAACTTTTTACTCAAAAAGAAAAGGAACCATTCCCTGAAGTTTGGGAACGTTTTAAAGATCTCTTGCAAGCTTGTCTACATCATGGATTTGAAAATTGGTGTCTAATTAATTTCTTTTATGAAGGATTAGAATCAAAATCAAAGAATTAGTTGAAACTATGTGTCAAGGAGAATTTTTGAGTAAAACTGCCGACGGGGCTGAATCATACTTTGATTGGCTTGGAGAAAATGCTTCTCAATGGGAAACAGAAGAAATTGGTAAGACGAAAAAAGCTAAAAGTTTATACCAATTACAATAAGAAGATGAATTAGCACTGAAATATGAAGAATTAGCACGTAAAGTGGAAGCTATAACAGTAGGAAAAAAATCCACCTAAGAAGAAAAGAGACATTTGTGATAACTGCCATACGTTAGGACATCTTACGAATGAATGTCCTAATAGTTCAAATTTTCAAGAAATTGCTCCAGCAGAGAAAAATGCTATGAATAATTATAGGGATCCCCAAAACTCCTATGGTAGCTTCAGTTAGTTAAATAGACCAGGAAACTCATACGCAACTATGCCAAGCCCGATCTTGGTCCAATGCTGCAGAGACATGTGTTGATGATCGAACTAATCTACTTTAGGGATTCACCTAGCAGCCCTTAAGAGTTATGGTAAACCAACTAGCTATGTTGCTTCCATAGCATCTGTACTTGGATATACAACTCTTGGTACTCACACAAGACTCTTTCACTTTTTTTGGTAGGGATTCGTACCAGTCTAACTGGAGAAATCCTCCAAATTATATGTATACCAAAGAAAGTATTTTAAAATTTCAACCTCAACAGTATCCTCCTCAAAATAATCAGTTGTATTTACCTCCTCCACCTCAATTTCAATAAACACAAAATACATATCCTAATACAAAACAAAATTCTAATGTTTATGTGCCTCCGCACAAGAAAGTACAAGAGGAACCTTTACAGTCTATGATGCAATAATTAATGCAAATCAAGGGGAAACTACAAACATCTGTGGATAAGACTAATAATCAACATGATTCTAAAGGAAAAGACATTTTTCCTACCCAAACACAACCTAGTCCAAGGGGACAACCACAAGGTGATCCCTCAACTTCCGGTAATAGTCAACATGAACAAGTAAAAGCTATAACTATACTAAGAAGTGGCAAGATCATTGAGACTACAAATAAGGATGATAACATGCTAGAAATTGAGGAAAAAATAGATGAAGATAAAAGTGCTAATGAAGTTGAAATTGAAACCTTTGAAAAATAACAAATTTCTCAAGAAATGAAATATCTGATTTACCAGTGGAAAAAGAAACAGAGGAAACTCCTGAATATTCTCCTCAAATTTCTTATCCACAACGATTAAGAAAACACCAAAATGCTAAGAATCAGGAATATTTAGAATTATTTAAACAAGTGCATATTAATATTCCTCTCTTAGATGCGATTAATCAAGTACCTGCTTATGCAAAATTTTTAAAAGATTTATGTACTGTCAAACGTAAGCAAAATGTAGGAAAGGATGCGTATTTCGCTGACTTCGTCGAAGAAATTAATTCCATCGTACATCATAATTTACCAACAAAATTTAAAGACCCAGGTACGTACACCAACAATATTGTGTATTATTGGAAATCACAAAATTAATCACGCACTCCTTGACTTAGGAGCTAGTGTAAACTTGCTTTCATATTCTGTTTATCAACAGCTTTGATTGGGTGAGCTAAAGCCTAGTCGTATGGTATTGCAACTTGCTGATAGATCTACAAAATACCCGCAAGGAATTTTGGAAGATGTTCTTGTCAAAGTTGACAAATTCATTTTTCCAGTAGGTTTTGTCATTGTGGATGTGACGCCCCGCAAAAATAAGCGTATTTCCATTGAAAAATTAAATAAATCACACTTGATTCTTTAAAATAAAAATACAAAATTTCTTTAAAACTCCCAGCAGGTCCATCTTCTCCACGGATCTCCTATATCATCCTTAACCTTATCTCCCTTCTAGGCTTCGGTTACCGGCACTGCCTGCATCTAAAAACCATACCGGGAAGTATACAATATGACATGAATAATAAAGGCTCAAAAGGATAATGACAATCAAATACATAGAACGACATCAAATCAATTGACCAGTCTCACAACCCAACTGCTCACACTACACAAACGCTCATACCAATAGCATCATACCAGGTTCCTCTTGATCACATAGCAAGAGACACCTCACCTCACCTCACCCGTCTCCAGTACGTCGGTCCCTGAGGCCTGTTGGACTGTTGGTAGGTGCTCCTTGCTCATGACCCTTTAGTCCCATAGCACTTAGCAATAAACACATACTCATTGATTCCAAATGAAAACACAACATAACTGCAAAAAGAGTACAAGTAGAGATAACAAAGAAATACTCCGGAGAATTTAGAAAGCATATTGTACACAACCCGGTACCTATAAATGATGTTGAGCAACTCCCAAACACTTCTCTTCTTCTTCTTCTTCTTCTAACTCGAGGTGTATGTATATCTATAATTGTGTATATAAATCTCTCTCTATGTGACTCTCTCAAGCTCTCTATGCTAGAAGTGTAGAATGTGTGTGTTTGAGAGAGTATTGAGTGTATAAATAGCCAAGCTTCCACTTGGAGACAATGGCCTAACAATCCACTTATTAACCACTAACTTCTAATTAATGGGTAGTTTATAAGGAATATGCAAGATGATGTAAACATACACTAATGCACCTATAACTCCACTAATATTAGTGTATAAATAACCAAACATAATGGCCTAACAATCTAATTATTAACCACTAACTTCTAATTAATTGGTAGTTTATAAGGAATATGCAAGATGATGTAAACATACACTAATGTACCTATAACTCCACTAATATTAGTGTATAAATAACCAAGCATAATGGCCTAACAATCTAATTATTAAAAGAGAAAATATTAGATTTAATTTCTAATATACTTTCTCATAAAAAAACTGCTACTGTAATCCTTGTTTTCTGCCCAAACAGTGCAGAATCTGAGAAAATTGCATTAGACGAAAAGTGTGCAGAATCGAGTTTTGCTTGGGACAATGCGGGCAGAACCTTAAATTTCCTTCGTTTTCCTAACAAAAATCTGAAAACAAAATTCTGCTACTGTTAAAATTAAAAGAGAAAAATATTAGATTTAATTTTAAATATGACTCGAAAAATCTTAACTTCCAACACGAATACCAAATCATTTAATCTCACGCAACTTTTCCCAAAAATATATTTTTAGTTCATGACTTATAAAATTGAAAAAATGACCAAAATACCCCTGTGACCAATTTTCGCTAAAATTGCACACGAAGTCTAAATCGTCAATTTAAACATTAAAACACGGGTTACTACAATCTACCCTCCTTAATAGAGATTTCGTCCCGAAATCTAGAGATAAAAGCATTTGGTAAATAACTTCATAAATTTCTTAAAATAATGTTTAAAACAAATATAGCATATTTTGTTTTATAAAATAACAAATATTTTTTTTTTTTTTTTTAACCTTCTCTGACTCCTCCCAGGCGATGTAGACTATCTAACCTTGACTTAGTCCTACATTTCCGGCTGGGGACAGGCTCTGATACCATTTGTGACGCCCCGCAAAAATAAGCGTATTTCCATTGAAAAATTAAATAAATCACACTTGATTCTTTAAAATAAAAATACAAAATTTCTTTAAAACTCCCAGCAGGTCCATCTTCTCCACGGATCTCCTATATCATCCTTAACCTTATCTCCCTTCTAGGCTTCGGTTACCGGCACTGCCTGCATCTAAAAACCATACCGGGAAGTATACAATATGACATGAATAATAAAGGCTCAAAAGGATAATGACAATCAAATACATAGAACGACATCAAATCAATTGACCAGTCTCACAACCCAACTGCTCACACTACACAAACGCTCATACCAATAGCATCATACCAGGTTCCTCTTGATCACATAGCAAGAGACACCTCACCTCACCTCACCCGTCTCCAGTACGTCGGTCCCTGAGGCCTGTTGGACTGTTGGTAGGTGCTCCTTGCTCATGACCCTTTAGTCCCATAGCACTTAGCAATAAACACATACTCATTGATTCCAAATGAAAACACAACATAACTGCAAAAGAGTACAAGTAGAGATAACAAAGAAATACTCCGGAGAATTTAGAAAGCATATTGTACACAACCCGGTACCTATAAATGATGTTGAGCAACTCCCAAACACTTCTCTTCTTCTTCTTCTTCTTCTAACTCGAGGTGTATGTATATCTATAATTGTGTATATAAATCTCTCTCTATGTGACTCTCTCAAGCTCTCTATGCTAGAAGTGTAGAATGTGTGTGTTTGAGAGAGTATTGAGTGTATAAATAGCCAAGCTTCCACTTGGAGACAATGGCCTAACAATCCACTTATTAACCACTAACTTCTAATTAATGGGTAGTTTATAAGGAATATGCAAGATGATGTAAACATACACTAATGCACCTATAACTCCACTAATATTAGTGTATAAATAACCAAACATAATGGCCTAACAATCTAATTATTAACCACTAACTTCTAATTAATTGGTAGTTTATAAGGAATATGCAAGATGATGTAAACATACACTAATGTACCTATAACTCCACTAATATTAGTGTATAAATAACCAAGCATAATGGCCTAACAATCTAATTATTAAAAGAGAAAATATTAGATTTAATTTCTAATATACTTTCTCATAAAAAAACTGCTACTGTAATCCTTGTTTTCTGCCCAAACAGTGCAGAATCTGAGAAAATTGCATTAGACGAAAAGTGTGCAGAATCGAGTTTTGCTTGGGACAACGCGAGCAGAACCTTAAATTTCCTTCGTTTTCCTAACAAAAATCTGAAAACAAAATTCTGCTACTGTTAAAATTAAAAGAGAAAAATATTAGATTTAATTTTAAATATGACTCGAAAAATCTTAACTTCCAACACGAATACCAAATCATTTAATCTCACGCAACTTTTCCCAAAAATATATTTTTAGTTCATGACTTATAAAATTGAAAAAATGACCAAAATACCCCTGTGACCAATTTTCGCTAAAATTGCACACGAAGTCTAAATCGTCAATTTAAACATTAAAACACGGGTTACTACAGTGGATATCGCATTTTTTCTTACCCACAGCTTTTCTAAAACTCTTTTTCAATTAAAAAAAATAAAACACGAATCGCCACTTATTTTTAAAAGGAAATTTAGGAAACCAATTGAAAGCAAACTGATCTTTTTTGAAAACTAGAGATTTCTAGGTCTGGGGATTATGGAATAAGAGGGGAAGGAGCACGGCAGACTAAAACACCCCCTCTCATCATATCTCGCAATAGGCCTCTACAAACATCCTCTTAATCGAATAATTAATCTATGCATGCCCTCAACTGTACATACATATAAATATATATTACAAAAGCATTTCGAAAGGGTGTAAGATTGTTAATGATAAAAACAACATTCAAAATCACATAATTCAATTAGCAAGCAATATGTTATGCAATAGGGAACAAGATAACTTACTCGAGATCCAGCCGCGAATATGAAAACATGTAATGCATGCAAGTAAATAAAAACCTAAGGGAGTCTCTAATCTATATATACACATAAGGCAAGACCTAATTCTAAGATGTCGCGGATGAAGTCGAAAAATCAATTAAATCAAGAAATTAAATAGACTAAAGAGGAGTTTGAGAAATCATGCCTTAATAGCACTGCAAAACAGAGGGTTAGTCCACATACCTTAATCAAGATATAGTATGAAATTCTAAATAATATCCTTAAACTTTTAGCTTAAATCTATCAAGTATGAAAGAATTAACATAATTATGAATTCCTTTTAATTAGTTGGAAATGCAACACTTCTATAGATATACAAGTCTCAACTAGCAGCCAATGTAATGTCCATATAGAGATGGTGTAGTCCCAACATGGTCATAAGAAACTCACAATTAGGTTCAATTAAGTGCAATTTAATCCCAATGCAAAATGGGTTCTAGTTACAAGTATCAATCTATATGGATGAATGCATATAGATATATAAACATGAACAAGAATAAACTATATGAATTATTCATTAATTTGGATCATTTAGCCTCTGTATTTAAGTTTAATTGATTATTATTAAAACATGGTTTAAGACCTAGGTCATAGAAAAGTCATTTGGACCATTATTTACAAAGTTGGTCAAATCTGTCATAAAATTCTGAAAATTACAGAGACCAGACCAGAACTTCAAAAAACGAAAAAGCATGTTTCCCATGGTTTGATGTTGGTGAATTTTGGACACAAGATTCCTATATGAGTCTAGTTTTCAACCCAAAAAGAAAAATAAAAGATCAACGGCTCAATCTCTGGGGAAAAGGTAAAAACCAGACATCACTCAGAGATTTACAAATCTCTGTCTAGAGATTTCGTACGATTTTCTAAAAATAGTAAACAATCAGAATCACTTTGATCTTTTTAGGGGATCTTGTCAACACATTAAACGTCATAACAAAATTATTTAGGGTCAAAAATGTTTGATTAAGGTTCTAATTTACTTATTTTGAAATTGATTTGCTGTTCTGAAACTCTGGACAGAATATGGTTGTCTCACAAAACCTATGACCAAACAATGTTATCCATGAGATCTAACCAAAACAAAAATTTCAGTGGTAGATCTTTGTGTTATTGAAACTCTCTAGTTGGTTTTATTCAATTCCAACGGTCCATTATTTAACTAAAAATCCTTGATCAAAACTGGTTCATGAATTCACTGCTCCACTATTGGGGCTTATTACCCTTTTGTTACATCTACCATCCAAGCCATGGACATTGGCTTATCCTAATCTAACTCTCATTTCCATTGAGGGTTATTGGAGATATGAGAATGACTATAACTCATGAATTCCAAAAGGACATAGAGAAAATCCCATGAAACTCCAAGTTAGAGAATCCAAGTCAAGAATATGGACTTGTACCCATCTACTTGCTTATAAATGATGATCAAACCTTGGCTCCCATGTGAAGCATAAGCTTACATGTAATCAAAAGATCAAACTCAAGAGCTTTCAAGAGAGATATTGAAGATCTCCAAGAATCTCAAGAGAAAAGCATAAAAAGAAGAAGTAATATAAAAACCAAGAGAGTAAGTGCTCTAAATCCACTAACGAATCTTTTAGAAAAAACTGTTTACTTCAAGTTCATAAGCATTATTGATCCAAACCAAAGAAAGAAACAAAAGAATGAAAACATAACTAAAATTTAGAGGATCATCTCCACCTATCCTCAACTTCTTGGTATTTCTTAAACTTCTTTTGGAATCTCTAACTATCAAAGTTTAAAGAAGATTCAAGTCTAAGAATGAGAGAGTGATAGAAATTCTAGAATCAAAAACTAGAAAAAAAAAAGGAATCCCTTGTAATGGGATATTCACCCCTATATATAGGCAAACTTTAGAGGTTTATGTTGGTAATTTCATAGTAAAAACCCTAATTTCAGATATCCTTTTGAAGGTACAAAACGCAATATATCAAAGCTGGCAGACGCAAAAACGCGACACTCAATGGAGATGGAAGCGACATTCAATGACTGCCGGAGCGAGACTCACTGATTGCTGGCGCGGCATTTAGTGAGTGCCGATGCGACATTCAAAGAATGCCGCGGACAACTCCGCGGACTGCCGTCTTTTTTGGAATTATAATTTTTTTGGCATTTGGTGCATTTTTGCGGCTATCAGTGAAAGTCGTTGCGGCACTTTCTGACTATCGTACGTCAATCAGAGAGTGCCGTAGCGGCAACCCGTGACTGCTGCAAAATGCGCTATGTGCCATTTTCTTCTATTCTCTATTTTCCTCTTTCTTCCTTTTTGTTTGAATTGCCGAGCCTTTCGAAGAGCTTGAATCACTTTTGGAAGTCGTAGATTAATCGGATATTGTCATCATCGGATTTGGAGGTAACGCTTCCCTTAATTCGACGTTTGGTCGAAATCGGGGTGACAGTTTGCCCCTCTTCGACGGAGCCTGTAGAGCAACGCATGTCACAAGTTAATGTCAAAGTCTGTGTGAAGAGAAGCCTTTGACCAAACTGTCAGATTTAGGTAAAACAAAATGCGTTGCAAAAGAAAACAGGCGCGCAACAATAGTTAATGATGGTCGTGCTCAATGATGGGCTGCCTACGTATCCATTTAGGAATCAGACCAAGATGTAGTTCGGGCAAGGGCAAACACACACAATCACAAGTAGTCATACAATTGAATGCACATGTCTTGTCGTAATGCACGTGTTCACGCAATGATGACTATTAATGCAACTTTGTGCTCTATAATTGATGTGATTCTAAAACGTGCAATCCTGATGTTTTTAGATGTAATCCATGCCTTATGCTACTCAATGCTCATGTTAATTCTCTTCAAGATACGCGGTCGTTTCTGCCGAAAGGACGAACGTAATTGACTGGGCGATGCTTCGCGACTTAGACCCCGGTGTCTGAAGGAATAAGTGGTTTAAAGTTAGAGTTTAAACGCGCAGCGGAAATAGGTTAAGTTATAAAACTTTTGGTATTCCAGGATCTACTACTTGTCAATTCCATAGATGCGTACAAGGGGTGCAAGAATTATACCTTAGTGTCTTGAACCCAATTCTGAAACTTCAACTTCCAGCAGCCTCCACTAGATGATCTTCACCCTTATGACTCCTGCGGATGCCTGCCGGAAAGACTAGGGTTGGTGGGAACCCTAATAGAGAGGATAGGAAGGTTTTGGGAAGACTATGATAGTTTCTGCAGCTTCTGTGTATAAAAACGACGATCACTTACTTCCAGAACGCAGCTGCCCTATTTATAGATTTCCAGAACCGACCTAGACTTCGATCGATCGAAGTGACTTCGATCGATCGAACCTTCGATCGATCGAACCATTCTCGATCGATCGAACCTGCTGACTTCAATCGATCGAACATACTTCGATCGATCGAACCTGTCTTAACAGCTTCCTCAAGTGTCTTTCCAAGCATCCTAGCGGAGTTAAGAGTGGGACCTCCTAGGCTCTTTATTGTTGGCTCAGACCAGTTTGTTAATTACCATGACCAAACTCTTTGATCAGTAAACTAACTAACTGGTCAGTTAACGTTTATTCCACTATAAAACGATAACTGAACTCCAACGCAAAAGAACATATCCGAAGCGATAACTAGACTTGTATGGTGTACTAATGTCCCTCTACCGTCAGCATTCGTAATCATATTCAGGTAGTCGGATAACTGTTACTGTCATCCTGAATCATGATTACTTCTTGTATTCCTTGAGTCCCATTCACTACTCATGATTACCAAACATGTTGATAACTCTTATCAACAAGACTGCAGTACTCAGTAATCAACTTGGTGACATTCTCAAGGGAATGCTTACTCTGAATCAGAGGGTAGATTCTATCTTGACAATATATGTTCACAACCCTATGGACATGACATACCCAAGATACCCAGGTGTTGATCTTCTATAGACCTCACTGATTGGTAAGTCAAAGCAGCCATATCCATAGTCTGTGTTCATAATCATCTCAAGATTGAGAACACGTACCTTATACAAGTTATGAGTTCCTATTGACTGTTGACAGCCTTAAGCGTCAATAGGAAAGCTCAGGTCCGTCAATACACTATAAGCACTAGCATATCAACTAAGAGCTACACTCTAGTGATTGAGATTAATCACTCCATCCAATGGTAGTTAATTATGCTACAGTGTAGACCTGATGAGGTATCCAGTCTCATCATCCACTGTGACATATTCTAAGTATCAAAAAATAGTAATTCGTATCTCACTTGTGTGTATCTCATACACACACGAATTGCTTACTATGATACTTAAGGATAAAACAATCATCTCATGAAATAAACATACACAATGAAATGTAAAGCTGATATCCATATATTATAATGCTAATGTCTCATACATAAAGAAATGGTTTGAGGGCACAAACCCAACAGTGTCAACGCGGGTTTGCTCTAAAAATCCGTAGCCGCTCGAATATGTTTGCTCTGAAAAATCCACAGTCGCTTGGCCCTGTTGTATATGTTTGCTCTGAAAAATTCGCAGCTGCTCGGCCCCCTCGGATATGTTTTCTCTGAAAATCTACAGCCGCTCGGGCCCGTCGGATATGTTTGCTCTGAAAATCCGCAACCACTCGGCCCCGTCAGATATGTTTGCTTTGAAAATCCGCAGCCGCTCGACCCCATTGGACATGTTTGCTCTGAAACATCCGCAGCCACTCGGCCTTGTCAGATATGTTTGCTCATTTCAATCATCAAGATCGGGAGTTAGTCATATATGTTCAATTTAATTTTCAAAATTAAAAGTCGATCAGACTCAAATCAATTCATTCTTCTAAAATCAGGAGTCTTTCAGATTCAAATCAATTCATTCTTCTAAATTCAGGAGTCTTTTAGACTCAAATTAATTCATCTTTTTCACCGGGAGTCAATCAGACTTAAATCAATTTATTCTTATAAAATCAGGAGTCATTCAGACTCAAATCAATTCATCTTTTCAAAACTGGGAGTCAATCAGACTTAAATAATTTTATTCTTCTAAAATCAGGAGTCTTTCAGACTCAAATTAATTCATCTTTTCAAAATCGGGGGTCAATTAGACTCAAATCAATTTATTCTTCTAAAATCAGGAGTCTTTCAGACTCAAATCAATTCATCATTTCAAAACCAGGAGTCAATCATACTCAAATCAATTTATATTTCCCGATTGGGAGTCAAAAAGAATTTTAATTTTCAAAATCGGGAGTTTAAATGAGACTAAAAGAATCATTGAGGACTAAAGCGAATGTGAGGTTGCCATTGAGGACTAACACAGATACCATAATGGACTAACGAGGGTTGCCATCAAGGATTGCCACAGAGGATTAACGAGGATTGCCATTGACGCCTGAGAGAGATTGCTTTTGAGGCCTAACAGAGATTGCCATAGAGGACTAATCAGGAAAGTCGCCTGATTGGGAGTTAAGTTGACTTAAACAAATTTTTATTTTTAATCAGACTCAAAAGCTTTCAAAAAAATCAAGAGTCGATTTGACTCAAACATATTTCTACTTCTCAGCAATTCGGAGTCAAATAGACTCAAAGAATTTCTCATTTCCAAATTTTGGGAATAGATCAGACTCAAAACAAATCCTATTTCCAAAACTCAAATTTTTTTTTCAAGTTGTGAGTCGATCGGACTCAAATCATTCAAATTTTTCAAAAATTGGGAGGCAATTTGCCTCAACAAGAACTTTTACAAAATCTGGAGTTCATCAGATTCGAAGAATTTTTGTTTCACAAAATTGGGAGTCGAATCGGACTTAATGAATTTTTAAATTTTCTAAAAATAGAAGTAGAATTAGACTCAAAGAATTATCTTATTTCAAAAACAGAGATCGTTATAGAAGACTAACAGGGATTGTCATTGAGGCCTAAAGATTGCCATAAAGAAGCTGCCAATGAGGACTAACGCTTATAAAGAGAAGTTGCCAATGAGGACTCAGGGAGTTGATTTTTTTCAAAATTCGGGGAGTCTTGAGATTCAAAGAATTTGGACTGAGTTGATAGAAAGAATGATTTTCTGCATTCGTAGACCTTTAGAAGAAACGCATCGATCTTGTCAAAAGAGGGAAGTCACCTTTGTCCCTAGTCTTGGACTTTTCTTATAATGTCACTTTAGCATTATGTTGTGAATCTTGTGATAGTATTCAAAACCTCTGCTCGTATTGCTCTTGGGATGCTCATGGAGACTTGTCAAATCTTTGTTCATCATCTAGAGCCCACACAATTGAGACCATTCATTGACTCACCAAAGGGGGATGGACCTGACAAAGCTAATTACACAAGACAACTGATTCAAATTCTGTATTAATGTGTTTTCACCGTGAATAATGTATCATCTCACTTTTTATTCGTCAACTTACAAATGGCAATGCTTAGATAATAAATCTAAACTTCCCCTTTTGATTTAGCGAATTCTTTGCCCATCTAAAATGTGCTTCAAATTAGTGCTTTTGCTTATAGAATGAAAGGCACTCTATTTTAATCTTTTCAAAACAAACTCACTTTCTTGAGAACTTGCCTTTGGCATAGAGGGCTTTTGGAAAACAAAGTTTGCCCCTAGTTTGAAAGAGACCTGGGGGCTTGCTTCTATGATAAAGAGGTTTTCAGCAAACGAAGTTTGCCCCTAATTTGGCGATATATACGCGATTTTGGGCAAACTTATGCAAGTTTGCCCCCCTAGTCTGAAGGAAGGAAACCTAAGGCGCAAAGGGTGATGCTAACAGTTTAGGGATCGTTATGGACCGAGAACCTTGGAAGGTTTACCTACTTTCCCGAACGGGAATTAGGTCCAAAGTAGTTCGGCCAAGGCCAAAAAGAAAGATACCAAGATATGATGGGTGATGACCAAACCGAGCAGGTTGCCTACGTACCCCTATGCGGTAATCAAGTCAAAATATAGTTCATCGACTCTGGAAGTCTCGAAAAAAGGCTTCAAGAATTTGTAGGCTCTTCGAGCCATGCTCCCATATGGGTCCAATGAGTGTTCTTAAAATGGGTTGCATGTGGTAGCCTTTTAACAGGATGATGAGAACACGAACTACTTCTCCTTTTTTTATTTGATGGTTGATTCTTTTCGCCTTTTCTCTATCTAGTCAATGTTTACAACTCTCATAACACATCGTCTTTTAATCATACTCTATCATACTCACAAAGCAATATCAGCCTTCCAAATCACTCTTCAAAGATATCTCTGCATTGTTTAGGCCCACTTATCCATTGAGCCTCTCACAAAAATTTAAGATTTATTGATACTTTCGAATCTCTCTTTCCGTTTACAATTCATTTTCTTTATGTAGAACAACCCAAAGCCTTGAGATAATTCATGTGCTAATGATGTACTTTGAAGTGCCCAAGAATCCTCAATCTTATTTATTCTCTGCCTTTTCTTTTCTCTTTCGTACTGTCTCTTATTCTCTTCATGATTTTGACTGTCTAGGATTCAGATTTCAAAATCAACACGCATATTATTTTTTATTATTTTTTTTGCTCTAACTTTTGCCTAGCTGTCCTTTCAGGTTTTCATCCTAGCGAGCTCTTTCTTTTTTCTCTCTCTCTCGCTCTCTCTCTCTTTTTCCTTTTTTGAAAGAAGAAGTTCATTTCAAAAATGTAGCTACCATCAAGGACCAATTTTATGGCTTTGGACTAGTTGGGCTCATCTTTTAAGCTTGGTATTTGAGAAAAGGGGATGGTGAGCAAGCATCAAGAAGTTCCAAGTGCATCTTTTCAAGATTGAGTAAGAGCATCTTTAAATTCTTAAAGTAAAGCTAATCATTTCTCTAATCCTCATTGGATTTGGTACATAATTTGCTTTGATCATTTGGGGATCCTTTTTAATGCAAAGTTTTATTAACATAGTATTTTCTATAATCGTTTGAAAAAGTGACTTTTCCTTTTCTTCTTCTTTCCTTTTTTCATTGGCTTAATGATCCATATATTCATGACTTAGCACACTGAATCAAGCTGAATGAGATTTTATTCAACTAGTAGAGAAAGAGGGTTACATTACTTGACTCGATATTGAAAAATAACTGACTGACTCAAAGACACGACAGGACTTGACACTTGACTCCTACTTGATATGACTTGATTACCGAACTAGACTTGACATGGTCTCAACCGGAGTGTCATAGATGATTTTCAATTTACTGGGTCTCGAACAATATCAGTTCCAAACACTATCACTTCACTATCATCATTTGGACCTTCGGGTTCGCCTTTCCCCAATAACTCGTGTGCGTAGACACCATCCACATCCAT
Source organism: Hydrangea macrophylla (assembly GCA_033977485.1). NCBI lineage: Eukaryota > Viridiplantae > Streptophyta > Magnoliopsida > Cornales > Hydrangeaceae > Hydrangea > Hydrangea macrophylla. The sequence continues at coordinate 34,538,326 of CM066993.1, forward strand.
GGCCTAATTTTTAGCGGGACAGTATTCATTTGACTCATACCAAGTGTTGTCAATGCCCGTTTCAAATTGATTGATTGGGCCAGGGCCAGTTGGTTTTTGCTCACCCATGGAAGCAGCAAATCCCTTGAGGGTGCTTAGCGATGGCTAGGATCGAGAGGTCAGAGAGCAAAAAGCTTGCAAGTCATTGTGCCAAAGGTCACTCAGTGGATTCAGTGAAGGAGTGATAATTTTTTGATCAATGAGATCTTGGATTTCATGGCGAAGTCTTGTGCAATAATCAGTCTTGTGGCCATGGGTCTGATGGTAACCACAGTACAATGAGGAATTATAGTTGCGGGGTATGGGACTTGGTGGTGGCTTTGGGTCCAGGGGTTTGAGATGGCCTTTCTTGACGAGGTGGTCAAGGGCTGTGGATAATGGTATGCCGAGGTTGGTGAAGGTTCTTGCTTTGTGGGTTTGGCTTGATTTTTTATTTGATTTTGAGTTGGCTTTTGGGTTAGAGGGGATTGGACCTAGATATGGACTTGAGATCGGAAATGGTTTTTGGAGATTGGCTAGGCATAACTATAGATTTTTGTGATTGGTTGGGTTTGGATATGGGCTTAGGTGCTTGGTTGGGTGATCCACTATTCCCTTCCTTAGTTTGTTCACCACTACCTCATTCAAATCCTCTTGTTTTTTGAGTAACTGACAGAGCTCAAGCGTCAGCCTTCCAATTGATTCACCCTTAAGTTCTATTGCTCAATAATGGTATGTAGCTTGTTCACTCTTTCTTCCAAAACTCTGTGGGCCATTGGCAGATTTGTCTCAGCGTGATGGTCCATGATCTCCTCTAATCAAGAAAGACGAGCCCAAGAAGGTTAAAAGTGTCCTTACTAGGGGATCTAGTTGTTCCACTCTTTCTATAAATCCAACAACATAGAGAGGTAAAAGGTCCGCATACATAATTGATTTTCAAGAGGCAAGGAATCTTGAGGAACTATTGGATTACTTTGATCTTGATTAGAAAGCGGATGTTGTGAATTTGTATTCTACATGCATGCAATGATATTGATTGATACGATGAGAGTGCAAAAAAATGCATGTTTGATGATTTGATGTGGCTAACTGCATGCACCGCACACATGGCACACGGATGAAATGCAGGTGTGTGCGCGCCTATTCTATATGCAAAAGAAAGGAAAATTCTAGTCCTAGCACATTAAACACATAAGCACATAAAATCCTCACTCATGTCAAATGCGCCAATTTTACCTCTCATTGTGATCCTCACTACCCTTTTAAAGGTCGGATATTCAAAATTTTTTTAAATTCATTTGAAAATCATTTCTTTAAATGATGAGATCTTTCAAAAATAATTCTCAAGGATTTTGAATCTTTTATTTAAAAATGAGGATGTGAAAATATTTCTCAATAAAGATGATTGGATTGAAAATTTGCTTTGAAATTCATTTGAAGAGCATTTCTTCCAAAAAAAATTCCCAAAATTTTTTGGATTTTTCCTCAGAAGATGGCCATGTGAAAATATACTTTAACAAAGATTAGTTTGGGGCTTTAATCAAAAAGTGAGCTCCAAAGATTTTGAAAGTGTGATTTTTCGAAAAAACCTTGGGGTGAAGATGGCAAAAAATCTTGTTTGCTTACAAAGATGGATTTAAAATTCTTTGAGTAGAAGGGTTACATGATCGGGTTATCACCGTACTTTTCATGAATTCGGATACATACAAGGTCAATGATGCTTAGCCATCAAGATATAAGAATTGTAATCTTATAATCAGGATTTGGGCATGTTTCCAAACGTCATGGGACGTGAAAAAAAAATTGCTCAAAAGCAATTAAGAGGTTACACATCTTTCATCAAGCAAGTATCGTCATCATCTCAAGTAATCCCTTCTGGGCATACAAAACTTCCTAACACATAACCTTAATCAAGAATTGATTTCCTAAGATTGAAAGGTTCTATGGAAGCTTCTATGCAAAAGCTGGGTTTTGGTCGAATAAGGGACCCTTGACACACATCCGATACGATGCTTCATATACTAATGCATGTACGTGTGGACCGTCGCGCGAATGGAGGAGGAGGTCCTGGCGCTCTCCCTCGATAGTGTCCCGGGACGGATCCCAAGGAGCACACTTCAGGGAAAACTAGGACTTCCTCACGCGATCCTAGAGACAAAGAGTCGCCACCTAATTTTTATCGGGAATTAGGAAACCCAAGTTTGACTCGCCCAAAATTGAATAAGGTTACTCGCCCTTCATTACCAGAAACAAGGTTCGGGGGTCTTGGTACGAGAGGGGAAGGAGCCCAAGCAGGACTAAAGCACCCCCTCCTCGCCCTACCGAATGGTAGGCCTTGATTCAAATATCCTTGTTATTAATTCATAATAGATGTTGTTTCCTCAAACATACTAGATAGGTATATACATGGCAAAAAGAAACATCTAATGAAAATCATTTCAAGAGACTAAATCAAGTAGAAAGCGGATGCTCATGCAATACAAGGCAGAAGTATACTCACAGTGGCTAGTCCCGCCCGGGACCGATGCAAATAAAGTAAACATGTCATGATATGCAAAGGGAACGAGAAGACTTACATTGGTTGACTCAAGCGGAGTCGCGAAAGCAAAAAGAATGGAAACGTGTAATGCAATCATGCAACAATCCTAGATAAGATGTCTCTAACAAATAATCATATAAACGGAGACTTATCCTAAAGGAAATGTGTCGTTGAAATCAAAGTTGTAAACCTAGAAAAATTCTAAGAGAAAGGATAGAGATAGTACACGATACATGGGCACTAAGCCACATGTAGACGAGGCAAACCACAAATCGACGTCCGGGTCCGAGGCACTTAATTCTCTGCACTAAGACACCAAAGAATACCCAAAGCATTGCAAAAATACAAGCAAACAAATGATATGCATGATAAACAAAGAAAACATGTCATCAATCAAATTTCCAGATTCAGCAACCTCTAATGAATCCTATCAAAAGTGGTCTTAAACATGAGCTGGATAAAAAACCTTTTACAGAAAGTTAGATACATGTCTTAGGGAACTTCTCCAAAAAGTGGGACCTCAATATCAATTTTATTGTTTGAGAAATAAATGTTTTGGGAACAGTGGATCAGGACTGTCCACTGTTCTTGTAAAAATCATAATTAAATCTACAAAAATCATATGAAGCTCTATTTGGTGTCAAAAGAAAGCTATTTCATTGTAGTATATGATAAAAATAAACCCATGGACATTCTGTAATCATAAGATGTCTGAAAAAGTGTTTTAAACAGACTCTGTTATTCTGGAAATTTGGTATCATTTGACAAATGAATGCAAATCATAAAAGAAATATAATAGAAGTTCATGAATCATGTTAACCAAGTTGATTTAAGCTTTTGATCTCTCATCCATTTATCCTAGGTGATTTCTAAACCAAGTTTTATTCATCAATTGTTGTTGAGTGATCAAGGTATGACCATTTTGTATACATAATCATATTTGTAATTAAACTTAGAAAATTCCAGAATAGTTGTATCAACTTTAAACGCTTAGAAAACGATCCTAACTCGATCGTATGCTCACGATTTTACATCGGCATATAGATATATGAGTTAGGAATCATCCCCAAAAAGCGGAATGTCGATAACTATTATAGATTTTCTGAAATTCAAGCACAAAGAGACGATGTTCAAATCTGTCAACCGATTTCTCAACAATTTCTAAAAATAGTATATGAATCCTAAAAGCTCTCAAAACGGACCGGATGAAAGCTAATTCATCAAAGTTTACCCAGAAAATTTGAAATCCATCAAACTATGGGTTTTGATGGACCAAATCTAATGGACAAAACCAATCTGCTTTGCTGAATTTTTATCTAGTTCATTTTAAAGTGTGAGGAAAACATTTTAGTGATAGTTGAAGCTTATTAGAGAGATCAAACTCATAGATCAACTTAATTATCATGATTCCCAATCAATTTAGCCCTCAAGTTCTATGAAGAACTTTTAGATCAAGGATCAAAGGGACTTATAAATATCATGTTGGAGATGAAATTCAATAGGAATTCTAGGTAATAGGAATAATCAAGAGATAGGTATGAACATAGAAATCATCCTTCTCATAGATCATATTTCCAAACCATCATGGAATTCAAAATAGATATATGTATATATATATAATCATGTATGCATGAATCTAAACTAAAATTGAAGAATGAAACCAAAATTGAAAATCAAAGTGAAAAACAATCTCTAATTGTAAATTATCAATAAAAATCAAAGAGATTTGGATCTAACTATGTGAGTGTGTGAAGAACATGAGAGGAAGAAGATGAGTGTTCTAATAAGTAGAAATAGAACTAAGTTAGATCCAAATCTTATAGATCTATATATACAAAGTAGGAATTAGAGATGAACTATAGTGTTTACCTCTTGGAGGATTCTCAATTACAAGACCAAAATTGATTTGAAGATCTTCTTCTTCAAGTGTTATTCAAGTGTTCTTCAAGCACTCATCCATGGAAGTTGAGGGAGGCAATTGATGTTCAAATTGTGGTCTAATTAGCCTAAGTTAATCTAAATTCAATTCATAATTTTCTCTCTCTAGAATTCACCTAAATTGAAAGTATATTCAAAGTATACTTATCTCTCTTGTATGTGCTTCTATGTGTGTTTGTATCTCCAAGTATATTCAAGTGTATCTCTTCCAAGTGTCTAGTGTGTTAAGATGTTATCTCATATGAGATGTATGAGATCTTATATAGAGTTTTGAAGACTTAGCTCTTAAGTTTCAGGGTTAAAACAGGATTTTTAGAGCTTAAAAGAGGGTTAAAATGGCCATTTCGGAGCTTAAACGCAATTTCCAGGCAATTTCCTCGCAGTGGGAAGCTTCTAGAAGGGTCTGGAACTCAAAAAGCTCCGTGGAGGACACAAATGGAAGTGGCGGTTATGGTGGGACCCGCCACCCCCATACCCAAAACCGCCACTTACTATTTGGGTCCCTCTGGTCACCCACAAGCTCTGTTTCAAATTTCATGCGCACTGCTTTTCCAGATTTCTGTAAAAATGCTTTTTGGTGTCCGAAATCGTCCGTTTACGTACCGTTGGAAAGCTGTCAGGTTGAATTTCAATATAAAAATATTTCCAGAGGTTTTATAATGAGAATTGAAGTCCAATTGAAGTCCGGAAGTCCTCCGGAACTTTCGTCGTCTTTTTGAAATCAAATGACGTCTTTTCCAAAATTGCTTTCAAATGTGCGTCGATTTCGAACTTTTCTTTAAAATTGAATCTCTGGATACCTAGAATACTGCGTTTAGAACACTTAATGTTCATATAACCCTGAGAGAATATGAATTCTGAGAGATGATTTTGACAAAACCGGGATTTATCCATGGAAAAGGGCTTTTCTGAGCTTGAAGTCACTTTCCGAAGTCCGATCTTCTGATTGTGTGGAATCCAGTACCTTCCACGGGGTACTTTTCATCATCGAATCCTCCAAGACGTTGTCCACCCTAAATCCTATCAGTGTGGTCAAAATTGGGTGTCTACAGTTTACCCCTCTTTGGCAGAACTTGTTGTGAACAACGTGAACTGCAAGTGAGTGCCAAAGCCTTGAAGGCACCCAAATAACCATACTGAGAGGTTTTAGGAAAAACAAAAATCCGCAAAATCAAGAAATTCAAAATTTGAAAAAAAATCAAGAAATTACAAATGCAAGAATGCAATGCAATGCTGGGTAGAGGCGGCTAAGTTGAAGCTGATGCTGGTCGTGCTCCGCTGGAGCTGCCTACGTATCCTTTCCAGGAATCAGACCAGGGCGTAGTTCAAGCGCGCGAGAAGACGGAAAACAAACAAACAACAAAAATGCGGATGAAATGCTCCTATCCTAGGATGCTGGTGCAATATGAAAACATGAAATGTGAAAGTGCTGGAGGAATCATCCTCAAGGGTTCCCTAGATGCAAAATCTAATGCAAAGGATGCAACGATTCTCTCTCACAGTCGAATATGCTAAAGGTATCTTGGATGATTCTCGAGGTTTTTGTCAAAGTTATTCTTCTGATCTTAAGGCTCGTAGGCGTCATCTGTATCCTGGACGACTCTTGAAATAGCGAAGTATCTTGGATGAATTCTGAGTCATGTCAAACAACTGGACGATTGCTGGTGTAGAGTCCTTCTGCTGGGGACGATTACTGATGTAGAGTCCTTCTGCTGGGGACGATTGTTGATGTAGAGTCCTTCTGCTGGGGACGATTGCTGAAATAGGTCCTTCTTCTGTGGACGATTGCTGATGTAGAGTCCTTCTGCTGGGGACGATTACTGATGTAGAGTCCTTTTGCTGGGGACGATTGCTGGTGTAGAGTCCTTCTGCTGGGGACGATTGCTGATGTAGAGTCCTTCTGCTGGGGACGATTGCTGAAACAGGTCCTTCTTCTGTGGACGATTGCTGATGTAGAGTCCTTCTGCTGGGGACGATTGCTGATGTAGAGTCCTTCTGCTGGGGACGATTGCTGATGTAGAGTCCTTTTGCTGGGGACGATTGCTGATGTAGAGTCCTTTTGCTGGGGACAAATCTTCTGAAACAGGTCTCTCTGCCGGAGACAAATCTTCTGCTCTTCTGAAACAGGTCTTTCTTCTAGACAAATCTTCTGTAACAGGTCTGGAAACAAGTCTTCTGAAACAGGTCTCTCTGCCGGAGACAAATCTTCTGTTCTTCTGAAACAGGCCCTTTTTCCGAGGACAAATCTTCTGTGGCAGGTCTAGAAACAAATCTTCTGAAACAGGTCTCTCTGCCGGAGACAAATCCTCTGTTCTTCTGAAACAGGCCCTTCTTCTGAGGACAAATCTTCTGTTCTGATGCACGGATTCTGAGAGATACACAAATTCTGAGAGATGACCCTTCTTCTGAGAGCAACCCACGGATACACGATTCTGATTTTGAGAGAAACCCTACATTCTGGAGGCAACCCTGATATGCGATGCTGAGAAATACATGATTCTGAGAGAAACCCTACATTCTGGAGGCAACCCTGGATACACGATTCTGATTCTGAGAGAAACCCTACATTCTGGAGGCAACCCACGATTCTGAGAGAAACCCTACATTCTGGAGGCAACCCTGGATACATGATGCTTGGCATAAACCTTGTATTCTGGAGGCGATTTTGATGCTCAAATTCTGAGAGATACCCTTTATCTGGAGGCAACCCGTGGATACATGATGCTTGCGAGAAACTTAATTCTGAAAGTTCTCTACTGGGGAGATCCTATGATTCTGAGAGATGCACGAATTCTGTATACCTTGACAATATCTGGAAATTCTCTGCTTGAGGAGATATCTGAGGTTTCTGGGACGCGAGCACATTTTCTGGAGGCCCTGCTGATTCTTTCTGAGACTCATATTGGTGCTTCGACCAATGCAATCATTCTTGCAACACGTCAGGCTTACTCTAACCCTTTCTGAACATCTCGCATTCTGACCCATCTTCTGAAAGTCCTTTCTGGATGTAATTCTCGAGCGACAGTAGACTCAAATGTCCATTTTCTAAGACAACTCATAATCAATCCCAAAACGACGGGAGTTTGCCGTTTCTCGGCCACTTTCAGGCTGCGGTGCCTTTGATTCTTCTCATCTGGGGGACTTTTTTTTTCAATTCTTGAATGAATTTTTACCAAGATTCAAATCTCCAGAGGTCCTCTAGACCAATTCCAACAAGTTTCGAGCACTCTTTATGCATCAAGATTGGACCAATCTGTGGTCAAAATAAATTGTGGGGTCAATTTGCAGAGAGTAGAGCTGGTTTAACAAAGGCACAAATAATATGCGGAAAATGCTGCTGAAGTGCATGTCAAATGCAGAGCATGATTAGTGTTTGATCTAAATCCAACTTTCTTGACGAGGCAGGCCTTCTTGGCAATTTATACATCTAGATCCCAATCTTAAAGCAAAACTCAAATCCTAACTCTTAGGCTGTTCAAGTCTCCTGATATCTCAATTCTGATCCGTGACTGATAGGTACTCAAAAGACCTGATGACTTTGACGTGCTTCATAAATCAATTTTAGCAGATATTCATGTAATGCATACAGATCTTGTCTCAATAACAGCTCAACTCAACATCCAAGGCCGGTCTTCTGATCGACACTTCATCTCGACTAGGTTTAATTGATGCAATAACAATGTTTGGAACTTCTACTTGTATCCACCTTCGGATGCTTTGAAAATTTTACAATTATAGATCACTTCGGACCCACACACTCGAGATCACAGACTAGACGACGACAGACTTGACCACGACAAACATTGACACAGGAAGATGACACACTTGACACTGAAATAGAAGTTTGGAGGAGACAACTCAACTTTGCCATTTACATAATGCGCATTTGTCATGTTTGACGTATCTCTTTGCTTTCCTGTGCTCTTCTCATTTTATTGTGATAATACTCAGTTGATAAAATAATGCTTTGAAAATATTCCATATGGATCTCAATCAATCCTTTGCTTTTACCAAAAAGGTGCTTCGAATTAGTGCCTTTAGCTTATAGAATAAGAGACAATTCATTTCAAATGTTTTCAAAGATATACTTGACGGCTTGGGATTCGCTTATAATGTAGAAAGGGTATTGGCAAACGATGTTTGCCCCTAGTTGACAGGGATAAATGAAAGCTTGGGCAAACGCAGTTTGTCCCTAGTGTGGTAGTGATATCTTGAGGTTCTGGGCAAACTTTGAAAGTTTGCCCCTAGTTTGCAAGGTTCAGGGACCGAGAACCAGGGAAGCTCGCCTACTTATCCCCAAGTGGGAATCAGGTCCAAAGTAGTTCGGCTAAGTCTTGAAAGAAGGTATTTGAGATGTGGCTGAGTGTTTCAGGAGCAGTGACCGAACCGAGTAGGTTGCCTACGTATCCCCAAGTGGGAATCAGGTCAAGCGTAGTTCCTCGAAGGCTGGAGGTTTTAAAAGAGCAAGGATTTCAAGAATTGGGGGCTTTTCAAGCCATGTCATCAGACAGGATTTTTTTGAAGTAGGTCACTTTTGGTAGCGTTGAAAGAAACTAAACTACCTCTCCCCTTCTTTTTTTTTTTTTTTTTTTTTTTTTTTTCTTTCTTTTTCTTTGACGGTTGATTCTTTTCACCTTTTCACTAGCCAGTCAATTTTACATCACTCATCATACAGCAGGATTAGCCCTTCAAATCTTTTAGGCTTACTCAAAGAATTTACAAATCAAAGTTTTGGGACAATTTATGTTCCCGATTTCTTAATCTTCTTCATTCTTCTTTTTTTTTTTTTTTTTTTTTTTTTTTCTTCTTTCTTTTCTTTTCTCTCTAAAGTCTTGATTGGCTAGGATCAAGTTCTTGAAAACAACGCGCAAAATTTTCTTTTCTTCTATGCTCTAACTTTTGCCTAGGCGCCCTTTCGGGTTTTCATCCTAGCGAGCTTCTTTTTTCTTTTTGAGAGAAGTAGTTTATTTGAAATGTTTGGCTACCATCAAGGACAAAGAGTACATGGCTTGCAGTTTAGACAGGTTTGAATGACCCATTTTTCTGGGCTCAAGATTTTTGAAGTGGGGAGAAAAGGGAGTTAAGCTAGTCCCGAGTTACTATCAAGCATATCTTTTCAAGATTTGAGCAAAAGCATCTCAAGATTCTTAAAGTAAGACTAATCAATTCTTAGCTTTCTTTGGCATTAGCGCAAAATCAACTTTGATCCTTTCAGGATTCTTTTCAATGCAAAAATTGATCAACAGAGTATTTTTCCACAATAGTCAGAGAAATTACACTTTCAGCTTAGTGATTCATTCATTCATGACTAGGCGCATTAAATCAAGCAAATCAAGTTTTCATTTCATTACTAGAAATAGAAGGATTACAGTACTCGACATAAACTCAAACACAACTTGACGATGGACAGACTCGACAACAAGACTCAAAACAATAGACTCGACTGAACTCAACTCGATCTCAAGTGGAGCGTCACAGTGACTTGCTTTTTCCTTTTTTTAAACATCCATTTGGTTTCAACAAACAGCTATTCCAAACATCATCACCCAATCCTCAAACCTTCTAAAGTGCCTTTTCTAATGTCTTTGCTGAATCTGGCTCTGCCTTTCAATCACCCTCTGGATCTCTAGGAAATACTCAATTGATAATTGGATGGAGGCGGGAATTCGTGGAAAAGGTGCCGCAATCCGCTCATGCCATGCAGTAGTGAAAGCAGTAATCAATGAAGACCGCAGAATGGAATCTCTTATAACCCCGATGGCATCCTCAGAAGTGTCCTGTCTACAGCCATACTGCCTGGCTACTCTGTATGGGATGGAAAAAGTGGTAGCATGTAAACCAAGAAGCCATATCCCGCTCCTTCCTGGAAATCTAACAGTAACTGAACAATAATCCCAACGGGCGCAGACCCAACGGATGTCCTCAGTGGTGAGACCGCTTAGCCAAACAAACCAAACCTCAGAGTTGCTGAAAAATCTTCGTACCTTCCTCTGATCTAAAGAAGGGATCCTGCAAAGACCGCGAGGATACACTAATAAACTGAGTCGCTCAAGAAGCCAAGTTTGTAGCACTAAAGGGGCACCAGAAAGCAGTACTGTCCCATCAGTATGTGCCTGATCTAAACCCATTAGAGTTTCTGCTAAGACCAAAATCATAGGGTTTTGTCGGGAACGGAGTCCACAAGCAACTGGTATGAGGGCATGAGATGAGGAAGAAAACAGGAAGTACGAAATCATAGCCAATGTCAAGGCACCCCATCCAGATACAGAATGATCAAAATGTCCTCCCATGGTAGTACAATAGCGAGCAAATAATCGGGGAAAATCAACCTCCTGATCAGAAATCATGGACCGAGCAACAGAAGGAGAACAACCAAGAAGTGATGATAGGTTCTTTACATATCCAGCCTGAATAGTGGGAAGGATCAGATCGGAGTAAGGGCTGAAATCGAGAATGGCACTGAATTCTTCAAATAGTGGTGAGATCTCTTGATGTCCAAATCGAAATACATGGAATTCTGGATCCCAACATCGAATGGCGGCACGCATAATATCTTCTTCAAATTTCACATTCCTCAGCTGAAAGAGAGTACTAAGGCCAAAATATCTGAAATGTAGATGATCAATACCGGTGACCTCATCCATCCATGAAAACAAAGCCTGAGGATCAAGAGGAGCCATCTTGTTCGCAATGTTACTTCTTTCTGCTCAAATTCAGGGAGTTCAATCCTTCTACTCTGATTTATTAAGGCTTTTCAAATAATCAGGTATCTTATAAAAAAGTGGATGAAAATTAAAAATAGAAAATCAAAGATGGAAAATCTTTTTCATTTTTCAAAAACATTTTTCTTGAAGAAACCTTTTCAAGTTTCAAAATTCTGAGGAAAACAAATTTTTTCTTTTTGAAAGTATATTAGGGGCGTCGCACTCGTGAGTCGTATATGCAATGCTCGTGTAGTGCATGCAATGCAGATGAAATGCAATCTAATCTAAATGCAATGCACCTTAATCTAGCTTAGACCTAGCATATCAACACATAAGCACATAGGATTCCTTGAGTATGCTAATCACCCTACTAATCCAATCATTATCCAAGGATTTTGAGTTTTGAAATTCTTGATGGTTCAGGTTTGAAAATTGAAATTTTTCATGAAAATCTTTGAAAGAGATGGGGAGATTTGTAATTTTCAAAAGAATTTTTGAACCATCAATGCTTGTGGTGAGAAATCATGATTCTTAAAAATTGAGGTGGGAATTTTGAAATTCTAAGATCTGAGAGGAAGATTTTGAAATTGAATCATCATGATTTCTTGAAGACCAAAGTAAAAATTTTTTTTTTGAAATTCTCTAAAATCTAGGAGAATTTGAAATTGAATCATCAAAGTGTGATCATGATTTCTGGAAATAGGAATTTTGAAATTCTCTAAAATCTAAGGAGAATTTTGGAAAGATTTTGTGAAAGTGAATCTCAAAGCAAATTTTCAAAAGGGATATTCTTGGAATTTTCAAAAGACTTGGGGTTTTTCAAAGAAGTGCTTATAATTTCAAAAATTTTCAAAATTGTCCTCAAATAGTGATTGGATGTTCGGATAAAGACCATACTACCCTAGAGGAATCCACCATACAAGGTTTGATGATGCCTTCGCATACACGTCCTCATCATCCACATAATCCCTTACGGGCAAGCGCAAGTAATTCATCACATTGTCCTAATCAAAGATGATAATCAAGATCCTAATTGAAGGGTTCTATAGAAACTATATGCAAAGGCCGGGTTTTAGTCTCATAAAGGGTCCATTAGCAAGCTCAACGGTGTGGTTGACCGCCTCCCCGAGGGCGTGCCGTTCACACATAGGCTCTATATACCGCACGCGGTACAAGGCTAACGGTGACTACATGCTACCAAAACTCTTGACAAATAGAGGAAAGAGGGCCCTCTATCTTCAAGGCAATGATCTCAAGCAGTCGCGGTGAAAGAACAATGCAAGTGCAAATGCAGGCAGAAACAACATGATTATTGAATTAATAACAAGGATATTCTTTGGCTCAAGTCAAACCCTCGAAGAACAAGAAACCATTGGTTTCATGTTCAAATCCCCAGCAGAGTCGCCAGATTGTGGACCGTCGCGCGAATGGAGGAGGAGGTCCTGGCGCTCTCCCTCGATAGTGTCCCGGGACGGATCCCAAGGAGCACACTTCAGGGAAAACTAGGACTTCCTCACGCGATCCTAGAGACAAAGAGTCGCCACCTAATTTTTATCGGGAATTAGGAAACCCAAGTTTGACTCGCCCAAAATTGAATAAGGTTACTCGCCCTTCATTACCAGAAACAAGGTTCGGGGGTCTTGGTACGAGAGGGGAAGGAGCCCAAGCAGGACTAAAGCACCCCCTCCTCGCCCTACCGTCAGCCTTCCAATTGATTCACCCTTAAGTTCTATTGCTCAATAATGGTATGTAGCTTGTTCACTCTTTCTTCCAAAACTCTGTGGGCCATTGGTAGATTTGTCTCAGCGTGATGGTCCATGATCTCCTCTAATCAAGAAAGACGAGCCCAAGAAGGTTAAAAGTGTCCTTACTAGGGGATCTAGTTGTTCCACTCTTTCTATAAATCCAACAACATAGAGAGGTAAAAGGTCCGCATACATAATTGATTTTCAAGAGGCAAGGAATCTTGAGGAACTATTGGATTACTTTGATCTTGATTAGAAAGCGGATGTTGTGAATTTGTATTCTACATGCATGCAATGATATTGATTGATACGATGAGAGTGCAAAAAAATGCATGTTTGATGATTTGATGTGGCTAACTGCATGCACCGCACACATGGCACACGGATGAAATGCAGGTGTGTGCGCGCCTATTCTATATGCAAAAGAAAGGAAAATTCTAGTCCTAGCACATTAAACACATAAGCACATAAAATCCTCACTCATGTCAAATGCGCCAATTTTACCTCTCATTGTGATCCTCACTACCCTTTTAAAGGTCGGATATTCAAAATTTTTTTAAATTCATTTGAAAATCATTTCTTTAAATGATGAGATCTTTCAAAAACAATTCTCAAGGATTTTGAATCTTTTATTTAAAAATGAGGATGTGAAAATATTTCTCAATAAAGATGATTGGATTGAAAATTTGCTTTGAAATTCATTTGAAGAGCATTTCTTCCAAAAAAAATTCCCAAAATTTTTTGGATTTTTCCTCAGAAGATGGCCATGTGAAAATATACTTTAACAAAGATTAGTTTGGGGCTTTAATCAAAAAGTGAGCTCCAAAGATTTTGAAAGTGTGATTTTTCGAAAAAACCTTGGGGTGAAGATGGCAAAAAATCTTGTTTGCTTACAAAGATGGATTTAAAATTCTTTGAGTAGAAGGGTTACATGATCGGGTTATCACCGTACTTTTCATGAATTCGGATACATACAAGGTCAATGATGCTTAGCCATCAAGATATAAGAATTGTAATCTTATAATCAGGATTTGGGCATGTTTCCAAACGTCATGGGACGTGAAAAAAAAATTGCTCAAAAGCAATTAAGAGGTTACACATCTTTCATCAAGCAAGTATCGTCATCATCTCAAGTAATCCCTTCTGGGCATACAAAACTTCCTAACACATAACCTTAATCAAGAATTGATTTCCTAAGATTGAAAGGTTCTATGGAAGCTTCTATGCAAAAGCTGGGTTTTGGTCGAATAAGGGACCCTTGACACACATCCGATACGATGCTTCATATACTAATGCATGTACGTGTGGACCGTCGCGCGAATGGAGGAGGAGGTCCTGGCGCTCTCCCTCGATAGTGTCCCGGGACGGATCCCAAGGAGCACACTTCAGGGAAAACTAGGACTTCCTCACGCGATCCTAGAGACAAAGAGTCGCCACCTAATTTTTATCGGGAATTAGGAAACCCAAGTTTGACTCGCCCAAAATTGAATAAGGTTACTCGCCCTTCATTACCAGAAACAAGGTTCGGGGGTCTTGGTACGAGAGGGGAAGGAGCCCAAGCAGGACTAAAGCACCCCCTCCTCGCCCTACCGAATGGTAGGCCTTGATTCAAATATCCTTGTTATTAATTCATAATAGATGTTGTTTCCTCAAACATACTAGATAGGTATATACATGGCAAAAAGAAACATCTAATGAAAATCATTTCAAGAGACTAAATCAAGTAGAAAGCGGATGCTCATGCAATACAAGGCAGAAGTATACTCACAGTGGCTAGTCCCGCCCGGGACCGATGCAAATAAAGTAAACATGTCATGATATGCAAAGGGAACGAGAAGACTTACATTGGTTGACTCAAGCGGAGTCGCGAAAGCAAAAAGAATGGAAACGTGTAATGCAATCATGCAACAATCCTAGATAAGATGTCTCTAACAAATAATCATATAAACGGAGACTTATCCTAAAGGAAATGTGTCGTTGAAATCAAAGTTGTAAACCTAGAAAAATTCTAAGAGAAAGGATAGAGATAGTACACGATACATGGGCACTAAGCCACATGTAGACGAGGCAAACCACAAATCGACGTCCGGGTCCGAGGCACTTAATTCTCTGCACTAAGACACCAAAGAATACCCAAAGCATTGCAAAAATACAAGCAAACAAATGATATGCATGATAAACAAAGAAAACATGTCATCAATCAAATTTCCAGATTCAGCAACCTCTAATGAATCCTATCAAAAGTGGTCTTAAACATGAGCTGGATAAAAAACCTTTTACAGAAAGTTAGATACATGTCTTAGGGAACTTCTCCAAAAAGTGGGACCTCAATATCAATTTTATTGTTTGAGAAATAAATGTTTTGGGAACAGTGGATCAGGACTGTCCACTGTTCTTGTAAAAATCATAATTAAATCTACAAAAATCATATGAAGCTCTATTTGGTGTCAAAAGAAAGCTATTTCATTGTAGTATATGATAAAAATAAACCCATGGACATTCTGTAATCATAAGATGTCTGAAAAAGTGTTTTAAACAGACTCTGTTATTCTGGAAATTTGGTATCATTTGACAAATGAATGCAAATCATAAAAGAAATATAATAGAAGTTCATGAATCATGTTAACCAAGTTGATTTAAGCTTTTGATCTCTCATCCATTTATCCTAGGTGATTTCTAAACCAAGTTTTATTCATCAATTGTTGTTGAGTGATCAAGGTATGACCATTTTGTATACATAATCATATTTGTAATTAAACTTAGAAAATTCCAGAATAGTTGTATCAACTTTAAACGCTTAGAAAACGATCCTAACTCGATCGTATGCTCACGATTTTACATCGGCATATAGATATATGAGTTAGGAATCATCCCCAAAAAGCGGAACGTCGATAACTATTATAGATTTTCTGAAATTCAAGCACAAAGAGACGATGTTCAAATCTGTCAACCGATTTCTCAACAATTTCTAAAAATAGTATATGAATCCTAAAAGCTCTCAAAACGGACCGGATGAAAGCTAATTCATCAAAGTTTACCCAGAAAATTTGAAATCCATCAAACTATGGGTTTTGATGGACCAAATCTAATGGACAAAACCAATCTGCTTTGCTGAATTTTTATCTAGTTCATTTTAAAGTGTGAGGAAAACATTTTAGTGATAGTTGAAGCTTATTAGAGAGATCAAACTCATAGATCAACTTAATTATCATGATTCCCAATCAATTTAGCCCTCAAGTTCTATGAAGAACTTTTAGATCAAGGATCAAAGGGACTTATAAATATCATGTTGGAGATGAAATTCAATAGGAATTCTAGGTAATAGGAATAATCAAGAGATAGGTATGAACATAGAAATCATCCTTCTCATAGATCATATTTCCAAACCATCATGGAATTCAAAATAGATATATGTATATATATATAATCATGTATGCATGAATCTAAACTAAAATTGAAGAATGAAACCAAAATTGAAAATCAAAGTGAAAAACAATCTCTAATTGTAAATTATCAATAAAAATCAAAGAGATTTGGATCTAACTATGTGAGTGTGTGAAGAACATGAGAGGAAGAAGATGAGTGTTCTAATAAGTAGAAATAGAACTAAGTTAGATCCAAATCTTATAGATCTATATATACAAAGTAGGAATTAGAGATGAACTATAGTGTTTACCTCTTGGAGGATTCTCAATTACAAGACCAAAATTGATTTGAAGATCTTCTTCTTCAAGTGTTATTCAAGTGTTCTTCAAGCACTCATCCATGGAAGTTGAGGGAGGCAATTGATGTTCAAATTGTGGTCTAATTAGCCTAAGTTAATCTAAATTCAATTCATAATTTTCTCTCTCTAGAATTCACCTAAATTGAAAGTATATTCAAAGTATACTTATCTCTCTTGTATGTGCTTCTATGTGTGTTTGTATCTCCAAGTATATTCAAGTGTATCTCTTCCAAGTGTCTAGTGTGTTAAGATGTTATCTCATATGAGATGTATGAGATCTTATATAGAGTTTTGAAGACTTAGCTCTTAAGTTTCAGGGTTAAAACAGGATTTTTAGAGCTTAAAAGAGGGTTAAAATGGCCATTTCGGAGCTTAAACGCAATTTCCAGGCAATTTCCTCGCAGTGGGAAGCTTCTAGAAGGGTCTGGAACTCAAAAAGCTCCGTGGAGGACACAAATGGAAGTGGCGGTTATGGTGGGACCCGCCACCCCCATACCCAAAACCGCCACTTACTATTTGGGTCCCTCTGGTCACCCACAAGCTCTGTTTCAAATTTCATGCGCACTGCTTTTCCAGATTTCTGTAAAAATGCTTTTTGGTGTCCGAAATCGTCCGTTTACGTACCGTTGGAAAGCTGTCAGGTTGAATTTCAATATAAAAATATTTCCAGAGGTTTTATAATGAGAATTGAAGTCCAATTGAAGTCCGGAAGTCCTCCGGAACTTTCGTCGTCTTTTTGAAATCAAATGACGTCTTTTCCAAAATTGCTTTCAAATGTGCGTCGATTTCGAACTTTTCTTTAAAATTGAATCTCTGGATACCTAGAATACTGCGTTTAGAACACTTAATGTTCATATAACCCTGAGAGAATATGAATTCTGAGAGATGATTTTGACAAAACCGGGATTTATCCATGGAAAAGGGCTTTTCTGAGCTTGAAGTCACTTTCCGAAGTCCGATCTTCTGATTGTGTGGAATCCAGTACCTTCCACGGGGTACTTTTCATCATCGAATCCTCCAAGACGTTGTCCACCCTAAATCCTATCAGTGTGGTCAAAATTGGGTGTCTACAGTACGAGACCAAGGGTGATCACACAGTCCCATGATGGCTTGACCAACCAGGTTGCCCCGAGACTCCAAGGTCATAGTTCTGTACAATCGACTGGCTGGACATGCAAGTGCAATGCAACATGCACACAAAAATTAATCAATTCGATTAAAAGGATGCTTTCAAGTCTAATCCTTGAGTGAACCCAAAATTAGGAATTTCTGGTCTACGAAACCAGAGATTCTGGATTCGATCCCCAGCAGAGTCCCCAGATTTTGGATATCACATTTTTTCTTACCCATAGCTTTTCTAAAACTCTTTTTTAATTAAAACAAAAAAAACAAAACACGAGTCGCCACTTAATTTTTGAAAGGAAAATTAAGAAACCATTTAAAAGCCAATTGATCTTTTTTGGAAACCAGAGATTTCTAGGTCCAGGGATTATGGAATGAGATGGGAAGGAGCCCGGCAGACTAAAACACCCCCTCTCATCCTATCTCGCGATAGGCCTCTACTCAATATCCTTTTAATTGAATAATTAATCTATGCATGCCCTCAACTATACATACATATAAATATACATTACAAAATCATGTCGAAAAGGTGTAAGATTGCTAATGATAAAAACAGCATTCAAAATCACATAATTCAATTAGCAAGCAATATGATATGCAATAGGGAACAAGAGAACTTACCCAGGATCCAGCCGCGAATATGGAAATGTGTAATGCATGCATGCAAGTAAATAAAAACCTAAGGGAGTCTCTAATCTATATATACACATAAGGCAAGACCTAATTCTAAGGTGTCACGCATGAAGTCGAAAAATCAATAAAATCAAGAAATTAAATAGACTAAAGAGGAGTTTGATACCTCAATAGCGCTTCAAAACAGAAGGTTAGTCTACATACCTTAATCAAGATATAGTATGAAATTCTAAATAACATCCTTAAACTCCTAGGTTAAATCTATCAAGTATGAAAGAATTAACATAATTATGAATTCTTTTTAATTAGTTGGAAATGCAACACTTCTATAGATAAACAAGTCTCAACTAGGAGCCAATGTAATGTTCATATAGAGATGGTGTAGTCCCAACATGGTCATAAGGAACTCACGATTAGGTTCAATTAAGTGCAATTTAATCCCAATGCAAAATGGGTTCTAGTTACAAGTATCAATCTATATGGATAAATGCATATAGATATATAAACATGAACAAGAATAAGCTATATGAATTATTCATTGATATGGATCATTTAGCCTTTGTTTTTAAGTTTAATTGATCATTATAAATACATGGTTTAAGCCCTAGGTCATAGAAAAGTCATTTTGACTATTATTTACAAAGTTGGTCAAATTTGTCATAAAATTCTAAAAATTACAGAGACCAGGCTAGAACTTCAAAAACAAAAAGCATGCTTTCCATGGTTTGATGTCAGTGAATTTTGGACACAAGATGCCTATATGAGTCTAGTTTCCAACCCAAAAAGAAAAATCAAAGATCAACGGCTCCCCACAAAGAACCATGCCAATAGATACAGGAACAGGGGAAGACTTGAGAGATATAATACAGTCTGTTCTATCCTAGCTCTATAACCAGCTATTGGCCTGGAAGCACTAGTCAGTTAGCTACTTACCTCAGGTTTCTCTATCTATTAGTTAGGTGCGGCCTTCTTCTCCTTAGCAGCTAGGAAGGAAAGAGCGAACTGCGGATATATCGCTTGCCCTTGACGCTGCAGTTCCCGCTGCATAGCTTCCTAATAGGAATGCCAAATACATCTCTGGGAAAAATGTAAAAACCAGACATCACTAAGAGATTTGCAAATCTCTGTCCAGAGATTTTGTACGATTTTCTAAAAATAGTAAACAAATCAGAATCACTTTCATCTTTTTAGGGGATCTCATCAACACATTACACTTCATATAAAAAATTATCTAGGGTATAAAATGTTTGATTAAGGTTCTGATTTACTTATTTTGAAACCGACTTGCTGTTCTGAAACTCTGGACAAAATATGGTTTTCTCATAAAACCTTTCACCAAACCATGTTATCCATGAGATCCTACTAAAACAAAAATGACAATGGTAGATCTTTGTGTTATTGACACTCTCTATTGGTTTTATTCAATTCCAACTGTCCATTATTTAACTAAAAATCCTTGATCAAAACTGGTTCATGAATTCACTGCTCCACTATTGGGCTTATCACCCTTTTGTTACATCTACCAACCAAGCCATGGACATTGGCTTATCCTAATCTAACTCTCATTTCCATTGAGGGTCATTGGAGATATGAGAATGACTATAACTCATGAATTCCAAAAGGACATAGAGAAAATCCCATGAAACTCCAAGTTAGAGAATCCAAGTCAAGAGTGTGGACTTGTACCCTTCTACTTGCTTATAAATGATGATCAAACCTTGGCTCCCATGTGAAGCATAAGCTTACATGGAATCAAAAGATCAAACTCAAGAGATTTTAAGAGAGATATTGAAGATCTCCAAGAATGTCGAGAGAAAAGCATAAAAAGAAGAAGTAAGATAAAAACTAAGAGAGTAATTGCTCTAAATCCACCAAGAAATCTTTTAGAAAACTTGTTTACTTCAAGTTCATAAGCATTATTGATCCAAACCAAAGAAAGATACAAAAGAATGAAAACATAACTAAAATTTAGAGGATCACCTCCAACTATCCTCAACGTCTTGGTGTTTTTAGGATATTCCAAAGGCTAATCAAGCTCTTCTTCTAGCTCTTACCCTTTAATTTTCTTAAACTTCTTTTGGAATCTCTAACTATCAAAGTTTAAAGAAGATTCAAAATAAGATTCAAGTCTAAAAATGAGAGAGAGATAGAAATTCTAAAATCAAAGACTAGAAAAAAAATAGGAATCCCTTAGAATGGGATATTCATCCCCTATATATAGGCAAACTTTAGAGGGTTATTTTGGTAATTTTATAGTAAAAACTCTAATTTTGGATGTCCTTTTAAAGGTACAAAATGTAATATATCAAAGCTGACAGACGTAAAAATTCGACACTCAATGGAGATGGAAGAGGCACTCAATGACTGCCGGAGCGGCACTCACTGATTGCCGGCACGACATTTAGTGAGTGTCGATGCGGCATTCAAAGAATGCCGTGGATAACTCCGCGGACTGCCATCTTTTTTAGAATTTTGATTTTTGCGGCATTTTGGTGTATTTTTGCGGCTATCAGTGAAAGTTATTGCGGCACTTTCTGACTGTCGTACAGCAATCAGAGAATGCCGTAGTGGCAACCCGTGACTGCCGAAAAATGCGCCATGTGTCATTTTCTTCTATTCTCTCTTTTTCTTCTTTTTTCCTTCTTGTTTGAATTGCAGAGCCTTTCGAAGATCTTGTATCACTTTTGGAAGTCTTAGATTAATTGGACATTGTCATCATCAGATTTGGAGGTAACGATCCCCTTAATTCGACGTTTGGTCAAAATCGGGGTGTCTACAGTCATCCTTGATACAGAACCAGTATTAGATGCTAATGTGCAAATACCGGTCATTTTTGGAAGGCCCTTCTTGTCTACCATTGATGCCACTATTCGAAACGGTAGTGGTATGATGACTGTAGTATTTGGAAATATGACTTTAAATATTAAAGTTTTTTCTAATCCACAACACCAAGAAGAAGATGAGAATATTGAAGAAGTTCATGCTATTGAATCTCTATCACGAGAATATTTTAACTTAACTTGTTATAATGATCCAATAGAATCTTTTATTAATAACTCTCTTCAAAAACTAGACAATAAGAATCTACAAAAACATCTTATGAGTCAAGTATGTTTTAATGAAGATTCAACAGAAGAAATAATTCAAGAAGCAATGTGGGCCACACATTTTGAACCTTTACCACCAAAGACTACATTAACACTTCCATCTAATTTACAAACTCCACAATTAGAATTAAAAGAACTGCCTAAAGAGCTTAAATATGCTTTTCTTGGTAGTAATAATACTTATCCCGTAATAATATCGTCTCTTCTAGGCTTCAGTCGAGAAAAAAAACTCATTAGTATGCTTCAGAAGCATAAAAGTGCCATTGGTTGGAGTATAGCTGATTTAAAAGGAAAAAACCCTTTAGTATCGACTCACAATATATATCTTGAAGATAATGCTGAAACCTCGAAAGAAATACAAAGAAGACTTAATCTTATTATGCAGGAAGTAGTCAAGAAGGAAGCTCTCAAGCTACTCGACATGGGCATTATATATTCAATATACGATAGTAAATGGGTAAGTCTAACACAAGTTGTGCCAAAGAAAGCAGAAATTGCAGTTGTTCCGAATTCAAAGGGAGAATTAATTCCTACTCATGTCACTACTGGATGGCGTGTATGCATAGACTACAGAAAACTCAATGATGTAACCCGTAAGGATCACTTTCCTTTACCTTTACCTTTTATTGATCAAATGTTAGAAAGAATAGTGGGCCATAAGTATTGCTATTTTCTAGATGGTTATAGTGGTTACAATCAAATAGAGATCGCACTAGAAGATCAGGAAAAAACTACTTTCACATATTCATTTGGAACTTTCGCCTATCACTGAATGCCTTTTGGTCTTTGCAATGCACCTGGGACCTTTCAAAGGTATATGCTAAGTATTTTCAGTGATATGGTAGAAAAGAATTTGAAAGTCTTTATGGATGATTTTTCAATTTTTGGCAAATCTGATGATGATTGCCTTAGCAATCTTCAGAAAGTTCTCCAGAGATGTGAAGAAAAAAGTTTAGTTTTAAATTAGGAAAAATGTCATTTTATGGTCACTAAAGGTATTGTCTTAGAACACATTATTTCTGAAAATGGGATTCAGGTAGACAAAGCTAAAATAGATCTTGTAGCTAATTTGCCTATTCCCAAGACTGTAAAAGACATCCGTTCATTCTTAGGACATGCAGGTTTTTATCGCCGATTCATAAAAAAATTTAGTACTATTTCTAGGCCTTCATGTCAATTATTGGCCAAAGACACACCTTTGAATGGACTAAAGAACGTGAAAACTCCTTTGAGCAATTAAAAGAGCATCTCACTACTGCACCTATTATGCAATCTCCTGATTGGAGCTTATCATTTGAATTAATTTGTGATGTAAGCGACTTTTCCATAGGAGCTGTCCTAGGGCAGAGAAAGGATAAAAAGGCATCAG
This sequence comes from Hydrangea macrophylla, assembly GCA_033977485.1. Classification (NCBI taxonomy): domain Eukaryota; kingdom Viridiplantae; phylum Streptophyta; class Magnoliopsida; order Cornales; family Hydrangeaceae; genus Hydrangea; species Hydrangea macrophylla. The sequence goes on from CM066993.1 coordinate 34,561,225, forward strand.
TTATATACTACGCTAGTAGAACTCTGGATAGTGCTCAAATGAACTACTCAACCACTGAAAAAGAATTGCTAGCCGTGGTATTCGCCCTTAATAAATTTAGGCAATACTTGATTGGTTCCCCTATTGTCTGTTTTACGGACCATTCAGCTCTGAAATACCTACTTTCAAAGAAAGACACTAAGCATAGGCTTATTAGTCCTGTTACAGGAATTTAATTTAATAATCAAAGAAAAAAGATGAGTAGAAAATGTGGTAGCTGATCACTTATCCCGCCTCACTTTTGAAGACAATACCAGTGAACCCTTACCTATTCAAGACTCTTTTCCTGATTAACAGTTATTTTCTGTGACTTCCCTGCCATGGTATACTGATCTTGTTAATTATTTAGTAACAGCAAAAATATTGGGTAGTATTACAAAAAGAAATAAAATGCCAATGACCCCTATAATTATAATTGAAACATTTGATTGTTGGGGCATTGACTTTATGGGACCTTTTCCTCCATCTTGTCAATATGAACATATTTTATTAGCAGTCGAATATGTTTCAAAATGGGTAGAAGCTATTCCTAAAAGAAAGAATGATCACCGTACAGTTATTGCATTTTTAGAAGATAATATAATTTCTCAATTTAGAACTCCAAAAGTAATAATAAGTGATCAAGGAACTCATTTTTGTAACAAGCCATTTGAAAAATTAATGAAAAGATATGGAGTGACCAATAAGGTGTCAACTGCATACCATTCACAAACAAATGGACAAGCTGAATTAGCTAATAGGCAAACTAAGCATATTCTAAAAAAAATTGTGAATCATAATCGTAAAGACTGGTCTTCAAAATTAACAGATGCTTTATTGGCATATAAAACTACTTATAAGACCCATTTGGGGATGTCTCCATATAGACTTGTTTATGGAAAAGCTTGTCACCTACCAGTAGAATTAGAACATAAGGAATATTGGGTTATTAGGACTTTAAATTATAATATTGAAGAGGGAGGAATTTACAGAAAATTACAATTAAGTGAGCTTGAAGAAATTCGACGCATATGATAATGCCCGAATTCATCAAGCAAGAACTAAAATGTATCATAATAAGAATCTTTTGCCCAAAAGATTTACCTCCGCGCAAAAAGTTCTATTATATAACTCAAAACTACATCTTCTTAAAAGAAAAATGATATCTCAATGGACTGGTCCATATATAATATTTATCCTTATGGAACTATCGAGATTGAAGATCCTAAAGATGGAAATAAATTTAAAGTTAATGGATATAGATTAATGCCATTTTTGGAAGGATTTGAACCTGAGTTGGAGTCCATTCCTTTGGAGGACCCCAACAATAATACTCCTTAATATCTTAAAACATAATTGGTATAGGACATAGTGTATCAGAGTATTTATGTTTTCGTAGTCCTATACTCTTAATTTGATCACTTTTTATATATATATATATATAAGTTAATTTTGTCATTATTATTCTATCTTTTCTTTGTTTGTTTCTTTTTGTAACAGGTGTTATCCTTGGCTTCTTTTTCTCATCTCACTCACTGAGGACAATGTTAGACTCAGTTGGGGGGGGGGGGACGGTTTCACGATTAACACCTATTTGTTTGCTTTATCTTTATTTCATAAAAAAAAGTTATTTCAAAATCAATCTTTTTAGAGAGAGATACACTTAAAAAGAGAAAATGGCTATATATAGGGCTTTAAACCCTAAAAACTTTTCCATCTCTCTTTTTCCTTTCTTTTTCTTCTTCCTCTCTTTTTTCTTCTCTCTCCCACTGCGATCACTCTCTCTGTAACTCTCTCACTCTCTCGCTCCGATCCCTCATTCTCTCATTTATCTCCCATTTTCTTTGTTTTTCTACGATCTAAAATCAAAATCCACTCTATCGAGCATTAAGGGTAAGATCTACAATCTAGAGAAAAGCTTGATTTTGATTTTATTTTTATTTCATTTTATTTTTTTTTCCAATCAAGTTTAGTTTTTAATTTTTAGATTTCTATTTTCTCCCTTTTCCATTATATAATAAAAAAATATAATGCATAAGTTGTAGGTACCCTCTCACCAAAGAAGTTTGGAAATACCACTCGATCCACGGCCTTACCAGGTTCTCAGATCTCTATGAAACAAATGATATTTTTCCATTTTCTGTTTAAAAAAAATGAATGACGAACACGTCAGCGCTCTTATAATTTGTGAAGTTTATATCATAATTTTCCTTATTATTATTATTACTATAATGATACGTTGTCTTAGACTTTTCTAAAAAGAGAGAGAGAGAGAGAGAGAGAGAGAGAGAGAGAGAGAGAGAGAAAATGTAATTTTCTAGTTTTCTGTGTTAAAAAAAAGTAGTTCTTATTTTTTTTAGTTTTTGAATATATATATTTCTTAATATAAATATATTTTTAGTTTTTTAATAAAATTCCCACCCACCCCCTCTAAGCTCTCTTTAATTAGATCTTAGTAGTATTAGAGTTAGCTATTAGAATTATTAGTTTTATGAGCTTTAGGGTAGTTTAGTCTTTTACTTTCTATTAGGGGCTGGAGAGGGCGAACCCTCTTAGGCTAGAATGGGAGTGGGACTTTTTCTTTCTCTGGTTTTGCTCTTTCTTCAAGTCGGGAGGTACGTTAGATAGGTTGAACCGAGCGGGCTGTCCCCGGGTAATTCTGACCAAGTGTCATCTTGTCTTTAAAACTGTATACTCCTTGCCTTTTAGGTTGATAACCCTGCCTCCTCTGTACCTCAGACTCAGAGTTCCTGACCCATACCTAGGTCGTTCTCTACTTCCTGGTCCAGTCACCGAAACCCCAAGGATGTGTCATTCTAGTTTTGACTCGTCTTCCCGGTAGGAGGATGAGTGGTCCGGGTCCGAGACGCCAGACACAAGTTTGAGTCTCCCATCCGCGTCCCCCTCTGACCACCATAGCGAGGGCAGAATCCCAATCCGTCTATCCGACGATGAGTCAGACCAGGGAGCCCCCGTTGCTTCTGTTTCCCAGGGTTCGGGTAATGAAGCACCAGGGGAACCCGACCCCGAGGTGGCCTTCGCCAGTGAGTTCATCTCATCCACCCTGCGTACTGAATATCTCAGACGCATTCTGGACAGGTACAGCCTTCCCGATTATTGTTCCCTATCCGTGAATGTCGGTGGAGCCCAAATCTACCAGCGGGGTTTCACCACCTTATATGAGGACATCCTCATGGCTGGGTTCCGCATTCCCCTTCATCCGGTCACTCGGGACGTCCTTATATACTTGGGGATCGCCCCAGGGCAGCTGGCCCCGAACAGTTGGAGATTCCTAATGGGGTCTATCTCCCTTTGGCCTCAGGTTTTTGGGTATGAGCTTACCGTCCAGGAGTTTCTCTGGACGCATAGACCTTTTCCCGTTCATGGAGAGACTGAGTTCTTTTCCCTCAGGTCTCGGCAGGGGAGAAAGATCATAATGAACTGCTTGAACAACAACAAGGGTTGGAAGAACAGATTCTTCCAAGTATCCACCCTTGGACTCTGTGAGCGGGCCCCAGGGATCTAGATGAGGACTTTCTGGGCGGGAGAGCTAAGGGGTAAGTTAGTGCAGTGACTCTCTGCTCATTTCCTTTACTTTGCTTCGAGACTAACTGCATTACATTTTTGCATTGCAACGGGGTCAGCTGGCCCACCTAGTATTCCCGGGGAGTACCAAGAGAGAATCAGAAGCTTGGCGGACCATCCTATCAATATTTGGGATGTTCTAACCCGCTCGGGAGATCAGAGAGTCAAATAATGACCAGAACACCCCGTCGAGGCCCCTGTCCTTCTCGCAATCATCCCAGGTAAGAGTTTGATCAGCAACTTAATTTTAGTTATCTCACTTGTCCCGTTGCTCTGATTACTGACTTCGTGGCTACTTTCTTTTTCTAGAAATGGCTCTAAAGAGGAATTTGGAGCAGCTGAGGGAGAGATAGGTCGTAGCTGCTGCCACCCAGTTGGTGGTGGCACAAGGAAAAAGGCCTGCCGCGAAAGCCTTGGGCAGCGAAGGCCCACTGAGGCAAATTCAGCATGGGATTGCAAATCATCTTGAACCCGCTGGGACTTCAGCTCCCCACGTGGTGGTGGCAGAGACTTCCCCCCGAGCGAGAATACAGTCCGGGGCGCCGGTTGAAGAATCGGCAGTGATCAGGGAGAGGGTCAAGTCTACCCTTCTCCCCAGCCAGGTGGAGACATGTGCGAACATGTCTCCCGAGACGTTTCAGAGATGGCTATACAGTCTTTCCCATATGGTAAGTACTTGTCACCTCTGCTCCTCTTTACCACAACTTCTTATATGTTTCACTTGTTATCTGATCGTCTTAGATTCTTTGCAAGTCGGCTGCATGGCCGTAAGGGTTGAGTCCTTCCTGCCCTCTTTAGCTGGGAGAGTCGCTGCTGCAGAAGCCCTTCTGTCTGAGGAGCGAGCGACCTCGGAGGCCAGGCAAAACACCCTGGTTTTGGAGAAGGATAAGGTGAAGGGCTTGGCCCTGAGCCTTGGTGCCGCCCAGGCAGAGCTAGCGACTGCCCTGGCGGATATGGAGGCTTCCTGAGCCCTTACAATGGCAGTTGAGGCTCGAGCAAAGGCCGCAGCTGAGGTAATGGCCGTCGGGGCCACGGAAGAGACATTTGAAGACGGCTTCTTCCAGGGCTATGAGGATCTGAAGTAGCAGGTTGCCCAGGATCACCCCAAATGGGGCATCTCATCCTACGAGGGGATTAATTCAGACTACTGGGACGTCGGTCCCGCGGCTGGTGAGGTGCCTATTGCTACTGCTGGAGCTGCTGAGCCTGCCCCAGAAGGGGGCTCGAGACTTGGGGATGGAGCTGCCCCAGAAGAAGAGGCTGGGGAGACTGAAGATGTGGTCGAGGTGGACGACTAGGGTCCCCGGCCTGCTTTCTTCTATATTTTTCATTTTTTTTGGGAAGGCTATTATAACTGCCGCCCAGGTTGTACAAAGTGTGGTTTTTCTTAATTAATAAAAGGGTCCTTGAGACCAATCTTTCCATCCATTGTTTTTGCACTTTGTTTCTTCACTTGCACACCTATTTGTGATTGCCTGTAACCGACCGGTTGGTTAATCCCGTAGGACCCTTGCCTTAGCAAAAGTTAGGACTGTAACCGGTCGAGAACACTTGGTCTTTCAGGGACCTAATATTGGGTCCCGCCCGGGTATAGTACAGGTTTGTGACTATTTACTACCTGAGCAATTTCTCTGGGTACTGTAGGTACGTTAGGAATGTTAGAAGTGTTCTAGGATTCCAAGTCCTGTTAGTATCCGGTGTGATTTCCTGTTTAGCCTACCCTGCCCCCCAAGCTTTTGCTAAGGCAGGCGTACAGAGGGGATGACTATAGGAAACCGACCTGGAATGTGGGTGGTTGCAGGGTCTTTTAGGACTTACCATCATCAGCCACCTAGGGGGCATTGCCCCCTTGTAGTTGGGCCTAAGCGAAGCCTGTGCCTCGGGTTTTGGACCCGAGGTCGTTTGAGTGCCTGGGGTCTGATCCTGAGACCTTTTAAGTGCCTGGGGTCTGACCCTGAGGTCTTTTAAGTGCCTGGGGTCTGACCCCGAGATCTTTTAAGTGAGCAAGCATGGAGAAGAGTTGTTTGGCAAAAAAAAGAAACTTTTATTACTATATGAATAGATATGCTCGGGCCGAGCTACATGGTTCCTAGCCAACAATATTGTCATGCTTCACTGGAAGTACTTGCGAAGGTGTTGCACGTTCCAAGGATGAGGGAGGTCGTGCCCGTCTAGAGTTTGTAACCAATAGGTTCTCGGGCGGTTGACTCGGGTAACTAAGTTGGACCTTCCTAGTTTGGCCCCAACTTTCCATGGCTCTGGACTTTTGTGGACTGCTTGATTGCCTTCAGGACCAGATCTCCTATCTAAAAACTGCGATGCTTCACCTTGCTGTTATAGTATCTGGAGGTTCTCTGCTTATAGGCTGCTGCCACTTTATGATACGCTCGGTCTCTTTTCTCCTCTACCAACCAAATCAAGTTCCGCCCTTAGGGCATCTTCATTGTCTAGCTCGCTGAAATTTGCCACCCGGTAAGTAGGTAACCCAAGCTCCGTAGGGACCACTGCCTCAAAGTTGTAAGTTAGGGAGAATGGCATTTCGCCTGTTGCCGCTCGGGGTGTAGTGCGGTAGGCCCATAGGAGGGTCGGTAGTTCCTCTGCCCATAGTCCTTTAGTGCTTTCAAGCCTCGTTTTGATTGACTGAAGAATTATCCTATTGGTCACTTCAGCTTGGCCATTGGCCTAGGGGTGCTCAGGGGATGAGTAGTGATTGGCTATCCCGTAGCCCGAGCAGAACTGCCTGAATACCGGGGTGTCAAATTGCCTACCGTTGTCGCTAACCAGAACCCGGGGGACGCCGAACCTGCTGACGATATTCCTTTCCATGAAGTTTTCCATTTTTTTTCGGTGACTGTTGCCAAGGGCTCGGCCTCCACCCATTTGGTGAAGTAATCGACGGCAATGACAGCGAACTTGACTTGTCCCTTTCCCATTGGTAGGAGACCGACAATGTCAATGCCCTACTGAGCGAATGGCAGGGGCTAAAGATTGGCGTCTGAAGTTCTCTCGGACAGTTGATCATAGGAGAAAATCTTTGGCAAGTATCATACCTCTTGACGTATTCTTGAGATTCTTTAGCCATGGTCAACCAATAGTAACCTTACAGCAGGGCTTTGCGTGAGAGTGCCCGGCCTCCGATGTGGTTCCCGCACACCCCTTCATGGATTTCGTACAGTATTTCCTGGAACTGTGTAGGATGGACATAGCGGAGGTACAGTATAGAAAATCCCCTTTTGTAGAGGATGCCATCAATGATATGGTACCTTGCCACTAGCTATTTCGCCCGACGGGCCTCTTCCTTTCCGTCTGGTAACGTGCCTGTTGCAAGAAATTCGATGATTGGGTCTATCCAGCTAGGTTCTAGGGTGGCCGGTTCGACCTCCATGCATTCTGAGTTGAACACACTTGGCTCGGGTAGGTACTCTATCCTTATCCAGGGCAAGTCTCGACTCAAAAGATGAAGCGAGGCGGGCTAACCGGTCGGCCCTAGTGTTTTTCTCCCTAGGTATCTGCGTGACAGAGAACCCCTAAAGTTTCTTTGAAACTATTCGGACAAGGGCTAGATAAGCTACCATATTATGCTCTCGAGCCTCATACTCTTGGTTGACTTAATTTACCACGAGCAGAGAGTTGTTGTAACCTTGAATTTGCAGTGCGCCCATTGAGGTTGCCATTTGTAATCCGACCAGCAAGGCTTCGTATTCGGCCTCGTTATTGGAGGCTTTGAATTCGAACTTGAGCGCATACTCGAGTTGGATCCCATCGGGCGTGGTTAAGATAATCCCTACTCCGCTACCGTGTTTTTTGGAAGAACCATCCATATAAAGTACCCAGGTCAGGATATCTGGCTGTATCCCGTGCGGTAAGGTCAGTGGGGCGGTTTCTTCAACTGGGTCTTCTTGGTATATGAATTCAACAATGAAGTCTGCCATTGCCTGTCCCTTGATTGCTGTGCGGGGTCTGTAGACCACTTCAAATTCCTCTAACTCCAAGGCCCATTTGGCGAGCCTCCCGGACGTTTTAGGCTTGCTTAAGATCTTATGGAGGGGCTGATCTGTAAGGACCACGATGACGTGGGCTTAGAAATACGGGCAAAATCTTCGGGCGGAAGTGATGAGGGCGAAGGTGAGCTTTTCAATGCGGGAGTATCTACTCTCTGCGCCTTGAAGTGCTCAGCTTGTGTAATATACCGGGAATTATATCCCGTGCTCTTCTTGAATGAGTGCCGAGCTGACCGCCGAGGGTGACACCGCCAGGTACAAGAACAATTCTTTGCCTGGTGTGGGCATTGAGAGTAGAGGGGGCAATGCCAAGTACTTCTTAAGTTCCTGGAACGCTTCCTCGCACTCTTCTGACCACTGAAAAGTTTTACGAAGGATCTTGAGGAATGGAAAACACCGGTCGGTGGCTCAGGACACAAATCTATTTAATGCAGCCACCTATCTGGCCAAACTCTATACCTCTTTGGTTGACCTGGGTGACCGCAAGTTTATGATGGCTTGAATTTTTTCGGGATTTACCTCAATCCCCCGCCTGCTGACTAGGTGCCCAAGAGACTTCCCGGTCGAGACGCCAAATGTGCACTTGGCCAGGTTCAACCTCATCTTGAACATTCTCAAAATGTTGAAAGCCCCGGCTAAATGCTGAAGATGGTTAGACTCTTCCCGGCTTTTAACTAGTAGATCGTCAATGTAGACCTCCATGGATTTCCCAATCAAGTCCTTAAACATATGATTCACCAGGCGCTGATAGGTTACTCCAGCATTTTTGAGGCCAAACGGCATGACTTTGTAGCAGTAGGTCCCCTGATTCGTGATGAATGAGGTTTTTTCTTCGTCCCCGGGGTACATGCTATTCTGATTATACCCAGAGTAGGCGTCCATGAATGAGAGGAGTGAATGACCGGCTATTGAGTCTACAAGGATATCTATCTTGGGTAGTGGATAGCATTCCTTGGGGCAGGCTTTGTTCAGATCGGTGAAGTCCACACACATCCTCCACTTCCCGTTGCTTTTCTTGACCAGTACCACATTTGCTAACCAGTCGGGATAGTGGACCTCTCGGATAGATTTCGCTTTGAGGAGTTTATTGACCTCCTCGTGTACTGCCTTCTGCCTCTCGGGGACCATGCCCCGTCTCTTCTACTTTACAGGCAGGGAATCTGGGTTGACATTGAGTCGGTGAGACATTACTCGGGGGTCAATCCTGGGCATGTCTTCATGACACGAAGAAAACACATCTTGACTCTGTCGTAGGAACTGAATTAGCTTCTCCCTGAGGCCGGGCTCCAGCTGGGTGCCGATGGTGACCGTTCGGTCGGGGAGTTGCGGGTCCAGCATCACCTATTCAAGATCCCCGATCGGTCCCACTCTGTCGCTTTGATCCCTCGAGTCCATCTCTTGGACATTAAGTGTTCCAGTAATGGCCTCCCGGCACAGAGAGCTGACATAGCAACTTCGAGCGACGGCTTTGTCTCCGCGTAGGCTCCCGGGCCCCTGGGAGGCTGGGAATTTAACCACCAGGCTATGCGTTGATACAACCGCCCTAGTCTGGTTGAGGGTTGGCCTTCCAAGGATGACGTTATACGTCGATGGAGCTTCCACGACCACAAAGCTCGCCAGTACAGATGCCTGCTGAGGGTAGGCTCCCATGAGGACCGAGAGCTTGATGGTACTGAGCGGTTGGGTGTTGGATCCGTCGAATCCTACCAGGGGAGTGGCCACTGGTCGGAGCCGACCCCTGTGATACAAATCATGGCACGTCTTCAAGGGAACCAATTCAAATTCCAATTGGACCAGTTACGAGGGCTCGGGTAAAGAAGTTCAAAGAGGCACTCAATGGGCTAATTCAAGAAGTTTGGTCTCAGGAAAATTCGTGGAGGCCTATGGAGCTTTGTCCACAAAGATTTCTCAATCTAATTCAAGTTCTAGAAGAATAATCCAGCAGTTCAAGATTGAAGTCGAATTTTAGTTTAAGATTGAAGTCGAATTTTAGTTTTTCTAAAATTAGAATTTGATTGTCATTTTTTCGTAATTGCTTAAATTGCTGAATTGTAGGCTTGCATGCCAACTATGGAACTTTCCTTATTCCTTTAGTTTCATTTTATTTTAATTTTGGGCAAATTTATTTGGGGCATAATATTTCGTAGGCTTATAGGGCCCAACTGTAAGCCTCAACTATTTAAACATTTTTAGGGTTTGTAATATGCAGTTTTGATCATTAATAATATTGTGAGAGTTTTCTCTTTGGTTCTTTGAAGAACTATTCGAACTTATCATATTTACTCTGTGGCATTCATACCTGGATTTATCAATCGAGTTTTCCATCCTTGATTGCGGCGTCTTCATCCTTTATACCAAGGTTCGCATCTGTTATAGGTGTTGGGTCACGGTTTCCATTTGAATCTGATAGTAGAACGGTCCGAAGCATTAATCGTGTTACGGGTTTCGTCACAATGTTGGCGGGGTTTGTATCAGTTGGTATCAGAGCAGAGTTCTAGTCTCAAGTTTATCCTATTTTTTTCGTTTCTGTTCTTATTCGTTTCTTCTGGTTCTGTTTTTTATTAGTCTTTTTGTTTCTGTTTTTTTCTTTCTTGTTCGTATTCGTTCTCGTTTCTGAACCGTATAAAAAAAAAGTGTTCGGATTCTGATTTGGGAATTTCAGATTTGTGATTCGTGCGTTCTTGTTTCATTAGGGTTTCTGAAACTGATTCGTATTGTTCTTTTTCAGTACCTTCCATAAAAAAAAAGAAAAGAAAAAAGAAGAGAAGAGAAGAGAAGAAAAGAGATCGGTAAGCCGCGATAAAAAAAAATTTTTGTTTTATGATATTTGGTGTCTAAGGAGTCCGAATCTGACCTTACTCCATAGTGTGAAAAAGTTTTTCCGAAAATTCCATTTTTTTTGTGCTTTTGGAAACCTAGCCTTCTGCGTTCGTTTTTTTTAGTCGTGCTTTCAACTTCCAAATTTCATTGGTCTAGTTTGGGTGTGGATTGTTATTGAGAATTTCTGGTCATTGTTTGATCAGTTTCATAAGAACTGAGTGAGAATTACTACGAGTGGAAAAAGGCAGGAGTGGTGAGCACATAAGAGGGTAAAAGCCGACTTGATTTTTGAGTGTAAACACGAGTGAATCATATTCTTGAGTGAAACACGTGAGGGAGTGTAGTGAGGATCTGTTCTATTTCTAATCCATTCTTGCAGGGATTATGGCTCAAGATCAGGGAAGAGTCACAAATGAAGAGGCTCAACAGCCGGTTGTTACAAATCTACAAATGCAAGCTTTAGTGGGGGAGATGAGGCGGATGATGAGGGCAGAATTGGAACCGATACATGAGAGATTGGATAGAGTTGAAGAGGGTACACCGCATATGCATCCACAAAATGTTCGTAATGTACAAAGAAGAGTTGATGATGAGGAGTATTTTGGGGAAGACTTTGATGAAGAAAATGATCGGGAGTCAATAGATAATCATAGGAGATATGGTGGTCGGTTTAGAGAAGCTAGGAACCGGGAAGATAATAATTTGGGTAGTATTAAGATGAAGATTCCTTCGTTTCAAGGAAAGACTGATCCGGAAGCATATCTTGAATGGGAGAAGAAGGTGGAATTGGTATTCGATTGCCACAATTACTCCGAGCTTAAGAAAGTAAAACTTGCTGCCATTGAATTTTCCGATTATGCTATTATTTGGTAGGATCAATTAGTGCTGAATAGGAGGAGAAATAGGGAGCATCCAATAGAGACATGGGAGGCTATGAAAACTGTGATGAGGAAGGGATTCGTTTCAAGCTACTACTATCAGGAGTTGTATAACAGGTTGCAAAGTTTGAGGCAAGGTAATAGGAGTGTAGAAGAATATTATAAGGAGATGGAAGTTGCGATGATTCGAGCGAATGTAGAGAAAGATCGAGAGGCTACAATGGCTAGATTCTTAGTTGGGTTGAATCGGGAAATTGCCAATGCAGTAGAATTACAACACTATGTTGAATTGGAGGATATGGTACACATGGCTATTAAAATTGAGAATCAACTCAAGAGGAGGGGCAGCAGCACACGTCCAAGCCAAAATCCAAGCCAAAATTCCAATACATCTGCTTGGAAACCAAATACTTGGAAAAGAGATGAGAAGCAGCCTTTGGTGAAGCCAAAAATTGAGCAAAAATAAGAATTAACCAGCCATGGAAATCAAGGTAAATCAGATTCTTCTATTTCTAGAAATCGTGACATTAAGTGTTTTAAATGCCAAGGCAGGGGGCACATAGCAAGTCAATGTCCAAACAAGCGGGTTATGGTGATGCGAGACAATGGTGAGATTGAAACAGAGGATGACGATTCTGACACCGGTAATATGCCACCGTTGGAGGACATTCCTGAGGAGGAGTACGTTTCCCCAAATGCATTAACATTGGTGGCAAGGAGAGCATTGAGTGTGCAAGCAAGAGAAGTTGAGGAAGTGCAGCGAGAAAACATCTTCCATACTAGGTGCTATGTTAAGGACAAGGTATGAAGTGTGATTATTGATGGTGGTAGTTGTACTAATGTTGCAAGTACAATAATGGTAGAGAAGTTAGGGCTGCCCACGCTGAAACACCCTAGGCCGTACAAGTTGCAATGGTTAAATGATAGTGTGAGTTGAGAGTGAACAAGCAGGTGTTAGTGGCATTTCGAATTGGTAAGTACGAAGATGAAGTGATGTGTGATGTAGTACCGATGCATGCTGGACACTTATTGTTAGGGCACCCATGGCAGTTTGATAGGCGCGTGAAGCATGATGGCTTTACGAACAAATATTCATTTGTACTTAATCAACGTTCAATCATTCTTGTACCTTTAACCCCGCAACAAGTTTATGAGGATCAAGTGAGGTTACAAAAGGAGAGTGCTCAAAAAGGAGAGAAAGAGAAAAAGAAAGTGAGTGAAAATTCGAGTGAAGAAAAAAGAGAGGCTGAAAAAATTGAGAGAGAAAAAAAACGAGAAGATTCGGCTAGAGAGATAAAAATAGAGAGAAAAATAAATTTCTATGCAAAAGCGAGTGAAATCAAAAGAGCGATGTTTCTAAATCAGCCAATGATTGTACTATTGTACCAGGAGGCAGTTTTGAACACTAACGAGATTGAGCCCATTTTGCCTAGTTCTGTTATTTCTCTTTTGCAGGAATTTGGTCACGTCATGCCCGAAGAGATTCCACACGGTTTGCCACCTACTCGAGGGATCGAACACCAAATTGACTTCGTACATGGTGCTTCCATTCCAAATCGACCTGCCTATCGCGCTAATCCTGAGGAGACAAAGGAGTTGCAAAGGCAAGTAAGTGAATTGATGGAAAAGGGGTACGTGAGAGAAAGCATGAGCCCGTGTGCCATTCTGGTGATTTTAGTTCCTAAGAAGGATGGGACGTGGAGGATGTGCGTTGATTGTCGAGCCATCAACAACATCACGGTAAAGTATCGACACCCTATTCCTCGCTTGGATGATATGTTAGATGAACTGCATGGTGCTTGTGTATTTCTAAGATTGATCTAAAAAGTGGTTATCATCAAATAAGAATGAAAGAAGGAGATGAATGGAAAACTGCTTTTAAAACAAAACATGGTTTATATGAGTGGTTAGTGATGCCATTTGGAGTAACTAATGCACCAAGTACATTTATGCGATTAATGAACCATGTCTTGTGTACTTTTATAGGCAGATTTGTTGTTGTCTATTTTGATGATATACTCATTTATAGTAAAAACTTTGATGACCATGTTCTACACTTGAAATCAGTTTTGGAAGTCTTGAGAAAGGAAAAGTTATTTGCTAACTTTAAGAAGTGCACTTTTTGCACAGATAAGCTTGTGTTTCTTGGCTTTGTTGTTAGTGCCCAAGGAGTACAGGTTGATGAGGACAAGGTTTGTGCGATTCGCGAGCGGCCAATGCCCACGAGTGTAGGCCAAGTTTGAAGTTTTCATGGGCTTGCTAGTTTTTACCGGAGGTTTGTGAAAGACTTTAGTAGCATAGCCGCCCCGCTTACTGAAGTCATCAAGAAGAACGTTGGATTCAAATGGGAGGAAGAACAAGATAAGGCGTTTCAATTACTTAAAGAAAAATTAACTCATGCTCCTTTACTTGTTCTACCAGATTTTACTAAAACATTTGAAATTGAATGTGATGCTTCAAGTATTGGCATAGGTGCAGTTCTCATGCAAGGAGGACGACCAATTGCATTCTTTAGTGAGAAATTGAGTGGGGCAGCCTTAAACTACCCTACCTATGACAAGGAACTGTATGCGTTAGTCCGAGCATTGGAGATGTGGCAACACTATCTTTGGCCTAAGGAGTTTGTGATTCACACCAATCACGAATCTTTGAAATATTTGAAGGACCAACACAAGTTGAATAGGAGGCATGCGCGATGGGTTGAATTCATTGAGACATTTCCATATGTCATCTGTTACAAGCAAGGTAAGGAAAACATCATTGCAGATGCTCTCTCTCGCAGGTATGCATTGATTTCTACTCTTGATGCAAAATTGCTTGGTTTTGAACACATTAAAGAATTGTATCCATTAGACCAAGATTTTCGTGAAGAGTATAGGAATTGTGAGAAAAAAGCATTAGGTAAATTCTTTAGGCATGAAGATTTCTTATTTCGGGAAAATAAGTTGTGTGTTCCTAATTGTTCATTACGCGATTTGTTAGTGAGGGAATCGCATGGTGGGGGTTTAATGGGACACTTTGGAGTTGTTAAAACACTAGCCATCCTACGCGAGCATTTCTTTTGGCCGCACATGAAAAGAGATGTTGAGAGAATTTATGGAAGATGTGTAACTTGTAGGCAAGCAAAATCTCGAGTGCAACCCCATGGATTATACACATCACTGCCTATTCCTAGTGAGCCTTGGATTGATATCTCAATGGACTTTGTGTTAAGTTTGCCTAGGACCAAATGGGGTAGTGATTCGATTTTTATGGTGGTAGATCGTTTTTCTAAAATGGCACATGTTATTCCATGTCACAAAACGGATGATGCATCACATGTTGCTGATTTGTTCTTTAGGGAGATTGTAAGATTACATGGTATGCCTAGAACAATTATTTCGGATAGAGATGCTAAGTTCTTGAGTTACTTTTGGAAGACCTTGTGGTGTAAGTTAGGGACTAAATTATTATTTTCTACTACTTGTCACCCACAAACTGATGGTCAAACTGAAGTAGTAAATAGGACTTTGTCAACTTTGTTAAGGGCTATTATTCAAAAGAACATTAAAACATGGGAAGATTGTATACCACATGTTGAGTTTGCTTACAATCGATCTATTCATTCTGCTACTAAATTTTCACCGTTTGAAATTATATATGGGTTTAATCCATTAACTCCGTTGGATTTATCTCCTTTACCTTTGACTGAGCGTGTTAATTTAGATGGCCAAAGGAAAGCTGACTTCGTTAAGCAGATTCATGAGAAAGCCAGACTCAACATTGAGCGACGAACAGAGCAATATGCAAAGCAAGCCAACAAGGGGCGTCACAAGATGGTTTTTGAACCCAGAGATTGGGTTTGGTTGCATATGCGAAAAGAGAGATTTCTGGCTGAAAGGCATTCCAAATTGCTACCACGAGGAGATGGGCCTTTCCAAGTTCTCGAGCGCATCAATGACAATGCTTACAAGCTAGATTTTCCAGGTGAGTACAATGTAAGTGCTACTTTTAATGTTATTGATTTGAGTCCTTTTGATGTAGGTGATGATTTGAGGACAAATCCTTTTCAAGAGGAGGGGAATGATGCAAATCATGGCACGTCTTCAAGGGAACCAGTTCAAATTCCAATTGGACCAGTTATGAGGGCTCGGGAAAAGAAGTTCAAAGAGGCACTCAATGGGCTAATTCAAGAAGTTTGGTCTCAGGAAAATTCGTGGAGGCCTATGGAGCTTGGT
This sequence comes from Hydrangea macrophylla, assembly GCA_033977485.1. Taxonomy (NCBI): domain Eukaryota; kingdom Viridiplantae; phylum Streptophyta; class Magnoliopsida; order Cornales; family Hydrangeaceae; genus Hydrangea; species Hydrangea macrophylla. The sequence goes on from CM066993.1 coordinate 34,576,744, forward strand.
CCACAAAGATTTCTCAATCTAATTCAAGTTCTAGAAGAATAATTTAGCAGTTCAAGATTGAAGTCGAATTTTAGTTTAAGATTGAAGTCGAATTTTAGTTTTTCTAAAATTAGAATTTGATTGTCATTTTTTCGTAATTGCTTAAATTGTTGAATTGTAGGCTTGCATGCCAACTATGGAACTTTCCTTATTCCTTTAGTTTCGTTTTATTTTAATTTTGGGTGAATTTATTTTGGGCATGATATTTCGTAGGCTTATAGGGCCCAACTGTAAGCCTCAACTATTTAAACAGTTTTAGGGTTTGTAATATGCAGTTTTGATCATTAATAATATTGTGAGAGTTTTCTCTTTGGTTCTTTGAAGAACTATTCAAACTTATCAGATTTACTCTGTGGCGTTCATACCTGGACTTATCAATCGAGTTTTCCATCCTTGATTGTGGCGTCTTCATCTTTTATACCAAGGTTCGCATCTGTTATAGGTGTTGGGTTGCGGTTTCCATTTGAATCTAATAGTAGAACGGTCCGAACCATTAATCATGTTACAGGTTTCGTCACATTGTTGGCAGGGTTCGTATTACCCTGGATATCCCGAGTTGATCGAATGCTGAGACAAACATGGTGTCAGAGGAGCTGCCGGTGTCTACCAACACCCTTTTAACCACGTAGTTTTCTACGGAGAGCGTCACCACCAGCGGATCATCATGGGGGCAGTGTAGGTCTAGCATGTCTTCGGATAAGAATGTCAGCACGTCAGTTGGGGGAGAGCGGGTGGATTGGACATGCTAGACATCCGATCGAGATGCCCGGGCATGCCTCTTCTTGGCCGACAGTTATCCCCTCCGCCTGAAATGCCTCCGGAGATTTCATTGATCTGCCCAAGGGGGTCGTGGTTACTCGGGGGCCCGGGTTTTTTGCCGGGGTCATCTGTCAACTGCCACGAATTCAGCTAAGTGGCCCTACTCGATTAGCTTCTCAATAGCAATCTTAAGCTTAAAACAATCCTCCGTGTCATGCCCATGGTCTTTATGGAAGCGACAAAACTTGTCCTGATTCCTCTTACCGGGCGGGCTTTTCAAATTGGCGGGCTCCTAGAGTAGCCTCTGGATCTCTGCGGTGGCCATAACTTCATGGATTGGTCGGGAAAGTGGGGTGAAGATAATCGGGGCCTGGTCCCGAATACCTCTTTGCTGATCTTGTTTGGGCTTCTTTCCCGGACCCTTTTCGGAGCCCTCCCATTTTCGTTTAGATTTTGGGGACTCTTCTCCTATAAAGTTGGAGCGCTTAGACTTCGGAAACTCCTCTGTATCGATGTACTTCCCTACTCTCTCTGAGAGTCCCACCAGGGTTGTCGGTCGGTCACGATGGAGTGACGTTGCAACTTTAGTGTGTTGAACCCCCGCGCAGAAAGCCATGATGCGGCCGTTTCATTCAGGTTGCGTATCTGGAGCCTCTACTGATTGAAACGGTCCACATACTCCCTCAGGGACTCTCCCTTTCACTGCTTGACGGCAAGCAGCTGGGTGTCTGGTTATGACCGGTTGAGCATCCCCATGAACTAGCTGATGAAGAGCTTGCTCAATGTCTTAAAGTCATCAACCGTTCGGGGTTTCAGAGCGTTGAACCACTGCGCGACTGGGCCTTTAAGGGTACTAGGGAAGGCCACGGACAAGAATTCATCAACCGTGGTGACCAGTGCCATCTGGGCCTTATAAGTGCGGACATGATCTACTGGGCTCCCTGAGCCGTCATAAGAGTTAAGATGTGGCGGTTTGAATTTCTGTGGGATGGGGAACGTGGTGATCCGAGCGGTGTAGGGCGACTCGGTCTCCGTATTTGTGTGATCATTAAGCTTCTTGTGGCTCAGTTTTTTGATTTTCTGTTAAGTCCTCGATCCGGGCCTTTACATCTCACCCGGTTCTCCTTTCTATATTCGAGCAGTACGTCGGGTCTGATGATGATGCTTCCTTCTCGAAGTGCGTCATCCTTGGGGATAGAATCTGACTCCGGTTTCGAGTAATCATATGCCTGAGATCTCCCCGGCTCTGGGCCAGAAGGTCTTTGCCAGATTCCCGGGGGTTTGGCCCTGATTCCTCCATCCTGGTGGCGCGTCGTCTATTGATGATATCTCTAGCATCTTCCACCCGGTGAGGATTGGTCCGAGCTTGCTGCCTGGTGCACTTGGGCGCTCTGTTACGGTCACCATCCCGAGCGTGTTCCCAATCCGACGGGGATACCGGTGCAGAGTGGGTATGGTTCCGGACTCGTGCGGGTTCCCGGTCGGTGGCACTCTTGCCGGTCTGATTCTTGGATTGAGGACGCTTCTTCTACAAGGCCAACAACGCTTTGATTTGTTGTTGGGTTTACCGCTGACCTTCCAGAAGTTGCGCGAGCGCCGCCCTCATTTGCTCAGAGGTCACGAAGGCGGCCTGCTGCTCGAGCTGCAAGTTCTCTTGACCGGCCGGGGCAGTATTTTTCTTACGCGTCTTCGATGGCATGTTGATCAGTCAAGAAATTTGTTGGTGAAAAACTTACCGATTTTCCACAGACGGCGCCAAACTGATGATGCCAAAGATTGGTAAGAGAGATTAAAAGAGAGATATGGGGACACAAGAGCTTGTATGTGGTTCGGTCCTGTTAACGAGGTGACGTACGTCCACGGTTGCGTTAGTGCACTTCACTAGCAAATCACCGGCGGGCCTACTGAGCCAACAGTTGGGCGGCACGACCAGTAAAACCGAACGAGTGTATACATATGAATGAGAATTATATGCTATCCTTTGGAGTCAGAATGCTATCTCTTCCTTTCAATAGGGGCGGGTGGCCTCTTTTATATGTGCAAGAGACCGCCCGTACAAGGTAATTTTATGGATTAGGAAGCCTAATCTATTACAGCCTGATTTATGAATTTAGGGATGTTTCCTATGTGGTTTAAGAAACTGCCTGCTCCTTCCATTTAATCTTCTAGTTGGGATAGGAAACTGCCTGGAGGCTTACAGACCAAGTAATCACGCCTATTGGGGGAGCGCCCACCGTGGGGTCCACCTGGAAAGAAAGACCGGATTTACAACCAAACTGGGCAGTTTTGTGTAACAGTCCGGGTTGGCTGGGTATTCACTCAAATATTCAAGATGACTTGGCTCTCTAGGCTGAATTGGCGAAACCCGACTTCGACATGATATTTTAGTGCATATCACTTTTTTTATGACGTAGCATGTTTCCAGAACTTTTGGTCCAAATTTGGGAGTGTTTGGGCTTTTAGGGGCATTTCGGTCATTTGCATCACTTTCTGAGCATTTTGAGAGATAGAACTAACATCCAGGAGTCCATTTGAGTCTTTTCGATCATTGTAAACCACCAAGCGATGGGTCTCCTAAATCTGATAGTCGACAAAATGGGGTGTCTACAGTATATTCACTGCAAACCCTCACAAGACAACACTCGTCCACTAGGGGTAACCTAGGGGTTTAACGGCTTGTTGCATATGTTAAATGCAATCGTGATTCCTACGATAGTGAGTTATATTTTATTTTCCTTAGTCTACTCCTACTTTTAATAAAAAATTTAGAACAATTTCTCTTTCTCTTCATTGCTAGGGACTAGCAATAAGTTAGTTGAGGGGTGTGACAAACACTGAATATTGCATATTCATGTGTCAATATAATAGATATAGTGCTCATTTAATCCCCCAAATCTCTAGTTTTACATGCATTTTTAAATTAATGTGATTTAATGATGATATCACTTAAATGAGTGTAATTATGTGCTTTTACATATTTTACATGTTTAGGTGAAAATGAAGTGAAATGATGCAATAAAGGAAAGGAAAGAAGTAGAAACCACATTGTAGTATCTCTTATATTGTTAGTCAAAATGTTAATAGTAAATATTAAAAAAAATTATAATAAGGGAACTATGGAAAGTTGTCAAACTGACAACAGTTTGACAACGATACATATTTTATTTTATTTCTTCTCTCTCTCTCTATATATATATATATGTATGTGTGTGTATGTCTGCAGTTTTTTTCAACTGATGTCAGACGATAGAGAAAATTGGAACGAAAGCAAAGAAAAAATTGGCAAGCTCTACTCGTCTCATGTTCAAAGTGATGTCCCAAGAGTAGGAAGAGAAGTCATGAAGTTAAAACATCAATTTCCAGAAAGTCTGTTTGAATTTAAGTTGCAATTATATGCTCTAACATAATTGCTAGCATGTTTATGTTTGAAAACAGATCGATTACAAAGCTCACATCATATGGCAGAAACATGGAAACAACCTCTCTGTAAATAGTGGTAAGGCGTGTGTGCCTGTGCGCGTGTTGTGCGTTATGTGCATTGCATGTGTGTTGTGCGCTTGTTGTGCACTGTTGTGCGTGTGTGCATTGCACGTGTGCGGTGCGCGTGTTGTGTTGTGCTATTGTGCGCATGTGCTAAATTGCACGTGTGGTATGCTACTATGCACATGTGTTGCGGTGCACATGTGCTGTCCGCTATTGTCTGACGTTCAGTACCAATCTTGCTCGCCACCAAATCTGGCCATGAGGTTCCACTATAAAAGGAAAAAAACGTCTAAAGGAATATTACTGAGAAGAGACTACTGACATTTGAATAGATGCATATAGAGGACTGACACACACACACACACACACGTGCACGTGAAATGAAAAAACATACAGAGGAATTGACAAATAGGGCCAACGCATGTCTTGAGCATAAGCATGTACCAGCAAAAAACCATATTGCAGCACAGTCAATAAGGCCTCCCACAGAGTAACTACATTTAGAGTCCAAACCTGCCAAACAAGAAAAGATTCTCATCAAAATGTTGTCGATAAATGTACACCCTTTGTCAATAATTAACCATTGCTGGAGCCCATGGGCAGTTGGGCACTAACTTAAAAAAAAGGTTTGTTTGAACCTAATACAAAGAGTAATTCACATCAAGAGAGGCAACTCAACCTATAAAAGATGAAACACAAAAACAAAGTGATGCTAGCTAGTTAGTGTTATGTAGCCAAAAAAAAAGAGCTGAACTTGCTTTTAATGAACAAACATAGGTTGAACAAATGCATGTGTAATGTTAAAAGCAAAGAAAAAATGAAGCAAAACACTATACTTTGTTTTTCCAGGCTATTTTTTAGCAAGCTTTTGATCTAAGCTTTTACTCAAGTGTGTGCCCATGCTATTTCTAAGCTTTAACATAATAGGAGCTAGACTTAACAAGGATGTTCAAATGATTTCTAGAAACTATTTATTTACAAGTGATCATATAATGAGTGGTAACTATTGTGCATTGATGTGTAAGTGTATTTCAGAGATGAATGAATCATTATATGGACAAAGTGTCATTGTCATTTCAAGCCTCTTTTGCAAAAATATTACAGTCTATGAATATTGGACAAAGAGCATATCCGATTTTGTAAAATCCACCAAGTACCCTTTTCTAACTCTAATCCACATGAGAAAAATCATTGATGATACTTTATATGTCTATTAAACACTCCAAAAAGCCAAACTACGTACAAAAGCTATTACAAATTGAGATAAAGAAATAAGAATGTGCAAGTGTTTCAAAAACAGAATCCGTACTGCCGACCATTTTGTTTGATTTTTTATAAATAGAAGGAATGGTTCTGGATGACCCATCTTATACCCAAAGTTTCCTAAGACATTGAAGTTCAAGAATAAAAAAGAAAAAGTGGTATGTTCTTTGTTAGAATGTTCTTAAACAGAGGCAACAAGTTGGATGTGAAGCTATGAAAACAGAGGCAGATTTATATTAGAAACTTCAAAAAAGTGAAACAAATACTTCCAAGGGCTCTATCATCAATCATAAAAAAAAGGAGTAAACTAGAAAATGTTAGGAAGGTGTTCCAAGTGGTCTCACCCCCATAGCTTAAATATCCATTTTTAAACAAATCTTTGAACTCAGACCATTCACTGTTTTAAAATTGTTTTAGTAAAAATCAACTTTTGTTCTTGAAAAGTATTTTGACATTCAAGCTGGAAACTTTGAAATAGAGTTCAAGAATGTTCAACAAACAAGTATCTAAAGTGAGTTTAATAAACAAATAAATAAAATCAGACAATGTGTCTGTCAACATCAAATAGTATAAGATTGCGTGTTCATGAATCAAGACATAGAAGAAAAGTGGGACTTGACAGTCGTTAATAAGGCCTTCCATTCTCATGTACCTCAATTGTAAGTGCATCTATTCTTAAAATAATTTTACATCAAAACTTGATTCCTCAAGAATCAGTAAAGTAACAAAAAAATGTAATTGCAGCAACCAAAAAAAAAAGAAAGAAATACAAATGTACTAGATCATTTGAGACCCAAAAAAAAGATGTTGGAGCTTCTATGTCTACTACTCAATGTACAAAAAATCAGAACTATCACCAGAATATTCGAATTCCTTGATTATAAATGGAAAATAGCACAGTAAATTAGTAATAAAGAAACTAAAGAACAAAGATCATCAAGTCAATAACAAAGACCGAAATCATTTCTTCTAAATTTATGTAGTAACTACAAAAAGTGATCTTATAAATTGGGCAATACATCAAATAATCAATAAAATCCACTCCAATAGCTATTAGGGAGTGTCTGTGTAAACTCTCACAAATTTATAGATTCAGCATAAGCAAGGATCAAAAAAGAAAAAGAAAAAGAAAAATCTACTTGAAAAATAGGAACATGACGACCACAAGATCACATACAGACTAGCCATTTCCATTGAACGAAGAAAATCAAAATCCTCTACAGATCAAATATCACAGATCTAAGACATTAAAGATCAATAGAAGGACAATTGATTATACCTATTTTTATGTCAAAATCATATACAAAACCCAAAGTCTATAACTTAAGTATACATATATTTGTAATTGAATATATGAAATCAATATGCAAAAATATAACATATAAATATGATTTACCTATTGATAAATGGATCTATGAATCTACAAGAAATAAAAAATAAAAAATAAAAAAATTCACCAGAGATAGTTCGATCTGTATATTACCTTGTGAGAGCTTCAATGCGAACCTTTGTGGGAGCATGAGAGGAAGGGTTTGTAGAGCTCCATTTGTTTTACTAAATTAAGGCATAATCTTTCATACTACAGCAACATATAATTAACTCAACTACAAAGAAAAAGAAACATGAACAATATCATACACTGATTCACTAATCTAGGCAAACATTTCTACAAACAAATACAAAGATTCATAATTGGTTGCTGACTAAATATATGAAAAGAAACAAATCAAGAGGGAAAACAGAAGAAGAACAAAAGGCAAACAAAATGAGTGTAATTAGTGTTTAAGCTGTTGAAGCGAGCTCTTTCACTTTCTCAGATTCCAAAAAAAAAAAAAGCGCTGATATAAAGTTTTAGTTTTCACAAATTTTCCTACGAATTCTCAACAACCAAATAGAGAAATACACAAAATCAAGCCAATCTCCTTACCTGATTGATACTAAATCAAAAGGAAATCTGATTCTCTCAGTTCTCTCTAGGATACGGAATCCAAAATTAAAGTTAATTTGACTCCGGAGGTCAGCTTCAAAGCCTTCAATGAATCAGACAACAATCAAGTTCTTCTGACGATATATATAGATAGATCAAATACTAACTGACTCCAAAGTTGAGCCCTAGAATTGCAAATATCAATCCCAGTTGAAAAAAATCCAACATCTGCAATACTTATTGAAATGAACAATCAAAATGTAGGAGTAAATCCATAAACTCAGAGATTGAGTCAAACTTACTGAAATGAACAACTATCCAAGCGAAGGAAGTGACGAGAGACGGTTGTCGAAAAGTAATTAGGGCTTCTTCGATTCACAAGGTAGGAGAGAGAGACGAGGTAGGATAGAGAGAGAGAGAGAGACAGCAAAAGAGTGTTAGGGCTTCATCTTCTTCTTCGATTCCCTTCGTTCATCTTCTATCTAAAAACCCTAAGTTGATTGAAGTCTTGAAGAAGAGAAAGCTATGAAGCAGTTTTATGTATAAAATACTCATTAAAAAAGTAAAAAATACCGAGCGTGTCCTTAAGAATGGTGCCAAATTTTGAGAGTGAGGAGGAATGTGAGAAAAATTGGGAGGGAAATATAGTGCTTAGAAAATATTTCACTGAGGGTACATTTGTCACAGTTAAAGATAGTGACTATTGTACCACAACCTTTGTCACTGCTATATGCAGTGAAAATTATTACTTTTGTCACCAATAGCAATTTGTCACTCTCACAGGCAGTGACAATTTTGTCACTGCTCAGTACAGTGACAAAGCTAATGAAAAAAAGGGTGACAAATGGGTTGTTTTGGGGTAGTGACGATAACTGAACTCCAACGCAAAAGAACATATCCAAAGCGATAACTAGACTTGTATGGTGTACTAATGTCCCTCTACCGTCGGCATTCATAATCATATTCAGGTAGTCAGATAACTGTTACTGCCAACCTGAATCATAATTACTTCTTGTATTCCTTGAGTCCCATTCACCACTCATGATTACTAAACATGTTGATAACTACTTATCAACAAGATTGTTGTTCTCAGTAATCAACTTGGTGACATTCTCAAGGAAATGCTTACTCTTTGACATATGGTAGATTCTATCTTGACAATATATGTTCACAATCTTGTGAACATGACATACCCAATATACCTAGGTGTTGATCTTTAAGACCTCACTAATTGGTAAGTCAAAGCAGTCATATCCATAGTCTGTGTTCATAATCATCTCAAGATTGAAAACACGCACCTTATACAAGTTATGAGTTCCTATTGACTGTTGATAGTCTTAAGTGTCAATAGGAACACTCAGGTCCGTTAATGCACTCTAAGCACTAGCATATTAACTAAGAGTTATACTCTAGTGATTGAGATTCATCACTCCATCCAATAGTAGTTAATTATGCTACAATGTAAACCTAATGAGATATCCAATCTCATTATCCACTGCGACAAATTTAAATTATCAAAGGATAGTAATTCGTATCTCGCTTGTATGTATCTCATACACACGAATTACTTACTATGATACTTAAGGATTAAAACAATCATCTGATGAAAGACATGCATAACAAAATGTAAAGCTGATATCCATATAATAAAATGTCAATGTCTCATACATATAGTAATGGTTTGAGGGCACAAATCCAACAAACTCCCACTTGCACTCATAACCATTCAGGACTACATCTAAGACCTAGACTATCTAGATGATGATCAAAGACCTTTTATGGCAAGGCCTTTGTAAACCGATCCGCAAGATTGTCAGTAGTGGCAATCTTGGTGATAGTCACATTTCCACGTTGAACAATATCTCGGATCAGATGATATTTTCGCTCTACGTGCATTGCCTTTCTGTGGTTCCTTGGCTCCTTGGACTGAGCCACTGCCCCACTATTATCACAATATAGCGTAATAGGTGACAACGACGCTGGTACCACCTCGAGCTCCATAAGGAACATCTTGAGCCAAACAACTTCCTTTGAGGCTTCACAAGCAGCCACATTCTCAGCTTCTGTAGTTAAGTCTATAATGCATTTCTGTTTAATGCTTCTCTGACTAACAGCACCACCTCCTAAGGTAAAGAGATGTCTGGATGTCAACTTTCTTGAATCTTTATCTGACATAAAGTCCAAGTCAGTGCATCCTACTGGAATTAACTCACTACTGCCATATATAAGCATGTAATCTTTAGCTCTTCTCAAGTACTTAAGAATGTGCTTAATAGTTATCCAGTGCTCTGAACCTGGATTTGATTGATACCAGCTAATTATGCTGACAGCAAAACAGATATCTGGTCTAGTGCATAACAATGCATACATGAGACTTCCCACTATCGAAGCATAGGGAACTCCTATCATACGATTCCTCTCCTCCTGTGTCTTTGGACACTGGTCCTTAGAGAACGCTAAACCATGCCTGAAAGGTAACAAACCTTTCTTCGAATTATCCATTAAAAACAAAGTTAGCACCTTATCGATATAACCAGCTTGAGATAATCCCATTATCTTTCGCTTACGATCCTGAAAGAGCTTTATTCCAAGAATATAGTTCGCCTCTCCTATATTTTTTCATATCGAAAGTAATAGCTGGCCAAACCTTAATCGTTGACAACTCCGCTACATCATTTCCAATGAGTAGAATATCGTCAACGTAGAGAATAAGAAAAGCCACCACTTTTCCTTCACACTTCTTATATACACAAGGCTCATCCAGATTTTGCATGAAACGAAACGACTTGACCGCTTGGTCAAAATGAATGTTCCAACTTCTGGATGCTTGCTCAAGCCCATAAATGGACTTTTTCAACTTACATACCAAGTTACCTTTCCTATCAGCTATGATATGTCCAAAGTAATCTAGCCATGAAGCCAGTCTGCCACGTCACCAAGAGGTGCCAGTTACTTCAGTAAAGGCGCCAATAGCCAAGCAATCCCGAGGACTTCGTCAGAACCGTGCGGTTCTTGCCAACAGGCCGGGATCGGAGGACCGCAGTATCCTGTGGACCTGGTCTATCCAACAATTTCCTAAATCAGCTACAAGTCTGCAAGATGGAATGTGGCAGTTTCCTAAACCACTTAGGAAACTCTCCCCAAATTATGTAAATCAATTGTGATTAGATTAGGCTTCCTAATCCTATTAACTTACCATGTAAGGGTGGACTCTTGCATTTATAAAAGAGCCCACCTACCCTGTCAAAGGGGATCCGCAAATAATTCTCTAGATTACAAGCATACAACAGAGAACTCACCATCAATACGCATATACTCGGTCGGTATTACTGGTAGTTCCGCCCCTCTTTATTGGCTCACCAGGCCCGCCGGTGATTTGCTAGTGAGTGCACACAGACGCAACCGTGGACGTAGGTCACCTCGTTAACGGGACCGAACAACATACAAATTGTTCTTATCTTTTTCTCTCTTTAAAACCTTCTTACCAATTCTAGGCAGCATCAGTTTGGCGCCGTCTGTGGGAATCGACAGAGTCTTCTCATCAACAAATTCTTGATTGATCAACATACCGCCAAAGACGGGTAAGAAAACTACTATTCCGACCGGTCAGGAGAACTTGCAGCTTGAGCAGCAGGCTGCCTCCATGACCACTGAACAGATAACGGCAGCGCTGGCACAACTCTTGGAGGGTTAGCGTCGAACACAAGAACAGATGGAGACGCTTTTGGCTCGGCAGGAGAAGCATCCTGCATCAGAAAATCAGCCCGAGAAGAGCGCCCCTATTCAAAGGCCCGCTCGGGCACGAAGGCAAGCCCGTTCTGCCCCGGTGTCTCCACCGGGAACACCTCGGTGATGGTGAGCGCAGCCAGGCGACCAGGCGTTCGCAAAGGTGAGCTCGGCCAGATCCTCGCCGGGTGGAGGATGCTAGGACTATCATCAACCGACGGTGTGTGGCCAGAGGGGAGGAGTCAGGATAGAGAGCCCGAGAATCAGCCGAGGACCCCTCGACCAGGAGCCAGGGGGACCTTCGGCACAGGATTACTCGGACCCGGAGCCTGGCTCAATCCCAAAGGTCGACACACTTCGAGGAAGAAGCCTCGTCATTCGATCCGACCTACTGCTCAGATATAGAGAGGAGAACCGGACGAGATGACGTAAAGGCCCAGGTCGAGGAACTGCAGCAACAGATCGAGAGGTTGAACCGCAAGTCCGGTCATGACCTCACCAACACGGAGACGGAATCACCCTATACCGCTCGGGTGACACAGTTTCCTATTCCACAGAAGTTCAAACCCCCTCATCTCAGCTCCTATGATGGCACAGGGAGCCCGGTGGACCACATCTGCACCTACAAGGCTCAGATGGAACTGGTCACCACAGTGGACGAGCTACTATGCTTGGCCTTTTCCACTACCCTCAAAGGGCCAGCAGCACAGTGGTTCCATGTTTTAAAGCCCTGGACGGTCGATGACTTCAAAGCTCTCAGCAAGTTGTTCATCAGCCAGTTTGTCAGGATGCTCGACCGGTCGTAACCGGACACTCAGCTACTGACCGTCAAGCAGCGCAAAGGGGAGTCCTTGAGGAAGTATGTGGACCATTTCAACCAGCAAAGGCTCCTGATTTGCAATCTCAATGAAACGGCCGTAATTATGGCCTTCTGTTCGGGAGTTCAACACACCAAGGTTGCCACGTCGTTCCATCGTGACCGGCCGACAACCCTGGTGGAGCTCTCGGAGAGGGTCAGAAGATACATAGACACTGAGGAGTTCCTGAAGGCGAAGCGCGCTGGCCAGGCAGGAGACGAATCCCCGAAGGCCAAGCGCAAGCGTGAAGGATTCGAGAAGGGCTCGGGAAAGAAGCCAAGGCAAGATCAGAAGGATGTTCGGGGTCAGCCCCCGATCGCTTTCACACCCCTTTCTTGGCCCATACAAGAAGTCATGGCCGCCGTAGAGGCGCAAAGACTGCTCCAGCAGCCGGCAAAGCTTAGAGCCCCGCCTGGTAAGAGGAACCGGGACAAGTTCTGCCACTACCACAGGGATCACGGCCATGAAATGGAGGATTGCTTTAAATTAAAGATAGTAATAGAGAAGCTGATCGAGCAGGGACACCTTGCGGAGTTTGTCACAGCAGATAGACGACCCCGGTAGGACACCCGAGCTCCCGATCAACCACCACCACTTGGCCACATCTACGTGATCTCCGGAGGAACATCAGGAGGAGGGGATTCATAGTCGGCACGAAAGAGGCATGCTCAGGCATCCCGGACGGATGTCTGGCAAGTCCAATCCACCGGCTCCTCCCCAACCGATGTTCTAACATTCACATCCGACGACTTGTAGGGCGTCCACTGCCCCCACGATGACCCGCTAGTAGTGACGCTTTTTATAGCCAGCTATATGGTCCAAAGGGTGCTAGTGGACACAGGCAGCTCGTCCGACATTATGTTCACGTCGGCATTCGATCAGCTCAGGATCTCCAAGGATCGGCTCCGGCCGGTCACTACTCCCCTAGTTGGATTTAACGGCTCTAGCACACAACCGCTCGGGACAATCGAGCTTCCAGTTCTCATGGGGACCTACCCTCAGCAAGCTTTCGTGCTGACAAATTTCGTGATCGTGGAAGCCCTGTCGTCCTACAATGTCATTCTTGGCAGGCTAACCCTCAACAAGGCCAGGGTGGTCGTCTCCACCTACAGCTTAACAGTGAAGTTCCCAACTCCTCAGGGACCCGGATGCTTGCGTGGAGATTTGACTACCGCTCGGAGTTGCTATGTCAGCTCGTTGCGCCGAGGGGCAATCACAAAAATATTGAACGTTCAAGAGATGGACCCGCGGGACCAGATTGACACGATAGGTCCAATGGAAGAACTGGAAAGAGTGATGCTGGATCCCGAGTGCCCAGATTGCACGGTCAGCATTGGTACCCTACTAGAGCCCGACCTGAAGGAAAAACCGACTTAGTTCCTGAGGCAAAATCAAGATGTTTTTGCTTGGAGTCATGAGGATATGCCCGGGATTGACCCCCGGATAATGTCCCATCATCTCAATGTCAGCCCGGATTGCCGCCCAGTGAAGCAGAAGAGAAGGGGCATGGCCCCCGAGAGACAGAAAGCAGTGAGTGAGGAGGTTAAGAAGCTCTTGAAGGCGAAGTCTAACCGAGAGGTCCACTATCCCGACTGGTTAGCTAATGTTGTTCTGGTCAAGAAAAGCAACGGGAAGTGGAAAATGTGCATGGACTTCACCGACCTCAACAAGGCCTGCCCCAAGGATTGCTATCCGCTGCCCAGGATAGATCTCCTTGTGGACTCCACGGCCGGTCCCTCACTCCTCTCACTTATGGACACCTACTTGGGGTACAACCAGATCAGCATGTACCCCGGGGATGAAGAGAAGACAGCATTCATCACCGACCAGGGGATATATTGCTACAAGGTTATGCCATTCATTCTCAAGAATGTCGGGGCTACCTACCAACGCCTAGTTAACTACATGTTCAAGGACTTGATTGGGAAGTCTATGGAAGTGTATGTGGATGATCTGCTGGTCAAGAGTCGAGACGAGACCGACCACCTCGAGCATCTGGCTGGGGCCTTCAGCATTTTGAGAAAATTCAGGATGAGGTTGAACCCGGCCAAATGCACCTTCGACGTCTCGTCCGGGAAATTTTTGGGCCATGTAGTCAGCACACGGGGAATTGAGGAAAACCCTGAGAAGATCAAAGCCATCATCAACATGCGGTCGCCCAAATCAACAAAGGAAGTACAGAGCTTAGCCGGACGGGTGGCCGCATTGAACAGATTTGTCTCCTGAGCTACCGATCGGTGCCTGCCATTCTTTAAAATCCTCCGCAAGGCATTTCAGTGGTCAGAAGAGTGTGAAGAGGCGTTCCAGGAACTCAAGAAGTACTTGGCAACCCCTCCTCTACTCTCAACACCCGTGCCGGGGGAAGAACTATTTTTATACTTGGCGGTGTCACCATCGGCGGTTAGCTCGGCACTTATTCGGGAAGAGCACGGGATACAGTTCCCAGTGTACTACACCATTCGGGCGTTACAGGGTGTAGAGAGCAGATACTCCCGCATTGAAAAACTAGCGTTCGCCCTCATCACCTCGGCCAGGAGGCTCCGTCCTTACTTTCAGGCCCATGCCATTGTGGTCCTCATAGATCAACCTCTCTGCAGAATCCTCAGCCGTCCAGACACGTCCGGGAGGCTCATCAGTGGGCATTGGAGTTTGAAGAGTTTGAAGTGATCTACCGACCCCGGACAGCCATCAAGGGACAAGCCGTAGCAGACTTTTTGGTCAAGTTTACGTATCCCGAAGACCCGGTCGAAGAGTCTGAGCCACTGGCCTTACCGCTCGGGTTACACTCTGATATCCTAACCTGGGTATTGCACGTGGACGGTTAATCCAATCAACAAGGTAGTGGTGCAGGAATCATCCTAACCACCCCCGATGGCATCCAGCTTGAGTACGCGTTAAGATTTGGGTTCCGTGCCTCCAACAACGAGGCCGAATACGAAGCCCTCTTGGTCGGATTACAGTTGGCCATCTCTATGAGTGCACAACAGATCCAGGGATACAGCGACTCCCAGCTCGTGGTCAACCAGGTTAACCAAGAGTATGAAGCGCGGGAAGACAACATGGTAGCCTACTTGGCCCTTGTCCGAGCAGTTTCCAAGAAGCTCCAGGGATTCTCCATCACACAGATACCTAGAGAAGAAAATACCAGAGCCGATCGGTTGGCTCGCTTTGCCTCGTCTTCTGAGTCAGACTTGCCTAGGATAAGGATACAATATCTACCCGAGCCAAGTGTGATCAACTTAGAAGGTATGGAGGTAGATCCGGTCACCCTGGGACCTAGCTGGATGGACCCGCTCGTGACATTTTTGACAATAGGGGTACTACCGAACAAGAAAGAAGAAGCCCGCCGGGTCAAGTACCGGGTGGCCCGATACCATCTTGCTGACGGCATCCTCTACAAGAGGGGATTCACTATCTCATACCTCCGCTGTGTTCACCCCGCGCAAGTCCAAGCAATACTGTTTGAAATCCACGAAGGAGTGTGCAGGAATCATATCGGAGGCCAGGCACTCTCCCGGAAGGCCCTATTACAAGGTTACTACTAGCCAACCATGGCCCGAGATTCTCAGTAGTATGTCAGAAGGTGTGACAAGTGTCAGAGATACTCTCCCATGATCAACCGACCGGGAGAGCTCCAGACACCAATCCACAGCCCCTGGCCATTCGCCCAGTGGGGTATCGACATTGTCGGTCCCCTGCCAATGGGAAAAGGACAGGTCAAGTTTGCCGTGATAGCCGTTGATTACTTCACCAAATGGGAAGAGGCCGAGCCCTTGGCAATGATAACCGAACGAAAAATGGAAAGCATTGTGGAGAGGAATATTCTCAGTAGGTTCGGCATTCCCCGGGTTCTGGTCAACAATAACGACAGACAATTTAACACCCCTATCTTCAGGCAATTCTGCTCGGGCTACGGGATACTAAATCATTACTCCTCTCCCGAGCACCCACAAGCCAATGGTCAAGCCGAGGTAACCAATCGAACAATCTTGCAGTCAATCAAAACAAGGCTTGAAGGCGCCAAAGGGTTATGGGCTGAAGAGCTACCAACCCTCCTGTGGGCCTACCGTACTTTACCCCGAGCGGCAATAGGTGAGACGCCGTTCTCTTTAACTTACGGATTTGAGGCAGTGGTCACCACAGAGATTGGGTTGCCTACATATCGGGTGGCTAACTTCAGTGCGCCGGATAACGAAGAAGCTCTCAGGTCAGAACTGGATCTGGTGGAGGAAAGGAGAGACCAAGCCTACCTAAAGGTGGTAGCCTACAAGCAATGGGTCTTGCGGTACTACAATAGCAAGGTGAAGCACCGCAGTTTTCAAGTCGGAGACCTCGTCCTCAAGGCAATGAACCAATCTACCCGAATCCCGAGTCATGGGAAAATAGGGGCAAACTGGAAAGGCCCGTATAAAGTAACCCGGGTCAACCGACCAAGAACCTACTGGCTATAGAGCATGGACGGGCACGATCTCTCTCATCCTTGGAATGTGCAACATCTCCGCAAGTATTATCAGTAGCATTTGCCCACGGGAATTAAGTATTGGTAGAAGAAATTTTTTTTTGTAGCTCTGATCGAGCAACCATTATAAATTTTTATTTTTAAATAAAATTGAATAGTTTACTTTGAAAATTTACTCCTCTCAGTACCCCGTGCAATGTAAAAAAGTCCTTGGGCCTAACCCCGAGGCAGAAAAGACCTTGGCTAAAAACCAAGGCAAAAAAGACCTCGGGCTCCGAACCCAGGCACAAAAAAGACCTCGGGCTCTGAACCCAGGCACAAAAAAGACCTCGGGCTCCGAACCCAGGCACTAAAAAGACCTCGGGCTCCGAACCCAGGCACAAAAGGACCCTGCAACCACCCATGTTCTAGGTCGGTTTCCTATGGTCTTTCCTCAACACGCCCCCGCCTTCACAGGACGCTCGGGGGGCAAGGGGATACTAGACCTAAATAGAAAATTACTTAAAGCTTCGCTTAGGTCCAGCCGACGACGGGGCCAAACCAATAGGTAGCCGACGATGGCGAGCTTCAAAGGACCCTACAACCACCCACGTTCCAGGTTGGTTTCCTACGGCCACCCACTCCTGCACTCCTGCCTTAGCAAAATGCTTGGGGGGCAGGGGAATATTAGGCCATAACAGGAAATCACACCAGTCACTAAAAGAACTTGGAAGATATTCCTAAGTACTTACAGTGATCTGAGATAATATCCCGGATGGTAAAACAGGATACTCCTAAAATACACCGGAACATCCCGGACGCTAAACAGGACCAGTTCCTATGGCACTCCGAACAATTACCTTTAAAACAGGTCAAGAAGACTAGGTGTTCTGCTGGTTATGGTCCTAAACCATTTGCTAAGACGAGGGTTAGGTTGGCTAAAAACCGAGCGAATGCTAGCAATTAAAAATAGGCAAAGTACAGAAAAACGAAACAGTTAATGGAAAGGAAGGTTGACCTCAAGGGCCTTTTCATTAATTAAAAAATAAACTGTATAAAGCCTGGGGGCAGTTGTAGTAGCCTCCCCAAAAAGAAAATAACTCAAAAACAAAAAAGGGAAAAAACTAGTTGTCTATAACCACCACTTCTCCCTCCTCCATAGCTTGCTCATCCATAGAGGGGGGGTCCCCGGCCGGTTTAGCTTCAGTGGCGACCTCGGAGTCAGCCTGGCCCTCCTTCCAATAATTGGACTCTGCCCAGGAGTAGCCGGACAGATCCCAGTCAGGGTGGTCAGCAGCAGCCCGCTTCGCCAGGTCAGCGTAGCCCGTGAGGAACCCTGCCTCAAATTCCTCCTCAGCATCTTTGGCTTCGACCTCCCGAGCAGCAGTAAGCTCCAAGAGTGTGGCCGTCATAGCTGCCAGGTCCTTCTCAGTGGTGATCCTCCCGGCCTCCGCGGTTGCAGCCTTAGTCTTCGCAACCTTCTGGGCAGCCCGCTCGATTGATAGAGAGTCACGGGTCTCCCCCAGCTCCAGGGCCGTTGCCCGAGATTTTTCTTCTTCCATGGTGAGAGCAAACTCTGTGGACTCCCTGGCAGCCCTTTCCACGCAAAGGTTAGCCTCTGTAGCGGCCAACCTCTCAGCAACGCCGGGAAGGGTGGTCTCAGCCCCGACCGCAATACAACCAATTTGCAAGAACAAGAAAACGTCAGTAGGCGCATGGAGGAAAAGCTAATGTTCAGATTACGAAGTGACTTACCATGTGGCTGATGCTGTATAGCCAACCGATGATGGCCTCGAGGCTTAGCAGGGTGCACTTGTCAATCTGACTCTGTAGCAGCCCAGGCCGTACCCTTCCGCGGACCTCGTTTGTCGTCTCGACCTCCAGCCTGGAATAGGGGCCCACGCGAGCAGTCTCCTCCATGCTCGGGAAGGAGACCTCGGACGGTTTGGCATCAGGGGGAGGTGGTGGTGGCGCAACAATTGTTACGACGGGAGTTGAGGCAGCAGCTGCCTCCTTCCCAGCCCAGATGGAAATCCCCCGAGAAATCCTCTTGAGGGGCTGGCACTTGGTGAGGTCTGGCTTCTTCCTCTTCTGGCCAGCCCGGGCCATCAAGGCCGCCTCTTTCTCCTTCAGGGCTGCCGCGCTCTTGGAAGCCATTTCTGCAAAACCAGAGAGCATGTCATAATTTAGCAAAGTACTAAGTAAAAAGAAAACCGGACGGTCAAGAGATGGTATTTACCAGGAATGATCGCCGGGAGGATGGGAGCTGTGAAGTCGTGCAGGGGCTTATAGGAGATCTTCGGGCTTCCCGACTGAGTCAACACTTTATTAATGTCGGTTGGGTCCTCCACCAAAGACAAGACCCTTGCTTGGAGCTCGTCGGGAAGACTTGGCAAGTCAACTGATCCCACTGCAAAGCAAACATACAAATGGGTTAGTCAAGGCAAAATAGAAAGACTAATCAGGAAAGAAAAGTGGTCGGGCTTACTCCTCAGCTTCCCCGCCCAAGAGGTCCTCAACTGAATACCCGGCGCCTTCTCGCACAGCCCCAGGGTGGACACTTGGAAGAATTTCTTCTTCCATCCTTTATTATTGCTCGGGCAGTTTACTATAATCTTCCCCCCCTGCCTAGCCCCGAGCGAGAAGAAACCAGACTCCCCGTGAACCTGGAAAGGCTGGTGGCTCAAGAAGAACTCCTACAAGGTGAGCTCATACCCGAGGGCTTGGGGCCACAAGGAGATGCACCCCATCAGATATCGCCAACCGTTCAGAGCAAGCTGCCCGGGGGAGATCCTGAGGTAGATGAGCGCATCCCGAGCAACTGGGTGGAGAGGCAGGCGAAGGCCTGCCATGAAGGCATCCTCGTATAAAGTGACGAAGCCCGACTCATGGAAGTGAGCTCCGCCATTGTGGACAGAAAGAGAGAAGGGGCCAGGAAGCTCATACCTATCCCTGATCCGTTCCAAATCAGGACCTCCTAGGGTACTAACAATGGATTCACACGCAAAGATGACGCCGGGACTGTTCGATATAGACCCTTCGTCGCCCGACCCCGAGATGTTGAGGCTACGGGAGAATCCCGGTGTATTTCCTCGTGAAATGCTCGAGCAGGTATTCTTCCCTCACTATGCTGGTCAAAGGGGGCCAGAGAAGGAGGATCTGGGCTTGTGCTCATGGTCCCTGATCGGGGTTGCTCGTCCTCCGATCGGGATGACGAATTGAAGTCTGAGTGGCACATGTCTGAGCCTACGGTGGACTTAGGAGGTAGAGGATGACCTAAGAATGGGTCACAGACTCCAAACCTAAGATACAATGGAGGCAGATCTAACAACCTATAGGGCAGGTCGTACAAGACTCTAGAAGAAAGATAACACTCTCTCAAGACTCTCCCATGAACTCCCGTTTGGTCCAACTACTCTAACGCACCCCTGGACTGGAAGAAATGACAAAACCTAAAAAAGATAAAATCCCACGCTCGTTCTAACCTAAGTGGGTTCGCTCCCTCCATCTTTGTTTAGAAAAGAAGAAGAGAATGAAGAACTGAAGACAGAAAGGAAGGACTTATAAAATTTAGCGCAGAAAAGGACTCGGGAATCTTGCTCAGATCTTGGTTGCTCTCAAACCGCTCGGTAAACTCTCTCACTTGGCAGCAGGATTTGAAGAAATGAGCAAGTGTTCCTTATATAGGAATAGCGGACGGTCCAGATCAATCAGATCCAACGGCTCAGGAGTTTTCCCGCCAAGAGCTACCAGACAGCTGTCATCTCGGGCACGTGAAGGGTCGCCTCAAAAGGCGTGCGCATTAAATGCGTGACATGACGATCTAGTTACCACGCAACTGTTCGGTTACATCCAAATCAACTTCGCTGGATCCTGACCAGGCCAATTACTCCCTGACACGTGGCAATACCAACACCCGAGCTCCTACCTGTACTGGTCGATTATTCCACCAGGTTATCTGGAAGGTGGGCCCCATCTCGAGCAGCATTCCCAGAGGATATCCGAACGGTTTCCAAGGCGGTACTGATTTTTGAATCCTCACCCGATGAAGCATCCAGTCAGTTCCGAAAATGGGGGGCAGCTGATATGTCCAAAATAATCTAGCCATGAAACCAGTCTGCCACGTCACCAAGAGGTGTCGATTACTTCAGTAAAGGTGCCAATAGCCGAGCAATCCTGAGGACTTCGTCAGAACTGTACGGTTCCTTCCAACAGGCCGAGATCGGAGGACCGCGGCATCCCGTGGACCTGGTCTATCCAGCAGTTTCCTAAATCAGCTACAAGTCTGCAAGATAGAATGTGGCAGTTTCCTAAACCACTTAGGAAACTCTTCCCAAATCATGTAAATCAATTGTGATTAGATTAGGCTTCCTAATTCTATTAACTTACCATGTAAGGGTGGACTCTTGCATCTATAAAAGAGCCCACCTACCCTGTCAAAGGGGATCCGCAAATAATTCTCTAGCTTACAAACATACAATAGAGAACTCACCATCAATACGCATATACCCGGTCGGTATTACTGGTAGTGCCGCCCATCTTTGTTGGCTTACCAGGCCTGCCGGTGATTTGCTAGTGAGTGCGCACAGACGCAACCGTGGACGTAGGTTGCCTCTTTAACGGGACCGAACCACAATCAAATTGTTCTTGTCCTTTTCTCTCTCTAAACCCTTCTTACCAATTCTAGGCAGCATCAAGCTATGAACCCTTCAGGTTACTACATATAGATGTCCTCCTCGAGATTGCCATTCAAGAATGCGGTCTTGATGTCCATCTTCTAGATCTCATAATCTAGGCATGCAGTAATGGATAAGAGTATTCTGATGGACTTGATCATGGCTACCGGCGAGGCTTCCTCATAGTCAATGCCCTCCCTCTAAGTATAACCTTTGCTACAAGCCTTACCTTAAAGGTCTCAATCTTTCCATCAGATCCTCTCTTCCCCTTGAAGACTCACTTATAACCAATGGGCTTAATATTTGCAGGAAGTTCTATAAGATTCCAACCCTGATTAGAATCCATAGATTCCAATTCAGCCTTCATAGCTTTAACCCAATGAGCTGAGTCTACATCAGTCATTGCCTCTTTGTATGTGGTAGGATCAGATTCAGATTCTATGGAGACAGTTTCAAAAACTTCTCCTAAGAACATATGTCTATTAGGCTGGCTGATAATCCTCCCACTACGATGAGGTACCGGTGCAAAAATGGGTGAAAAAGTGGTAATTTCTGATCTTACATCGTTATCAACTGTGGGTAGGACTGAGGGCTCTCATTCTATCTCTTTAAGATCTATCATTCCCTTAGGTTTATGGTTCATGATATAATCATCCTCCAAGAAACAACATTTGTACTAACAAACACTTTCTGTTCTCTTGGATCATCAAAATACCAACCATAAGTACCCTTTAGATACCCTACAAAGTAACATACTTCCGATCTAGAATCCAACTTGCTCATCTTTCCTTTTAGCACATATGTCGGGCCCCCCATATCCGGAGAAGTTGCAAAGAAGGCTTGCGCCCAATCCATATCTCCTGTGGCATCCTGGGAGCAGATTTGCTTGGCACTAGATTTAGTATGTATGCAGCGTGACAACATCATATTGACGCATTTTCTTATCAACACCCAAGTGTAGGTGATCGTAAAACTAATAAAGTTCTAGTATGACCAGATTGAACCCACATGGAACGGAAAATAATTTTATAAAGATAGGCAGTAACTACTTTGTTCCTAAAAAGAAAATAAAAGATGATAGATTTTTGGGGCTTTTACTAAACTACTAGTTTTTTTTTTTTTTGCAATTAAACTAATTAAAAGTTATTTTTTTGTAACAGTTTACGGTAAAGATTTAACAGTGCAAAATAAATTAATTAAGATACTAGTAAGAAAAGGAAGAAAAAGAATTAAAAGCTAAATTTACAATAAATGAACTTTTTGGATTTTATCATAGTGAAAGATAGAAATAATACAAATATTTAATCTAATTTAACTAAAAGCAGGGAATATTAATTAACTTGAAAGAAATGATTTAAAGGGATTGGGAATATTAAATAACTTGGGAGAAATGATTTAAATATATTGGGAATATGCAAACATCGCACAACTTTTGTGCATTTGTAAAGGATTTGGCATTTCTAAATAGAGTGATTCTTTATTTGAAAATAAACTTGTACTAGCTGAGGTCATATCAAGTGTGTCAGGTTTGATATGAAACGACGTCATTTGGTTTAAAGAAAAATAAAGAGGCAATTGAGCAGTAGCCAGGTTTGAACCTTGACCCGCCGTGGACGTGGGTTATTCGGCGCCCAGACCCCACCACTCTGGCACTACACAATTGTTTGTCCATTAAAGGATAAAAAAAATATATATATATATATATATACAAATACTTGAAATATAAAGTTTGTCAAATGAATTGTTTGAGTATGCTAGGTGTTTTTTTATAACAAAAGGCATAGTTTGACAATTCACATAATTATATTCTTATTTCAAATATGTAATATTTTGATGTTCAATATAGCCATAGTCTATAAACATGTTAAATGGTCATAAACTATAGATACATAGATATTTTTGGCCATAAATGGAAAAACAACCCATCCAGGTAAATTTGTCCATTTAAGATTAGTGCACAGAAGCTGTGGTTTTTAAGTTTTTATTATATATCCCCAATTATAGTTTTAGCCAACCATGTTGGAATTCAAATTGTCTTCTAAATGACCTTTTTAAAGAAAGATTAAATAGATGTACACAGTGACTGTCCAATTAAAATTAAAGTTATAACATCTAGGTAAGAGTGAAATATAATATTAATGTACTTTTTTCTTCACTTAACAGGAGTTGGGATTGAATTTGTGGAATCTACAAAATAACAAAGTTTAGTACAACTAGCTAATAAAACATTAATAAATGGAAATACTGAATCAAAAATAAAATACTAAACATTTGACTTTGACTTCTTGTGGGGTCACAGTGGTTGAACTCCAAGAACACAAGCAAGGTCAAACCAATTTCTAATCTAATTTGGGAATACGATTTGGATTGGGTGTTCTTGGGGCTTTAGTAGGTGATTATAACAACTACGTGGCTAATAAATCTGGCATTTACTTACAAATTTTGTCTTCTAGTGAATGAAAATATTGCTATAAAAATTGGAAATTTGGGGTTTCACACTATTTTAGGGGACAACTACAACTACTACTAGACTAAAATATTAAATCTAAATTTTAATAGGAATATTTTACTACTACAAATTGACAAAGGTTGTACAAGAAAACAAATATTTTAATTTGAGAAATACAGTACACAAAGTTTTGTTACATATTTTTTTGAACATGAAATCATCAATTACATAAAAGCAAATTTTACATCTACTAGAACTAGAAAATGTAAAGAAAAACTAAAGTTTCCTACTTCTAGGGACACAACCTTTAGAAAAACTAAAGTTTCACATAAAAGTGATGTTTAAATTTTGCAAGAAAGCAAGCTTCGATGGTCTTCGTTTAGTGTTGTGTTTTCTGTGCTCTGATGATAAGACATCACTTTTTTTGTTGTATTTTGATTGTACATTTTTATGGTTTTAAGTAATTATGACAATAAACTAAAGTGTGTTCATAGGGGTTGAATTATCTAATGTTGTAATAATTTCGACTTGCACTAAAGTTTTTTCATAGGGATTGAATATTCCAATGTTGTAATAATTTCAGCGTGCACTGATTGTTGAACTATATTGTCTGATGAATAAAATTTTGTTTGCAAATATCCATTGTTAATTTTGAGTATGATTCATGTTTGGCACAAATCCATTTTCAAGGTTTTCAATCGATCGAAGATTCGATTGATCGAAGCCACTTCAATCAATCGAAGACTTAAAGTCGGTTTGGAAATCTATAAATAGGGCAGCTACGTACAGAATAAATCTAATCATCGTTTTGTCGCCCAAAAGCTGCAGAAACTATTTAGAGTTTCCCAAACCTTCTTTATCCTCATCATTTGGGTTCCCACCAACCCTAGTCCTTCCGGCAAGCATCCGTAGGAGTCATAAGGGTGAAGACAACCTAATGGAGGCTGTTGCACCATCAAGGAAGAAGAAAATTAGAATTGGGTTCAAGACCTGAGGTATAATCACATCTTTCTCTTGTGTATACGCATTTGTGGAGTTAATAAGTAGTAGATCTGGGCTTCCAATAAGTTTTTGTAAATTAATCTTTCCGCTACATGTTTAAATAAATTTTAAACCTAATTTTTCCTTTATTCGTTATGCATCAAAACAAGAGTTTCAAATGTTGTCGTTGCTAATTCCTAGGCCAATGGCACCGGGTCAAGACATTGATGTTTTCCTTCAACCTCTAGTACAGGAGTTGAAGCAACTATGGGAAGAAGGAGTGCTAACTTTTGACATGCACAAAATGCAACCTTTTATGTTGAAAGCTATGCTAATGTTGGGGATTCACGTTTTTCCCGCATATGAGAATTCATTTGGGTGTGTAATACATGGTTATAAAGGATGTCCTATTTGTGGAGATGACACTCGATCCATCTTACTAGAGCAGAGTAAGAAAACAGTGTACACAAACTACCGTATTTTTCTTAGCATAACTCACCTGTTTGGGAATGGGGGGTATTAGGGCTTAGGTTAACTGAACATAGTGATCCTCCTTCTCAGAGATGCACTTTTGGAAAAGTTAATTCAGATAAAGTTTGTCCCAGTAAGATCCCAAAAGTTTCGGGTAGTAAAAGGAGGACATGCACTAATGATGAATTGAGAGTGGCATGGTATAAAAGGTCCATCTACTTTGACTTGGAATACTGGATCTCTAATCAAATTCGACATGTTCTTGATGTGATGTACACTAAGAAGAATGTCGCAGAGCATTTCATTTGCACAATTCTAGATGATAAAAACAAGACAATGGATAAAATACGTGCACGTGAAGATATGAAGGATATCAGCATACACAGTGGCCAGTAGAAGCAAGTAGATGAGCTCACAGGGAAATAGATAAAACCAAAAGCATCATTCCACTTGGATAAAGATGATAAATGATAGTTTTGCCAAATTTTGAAAGACTTGAAGCTCCCTACTAGTTTTTCATCTAACCTAAGCAACATTGTCACTCTGAACCCACCCAGTTTGCATTCAATGAAGTCGTATGATTATCATGTTGTTTTACAATATTTGATACCTGTATTGCTTCAACATGCCTTTCCAAAACACCAAGATTTGCGAAGAGCTATCCAACAATTAAGATTATTCTTTAACACATTGTGCTCAAAACTCTTAATTCGAAAGGATATCCAACGAGCCAAATACATGGTTGTAGAGGCATTGTATATGTTAAAAAAACACTTTCCACCATCTTTTTTTGATATCAGTATCCACCTCATGGTGCATCTAGCTGATGAAGCATTGATTTGTGGACCTACCGGACCTCGATGGATGTATCCTTTCGAACGGTAAACTCATTTTCTTATATGCATTCATCCATAGATAAATTACATGGCTTTATTGACTTACATTTTTTTCTACTTATATGAATAGGCAAATGAACAAATTTAAAGACATAACTAGCAATAAGAGGTATGTTGAAGGATCTATTGCTAAGTCTTATGTTGTGGGAGAATCCATTAGGTATTGCATGGAATACATGCCAAATCCACTCGATGGAGATCACAAATGTACTCGTGAAGCCTTTTTAAAGGATAATGACGAGTTTTCTGATGAAGGACCTTTGCTCAACGATAAAACTGTAATGTTGGAATCTAAACAATTTCAACATATACATCGATGATTACTATTTCGACTTGACGTTCACGGACTCAATGACTACTACATGTTTAAGTCATTTGTAAGATATCTATTGAATATATCCTCATATAACTACTAATATATAAACTTCTATGTATAAATATCAGTGAGTATAAAGCATTTTTAAAATCCACTTGCGATAAAGGAAAGGGGATTGTAAAGACAGAAGTAGAGATACAAACTTCTTTTATCCCCTGGTTATATGAAAAGGTATTTTTCAGTTAATAAGAAATAAGAATATTGACATATGTAATTTATTTAGTTAGGTTCATAGTGTACTTATAAGAGTGTTTCCATTGAACAGTTGGTGTCTTCTGGTGAAACTGAGACAAATGCTATTTTGTGGCGGTTAGTTCAAGGGCCAAAGCACATGGTCAAAACATACAAAAAGTACCGCGTTAATGGTTTTGTATTTTTTCCTAAGTATGACGAAGAAACTGTTGTCATGCAAGATAACGGTGTTTGCATGAAGGCATGCACTACATTTAGGGCAAAAAAAAGTGATGAAAGGCTCAAGGACGCTTGGACAATGTGGTATGGGGTTATCAATCAAATTGTTGAGTTGGACTATACAATATTTAAAGAGTTTGTGTTTTTATTGCGATTGGGTGCGAGTGGAGGACAAGACCAATGGTTGCAAATACTGTCCGAACTCTAACTTGATGATGGTAAATTTTGCTCACTTAAAGAGTAATGCCAGTGAGTTCAACGAGCCTGTCATTCTTGCTTCCGAGGCGAGTCAAGTCTTCTACTCAAAAGGCTTTAGAAATCCCAATTAGTGGGAGGTTATACATTCACCGAAGAGATTGACCAATCGAGTAGACGAGTTAGAGATACCAAGTGTCTTCCAATCTACCCTTGAAGACCAACCTCATTTGGAAGATCTGTTGAAGCAGCATGGCTCTGCCTAATGTTATTTATCTTGCATTAATTGCCTCTATATTGAGTTTAACCATATTTTTGTTAAGACTTTCTGTACTATTACTTGATTGAATGCAAAACGTTACTTTTCTTTAGATAATTGTTATGCGTTAAATATTATTGTTCTTTGCTATCATTGTTGTTCATAAACTACCACCTTGTTTTCAAATGACTGGAATTGGAATTATGACATCAATTGGAGGTAATTTTAACCCGAGTTCATCTTAACCATATTATTCTGTCCCACCCACATCTGAGTCATCGAGAGACAAAGCCCCAAAAGAAAAAATGAAAGTCACAATCAAAATGGATGGGTCTGTAGTGGGTGAATACTTGAAGGTATGGAGTACTCGTACGGGAGATTTGGTGAAAATGCACATTCCAATTGGCTACAATGATTTAGAAAAGAGCCAAAGAATTTCAAAGACGATGTTTGGAATGCTTTAATGGTAAACTTTTTTGTGTAGGCTCTTTTTTTAATTCGATGGATTACTTAAGGTTTTAATTTTTTCTTAACATAACTATCCTATTCCACTACTAGGTTGAATTTGAACTTGATGTTCCACAATCTGTGTCTCGCCTATTTGCGGAGAGGTCGTGGCCCCAAAAATTTAGAACACACAAAAATAACTTGCGGAACCTTGTGAGGAAAGGTCATCAAGACATGCCAAAAGGTGTTGATCCACATATATGGAGCAAGTTTGTAGAAAATGAGAGAGATCCAACAAAAGGTGGAGCAAATTGCTAGAAATTTGAACAACAGAAAACAACTTAAGATTCCCCATACACTTGGGCGTCGTTCCTATGCTCAAAAACTATACTTAATGATTCGTATCATTGCTTACACTTTTTCTATTTGATGCAAGTTTTTCATAGCTAACTCATTAAATTTCAATGTGTAGCGAAAAAAAAGTCTAGAAATTACTACAGCCGTGTTGACAAATGGTTGGTGGCACATGAGCATAGTGATGGGAGTGTCTTGGAGAGTGCTAAGAGTAAATATGTAAGTAACATATTGTTTGTAGGTTTTAATTTATAGCTTAATTTTTTTAGTGTATTATCACAATATTTACATTTAATGACTACAGGATGAAATAAAGGCAAATGAAAATATAAGAAAAAGCAGCAGCTTGACTGATGAGGGATGTAGTAACATTTGTGAAGACTTTGACAATGACAAGTTAACTCATGTATTTGGGAAGGAAAAAAGGGAAGGGGTTCGTGATGTACGTTTCCGCATCTCTAAGAGGCAACTACTTCATATCAGGTTGGCAAGGTCCACAATTGAGGGAAAAAAGAAAGTAAATGAAGAAGTTGCTGCATTGGAGGATAGGGTCATCTCTCATGTTGACTTAAAATTTCATGATATGCAAGGTATAGTTATGTCTTTAGTTTCGAAACTCTCAAATGTCAGTACCCTTCCAGTGATGATTACTCCCTCAGGTGAGTTTGGATCAAATTCAGTTAATCTCATTTAGCTAAAAACTTGAATAATGTTTTTACCATAATGGGTGTTTCACATTCTACTCATCTGATGCCTCCTCCCATGCCTCCTCCCACAGACAAGCCCCCTTGTATATTATTTGATAAGTTTGGTAGACACTTAGTAAAGGGGTATGTTGTGACGGATGCTACAACTAATGTTTAATTGTCATGGCAAACAAGTTGGTATTGGCGAAAAGAAAGTTTATATCGAGGAAGTGTTAGAGCCTGATGCTCGTTTGTGGGATTCTCAAGGGGGACATGATACATTGGCAAGCGTTGTTCAAGGGGGATTTATAATTTGGCTTGAGGGTTGGTTAATGATTGGTTGACTATGTTTGTCTTATTTTCTATGACTTTAAATTTCAGACATGGTTTTTTTGTTAGTTAGTTTAGTTTAGTTTTGGATGGATTTACTCTTTAATTTCAGACACGGTTTGCTAGTTTTGGTTTGGATGTTGAAACACTTTGTATTTAAGGATAACTATGCTTATTTTGGATTATATTTATTGCATTTAATATAGATTGAGGTTACATTTGTTATGGATTAGATTTGAGCTTGTTATATGTTTATAGTAAATACGATGTGGATGTGATGTAAATTAGGTGCAAATAAAATTGGGGAGTAGTTTTTAGTATTTGTGTTTTTCATATTTAAAATAATTACTAACGAATAATTTCGGATAGAATTCTTACACAAGTATTAGAAAACAAACCGTTAGAAATTACTAACGGTTTATATCCGTTAGTAATTGTCTCGAAAGTGTTAGAAAATTCCCATATTACAAACCGTTAGTAATGATATTGCTAACGGACAATATTTGTTACAAAATTCTGTTAGTAATTTGCCTACAAAACTATTAGAAAATAAACCGTTAGAATATATATTACTCCTAAAAAAAATTTAAAAATGTCTCGACTGTTTTCAATTATGTTGATGAACTTGAACTTGTAATTTTCATTTTACCTTGACATTTTTTTTTTAATTTTAAGAAAGATATAGACTAAATTGTTAATATGATGAGATTGCCATCTTAACTAACACCGTAATTAAAATGCTCCGAGAATACTTGTATTAACTTTTACATTTTCTAGTAAAAAACTATGAAAGGACATGTGAGTTCATTATGTAAATACTATTCTGGAGCATGTCTGGTCTGTGTATAAATATAAATTACGGCTAATTACATTTTATCCTTTGTGGTTAGGCTCAGTTGCACTTTACCCCCTGTGGTTCAAAAGTGGACACTTAACCCCTCTATAGTTTTGGACTAAATTGAAGCTATTAAGATTTCTCTCAAAATTGATGTAAATTTTAAAATTGACAAAAATCTTTACACTTAACCATTTGCATGTGCGGTTAATTTTGGGATTAATTCGCTATATGGGGATAATGCTTCCATATAACCCATCTACATGGGTATAATTTTGACACTTAATAATCTCTTGTTGGGCTAATTTTGAGGTTAACTGCCTTTGTGGAGGCTAATTTTGATGCTTAAACTCACCCATGTGGGGTTAATTTTAACACTTAATTTCCTATGTGGGGCTATTTTGAGAGAAATCTTAGTAATTGCACTTTAATTCAAAACCACAAGAGTTTAAGTGTCCACTACACAGGGGGTTAAAGTGAAACTGAGCTTTAACCATACAGATGTAAAAATGTAATTAATCTTACAATATATACTCCATATTTTACCTACATAGACATTCGTGTAAAAGAACATTTTTGTTTTGTTTTTTTTTTTACCTAGGGAAACTTTACCAAGTGATGCTCAAAGTTACACATGCGCCAAATTTTCAAGCTCTACAATGATTTCCATTTTTCTCATAATAATAATTAACTTCCTTCTATGACATATAATGAGGAGAGAGACAATAATGCCACAACTATAATAGTTGTAAACACATTGTACAGTCTTTCTGAACCACTTATTATTTGAACTATTAATTTGCAAGGATATAACTTTTCATGTGTTGAGCTAAACCAAGGCTTGTGGAGTGGGTCGTCTGTGGATATCACTCCTAGCCCTCTCAACCGCCCTTCAGTATTCTCTGGCGTGCACATATCTGGCTCCTTGGTAGCATATGTTTGGTACGCCATGTTGAAAGCGTACGAAACATTTCCATAATAATCCAAAACCTGATTGCATGACAATCCGTACTCTAAGCTCGAGCAATCCACGTCTCTACACGTAGTTTTGAATGTCTCTTCCACCAGAGCTCGTTCGGTATTCATTTTCTCCCTGTTCAACACACACCACCGCGTTGGCATGTACTGTTGACTCGTAATCTGTGGACCATACTTCAAATTACCTCGGCCGGTGAAATCAATCCTACACTTGGGCTTACCATCGTATTCGTAAAGGCCCCAATGGCGGTCGAGCGGGCTCCTACGAGTACTTAACTTGTTCTCGTCGATCAAGCTGTACAAATAATAATCAAATGGACCTGGTCGAAGTGGGGTCCCCGTGCCTTTTGCATATTTCTGCATAAACATATTAAAAAAATGTTCGGAGTATCCATCGTAATTGTCTGATGGCCATCCAACTTCACCGACTGTCACTCTCATTCTTGGGAAACCGGCCTTAGTTAGCGCCGTTACGACGGTGTCATAAAGTAAATCAAATGAGCTGGTGTAGATAATGTTATTGTCGGTAATAGAATAATCGATTCCATTCCCGTGAAAAGTTGAAAAATTTTGTGTGGTCTCAGGATTTTCTAGGTGGAAATTGAATGGAGATATGGTGATCACAAATGGGGAGTTATTGGTGTCGAGAAATTTTAGTATTGGGAGCATAATGTCCTTTATGTCCTCGCGAAATTCACCCCCCGATGGATGTTTTGTTTTAGACTCGCACAAATCCTCACCAAAGGGTACGGTGGCCTTGATTTTGTTTCCCGGATGATACTCATTGAGGGCTTTTTGGATATTTTCCAAAGCTGGGAATATATGTTTGTAGTATGTGTCATTGCGGTACTTCAAGAATGGTTTATTCCCAACTGCCACATACCTACAAAGCCAACCAAGAGAAAAATAAAATAAAATACAATTTCAGTCGAAAGTCCTACGATAAATTTGTTTGATTTTAGATCCAATTCATTTTGTATTGTAGTAAAAGATCTCTCAATAGAAAATTTCGCATAACTAGTCATGAGGTTAAATATTTAAATATCACATGGTTAATTATGTAAATTTTTATTACATGAGAATGCGATTTGAGTAAGTTTCCACTAATCAGGAACTCTTGACCAAGATTACAAAACCGGATGTCCGTTCAAACTTACATAATCTAATATGAACGTTTATGTGGAGTGTTGGATTAGGGTCTTGGGGCTCATGGTCATGCTTTTTAAGTGGAGGGATGGTTGGTGTTAAAAAGATATAGGGGTGTCTCTGTGTGTGTATTTACCTCTGGGGGTATTCTAACTTTTAGCCGAGTTTTTTCTAGCATTGAGTTTGGTGTGTGTTTCGCTTTTTGAGTAATGAGTTCGGTGTGAGTTATTCGTTTCGTGGGTGTGTGTTTTGGCATCCTTGGCTAGGTGTATGTGTGGGGTGTTCATATTGTTATGTGCATTCTCGGGTAATAAAGGAAAAACCTTCAAGTTCAGGGTAATTGTTTTTGATAATGGGTTTGGTTTTTCTGCATGAAAATTTGTACTTTGAAGTTCAGCTGGTGGTTTGTTCTCTAATTGGTTTTGATATGTTTGAAGAACTGCTTACTGCTGGATTTTGTGCTTCGGTCTGGAAAAAAAAAGGTTTATTTCAAAGGCTGATGCAATGGGAGCTGTGGTCTGGTGGTTTTGATTGGGTCTGGGATTGCGGTTCTTTTGTTTTCCCATGTGCTGATGTCTATATGTTGCTTCATTGGAATTCTTTGGTTGTGTATCATGGATGCTGTCTGTTTAAAATGTGGTCACATTGCGTTGATGATGTTATGTGCTGCTCAGTCTTCACTGTGTTGATGTCTTCCAAGAACTGCAGTTGGGATATATTTCTGCTACTTCCTTTGCAAAAATGGGTCTGAAAGGAGTGCCCGAGGATTCTGTTGCTGTTGTCTTGGGGCAGAGATTTGTGAATGCTGGGATGTACATGCGATCAAATGGGGCAGTGCTTTTTGAGTATGGCCTGTTGCACAATTTCTGAAGGAAAAATTTCGTTTTTGCCTTTGTTGCTGTTTCTGCAGCAATATGTTTTTGTTTGTTTGTCATGTGCATCAATGGTGGGCTGGGGCTTGAGGATTTATCAAGTTTTGATTGGTTGTAATGGGTAGTGTTCATGATTTGGGGCTGGGTCCTTGTTGCTGTTTTTTGTGGCCTTTCAATTTGCTGTCAAAAAGGTGCTGTGCTGTCAAAAATCTGCTGCTGCTATTGCCAATATGGTGCTCAATTAATTTTGATTTTAGTTCTCATGCTCGGAATGAAAAAACTCATGGGTATTGAAAGTAACTATGCATGGATAGTTGAACTCATCAACATATATTGCGGTGGGCTGTGGCTAAATGAATGTTTTCTTGGGCTGATGGTTTGGTAATGCTGTGATTTTGGGATACTATTGGCAGAAGATTGGTGGATTGTAGACTGTTCACTAATTATGCAGGAACTATGTGGTGTGGACATTGTGCCTAAAGTGGTATCATAAAGGAGTGGGTACAATTTTCTTTGGTTTGGTTGGTTGATTTAGGGGCTTTGTTCCATGTGTTTACTATTGTGCATGTTATGGTGGTGTAGCTACTGTACTTGGTCGCTAGTTGCCTGGGGTGTTTTTCTTGTTGGTGTATTTTTGGGGATATTTTGTTCCAAGGGATTGGTCATGGGGTGCTTGTGTAAGGACCTATTTGAGTGCTTTCTTGCTAGTTCTTGAAACTGGGTCTTTGAATTGGTGTAAAAATTCATCTTGTTTAGTTCAATTTTGATCATTAGATGTATTCCAAAAAAAAATTAAAAAATTTCTTTGGCCTTTTAGGCTTTTTATAAAAATTTGCTGTTAAAAAAACATAAAAAAATAATCTTCCCCAAAAATAATATTTATCCATATATATATATATATATATACAAAGATTTTCTAAATAAGGCCACCTCTCTTTAATAAAGAGAGGACATCTATTTTGGCCGTTGGATTTTGTTTAAAAACTATAAAATGACAATTGCCTTTAATGAAAACACGATCCGATTTTCAAAACAGACGTCCTCTCTCTCTTTAATAAAGAGAGTGTGCCCTCTTTAGAGCCTGACTGTATATATATATATGTATGTATGTGTGCGTGTTTATAGAGAGAGAGAAAGACAGACAGAGAGAGATGCAAAGAAGGAAGAAAAGGAAAACATATACACTGAAGGAGGAGGAACTAAAGAGATTTCTTTTTGTATATCTGCATATGCATGGGACCCGCTACCCAGCTCTAGCAGGATAGTGTCGTGATCAAGTTTAGAGAAATAAAAAATAGTTAAATACACATATTAGTCACATTCATTAATTAATTGCCATCAGATTACTGTTTTTTTTAAAATATAAGTCCATCTAGTTAAAGTCACAAAATTAATTTTAAATAACACATATTGGTTAATTGTTTTGTTTAGTAGAAGGTGCAATTGTTTTGTTCCCACTTCTGTTAAACTTTGCGAATCCTGTAGGTTTTTTTTTTTTTTTTTTTTTTTGTTCACGAAATGAGGAATTCCATTGGTTTTGTTTGTAGTTCTGACCGGACTTTGTTATGGGATCAGTACGTGTCCAAACAGTGTCTAATTTGCCTATTGATTTACGCTTTCTAGATCAGTAGTGTTTAGTTTATCAACAATGATACACACCCATTTGCACAACCATTTGCACAACACTGCTTAAAAATATTGGACTTTGTGCTGAAAAGCCTGTACACACAAAATGGTGTGCAGTGTGTGTGCAGACTTTTTAGCACAAAGTCCAACATTTTTTAGCAGTGTTGTGCAAATGGTTGTGCAAATGGGTGTGTGTGTAGCATTATTCTTAGTTTATATCTTTTTGCGGTTCTTTTGTGTTTTGTAGGATCATTGAACTTAAAAAAGTCAGGTTACAAAAAGGAGGAACCAAAGAAAAAAAAAAAAAAAAAACATTTTACACAGTTGGTCATATACCTCAAGAATTATAACAAAAAAAAGAGGAGAAGCAATGTCTAGGGCTACACAACCTTTGAAGAGATAAAAGGAAGAGAAGAAAAAGGAGTTTCAAGGTCTTATTAGACAATATTTCTTTGGCAGCCTTTTCTCTTTCCTTTTGTAATTATCCCCTTGTGAAATATACTAATCTAATGTTTTGAAAAATAATATATATACCATGAAAGAATGAATTTTTTTTTTTTTTTTGTGCTAATCTTAGTTTATTTCTCATGTTTGATTTTGGGATGCCTCGAATTTTCGGTGATGTCAAATTTGGGTTTAAAATTAAGAGTAATGCTATGTTTTCTAACTCCACATCCCAGATATGTAACAGTGAGACCATTAATGTGGGATAACTTTATTATCCTCCAATTAAAATCTACTACAGTAATGTGTATATGTGTATGTATATGTATGTACCCGAATATGTGTATAGGAAGAAAGAAAAATTTTTTTAAAAAAAGGGGTAAATTACATTTTGTACTCTTATAGTTTGGGTGTGATTTCACTTTAGTCCCTGCAGTTTCAATTTTGTTATTTTGATCTTTAAAATTTCAGTTTAGGTTCAATGTAATCCATTCATAAAAAAATCCTTACACTTTTGACAGAAATAGTTTATGTGTTGCGCATGTGAGGCATCATTAGGAGCACAATGATTAATTTACTTAGAGAAATTGTACTTCACCCACCTATATTGAACCTATATCTGTCAAAATTTGTAAAAAAAAAAAAAAAAAAATGTTGAATGGATTATATAGAACCTAAATTGAAATTGTAATGACCAAATTGACAAAATTGAAACGGCTAAAACCAAATTGAAATCACACCAAAACTATAAGGGTGTAATGTGTAATTTTACCCTTAAAAAAAATCTATTCATGAAGAAGAGAATTTGAAAGATTGCTTACTTTATATCGACATGATTGTTGATATGTTCCGTAACATTTTTTTTGACCCATAGCCTAGCATTGTCAGAGCTGTTTGCAAATCGATATAACTGGTCATTAGGGATGCCAATCATAAGCTCAATGCCTGTGTTTGCAAATGCACTAACCACGTGTTCCTCTGCATCAAATAGCTTCACCTGATCGAACCCAATATTCATAATCAGGTTCACAACCGCTGATACTACTATCTGGTTTGTTGTGTTTCTTCCCCAATTCACTCCCAAACCTCTGACAACAACATTGCTGCTTGTGAACAAAATCATTGAACAGACCCATATCATCAAGATATGGGAATGTCCAATTGCCCCCATGGTTAATTTAGAGAGAGACAAATGAGGAGGAACAAGTGGGTGGCTTTTCAGGTGTTTTAATTTTGGTATGTGCCCGGTGCCCCCTCCCCCAAAAATAGCTTCAAATTCTATGTATATCTAATTTAACTATACATATATAAGAAATATGTGGTTACTGTTTATCAGTGCATTAAAGTACTATAATGCCCCTTTCCATAGTTTAGCCTTTGATTTTTCACAGCTGTCTTTTTCGTCATTTCGTCGTTGGCTTCCAAGACTCCACGAATCAGTGCCTTTGACCATTGTGTCTTTTGCTCACAACCGCACACCATCGTTAATCAAGTCCCTTGCGGTCGAGTCGTGAGTTTCTTGGTTGTACTACCTAAGAGGTTTAGTGTTCGAGTCATGGGGAGCGTGGGCACTGGAGTATTCACCCGGCGCCTCCAAGCCTCGAGGGATTAGTCGAGTTGCGCGCAAGATGGCCCGAAAACCCCCGATTACCAAAAAAAAGAAAAAAAAAAAGAAAAAAAAAAAAAAAAAACCGCACACCATTGTCATCACAGCTTTTGTGAACTTGGACGAAATCATTAATGACAGCTTCTTGAACTTGGACGAAATCATTGAATAAAGATCAGGTTCTTCATGTTCTGAAGCATATGCAAATCAAGCTGTGCCATTTCTTTTGAATCACAGAGAGCTTCTTCAACTTGGACCAAATCACAAGATCATGTTCTTGATGCCAATTGTGCAAAAAAAAATAGTTCATGTATACTATTGTAGCACCCAGAAATTTCCCGCAGAAGTTCCACGTAGGAATTTAAAATAGTGACGTCACCCAGGATACAGTTACAGAAGGTCCATTAGCAAAACCTTAGTCAGGAATCTTCACAGTGTCCCATAGTTAACGCCTTAACAGCGACGACGATAGGATTCTTAATCTAGTACTAAGAATAGATAGTCGTAGTCTCGACGTTTATAACATCTATAGTGGAATCCTTAGACAACTTAAACTTAGACTCGTACATAGCCATGTACGTACATGTTTCAGGATTCGCAGTCATTTTCACAGCTGAACACGTACACCTAGACACTGGTATACTCAAGAGCACACAACCCGAGAGTGGACCCCACCCCTCACCATTCGAAAACATGCACACACCACCACCCTTGCGCCATTAGTCTCTACCCTTGGAAACACACATACTCACACACATTTGTGCACCCAATGCACTTGACAATACCCCTCAACCCCCCCCCCCCCCCCCCCCCCCCTCTATATAAACACCATCACCCCTTCATTCTCTTTACATTCCCAGGCCCCCCTAATCTGTCCATTACAGATTATATGTATAGAGAGAACCCGAGAGAGAGAGAGAAAGCTTGAGAGAAAGGGATCATTCAAACCCCTTCCCCACTCTCGGCTTGTAAACACACATACACAGCACCCCTGCCCCCTTGTGCATTCACACAACCATACCCTACCCTCACAGTCTCCCTCTCACTGTTTTCCCTCTCCATACACAGCACACACATGCAGAGGAGAGAGAAAAGTTGATCGGAGAAGGAGGAAAGGAGATCGAGCCCCTTGAGGTAAACCCAATCCTCCTCTTCATTTCTAGTTACTTGCATGCCATACACATACACCCTTGACCTACATGCAACGCCCCAAACAGAGCCTAAGGCTCACTGTGAACCTCCGGCAGCCATTAAAGCTTCCCTTGAAGCTCAAAATTCAAACATGACCAAAGCTTTTGTTTTATTACACCAAGCGGACCCTTATGGTCCCAGGAAGACCCCCTTATGAACAGTTTTTAGTTTAGGGGATGTTTGGCTAGGCATGCAAGCCATTATCCTTGAGTTTGACCAAAAGAATAATCGACTGGTAGGTGCACTAAATGAATGAACCAGACGATAGGTTTATAGTATGTGATAGAGGGAGAGATTCCGGTCACAATGCCGTTGGATTCATCGATTTTGGTGAAGAAATGAGAGAGATATGAGGAGAGAGAGAGTCTCCGGCGAGGCCCGACTTTCCGGCGACGAGCAGCTCGCCGGAGAAGAAGAAGATCCGTTTGGATCTTCAGGTTATAACAGGCGGGTCCGGGTCGGGTCTAGGTAGGGTAGGTCTGACTGTGTAAGTGGGTTGGGTAGCGGGCCGGGTTGGGTTTTAAATAACCCGTGGGTCATTTTAGTGGAACGGCGTCGTTTTGACGCCATGGGTCGGGTTGTGGGTTTGGTTTGGGTATGGTTCGGGTCGTCTTTGTGTCTAGGTTCGGGTAAGGGTGTGGATCGGGTCAGGTTAGGTTTGGGTCAATGGTTTTGGGTTAGTTTGTGCGTAGAGATGGGTTTCGGGTTCGGGTTCGGGTTTAGGTCCGACCAGAGTGGGTCTCAGATTGGGTTGGTTTGTGAGTGAGTTTGGGTTTTTGGGTCGGGTTAGGTCCAACTCGAATGGGTGTTAGAGATGGTTTCTTTTGTGTGTGTAAATGGGTAATCCATTAAGAATGTGGTCGGGTCGGGTCTGATCCATCGGGTCACGTTTTGGGTTTCTTTGAGTGAGTAAACGTGTAACAACCCGAAAATTTGTAAGTGTTTAAATAATATTTTTATTGAAATTTCAATTAGCAATGTTATATGAGTGTACCTACGTAAGACATGTGTTTAAAAATATTAATGTTTGAAAAACACTGTATTATTTTCCTAGTGAGCTTATTTAATTTGGGTGTTACACTGTAAATATTTTTTTTGGTTAAATAAATATTATAGGGGTGGGACTTATAAAATGGTGATTTCTATTTAAGTTTAAATTTTTATATGAGTTAAAATGTTCCCAATTGGATAAATGTAGTGAAATTTGCGATTGTGAGACTTAGTTGGAGTTAGACTATGTGAATAATGTAATACCCTGAAATTTTAAATAGTTCTGAATGTTAAAATTGGTATTCTTATGATTTAATTTAAATTATTATTGTGGTTAGTATACAAAAATTAGTGTGAGTGTTTTACACCATAAGATATTCCATTGAAATTTTTAAAACTTACAAAATCAGTAGTGCACGTGTGTGTGTGGTTGGTGTGGTGTGTGTGTTATTATATGTATTTAATATTATATTGTGTGTGTATTAGTTAGCTAGGTAACCTAGGTATAGCATAATATTATATATCTAGAATATTAACATAGGTTAGGCAAAACCCCCCTTTTTTTTCACAGCCGCAGAGAGAGAGAGAGAGAGAGAGAGAGAGAGAGAAGAAGAAGAAGAAGAAGAAGAAGAAAAGGGAAGAAAAAGGGAGAAGGGTCTTGGCTCCGTGGTCTCGTGTGGAATCGCGGAACGTTGTTATTGTCAATTTCTTTGATTGAACGAGGTGAGTTAAACTTTGTGTATCCGAATATATATATATATATACACGTATGTATATATATGTATGTGTATGGGAGTAAAGTAGTGTATGTTAAAATTTAATTGTTAGGGTTAGATCTTTGTAATGGATCGATACACGTTGTTATGGTTGAAGTGATTTAGATATATTCTTTCCCCTTCGTGTGACTTTGTGATTATGACCTTAGGGTATTCGAAAGGGTTAGGTGAGTAGTTCGTTAGTTTGATAAAACTATATGTGAAATATTCATGATTATTAAGAGATATATGGAAATTCGTTTTTTTAATTCACACAGTTGCAGAAACTTTAGAAAATTATTAGAAAATCGTGGCTTTGAATTTGAATATTCTGTCCGCGTGTCTTATGTAAAACGTGATTCTGCACACTTTTCGTGTTTTAAGTTTTTCCTGATTCTGCACCGTTTGGACAGAAATTTAAGATTACAGTAGCAGTTTTTAATATAGTTAAACGTGTAAAATTGGAGAATATGGTTTCTTATTATGTGCTTTATGTATGCTAAGATTGAATGTTGGGTTGAGATTATTGTATCTGAAATAACTGACCTTATTTTGTGGTCATTTTGATAAAAAGGAGTAAATTAAATTCATTGAATAGTATATTGGGGATCTTGTAATTTGATTGGAAATTATTGAGGGAAGATTGTTATGGGTTAATTGATAAAACCCTTTATTGTAAGAAATTGGAATACATCTAAAAGTTAGAGATGTGATTGGATGATAAGACGGAACTATTTGATAAACGTGAAATTCACAATTACTGGGAATAATACGAACGATAAGTGATAATTGCAACATAGTTCTTTAGTGTTCACCGCTCCCCGTTGTGTGATATGATTTTTTGGTAGCTCGACTTGCTGAGTGTACCTTTTTGCCAGTGGCTTCGTGATCAAGCTGGCCTAAGCCTTATGCCCGGCTTATTTGTTAGACGTCTAGGCATATTGACTGGCCTTCTGTGTGTATACCTAGTTTGGTTGATACCCCAACCAAACTAGCACCAGAGTGGATGTTGGTAGTATGTCCGGGCACACATGGGATATATGTGTGGGTGTACCATGGAGGGTGGCCAAGTGGTGAAGCTAGGGAATGCAAAGATAAATTTAAAGTTAATAAGTAATGAACATGGATTATTTCATAAGACTGATAAGCGTGGAAAAATGAATGCGACGTTTGAGTTAGAATGTGGACGGTTTGTATACGGAATTGTTTGCTTGGTTTATGATCATTCGATTTACAGGATGGTGGGCCCACTAACTTTTATGCAGGGCTGGCTCACCATATATATCCAAGGTAAGTATAAAACTCGTAGTAGCTTTGGATTTCGGGCAAGAAACTACTTGCCACCACATAAATGGAAACTACTCTATTGTCCAGATATGTGTGTGGAACTACCTGTCTTGACCCAAGAGTGTTGTAGTGTAATTTGTTGTCTACGGGTTCAAATTGGATCCCTAAGACTTGTTGTTTTGTTTAACTCATACCAGTCATGTGACTGACCCGAGTGTGTTATACATTCGGGGGCGTTTCTATATGAAACGTAGTCGAATGTATTTGTGCAGGTTTAGTTTTTGGAGATTTTCGTTGGAGCTTCTGTTTGGGTGAAGAGATTGTCGTTGTGTTGTTTATTATTGGAGTTGTACTTATTTTTATTGTACTTGATTGTATTTTATTTTCTGCATTGTGGGCCAGTATGTATAATTGTAATAAATATGGTATATTGGGTATTGGGAACGTTGTAGTTACTCTGACCAATGGATGTATAGATTTTATTCTTATTTATATTTTTTTTTCGCTGAACTCTGTACGTGGACATTTTATTTATGAAAATGATATATTTTTTTTAAATTGAAAAGTGATATAATATTTATAATGGAACTTTAGTTCTTTTATAATGAAATGGATGTTTGGGAATACAGGTTTATTAAGAAAGAGTTTTCTTTTAAACACGAGATCACATGTCTTTATTTAAGGAGTATTAAATACTGTTTTCAATAAATTTTCTGTTAGCATATGGGAGGGTGTCGCTCTCGTGATTTTTGGTAATTGAATATTAGTCCGGATACAGGCTCTGGATTGAATATTTGGTTGTCCAAAAATCGGGGTGTGACAAAACGGGTTACCCGTTAGGGTTGGGTCGGTTCGGGTTGACCCGTCGGGTCTGAAGATATTATTATTATTATTATTATTATTACTATTAGTATTAATTAGTTTAAAAGATTTTAAATAGTTTTAATAATTATTAATAACTTATAATTATACCATTAAGGTTTTAATAATATAGAATATTATTTTAATATTCTATATATCATTATTATATTATATATATATATTATATATATTATTATTTATATGGTTAATATAAATAATAAATATTAGTTTTAAATGGTTTTAAATAGTTAATAAATACCTATGTGTATTTATAAATTCTAGAAAATTAGGGTAATGACCCTGTGACTACTTTATTACATAATGTAAGTTATAAAGCTATAATATTATAGTCTAGTATTTTTAATAATTAATAAGGAGCTATTTTATGAGTATATTAATTATTAAAAATACCAAACGAGCTCCGAAAATTATGAAATAAATACTGGTGGTGTATTTTAATATCTAGTATTTAATAAAAATACTTCTAAGCACTGATTTCTTTGTATAATTATAATTACATATTTAAACCCCGTTTCGGGTATTTTCTGGTATGTATTATCTTCAATAATTCATAATAAATAATCTAGGACTCCGAAAATTACGCGGTCAGTTCCCAGAGTCTTAGAATAATGTCTACAACATTCCCGTAAAGTTTGGAGACTCTTCGACTCGGTCGAAAATACAGCCTGTCTTTTAGGGCCCGCATTAGTATAGTAAGCCCTACCTTTTACCTCATAAAACGCGACGGACTCCGATTTGAGTCTAGTCAATGGCGTTGGACTTAGAATGACACGTAGATCACTACCTTGAGGTTTACGACCTCATTTGGTAAAATTACCATTTTGCCCCTATAGTTGTACTCATACATTATTATTGTTTATTTCGTTTATTGTTGTAGAACTTGACGGTTATCCGCTTTTCGAGGATCCGTGACTCGAGGTGAGTTTCCTAACCTCACTCTAATCCTAATAAGATTAATATAAGATGTTTTAAAAGTTACATGTATGATATTTTTATAAGTGATAAGCTGAATCATGGTGTTACGTGTATTTCAATAATTATAAGACTATGCAAAGCATGTTATGGTAGTGCTATCGTATGCGTGAGCATGTCAAGGGTTTTATCTATATGATTATTGGTATCAATCCATGTTATGTGATCCATGTTGTTATATGTACGTTTCTGCTGCTAATTGTTAAATGCACGTTTTACGGTATTGTTAATTGAAATAGATAACACATGCCATGCGAATAATAAAGAGAATGAAAGTGGTTTTGCATATGGGTATCGGTAGTGGAGTCACTTGCATTTCATGACATGTGTTAGCATGCATTGTATGAAGAAGAGAGGTGTTTTGATGAGAATGTGAATGAGATGAGATACGTAAATGTGAAAGAGATGTGAATATTGGATCCGATGGATCAACGGCTGACGAGCCGCGTGGACATGAACGGTTAGGGTTCCTAGCGCGCCTCTCGCCGTTGAAGACGACCGGTGATGCGCATACGTGGTTGAAGACGTCCCACGTATCGTTGAAGACGTCCGGTTAGTGCTCTAATATACTTCTCAGCTGTGTAGACGACCGGTGAGAGTATACACATGGTTGAAGACGTCCCATGTGCCAGTTTCATTGTTTACAGATAGTGCGCGCCGTGAAGACGTCCGGTGGCCTATCAAGGGAATGAGTATGAATTGGCTGTGATAGCATGTTATCATCTTTGATATACCGCGTGTTATCAAGTAGATGAGAAAGAAAAGGTGAATGATGAGATTGAGTTGATAAGTAAAAATGATTTAGTTCAAAATGATTTGGTTTGGAAAGTTTTGGTTTTAAAATAAAATGGTTTTGAAAAGTATCCGTTTTAAAAAGCAAGTGTCTATGAAAAGAGTCGGGAGTGAGTTACATTGGTCATGCATGTGCACGCACAAGGTTATAATAAGGAGAATGTATTCTATGATGTTATGTTTATCTG
Source organism: Hydrangea macrophylla (assembly GCA_033977485.1). NCBI lineage: Eukaryota > Viridiplantae > Streptophyta > Magnoliopsida > Cornales > Hydrangeaceae > Hydrangea > Hydrangea macrophylla. Next base: position 34,620,331 of record CM066993.1, read on the forward strand.
TTTACCTGTCTTGTTGAGACCTCTGCTATGCCCGTGGTGAGAATGCGTCTTTTGATAAGAGATTAACCATATCTTAAAGTATTAAACTATGACGTGAGTCGAGAGATGTTCCGTATTACTGATTATTGTGCGGTTGGGATTCTCACTCAGCCTTGTTCCAAGGCTAACAGCATGTTACGCCCTGGGCATTCGTATGTCCAGAGTGATGCAGGTTGGGAGAATAGATAGAAGAGTTCAGGATGCAGTACCATGGAGCCAAGGAGAATAAAGCCTTGCCCAAGACCTGATAGACAGTTTCTCAAGTTTTAAGATTATGTAAATTATTTAGTATGGCCTCTTGTATTAAGATTGAAGTTAATGTAACCCTTGTTTAATTTCCGCTGCTGTATTTATTCTCTGATAAGTTTAGATCATGCTATTGCCCTAGCTTTTCCCTTATGATTGCATAGTGCAGAGTTAGAAGGACAGGACGGTTAACAAACTAGTCACGTGTCTACGGACCCATAAAGGAAAATTTTTATTTTCCCTATTTTTGGCTTACTCCGGGGCGTGACAGGGTTTTAGTGGTATCAGAGCCTAGGTTAGGCATTTACCGTTTGTCCTATACACTTTAAGTTATAAACCATTAGATCTTTTCCTCACTTATGAAGATACTAACCCTATGATAGTTTATATTGGACCGGTTAGCATGGAACCATTCTATGTCCAAGACAGGTTTGGAGGACATTGGGTTTATCCAGATCGTATAGAGCCTGCATACCCAGTGTTGTACCGACAAAGGATTCGACGGAGTGCTCAGCAGCATTTGGAGGAAAACATGTGGCATGATGTACATGTGTTGGGAATTGAGGACCTAGAGATCCTGCAGAGAGAGGCACATTACCGAGAAAACACCCTTAGACTTGTTCATCAGGAAGCAGCTGAGATAACTCATGACAGCTATACCCTCCGAGTCATGACTTTTCGAGTCAAGCTGACACCCCCACCAGGACCCGTAGGACCATCTTCTACTATGCCACCCTCAGTACCAGAGGAGTCCATAGCTGATACACCCTTGACCGTTGAGCCAGTCTTGGGGATCGATATGGAGGAGGAGGATGATGGAGAAGTTCCAGCAAAGGAGACCAATTCTGTGGAGGATGCTGATTCCGCAGTCAATGTCGACCCAACTAAGAAAGACATAGCTGAGAAGGGAAAGTCAAAGGTCGAGGACCTGGATGATTGAATGACTTTGTAATAGGACTGTTAGTCCATCTTTTGTGTATATAGCTGTACTCAGGCATGTAACACGTAGTAGTGGTAACGTGTACGCCTTTAATGTATCTGTTGTTGGCACTATTCCTTATTATGTACGTACTTAACGTACGCACTCCCTGATGTAAATGTTTTTGTAACTATGTTGCACTATGTTTAAATCTATCTATGGAGTTTATCTTTAACCCGACTTATATATCTTCACGTGGATGTACTGCTTGCTTGTAATTAGTAATTGATTTAATCTTGTATACTCTTAGTCTATAAGAATGACTAATAAATCCCCGCGACAAGTTGAGCCATAGAAGTCACAAGTGTAATAAATATAGAATTAGGAACTAATGTAAGTTCAGGAAGTCAGACTTGGAACAATTGACAGTAACTCAAGGTTTAGATAGAATTAAGAAAGATACCCCCTTTGTCACTATGAAACTTTAAGATATTTCATTAATTAGCATCAGTACTAAGTTAGTTTTCTGTGTTGGGCAGGCTAGCATGGAGCACCAGATAGAGTACGATACTGCGGATGGACAGTACAAAGTCACCTTGGAAAGACAGTTTGCCCCTCGAGGATTTGGTCATGTTAGCAACACCATCAGGCATAAAGTTCGCCAGAGTATAAGGAAGTGGACACGTTGTTTCTTCTGTGAGAGACCTGTTCCAGAGTTAGCATATCATAGAGTGGTAGCACTGCGGTTGCTGTTTGCTGAGATGGAGGATATTCCTCATGCCCTCGGAAACCTTGCAATCCATGACCAGGACGAACCACAAGAGGACATAGTACACTTTGTTACCCCTGCAAGTTCTGATGATGACTCAGATGATGATCCAGATGAAGACCCACTAGCGGAGCCTGAGATGATAGAGGACCCTGCTTGGCCCCTAGAGCCAGCCTGGGATGCATTCATAGGTATCCCTCTGATTGACTTTCCACCATCGGTGACTTAGGAGAGGTAACCCCGGACTCTGATGTTGAGAGAGATGGAGGATGGATCTTTAACTAGTTCATCTTATGTTCTTATTCCACTTCTTTTGATGTATTCCAAATAGGTAGAACTAGTATTCGTACTTTTGCTGTACTTTTTATTTTCTGATCAGTAGTAGTTTGCTTGTGTCTTAACTTAACATAATTGTATGGATGAGACGTATTCTTATTAATTGCTAATCTTACCCCTTATGCGTTTATTACTAATAAGAATATAGGCTTGACCATTAGTCGATAGATGTTTAGGCACTGACGAACTTCTTGAGATGTATCTCTGAACAGTCAGCTCAACCTAGAGTCTAGAAAGGCCAAGGATAAGAATGCCTTACCCTTGATCCTAGTAGTAGTTGTGACAACCGTTATATGCTAGAAATCCCTGTTAACTCAATACTGTTACTGTTACTTGTCATGTGATCAAATGAGATAAGATAAGGTATTGACCAAAGAGGTGTCAACTCGTGGGTATAACCCTTGCTAACGTACACCATGGTTAAGAGAAAAACGAAATACTCAGAATTTACCCGACGGACCAACAAATGTGATACCTCCAGCAGTAGATCCAACAGGATTGATAGGAGCCCTTGTCCAACGCGTGGAACAAGCAAGTGATCACCTGGACCGCGTCATCAACAACAGAAATGCTCGTCAGACAGGAGATAAACTGCTTGAGAGATTTCGCACTTAAACCAGGAACTTTCACTGGAATGACAGAAGCATGGGAAGCTGAACAATGGCTTCGTGATATGGAACGAATGTTTCAAGCCCTCGAATGCAACGAGACGGAGAAAAGACGCTTGGCTGTTTTCCAATTGACGTATTCGACAGCCGACTGGTAGGAATCTGTCGAAGCTACAGTGGGCGAAGATGTTACAAGGAGAATGACATGGGAAGCATTCAAAACGAAATTCCTAGCAAAGTACTTCCCAAGAACAGAAAGAAATAAGAAGAAAAAGGAATTCATAGAGCTAGTTCAAGGCAACATGACAGTACAAGAATACACGGCAAAATTTGAGAGACTATCGCGATTTGCTCCCTACATGGTAGATACTCAGCGAAATAAGACACTGCAATATTACGAAGGACTTAATCCAGACATTCAAAAGACAGCAGCAGTATACCTTGACCAACCATTCGAAGAAATGGTCGAATTAGCCACACAACTGGAGAACATAGCTCTGAACAGCAAGAAACTAGAAAGCCACCCACAAGGAGGAAAAGATAACTGGTTCCAGGCAACCAACCCAGGAGGAAGTCGGAGAGGCAATCAAGTGTCACGGGCAACCGCTCAAATGCAGTCTGCAATCACTAGGAGAAACTCTGGACACCTCCAGAATCATCACAAAGGACAGAGAAGCAATGACAGAAGAGTTAGTCAGACAGCCGTTCAGACACACGCAAAGCAACGTGATATCTGCTACAACTGCGAAATACCCGGACACCACTCCAAAGAATGCGCAAGACCGAAACAACTCACAGGGAAACAGGTGCGGGGTTTCAATTGTGGAAAGACTGGTCATATACGTAAAGAATGCCCCGAACTAGGAGTTCAGAACAATGCTCCACCACCACAGAGACCTAGAAAGAGAGCTCGCAGATCAGTAAATCAACCCTAGCACTGAACATAATGGAAGACCGAAGGTACCATGCCCACTGCCAGAACTTTGAATCTTATATGGGGACAGTATTACAAGATGTTTGGGACATTTCGAGAGAAATTATGAGGAGGAGCTGATGTATGTCCAAGAAAATCAGACCCCGGAATAGTTGACAACAACTTATGGTCCGATAGACCATTTAGATTGATAAGAGCGCTTAAGTTGGTATAGAACGACTAACCTTATGAGTAAGACTTTGTACATTTTAAGATCTACCAAACTCTAGATTTTGAGGACGAAATCCTCAAATAAGGTGGGTAGAGATGTAGCATCCAGAAATTTCCCGCAGAAGTTCCACGTAGGAATTTAAAATAGTGACGTCACCCAGGATACAGTTACAGAAGATCCATTAGCAAAACCTTAGTCAGGAATCTTCACAGTGTCCCATAGTTAACGCCTTAACAGCGACGACGATAGGATTCTTAATCTAGTACTAAGAATAGATAGTCGTAGTCTCGACGTTTATAACATCTATAGTGGAATCCTTAGACAGCTTAAACTTAGACTCGTACATAGCCCTGTACGTACATGTTTTAGGATTCGCAGTCATTTTCACAGCTGAACACGTACACCTAGACACTGGTATACTCAAGAGCACACAACCCGAGAGTGGACCCCACCCCTCACCATTCGAAAACATGCACACACCACCACCCTTGCGCCATTAGTCTCTACCCTTGGAAACACACATACTCACACACATTTGTGCACCCAATGCACTTGACAATCCCCCTCACCCCCCCCCCCTCCCCTCTATATAAACACCATCATCCCTTCATTCTCTTTACATTCCCAGTCCCCCCTAATCTGTCCATTACATATTATATGTATAGAGAGAACCCGAGAGAGAGAGAAAGCTTGAGAGAAAGGGATCATTCAAACCCCTTCCCCACTCTCGGCTTGTAAACACACATACACAGCACCCCTGCCCCCTTGTGCATTCACACAACCATACCCTACCCTCACAGTCTCCCTCTCACTGTTTTCCCTCTCCATACACAGCACACACATGCAGAGGAGAGAGAAAAGTTGATCGGAGAAGGAGAAAAGGAGATCGAGCCCCTTGAGGTAAACCCAATCCTCCTCTTCATTTCTAGTTACTTGCATGCCATACACACACACCCTTGACCTACCTGCAACGCCCCAAACAGAGCCTAAGGCTCACTGTGAACCTCCGGCAGCCATTAAAGCCTCCCTTGAAGCTCAAAATTCAAACATGACCAAAGCTTTTGTTTTATTACACCAAGCGGACCCTTATGGTCCCAGGAAGACCCCCTATGAACAGTTTTTAGTTTAGGGGATGTTTGGCTAGGCATGCAAGCCATTATCCTTGAGTTTGACCAAAAGAATAATCGACTGGTAGGTGCACTAAATGAATGAACCAGATGATAGGTTTATAGTATGTGATAGAGGGAGAGATTCCGGTCACAATGCCGTTGGATTCATCGATTTTGGTGAAGAAATGAGAGAGATATGAGGAGAGAAAGAGTCTCCGGCGAGGCTCGACTTTCCGGCGACGAGCAGCTCGCCGGAGAAGAAGAAGATCCGTTTGGATCTTCAGGTTATAACAGGCGGGTCCGGATCGGGTCTGGGTAGGGTAGGTCTGAGTGTGTAAGTGGGTTGGGTAGCGGGCCGGGTTGGGTTTTAAATAACCCGTGGGTCATTTTAGTGGAATGGCGTCGTTTTGACGCCATGGGTCGGGTTGTGGGTTTGGTTACGGTATGGTTCGGGTCGTCTTGTGTCTAGGTTTGGGTAAGGGTGTGGATCGGGTCAGGTTAGGTTTGGGTCAATGGTTTTGGGTTAGTTTGTGCGTAGAGATGGGTTTCGGGTTCGGGTTTAGGTCCAACCCGAGTGGATCTCAGATTGGGTTGGTTTGTGAGTGAGTTTGGGTTTTTGGGTCGGGTTAGGTCCAACCCGAATGGGTGTTAGAGATGGTTTCTTTTGTGTGTGTAAATGGGTAATCCATTTAGAATGTGGTCGGGTCGGGTCTGACCCATCGGGTCACGTTTTGGGTTTCTTTGAGTGAGTAAACGGGTTACCCGTTAGGGTTGGGTCGGTTCGGGTTGACCCGTCGGGTCTGAAGATATTATTATTATTGTTATTATTATTATTACTATTAGTATTAATTAGTTTAAAAAGGTTTTAAATGGTTTTAATAATTATTAATAACTTATAATTATACCATTAAGGTTTTAATAATATAGAATATTATTTTAATATTCTATATATCATTATTATATTATATGTATATTATATATATTATTTATATGGTTAATATAAATAATAAATATTAGTTTTAAATGGTTTTAAATAGTTAATAAATACCTATGTGTATTTATACATTCTAGAAAATTAGGGTAATGACCCTGTGACTACTTTATTACATAATGTAAGTTATAAAGCTATGATATTATAGTCTAGTATTTTTAATAATTAATAAGGAGTTATTTTATTAGTATATTAATTATTAAAAATACCAAACGAGCTCCGAAAATTATGAAATAAATACTGGTGGTGTATTTTAATATCTAGTATTTAATAAAAATACTTCTAAGCACTGATTTCTTTGTATAATTATAATTACATATTTAAACCCCGTTTCGAGTATTTTCTGGTATGTATTATCTTCAATAATTCATAATAAATAATCTAGGACTCCGAAAATTACGCGGTCAGTTCCCAGAGTCTTAGAATAATGTCTAGAACATTCCCGTAAAGTTTGGAGACTCTTCGACTCGGTCGAAAATACAGCCTGTCTTTTAGGGCCCACATTAGTATAGTAAGCCCTACTTTTTACCTCGTAAAACGCGACGGACTCCGATTTGAGTCTAGTCAATGGCGTTGGACTTAGAATGACACGTAGATCACCACCTTGAGGTTTATGACCTCATTTGGTAAAATTACCATTTTGCGCCTATAGTTGTACTCATACATTATTATTGTTTATTTCGTTTATTATTGTAGAACTTGACGGTTATCCGCTTTTCGAGGATCGGTGACTCGAGGTGAGTTTCCTAACCTCACTCTAATCCTAATAAGATTAATATAAGATGTTTAAAAGTTACATGTATGATATTTTGTATAAGTGATAAGCTGAATTATGGTGTTACGTGTATTTCAATAATTATAAGACTATGCAAAGCATGTTATGGTAGTGCTATCGTATGCGTGAGCATGTCAAGGGTTTTATCTATATGATTATTGGTATCAATCCATGTTATGTGATCCATGTTGTTATATGTACGTTTCTGCTGCTAATTGTTAAATGCACGTTTTACGGTATTATTAATTGAAATAGATAACACATGCCATGCGAATAATAAAGAGAATGAAAGTTGTTTTGCATATGGGTATCGGTAGTGGACTCACTTGCATTTCATGACATGTGTTAGCATGCATTGTATGAAGAAGAGAGGTGTTTTGATGAGAATGTGAATGAGATGAGATACGTAAATGTGAAAGAGATGTGAATATTGGATCCGATGGATCAACGACTGACGAGCTGGGTGGACATGAACGGTTAGAGTTCCTAGCGTGCCTCTCGCCGTTGAAGACGACCGGTGATGCGCATACGTGGTTGAAGACGTCCCACGTATCGTTGAAGACGTCCGGCTAGTGCTCTAATATACTTCTCAGCCGTGTAGACGACCGGTGAGAGTATACACATGGTTGAAGACGTCCCATGTGCCAGTTTCATTGTTTACAGATAGTGCGCGTCGTGAAGACGTCCGGTGGCCTATCAAGGGAATGAGTACGAATTGGCTGTGATAGCATGTTATCATCCTTGATATACCGCGTGTTATCAAGTGGATAAGAAAGAAAAGGTGAATGATGAGATTGAGTTGATAAGTAAAAATGATTTAGTTCAAAATGATTTGGTTTGGAAAGTTTTGGTTTTAAAATAAAATGGTTTTGAAAAGTATCCGTTTTAAAAAGCAAGTGTCTATGAAAAGAGTCGGGAGTGAGTTACATTGGTCATGCATGTGCACGCACAAGGTTATAATAAGGAGAATGTATTCTATGATGTTATGTTTATCTGTTTACCTGTCTTGTTGAGACCTCTGCTATGCCCGTGGTGAGAATGCGTCTTTTGATAAGAGATTAACCATATCTTAAAGTATTAAACTATGACGTGAGTCGAGAGATGTTCTGTATTACTGATTATTGTGCGGTTGAGATTCTCACTCAGCCTTGTTCCAAGGCTGACGACATGTTACGTCCTGGGCATTCGTATGTCCAGAGTGATGCAGGTTGGGAGAATAGATAGAAGAGTTCAGGATGCAGTACCATGGAGCCAAGGAGAATAGAGCCTTGCCCAAGACCTGATAGACAGTTTCTCAAGTTTTAAGATTATGTAAATTATTTTGTATGGCCTCTTGTATTAAGATTGAAGTTAATGTAACCCTTGTTTAATTTCCGCTGCTGTATTTATTCTCTGATAAGTTTAGATCATGCTATTGCCCTAGCCTTTCCCTTATGATTGCATAGTGCGGAGTTAGAAGGACAGGACGGTTAACAAACTAATCACGTGTCTACGGACCCATAAAGGAAAATTTTTATTTTCCCTATTTTTGGGTTACTCCGGGGCGTGACAACTATTCGGTCAAATAGTAAGGGGAATTACTTGCTTTCTCATTCAGGATAACTATGTGTTTGCTAATGGCTTGTTTGGTTGTTCCTTCAAATTGAATGGTTCCATTCAAATTTTGTATAGAAGTTAAAGGCAAAATTCATCACCATGAATGAATCCATTTACAAATATAGGAGATTTCAACATATTTATTCTTACGAGGCAATTTGTTCATTTTTCTAGAATGCCAAAATTTATGATTGCAAGCATCATTTTTCAGACGAGCATCCGTTTTCTAAATTAAACCATTCATGCTTTTCATCTTTTTATATAAAATTGTCTACGAAAACATGAATGAAATTATTTCAATCAAGGACAACCAAACAGGCCCTGAAAGTTCTCTCTCAAAAACCAAATTCGTCCTTTTTTTAAATTCCGGCAAATTTGAAGCATAAACAAAATTGGGAAATAAGAACTTGAAATTACAACCGTCTCTCCAACACTCTGCCAATAGACAAGAAATCTTCTTCGTTTCTTTTGTTATGACTGTCATATTCTCTTTTTTTATTTAAGTTTATCCTACAATTATCATGTTCACCCAAATAGCCTTTTCCTAAATATAATCTGGGAACTTAATCGATCAAAGTTCTCGTCTTCTCTTTCTTTCTTTTTATTCCACGCCGCCCTTTTATGCTTCACTACCTTCAATAGCTCCAACCCATTAAGGAAAAAAAACCCTCAATATATAGAGTGAGTAGGTATGAATTTGTAGTCAAACAATGATTTTGCTTCTATTATTAAATGACCCTCAATGGATTTGCTCATGTGCTTTTCACCCGTTCTGCCTCTCTGCATGAACATTTGCTTCCCTTGGTGGTAAATTGGTAACTTGTGCAAATTTGAAAACCTACGGAACAGGGCAGAGCCACGACAGTTGATTGTTGCTTTTCGTGCATTTCCTTACACCAATATTCCAGGTCAAACTCTTATATGATTGCCCAATTCTTAAAATAAATTCCGAGGCATCTGTTTGTGATTAGTATCTCCTAAGCAAGTCTAAATACAAGTTCACTGATGGGAAAAAAAAGACTACTACTAACATAGATATGTATATTTGGTACAACTTCTTAGCTAATACAGGGTAAATTTATTTATTCATCACTAACTATAGGATATTGGTCTGCCTAATTATTCTAACTTTTCTTGTTTTCTACTGGGTTATTTGGCCTGGTGTATCTTTGTACTCAATTTTATGGAATTTTACGGCGAGAATAGGCATCAAGACAAATAGAGCAAAACTTATTTTCAGGACATTCACAAATTCAACCCAATAGGTTCATCATGAAAATGGTGAAAAAGCCAAAAATTAGAGGGAAAAAGAAGGTGCTACAATTCAAAATATTCCCATAAATTGAGTATACGCTTACAGAAGTGGACACAATCAGATTTCACAACTACTCCCTCTCTCTCTCTCTCTCTCTCTCTCTCTCTCTCTCTCTCTCTCTCTCTTCGCTATTTTTCTTCATGGCATTTCTTCGATTTTTAGGCCATTCATCAATATTTCTCAGTAAGTCTCTGATGATGCCAATTTTTGGGTATGACGTAAGAAAAGAAAACAGGAGAAGATTTGTATATGGTTTGGCCGTGTTGATGAAGAGACCTACGTCCAAGGGTGTGCCCTAGCATCTTTATTATACTGTAATGTGACCGGTGACCTTTGGTGAACCAACAACGGACTAGAACTACCAGAGATCGGCTGGGTAAGTGAACGAACACTACACCAAAAACACCAAACTGGCAATTTTTGGCACTGTTTAAAACAGTGCCAGATCCAATTCGGCACGATTTTAAACTGTGCCAAATATGGGGGAGCCAAATTTTTTTGGCACGGTTTAAAACCATGCTAGATTTTTGTGAAAGGGTGCTAGTTTTTTGGCACTGTTTAAAATTAATCCAGAATTTTAAAATTGTTAGCAACACGGGGCCAATTTTGTGCGCAACACGAGGCACAATTTTGGCACACTAATCTGGCACGCTTTTGGCACTACTAAAAACCGTGTCAGCTTGGTCTTGAGTTAAAAACAATTCAATTTGGCACGCTTTTGGCACTGTTTTGGAACTGTTTTGAACTCTGCCAGATATTTTTTAAGGCAAAAAAAATAAAAATTTGACAGCATTACAACCCTAATAGGAAAATAGCAATAGCACCTATATCACTAATAGCATCTAGAATCACATGAGCTACAAGTATAACTAATATAATAAAGTCTCCAATAGATATTAAAAAAATAATAATAATAACAATCCAACATAAAGTGTATACATTAAACATAATAAAACTAAGGCATATAGTCCAAAATAAAGTCCCTAACAAAAAACAAAAACATGTAAATCTAACATTTAATTTACAACTGAATAAGGAACTTTTCTTATAATTAAACAAAATTTTTTACAGCTGGGCACCATTGGCTATAGCACCAGCATCAACTGGAGGCTGAACAAGTTTACCACTCTATGCAATTCAATGACTCCTGCAAAAACCACAAAAAGTTTCAAAAAACTTAAAACCACAAAGAAACTAATAAGACGAGATTTTTAGAAGGGGAGTTGAAGAATTGGACTTACTATCACAGATTCACATCCACCGACAAAAATGTTAGGTATGGTCCTCTGTCCAGTCCACTCTACTAGAGCAGCTTGAATCAAACTATGAGTGACGTCGGTGTCAAACAGATAACGTAAAAGGAAGTTTAGTTCTATTGATTGTTAATACAATCATAAACAAGTAGCTTTTGCTGGCAAGGCAAGTATATATATAGTCTACTAATCCTCATTGAAACATTTCTAAAACTCGAGTCAAAGTAGAAGGGTAAATATCAAAGAATTGTATCAACGATTGTAAGCAGCACAACACTAGAACCAAGTGGCAAGACATATTAAATTATGGTTTAAAGGCACTATACTTCTCCATATGGATTTTCACTTGGTGCTCATGCAGAACTAAAAACTAGCTCCAGATTAAATCAAACTACCCCCATCCCCTTCTTTTCTGAATTTAAAGGTATATGTTAATATTGTAACCTTTAGAATCTAAAGTACAAAAAAAATTACATCTCCAAAGTACTAGTGCTTGACTATTTATACCATTAAGAATCTCCAACATACAAGTTAACAATTCAACTCATACAACCCAGAAGCTGAAATGTTTCCATTTCCTTGTGTTGACTATGCAATCAAATATCTCATTTCAGTTCCTTAACATATTAGAGTTTGTATGTATTAGCTGCCCCCCATTTTCAAGGCTAAATTGATACTTCATCAGATATGGGTTCAAACCGATCGCCTTGATAATTCCGGTTATTAACCCGGTCTGATGAGTTGGGAGTTCGGGGTCTGACTTGCCACGCGTCAACAAGTTTAGTCAGGTCCGGATCCAGCCAAGCTAATGTAAAGGTATCCAGACCATCATGAGCAAACCAAACTATCATGTTGTGCAATAAATGTGCATGTTTCTCGGAGAGCTGCTTGGGCTACCCGAGGCACTAGCTGTCGGGTGCTTAAGTAAGAAAAATCCTGGGCCGTTGGATCTGAGATCATCTAGACCGTTCGTGCAATCTATATAAAGGACACTTAGGCATTTTCATTTCTTTTGCTGTCCCTAGAGAGAGAATACTGAGCAGTTCCAAAGGAAAATTCCCGACTCATCTTCTCGAGCTTCTCTTTTGTCTACCCTTCTTTGTGAGTCTTCATTTCATAGCACTTTTGCTTTCACCTTCTTTTTCTTCATCGTTGAACAAGTCTGGAGAATGGCAATTGATTCATGTTATAATATCAGTTATTACGTTGTTCATGTTTGAGTTCAATATCCATTTTATTTTAATCAGTGTAGTTAGGCCATAATGGAAAAGTCATGTATCAATGTTTGTACGGAACGTAGGTAGGTTGATAAGTTCTGAGAATGGTATATGGGTGGGACTAGGCAGTCTTGAGATAGCAAGATGTTCCATGTATATCCTTAACGAGCGGTGGATGAGTTATATCCTTAACAAGTGGTGGATGGGGATTACTAGTAGACATTGATGAGTCATGGCAATAGATTTGACATACTATTGTTTGAAACGTTATATCCCTGATATGCGGTGGGCAATGATATGTCCTTAACGAGCAGGGGATGGACTGTCGTGTCATCCTTGACATGCGGTGGATGGTCTATATTCTTAACTAGCGGTGGACAGAATAATGGTGTATCTATAAGTTGTGAACGATTGTGTCCAAGGTATATTGATTATCGGTCTTAGGATAATAAGACGATAAGGGTTAAGTAACGACGTTTGTATAAAGGTGAAGATACTATTGTAATAACATATCATATTCATTTCATAACTTGTTAGTACGTTATATAACTGGTACCCTGATAGTTTATATTCACTCAACTCTCAATAAGTTGACGGCAGTTATTGCCTGCACATTCCTTGTCCAAACTACCCTGTTTCTAACCTTGCAAGTGATGATCACTACCAGGATGGTTACTATGTGGAGGAAGGCTATGCTGAGGACATGTCGGGGGAAAGAGGTAAGGATAGACAAGACTATTACACCGATGACGATGATTACGCTAGCTGAAGACCTGGATAGTTATTAGTTTATTTTTGTTGAAGTTTGTTATAAATGGGTACTTGGGCATAAGTTGCTTTTAGACCTGTTATATTTATTGTAGCGTACTCTAATGATTTCTAATAGCTAGAACTTTTGTAATATATTCAATTTAATATTATTACTATTCTTGTTACTTCTAGTTGACTAGTACTGTGTGGTGTGGACAATTAGTGACATTCACCCGTCATTCCCTATGGACCGAAAAAGGAAATTTATTTTTCTGTATTTTTGCTGCTCCGGGTCAGACATACCGGGCTCGGGTAGTTATTCTACCTTGATTCCATAGAGGATTGACTTTGAGGAGGATGCTAGCCTCGCTAATCGGCCGGCCTGTGTGTTCTCTTCCCTTAGGATCTAGGTAAGGGACAAACCTTTAAGCTTGCTGGTGACTTTCCTAACAAGATCCAGGTAAGCCACCATATTGTCCTCTCTGGCTTTGTATTACTGTAGGACTTGATTGACAATCAACTGAGAATCGCTATACACTTTAACCTATTGGGCACCCATTGAGTAGCCAGTTGCAACCCGACCAGTAAGGCTTCATACTCAGCTTCATTATTGGATGCTTGGAACCCTAACTTGAGGGCGTATGGTTAGGATAATTCTTGCCCCGCTGCCTTGCTTGTTCGATGATCCGTCTACATAAAGCACCCAAGTCAGGATCTCGAGTTGTAACTCGGGCGGCAGGTCAGGCGGGGAGGACTGCTTGACCTGGTCTTCTGGATAAGTAAATTCGACAAGGAAATCCTCAACTGCTTGACCTTTGATGGTTGTCCATAGTCTGTAAATTACTTCAAACTCTTCTAACTCCATTGCCCACTTCATGAGTCTCCCGAATGTCTCATGTCGTCACAGAATCTTGCGTAAGGGCTGATCCGTGAGGACGACCATGGTGTGAGCCTGGAAATACAGGCGAAGTCACCAGGCTGAGGTGGTGAGGGCGAAGGTTAGCTTTTCCATACGGGAATATCGACTTTCTCTGCACTGAAGTGCCCGACTAGTGTAGTACACTAAGTATTGTATCCCATGTTTCCCTGATCAACACCGAGCATACTGCCGATAGCGATACCGCCAAGAACAAGAACAATTCCTCCTTCGGATTGGGCATTGAGAGTAGAGGAGGCGAAGCCAGGTACTTCTTGAGTTCCTGAAATGCCTTCTCACACTCTTTTGACCACTCGAAGGGCTTGCGGAGAATTTTGAAAAATTATAAGCACTGGTCGGTTTCCCAGAACACAAATCTATTCAATGCGGCCACCTATTTTACTAAACTCTAAAATTCCTTTGTCGATCTAGGTGATCGCATGTTGACGATGGCTTGGATTTTCTCCGGGTTGGCCTCAATCCCTCTTCTGCTGACTAAGTGCCTAAGGAACTTGCCGGAAGAAACCCCCAATGCACACTTCACTGGGTTCAATTTCATCTGGAACTTTCTAAAGAGGCTAAAAGCCTCGGCCAAGTGCTCTAGATGGTCGATCTCATCCCAGCTCTTGACTAGGAGGTCGTCAACATATACTTCCATGCTTTTTCTGATTAAATCCTTGAACATGTGGTTGACCAAGCGCTAGTAGGTTAACCCCGCGTTCTTGAGTCCGAATGGCATTACCTGGTAGAAGTAAGTTCCTTAGTCGGTAATGAAAGAGGTTTTCTCTTCATCACCAGGATACATGTCGTTATGATTGTACCCTGAGTAAGCGTCCATGAACGAAAAGAGTGAATGGCCGGCTGTTGCGTCTATCCAATAACAGCCCTTTAAAAAAGCCTTATTAAGGTCGGTGAAGTCTACACAGAGCCTTCACTTGCCGTTACTTTTCTTTACTAAGACAACATTGGCCAACCAGTCAGGGTATTGTACCTCACAGATTGACTCGGCTTTGAGGAGTTTCCCGACCTCTTCTCGAACTGCTTCCGATCTTTTTGAGGCCATAACCCTCTGCTTTTGCTTGATCGGGTGGAAGCTCGGATCAACGTTGAGTCTATGGGTCATGGTATATGGGTCAATTCCTGACATATCTTTGTGACTCTATGCGAAGATATCCCGATTTTGCCTTAAGTACTGGACTAACTTTTCTTGGAGCTCAGATCCTAGTAGTGACCCACAACGATGACCCAGTGGGAACACTAGGGATTCAGAATTATTTGGATGAGCATCTCGATGGAGCTTACTCTGTCCTTTTCCGCTCTCGGATCCATTTCTTCGATATTCAGGGATTCCAGCACTGCGCCTTTAACAGCTTTGGGCAACGAGTGGTCTTCTCTCAGAGTCCCTGCCCCTTGTGGGGTTGAAAACTTGATAACCAAGCTATAGGTTGACACCACTACGTTGAATCGATTAAGGGTCAGCTTTTCGAGAATGACATTATACGCAGAAGGGGCGTCTACAACTACAAAGCTAACCAGCTCGGAGACTTGCTATGGATGAGTCCCTATTAGCATTGTTAGCTCGATCATGTCGAGCGGATGTGTACAGGTCCCATTGAACCCGACCAGGGGGGTCGCCACTGGTCGTGTCAATCTCTTGAGATTACGAGTTGGTCGAACGACGAGGCAAAAAGTATATCAGTAGAACTTCCGGTGTCCGCCAATACCCGTTTGACCACGTAGCGATTGTGAGTGTCACCACTATGGGATCATCATGCGGGAAGGGTATGCCCTGGATATCTCCGGATGAGAACGTAAGGAAGTCGGCTGGTGTGGACCATGATGCGGGAAGGGGGTCCTAGCGTTCCTTGACAGTGTTCCGGGATGGATTCGAGGAGCACACTTCAAGGAACTAGAACTTCCTCATGCGATTCTAGAGACAAAGAGTCGCCACCTATTTTTTATCAAGAATTTGGAAACCAAATTTGACTCGCCCAAAATTGAATAAGGTTACCTACCCTTCATCACTAGAAACAAGGTTCGGGAGTCTTGGTATGAGAGGGGAAGGAGCCTAAGCAGGACTAAAGCACCCCCTCCTCGCCCTACCGAACTGTAGGCCTTGATTCAAATATCCTTGTTCTTAATTCATAATTGGTGTTGTTTCCTCAAACATATTATATAATATATACATGGCAAAATGGAACATCTAATGAAAATCATTTCAAGAGATTAAATCAAGTAGCAGTCGGATTCACATGCAATACAAGAGAGAGGTATACTCACAGTGGCTACTGGCTAGTCCTGCTCGGGACCGATATAAATAAAGAAAACATGTCATGATATGCAAGAAGGAGCAAGAAGACTTACATTGGGTCAACTCAAGAGGGGTAGCAAAACGTAAGAAAAAGGAACAAGAAGGAACAAGAAGACTTACACATTGGGTCGACTCAAGCGGAGTCGCAAAAAGTAAGAGAAAGGAAACGTGTAATGCAATCATACAACAATCCTAGATAAGATATCTCTAACATGTAAGCACATAAATGGAGACTATCCTAAAGGAATTGTGTCATTGAAAACAAAGTTGTAAACCTAAAAAAATTCTAAGAGAAAGAATAGAGATAGTTCATGATAAATGTGCACTAAGCCACATGTAGACGAGGCAAACCCATAAATCGAAGTTATGATCTACGGCATTCAATTCTCGGCACTAAGACACCAAGGAATACCCAAGCATTGCAAAAATACAAGCAAACAAATTATATGCATGATAAACAAGAAGAATATGTCATCAATCAAATTTCCAAATTCAGCAACCTCTAATTAATCCTATAAAAAGTAGTCTTAAACATGAGCTGGGTTAATACCCTTTTACATAAAGTTAGATACATGTCATAGGGAACTTTTCCCAAAAAGTAGGACCTCAATAGCATTTTTGAAGTTCGAGAAATAAGAGTTTTGGAACAGTGGATCAAAACTGTCCACTGTTCTTGTAAAAATCATAATTAATTCTACAAAAATCACATGAAGCTCTATTTGGTGTCAAACAAAAGCTATTTCATTTTCGTTTATGAAAAAAATAATCCCATGGATATTTCATGATCTTAAGTTCTTAGAAAAATTGTTTTAACTAGACTCTATTATTCTGGAAATTTGGTATCATTTGACAAAGGAATGCAAGACATAATAGAAATTCATGAATCATGTTAATCAAGTTGATCTAGGCTTTCAATATCTCATCAATTGTTGTTGAGTGATCAAGGTATGACCATTTTGTATACATAATCATGATTGTAGTTAAACTTAGAAAATTCCAGAATACTTGTATCAACTTCAAACGCTTAGAAAACAATCTTAACTCGATCGTATGCTCATAATTTTACATCAGCATTTAGATACATGAGTTAGGAATTATCCCAAAAAAGTGGATCATCGACAACTATTATAGATTTTCTGAAATTCAAGCACAAAGAGACTATGTTCAAATATGTCAACCAATTTCTCAATAATTTCTAAAAATAGCACATGGATGCTAATGATTCTCAAAACGGATCGAATGAAAGCTAATTCATCAAAGTTTACCTATAAAATTTGAAATCCATCAAACTATGGATTTAGATGGACAAAATCTTATGGAAAAAACAAATATGTTTTGCTAAATTTTAACTAATTCATTTTAAAGTGTGAGAAAAACATCTTAGGTAATGGTTTAAGTTCATTAGAGAGATCAAACTCATGGATCAACTTGATTATCATGATTCCTAATCAATTTAGCCCTCAAGTTCTATGAAGAACTTTAGATCATGGATCAAAGGGACTTACAAGTATTCTATTGGAGATGAATTTCAATAGGAATTCTAGGTAATCAGAATAATCAAGAGATAGGTGAATAATCAAGAGATAGGTATGAACATAGGAATCATCCTTCTCATAGATCATACTTCCAAACCATCATGGAATTCAAAATAGATACATACATATAATCATGTATGCATATGGATCTAAACTAAATGGAAGAATGAAATCAAAATTTGAAAATCAAAGTGAAAATCAATCTCTAATTATGAATTATCAACAAAATCTAAGAGGATTTGGATCTAGCCATGTGAGTATGTGAAGAACAAGAGAGAAAGAGGATGAGTGTTCTAACAAAGAAAACAAAAACTAAGCTAGATCCAAATCGTATAGATCTATATATCAAAATAAGAATTAGAGATGAATTTTAGTGTTTACCTCTTAGAGGATTCTCAATTATATAATCAAAGTTGATTTGAAGGATCTTCTTCTTCGAGTGTTCTTCAAGCTCTTCAAGCACTCATCCATGGTGAAAGTTAAAGGAGGCAATTGATGTCAAAACTCTCTTCAGTTATCTTATCTAGTTGTCTTATGATTCATTTTAGAAGAAATCAATTCATGATTTACTAATCTCTCTCTAAAATTCTCTTAATTCAAAGTATATATGATTGTATCTTAAGGTATATGCAATGTATGCTTAAGATGATCTAAACTCTAGATGATCTCTACATTGGTTCTAGATGATGTCATATAAGATGCATGAAATCTATAAATAGAGTTTGGAAAACTTAACTCTTAAGTTTCAAGGTTAAAACAGGAATATTAGAGATCAGAAAAGGGTTAAAATGGCCATTTTAGTGCCTAAACGCAATGTCCAGGCAATTTCCTCGCAGTGGGAAGCCTCTAGAAGGGTCTGAAACTTGAAAAGCTTGATGGAAGAGGCACTATATTGGTGGCGGTGAAGGGGGAACCGCCATCTCATAAGTGGGACTCGCCATTTCATTTTCTTGGTCCTCTGGTTACCCTTAAGCCCTATTTCAAATATTACGAGCACCACTTTTCCAAATTTTCATAAAAATGGTTTTTAGTGTCCAAAATCGTCCATTTACCCACTGTTGGAAAGCTGTTAAGTTGAATTTCAGTATAAAAATATTCTAAGAGAATTTGAAATGAGATTTCGTTGTCTTTTTGAAATCGAACGACTTCTTTTTCAAATTTACTTTTCAATGTGCATCAATTTTGGATTTTTCTTTGAAATTGCATCTCTGGATACCTAGAATACTGCATCTAGAACACTTCATATCATATAACCCTGAGTGAATATGAATTCTGAGAGATGATTTTGACAAAACTAGGATTTTATGTTGGAAAATGTCTTTTCTGAGTTTGAAGTCACTTTCCGAAGTTCGATCTTTCGATTGTGTGGAATCCAGTACCTTCCACGGGGTATTTTTCATCATTGAATCCTCAAAGACATTGTCCACCTTAAATCCTATCAATGTGGTCAAAATTGGGTATTTACAGCTAGTGGGTCACTGATAGACTAGACATACTTGGCATCCGTTCGGGATGCCCGGGCATGCTTATTCCTAGCCGATTGCGAGTCTCATCCATATGTAGAGGGAGTCTCATTACGATGACTTTTTGATGTAGAGGGCATCTCCTTATGATGGCTTTCAAAGGTAGAGAGCATCTCCATATGATGGCTTTCAAAAGTATAGAGCATCTCCTTACGATGACTTTGTGAAGTAGAAGGCGTTTCCTTACGACGACTTTGTGAAGTAGAAGGCATCTCCTTACGATGACTTTGTGAAGTAGAGGGCACCTCCTTACGATGACTTTGTGAAGTAGAGGGCATCTCCTTACAACAACTTTTAGTAGGTGCTTCTGTTGGCTCAACCAATTCAACATTCCTTCTAAATAAAGGTACAATAGATGCTAAAAAGTGTTCACAGATTATGATCCATCCCTGAAGGTTGACAAGTGCCAATTTCTGGAGAAACAACTGATTAGCAGATACCCATTCTGATTCACGGATTCTGAAATACGCCCTCTTCCTTGAGGTAACTCTTTGATGAGATCTGAAAGTTCTTTGCTGGGGAGATTTCTAGAATTCTAAGATGCGAGAACATAACAAACCTTTAGACAAAGCAAGTTCTGAGTATATTCTGATCTAAGAGAGACAAGGGCTTATATTCTGGAGGCTCTGCTTATTCAAGATCTGAGACTCATATTGGTGCTTTGACCAGCTCATGCACGTTGGGTTTGTTCCAACCTTTTCTGAATATCTTGACCCCGGTTTGAAGATCAAGTCTTCTGATTTGCCCTTCTGAATCAATTTTGTTTCTCATTAACCACTCGACACTTCATCTTTACTCGGATTAATTGATGCAATAACAGTGTTCAAAACTTCTGCTCGTATCCACCTTTAGATACTATTAAAGTTTTGAAAATTTATTATAGATCACTCTGGATCACGACAGACTAGACAATGACAGACTTGACCACGACAGACTAGATGGTGATATACTTAACCACGACATACATTGACACGGGAAGATAACACTCTTGACACTGAAATAGAAGTTTGGAGGAGACAACTCAATTTTCCATGATTTAATGCGCATTTGTCATGTTTGACGTATCTCTTTGCTTTTCATGTGCACTTCTCATTTTAATGTGATAATACTCAGTTGATAAAGTAATGCCTTGAAAATTCTCCCTATTGATCTAATCAATCCTTTTCTTTTACCAAAAATGTGCTTCGAATTAGTGCCTTAGCTTATAGAATACGAGATAATTCATTTCAATTGTTTTCAAAGATATACTTGACGGCTCAAGATTCGCTTACAATGTGGAAGGGGTACAGGCGAACGATGTTTGCCCCTAGTTGATGGGGATAGATGAAAGCTTGTGTTTTCCTCTAATGTGGCAATGATATCTTTGAGGTTCCGGGCAAACTGAAAGTTTGCCCCTAGTTTGCAAGGGTCAGGGACCGAGAGCCAGGAAAGCTAGCCTACTTATCCCTAAATGGGAGTCAGGTCCAAAGTAGTTCGGCCAAGTCTTGAAAGAAGATATTTGAGATGTGGCTGAGTATTTCAGGAGCAGTGACCGAACCGAGTAGGTTGCCTACGTATCCCCAAATAGGAATCAGGTTACGCGTAGTTCCTCAAAGGTTGGAGGTTTTAAAAGAGTAAGGATTCGAGAATTGGGGGGCATTTCAAGCCATGTCATCAAACAAATTTTCTGAAGCAGGTCACTTACGGTAGTGTTGAAAAAAACTAAACTACCTCTCCTTTTTCTTTTTTTCTTTTATTTTTCTTCTTTTTTTTATTTGATAGTTGATTCTTTTAACCTTTTCACTAACCAACCAATTTTATATCACTCGTCATATATCATATATATTTATAGAGCAGGATTAGTCCTTCAATTCTAGATCTTACTCAAAGATATTATAAATCAAAGCTTTGGAACAATTCATGTTCCCGATTTCTCGATCTTCTTCATTCTTCTTCCCTTTCTTCTCTTCCTTCTTTTCTTTTCTCTTTAAAGTTTTGACTAGCTAGGATCAGGTTCTTGAAAACAACACGCAAATTTTTCTTCTTTTTTTTCATGCACTAACTTTTGCCTAGGCGACCTTTCGGGTTTTCATCCTAGCGAGCTCTTTTGTTTTTCTTTTTTTTTTTTCTTTTCTTCTTTCTGTTTTTGGGCTCTAACTTTTGCCTAGGTGCCCTTTTGGGTTTTCATCCTAGCGAGCTTCTTTTCTTTCTTTTTGAGAGAAGTAGTTTATTTGAAATGTTTGGCTACCATCAAGGACAAAGTATTCATGGCTTTTAGACAGGTTTGAATGGCTCATTTTTCTAGCCTAAAGATTTTGAAATGGGAAGATCAGGGAATCTAGCTAGTCCCGAGTTACTATCAAGCATATCTTTTCAAGATTTAAGCAAAAGCATCTCAAGATTCTTAAAGTAAGACTAATCAATTCTTTCTTCGGCGTTAGCGCAAAATCAACTTTGATCCTTTCATAATTCTTTTCAATGCAAAAAGTTATCACCAGTGTATTTTTCACAATAATCAGAGAAGTGACATTTTCCGCTCAGAGATTTATTCTTGCATGACTAGGCGTATTTAATTAAGCAAACCAAGATTTTATTTCATTACTTTGAAAGAGAAGGATTACAGTACTCGACATAGACTCAAACTCAACTTGACTATAGACAGACAAGACTCAAAACATAAAATAGACTCGACTGGACTAGACTCGACTTGATCTCAAGTGGAATGTCACTGTGACTTATTTATTCCTCTTAAGCATCCATTTGGCTTCAACAAGCAGCTATTCCAAGTATCATCACAACATCACCCCTTGTAAGCTCTCCCAAGTTCTTCATTCATGAATTCTTTAGCTAATTCCTCGGGCCTTTTGAGGTGGAGGAATGATGATATCCTTTTCGATTAAGTCCTGAATTTCATGCCTAAGCCTCCAGCATCTATCTGTAATATGCCCACAGCTCTGATGGAAATCGTTGTAGTACTCAATCTTGAAGCTTTGTAGAAGTGGATCAGGTTCTGGCTTGGGTTCCAGCTTCTTCAAGTACCCTTCATCTAGTATTTGTTTTAAGTGCGCTGCTCAAGGCCCTCCACCCTCAAGGCAATGGTCTCAAGTAGTCGCGATGAAAGAACAATGCAAGTGCAAATGCAGGCAGAAATTACATGATTATCGAATTAATATCAAGGATATTTATTGGCTCAAGTCAAACTCTAGAAGAACAAAAAACCATAAGTTTCATGTTCAAATCCCCAGTGGAGTCGACAGATTGTGGACCGTGATGCGGGAATGGGGTCCTGGCATTACTTGACAATGTCCCGGGACGGATCCAAGGTGCACACTTCAAGGAACTAGAACTTCCTCACACGATCCTAGAGACAAAGAGTCGCCACCTAATTTTTATCGGGAATTAGAAAATCAAATTTGACTCGCCCAAAATTGAATAAGGTTACTCGCCCTTCATCACCAGAATTAAGGTTCGAGGGTCTTGGTACGAGAGGGGAAGGAGCCCGAGCAGGACTAAAGCACCCCCTCCTTGCCCTACTGAACGATAGGCCTTGATTCAAATATCTTTGTTCTTAATTCATGATTGGTGTTGTTTCCTCAAACATACTAGATATAATATATATATATATATATGGTAAAAAGGAACATCTATTGAAAATTATTTCAAGAGATTAAATCAAGTAGCAGCCGGATGCATATGCAATACAAGAGAAAGGTATGATCACAGTGGCTAGTCCCGCCTGGGACCAATGCAAATAAAGGAAATGTGTCATGATATGCAAGAAGGAACAAGAAGACTTACATTGGGTCGTCTCAAGCGGAGTCACAAAAAGCAAGAGAAAGGAAACGTGTAATGCAATCATGCAACAATCCTAGATAAGATGTCTCTACCATGTAAGCACATAAACAGAGACTGTCCTTAAGGAATTGTATTGCTGAAAACAAAGTTGTAAACCAAGAAAAATTCTAAGAGAAAGGATAGAGATAGTACATGATACATGGGCACTAAGTCACATGTAGATGAGACAAACCCACAAATCGAAGTCCGGATCCACGGCATTCAATTCCCTACACTAAGACACCAAGGAATACCCAAGCATTGCAAAAATACAAGCAAACAAATGATATGCATGATAAACAAGAAGAAGATGTCATCAATCAAATTTCCAGATTCAGCAACCTCTGATGAATTCTATCAAAAGTGGTCTTAAACATGAGCTGGGTTAAAATCCTTTTACAGAAAGTTAGATACATGTCTTATGGAACTTTTCCAAAAAGTAGGACCTCATTAGCATTTTTGAAGTTTGAGAAATATGAGTTTTGGGAACAGTGGATCAAGACTGTCCATTATTCTTGTAAAACTCATAATTAATTCTACAAAAATCATATGAAGCTCTATTTGGTATCAAAAGAAAGATATTTCATTGTAGCTCATGATAAAAATAATCCCATGGACTTTTTATGATCTTAAGGTCTCTGAACAATTCTTTTAACCAGACTATATTATTCTAGAAATTTGGTATCATTTGACAAAGGAATGCAAGACATAATAGAAATTCATGAATCATGCTAATCAATTTATCCTAGATGATTTCTAAACCAAGTTTTATTCATCAATTATTGTTGGATGATCAAGGTAATGACCATTTTGTATACATAATCATGATTGTAGTTAAACTTAGAAAATTCCTGAATAGTTGTTTCAACTTCAAATGCTTAGAAAACGATCTTAACTCGATCGTATGCTCACGATTTTACATCGGCATATAAATACATAAGTTAGGTATCATCCCCAAAAAGAGGATAATCGATAACTATTATAGATTTTTTTAAATTCAAGCACAAAGAGACTATGTTCAAATCTGTCGACCGATTTCTCAATAATTTCTAAAAATAGCATATGGATCCTAATTATTCTCGAAATGGATCGAATGAAAGCTAATTCATCAAAGTTTACCCAAAAAAATTTAAATCCTTCAAACTATGGGTTTTAATGGATCAAATCTTATGGACAAATCAATCTATTTTGCTGAATTTTAACTAATTCATTTTAAAGTGTGAGGAAAACATCTTAGGTAATGGTTTAAGTTCATTAGATAGATCAAACTCATTGATCAACTTGATTATCATGATTCCCAATCAATTTAGCCCTCAAGTTCTTTGAAGTACTTTAGATTATGGATCAAAGGGACTTACAAATATCCTGTTGGAGATGAATTTCAATAGCAATTCTAGGTAATAGGAATAATCAAGAGATAGGTATGAACATAGGAATCATCCTTCTCATAGATCATACTTCCAAACCATCATGGAATTCAAAATAGATACATATATATATATATAATCACGTATGCATGGATCTAAACTAAATAGAATAATGAAATCAAAATTTGAAAATCAAAGTGAAAATCAATCTCTAATTATGAATTATCAATAAAATCAAAGAGGATTTGGATCTAACCATGTAAGTGTGAAGAACAAGAGAAGAAGAGGATGAGTGTTCTAACAAAGAAAACAAAAACTAAGCTAGATCCAAATTGTATAGATCTATATATCAAAATAAGACTTAGAGATGAATTATAGTGTTTACCTCTTGGAGGATTCTCAATTATATAATCAAAGTTGATTTGAAAGATCTTCTTCTTCAAGTGTTCTTCAAGGTCTGCAACCACTCATCCATGGTGGAAGTTAAAGAAGGAAATTGATGTCAAAACTCTCTTAAATTATCTTATCTAGTTATCGTAAGATTCATTTTAGAAGAAATCAATTCATGATTCACTATTCTCTCTCTAGAATTCTCTTAATTCAAAGTATATATGATTGTATCTTCAAGTATATTCAAAGTATGCTTAAGATGATCTAAACTCTAGATTGGTTCTAGATGATCTCATATGATATGCATGGAATCTATATATAGAGTTTGGAAAACTTAACTCTTAAGTTTCAAGGTTAAAACATGAATTTTAGAGATCAGAAAAGGGTTAAATGACCATTTTAGTGCCTAAACGTAGTTTTCAGGCAATTTACTCACAGTGGAAAGCCTCTGGAAGTATTTAGAACTCAAAAAGCTCGATGGAGGAGGCACTATATAGGTGGTGGTTATGGGGGGAACTGCGACCCCATAAGTGGGACCCGCCATCTCATATTCTTGGTCCCCTGATTGCCCTTAAGCCCTATTTCAAATATTACATGCATTGCTTTTCTAGATTTTCATAAAAATTCTTTTTAGTGTTTGAAATCATCTATTTACGTATAGATGGAAAGCTGCTGAGTTGAATTTCAGTATAAAAGTATTCCAGGAGAATTTGAAATGAGAATTGATTTCAATTGAAGTCCGGAAGTCCTCTCGAACTTTCATTGTCTTTTTGAAATCAGACTTCTTTTTCATAATTACTTTTCAATGTGCATCGATTTTGGATTTTTCTTTGAAATTGAATCTCAAGAAACCTAGGATACTGCATCTAGAACACTTCATATTCATATAACCCTGAGTGAATATGAATTTTGAGAGACGATTTTGACAAAATTGGGATTTTATGTTGGAAAAGGGCTTTTCTGAGCTTGAAGTCACTTTCCGAAGTTCAATCTTTCAATTGTGCGGAATCCAGTAGCATTCACAGGGTACTTTTCATCATTGAATCCTCCAAGACGTTGTCCACCCTAAATCCTATCAGTGTGGTCAAAATTGGGTGTTTACAACTGGTGGGTTGCTGATAGACTGGACATACTTGGCATCCGCTCGGGATGCCCGGGCATGCCTCTTCTTAGCTGATTGCGAATCTTATCCACCTGACATTCCTTCGAATACCACGCTGATGTTACCGAGGGACTACTACTGCTCGGGAGGTCGGGCCTCTTCTTATCTTAGTTACGTTTCTCGGGCGAGAACTTCAACTTTGTTAGTTTTTTTAGTATCGACGATGGCCATTACGTCTTGAATAGGTCGGGAAAGCACAGTGAAGGCCATCGGGGCCTGATCCTGACTTTCTTTCTATTGATCCTACCTTCGCTTCTTCCCCTGACCCTTTTCAGAGCCTTAATCCTTCTGCTTGATTTTAGCGGATTCATCATTTGTGAAGCCCGAGCTTTTAGACTTCAAAAATTACTCGGTGTCTATATACCTCCCGACCCTCTTTGAGAGCTTAACCAATGTGGCCGCCCATTTTTTATGTAACGATGCGATGACCTTGTCATTCTGAACTCTCGGGCAAAAGGCTATGATGGCGAATGTTAAGTTCAGGTCATAGACTTGAAGCTTCTGTTGGTTGAATCGGTCAACAAGATCCTTCAAGGAATCTCCCTTTTGCTAACTGATAGTAAGAAGTTGAGTGTCAGGTTGCGGTAGGTTGAGCATGCCTATGAATTGGCTGATGAACTACTTACTAAGCTCCTTGAAATCATGGATAGACCGACTTTTTCAGGGAGTGGGACCACTACGCGACAGGGCCTTCCAAGGTACTGGGAAAGGCTAGGTAGTACATTTCATCAGCGTTGGTGGCAATGGCCATCTTGGCCTTGTAGGTCCAGGCGTGATCGACCGAGCTTCTTGAGCCATTGTAGGAGTCCAGATAAGGTTGCTTGAATTTATGAGGGATGTAAAACCTCATGATTTGGCTAGAGAACGGTGACTCGGTTTCGATATTAACTTGGTATAGAACAAAGCTCTGGCCCAGCTTCATGGCCATCCCGCTGATATGTTTCTCCAAGTCCTCGACGCGGACTGCAACACCTACCTGATCGGTTTTTGGTCTATAGTTCGGGTCGGTTGAAAAGGCTTCTAGCTCGAGGTGTAATATCTTTTAGGACAGGGCTTGACTATGACTCCAGTTGATCATGTGCCTAAGATTGGCTCGATTTATGACCGAGTGATCTTGGGCTGATTCCCGAGTCTTGCGCACTTGCTTGTGTTCTCTGGCAACACGTCTATCATTAATAATATTTCGAGCATCTTCTATATGGCTCGGATTGGCCTGGCCACGTTGTCGAGTTTGGATCGGTTCCCCACCACGCTTAGCGTTCCCGGGTTATGACCCAGCCTGTGGAAGATTATTTTATTGGGCCAGCAGGGTTCCGATCTGCTACTGGGTTTGACACTAGCCCTCCAAGAGTTGCACGAGGCCGCGGTGACTTGTTCTGGGGCAATGGGAGCCGCCGGCACTAGGACCGGTGGATTATCCTAAACGGTTGGCTGAACAGTCTTCTTGTTCTTACGAGGAGGCATGGTGATTAGTCAAGAAATTTGTTTCTGGAAAATTATCGTTTCCCACAAACGGCGCCAAACTAATGATGCCAATTTTTGGGTATGATGCAAGAAAAGAAAACAAGAGAAGATTTGTATATGGTTCGACCTTGTTTATAAAGAGACATGTGTCCACGGGTGATCCCTAGCACCTTTATTATACTGTAAAGTTACCGGTGACCTATGGAGAACCGACAAAGGACTAGAACTACCAGTGGTCAGTCGGGTAAGTAGAACGAAGGTGTTATGCATATATTGCGTAGAAGATGAATAATCCATCCCCCATCTAGGAGGTGAGAGGTCTCTTTTATATATGTCAGATACCTCCTCGCACATGGACACTATACTGATAAGGCAATACAATCTAGTTGGGTTTGATTGTCACAAACCGTACGAGTTTCCTAAAAGGATTAGGAAACTATCTCTACATTCCATTTATATTTTAGTCGGGATAGAAAACTGTTTGGATGCTTGTGGATCATGTTCTGGATCTGACTGGGCCGTGCCCATGGTGAGTCGATATCGGGTGAAACTCTCCACCCGTAGGTCAAGACCTACAGAAATCGATAAACAAGTTGGGAACCTCGGCCGATTCCCTGGAAATGAGATGACCATCCCCTCGATGGCTCAGTACTCTTCGACGTGGCCTTGGAGCTTCGCTCTCATTGGTTGACTATTTTTTTACATATTAGTCTCTATTTTCCTTTCTTTGGCGAATCTTCCATTGGGTTCATACCTAAACATACATACACTTGCATATATATTTATATAAAGATGTGTATTGTGTCAGCATTGTTATGTATCTATCTGGTCTGTAATAGTCCGAGTTTATGATTTGGCTGCTTTTGATTTCATTGTGCTGCTAATTTCTGGATCTGATGTTTCACATGATCAATTATTGACAACATTGAACTTTTTATAATCACAAGAAGTAAACATACAAGTACAAGGAATAAAAAACCACCACCTTCCTCTCACCTTGTCCATCCCTAAAAAAAGAACCAACAAAGTATCTGCAAAAATGTCTAGGCAAAAACTAACCTTGTTTAGATTATTAATACAACAGTAAGGTTATTTACATTTACCATTGTGGTTAGGCTCATTTTCATTTCACCCCCTTGTACTTTAACAGTAGACACTTAACCCCCTGTGATTTCAGATTAAAGTAAACCTATCAAAATTTTCCCCAAAACTAATGAAAATTCTAAAATTTGGAAAAAAATTTACACTTAACCCCCATGGTGAGTTTAATTTTGGGATTAACCCCCTGTGTGGGAATAATTCATGTCTTTTAACCCACCTAAGTGAGCTAATTTTTTTGGGTTAATAGCCTCTGTGAGGTTAATTTTGACACTTAAACTTTCCTATGTGGGGCTAATTTTAACACAATTTTGAGAAAAACATTAACAATTTTAATTTAGTCGGAAACCACAGGGAGTTAAGTCCCCACTTTTAAAACCCAAGTAATAAAGTAAAAATGGACCTATGAACAAGGGTAAAATGTAATTAACCTTTATTTATGTACCTTCACATTTTTCATGAGTGGCACATGATTGATGGTGCTGAAATTCGTGTGATGGATCATATTATTTTCATTTTTGATCATCAGATAAGTTCCAAGTGAACTCAACTTTCCAATCAATTAAATGTATTGCAAACCAAAGCTTTAGACCAAAAATACAAAATGTGAGCATTTCATTTGAGATATTGGAGTCAAATATTGGAGTCAAATACAAAATGTGAGCATTTCAAATACGAGTCAAATGTGACCAGATGTTTGTGCGAAAGATGGATTCATAGCTTTAAGTTCTTAACGTTGTGCGAAAGATAACTGGACTTGAATGATGAAACACATGCTTCCGTTTGTCCTTCTCACAGTCTTCACCATGGGGTCGAGGGTCGCCAACGCACAGAGCATAACCCGAATTTGAAAGAACCATGCTTTAGTATTTTTTTCATTTGATAGGAAAAAACTCAAGTGGAGACCGCCAATAATAGAAGGTTGAAGAGCTTCCGAATTCAGCTTCCATGCATGCAAGTCAAATGAGGTCGTCGATGATGATTTGGAGGAGGGATGCAAGAATATTTGATTTGATGAGAGATGAAAACCCAAAAATTGTGGTTGTACTATATATATATATGCACACTAGTTATATAGAATACCCCAAATAAAGCTAATTTGTTTTCAAGAAAAGAGTTAGTTACTTCATATTTGGGGGAATTTTTAGATACTGATAAATTTAGGTTTCAAAAGGGTGGATTTGCTATATTCACTTTTGTGGTGTACAAATAGTGGACATGAACACTTGAACAAATTAACATAGATTTCCCCCCAGAAAAAATATTGGTTTCAACCGTTATAGAGGTGACATAGTATCCCAAGCCAATCAGAATCCTTTATTATTCCATAGCCCCCCCGTATTTCCAAGGGAATCTCATTCTATATCAGCAAAAACTACTACAATATTAGTGACGTTATAAATGATGACATGGCGTATCTGTTGCAACCAATATTTACTCCTCATTTTGGTCAAAATCACAAAAGTGCAGGTTTTGGGTACTGTAATTACAAGTAGCTATAAAATTGACAATTTTACCCTCAGCAACAGCCATGTTCTGGCAGCTTTTGAGGGCATTTATAAAAAATGACCTAAATACCCATTACCTCATTTAATTTCTCCTCACAACATCTGATTTTGTCTACTCTCTATGGTCTAGTGTTCAAGTATTGCTCTCTTTATACTAGTATGAGCCCCATGCAATGCATGAGATGTACTTTGGTACATTAAAAAATTGGAAAAACTATTATTTTTAAAAATGTTTTTATGAACATTCTAAATAGAATAATATATATAATTAATTAAACACATCTATAATTAACTCAATTTAATTAGATTTATAGTGTACACACACATATAAAGTGTTTTGAGTAAAATTGTCTTCAAGGAGAATGCTTCATTGGTTTTTAGCCCCGCTGTTTCGAATTCTACAAAGCATCAACGTGTGGTACTTTTGACATAAGAAACTTTAGTAATGCAATTCTTACATTACCTGAATTTTAGTGTAGAAAACGTTTTTTGAAGATACAAAACTCGAGTCCCATTTGCTAGAAGATAAGAATCGACCAAGAGTACACTTTGTAATCTTTCCACGAGGGATGCATTGTACGATTTTGTATATATATATATAAACATATATTAAGGGAATTGTTATTGCCACTCCATCATTAAACTAATGCACTCCATGGTACCACTCTCAGAGCATGTGATATCATGTATGCAATGCATGACATGTATGGTACCACATATTTTAAGAATGGTACTATAGAGTGTCTTAGTTCAATGATGGAGTGGCAATAGCATCACCCTATATTAATTATATAAAAAGCTCTATGAGTAAGTATCTAGAAAGAAGCCAAATTTGTACTATTATTAAGAGAAGGCAAATGGTACCTAATTATAAAAAACTATAACAAATATTTACATAAAAGCCAGTAAACTTTTGTTAATTCAAAGTTAAAATGTGTGTCCTAAACCGTCATTAACCAAATCAAATAAAGATAAAAATAAACTTCCCTCTCCACTTTACCACTTCCCTCTCATTATTACAAACAACCACCCATCTCCCTTCCTCTCTCTCTCTCTCTCTCTCTCTCTCTCAAACTGCATAATCGAAGAAAACTACCATAGCCAAAGACTCCCATGCCCTATGTCCCTCTCTAAATGTGTTGGTTAACAAAAGCAAAAAATTGTCAAAAATTCATTGCAATCTTATCTATACTACTATAGAAAGTCAAAGGTAAGAATACCAAAAGTTTTTTTTATATGACCCTTATTTACATTAAAACCAATATATTTTAGTCTTCAAAATGTACATATTGGAGGATTAAAGTATCATTAAGACACTCAAAACAAAAGCCATTCCCTGCACCCAATAACCAACATAAGCAAAATCCAATTCAAAAACCGTCTCATCCCTAATCACAAAAAAAAACTGTCTCATCTCATCTATCAATAGCTGCAAACTATCTTTCTCTCAATTTTCTCTCTCTAGCCACACACAACCCTCTATCTCTCAATTACACCATTGGCAGACTCTCTCCCTCCTCCAAAAGTGCACATGTCAAGGTATGCATTTTATGTTTGTGTGTGCAATTTTTAGATCTAATGGTGTGGTGTGAGATTTTGTGTTGTTTGTATAAACACACATACAATGTTAATTGTGGTGTGTGTCTCTATAGAGTAACAAAAGGTGTAGAAATAGTTCAGATGAAAAAAAATCAGGGATAGTGCACTGTGCAAGAATAATTTGCATAAATACAACAAAAACGAAGGAAAAAATTGCCAAAACCAAATGGATAAGTAAGCACGGAAGTCCCACAATGCCTTCCTTACCCATTATTCTTGGGTTTACTGACCATATATACAGAAAGAGACTGCAATATGAGCATAATTTCCACCATGAAATAATTAACAATGGTATAATCATTTTCTTGGATTTTAGAAACTAAATATGATTTTTGTTTACATGATCATTTTGCAAGTGGCACGACAAGTGCTAACCATTTGTGTTTTTGTGTGTGTGATGCACCGATCATGTTGCTCCATTAGGTAATTACAACGCATACAAAGTATGCATTCTCATATCCACACGTTAGATTTATGGATACATAAAAAATTCAACTCATTGCACATACAGCGCGTGTGCCCGACCACTAGTACATTAAAAAATAACCAAGGAACCTTCTTGAAGCCCATCCTCAAAAACAAAAGAGGAATGACTTCAACAAGAACTTGGCCCAAAACTTTACAATGAGCCACCCAATGGGTGAGGTTGTGAGCTATAAAATTAGCAGATTGGACAATCTTAAAAACATTCCAAAAAGAAAAGGAGAAATTCAGTCGCTGTCTACTAAGTCTAACAAAAGAATCGATAGTCCATTCAGGCACGAAATTCCAATCCATCAAAGGCTTGCAAAACCAATAAGGCATCGCCTTCAAAAATATTGTCCATCCCAATAAGGGCAGCCTCAGAAATGGTAAGGAAGTCTGCCTTTGCCTCGGCATGAATGGGATCAGTAGAAAGATCCTTCAAAATCTTTGCGTAAGTCACAACAGCTTTAAATGACTAGTACTCCTTAAGCGTCAGCTTCTTTTTGTGTTGGTTTGTTAACAAAACATCTATACTATTCAATTGTTTATATGCTTTGAAAAAATTAATACAATATACTTTAATATGGAGCATGTTTTGTTAGTAGTAAAGTAGGTAATAATTTGGGTTCTGTCATTGTTCTATTGTATAGGTTAACCAAATAGTAAAGTGTGCAACATAAGATATTACATGATTATAGTATAGAAACTTAGAAAATTTGCAAATTAAGGAAAACTGACCTCATAAATCTGACGGAGCAATTTTCACTTTCTATTTAGTATGTTCCCTTTTGACATGTATATATTATTTAGTATGTTTGAGGAAACAACACCAATTATGAATTAAGAACAAGGATATTTGAATCAAGGCCTACCATTCGGTAGGGTGAGCAGGGGGTGCTTTAGTCCTGCTTGGGCTCCTTCCCCTCTCGTACCAAGACCCCCAAACCTAGTTCTGATAATCAAGGGTGAGTAACCTTATTCAATTTTGGGCAAGTCAAACTTAGATTTCCTAATTCCCGATAAAAATTAGGTGGTGACTCTTTGTCTCTAGGATCGCATGAGGAAGTCCTAGTCTTCCCTGAAGTGTGCTCCTTGGAATCCGTCCTGGGACACTATCGAGGGAAGACGCCAGGACCTCTTCCGAGTGCACCGGTCCACAATCTGGCAACTCTGCTGGGGATTTGAACATGAAACTGATAGTTTCTTGTTCTTCTTGAGCCAAAGAATATCCTTGTTATTAATTCGATAATCGTGTTGTTTCTGCCTGCATTTGTACTTACATTGTTCTTTCACCGCGACTGCTTGAGACATTACCTTGTGGGTGGAGGCCCCTTTTTCCTCCATTTGTCAAGAGTTTTGGTAGCATGTACGCTTATGGTATATAGAGCCATTTGCTTGCTAATGGACCCTTTATGAGACTAAAAATCGACCTTTGCATATAGTTTCTATAGAACCCTTCAATTAGGATCTTGATTTTCATCTTTTGATTAGGACAATGTGATGAATTATTTGCGTTTGCTCGTAAGGGATTATGTGGATGATGAGGACGTGTATGTGAAGGCATCATCAAACCTTGTATGATAGATTCCTCTAGAGTAGTACGGTATTTATCCGAACATCCAGTCATTATTCGAGGACCATTTTTGAAAATTTTGAAAATACTAGCACTTCTTTTAAAACCTGAGTCTTTTAAAAAATTCCGGGATGATCCCTTTTGAAAAATCACTTTGAAATTCACTTTCACAAAATCCTTCCAAAATTCTCCCTAGATTTTAGAGAATTTCAAAATTCCTACTTTGTCGATTCAATTTTTAATTCTCCTCTCAGATTTTAGAGGATTTCAAAACCTTGGTTTTAAAAATAAATCAGGATTTCACACTTTTGATGATTCAATTTCAAAAACTCTCCCATATTTTAGAATTTTAAATTTTCTACCTCAATTTTAAAGAATCATGATTTCGCACCACAAGCATTGATGGTTCAAAAATATTTTTGAAAACTACAAATCTCCTCCTCTCTTTCAAGATTTTCATGAAAAATTCAATTTTTTAAACCTGAGCCATCAAGAATTTCAAAGCTAAAAATCCTTGGATAATGATTGGATTAGTAAGATGATTAGCATACTCAAGGAATCTTATGTGTTTATGTGCTGATATGCTAGGTCTAAAGCTAGATTAAGGTGCATTGCATTTAGATTAGATTGCATTTCATCTGCATTGCATACACTACACGAGCATTGCATATCCGACTCACGAGTGTGATGCTTCTAATATACTTTCGAAAAAAGATTTGTTTTCTTCGGAATTTTGAAAAAAGATTCCTTCAATTTTAGAAAATGTTTTTGAGAAAGGAAATGATTTTCAATCCACTTTTTGTAAAATATCATTCTTTGAAAAATTCTTTTGCAATGAAGATACCTGATTATTTAAAAATCCCTAATAAAAGAGAAGCGAAGATAGGGCCAAAAAGTTGTACTCCCTCCTGGGTCAGAGTTCCGAACAGTTGTTTGATCAGATCAGAGTTTGGGGAAAGATCAGCGGAATCAGTCAGGTTTAGAAAGATGACATATGAAGCCGATATGGATGCTAGAAAGATTGCTATGGAATCTACTGTCAACCAAATTAGTGAGCTGCTTGTGAAAATGATGGGTGTGATAAAGCAATTGGCTGACACAATGCCTCCAACTCCACCTCTTGCACCTTGTGATGATAATGAGTGGTTAGAAAGATTGGCTAATCTAGGAATACAAACTCTATATCAGGAAATCCTTGACAAGCTCACCAAGAGTGGTTTACTAGAGAAAGTGACCTACAAGAGCAAAAGTTGATGACCACAAGCTTGATAAGGAGGGATTATTTGATATGCCCAATGCAAGGCTTTCGAAAAAGTTCAAAGGGCCTCTTTATTTGAACAATCATCCATTACCTGATAACGATGCATTGGAACCACAATTGCCAAAGAAGAAAAGGACCAGGGGCAGTCGAGAGAAAAGAGAGAATTTTCTGAGTTGGGAATGCCTTTGAGCAACACGCTTGAGAGAATGTTAGAAAGGGGATATCTCAAAAAGTTTGAGCCGTACCCAGAGCCGAATCCGCTTCTGCCAAAATTTAGAACTGATTTGTATTGTAATTTTCATCAAGGGCATGGGTATAGCACTGACAAATGCTGGAGGCTTAGGCATAAAATTCAGGACTTGATCGATAAGGGGATCATCGCTCCTCTTCCTACATAGCCAAATGGTAATAGAAATCTAGTTTCGAATTATCAAAGGGCTTAGCCGTCACAGAATATCAATTCTCTTGAGATAGAATCTGCATGCTATGACCCGATAATTTATATCTCAGCTTTGAAGCAGCCGATGTCCCACATAATTTTTCCAGATCTTGTAGAAATGAACTTGATTTAATTTTCCAAAGAAGATGACTGGTGCCTCGAAGACAATGAGTATGGGCCTGAAGGGTTAACCGAAGAGCTTGAGCGTTTAGTGGAGAATAGTAAGAAAGTGATGAAATGATGATGTTTGGAAATAGCTGCCTGTAGAAGCCAAATGGATGCTCAAGAAAAATAAGCCATCACAGTGACACCCCACTTGAGATCCAGTTGATCGAGTCCAGTTTATTTTATGTCTTAGAATTTGAGTCTTGTTGTCGAGTCTGTCTATCGTCAAGTTGTGTTAAAGTCTATGTCGAATACTGTAATCCTTCTCTTTCGAAGTAATGAAATAAAGTCTTCATTTTCTTAATTAAATGCGCCTAGTCATGAATGAATGAATCTCTAAGCTGAAAATATCATTTCTCTGATTATTATGAAAAATACAATGCTGATAATTTTGTGCATTAAAAAAAATCCTGAAAGAATCAAAGTTGATTTTACGCTAACACCGAAGAAAGTTAAGAATTGATTAGTCTTACTTTGAGAATCTTGAGATGCTTTTTGCTTAAATCTTGAACAGATATACTTGATAGTAACTCGGGAATAGCTTAAATTCCTGATCTTCCCATTTCAAAATCTTGAACCCAGAAAAATGAGCCATTCAAACCTGTCTAACCTACAAGCCATGAAGACTTTGTCCTTGATGGTAGCCAAGCATGTCAACTGACTACTTCTCTCGAAAAAGAAAAAAGAAGCTCGCTAGGATGAAAACCCGAAAGGGCACCTAGGCAAAAGTTAGAGCACAAAAGAAGAAGAAGAAGAAGAAAAAAAAAGAAGAAGAAGAAGAAGCTCGCTAGGATGACCCGAAAGGGTGCCTAGGCAAAAGTTAGAGCATGAAAAGAAAAGAAAATTTGCGTGTTGTTTTCAAGAACTTGATCCTAGCCAGTCAAAACTTTAGAGAGAAAAGAAAATAAAAGAAAGAAGAGGAAGAAGAATGAAGAAGATCGAGAAATCGGGAACATGAATTATCCCAAAGTTTTGATTTAAGTAAGCCCAAAAGATTTAAAGGGCTAATCTTGCTCTGAAAACATGTATGATGCATGATGAAAGATGTAAAAACTGGCTGGATAGTGAAAAGGTGAAAAGAATCAACCGTCAAAAACACAAAAAGAAAAGAAAATAAAAGAAAAGAAAAGAAAAGAAAAAAGGAGAGATAGTTTAGTTTATTTCAATACTACCACAAGTGACCTGCTTCAGAATATCTGTCTGATGACATGGCTTGAAAAGCCCCCAAATTCTTGAATCCTTACTCTTTCAAAACCTCCAGCCTTCGAGAAACTACGCTTGACCTGATTCCCACTTGGGGATACATAGGCAACCTACTCGGTTCGGTCACTGCTCCTGAAAAACTCAGCCACACTTCAAATACCTTCCTTCAAACCTCAGCCGAACTACTTTGGACCTGATTCACTTGGGGATAAGTAGGCGAGCTTTCCTGGTTCTCGGTCCCTGAACCTTGCAAACTAGGGACAAAGCTTTCAAGTTTGCCCAGAGCCTCAAGATATCACTACCACACTAGGGGTGAACTGCATTTGCCTAAACTTCCATTTATCACCATCAACTAGGGGCAAACATCGTTTGCATGTACCCCCTTTCACATTATAAGAGAATCCTGAGCCATCAAGTATATCTTTGAAAACATTTGAAATGAATTGTCTCTTAGTCTATAAGCTAAGGCACTAATTTGAAGCACATTTCAGAGAAAGCAAAGGATTGATTGAGATCCATATGGAGTCTTTTCAAGGCATTACTTTATCAGCTGGGTATTCTCACAATAAGATGAGAAGTGCACATGAAAGCAAAGAAATACATCAAACATGAAAAATGCGCATTAAGATTAAGGAATATTTGGTTTTCTCCTCCAAACTTCTATTTCAGTATCAAGAATGTCAACTTCCTGTGTCAATGTCTATCAATCTCTATCGTGGTCTAGTCTGTCGTTGTCTAGTCTATCGTGATCTCGAGTGTGTGGGTCCAAAGTGATCTAAAATTGTGAAACTTTAAAAGCATCCAAAGGTGGATACGAGCAGAAGTTCTGAACACCATTATTACATCAATTAATCCTAGTCAAGATGAAGCATCGAGTGGTTATTGGAAAGATGCTAATCAGTTAAGCCGTTGTTAAAACAGATCAGAGTGCCTGTAGACACTTTAATTTTGACCAAACGTCGAATTAAGGGGAATGCTACCTCTAGATCTAATGAATACAATGTCTGATTAATTTAGGACTTCCAAAAGGTTAATCAATCTCTTCCAAAGGCTCTTCAACCCAAACGAAAGAAAGAAAAGAAGAAGAAGAGAGAGAGAAAAAGAGAAAAGAGAATAAAATGGCACATGGTATATTCTGCGACATTCTCAGGTTGCCGGTATGGCACTCCCTAAATGCTGTACGGCATTTGGTAAGTGCCGCAACGGCATTCAGTGAAAGCTGCGAAAATACACCAAATGTCGCAAAAAACTAAAATCCAGAAAAAATGGTAGTTCACGGAGTTGTCCGCGGCATTCATTGAATGGCGCACCGGTATTCAATGAAAGCCGCGCCAGCAATTAGTGAGTGCCAATACGGTAATCAGTGAGTGTTGCTTCCATCTCCACCGAGTGTCGCATTTTGTGTCTGCCAGCTTTAAAATAGTACATTTTGTCCCTTCAAAAAGGACATCCGAAATTAGGATTTTTACTATGAAATCACCAAAATAACCCTCTAAGGTTTGCCTATATATAAGGGATGAATATCTCATTATAAAGGATCCCTTCTTTTCTTCCTAGTCTTTGATTCTAGAATTTCTATCTCTCTATCATTTTTAGGCTTGAATCTCATTTTGAATCTTCTTTATCTAAAAATTTGATAGTTAGAGATGCCAAAAGAAGTTTAAGAAAATTAAAGGGTTGCAAGAGCAAGAAGAAGAGCTTGATTAGCCTTTGGAATATCCTAAGAACACCAAGAAGTTGAGGATAGTTGGAGGTGATCCTCTAAATTTTAGTTATGTTTTCATTCTTGTGTTTATTTCTTTCTTATGTTTTCATTCTTGTGTTTTCTTCCTTATTATGCTTTTTTCTTGAGATTCTTGGAGATCTTCAATATCTCACTTGAATCTCTTGAGTTTGATCTTTTTGAATCTTGTGTAAGCTTATGCTTCACATAGGAGTCAAAGTTTGATCACGACCTCACTTTACAAACAAATCGATGGATCCAATTCCATGCTTATGACTTGGGTTCTCTAGCTTAGAGTTTCATGGAATTCTTTCTATATTCCTTTGAAGTTCATGAGTATGAGTGTCTTTAGCCTCTAATGACCATCAAATGGTAGGAGAGTTATTTGGGTTTAAGCCTAACTTCATGGCTTGGTAGTTGGAGTTAACAAATAAAAGTTGAACTTGACAATGAAATAGTGGGTTCATAAACTGTTTTTGATCAAGGATTTTTAGTTAAATATTGGACTGTTGGAATCGAATGAAACCAACTGGAGTATGTTCATAACACAAATTTTTACCACTGTGATTTTTGTTTTGATGGGATTTCACTTTTAAGATGGTTTGGTCGTGAGTTTTGTGAGATAACCAAAATCTGTCCAGAATTTCAGAACTGTAACACCTTCTTGAAATGAGTAAATCAGAGCTTTAATCAAGCATTCTTGGTTTCAAATAATTTTTTATATGAATTATAATGTGTTAATAAGATCCACTAAAAAGATCAAAGTGATTCTGATTTTTTTACTAGTTTTAAAAAATCGTACAAAATCTCTAGACAGAGATTTACAAATCTCTGAGTGACGTCTGGTTTTTACCTTTTTCCCAGAGATTGGACCGTTGATCTTTACTATTTCTTTTTGGGTTAAAAACTAGACTCACATAGGCATCTTGTGTCCAAAAATCATCAAGATCAAACCATGGGAAGCATGCCTTTTATTTTCTTGAAGTTCTAATCTGCTCTCAGCAATTTTCAGAATTTTATGACAGACTTGACCAACTTTGCAAATAATGGTCCAAATGACTTTTCTATGACCTGGGGCTTAAACCATGCTTTGATGATGATTAGTTAAACTTAAATCCAGAGGCTAAATGGTCCAAACCAATGAATAAATTCATAGATTACTCTTGTTCATATTCATGTATTCATATACATTCATCCATGTGGCTCG
Organism: Hydrangea macrophylla; assembly: GCA_033977485.1. Classification (NCBI taxonomy): domain Eukaryota; kingdom Viridiplantae; phylum Streptophyta; class Magnoliopsida; order Cornales; family Hydrangeaceae; genus Hydrangea; species Hydrangea macrophylla. The sequence goes on from CM066993.1 coordinate 34,660,121, forward strand.
ATGCTTGTAATTAGGATTCGTTGCTTTAAATTTAACTATATTTGATAGATTTAAGCCAGAGGCCTAGGATTGTCATCTAACTTTATATCTTGCATATCATGTGGACTAACCTTTATTTTGTAGCGCCAATGAGGTATGATCTCTCGACTCTCCTTTAGTTTAATTATTCCTTAATTTCATTGATTTTTTCGGCCTCATGTGCGACACATTAGAATTAAAACTTGTCTTATGTGTATATATGTGATTAAAGACTCTTTTATTAGGATTTCAACTTTTGTATTCATTGCACATTTAAATATTTGCGGCTGGACCCTGGGTAAGTTCTCTAGTTCTCTATTTTGCATATCATATTGCTTGCTAATTGAACTACTTGGTTTTGAATGATATTTTGTCATTAGCAATTTTACACCATTTCAACTTGCTTGTGTAATGTATATTTATATCTATGTATTAGTTGAGGGCATGCTTAGATTAATAGTTTGATTAAAAGGATATTGAGTAGAGGCTTATAGCGAGATAGGATGAGAGAGGGTGTTTTAGTCCGTCGGACTCCTTCCTCTCTCATTCCATAATCCCCGAACCTAGTTAATCTTTGGTTTCACAAAAAATCGGTTTGCTTTTAAAAACGGTTTCTTAATTTTCCTTTTAAAATTAAGTGGCGACTCATGTTTTGATTTTGAAAGAGAAAACGTTTTAAAAAGCTATGGGTAAAAGAAAAAAATGTGATATCCACAATCTGGCGACTCTGCTGGGGATCGAACCCAGAAACTCTGGTTTCGCAGACCATAATTCTGATTTTGGGTTCACTCGAGGATTAGACTTGAAAGCATCCTTTTAATTGAATTAATTAATTTTTGTGTGCCTGTTGCATTGCACTTGCATGTCTCGCCAATCAATTGCATGGAACTATGACCTTGGAGGCTCGGGGAAACCCAGTTGGTCAAGCTATCATGGGACTGTGTGATCACCCTTGATCTCGTACCATGCATTGGTATATGAAGCATCCTATCGGATGTGTTTCAAGGGTCCCTTATTTGATCAAAACCTAGCCTTTGTATAATAGCTTTTGTTAGAACCTTTCAATCTTGGGGAATCAACTCTTGATTAGGATTATATGCTAGGGAGTTTTGCATGATTACTTGAGATGATGATGATGTTTGTTTGATTTAGGATGTGTAATCGTCTAATTATCTGTTAGCAAATTCCTTCTTATGTCCCACGACATTTGGGAACATGTTGAATCTTGATTGTATGATTACATCTCTTATATTTTATTAGCTAAGCATCATTGACCTTGTACGTATCTGAATTCATGAAAAGTACGGTGATAATCCGATCATGTGACCCTTCTACCCAGAGAATTTTAAATCCATCTTTGTAAGCGAACAAGATTTTTTTGCCATCTTTACCCCAAGGTTTTTTCAGAAAATCACACTTTCAAAATCTTTGGAGCTGACCTGTTAATTAAAGCCCCAAGCTAATCTTTGTTAAAAGATATTTTCATATGATCATCTTCTACGGAAAAATCCAAAATTTTTGGGAATTATTTTTGGAAGAAATGCTCTTCAAATAAATTTAAAAGCAAAAATTTCAATCCAATCATCTTTATCGAGAAATAATTCCACATCCTCATTTTTAAATAAAAGATTCAAAATCTTTGAGAATATTTTTTGAAAGATCTCATCATTTAAAGAAATGCTTTTCAAATGAATTTCAAAAAATTTTGAATACTTGACCTTTGAAAGGGTAGTGAGGATCACAATGATGAAATTGACGCATTTGACATGAATGAGAATTTTATGTGCTTATGTGTTTTATGTGTTAGGATTAGATTTTTTTTGTTTCTTTGGCATATAGAACAGGCACACACACACACACATGCATTGCATCTGTGTGACATATGAACCGTTCATGAACATTTCACTAAGCATTTGCAAAAGAAAATGTGAAAAAAAAAATAACAAAATGAAAATTATTTTGAAATCAATTAAAATTGATTAAAAATGAAACATGACTGTAGGCGAGATAGCATCAAACCCAGAACAGTTTGGGTTAGCAGTGCAAGCGTGAGATTAGTTAGAAGAGAGAAGATAATGAAAAGGATTATGTTGAGGTTGATTAGTTTGTGGAGCCTAATGATTCGAAGAAGGGCCACTTAACTAAGAAATTGGCCATAGAAACAAATAATGTTTCCGCAAACACGGGTGGCAAACCCGGATGTTCAAATGATGTTAGTGAGGTGATTGTGTTCGGAACTGTCGATGCTGAATCAAATGTGGATGCTCTTGGGAACCCAATAAATTTAAAATCATCTGTGACACTCCAATTGAGACCAAGTCAAGTTTGTAGTCGAGTCATGTTAAGTTGGAGTCAAATGTCAAGTCCAGTCGAGTCTTCTGGTTAGTCTGTTATCAAGTTTGTTTGCAAGTCTTTGTCTAGTTTATCGAGTCAAGTGATGTAATCCTCTTTCTCTACTAGTTGAATAAAATCTCATTTTTCTTGATTCAATATGCTAAGTCATGAATGTATGGATCATTAAGCCAAAAAAAAAGTCACTATCATGGAAAACACTTTGTTAATAAATCTTTGCATTGAAAAGGATCCCCAAGTGATCAAAGAAAATTTTGTGCCAAAACCAAGGAGGAGGATAGAATTGATTAGCTTTACTTTAAGAATTTAAAGATTCTCTTGCTCAATCTTGAAAAGATGAACTTGGAACTTGAAGCTTGCTCACCATCCCTTTTTCTCAAATACCAAGCCTAAAAGATGAGCCCAACCAGTCCAAAACCATAAACTTGGTCCTTTATGTAACCAGATAAATGAGCTTCTTCTTCCAAAAAAAAAAGAGAATAGAAAAAAATAAAGAAAAGGGAGCTCGCTAGGATGAAAACCCGAAAGGGCACCTATGCAAAAGCTAGAGCACAAAAGAAAAAAAGAGAGAAGAAATAAAATATATATATATATATAAAAAGAAAGGGAGCTCGCTAGGATGAAAACCCAAAAGGGCGCCTAGGCAAAAGTTAGAGCAAAAATAAGATGCGTGTTGATTTCATAATCCGAATCCTAGCCAGTAAAAAACATGAAGAATAAGAAAGGAAAGGAAAGAAAAGAAGAGGTAGAGAATAAAAAAAGATTGAGATTTTTTAGCACTTCAAAGTACATCATTGGTACATGAATTATCTCAAGGCTTTGTGTTCTCAACAAAGAAAAGAAATTGGAAATGAAAAGAGAGATTTGAAAGTATCAATTAGTATCAAAATTTTGTGAAAGGCTCAATGGCTAAGTGGGCCTAAAGCAATGTAAACATATCTTTGAGAAAAATAAGGAGTGATTCGGAGGGCTGATATTGCTTTGTGAGCATGATAGAGTATGATTAAAACATGGTGTGTTATGAGAATTATAAAGATAGACTAGCTAGTGAAAAGGTGAAAAGAATCAACCGCCACAAACAAAAAGAAAAGAAAAGGAAAAAAGAAGAAAAGAAAAGAAAAGAAGAAAATAAAAGGGAAAAGTAGTTCATATTCTCATCATCCTGTTCGAAGGCTACCACAAGCGACCCATTTCAGAAAGAGCATTCATTGAACCCAAATGACAACATGGCTCGAAAAGCCCACCAATTCTTGAAGCCTAATTCTTTCAAGACCTCCGGAGTACTCGAACTACGCTCGACCTGATTCCCATTCGGGGATACGTAGACAACCTATCTGGTTCGGTCACCACCATCGTCATAATATGGTGTGCTCTTTCAGGCCTTGGCCGTAACACCTTGGACCTGATTCCTATTCGGGGATAAGTTGAATCCTTTGCGCATATGGTTATGTTCTTTTAAAACTAGGAGCAAACTTGCATTTGCCTAGGAACTACATATGTATTGCCGAACTAGGGGCAAACAAAGTTTGCCGATTAGCATTGGGGCATCTCCCTTCAGCCCATCACATTCATGATGATTACCTCTAGATTGGGAGTAAATACATGCAAGCATCCTATACCAACATGTTCTCAAGGCCCTTGGGGTGAGCCCGTTTGCCCTTAAGACTAGGGGCAAACTTCATTTGCTAAAAGCCCTATTTTACCTTTGAAGCAAGCCCTAAGTCTCTTTCAAACTAGGGACAAACTTTGTTTGCCAAAATTCCTCTATGATAAAGGCAAATTCTCAAGTATTTGAGTTTGTTTTGAATGGACTGAAATAGAGTGTCTTTTATTCTATAAGGTAAAGCACTAATTCAAAGCACACTCTAGATAGGCAAAGAATTAGCTAAATCGAAAAGGAGAAGTTTTCAAAGTTTAGATTTATCAGTAAAGCACTACCATTGTAAAATGATGAATAAATGAAAGAGGTAAGTTGATACATGTATTTACGATGAAAGCACATCAATTCAGAGTATGATTCAATCACCTTGTGTTTATTGAGTCTGTCCTCGTCGGATGAGTCAATAATGATCTCAAATGTGTAGGTTTAAGATGATGAACAAAAATTTGAAAAGTCTCCATAAGCATCCCATGAGCAATGCAAGCAGGAGTTTTTAACACTATCACAGCACAATGCTAAAAGTGGAAATATGATAATGGTCCAAGACTAGGGGCAAAGGTGATTTCCCTTTTTTGACATAATCATTATGTTTCTTCCAAATGGTCCGCAAGTGCTGAAAAGCATGCTTTCAAAAGACTACTAGGGTAGCACAAACCCCATCGGCTCCGTTCAAATTCTTTGAGTCCGAGGACTCTCCGTTTTTGTAAAATCAATTCTCTGAGTCCGAGGATCTCTTAGTCCGAGGATTTCCCATTTTTGTAAAATCAATTCTTTGAGTCCGAGGACTCCCTATTTTTGTAAAATCAATTCTTTGAGTCCGAAGATTCCCTTTTTTTTGTAAAATCATTTCTTTGAGTCCGAGGATACCCTTTTTTTGTAAAACCATTTCTTTGAGTCTGAGGGATTCCCATTTTTTGTAAAACTAATTCTTTGAGTCCGTGTAACTCCATTTGTATAAAAGTAAAGTTTGTTGGGTCTGTATGACTCTGTTTGTGTAAAAAGTGAATTTGTTGAGTCCGTGTTACTTTGTTCGAATAAAGAAATAAAACTTTGAGTCCGCGTGACTCCGTCTTTGTGAAATATGAAAAATTTTGAGTCCGCATGACTCCGTTTATGTTAAATATGAATTTTTGGATCTGCATGACTTCGTTTGTGTAAAATATGAATTCTTGAGTCCACTTGGCTCCGTTTATGAAATATAAGCTTTGAGTTCGCATGACTCCGATTATATGAAAGAATGTTTGTAGTCCGCATGACTCCATTTATGTAAAATATGAACTCTTAAGCCCGCATGACTCCGCTTGCATAAAATGTGAATTTGTTGAGTCCGTGGGACTCTGTTTGTGAAAAATGTGAATTTGTTGGGTCCGTGGGACTCCATTTGTATAAAATATTGATTTCTTGAGTTCGCGTGACTCCGTCTTTGTAAAATAGGAATTTTTTAAGTCCGTGTGACTTTGTGTTTATAGAATGTGAATTTTCGAGTCCATATGATTCCGTGTTTGAGAAATGTGAAAATTTTCAACATCATATGACTCTCCTTTTGTAAAATGTGAATCAGTGCGACTCCCCTTTGGAAATAGGAATTATTTCGAGTCGAATCGACTCTCGACTTCGAAATGGAAATTGAGTTGAGTTAAACCGATTCCAGACTCCGGATTTTGAGAATTTGAATTTGTTTGAGTCTAATTGACTCCTGATTCATGAGTTTGAACTAAATTGAGTCTGATAGACTCCCAATTTTGTGAAATAGAAATTCTTTGAGTCTGATTGACTCCCAATTTTGTGAAGCAGAAATTCTTTAAGCTTTATCAACTCCTAATTTTGTGAAACTGAAATTCTTTGAGTTTTCTGAAATAGAAATTATTTTAGTCCGATCGACTCCCAATTTTATGAAACGGAAATTCTTTGAGTTTTGTGAAATAGAAATTATTTGAGTCCGATCGACTCCCAATTTTATTAAACAAAAAATTCTTTGAGTCTGATTGACTTTTGAATTGGTGAAATTGAATTTATTTAAGTCTAATTGAATCCCAATTTTAGAATATGGAACTGAATTGAGTCTGATTGACTCCAGATTGTGAAAAGTTAAACTGATTTGAGTCTAATTGACTCCCAATTCTGAAAATTGAATTGAATTGAATTGAATTGAATCTGACTAACTTCTGATTTTAGAATTTGAATAAAACTGAGTCTGATTGACTCTGATGAACTGATTTGAGTCTGATTGACTCCTAAATTCAGATATTGAACTGAATTGAATTAAATTGAGTCTAATTTGACTCTCGATTTTGGGAATTGAAATAAATTGAGTCTGATTTAACTCCTGATTTTGAAAATTAGAATTTTTGTTGAGGCAAATTGACTCCGATTTTGAGATTTGAGATTCTTGTCGAGTCAATTGATTCCGATTAAGAAAATTTGAAATGTTTTAAATTAACCCTCGATTTTGAAATAAGAAATTCTTTGGGTTCGTGTGACTCCATTTGTATAAAAAGTGAATTTGTTGAGTCCATGTGACTCCATTCGTACAAATATATATATACATATATATTTATTGAGTCTGTATGACTCCATTTGTATGAAATGTGAATTTGATTGAGTCTGTGTGATTCCATTTGTATAAAAAGTGAATTTTGTTGAGTCCGTGTGACTTCGTTTATGTCAAATGAGAAAAAGTCAATTTCGTTGAGTCCGAGTGACTCCATTTTTGTGGAAATGCGGGTCCATGGATCCAAATGACTCTAATTTAAAATGTGAATTTTTGAGTCATTGTGTAAGAAAATTGAATTTTTGAGTCTGCATGACTCCCTTTGTCTTGTAAAATATTAAATTTTGACTCCCTCTGTCAAAAAATTGAAATTTTGAGTCCATGCGACTCCCTTTGATTTTTTGAGTCTGCGTGACTTCCTTTGTCGGAATGTTGAATTCTTGAGTCCGCATGACTCCTTGTGTAAGAAAATTAAATTTTTGGGTCCACGTGACTCCCTTTGAATTTTTTAGTCTGCGTTACTCCTTTCGTCAGAAAATTGAATAAATTTGAATTGTTGAGTCCAAGTGTCTCTGTGGATGTAAAATATGAGGTCCGAGTGAATAATAATAATGAAATTTTGGGGCATGGTCTTGGCACAAAATCAATGAAACCAGGATAACAAGGTGTAAATCCTACATGTGGTCCTAATGTCCTAAACGTGATCATAACAGTGTCTTGAGAGAATCAAAAATTCGCAAAGCGCGCAAGATTAAAATCATGTTCATACTGCATTAAGCATCATACATCGCATTGATCGTCTAGAGAAGTAAAAATGCGAAGTGAAGTCTAGATTTTTACCCCTTCGATAATGGCGCGTGCTAAGAGTCACAATTCAGGGTCAGTAAGGAGGAGCGAAGGATCGTGACCTGAGGAGGGCTTATATCTCTTCCTGTGAGGTCCTGGGGAGCTTGAACCGCTAGCTATAGGAACAGATCTACAAGAAAGAGTGAGAAGAATCAAGTTTCTTTTTGAAAGGCTTGAGAGGAGAACATAGCAACACATGAAACGCTGTGGTGTTTAATCATGAATTTAACCAAAAGATAGGATTTTGATGATAGAAAGGGGTCAATTTGACACCGGTTTTTGTGAAATTGAAATCTTGTTTCGAATTGACTCTAGATTTTAGAAATTGATTTGGACTGAGTCTATCAGACTCTGGATTTTTGAAATTGAAAATTGAATTGAGTCTAATCGACTCCCGAGTTTTGAAAAATTAGATTGACTTGAGTCTGATTGACTACCAACTTTAGGAATTGAAATCGAAATGAATCTAATTGACTCTCGGGTTTAGAAATTAAATTGAATCGAGTCTGGCTAACTGCGGGTTTCGAAATCTTGAAATTCTTTTTGGGTCAGTTTGGCTCCGATTTTGGAAATTGAATCCTTCAAGCCCGAATGACTCCCATCATAGGAAATTCAAAATTCTTTGAGCCTGGGTGGCTCCCTTTGTAAGAAAACCAATTCTTTAAGCACCGATCGGCTCTCTCTGGATATTAGAATTCCAAAATTGAATGCGGCCAAAAGAAAAGAATATAGAGGTGTAACGGATTTGCATCCTCGGTCCTCGTAACTGATTTACCTTGACCTGTTTGGGAATGTAATGGATTTACATCCTCGGTCCTCGTAACGGATTTGTGTTGACCTCACTTTGGGAATATAACGGATTTATATTCTCGATCCTTGTAACAAATTTACGCTGGTCAAAATTTAGGGAATGCAACGGATTTACATCATCGGTCCTCGCAACAGATTTATATTCTCAATCCTCGTAAAAAATTTGCATTGATCAAAATTTAGCGGTGTAACAGATTTACATCCTCGGTCCTCGCAACGGATTTGTGTCGACCTCGCTTTGGGAATATAATGGATTTATATTCTCGATCCTCATAATAAATTTGTGTTGATCAAAGTTTAGGAATGTAACGGATTTGCATTCTCGATCCTCGCAACGGATTTGCGTTGGCTTGTTTTTTGGAATATAACAGATTTATATTTTTGATTCTCGTAATAGACTTACGTTGATTTTAGCTTGAAAATATAACGGATTTGCATTCTCGGTCCTTGCAACAGATTTGCATCGACCAATCTCTGATTACCATATCATGCATCATACATCACGTAGTAAATGCATAAAATAGAGCAAACATATCCGACGGGGCCGAGCAGCTGCGGATACCTGGAGAAAACATATCCGATGGGGCCAAGCGGCTGCGGATAGCTAGAGTAAACATATCCGACGGGGCCGAGCGGCTGCAGATTTTCAGAGCAAACATATCCGACGGGGCCGAGCGGCTACCGATTTTCAGAGCAAACATATCCGATGGGGCCGAGTGGCTGCGAATTTTTTGAGCAAACCCGCGTTGACACCGGGGTCTAAGTAGCGAAGCACCGCCCAATTAATTGCGTCCGTCTTTTCAGCAGAAAAGGTCACGTATCTTAACACGAGCATTGAGTAGCATAAGGCATGGATTATATCTAAAAACATCAGGATTGCACATTTTAGAATCGCATCATTTATAGAGCATGAAATTACATTGACAACCACCATTGTGTGAGCATGTGCATCATGATAGGATAGGTGCATTCATCCGTATGACTACTTGTGCTTATGTGTGTGCTTGACCCCTGCCCGAACTACGTCTTGGTCTGACTCCTGAATCGATACGTAGGCAGCTCACTGTTGAGCACGACCAACTTAACCTTACAGCGCGCCTGTTTTCTTTTGCAACGTATTTTGTTTTTACCTAAATCCGACAATTTGGTCAAAGGCTTGTCTTCACACAGGCTTCGACATTCACTTGTGACACGCGTTGCTCCACAAGCTCTGTCGAAGAGGGGCAAATTGTAGACACTCCAATTTTGACCAAACGTCGAATTAAGGGGAGTATTACCTCTAGATCCAAAGATGACAATGTCTGATTAATTTTGGACTTCCAAAAGGTGAATCAAGCTCTTCCAAAGGCTCTTCAACCCAAACAAAAGAGAGAAAAGAAGAAGAAGAGAGAGAAAAAGAGAAAATAAAAGAAAACGGCACATGATATATTCTGCGGCATTCTCGGGTTGCCGGTGCGGCACTCCTTAAATGCCGTACGGTATTTGGTAAGTGCTACAACGGTAGTCAGTGAAAACCGCGAAAATACACCAAATGCCGTAAAAAACTAAAATCTAGAAAAAATGGCAGTTCGCAAAGTTGTCCGCGGCATTCATTGAATGCCGCACTGGCATTCAGTGAAAGCCGCGCCGGCAATCAGTGAGTGTCGGTGCGACAATCATTGACTGTCGCTTCCATCTCCACCGAGTGCCGCATTTTGTGTCTGCCAGCTTTGAAATAGTACGTTTTGTACCTTCAAAAAGGACATCCGAATTTAGGGTTTTTACTATGAAATCACCAAAATTACCCTCTAAGGTTTGGCTATATATAGGGGATGAATATCTCATTATAAGGGATCCCCTCTTTTCTTCCTAGTCTTTGATTATCGAATTTCTATCTCTCTCTCATTTTTAGACTTGAATCTCATTTTGAATATTCCTTATCTAAAAACTTTGATAGTTAGAGATGCCAAAAGAAGTTTAAGAAAATTAAAGGGTTGTAAGAGCTAGAAGAAGAGCTTGATTAGCCTTTGGAATATCCTAAGAACACCAAGAAGTTGAGGATAGTTGGAGCTGATCCTCTAAATTTTAGTAATGTTTACATTCTTGTGTTTATTTCTTTCTTATGTTTTCATTCTTGTGTTTTATTCAATATTATGGTTTTCTCTTGAGATTCTTGGAGATCTTCAATATCTCACTTGAATCTCTTGAGTTTGATCTTTTTGAATCTTGTGTAAGCTTATGCTTCACATAGGAGTCAAAGTTTGATCACCACCTCACTTTACAAACAAATAGATGGATCCAAGTCCATGCTTATGACTTGGGTTCTCTAGCTTAGAGTTTCATGGAATCCTTTCTATATTCCTTTAAAGTTCATGAGTAAGAGTGTCTTTAGCCTCCAATGACTATCAAATGGTAGGAGAGATATTTGGGTTTAAGCCTAACTTCATGGCTTGGTAGTTGGAGTTAACAAATAAAAGTTGAACTTGACAATGAAACAGTGGGTTCGTAAACTATTTTTGATCAAAGAATTTTAGTTAAATATCGGACAGTTGGAATCGAATGAAACCAACTGGAGGATGTTCATAACACAAATTTTTACCATTGTGATTTTTGTTTTGATGGTATTTCATACTTAAGCTGGTTTGGTCATGAGTTTTGTGAGATAACCAAAATCTGTCTAGAATTTCAGAACAGTAACACCTTATTGAAATGAGTAAATCAGAGCTTTAATCAAGCATTCTTGGTTTCAAATAATTTTTTATATGAAGTTTAATGTGTTAATAAGATCCCCTAAAAAGATCAAAGTGATTCTGATTTTTTTTCTTTTTTAAAAAAATTGTACAAAATCTCTGGACAGAGATTTGCAAATCTCTTAGTGACGTCTGGTTTTTACCTTTTTCCCAGAGATTGGACCGTTGATCTTTTATTTTTCTTTTTGGATTAAAAACTAGACTCACAGAAGTATCTTGTGTCCAAAAATCATCAAGATCAAACCATGGGAAGCATGTCTTTTATTTTCTTGAAATTCTGGTCTGCTCTCAGCAATTTTCAGAATTTTATGACAGATTTGACCAACTTTGTAAATAATGGTCCAAATGACTTTTCTATGACCTAGTGCTTAAACCATGCTTTGATGATGATTAGTTAAACTTAAATCCAGATGCTAAATGGTCCAAACCAATGAATAAATTTATAGCTTACTCTTGTTCATATTCATGTATTCATATACATTCATCCATGTGGCTCGATACTTGTAATTAGGATTCGTTGCTTTAGATTTAACTATATTTGATAGATTTAAGCTAGAGGCCTAGGATTGTCATCTAACTTTATATCTTGTATATCATGTGGACTAACCTTTGTTTTGTAGCACCGATGAGGTATGATCTCTCGACTCTCCCTTAGTTTAATTATTCCTTAATTTTATTGATTTTTTCGACCTCATGTGCGACACATTAGAATTAAAACTTGCCTTATGTGTATATATGTGATTAGAGACTCTTTTATCAAGATTTCAACTTTTGTATGCATTGCACGTTTAAATATTCACTGTTGGACCCCGAGTAAGTTCTCTAGTTTTCTATTTTGCATATCATATTGCTTGCTAATTGAACTACTTGGTTTTGAATGATATTTTATCATTACCAATTTTACACCATTTCAACTTGCTTATGTAATGTATATTTATATCTATGTATTAGTTGAGGACATGCTTAGATTAATAGTTTGATTAAAAGGATGTTGAGTAGAGGCCTATCGCGAGATAGGATGAGAGTAATCCTCGAACCTAGTTAATCTTTGGTTTCACAAAAGATCGGTTTGCTTTTAAAACGGTTTATTCATTTTCCTTTTAAAATTAAGTGGTGACTCGTGTTTTGATTTTGAAAGAGAAAATGTTTTAAAAAGCTGTGGGTAAAAGAAAAAAATGCGATATCCATAGTGCCTTGCATGAATATCTGCTAGAATTGACTGAAGATTTATGAAGCACGTCAAAGTCATGCCAAAATCATCAGGTCTTTTGAGTACCTATCAATTGTGGATTGGAATTGTGATATTGGGAACTTTATTTTGACCCTGGATTGGTCCGATCATGATATATAAGCCTTAAGAGTGCTTGAAACTTGTTGGAATTGGTCTAAAGGACCCTTGGGAATTTAAATTTTGGTTGAAAACCATTCAGAATTGAAGAAAAATCCCTAGGCATAAGGAATCGAGGGCACCGCAGCTTGAAAATAGCCGAGAATTAATGATTTACAGCAAACTCCCGTTGTTTTGGGATTGATTGTGTATTGTCTTGGAAAATGGACATTTTGGGTTTATAGACTTTCGAGAATTAAATCCAGAACGGATTTGCAGAAGATAGATCAGAATACAAGATCTTCAAGTAATGAGCAAGATATTCGAGAAAGGGTCAGAATAAACTCGACGTGTCACAAGACTGTGTGAGCTGGTCGAAGCACCGATATGAGTCTTAGATTGAATTAGCAGGGTCTCCAGAATATGAGCTCACTCATATATCTCCCCAAACAAATAGAGAGCTTTCAGATATCGTTAGAATCACCTCCAAAAGAAAGGTATACTTCAGCAAACTTGTGAATCATAGAATCTCCCCAACAGAGAACTCGAATTGCCTCCAGATGAAAGGTATCTATCAGCATCAACTATCAAAAGTGCCTCCAGATACAGGGTATCCATCAGAATCATGTATCTCAGAATCATACATCAAGATTGCCTCCAGATAAAAGGGTATCTATGAGCATCAACTATCAGAATTATCTCCAGATATAAGAAGTGCCTCCAGATATACTATCAAAACCATGTGTATTTCAGAATTTGAATCTATTTGCCTCCAGAAGTAGGGTATGTGTGGGACCCCGACCCGGTGTGGTCAGAACACCTACTAAACAGCTCAGCTAATAGCAAAGACAATTAATTAATCTTGAAACTAATAGTTTAAAAACAAATCAGCTATATAACGGCTCAAATTTGGATAATCCAACCTGTATTGAACACCTTTAAAAAAACATGCTCAATTATTTTGAAAATCCAAATATATTACAATTAATTTACAACGACTAACCTAGCCCAAACAAACTAATTCCACTTGTGACTAATAGATTTAATATTGAAACCACATCTATTTAGCAGGATTTACACTAAAACCCACATAACATTATGTCACAAAATTTAAAGTGTTTACACATATTCAAAGTTTTTCTGTCATCCACAGCGAACCTAGACCCATGGCAGTGCAATCCTATAGCCCAAGAGATCATTGTACCTGCACAAGAAAATCTGTGTGGGCGTGAGCAAACCACGGCTCACAAACAACTAGATATAAAGATATGCGAATTTAAGCATATACACAGCTCAGCACAGCACAAACACAGTTTAACGCATACCTACAATGCAATCTCATACATGTCATGACTCACACACCCGGGCCCATCAGCTTTAGCCTCTTTTCGCTAATTTACCAAGTTTTCAGCTACTTGGTTTAACAGCTGAGCAATGCAAGTGCACAATATACAGTTTATGTCATGCTAGTAATGAAGTTAAAATCATACAGCAAACAGCTCAGCAATATTGAATAACATTCATGTTATGCCAGCTATGTATATAACATAAACAGCAATAAAATTATATCTAGAAGACCCACCTCAAATCCGGTAAGTGAATAAAATTCACCTTTCTGCTTGCTTCTCGGTCACCTCCTTGGGTCCACTAGTACTAGCCTCGGTCCCTGAAATCTTAAAAATTAGATTTCATAACAAAAAAAATCTTATAATAGCAAAAAGTTAACAACTTAGGCTTTCCAATTAATAAAAAATCATATTTCTCAATCTTCAATTTCATAACTAGTAAGTAAAAATTAACAACTTCTATTATAAATAACAATGTAAAAATAAGCAACTTCTATAAGAAACAACTTTTATAAGAAATAAAAATGTAAGAAGTTCAAGTTTTCATTTGAAACAACCCAAATTTCCAAAATCATACCCAAATAGCTAATTTCTAACTTTCTCTCTCTCTACCCCAATCATGGTTTATAAAAAAAAAACTAACAACTCTTTCATGGAGGCTTTCAAGTTCCAATAATATTCATAATGCATTAAAAAAAATCCACATCTAGCATTGTTCACCACAACCATCAAATAAAAATCAAGAACCCATTTCAAAGGCTCAAGAACATCTTCAATGGTGTTTTACCCAAATCATAACCCAACTCTAATATTTTCTATATACTTCTCCAATATATATATATATATATATTGTTGTTGCAACTATCAAATTTAAATATCAATTCATAATCAACAATTTTTCCAATTCAAGTAATACCCATAAGTTAGAGTATTTTAAAAACACACACTACACCAAGAACATACACTGCACCAAGAACACATACCAATCTTTACTTCTCTTCCCAACTCAACTCTTTCAAAGTTTCTTGTAAGAGTAATCCAAAGCATTAAAAATGTCATTATAACAACAAAAATCAACCACATATAGATGTGAAACAACAATTTTCAAGAACTAATAACACCCAAAAGCTTCAAAGTTCATCAATGGTGGCTACCACCTCAAACCCAAATCCAAATTTCATCCATAGTCAAACCCAAATCAATCTTTTCAAGACTTGAACTAGTAATATTTCAAGACATTAATAATATACTCCCAACACCAACAACATTAAAATCAAAACCCAAAATAAAATGCAATTTTCGGATTTATTGAAAACCCTTAAATTTCAATACCCCAACAATTCCAAAATCAACTATATTCAAGCAAAAATTGCCATACATGATATACATATCACCTAAGGCATATAGAACACATATTCACTATCAAAATCAACCAAATCAAACTTCAAATTTGAATCTAAAATATTCAATTTTCGGATTTATACCAAACCCTAAAAATACATGTTCCAAATTTGCCCAAAACTCAAGTTTTACATAAAAATCTTCATACCACATCATATATACATATCAAGGATCATGTAAACAAGTTCTACAACATCAATTACAACTTTAATCTCATATTTTAACCCATGAACACAAAACCCCAATTCAAGCTTTTAACCAAAACCTTACCTCCTTGTTGCTCTTGGGTAAAACCCCAATTCCTAGGGAAGAAGATGAACCTCCTAAGGCTTCTCTTGAATCATTCTTCTTGATCTCTTTCTTTCTCTCTTTTTCTTTTTCTCTCTATTTCTCTTCTTTCTCTCTACTGTCTCTTATTTCTCTCTTAGGAAAAGAACGATAGATATATGTATATCTAGATAAAACTTTAACTTTTGCTAAATTCTAATAAACTCCCCAATTATTTTTAATTACAACTTCTTTAACTTTTTACTTCACATATATATCTCCTACACCTCCAAATGAGTTATTTACCTATCAAATAACCCAAATCAACTTTAATATTCACAGCTTAGCGATATAACGATTTACAGCATAATATAAAATTTTAATTAACAGCTCAGCGTTTAAATTAAATAATTCACAGCTCAACATTATATTAGCCGCTCATCATTATATGAACTAAGTATTTTATAACTCAGAAGAATAATAATATAAATAACTCAGCTAAATAATTTAATGATAGCAATTTAATTGGTTTTACTGTTCTGTGTCTCACAGTTCTCCCCCCGTTAAAGAAATTTCGTCCCGAAATTACATACCTTGATCAAATAACTGTGGATACTGTTTCTGCATGCTCTCTTCTGTTTCCCATGTCATTTCTTCTATTGCTTGACTCCGCCATAACACCTTCACCATTGAAATTGACTTATTTCTCAGCTGCTTGATATGTCAATCAAGTATTTGCACAGGCTTTTCCTCATAAGTTAGATTTTCATCCAGTTCAACCGGTGGTGTCGTGAGAACGTGTGAAGGATCTTTCACATACTTTCTCAGCATCGATACGTGAAAAACATCATGTAGTCGTGCTAATTCCTGTGGCAACTTCAACTTGTATGCAGCGTCTCCAATTCTTCCTAGAATTTCATAAGGTCCGATATACCTCGGCGCTAACTTCCCTTTCTTACCAAATCTCATTACCCCTTTCCACGGAGAAACTTTCAAGAAAACTAAATCACCAACAGCAAACTCTAGCTCTCTGCGGTGAGTGTCTGCATAACTCTTCTGACGACTTTGTGAAACCTTAAGTTTCTCTCGAACGATCTCAATTTTACCTATTGTTTCTTGAATAATCTCCGGTCCAAAAACTCTACTCTCTACCCTACTTTCTCCCACTTCACCCCAGCATATTGGTGTTCTGCACTTTCTTCCATAAAGTGCCTCAAATGGTGCCATCCCAATGCTACTATGATAGCTATTATTGTAAGCAAATTCAATCAACGGTAAATGTTTCTCCCAGCCACCCGTAAATTCTACAACACAAGCTCTTAACATATCTTCTAATGTTTGAATCGTTCTTTCTGACTGCCCGTCTGTCTGCGGGTGAAAAGCTGTACTGAACTTCAGTTTAGTACCTAAAGCATCTTGCACGTGTCCCCACAAACGTGAAGTAAAATTTGGATCTCGATCTGATACAATCGATATCGGTGCTCCGTGTAATCTCACGATTTCATTTACATACAACCTAGCATACTGCTCAAGTGTAGTACTAGCTCTAATGGCTAAGAAATGCGCTGATTTTGTCAGTCTGTCAACAATCACCCAAATAGAATCATTACTCCTTTGTGACTGAGGTAATCCCCGTACGAAATCCATCGTTACATGCTCCCACTTCCATTCAGGAATCGGTAAAGGTTGCAATAAGCCTCCTGGTCGTTGATGTTCAGCCTTTACCTGTTGACATACTAAGCATCGGCTCACAAATTCAGCTACTTCTCTTTTCATTGCAGGCCACCAATAAAACTCGTTAATCGTCTTATACAGCTTCGTACTCCCTGGATGCATAGCGTAGGCAGAACTATGAGCTTCCTCTAAAATATCTTTTCTCAACTCTGGATCTCGAGGTACACACATCCGTGATCCATAGCATAATACCCCATCATCTCGAATAATGAAGTCACTTGCCTTTCCCTTTATCACATCATCTCTATACTGAACTAGCCTTGTATCCGCAGCCTGTAAATCTCGGATTCGATCCACCAAGATCGGTCTCACCTCAAATCGTGCCACAAAGACTTCTGTTTCTGACACTGATAATTCTGCTCGTACCGCCTTTATGTCCCGAATAAAATCAACTGTCTTACACTGCATACATGATAGCTTTCCCAATGATTTTCGGCTCAAAGCATCTGCTACCACATTTGCTTTCCCCAGATGATAATGAATAGAGCAATCGTAATCCTTGATTAATTCCAGCCATCGTCGCTGTCTCAAATTTAGTTCTTTCTGTGTAAACAAATATTTCAGACTCTGATGATCGGTGTAGATCTCACAACTTACCCCATACAAGTAATGACGCCACAACTTTAGTGCAAAAACAATTGCAGCTAACTCCAAATCATGTACTGGGTAGTTTAGCTCATGTGGTTTCAGCTGTCTCGAAGCATAAGCTACAACCTTTCCATTTTGTATTAAAACACCACCTAATCCTTGGTGTGACGCATCAGTATAAACTACAAAATTATCAGTACTTGACGGAAGAATAAGCACTGGAGCTCTCGTCAAACAATTCTTCAATTCTTGAAAACTGTTTTCACACTCTAAATTCCAATCAAATTTCACTCCCTTTCTAGTCAGCTTGGTTAATGGCAAAGCAATATTTGAAAAGTTCTGAATGAAGCGACGATAATAACCAGCTAACCCCAGAAAACTTTGAATTTCTGTCACATTCATAGGCCTTGGCCATAGAGATACTGCTTCAACTTTCTTTGGATCCATGGTAATTCCTTCTCCCGTAATCACATGCCCCAGAAAAGCAACTTCTGTCAACCAAAATTCACATTTGCTTAATTTTGCATATAATTGTTCCTCCCTCAATTTTTGTAATACCGGTCTCAAATGGATTTCATGCTCTTCTATACTACGTGAATAAACGAGTATGTCGTCGATGAAGACAATAACAAACATATCCAGAAATGGTTTGAACACTCTGTTCATCAAATCCATAAATACAGCAGGCGCATTAGTCAGCCCAAAAGGCATCACTAAAAACTCAAAATGTCCATAACGAACACGAAAAGTTGTTTTCTCAACATCACTCTTTTAAACTTTTAACTGATGGTAACCGGACCGCAAATCAATTTTTGAGAATACTTTTGCCCCGTGTAATTGATCAAAGAGATCGTCTATCCTTGGCAATGGGTATTTGTTTCGAATTGTCATCTTATTTAACTGTCGATAGTCAATACACAGCCGTAAGGTTCCATCTTTCTTCTTAACAAACAGGACTGGTGCACCCCACGGTGACACACTCGGTTGAATAAAACCCCTCTTGAATAAATCATCTAATTGGATTTTCAACTCCTTCAATTCAGCAGGTGCCATTCGATATGGTGGAATTGAAATAGGCCTAGTACCAGGTACTAAATCAATACCAAACTCTATCTCCCTATCCAGTACATCTCTAGGTAATTCTTAGGGAAACACATCAACAAATTCTTTTACTACCACTATTGTTTCTATATGTATCGTTTCTTTTGCATCACCGATCACATACGCAATCAAACATTCACAGCCCTTACATAATTTCTGTCTAGCAGCTATAACTGACATTAAACTTGTTGGCACTACCCGCCGCTCACCACAAAATGTGAATTCAATTCCATTCGGAAACCGAAAGTTAACTTCCTTATGAAAGCAATTAATTGACGCATGAAACGTTGACAGCCAATCCATACCCAAAACAATATCAAAGTCCTCTATGTCCAAAGGTAATAGATTAACCCCCATTTCATGATTTTCAATTTGTACCGTACACCCCTTATAAACCCAATCAATTGTAATTTTATCTCCTAAGGGCGTGGACACGATTAACTTCTCGTTCAATTCAACTAAATAATCATCAAAAATTTTCGCAAAAGTTCTAGATACAAACGAGTGCGTAGATCCCGAATCAAATAATGCGTAAGCAACATAATTTGAAATCAAGATCATACCGGTCACAACTTGAGGTGCCGCTTCGGCATCTTTCTTTGTTAGTGCAAAGACCCTTGTTTGACCTCTAGTTCCACTAGAGCTTGAACCACCTCGCTGTTGTCCTCTGCCCAGGCCCCTGCCTCTACCTGATATCACTGTAGCCGATGATGCTGCTTCAGTCCCAGTTGGACAATCTCTAGAAAGGTGACCCAGCTGGCCACACTTATAACACTCCCTCTGATCAGGCATGGTACAATCTCTAACTACGTGACCTGGAGTCCCACACCGGTAGCAAGTCACCCCTCCAGAAAAACTCCGGCTCGCCGGTGGTCGTATTGCACTAGACCTTGAACCACTTGCACTGCTAGTTCCTCCACCCCTTCTTGCTGGAAATAAACCCCGACCTCTACTTGGAACGTCTTGCATTCTCGGTCTTGGTCCTCCCCGGCTAAATCCACCCGGTTCCACTCTCCCTCGCTTTTGTTGACTTTGGAAGGCTCGACTTTCTTGTACATCTTTCTCAACCAATTTAGCTCTTTCCACCAATTCCATGTAATTACGAACATTCAATGCGGACAGTTTTGATCGAATAGGAAATTGTAACCCATCTTGAAATTTTCTGCATTTGTCATATTCATTCTCCACAAGCTTTACTGCGAAGCGGGATAAGGAAGTGAATTGCGCCTCATATTCCTCCACAGTATTTTTCCCTTGTTCTAAGTGTATGAACTCTCGTCGTTTCTCATTTCAAAAAGCTTCCGTAAAATACTTCTCATAAAACACATTTCTAAACTTCTCCCATGTAATCGTATTTAGCTCTGTGTTCCCCACAACCGGCGTCGTTAGATGGGCTTTGGTGTCCCTCCACCAATCCTTAGCTCGATCAGTAAATTTGAAGGCTGCCAACATTACCCGTTGATCACCCCCAATTTGCATTACTTCAAATATATCTTCCATTCCTTGAAACCACTGCTCGGCTTCTAATGCTGCTCCAATTCCCGAATATGCTGTGGATGATATTTTAAAAAAATTTCATAAAGTTTCCCAGGTTCATCTTTTTCCTTAGCTTTACTTGACCCGGCTACAGCTGTCTCAATTTTCGTATCAAAATATCGGGCCATTGATTCAAACATCTGTTCAGGATGAGACGTTTGCCCATGCTCCACTGGCCGTGCTTGTTCAACTTCTTGATTTCCCGGGGGTTGGTGTGTCCCCTCCCCTTCCTCCTGTCCGGTTCGTCCTTCCCCATCCATATATATAATATCTGCAACATACCACGTTTGCAATGCAAACACAATAATAATATATTTATTAATCCACCAATAAATATACCCACACAACTCAACTCCTAAAGCACTGCCACGGTCTAGACCCAACCGTACCATTCACAGAACCTATAACCTAAGCTCTGATACCAAACTGTGGGACCCCGACCCGGCGTGATCAGAACGCCTACTAAACAGCTCAGCTAACAGCAAAGACAATTAATTAATCTTGAAACTAATAGTTTAAAAACAAATCAGCTATATAACGGCTCAAATTTGGATAATCCAACCTGTATTGAACAGCTTTAAAAAAACATGCTCAATTATTTTGAAAATTCAAATATATTACAAATAATTTACAACGACTAACCTAGCCCAAACAAACTAATTCCACTTGTGACTAATAGATTTAATATTGAAACCACATCTATTTAGCAGGATTTACACTAAAACCCACATAACATTATGTCACAAAATTTAAAGTGTTTACACATATTCAAAGTTTTTCTGTCATCCACAGCGAACCTAGACCCATGGCAGTGCAATCCTATAGCCCAAGAGATCATTGTACCTGCACAAGAAAATCTGTGTGGGCGTGAGCAAACCACGGCTCACAAACAACTAGATATAAAGATATGCAAATTTAAGCATATACACAGCTCAGCACAGCACAAACACAGTTTAACGCATACCTACAATGCAATCTCATACATGCCATGACTCACACACCCGGGCCCATCAGCTTTAGCCTCTTTTGGCTAATTTACCAAGTTTTCAGCTACTTGGTTTAACAGCTCAGCAATGCAAGTGCACAACATACAGTTTATGTCATGCTAGTAATGAAGTTAAAATCATACAGCATACAGCTCAGCAATATTGCATAACATTCATGTTATGCCAGCTATGTATATAATATAAACAGCAATAAAATTATATCTAGAAGACCCACCTCAAATCCGGTAAGTGAATAAAATTCACCTTTCTGCTTGCTTCTCGGTCACCTCCTTGGGTCCACTAGTACTAGTCTCGGTCCCTGAAATCTTAAAAATTAGATTTCATAACAAAACAAATCTTATAATAGCAAAAAGTTAACAACTTAGGCTTTCCAATTAATAAAAAATCATATTTCTCAATCTTCAATTTCATAACTAGTAAGTAAAAATAAACAACTTCTATTATAAATAACAATGTAAAAATAAGCAACTTCTATAAGAAACATTTAAGGAGAAACAACTTTTATAAGAAATAAAAATGTAAGAAGTTCAATTTTCTCAACTCTGGATCTCGAGGTACACACATCCGTGATCCATAGCATAATACCCCATCATCTCGAATAATGAAGTCACTTGCCTTTCCCTTTATCACATCATCTCTATACTGAACTAGCCTTGTATCCGCAGCCTGTAAATCTCGGATTCGATCCACCAAGATCGGTCTCACCTCAAATCGTGCCACAAAGACTTCTGTTTCTGACACTGATAATTCTGCTCGTACCGCCTTTATGTCCCGAATAAAATCAACTGTCTTACACTGCATACATGATAGTTTTCCCAATGATTTTCGGCTCAAAGCATCTGCTACCACATTTGCTTTCCCCGGATGATAATGAATAGAGCAATCGTAATCCTTGATTAATTCCAGCCATCGTCGCTGTCTCAAATTTAGTTCTTTCTGTGTAAACAAATATTTCAGACTCTGATGATCGGTGTAGATCTCACAACTTACCCCATACAAGTAATGACGCCACAACTTTAGTGCAAAAACAATTGCATCTAACTCCAAATCATGTACTGGGTAGTTTAGCTCATGTGGTTTCAGCTGTCTCGAAGCATAAGCTACAACCTTTCCATTTTGCATTAAAACACCACCTAATCCTTGGTGTGACGCATCAGTATAAACTACAAAATTATCAGTACTTGACGGAAGAATAAGCACTGCAGCTCTCGTCAAACAATTCTTCAATTCTTGAAAATTGTTTTCACACTCTAAATTCCAATCAAATTTCACTCCCTTTCTAGTTAGCTTGGTCAATGGCAAAGCAATATTTGAAAAGTTCTGAATGAAGCGACGATAATAACCAGCTAACCCCAGAAAACTTTGAATTTCTGTCACATTCATAGGCCTTGGCCATAGAGATACTGCTTCAACTTTCTTTGGATCCACGGTAATTCCTTCTCCCGTAATCACATGCCCCAGAAAAGCAACTTCTGTCAACCAAAATTCACATTTGCTTAATTTTGCATATAATTGCTCCTCCCTCAATTTTTGTAATACCGGTCTCAAATGGATTTCATGCTCTTCTATACTACGTGAATAAACGAGTATGTCATCGATGAAGACAATAACAAACATATCCAGAAATAGTTTGAACACTCTGTTCATCAAATCCATAAATACAGCAGGCGCATTAGTCAGCCCAAAAGGCATCACTAAAAACTCAAAATGTCCATAACGAACACGAAAAGTTGTTTTCTCAACATCACTCTTTCAAACTTTTAACTGATGGTAACCGGACCGCAAATCAATTTTTGAGAATACTTTTGCCCCGTGTAATTGATCAAAGAGATCGTCTATCCTTGGCAATGGGTATTTGTTTCGAATTGTCATCTTATTTAACTGTCGATAGTCAATACACAGCCGTAAGGTTCCATCTTTCTTCTTAACAAACAGGACTGGTGCATCCCACGGTGACACACTCGGTTGAATAAAACCCCTCTTGAGTAAATCATCTAACTGGATTTTCAACTCCTTCAATTCAGCAGGTGCCATTCGATATGGTGGAATTGAAATAGGCCTAGTACCAGGTACTAAATCAATACCAAACTCTATCTCCCTATCCGGTACATCTCTAGGTAATTCTTAGGGAAACACATCAACAAATTCTTTTACTACCACTATTGTTTCTATCTGTATCGTTTCTTTTGCATCACCGATCACATACGCAATCAAACATTCACAGCCCTTACATAATTTCTGTCTAGCAGCTATAACTGACATTAAACTTGTTGGCACTACCCGCCGCTCACCACAAAATGTGAATTCAATTCCATTCGGAAACCGAAAGTTAACTTCCTTATGAAAGCAATTAATTGACGCATGAAACGTTGACAGCCAATCCATACCCAAAACAATATCAAAGTCCTCTATGTCCAAAGGTAATAGATTAACCCCCATTTCATGATTTTCAATTTGTACCGTACACCCCTTATAAACCCAATCAATTGTAATTTTATCTCCTAAGGGCGTGGACACGATTAACTTCTCGTTCAATTCAACTAAATAATCATAAAAAATTTTCGCAAAAGTTCTAGATACAAACGAGTGCGTAGATCCCGAATCAAATAATGCGTAAGCAACATAATTTGAAATCAAGATCATACCGATCACAACTTGAGGTGCCGCTTCGGCATCTTTCTTTGTTAGTGCAAAGACCCTAGTTTGACCTCTAGTTCCACTAGAGCTTGAACCACCTCGCTGTTGTCCTCTGCCCAAGCCCCTACCTCTACCTGATATCACTGTAGCCGATGATGCTGCTTTAGTCCCAGTTGGACAATCTCTAGAAAGGTGACCCAGCTGGCCACACTTATAACACTCCCTCTGATCAGGCATGGTACAATCTCTAACTACGTGACCTGGAGTCCCACACCGGTAGCAAGTCACCCCTCCAGAAAAACTCCGGCTCGCCGGTGGTCGTATTGCACTAGACCTTGAACCACTTGCACTGCTAGTTCCTCCACCCCTTCTTGCTGGAAATAAACCCCGACCTCTACTTGGAACGTCTTGCATTCTCGGTCTTGGTCCTCCCCGGCTAAATCCACCCGGTTCCACTCTCCCTCGCTTTTGTTGACTTTGGAAGGCTCGACTTTCTTGTACATCTTTCTCAACCAATTTAGCTCTTTCCACCAATTCCATGTAATTACGAACATTCAATGCGGACAGTTTTGATCGAATAGGAAATTGTAACCCATCTTGAAATTTTCTGCATTTGTCATATTCATTCTCCACAAGCTTTACTGCGAAGCGGGATAAGGAAGTGAATTGCGCCTCATATTCCTCCACAGTATTTTTCCCTTGTTCTAAGTGTATGAACTCTCGTCGTTTCTCATTTCAAAAAGCTTCCGTAAAATACTTCTCATAAAACACATTTCTAAACTTCTCCCATGTAATCGTATTTAGCTCTGTGTTCCCCACAACCGGCGTCGTTAGATGGGCTTTGGTGTCCCTCCACCAATCCTTAGCTCGATCAGTAAATTTGAAGGCTGCCAACATTACCCGTTGATCACCCCCAATTTGCATTACTTCAAATATATCTTCCATTCCTTGAAACCACTGCTCGGCTTCTAATGCTGCTCCAATTCCCGAATATGCTGTGGATGATATTTTAAAAAAATTTCATAAAGTTTCCCAGGTTCATCTTTTTCCTTAGCTTTACTTGACCCGGCTACAGCTGTCTCAATTTTCGTATCAAAATATCGGGCCATTGATTCAAACATCTGTTCAGGATGAGACGTTTGCCCATGCTCCACTGGCCGTGCTTGTTCAACTTCTTGATTTCCCGGGGGTTGGTGTGTCCCCTCCCCTTCCTCCTGTCCGGTTCGTCCTTCCCCATCCATATATATAATATCTGCAACATACCACGTTTGCAATGCAAACACAATAATAATATATTTATTAATCCACCAATAAATATACCCACACAACTCAACTCCTAAAGCACTGCCACGGTCTAGACCCAACCGTACCATTCACAGAACCTATAACCTAAGCTCTGATACCAAACTGTGGGACCCCGACCCGGCGTGATCAGAACGCCTACTAAACAGCTCAGCTAACAGCAAAGACAATTAATTAATCTTGAAACTAATAGTTTAAAAACAAATCAGCTATATAACGGCTCAAATTTGGATAATCCAACCTGTATTGAACAGCTTTAAAAAAACATGCTCAATTATTTTGAAAATTCAAATATATTACAAATAATTTACAACGACTAACCTAGCCCAAACAAACTAATTCCACTTGTGACTAATAGATTTAATATTGAAACCACATCTATTTAGCAGGATTTACACTAAAACCCACATAACATTATGTCACAAAATTTAAAGTGTTTACACATATTCAAAGTTTTTCTGTCATCCACAGCGAACCTAGACCCATGGCAGTGCAATCCTATAGCCCAAGAGATCATTGTACCTGCACAAGAAAATCTGTGTGGGCGTGAGCAAACCACGGCTCACAAACAACTAGATATAAAGATATGCAAATTTAAGCATATACACAGCTCAGCACAGCACAAACACAGTTTAACGCATACCTACAATGCAATCTCATACATGCCATGACTCACACACCCGGGCCCATCAGCTTTAGCCTCTTTTGGCTAATTTACCAAGTTTTCAGCTACTTGGTTTAACAGCTCAGCAATGCAAGTGCACAACATACAGTTTATGTCATGCTAGTAATGAAGTTAAAATCATACAGCATACAGCTCAGCAATATTGCATAACATTCATGTTATGCCAGCTATGTATATAATATAAACAGCAATAAAATTATATCTAGAAGACCCACCTCAAATCCGGTAAGTGAATAAAATTCACCTTTCTGCTTGCTTCTCGGTCACCTCCTTGGGTCCACTAGTACTAGTCTCGGTCCCTGAAATCTTAAAAATTAGATTTCATAACAAAACAAATCTTATAATAGCAAAAAGTTAACAACTTAGGCTTTCCAATTAATAAAAAATCATATTTCTCAATCTTCAATTTCATAACTAGTAAGTAAAAATAAACAACTTCTATTATAAGTAACAATGTAAAAATAAACAACTTCTATAAGAAACATTTAAGGAGAAACAACTTTTATAAGAAATAAAAATGTAAGAAGTTCAATTTTCTCAACTCTGGATCTCGAGGTACACACATCCGTGATCCATAGCATAATACCCCATCATCTCGAATAATGAAGTCACTTGCCTTTCCCTTTATCACATCATCTCTATACTGAACTAGCTTTGTATCCGCAGCCTGTAAATCTCGGATTCGATCCACCAAGATCGGTCTCACCTCAAATCGTGCCACAAAGACTTCTGTTTCTGACACTGATAATTCTGCTCGTACCGCCTTTATGTCCCGAATAAAATCAACTGTCTTACACTGCATACATGATAGTTTTCCCAATGATTTTCGGCTCAAAGCATCTGCTACCACATTTGCTTTCCCCGGATGATAATGAATAGAGCAATCGTAATCCTTGATTAATTCCAGCCATCGTCGCTGTCTCAAATTTAGTTCTTTCTGTGTAAACAAATATTTCAGACTCTGATGATCGGTGTAGATCTCACAACTTACCCCATACAAGTAATGACGCCACAACTTTAGTGCAAAAACAATTGCATCTAACTCCAAATCATGTACTGGGTAGTTTAGCTCATGTGGTTTCAGCTGTCTCGAAGCATAAGCTACAACCTTTCCATTTTGCATTAAAACACCACCTAATCCTTGGTGTGACGCATCAGTATAAACTACAAAATTATCAGTACTTGACGGAAGAATAAGCACTGGAGCTCTCGTCAAACAATTCTTCAATTCTTGAAAATTGTTTTCACACTCTAAATTCCAATCAAATTTCACTCCCTTTCTAGTCAGCTTGGTCAATGGCAAAGCAATATTTGAAAAGTTCTGAATGAAGCGACGATAATAACCAGCTAACCCCAGAAAACTTTGAATTTCTGTCACATTCATAGGCCTTGGCCATAGAGATACTGCTTCAACTTTCTTTGGATCCACGGTAATTCCTTCTCCCGTAATCACATGCCCCAGAAAAGCAACTTCTGTCAACCAAAATTCACATTTGCTTAATTTTGCATATAATTGCTCCTCCCTTAATTTTGCAAAACCTCTAGTAATATTTTATACTAAAATTCAACCCGACAGCTTTCCAACGGTATGTAAATGGACGATTTCGGACACCAAAAAGCATTTTTACGAAAATTTGGAAAAGCAGTGCGCATGATATTTGAAACAGGGCTTGTGGGCAACCAGAGGATGCCAAAAAGCAGGTGACGATTTTGGGAAGTGTCGTGGTGGGTCCCACCAAAATCTCCAACTACAATATATTTTCTCCATTGCATTTGTTTTGTTTCAGACCCTTCCAGAAGGTTCCCACTGCGAGAAAATTGCTTGGAAATTGCGTTTAGGCACTGAAATGGCCATTTTAACCCTTTTCTGCTCTCTGAAAATCCTATTTTAACCCTGTAACTTAAGAGTTAAGTTTTGGAAACTCTATATAAGATCCCATGCATTTCATATGAGAGGACACTTGGAATATCTTGAGAGAAGATTTGAATATACAAGAGAGATACAAGTACACCTTGAATGTACTTTCAATTAAGAGAGTATTCTATAGACTGAGAATTATGAATTGAAGTTTGAAAAACTAATCTTAGGGTAATTAGATCATGATTTTAACATCAATTGCCTCCCTCAACTTCCATGGATGAGTGCTTGAAGAATACTTGAAGAACACTTGAAGAAGAAGATCTTCAATTCAACTTTGGTTATATAATTGAGAATCCTCTAAGAGTTAAACACTATAATTCATCTATAATTTCTATTTTTATATATTTTTAGATCTATAAGATTTGGATGTAGCTTAGTTTTATTTTACTTATTAGAACACTCATCTTCGTCATCTCTTGTTCTTCACACACTCACATAGCTAGATCAGAATCTCTTTGATTTTTGTTGATACTTCATAGTTAGAGATTGATTTTAAATTTTGATTTCCTCTTTCTATTCTAGTTTAGATTCATGCATACATGATTATATATATGTACCTATTTTGAATTCTATGATGGTTTGGAAATATGATCTATGAGAAGGATGATTCCTATGTTCATACCCACCTCTTGATTATTCCTATTACCTAGAATTCCTATTGAAATTCATCTCCAATAGGATATTTGTAAGTCCCTTTGATCCATGATCTAAAGTTCTTCATAGAACTTGGGGGCTAAATTGATTGGGAATCATGATAGTCAAGTAGATCTATGAATTCGATCACTCAAATAAGCTTCAACTAACACCTAAGATAATTTCCTCACACTTTAAAATGAACTAGATAAAATTCAGCAAAACAGATTGGTTTTGTCCATAAGATTTGGTCCATTAAAACCCATAGTTTGATGGATTTCAAAATTTTTGGGTAAACTTTGTTGAATTAGCTTTCATCCGGTCCGTTTTGAGAACGGCTAGGATCCATACACTATTTTTAGAAATTGTTGAGAAATCAGTTGATAGATTTGAACATAGTTTCTTTGTGCTTGAATTTCAAAAAATCTATAATAGTTATCGATGTTCTGCTTTTTGGGGCTCATGTATCTATATGCCGATGTAAAATCGTGAGCATACGATCGAGTTAAGATCGTTTTCTAAGCATTTGAAGTTGATATTACTATTCTGGAATTTTCTAAGTTTAACTATAATTATGATTATGTATACAAAATGGTCATACCTTGATCACTCAACAACAATTGATGAATAAAACTTGGTTTAGAAATCATCTAGGATAATTGGATGAGAGATCAAAAGCTTAGATCTACTTGATTAACACGATTCATGAATTTCTATTATGCTTCTATTGTATTTTACATTCTTTTGTCAAATGACATCAAACTTCTAGAATAAAAGAGTCTGTTTAAAACAACTCTTTAGAAACCTTAAGATCATGACATGTCTATGGGATTATTTTTTTTCATAAACTAAAACAAAATAGCTTTCTTTTGACACCAATTAAAACTTCACACGAATTTTGTAGAATTAATTATGATTTTTACAAGACAGTGGACAGTTCTGATCCACTGTTCCCAAAACTCTTATTTCTCAAACTTCAAAAATGGTAAAGATGTTCTACTTTTTGGAGAAGTTCCCTAAGACATATATCTAACTTTCGATAAAAGCGTTTTAACCCAGCTCATGTTTAAGACAACTTTTGATAGGATTTATTAGAGGTTGCTGAATCTGGAAATTTGATTGATGACATGTCTCCTTTATTTTTCATGCATATCATTTGTTTGCTTGTGTCTTTGCAATGCTTGGGTATTCCTTGGTGTCTTAGTGCAGGGAATTGAATGCCGTAGATCCGGACTTCAATTTGTGAACTTGCCTCGTCTACAAGTGGCTTAATGCCCATGTATCATGTACCTTCTCTGTCCCTTCTCTTAGAATTTTTTTAGGTTTACAACTTTATTTCAACGACACAAATTCCTTTATGATAGCCTCCGTTTATATGATTATTTGTTAGAGACATCTTATCTAGGATTGTTTCATGATTGCATTACACGTTTTCATTCTTTTTACTTTTATGACTCCGCTCGAGTCAACCCAATGTAAGTCTTCTTGTTCCCTTTTGCATATCATGACAGGTTTCCTTTATTTGCATCGGTCCCGGGCGGGACTAGCCATTGTAAGTTTACCTCTCTCTTGTATTACATGTGCATACGACTTCTACTTGATTTGATCTCTTGAAGTGATTTTCCTTAGATGTTCCCTTTTGACATGTATATCTTATCTAGTATGTTTGAGGAAACAACACCAATTATGATTTAAGAACAAGGATATTTGAATCAAGGCCTACCATTCAGTAGGGCGATGAGGGTGTGCTTTAGTCCTGGTTGGGCTCCTTTCCCTCTCGTACCAAGACCCCCGAACCTAGTTTCTGGTAATGAAGGGTGAGTAACCTTATTCAATTTTGGGCAAGTCAAACTTGGGTTTCCTAATTCCCGATAAAAATTAGGTGGCGACTCTTTGTCTCTAGGATCGCGTGAGAAGGTTCTAGTCTTCTCTGAAGTGTGCTCCTTGGGATCCGTCCGGGGACACTATAGAGGGAAGACGCCAGGACCTCATCCAAGTGCACCGGTCCACAGCTGCTACTTCTTGTTAGGGATATATACTAAAAGCCATACTTTATGTAGTTAATTTATTATTCATTTAATAAATACAGTTATTCCATTTTTATGAGAATCTGTGTGGGCAATGGTTGTATTGTATTGTTTATTTAATATTATGCATGTGTGTCTCTCATTCTACATAGTATGTGGTTTGGTGTGTAGAGTTCGGCTTACACACGAAAGATCAGACCATCGGATCTTGTAGAATGTAAGATTTTGGTTTACACTCTTAGATGGAACTAGACACACCATCGGTAGGACTGTAGCATGGTGTTGTAGCAGGTTTGTCTTGACTGTGGGAAACGATACAGTTTCAACTCACTATGCTGGTACACTTTGTGTATTAAACGAGACCGACTTGGGGTAATTATCTTTATACTGACTTATTAGATAATTACTACCTCGTGACTATTATGAGTGCTTATGCTCTAAATCCTAAGTTAATTTATAGATACGTACATTTGATATTTACACTTTGATCCCTAAAAGGGTGAGATCCTTAAATGAGTCAATATCTCATTGGATTGGGTGACAATATTAATTGTGTGGTGGATATAAATTAATGATGGAATCCATGTCTCAATTTTGGGATTGATGATATCCCCTTGAGAAAGCTTATAAGTTTCGATTATGTCAAACCCTGCAGGTGGATTTTGTATCCGACATATCAGATAAGTTAAGCAGAGGATCTCAAGGAATTTTAAGAGATTAATCAAATATGATTGTCAGTAATTGTATTTAATTAATGGATACCTGTAATCTTAACATGGGGAGATAATAAGCATTTAATAACATGGAGCTCGAAATATATTTTTGAGATAAGGGTAGGAGTGCAATTATAATTCTTTAGTGGTATGAATTATAATTTATGGAAATAAGAATCTGATTCAATTCGAATTGGGGTTTCCTAATTCCATAAGGAAGCCTATTCTTTATTGACTTCTTATGGTCCCTATCATAGCCTATATATATGCTACTTGGGCTCTCCTCTTAGTTTGTGTTTTTCCATAAAGAGTATTATAACTCAGAATAGAAAAGAGAGCGTATAAAGAGAGAGCAGAAAACAGAAAGGATTTCGATAGAGCCCACACTCAGGTCGTTATTCTGGCAGCGGAGGAATACGGTAGAAGATTGTGAGCTGTTATCGAGTCCGTGTTCTCGATTCGTCTACTACAGCAATCCGTTTTTGCAGTTCAAGGTAACCCTAGTTCCGCCCTTGTAGGGTTATTGTAGCTTTCACATAATTTTTTGCAGTGCTGTCAACGGATTCTGGGAACACAGTTTCCTAACACTACTCACTACTGCAATTTGGTTCTCTCTCTCTCTCTCTCTCTCTCTCTCTCTCTCTCTCTCTCTCTCTCTCGAGCTTATTCAGAAATTATTCCGAAAATGTTCCGAAACTATTCCACAAAATTCTGATTCTGAAAATTCCGAAAAATTTCTAAAATTCGGAATCAGAATGGATTTTAGAAATTACGAATTTTCATAATTGGATCGGATTTTGAAATTTCAAAAATTTCAAAATTTTTCCGAAAGAGTGATTTTCGTTCCATTTCGGCCAAAACAGACCCCTACAATACATGCAATGCATATGCTAAAACAACAATTCAGGGCTAAATATATTGCTACGCACCCCTATGCATGCGAAAGGAATAAAAGGAAATTAAACATGAAATCACACTCAAAAACTCTAGGAGAATATGAATTCTATACACAAGTAATCATGTAGGGAATTTAAACCTATTTTATCCACACCTATACATGCTTCTATGTGATCCTAGGAAAACAATAAATAAGAGAGAATGTAGGAACTTACCCGGGATAGCATAGCATTTCCAATCACTCCTAATTAACATGGTTAGGATGACAGATGCATTATATATCGAGAGGATAATCGATGAATATCCTACTATTCTACACATGGATAGCATGTATCTACATCCAAACATGACTAATATGTATAGTAGTGTGTATGTATAGGCCTATTTAAGTGTCATCCCTAGTATGGATAAACTACTATTCTATGTGAGGATATTGTGCAAGTGTACGCATGCATATGGATACATGAATATTAATTAATTAATTCATGGAGTGTTAGTGTGTCTAATTTTTCACTCTCAGTGAAAAATGAGAAGAGTTAACAACATACATAGCTTCCGCAGAACAACTTTTTACTTTTACTAAAGATTCTCGGTTTGAACAATTTATTAAAACCTTTACAAAATTCTGCATAGAAAAATATTTTAGATATATTGTCTGAATTGAAATTTAATTAAATATTTTTATTCAATCTAGAAAAGTGTTATTTTTCAATTTGTTAGATTGTAATTGCACAACATTGTGTACATCTGATCCACAAAAAAATGAACTGGTTGCATTCATTTAGGTTCTCACGGCTTATCCACAAAAATCTCATTGCTTTTCATTCTTTGCAATGTTTGCATACTACACATAATATCCTGATCGAACAAATTTTTTAGTATTACTCTTGGATAATACCATATCACTAATACTGCTATAATTAATTGTTCCAACCTAATAGGTGGCATCACGTGCGGAGTGGTCAACTAATCAATGGTCATTATGTATGTCCTATTATCAATTAAATTGTTTAGGACAGTATGAATGTTATCGCTAGAGAGGTGACAAAAATTAGGAATTTTCTATTTTGCTATTACGTTGTGTTATGGAGAACAAGAATATCCTGCTTTATTACAGTGACCTATTATTGGTTGGGGAGAAAGTTGGTCAATTATGTCGGTTTTTCTTGATTTTTTTTTTCAAGTTATAAAATTGATCGAATAGACCAGTTCGATCAATTTTTAGGTTGTATATTTTTTAAAAAAAAAAACAACCGAACTGATCGGTATGTTTGGGTTGGTCTGACAGTTTTTCTTTCACCCTAATAGTTGAAAAGTGTGCTTTATTACGGATGAATGTCTTCTTTTGAATATTGAGTTTCTTCGCCTTACGACTCATTGAAATTATAACCCAACAAAAGCCTTAAAATTCAGCCTATGTTTTATGAGTAGTGCTATAATTCTAATCCCAAATCTTCATCTTAAATGATGTGGCAGTGGCATGGCTGGCCTAAAAGGGACAAAAGAGGCAACCGCTTCGGACCATCAAAGTTCACAAAATTTTGAGGGCCCCCATGAAAGTTTCATAATTACATTTCTTACCTTGAGATTTTTAGTATTTTACATTTAGACCTTTCCCAAGGCCGAATTTAGTGTCATCAACTATATATATATTGATGTACATATATATAAAACTCAAAGGCAAAGTCCCTAGAATTTTAAAAATTACACTTTTAGTGTAAAATTTTTTTGAGTTTTAGAAATAGGCCCCTCTAGAATTTTGAAAGATACTATACAATGTTTAAGTTTTACAAATAGACTCATATTATCAGTAAATCCCAAAAAAATTGCCAATTATGTATAAGCAAAACAATAAACAAAAATTTGCCAATTATGTATGAATAGACCCCAAAAAATAATTGCCTCGGGGGCGCTGCCCCCGAACCCTCGCATAAGGGCTTCCCTTTTAGTAGTTCGTCTCAGGCCTCCAAATACTCGAGACCGGTCCTAGGCAGTGGGCTCATTGGCAATAATGATGGGGACCACTTCAACATCATCCAATCTAAATTGAGTAGGCTCATAGCCATATCACTTGAAATGATAATTTGGGATTAGAATTTGGGATGCATAGCATTACTCGTGTTTTTTTTTAATAAAAAAATGGGAAATCGGGACAAGGGCCATTGATGTTGTCAGTATCAAGATATAAAAAGTGTACTTTACTTTTCTAAAGATTTGTAGTGTGGAAGTAAAG
Source organism: Hydrangea macrophylla (assembly GCA_033977485.1). Lineage (NCBI taxonomy): Eukaryota > Viridiplantae > Streptophyta > Magnoliopsida > Cornales > Hydrangeaceae > Hydrangea > Hydrangea macrophylla. The sequence goes on from CM066993.1 coordinate 34,694,382, forward strand.
GTCGAACCCACAGAGATTGAAATACTAAAACACCTTAATTTTAAAACCTAAATTTAATTAATTAAGAAAACAGAATTGGATTTGATTTTATTTAAACTAATAACAATGAAAATAAATCTAAATTACGAAAGCGATTTAAAATTATTTTTATGAATATATTTAAGGAACCTAGGATTGCAAATCCACCACTAGCTTCATAATAAGGGTATTTATGAATTACTTTAGCTTATTAAGTTGGATGATAATGGGGAATTGTAGCTACAAGCCCAATTCCTCCGTCAAGAAAATAACTATGGTTCAAGCACCAACATAATCCATCTTCGGTTAGCACGAATTATCCCACACTAAACTAGGGTTGTGGTATAATCTGTCTAATCTAGGCATGGACTATTCGGATACTTGATAGCACAATTCAATTTAAGCACCATTACATGTAAATAATCTAAACAAGCACAGCAAACATAGATCATTGAGCACATCACAGTCAAAATAGATCTAACTGTCATCCATACATAATAAAACTAAAATAAAAACCTATTACTTGGCTAGGGTTTCAATGATCTAGAGTCTAGGCGTCCATAGAAGTGGTAGATGGAAAGTAGTTGATGGAAGAGGCCATGCAAAATCCTTGGTCTTCTTCTTCTTCTCCTTGCTTTCCCCTCTTCAATGGCTGAAAGTATGGTTGTATATAGGATGTGTCTATTAATGACCAACCCCTAAATTGAAGTAAAATATGGTATATATAGATTTACAACAAGTTTTTGGAAGCTTTCCTAACCCAAAACGCACTAAAACAGCTATTATTTTCAATCCGGACGTCATTAGACAGTTTCGTTTGCGTAGGAATCATCAGTATAGCAGAATACGCAACTTTGATTTTTGTACGGATCGCGCGAACGGGCCGCGCGAGCGCGTAATTGGGAAGGTTGCGCGCGCGGATCGCGCGAGCGAATTCTTGGATCTCGCGCGAGCGGGTCGCGCGAGCAATTTCTTGGTTTTCGCACGAGCGGGTCGCGCGCGCGATGCAGTTTTTCTTGCTTCTTTCTTCCTGCTTTTTCACCTTATTTAACCAGATCTCCTTGTTTTCTTCCAAAACCTGTCAGAAAATAGAAAACGAAGTAAAATTATACAAAAACAGGATAAAAAAGTACTAACAAACGTATGTTAAGGCTTATAAATAGGATCTGTTCTCTCCCGATCACACACCCAAACCTACATTTTGCTAGTCCTCGAGCAAAACTAAAATAAAAACTAAACTACTAATAAAATACTACTCCATTGTCGCATGGATCACGATTGCATTTAGCTTATGCAACAAGCCTTTTAAACCTCTAGGTGTCCCTAGTCGGACAAGTGAAGTCTCGTGGGGGTTCTCGTCAACAAGTCACCCACAACCATATTTATTAACTTATCAATTTAAAAACTTTTATTCAAAATAAAGAACATAATATTCAATACCCCTTCATCATATAACAAAGATTTGAAATAGAATAACGAACATAATGAAACATCCACCTAAATCATGAAAAACAATCTCAAGCACATGCATCGTATAAATCAATAGAGTTTCTCATAAATTTGCACGTGTGTGATATGGTAGTCAAATGAACACGCGCATGTCATGAACTTGGAATATACTTCGGATAACCATTTAACTATGTCTCGACTACGAATCTCACAATGTCAATTACACTCTAAATGAAACACTCAGAAACATGTGTAATTTTTCTAAAATATGTGAGTAAAGGAAATATGTTTTCAAAACGAGAAATGCTCATATATGACTCGGAAAGACGCATGACACGAAAGAACAATAGTCTCATGGATAGGATGCCAATAATCAAGAAAAATTAGTCATTACCATGTTTTAATCCCCCTCCCATCGTTTTCATATCCGAACCATGTTTTTTAGGATCAAATAGGACTTTTCAAAGGTTGTAACGTGGCTCAGGTAATGAGAAAGGATAAAAATGATTCATTAGGTAGCTAATCTCAGAATCGCATTGTAAGGCATGTTTGATTTCTTTCATTCTCTCTTCTACCAACTTTCATCTTCTCATTCTCTTCTTTTCATTCCTTTCAATTTTTTTTTCTTCCTTATATTTTTTTTCTCCTCGTTGCTTTTGAAACAAATGTTCATTGAATACCAAGGCAACCACCCCAAACATCATCTTTTTTTCTTTTTCTTCTCAATCACACATCGCCTTAACACCACTAAAAGTTGATCAATCTTTCAGGGGTGAACTCCAAGTTGGCCAACTGGAGCAAAAACAGGATAATGGTAATTAAAGAAAGAAATGGCATTTTAATGGTTCAAGGGGCGAACTAAGGAAATTTATCATTTATCGGTCGGCAGTAAACAAAGAAGGGCCTAAGATCATTTCCTAGGGTGATATAGTTCTTCAGCATTTACGACTGAAGATTATTTAGCATGGTAGTAAATATTTTAACTCGACTATCAACCAAAACAAGAATAATGAGACTAAACAACAAGTAGATGCGCTATTCCAAATGAAATTCGACAAACACAATATGTTTTTATAACCCTCTAAAAAGAAAAGATAGGCTCAAAAGCTCACCGGGTTTAGTCTCCACCATGTGTTATCGAGAAATCTGAATCATATTATAGTTCACATCAAACATGTACTCAAGCGACTACGTGCAGTGCATAGGTTTATGTGCAAATCTATGATATAAAACTACGATTCAAACGATACATGACTTAAAACATCTCAACATGACTTCTGTAAATATTTAATTACATCTTTCCTTGTTTACCATTCTATAACAATCACAGTTACAAAACAAGAAGTATTAAATTGAGATTGCAAAAACGTCGGTAACATTGTTTATTTAAGCACAAGAATTGAATTTTTTTTTTTTTTTTGAAAAAATAGTGCATAATAATAATGTGCATGTGTGTGTATACCTCCAAACCTAAACCTTTCATTGTCCCTAATGAAATAATAAAACGAAAGAAGGGATAGTACGTAAGGAAAGAACGATAGTACCTCAATCTCGACAAACACAAACCAGGTGAATGTATAATAATATGGAATCAAAGTTCAATTACTCCCAATGGAGCACTATTTCACCTGTTAATACTTAACAAAAGAAAATTAAACAAACAAATAAATAATAAAAGCTAATATATAAGTTTTTTTTTTATAATATTAGAAACCAAACTATAAGTAAAAAAAACAAAATAGAAACAAAACTATCTAACCGAAGACAAACTTAAATGAAAAGAACAGAAAAGCAAATAACTAACCAGATATGGGAAACAGAAGGTAAAAGAACAAGAAAAAAGTGAAAAATCCCCTCCTCGCGCTAGCGGACCGCGCGAGCGACCTTAGCTCGAGCGAATCCCTCCGCGAGGTAAACCTGAGGTCTTTTTTTTATTATTAGAAAATTTTCTAAGGCACAAGCTCGCGCGAGCGGCCCGCGGGAGTGGAACCCTCCTCGCGCGCGCGAATTCAAGCGTGAGTAGATACTGAGGCTATATAAAAAAAACTTGAAAATTTTTGCCTATGGGGGAATCTCGCGCGAGCGGGTCGCGAGCGCGACTTTGGTTTTTTCCTCTTTTTTAGTATAAAATTGTATAGAAGTTCAAAATGAATTATCCCCGACCCCAAACCTGTTCAGAAAACTCAAAAACTGACCAAAACGACCCAAAAACATGCAAAAATCAAAGAAACGAACGAATTAAAGCTTGGGTTGCCTCCCAAGAAGCGCTATCTTTTACGTTTTCAGCTAGACCGTTCTAGCTCAAGATTTATGGAGGCCGTAAATTGGACTTTGTACCCCTTAGGATATCAGGAAGAGCCCGGTGGTAAGCAGAAACCATATCGCTATGTAACAATTCATTCAACGGTTCATCCTTTTCGGTTTCAAATCGATTCTTCACCTTTTGAGTAAATTCGTCATTAGGATCTAAATTATTCAAATTCGTCCACTAATTTTCCAATATATTATTGTCATTACTCACGGGTATTACGTAATTGGATTCACTAGTTTGGCTTACCTCACTCTCTGCCTCACATAGGTAATCGTCGTCTTTAGGAGGTTGATCAATAGCGTTAAAAACGTTCAATTTTAAGTTCATGTTCCCAAATGACACATTCATTTCCCCCGTCCGACAGTTAACACGAGCGTTAGCGGTTGCTAAGAATGGACGACCTAGAATGACAAGAGTGTGTTTCCTAACATCTAGTACGGGTTCAGTATCAAGGACCATAAAATCGACAGGATAATAACATTTGTCAACTTTAACTAAGACGTCCTCGACGATTCCTCTAGGTACTTTGACGGAACGATCCGCTAATTGAATAGTAGCAGCCGTAGGTTTAAGTTCACCTAAACCTAGTTGTTTATAAACGTGATAAGGTAAGAGATTAACATTAGTTCCTAAGTCAAGGAGAGCCCTATGGATGATAGTGTCACCTATGACACATGATATCGTGAGAAAGACCTTTTTCGGAGTATGACTGCGTATTTTGCGCTTTTGAGTGCAAAGGTCTTTTAGGCATTTAGCGTAAGCGGGAATTTGTTTTATAGCGTCGAGGAATGGAATATTAATTTTAACTTGTTTAAACACCTCGAGTATATCTTCAGCTTTTGACCCTTTCTTAGACAAATGTGACGGTCCCTCAACATTAGGTGGAAAAGGTAACTTTGGAACATAGTTAGTTGGGACCGATTCTTTTTCTTTTCTACTTTGATTCACGTCCTCACCCCTCTCTTTATTCGAGTTAACGTTTGCATCCCTCATAACCTTTCTCAGAATCTCAACAACTTCTTCCTCTCGAGTAGTCGTCCTAGTTGACACAGCGTTCACTTGCTCACTCGTACCACCCACCTCGTATTGTCCCTTATGGTTCGGAATAGGTTGACTTGGCAACTTACTCTCGGTTAAACGATTTAGCGTGTTAACTATTTGTCCCACTTGGGACTCCAGTTTTGCAATGGACTGGGTGTGGGAATGTACTAACTGGATCACCGGACCAAAACTTTCAAGTGAGGCCAACACCTTCTCCTCAAATGCATTATTACGTGGAGGTGGATGAGGAGGTTGTTGGTATTGACATTGTGGAGGTCTATAAGCGTTAGGGAAATTACTCATCTCATTATTATTATTATTATTATTATTATTTTTCCATGAAAAATTAGGATGGTTTCTCCATGGTGCGTCCGGATTATTAGTAGTCGAATTATAATTATTTCGTGGGTATTGTTGAATAGAATTAATGTGTTGCTCCACGAATTTCAAAAATTGACTCGCCGATGGACATGCTAGGATAGAATGTGACGGATCAGAACATAATGCACAAATTTCATGAACGGGTGGGGCTGTTGTTTGGTTCATTGTTAAAAGTCGGTCAAGTTTTTTAGATAGTTTTTTTATTTCAATTGAATGACTTGACTCGAACTTTACCTCTCTCTTAGGTTGTGAATGATATCCCTCGGAACGTACTGACACTGCCTGATGCATCGAATTCTCGCTTAATGTTTCAAATATTTTCCAGGCCTCGTCGGCACTTTTGTGTAGGAAGGTACCCGCACAAACAGCGTCGACGGTATTACGGACTGAGAGAATAAGTCCCTCATAGAAAACTTGTACCAACTGCCACTTAGGAACCTGATGATGTGGACACGAGCGTAATAATTCTTTAAATTTTTCCCATGTATCATAAAGCATTTCCCCATCTTGCATCACAAAATTTGTTATAGATTTCCTTATCTGATTCGTACGCATAATAGGGAAAAACTTTTGTAAAAATGCGGTGTAAGGCTTCCCATGTTCTAATTGTGTTTGGCTCAAGTGATTGAAGCCAGTATTTAGCTTTATCTTTTAAAGAGAATGAAAAGAGCCGCAATTTCAATTCATCATCAGTTAAGTTTTGAATTTTTAAAGTAGAGCATATATCCTGAAAATCTCCTAAGTGTTGATATAGATCTTCATTTAGACGGTCATGGAAATAAGGAAGTAGCGAGATGGTAGACGACTTTATCTCAAAGTGAGATGTCGTCGCCTCCGGTAAATCAATACATGTTTGTGGCGTGTAAGTCGTAGGAATAAAATAATCTTTAAGCGGAGGAGGTGGCGGTATATTACGATTATTCATATTATTTCCGTTGTTTCCAATGTCGGCCATTGGAATAGGTTCTATTGTAAAAGTTCGAGTTCTCCTTAACCGTTTAAGGGTACTTTGAATTTCGGCCACAAACAACGACGATGGTTTCGGCGTTGATTCGTCGTCTATTTTCAACTGAGCTCTCGGAGCTTGGGTTGAAGACCTACTAATTCTAAGGGTACGTTCAAGTTCAGGATCAAAAGTTTGTAATTCAGGTTTACTAGAACGTGTACCAAACATAAACTAAAAAGAAAATAAACTAAAAACAAACACTGACTCAAATAAATAAATAAATAAATAAATAAATAACAAATAGCAATCACGCAACTAAGATAACAAGCACTCAACTACTGTGATGCATGAATATTATCCTGTAATGCAATGACCGCGTCAAGCCCAGTGCCCCGGGTTTCCTAGCTAATGCAGTGCAATTAACCTAAACTAATGCAAATAGTGCGTCACAGCGCCCTGACTTACAGTGGTTTAAAGCGAATTTCAAAAGAAGCAATTTACTTGAATTTTGTATTTTTATTTTATTTTATTGATTTGTGTAGGCTCCTTTGATGTGATTAGCTAATCCACTCGAAAACGTTAGAATTTGATGACTCGAGAAACTACAAAATAAAAAGAAAAGCTAGTAACTCAAAATAAAACGAAAAATAAGAAACTGAAAAACCTAATCTAATATTTACGAATTAACTAAACTAAGATTATAAAACTAAAGGTAGTAATGCAATCCTCGGGAACGGCGCCAAAAATTAATGTTGTCAGTATCAAGATATAAAAAGTGTACTTTACTTTTCTAAAGATTTGTAGTGTGGAAGTAAAGGTCGAACCCACAGAGATTGAAATACTAAAACACCTTAATTTTAAAACCTAAATTTAATTAATTAAGAAAACATAATTGGATTTGATTTTATTTAAACTAATAACAATGAAAATAAATCTAAATTATGAAAGCGATTTAAAATTGTTTTTATGAATATATTTAAGGAACCTAGGATTGCAAATCCACCACTAGCTTCATAATAAGGGTATTTATGAATTACTTTAGCTTATTAAGTTGGATGATAATGGGGAATTGTAGCTACAAGCCCAATTCCTCCGTCAAGAAAATAACTATGGTTCAAGCACCAACATAATCCATCTTCGGTTAGCACGAATTATCCCACACTAAACTAGGGTTGTGGTATAATCCGTCTAATCTAGGCATGGACTATTCGGATACTTGATAGCACAATTCAATTTAAGCACCATTACATGTAAATAATCTAAACAAGCACAGCAAGCATAGATCATTGAGCACATCACAGTCAAAATAGATCTAAGACAAAAATAAACTTTGAAAGTAATGATTTAATTTATAGAAGCACGATTTATTTATAAAAATCCTCGGAACATGTAACTGTCATCCATACATAATAAAACTAAAATAAAAACATATATAAAACCCTATTACTTGGCTAGGGTTTCATTGAAACCCTAGATCTAGAGTCTAGGCGTCCATAGAAGTGGTAGATGGCAAGTAGTTGATGGAGGAGGCCATGGAAATCCTTGGTCTTCTTCTTCTTCTCCTTGCTTTCCCCTCTTCAATGGCTGAAAGTATGGTTGTATATAGGATGTGTCTATTAATGACCAACCCCTAAATTGAAGTAAAAATATGGTATATATAGATTTACAACAAGTTTTTGGAAGCTTTCCTAACCCGAAACGCACTAAAACAGCTGTTATTTCCAATCCGGACGTCATTAGGCAGTTTCGTTTGCGTAGGAATCATCAGTATAGCAGAATACGCAACTTTGATTTTTGTACGGATCGCGCGAGTGGGCCGCGCGAGCACGTAATTGGGAAGGTCACGCGCGCGGATCGCACGAGCGAATTCTGGGATCTCGCGCGAGCAGGTCGCGCGAGCGATTTCTTGGTTTTCGCGCGAACGGGTCGTGCCCACGATGCGATTTTTCTTGCTTCTTTCTTCCTGCTTTATCACCTTATTTAACCAGATCTCCTTGTTTTCTTCCAAAACTTGTCAGAAAATAGAAAACAAAGTAAAATTATATAAAAACAGGATAAAAAAAGTACTAACAAACGTATGTTAAGGCTTATAAATAGGATCTGTTCTCTTCCGATCAGTCATTAAATAAAAGAAAATGGGATGTAAGTCCTATTACTAAAACAATGTGGGATAAAGGAAGCGCGCATTTTGTGCATGTCCAAAAGATGGAAGTGCCTCATTAATTTACTGAGCAGTCACTATGTGACCTCAAAACTTCATAGCAATCGTTTGGAGAATCGTTTCTGAAAATCGAAGCATTGAACTGATTACAGATCATTTTGGAACATCGAAACCCTAAATCGTTTTGGAGAATCATTTTCAAAAATTGAAGCATTTGGAACATTTAAACCCTAAATCGACTGAGGTTTAAGTCTTTAGTTTTAGGATTCATATTCAAATTTTGAATTGATATTTAAATTTTGACTTGATTTCAAGTTAAAATGTGAATTTTTACTGATGTTTTTTTGTGTTTTTGAGTTTCATAGTCACAAATTCAAAATATTTTAATACTCTATGTTTATATTATTTTGATTTTGGTCATTCTTCAGCATAAATGAAGTAAATGAGCTATAGATGAGACACCCGCTCCCGCGATTTATATTTAATATTGCTTTATGTGACACTTATTGGAGGTGGGATTGACCCACTAAGTTGATTATAGGTGTCCAGTTGGGAACCCAGTTGTGGCCAGTATGGCAATCCCAAGTGGGATATGAGTTGATGGGTCCCAGTTGAGATGGGACAACAGTATGTGGAATACTCTATGTGCCTAAATGTTTATTAATGCTTAAATGATTTATTATTTTATTGTTGATAATATCATGTTGTTAGATGATGACCACTTTTGGGGTCAATTAGGGGTACCTTTGTGAGCACGAACTGAACACGTTACATAATTAGTAGGCTAGTTAGCAACTTCATATAATTATATGGGACATTTATGGGACCCATGCGAGACATAGACAAATACCCATTTAAGTTTGGGATATTTTTAATCCAGTTTAATAAGTAGTAGGGGCGTAATTGCAAAATTGGCAAACTAGTGTGGGCTTCATAATAAAAACTAAAATTCTTATAATAAGCCACCTAGGAGATGAGTAATCATTCTCCAGAATCTTTTTCATTTCAATATTCAGAGATATACAAGACGTATATCGACGGAAACGTTGACGGTGACGATCTCGACGACGGTTGACTAGCCGAACAACGTCGGTTTTTAAAACAGGCTACATATTCAGACTCCTGGGGGTGAGTCTAATCTATTGGTACTAATTTTATTGAGTTTTGTGACAGTTTTTCCGCGACCCTTTTTGGGGTTTTAGCTCATAACTTGTAATTTATATATAGGATTGTGCCTGATTCTCAGTATGGCTTTAATTTTACAATTATGAGCGAAACCCAAGAGGTGAGTGATGTTAATTTTGATATTTGGATGATTTTCATGTTGAGTTCAATTGTGATGCCAAAGCATGCCTAATTTGTTTAATTTAATTTATTTAGATTATAATTGGGCAAAATTCATGTGGCTAAATTAGGCCCAATTTATTTGTGAAAGCACGGTGTAATGATTAAATGAGCATGTGAGATGTCTATTTGGGTCAATGGAAATTGCTAGTTCTATACCACCATGAGGTAATCTTTGTGGTGATGACCACAGCCGCCAGAGGCCTATGGGACCGCATGTGTGAGGGCGTGGGTCATAACTAGTCACGTGGGCTTGGGGAATGGAGTCGCGGACTAGCCGGTAGTTGTGGGAGTGAACTAGTAATTGCCAGAGACTATAGTTCTTTGTAATGTGTTGAATTGAGCGTGTTTATTATCCATGTTCATGATTGGCATTGCTCACAAGCATATAGCTTATATATTGTAGTGGTTATTGAATAACCATCGTAGGTGATCGCGGCGAGGAATCGGGGAAGTGAGCTGGAAAGTGGCTTGGCTAGTTCATGGGTTTTTGGGAGTTGCAGTGGTGTTGTTTATAATTATACTTGCTATTAGATTAAAACTTGCAATATAGTTGTAATTAATTTTAATCTAGATTGTACGAGTCATACTTTGGTTGGTTTAAGCTTATGTAATATTTTTGGTTAAATTTTATACTTTAGTTGGATTGTACCTTAATTCCTGTAATATAAGGTTGGACTGTGTTAGTTGGGATTGTTTGATTATAGTGTTACTATAACTAATGTTATTAGATTGGGACGTTTGAACTTGGACATTCATTTATTGGGTTGGTTGTAAATGGTTATATTTTGTACTTTTCCTAAAGTATTTAAAAACTCTTGCTTGTACTTGGAAGCTCATGTTTGTGACTTTGGTTGACTTTAAATGGTTTAAAGCATTAGTGTTGATTTCAACTTGTGATTTGGTAATATTATATGAGAATTTACTAATTGTTAAAACAGGGGTTTTTGGCTAATTTCAAAGACAGGGTTTTTGTTTTTTTTATTATTGTTTGAGCTTCTTTGGTTTAAGGTTATTTTAAAACTTTAATCACTGGTGTAAGGCCTTGGTGGCGTGCCACGTGTCCTAGGATTATCTGGGTGGTTCCGGGGCGTGACATTTAGTGGTATCAGAGCATTAGGCTTAGAGCCTTGGGTACGAGAGACGACGAATGAGAGTACGCATAGATGACGAGCATGTAAATGCATTTCATGGATGCATATGAATAATTGTTGCTATGTTGTTATATAACATATTGGCATAGCATGCAATATTTATGTCAATTGACTGACAGGTAAGAAAATGGATCATAATCGGGAATGTTCACCTCATTCGAGGATGGATCACCTAGAAGATGTGGTAAGCAATTTTGTAAGGGCGGTAAGTGATCAGATGGGACATGATAGACCTGCAAACCCACAACCACGGGCCGAACGGGGAGTTATTAAACAATTTTATAAAAAAAAACCAAGTCAGTTTGATGGAGGCCCAGATCCATCACAAGCCGACCATTGGGTGATGGATATGAACCCTATCTTTTGGGCAGTAGAGTGTACAGATGAGGAAAAGATCATGTGTGCTACCGATACTTTGGAGGGTGAAGTTCAAAACTGGTGGACAAATGTGATTGAACAAGGGGCACCAGAGACGTGGGACTGATTTGTAAAAGTTTTCTATAAGCGGTACTTTTCAGCATCCTTCAAGACTCAGATGGGCCGAGAGTTTGCAAATCTACAACAAGGGGACATGATAGTAAATGAGTATGCAGCCAAGTACAACAGTTTACTTCGATTTGCACATCGAACAGTACCAAGGGAAGTGGATAGGGCACGGAAATTTGAAGAAGGACTACGGGATAATATTAGAAGCCGAGTGGATACACATCAACTCAGAAAGGTGGCCGATGTGCAAGATGTTGCTTTGATCGCAGAAAGAGATATTGATAAGTACAAGCAAATTCAACAAAACAAACGACCAGCCGAAGGGAAGGGTAAAGGACAAGGTTTCTTTAAGAAGCCGTTCTCGCAAGGTTCTGGTTCTGGTTCTAGCTCGGGAGTCCAAAGGGGAAGTTCCTTATCTGGGGAGAGTCGCCCATTATGTCCAACATGCAATCGTCAACATTGGGGTGTATGCCACTTGACGTTAGTATGCAATATCTGCAAGCAGAAGGGGCATATAGCGAGAAATTGCTCACAAGCTCGAACTCAAAGTACGGGGAGCATAAATCTAGACAATGGGGGAAAATGCTTTGAATGTGGCCAGCTAGGACATCATGCCAAAGAATACCCAACAAGACAACAACGAGGGACATGATCTGTGGCATCAACTGGGGTAAAACCAGGGACAAGTGTAGACAAAGGGAAAGGGCCAGAACAAAGACAAGACTATCGCCGGGGGATGCTGCAGCAGCCGATTCTGTCGTGTCAGGTACATTACTCATTTGTTCACACCCGGCACATGTTTTAATAGATTTAGGGTCAACACATTCTTTTATTGCACATGAATTTGTTAGACATTTAGACATCATGTCAGAATCTTTGGGATATGATTTGTCGATATCTTTACCCTTAAGCAAACCTATGGTGACCTCATCAATATTTAAAGCATGTGATATCAGGATAAATGATAGAGTTTTGAGAGTGATTTTAATTTCGTTGGCCATTAATTATTTTGACGTAATTTTGGGTATGGACTGGTTATCCGCAAAGCAAGTAGCTATCGATTGTGAACAGAAAATAGTTACTTTTCGACCAATGGGACAAGGGGAGTTTAGTTTTCAAGGAACTGGTGTTGTAGCACCACATATTTGGTTTCAGCAATACGGGCAGGCAAGTTATTAAAACAAGGTTGTCGGGGGTTCTTATGTTCAATAATTGAGACACGGGTCACAGGGACTAAAGTAGAAGATATTTCAGTTGTACGAGAATTCCCAGATGTGTTTCCTGAAGATCTACTTGATGTACTAGTTGAACGGGAAATTGAATTTACCATTGAAGTAGCCTCGGGGTCTCAACCAGTATCGAAAACACCGTACAGAATGGCACCGGTGGAGTTGAAAGAGTTGAAGATTCAGCTACAAGATCTTCTAGATAAGGGATTCATTCGACCTAGTGTATCACCAAGGGGTGACCCAATTTTGTTTGTCAAGAAGAATGACGGGACTATGAGGATGTGTATCGATTATCGAGAACTCAACAAGTTAACTGTCAAGAACAAGTATCCGTTGCCTAGAATTGATGACTTGTTTGATCAACTTCAAGGAGCCCAGGTCTTTTCTAAGATTGATTTGCAATCGGGTTATCACCAGTTAAAGGTCAAAGAAGAAGACGTGGAGAAGACAGCATTCAGGACCCGTTATGGTCATTATGAATTTCTTGTTATGCCTTTTGGAGTTACAAACGCACCGGCAGCATTTATGGATTTGATGAATCGAGTGTTTAAAGACTATCTAGATGAGTTTGTAATTGTATTCATAGATGACATCTTAATATACTCCAAGAGCGTAGAAAATCATGAGAGGCATCTACGGTTAGTCCTACAACGACTCTGTGAGAAGAGGTTGTTTGGAAAGTTAAAGAAATGTGAATTTTAGTTAACTGAAATTGGATTTTTGGGACACGTAATATCAAAAGAGGGGGTATCAAAGGATCCGCAAAAGATTGAAGTCGTGGCCAATTGGAAATTGCCAACAAGTGTGCCAGAGGTACGAAGCTTCTTAGGACTAGCTGGATATTACCGAAGGTTCGTGGAAAATTTTTCAATGCGATGCCTATGACACAACTTATGCGAAAAGATGTTTATTTCATTTGGAGTCCGGAATGTGAAGAAAGTTTTGTTGAATTGAAAACTCGTTTGATGACAGCACCAATATTGACCATTCTTTCTGGTACTACAGGGTTTGTGATATACAACGATGCTTCATACCGAGGTTTGGGTTGTGTATTGATGCAAAACAACAAGGTGATTTCATATGCCTCACGACAGTTAAGACCACACGAAGTGAACTACCCAACTCATGATCTTAAGTTAGCGGCAATGATCTTTGCTTTGAAGATTTGGAGGCATTATCTCTATGGGGAAAAGTGTGAAATTTATACTGATCATAAGAGTCTAAAATATCTGTTTACACAGCGGGATTTGAATATGAGGCAGAGGAGATGGTTAGAGCTAATGAAGGATTATGACCTGACAATCCAGTATCATCCAGGGAAAGCTAATGTGATGGCCGATGCATTGATTCAAAAATCTACAACCAATTTAGCTTATACTTTGACTTCACAAGAAAAGTTGATTCGGGAAATGGAGGAGCTAAAGTTAGAGGTAATTCCATAAACCAGAGGTGCTTTAATGTCAGCTATTATTGCACAGCCGTCCCTTATTGATGAAATTCGAGTCAAACAGCTTCAAGATCCAATATTGAAGAAGATTCATGATGAGATCCCTGAAGGTAAGCAACCAGAATTTAGTTTTGAGAATGGTATATTAAAGTTCAAGAATCGGGTTTGTATACCCAATGTCAATGGTATCAAGGAAGTAATTTTGGAAGAGGCACACAATACGAGGTACTCAATCCATCCGGGTAGCACTAAGATGTATCGTGACTTGCGAGAAATCTATTGGTGGTCAGGGATGAAATGAGAAGTAGTTGAGCACGTGGAAAAGTGTGTGGCTTGTCAAAGGGTAAAAGTGGAACACCATAAACCTGCGGGAAAATTGAAACCATTGCCTATACCAGAGTGGAAATGGGAAAATATTACAATGGACTTCGTGGGAGGTTTACCGAGATCTAGGAAGTCAAATGACAGTGTATGGGTAATCGTTGATCGATTGACCAAGTCAGCACATTTTCTACCAATTAAGATTAATGATCCAAAGAAGTTAGCTGAATTGTATGTTCAAGAAATTGTGAGACTTCATGGGGTTCCAGTATCTATAGTTTTAGATTGAGATAGTGCATTTACATCGAGATTTTGGCAAGGACTGCAGAGAGCGATGGGTACAAGATTGAGTTTCAGTACAGCTTTTCATCCTCAAACCGATGGCCAATCAGAACGTGTAATTCAGATACTTGAAGACATGCTTCGACTTTGTGTTTTGGATTTTAAAGGTGACTGGGAAGAGCACTTGCCATTGGCTGAATTTGCTTATAATAATAGTTATCAATCCAGTATTGGGATGGCACCTTTTGAGGCTTTATATGGGCGTAAGTGTCATTCTCCACTTTGATGGACTGAGGTTGGTGAGAGAAGATTGATAGAGCCTGAAATTGTTCAGCAAACCACAGAAAAGATAAAGACAATACAACAACGACTTCAAACAAACGGCGCAAAGTAGATATAAAAGTTGTGCAGACTTGAAAAGAAGACCGATAGAGTTTGAAGTTGGAGATTTTGTATTCTTGAAAGTATCACCTTCAAAGGGTATTACGAGGTTTGGGAAACGTGGGAAGTTGAATCCAAGGTATGCTGGGCCATTTGAGATCATTGGTAGAGTTGGACCAGTAGCCTATCGGTTGGAGTTGCCACCGGAATTAGCTAATGTACACGATGTATTTCATATATCAATGTTAAGAAAATGTGTATCAGATCCGAAAAAAGTGATTATTCCGGAGCCGTTGGAAGTCAAGGAAGACTTGACATATATCGAGCATCCAGTCAAGATTCTTGACAGGAAAGAACAAGTTTTGCGAACAAAGACCATTCCTTTAGTCATGGTGCTGTGGCAAAGTCACTCTGTTGAGGAAGCCACGTGGGAAAGAGAAGATGAAATGAAAGAGAAGTATCCATTCTTGTTCGAAATTTGAGGTACTACAAGTTTGGGGACAAACTCCTTTCTAAGGAGGGGAGAGATGTGACACCCGCTCCCGCGGTTGATATTTAATATTGCTTTAGCATGCATAATCATGAGTTAATGTTAATTAATGTGTTATGTGACACTTATTGGAGGTGGGATTGACCCACTAAGTTGATTATGGGTGTCCAGTTGGGAACCCAGTTATGGCCAGTATGGCAATCCCAAGTGGGATATGTGTTGATGGGTACCAGTTGAGATGGGACAATAGTATGTGGAATACTCTATGTGCCTAAATGTTTATTAATGCTTAAATGATTTATTATTTTATTGTTGATAATATCATGTTGTTAGATGATGACCACTTTTGGGGTCAATTAGGGGTACCTTTGTGAGCACGAATTGAACACGTTACATAATTACTAGGCTAATTAGCAACTTCATATAATTATATGGGACCACTTATGGGACCCATGCGAGACATAGACAAATACCCATTTAGTTTGGGATAGTTTTAATCCAGTTTAATAAGTAGTAGGGGCGTAATTGCAAAATTGGTAAACTAGTGTGGGCTTCATAATAAAAACTAAAATTCTTATAATAAGCCACCTAGGAGATGAGTAATCATTCTCCAGAATCTTTTTCATTCCAATATTCAGAGATACAAGACGTATATCGACGGAAAGGTTGATGGTGACGATCTCGACGACGGTTGACGAGCCGAACAACGTCGGTTTTT
This sequence comes from Hydrangea macrophylla, assembly GCA_033977485.1. Classification (NCBI taxonomy): domain Eukaryota; kingdom Viridiplantae; phylum Streptophyta; class Magnoliopsida; order Cornales; family Hydrangeaceae; genus Hydrangea; species Hydrangea macrophylla. Next base: position 34,710,541 of record CM066993.1, read on the forward strand.
AAAACACGTTACATATTCAGACTCCTGGGGGTGAGTCTAATCTATTGGTACTAATTTTATTGAGTTCTGTGACAATTTTTTCGCGACCCTTTTTGGGGTTTTAGCTCATAACTTGTAATTTATATATAGGTTTGTGCCTGATTCTCAGTAGGGCTTTAATTTCACAATTAGGAGCGAAACCCAAGAGGTGAGTGATGTTAATTTTGATATTTGGATGATTTTCATGTTGAGTTCAATTGTGATGCCAAAGCATGCCTAATTTGTTTAATTTAATTTATTTAGATTATAATTGGGCAAAATTCATGTGGCTAAATTTGGCCCAATTTATTTGTGAAAGCACGGTGTAATGATTAAATGAGCATGTTGAGTTGTCTATTTGGGTCAATGGAAATTGCTAGTTCTATACCACCATGAGGTAATCTTTGTGGTGACGACCACGGCCGCCAGAGGCCTATGGGACCGCACGTGTGAGGGCGTGGGTCATGACTAGTCACGTGGGCTTGGGGAGTGGAGCCGCGGGCTAGCCGGTAGTGGTGGGAGTGAACTAGTAATTGCCAGAGACTATAGTTCTTTGTAATGTGTTGAATTGAGCGTGTTTATTATCCATGTTCATGATTGGCATTGCTCACAAGCATATAGCTTATATATTGTAGTGGTTATTGAATAACCATCGTAGGTGATCACGGCGAGGAATCGAGGAAGTGAGCTGGGAAGTGGCTTGGCTAGTTCATGGGTTTTTGGGAGTTGCAGTGGCGTTGTTTATAATTATACTTGCTATTATCTTAAAACTTGCAATATAGTTGTAATTAGTTTTAATCTGGATTGTACGAGTCATACTTTGGTTGGTTTAAGCTTATGTAATATTTCTGGTTAAATTTTATACTTTAGTTGGATTGTACCTTAATTCCTGTAATATAAGGTTGGACTGTGTTAGTTGGGATTGTTTGATTATAGTGTTACTATAACTAATGTTATTAGATTTGGACGTTTGAACTTGGACATTTATTTATTAGGTTGGTTGTAAATGGTTATATTTAGTACTTTTCCTAAAGTATTTAAAAACTCTTGCTTGTACTTGGAAGTAGGGGTGGGCAAACAGTTCGGTTAACCGAATTAACCGAATTATCGAACCGAAATTTTCATAACAGTTCAGTTAACCGAAATATTTATTTCAGTTCAGTTACAAACCGAACCAAATGATCTTATTTAGTTCGGTTTTCGGTACAGTTCGTCCAAACCGAACCGAACCAAAAAACCGAACAAGACATTTGCTATATATATGTAATGTCTGATACATATAACATATCACAAAGTTAGGGTTGTTTCTCATTTTATTTGCGCCACATAGAGAGAGAGAGAGAGAGAGAGAGAGAGAGAGAGAGAGAGAAGTGAGAGAACTGGTAGTGAAGCTCCGGCGATGGGAAGAACCACGAGATCGTCATCATCATCAAACACCCATCATCCAAGATAGCCCCTGAACGACTAGTGGAGCTCTTCACTGTCATCTCCAAGATGAAGTCACTGGTGTTGATCTTGAAATTGGTTGCTGGGTTTTGGAGATTGGGGATTTCTTGGTGTTTGTATTGGGTTTATGAGGTTTGATTTTGGAAGGGGGGAGAATTGAGGAGAGAGAATGAAGAAGAAGGAGATTTAATTGACCGGACGACCGCTGATCTCACACACCACCAGCCGCCGTCGCCCGTTGCTCCACCGCCGACCTCACAAAGACACAGTCGCGACTCAGACTCACACTCACACACTGGGTCTTCTTGGTCTTGTTCAGTCTTCTAATCTCACTATCTCAGTAAGTAGTTGTTCAGTCTTCTAATCTCACTAGTGTGTATAATATTATTAATATATTCATCCAAAACCATTATATGATGTATCATAGAATCTGCCTACCTTCAACATCATCAATACAAGAAAGTTGTTTCTCGTAATGATTAATCCTTACTATTGTAGCCAAATTAGGACCTCCAACTTTTTTCTCAGATTTTTCTAGGGCTTCTTTTCCCTTTTTCTGTTTTTAAATTTTCTTTTATGTTTTTCCTTTTGATGTGGAAGTGTGGAACCATGCAGATAAAAATTGAACATGATTGAAATTTTGGTCTCTGACATTGTAATTTTAATTTTAATTTTTCTCAGTTGTAGATCTTTAATTGAACATGATCAAAGATCTACAATGTCATTGAACTTTGGTCTCAGTCGGTACTCGGTACATATTTAATTCTAATGGGGTCTTTGACAGTGTAATTTTAAATTTTTTTTTTTTTTTATGGTGTTCTTTACTATTTCGGTTAACCGGATTTCATAACCGAACTGAATTACTAATTCGGTTAACCGAACCGAATCATCCGAAATACAATTCGGTCAGTTAACAGTTGACATTTTCTTAAACCGAACTGAACCCAAACCGAACCGAATTATCTCAAACCGAACCGAACCGACCGAATGCCCACCCCTACTTGGAAGCTCATGTTTGTGACTTTGGTTGACTTTAAATGGTTTAAAGCATTAGTGTTGATTTCAACTTGTGATTTGGTAATATTATATGAGAATTTACTAATTGTTAAAACAGGGGTTTTTGGCTAATTTCAAAGACAGGGTTTTTGTTTTTTTTTATTATTGTTTGAGCTTCTTTGGTTTAAGGTTATTTAAAATTTATTTTAAAACTTTAATCACTGGTGTAAGGCCTTGGTGGCGTGCCACATGTCCTAGGATCATCTGGGTGGTTCCGGGGCGTGACAATAGAACTCTCATCTGATGTGTTATGTAGATCAATATTAATGTTCTATTTATCGTAAGATAAATTTAACTTGATAATGTTAGTATATGCTTTGTACTATAAATATTGCAACTGTTGAGCTTTGATACTTGTCATTTTTCAGCTTGTAGACACCCTAATTTTAACCGAACTATTAAACTTAGGGGCATTTACCTCTGGAGATCGATGATGAATATGTCTCGTAAGAATTAAGACTTTTAGAAGCAATCCGACTCTCTTCCTAGAAGAATCTCGGTTTAAAATCGCACTTTTCAGCCAAAATTCTCATCTACCGTCACCTTGTAGATCATGAGTTTTGAACACGTATAGAAACACGGCATTGTCCTCGGAGCATCTTAAAACTATTTTCAAAATGAGAAAAATTCAGCAAGAACCCCAAAAAAAGTCAACAGTTGACCCAGTGAAAAGTCAACGGGTCAAATGGGAGTCAATTGTAAAATTTTTGAATTTCAAGATGAAAAGTCCCGGTAAATATTCATTGGGTCTCCCTTATGCTAGAAATTAATTTTAAGAATTTTTAAATGAAAGGGAACATTGAGATATCGAAAGGTCTTTAAGAAGAATTGTGCAGAAAATTGGAAATTTGTCTTCGGAGGGAGAGTTGACTTTTTTTTGCTTAAGGATTTTGATTTTTTAGATATTTTTCATTGAATCTAAATGGGGGATATTTCTTTAATTACATTTAATGTCTTAAGTAAATACATAAATTACATGACATTTACTTAAATGACATGATATGAAATTAAGGTGCTGAATTGTTGTGAATAGTGCTGAACTGCTGTGCAGCGGCACTCAGAGAGCCCGAACGGCAGTCAGTGAATGCCTCTGCGGCAGTCCGTGAATGCCATTGCGTTGGCACTCACTGAGTGCCACTTCCATCTTCATTGAGTGCTAGCTTGGGCTAGTTGCATTTTTAAGTCAAAATTTTTTTTCAATCTTTGATCAAATGAATGCACCAAACGATGCCATTTTTTGTGTATGTGTCTACTACTCCTAGGCCATGCAAACCATACTCCCACCATCCCTAATTGATTATCTTAGCCCCTAAGATAATGAAAGTCTATAAAAACCCCATTTTCTCTCATTTTAAGGGGTTGGAGACTTGAATCTTGAGAGAGAGACTTAAACCTTGAAGATGAAACTTGAATCTTAGAGGGAGAGGCTGAATTTTGAAGATGAAGTTCGTTCTTCGAGAAATATATATATATATATAGAGAGAGAGAGAGACCCAAAAACCCCATAGAAATCCTGCCCAATTCACCCAATTCCTCAAATCTCCATTAAAGAACCTTGAAGCTTCAAGGAAGAAGAAGAAGAGCATTGCTTGTAAGGCTTGGATCTCTCCAAATCATTCAAATCCTGAGAAGATCTAGAGGTTAAATCCCTATTCCTACACTTATTATACATTATTCAATCACAATTCATAGATTTAGGACTTTTACACTTTTTCAAAACCTCTCTTCCTACCTCATTTCATCACACACCACTAAGAATTGTGATTGAATTTCATCTTCTTTCATTAGTTTGGATATAAATAAGGTTTTGGGTTTAAGATAAAATTAATTTGGGTTTGCGAACAAACTTGGATTTTTCGTTATTTTGTTTAGAGATTCATGAGACCTTCAATGTCTCATTAGTTTTCTATAATTGATCCCTTATTCTCTATGATCTTATGATTTGTGTGGGAGTAAGGTAGATCATAATTAAATGCATACATAGTTGGTGAGTTTCAAGTCCTAATTCATGACTTGGACCCTCTAACTTAAAATCTCATAGAAATCTCTCTAAGGTTCTTATGGGTTTGGTCATATCTAGTCTCCAAGGACCATCAACTTGGGAGGAGACTTGAATAAAGTAAACTCTTATTCCTCAAGGATCATATGTTTGAGAGGGGAATTAGATGAAGGGTTTAGTTAAAATCAAATGGGTCCTAGTATTCAAGGTTCATAGGATTGAGTAAGACCTTAGGGTCATCTTACTAGATCTTCACATTTGAGATTTAAGAATGATGTTCCCTAAGGCTAAATCCATGAATCCTTCTTGTATTTCAATAATAAGTCATAATCATGCTTGATCTAGATTCTCCATGGAATTATAGATCAAGTATAGTTTAAGTTACGAATACCAATTATACAATGGTGCAGTGAATCCATTAACCAACTGTGATCAAAGATTTTTTATTAAATCATGGTCCATCGGAATTGAATGAGACCAATTGGAGGATTCATAACTCGTATATGCATCACTAGAACTTTTGTTTTGATAAAATCTTATACTTAGGATGGTTTGGCCTTATGATTTGTGAGTCAGTTGTTCTCTGTCCAAAATTTCAGAACAGTAAGTTTGTTTTAAAATGAGTAAATTAGAGCCTTAATCAAGTTTTCTTGACCTCAAATGAATTTTCTAGGTAGTTCAATGTGTTAAGAAAATACCCTAAAAAGATCAAAGTGTTTATGATTTTTCTACTAGTTTTAGAAAACCATACAAGAACTCTGGATAGAGAGTTGAAAGTTTCTGAGTGATGTCTGGTTATGATCCTATTCCCAAAGATTCAACCGTTGGATCTTTGATTTTCTTTTTGGGTTAGAACCTAGACTCACAGAGACATAACATACTCAAAAATCGTTAAGATCCAACCGTTGAAAGTATTTTATTTCTATTTTTGAAAATATGGTCTACTCTTTGTAATTCTTACAATTCTGTCACTGTTTTGAGAAAACTTGAATAACTCTAATCTAATGGACTCCTAATGTCCTAAGATTTAAACCATATCTTAAATAATGTCAATTAAGTTGAGATCCAGAGGCTAAATGATCCAAATCAATGAATAAGTTCATATCTCATTCTTGTTCATGTCCATGCATTCTTCTATGTATGTTGATACTTGTTATTAGGACTTATTTAGCATTGGGTTAAGTTGCATTTAATTGAACCTAGTTGTGAGTTCCTTGTGAGCATGTTGGGATTATACCATCTTTATATAGACATTACATTGGCTCCTAGTTGAGACTTGTATATCTATAGAGATGTTGTGCTTCCAACTAGTTAGAAGGAATTCATGGTTATGTCAATTCTTTCTATGCTTGATAGATTTAAGCTAGAAGTTTAGGGATGTTATTCAATATTATCTCTTGATCAAGGCATGTGGACTAACCCTTTGTTATATAGCGCTATTGAGGTATGATTTCTCAACTCTTCTCTAGTCTATTTATTTTTCGATTTTATTGATTTTTTACTCCATGTGCGGCACCTTAGAATTATGATTTTCCTTATGTGCGTATATGTGATTAGAGGTCATTTCTTAGGTTTTACTTTTATTTGTATGCACTGCAAGTTTAATATTCGCGGTTGGATCCCGGGTAAGTTTTCTAGTTCCCTATTTGCACATCATCTTTCTATTTGGAATTATGTGGATTATAAATGCTATTTTATCGTTAGCAATTTTGCACCTCTTCAGATATGCTTTTGTAATTTATATGTATGTATGTATTTTGAGGGCATGCTTAGATTAATAATTCGACTAAAAAGGATGTTGAGTAGAGGCTTATCACGAGATAGGGTGAGAGGGGGTGTTTTAGTCCACTGGGCTCCTTCCCCTCTCATTTCATAATCCCTGGACCCAGTTTATCTTTAGTTTCGCAAAAGAAAGGTTTGCTTTTAAAATGGTTTCTTAATTTTCCTTTAAAAATTAAGTGGCGACTCGTATTTGAATTTTGAATTTTTTTAAAAAAATTAAAATTAAAAGTGGGCCCAAATGCCAGTATCCACAATCTGGCGACTCTGCTGGGGATTGAACCCAGAATCTCTGGTTTCGCAGACCAGAATTTCTAATTTTGGGTTCACTCGAGGATTAGACTTGAAAGCATCCATTTTTAATCGAATTAATTAATTTTTGTTTACCCGTTGCATTGCACTTGCATGTCTAGCCAGTCGGTTGCACAGAACTATGATCTTGGAGGCTCGGGGCAACCTGATCAATCACGTTATCATGGGACTATGTGATCACCCTTGATCTTGTACCGTATTTTGGTATATGAAACATCCTATCGGATGTATGTCAAGGGTCCCATATTTGACCAAAACTCGGCCTTTGCATGATAGCTTCTATATAACCTTTCAATCATAGGAAATGAATTCTTGATTATGATTATGTGCTAGGGTGTTTTGTATGCCCGAAAGGGATTATTTAAGATGATGGTGATGGTAGTTTGATGAAAGATGTGTAACCCTTTAATCACCTTTTAGCAATTCCTTCTCATGTCCCACGACATTTGGGAATATGCCAGATTTTTTATTATAAGGTTACACTTCTTATATCTTGTTAGCTAAGAATTTCAAAAATCTTCGAAGTTCAATTTTTGATTAAAATTCCAAGTCAACTTTTGTTGAGGTATATTTTCACATTCTCATCTTCGAAGGAAGAACCCAAAATTCTTGGGAGTCATTTGTGAAAAGTTTCGCCAACTAAAGAAATGTGTTTACAAATGAATTTCAAAGCAAAGTTTCAACCCAACCATCTTTTGTTGAGAAATATTTTTTTTGCCTTCAAAGGAAAATTTGAAAATTCTTGAGAATTTAAGAGACCCCATCATTTAGAGAAATTCTTTTCAAATGAATTTTGAAAATTTTACAAATTTTCAATCTATCTTTGAAGGGTAATGAGGATCACAGTGAAAGGAGAAATTGGCACACTTGACATGGATGAGGATTTTATGTGCTTATGTGTTTATGTATTAGGATTAGGATTTTCTTTTCTTTAGCATATAGAGTAGGCACACACACATGCATTGCATCCGTGTGACATATGAATCATTCATGAACATTTCACTAAGCATTCGTAACAAATAAAGTAAAAGAAATATGAAAATATAATGGCAAATAAGAAAGAGAGAAAATAATAAATAACAAATTTATTTTAAAAATAAAAAATTGATCAAAATAAAAGGTGATTGGAGGCGAGATAGCACCTAGTTTGAGCACTAAATTGTATAGAGATTATGTAGCAAAGCTAGTAAGAAGATAAAACCGTCAACACTGAGATGACACAAGAAACAAATAATAGGGAAGTAGCTGAGTTAAAAGCAATAGTAGAGCAGCAAGTCGAGCAAATGAGTCACATGATGACAATGATGGAAACAATGGCACGACAGATGCCCGTAGCTAACCTACAGGTGGTTGATCCACCGGCAGCAAGAGAAGAGTGGTTTGATGGCCCAAAAGCTCAAGGAGATGATGTGCCATGAGCAGAGAAAGAGAGAGTAGGGAAAGAGAAAGATGAGAAAGAAAAATTAATGGCTGAAAAAGTAGAAAAGATTGAGAGGGTGGTCCGCAAGGCTCAAGAGGTAGACACATATTACTAGAGTTGGAAGGACTATATGATGGAGTCCATGCGATACTGCCCATTGGGTTCAAAATGCCGATCTTTGACAAATTCGATGGGACGGGTAATCCTCGTAGCTATGTAAGAATGTGTATTGTGGCCTTCCATCCTAGCGGATTGAGTACTACAATGATGGCTGTTTTGTTCCAGCAGACCTTGATCAGGGCCACCCTATCATGGTATCTTACACTTGAGGCAAGTAAAACTAGGATCTGGAGAGAAGTAGTGAAGTTGTTCATGGCCCAATATGACTACGATTGGGAGTTAGATGTGACCATCTAGGATTTAGAAACCACCAGACAAGAACAGAACGAGACATTCGCTGAGTTTTTAAAAAGATAGAGGGGAAAGGCTGTAAAGATGACCAACAGGCCAAACGAGAAAGAACAAGTGAGGATGGTTATCAAGAACATGCAGCCAGAATACCTTGAGAAGTTGGAGTTTCATTCAATAGTTACTTTTGAGCAATTTTTTGACATAGGCACAAGAATTGAAAATGCTATCCGAGATGGCAGGATCAAGAGAGTACATCCGATGAATGATTTGAAAAAGTCGATGTATTCAGATAGTTATTTATTATAGGATATCAATGCATTGACACCACCACAGTTTTCTAATCAATCCAGTCAATCAAGAGGTCTACTCCAACGGCAAAGCCTATTTCAAAGTACCACAATTTCAGAGTGCAATAAGCCAGGATCGAATCGAGACTAACCGAAGGAGAACAGGGAATTTATAAAGTTGGGAATGCCATTGAATGTGGCACTGGAAAAGATGCTAGAAAGGGGATATTTGAAGAAAGTTGGAACCTGGAAAGTATTGTGATTACCACCAAGAGCGTGGTCATGCAACCAATAGTTGCAAGAGGCTTCGCCATGCCATTCAGGACCTCATAGATGATGTGTCGTATCCAAATCCCGTCCATGATCTTGGTTTGAATTAATCTCTATCAAATCCGAACCCATGCGATGCTCGTTCTTGCCTTTGATGGAGATCTTAGAGCAAATGCTGAGCTCATGTATTGAAGTGATTAATAGTGTTTGGAAATACTATTGTTGAAGCAAATTTGGATGCTCTTGGGGACTCAATAAATTGAAAATCATTTGTGACACTCCAATTGAGACCAAAGTCGAGTCATGTTAAGTTGGAGTCAAATGTCAAGTCCAGTCGAGTCTTCTACTTAGTCTGTTATTGAGTTTATTGTCAAGTCTTTATTGAGTCAATCGAGTTAGGTGGTGTAATCTGCTGCTAGTTGAATAAAATCTCATTCTGCTTGATTTAGTGTGGCAAGTCGTGAATGCATGGATCATTAAGGCAAGAAAAAGAAAAGAAGAAAGAAGGAAAGAAAATCACTTTTTCAAATAATCATGGAAAATACTTTGTTAATAAATCACTGCATTGAAAAGGATCCCCAAGTGATCAAAGCAAATTCTATGCTAAATCCAAGGAGGAGTAGAGAATTGATTAGCTTTACTTTAAGAGTTTAAAGATACTCTTAATCTTGAAAAGATAAACTTGGACTTCTTGAAGCTTGCTCACCATCCACTTTTTCTCAAATATCAAGCCTAAAAGATGAGCCCAACCAGTCTAAAACCATAAACTTCGTCCTTGATGGTAGCCGAATAAATGAACTTCTTCCTCCCAAAAAAAAAAGAAGAAGAAAGAAGAATAGAAAAAGAAAAGGAAAAAGGAGCTCGCTAGGATGAAAACCCGAAAGGGTGCCTAGGTAAAAGTTAGAGCAAAAATAAGATGCATGTTGATTTCAAAATCCGAATCCTAGCCAATCAAAATCATGAAGAGAATAAGAGATAGTGACGTAGAGAAAAGAAAAAGTAGAGAATAAATAAGATTGAGAATTCTTGAGCACTTCAAAGAACATCATTGGCACATGAATTATCTTAAGGCTTCAAGTTGTTATAAACGAAGAAAAAATATTGGAAATGAAAAGAGAGATTTGAAAGTATCAATTAGTTTAAAAATTTTGTGGAAGGCTCAATAGCTAAGTAGGCCTAAAATAATGTAGAGATATCTTTGAGAAAGATAAAGAGTAATTTGGAGGGCTGATATTGCTTTATAAGTATGATAGAGTATGATTAAAACACGATGTGTTATGAGAGTTGTAAAGAATGACTGGTTAGTGAAAAGGTGAAAAGAATCAACCACCACAAAGAGAAAAGAAAATAAAAAAAAAAGAAAAGAAAAGAAGAAAATAAAAGGGAGAAGTAGTTCATGTTCTCATCATCTTGTTCAAAGGCTACCACAAGCTACCCATTTTAAAAAAAAAAAAAAAAAAAAAGCACTTATTGGACCCAAATGAAACATGGCTCGAAAAGCCCACCAATTCTTGAAGCCTTATTCTTTCAAAACCTCCAGAGTACTTGAACTACGTTCGACCTGATTCTCACTCGGGGATAAGTAGGCAACCTGCTCAGTTCGGTCATCACCCTCTCCATCTCATGGCATCTTTCTTTCAGGCCAAACTACTTTAGACCTGATTCCCATTCGGGGATAAGTAAGCGAGCCTTACTTGGTTCTCGGTCCTTGGATGCCATCCTTTGCACCTTTTTGTTTTATTCTCATAGACTAGGGGAAAACTTTGTTTGCCTAGAGTCACATATGAATTGCCAAACCAGGGGCAAACTCTGTTTGCCCGACCCCATGTTCCCTTTAATGTTGGGTTATCCTGCCTCATCCTACCCTATTCATACAGATTGCCTCCAGGATAGGAGAAACTATGCTTCAAGCATCGTTATCCCATCATCCTATCAAAACCAACTAGAATAAGCCTACATGCTTTCTATTACATCTCCAGACTAGGGAAAAACTTTGTTTGCTGAAAGCCCCATTTTATCCTAGAAGGAAATGCCCTAGTCCTATTTAAACTAGGGGCAAACTTTGTTTGCCAAAATCCCTCTATGCTAGAGGTGAGTTCTCAAAGTAATTAAGTTTGTTTTGAAAGGATTGAAATAGAGTGTCTTTTATTCTATAAGCAAAAGCACTAATTTGAAGCACACTCTAGATGGGTAAAGAATCTACTAAATTAGAAGGACGAAGTTTTCAAAGTTTATATTTCTTCATCAAAGCACTACCATTATAAGATGATGAATAAATAGGAGGTGAGATGATACATTATTCACAACGAAACCACATTGATTCATAATAATGCAGAGTTTTAGTCAATCGTCTAATGTAACTGGTTTTGTTAAGTCTGCCCTCCTTCAATGAGTCAATAATGGTCTCAAATGCGTGGGTTCAAGATGATGAATAAAGATTTGAAAATTATCTATGAGCATCCCAAGAGTAATACAAGTAGAAGTTCCAACACTGTCACTACATCAGTTAAAGTTGCAGCGTGAGAAGTGTCAAAAGTAGGTGTAATGATAATCCTCATTACATGAGTTCATCAGTGATTATTGAGCACAAGGCATTGAATTCGAGTGAGCATCCTCAGAATTGAATAGTTGATAATTGGAATCAAAGCAAAAAATCAGTGTGCATCGGTTAAGTGGGGGATAATTGGAATTGAGTTAGGTCTGCATTGATTAAGAATTATTGAGTCAATTGGTTAAGCTTTGAACAAGTCGAGTATCTTCCAGAATTGTAAGGGAATCTAGAAAGCCTGCATCTGTTAGTCAGAATTGGTCAAATCAAAATCATGGTATGCTATCAAATTAGAACTAGGAGTTGGAAGAACATTAGATGAATTGAGTATCAGTTGAGAGCAGAATCAAGAATGGATCAGTCAAAGTAGCAAAGAAGAATTTGAATATGAATCAATGGAAGCTTCAGTTGAGCAAGCAGAGTTGCTTATGAATGAACTTGAACCTCACAAGTCAAAAATCAGTTTGTTGATTCCACGAAGTTGTTTGAGAATCAGTCTGATACCAGTTAATTTGTTTTGTGTCGTATTGCAACATAAGTCCTTGCGAGGCTATTGGTTTTTGTTTGTTCAACATAAGTCCCCAAAAGGGCTATTGATTTTCGCTTTTGCAACATAAGTCCTTGCGAGGCTGTTGATCTCTGTTTTCGGAACATAAGTCCTTACGAGGCTGTTGATCTCTGCTTTTGCAACATAAGTCCCCAAAAGGGCTGTTGATTGTCGCTTTTGCAACATAAGTCCTTACGAGGCTGTTGATCTCTGCTTTTACAACATCAGTCCCCAAAAGGGCTGTTGATTGTCGCTTTTACAACATAAGTCCTTACAAGGTTGTTGATCTCTGCTTTTGCAACATAAGCCCCCAAAAGGGCTATTGATCTTTATTTTTGCAACATAAGTCCCCAAAAGGGCTGTTGATTGTCGCTTTTGTAACATAAGACATTACAAGACTGTTAATCTCTGCTTTTGCAACATAAGTCGATCCCCAAAAGGGTTATTGATTGTCGCTTTTGCAACATATGTCCTTGCAAGGCTATTAATCTCTGCTTTTGTAACATAAGTCTCCAAAAGGGCTGTTTATTGTCGCTTTTGCAATATAAGTCCTTACGAGGCTATTGATCCCTGCTTTTGCAACATAAGTCCCAAAAAGGGCTGTTGATTGTTGCTTTTGCAACATAAGTCCTTGTGAGGCTGTTGATCTCTGCTTTTGCAATATAAGTCCCCAAAAGGGTTGTTGATAGTTGCTTTCGCAACATAAGTCCCCAAAAGGGCTGTTGATTGTCGCTTTTGCAATATAAGTCCTTGAAAGGGCTGTTGATTGTTGCTTTTGTATATAAGTCCTTACAAGGCTATTGATTTTTGCTTTTGCAACATAAGTTCCCAAAAGGGCTGTTGATTGTCACTTTTGCAACATAAGTCCTTGCGAAGCTGTTGATCTCTGTTTTTGTAACATAAGTCCCCAAAAGGGCTGTTGATTATCACTTTTGCAACATAAGTCCTTGTGAGGCTGTTGATCTCTGAGCATTAGTCCTCAATGGAAGCTTCTCTAAGCGTTAGTCCTCAATGGCATCTTTTCTAAGCGTTTATCCTCAATGGCGGCTTCTCTAAGCATTAATTCTCACTAGCATCTTCTCTAAGCGTTAGTCCTCAATGGCAGCTTTTCTAAGCGTTAGTCCTCAATGGAAACCTCTCTAAGCATTAGTCCTCAATGGTAATCTTTGTTTAAGTCCTCTAGATTGAGACAAATTCGTATTTAAGTCCTCTAGATTGAGGCAAATCTGTCGAAGTTATCTAGATTAAGGCAAATCCTTGTTGAAGTCATCTCGTTTGAGGTAATTCATATCGGTGTAAGGAATAGAATGCATTTATATCACCAGAAAGAGCATGATCTTGGATCTTCGCATCTACATAGCATAAAGCATGAAATTGCATTAACAGTCGTTATTCTATGAGCACGTGCATCACGATAGGATAGGTGCATTCATCCATGTGATTGTTTGTGTTTATGTTTTGCCCCCTCACCCGAACTACGTCCTGGTCTGATTCCACGTAGGCAACTCACCGTTGAGCACAACCAGCACGACCGTCTCCACAATATTTTTGCAACGCATTTTGTTTTCCTAAGTTCAATAGCCCGATCAAAGGCTTGTCTTTACATAGGCTTCGACATTTACTTGCGATAAGCGTTGCTTCACAAGCTCTGTCCAAGAGGGGCAAACTGTAGACACCCCAATTTTGACCGAACTATTAAACTTAGGGGGATTTACCTCTGGAGATCGATGATGAATATGTCTCGTAAGAATCAAGACTCTTACAAGTAATCCGACTCTCTTCCTAGAAGAATCTTGGTTCAAAATCTCCCTTTACAGCCAAAAAGACCAAAATTCTCATCTACCGTTACCTTGTAGACCATGAGTTTTGAACACGTATAGAAACACGGCATTATCCTCGGAGCATCTTAAAACCATTTTCAAAAGGAGAGAAATTCTGCATGAACCCCGAAAAAAGTCAACAGTTGACCCAGTGAAAAGTCAATGGGTCAAAAAGGAGTCAATTCGTAAAAATTTTGAATCTCAAGATGAAAAGTCCCGGTAATTGTTCATTAGGTCTCCCTTATGCTAGAAATAATTTTTAAGAATTTTTAAATAAAAGGGAACATTGAGAAATCGAAAGGTCTTTAAGAAGAATTGTGCAGAAAATTGGAAATTTGCCTTCGAAGGGAGAGTTGACTTTTTTTCCTTAAGGATTTTGATTTTTTAGATATTTTTATTAAATCCAAATGGGGGGTATTTCCTTAATTACATTTAATGTCTTAAATAAATACATTAATTAAACGACAACATGAATTAAACGACAACATGAAATGAAATTAAGGTGCTGAATTGTTGTGAATAGTGCTGAACTGCTCAGTGGCACTCAGAGTGCCCGAACGATAGTTAGTGAATGCCGCTGCGGCAGTCCGTGAATGTCGCTGCGGCTTCCATCTTCATTGAGTGTCGGCCTGGGCTAGTTTGCATTTTTAAGCCAAATTTTTTTTTTTGCAATTTTTGATCAAATGAATGCACCAAACGATGCCGTTTTTTGTGTACGTGTTTACTACTCCTAGGTCATGCAAACCATACTCCCACCATCCCTAATTGATTATCTTAGCCCCTAAGATAATGAAAGTCTATAAAAACCCCATTTTGCCTCATTTTGAGGGGTTGGAGACTTGAATCTTGAGAGAGAGACTTGAACCTTGAAGATGAGACTTGAATCTTAGAGGGAGAGGCTGAATTTTGAAGATGAAGTTTGTTCTTAGAGAAATATATATATATATATATATATAGAGAGAGAGAGAGAGAGAGACCCAAAAACCCCATAAAAATCCTGCCCAATTCACCCAATTCCTCAAATCTCCATTAAAGAACCTTGAAGCTTCAAGGAAGAAGAAGAAGAGCATTGCTTGTAAAGCTTGGATCTCTCCAAATCAATCAAATCCTGAGAAGATCTAGAGGTTAAATCCCTATTCCTACACTTATTATACATTATTCAATCACAATTCATAGATTTAGGACTTTTACACTTTTTCAAAACCTCTCTTCCTACCTCATTTCATCACACACCACTAAGAATTGTGATTGAATTTCATCTTTTTTCATTAGTTTGGATCTAAATAAGGTTTTGGATTTAAGATAAAACTAATTTGTAAAAGTATTCTTGATTTGGGTTTGTGAATAAACTTTGATTTTTCTTTATTTTGTTTAGAGATTCATGATACCTTCAATGTCTCATTAGTTTTGTATAATTGATCCCTTATTCTCTATGATCTTATGATTTATGTGGGAGTAAGGTAGATCATAATTATATGCATACATAGTTGGTGAGTTTCAAGTCCTAATTCATGACTTGGACCCTCCAACTTAAAATCTCATAGAAATCACTCTAAGGTTCTTATGGGTTTGGTCATATCTAGTCTCCAAGGACCTTCAACTTGGGAGGAGACTTGAATAAAGTAAACTCTTATTCCTCAAGGATCATATGTTTGAGAGGGGAATTAGATGAAGGGTTTAGTTAAAATCAAATGGGTCCTAGTATTCAAGGTTCATAGGATTGAGTAAAACCTTGGGGTCATCTTGCTAGATCTACACATTTGAGATTTAAGAATGATGTTCCCTAAGGCTAAATCCATGAATCCTTCTTGTATTTCAATAATAAGTCATAATCATGCTTGATCTAGATTCTCCATTGAATTATAGATCAAGTATATTTTAAAATAGAAAGTATTTTATTTCTATTTTTGAAAGTCTAATCAGCTCTCTGTAATTCTTACAATTCTCTCACTATTTTGATAAAACTTGAATAAATCTAATCTAATAGACTCCTAATGTCCTAAGATTTAAACTATGTCTTAAATAATGTAAATTAAGTTGAGATCCAGAGGCAAAATCACCCAAATCAAAGAATAAATTCATATCTTATTCTTGTTCATGTCCATGCATTCTTCCACGTACGTATGTTGATACTTATGATTAGGACTTATTTTGCATTGGGTTAAGTTGCATTTAATTGAACCTATTTGTGAGTTCCTTGTGATCATGTTGGGATTATACCATCTCTATATGGACATTACATTGGCTCCTAGTTGAGACTTGTATATCTATAGAGATGTTGTGCTTCTAACTAGTTAGAAGGAATTCATGGTTATGTCAATTCTTTCTATGCTTGATAGATTTAAGCTAGAAGTTTAGGGATGTTATTCAATATTATCTCTTGATCAAGGCATGTGGACTAACCCTTTGTTACATAGCGCTATTGAGGTATGATTTCTCAACTCTTCTCTAGTCTATTTATTTTTCGATTTTATTGGTTTTTTACTCCATCTGCGGCACCTTAGAATTAGGATTTTCCTTATGTGCGTATATGTGATTAGAGGCCATTTCTTAGGTTTTACTTTTATTTGTATGCACTGCAAGTTTAATATTCGCGGCTGGATCCCGGGTAAGTTTTCTAGTTCCCTATTTGCACATCATCATTCTATTTGGAATTATGTGGATTATAAACGCTATTTTATCGTTAGCAATTTTGCACCCCTTCAGATATGCTTTTGTAATTTATATGTATGTATGTATTTTGAGGGCATGCTTAGATTAATAATTCGACTAAAAAGGATGTTGAGTAGAGGCCTATCACGAGATAGGATGAGAGGGGGTGTTTTAGTCCATTGGGCTCCTTCCCCTCTCATTCCATAATCCCCGGACCCAGTTTATCTTTGGTTTCGCAAAAGATCGGTTTGCTTTAAAAATGCTTTCTTAATTTTCCTTTAAAAATTAAGTGGCGATTCGTATTTGAATTTTGAATTTTAAAAAAATTGTTTTAAAATTAAAAGTGGGCCCAAATTCCAATATCCACACAGCCTAAATAATTTAGAATAACTATGAATTATTAGGAATAACTACGAACTCAGTGTTGTATAACGTATTCTATTTTACAACTTGCATACTACGAGAAATTTCATTTATCATTGTTTCTGTTCAAAGTATGCTCTATCCTTTAACCTAAGCTTTGAGCTAATTATAGAGTATGCTAGTTGTCTTCAACTTTAATGATGTACATAATGTCTATGGTTTTGCAAAAAACCTAGAAATTTTATTGCATTGGTAAGTAGCCGAAAATTCATAGAGTAATCATCTTAAGAGATGTTTCAGTTATCATTGTTAGTCTTTAAACTAGGCTTTGTCCTAGTATTGGCTTTTGGAACACACCAATTTAATGGATCCATCAGTCGACAATTCAGCTCCGAGATTTTTGAAGTGGGACCTGCTGAGACTGTTGAAATGTGTTAAGGCAAACATTTTATCAAGTCTGAGAGAAGTTAAGGTATATCTTCACTTCTGTTTATCATAAGTGAAATTTTACTTAGTAGGAAGCATTATAAGTGAATATTCATTCATTATTTGTAAATTTGATATGCTGTATAAAAAAACTAATTGCAGGTTTCATCTAAACCTTTGAAAGATGAATGAGAAGGAGAGAAAATTATATAAAAAGCATGGGATTCAGTGGTTGACTGGGAAGAAGTAAAGTAGTAGCTCCTCTGCTAATGAAGAAAATGAGAGTGAAGATTCACAAGATTCATCAGGCGGGTCAACCGATGATGAGATAGAATATTCAGATGAAGGATTAAAAGAAAACATAAAAGTAGGGAGCACAAGTGGAAGCCGTGATGATTCAGATGGAAGTTGGGGAGCATGTATCAGTCAGTATGTGTTTAAAAAGAGACGAGGCAATGATGATGGAGTAAAATGTGAATGAAGGATGGGCCCGAGCCCAATTAAGGATGGGCCCGGGCAACCTTCTTTTGTCATGCTTTGTCTTCCATGCCTGATGCTTGTGACCAATAGGACTTGAGCCACTGATCTTTACCTTTTCTTCAAGCGTAGTGTCTGATTGACATATATATTCTCTTAGTTACTCATTGGGCTTTTGTTTTGATGTCAACTTCTAGCTCGGATGTCCGATCGGTATTACCCATACTTAGCCTCCGACCGGGCATTAAACCTCATTGTTCACTCATCTTAATGACATTGCCCGATTGGCCAGATCATGACTCATATTGTCACGCCCCGACGTAGCATAATTCAGGAAAGCATTTAATTTCCTTTATGGACTCGTAGGTCGTGACAAGTGAGTATGACCAATTGTCCCTGCAACAAATATCTTAACAACATTTCTAAAGCAAAGGATACTAACAGAACATAAGCTCCGAAATAAAAACTTACTAAACTATTACAATAGTCATAGTCTTAGGCACAAAACGCCTTATTCAAAAGTCTAAACTAGTTTATTACAAAACCCAAATTTAAAAGACATAGGAAAATATAAAGCAGCCTCCTGGAAAGTCTCCTGACTCTAAGTAGCATAGTCAAAATACCCTGGCTGCTCCTGACCCTGAAAATCTGGACATACAGTCCAGGACGCATCAACGCCGTCAGCTTATGAAAGCTGGTGAGCAAAATAAACAAGTGCTCGCAATGTATATATAAGCATATAAACAACAGTCCAATTTAACATTAACAATAATATATTCAAGGTTCCAATTCCAACATAAGCCACGGGGGAAAATAAAGAAAACAATAAATATGTGACCATGCATGAGCAATGTAATATCTCATCTTTCTGACTCTTTTCTCTCAACAAAACTCAACACAAACAAACCATTATCTCAGATACCAGGAATACTATCCGATCAATATCCAAAACAGCACACCAAACTATCGCTTCAGATACCAGGAATAATATCCGATCAATATCTAAGCCACACTCAATACCATCATTTCGGATACCAGGAATAATATCCGATCAATATCCGAAACAAGCGCCTTAGATACCAGGAATAATATCCGATCGATATCTAAGCCGTACACAACACTACCACCATCGCTTCGGATATCAGGAATACTATCCGATCAATATCCGAAACGCGCGCCTTAGATACCAGGAATACTATCCGATCGATATCTAAGTCGTACACTAGACTGCCACCCCTTTTCTCTTTTCACGCTTTCTCACACACATGCATGTTGACACAACCTCAACCCAAATATGTATATAAATGTTTCATAAATAACACCGTTAATAAATCACAAAACCGGATAATCGTACGAGCATAAATTTCGACCTTAGTTGTGCTTGTTCGTACAATTCTTAAAACATAAGCCTTTAAAAACAATACATTAGCCAAACAGTTCTTTTAAAACTTTTAAAACATTTTCCAAACAGTCCCTAATAAGAAAATACAAAAACTGTTCAAACTGCCAGGTCGCGCGAGCGGGCCGCGCGAGCGAGGGAGAGGGCAGATCGCGCGAGCGAAGGGGAAAGCTGATCGCGCGAGCGGATCGCGCGCGCGAGGGGCTGGACAGGTCGCGCGAGCGGATCGCGCGCGCGAGGGGGAAAAAAAGTCCGCGCGAGCGGTCCGCGCGCGCGAGATGTTGCAGAACCTCATCTCTTCGTTTTCTCCCCTGTTTCTGGTTTTGGACTGAAATTTACCCATTTCTGTTTTCTGTTTCAATTATGTCGTGCAATATATGGATCTCTTCAGTTTTCCGCGTAGATTAAGAATACGCGATCAATTTTAACTAATACGGATTGTATCTCTTGATTTTCGTGATTAAAGTTAAAGTGACAAAACTTAAAATCATCAATACGTCGCCATACGGATGAATTACTCCGTAGGATTCGAACCGTAGTCTATTGGGACCAATATCTTCCATTCCCAATTTACAGAATCAATTTTGGTTACGATTTCTAAAACTCCAATTCTCAAGCTTTAATGGTGTTTTGATATATATACACATATACACACATATATATACTGAAATTTACATATATAGACATTGAGAGTGAGTTTAAATTACTCACAGAGACGATTATACAGAAATTTAAAGGCCGAGAACTTCCGCCGTAATAATCCGTCGTTGAGAATTTCCTCCTCCGTTCTTGATTTTGGTAACCCAATATGTGTATATATATGTGTGTCTAAGTATGTGACTGATTATATATATAAACTGTATGTGTGTGTTGTGTGATCTTGAGAGAGCAAGAGAGTGATTGAGAGAATTTGAGAGAGTTTGGGAGTGAGAGATGAGAGACTGTGAGTGAGTGATTGAGAGAGAGAGCTGCCGAGAGAGATGAATCAAATGGGGAATAAGTGGGTGTATAAATGATATGTAAAGTGCTTAGCACTATGCATATAAAACACACATGACACTCCACACACACTCACAAAGCACTACACACACATTCCACTAAACACAGCACACACTGCACTAATGTGTACACAAGATACCCTTGTGTGTGTTGAGCTCACGCAATGATACACACACACAGGTAAAAATTATACTGCCCATTCCCAAAACTGGTATTTTACGGTTGAGATAAAAATACAGAAAATTATATTAATGTAGGAATTCAATTCCCGGTTATACAAAAATATAGACATCGATTTTGAAACCATAGAAAATGTTTTAAAAATTACGGTTTGACCCCAGATAATTATTACAAAGAGAAATTAAATTAAAATACTCATGGAAATAAAATGCAATATTTATTTATTTATGATAATAAAATACAGGGCGTTACACCCTACCCACCTTAACAGAGATTTCGCCCCGAAATCTGAGCTAACTAATCCTGAAACAACTCGGGGTATCTAGTCCTCATGTCTGACTCTAACTCCCACGACGCCTCTCCTTCGTCATGATGCCTCCACTGAACTTTAACCAAAGGAACGTCTCTTCTTCTCAGCCTCTTGATACTCTGGTCAAGAATTCTCACAGGTCTATCCTTGTAGACAACATTCTGACTTGTCTCAATATCATCAAAATTAACCACATGTGAAGGATCCCGTATGTATTTCCTTAACATACTGACATGGAACACATTATGAACACCAGACATCTTTGGTGGCAACGCGAGCCGATAAGCCACTTTCCCAACACGCTCCAAAATCTCGAACGGTCCGATGAAACGAGGTGCCAACTTCCCTCTCTTCTGACCAAAACGTATTATTCCACGAACAGGTGAAACCTTAAGGAGTACGTGATCTCCAATACTGAACTCCAAGTCCTTTCGACGTCGATCCGCATAACTCTTGTGTCTACTCTGTGCAGTTTTCATCCTTTCCTTGACCAGTGAAATCTTCTCATTGGTCTCTCTCACCAAATCTGGTCCTAACAGTTCTGTATCTCCCACTTCAGCCCAACACAATGGAGATCGACATGGCCGTCCGTACAAAGCTTCGAACGGCGCCATTCCAATACTCGAGTGATAACTGTTGTTATACGCAAATTCAACCAAAGGTAAGTGCGTCTCCCAAGATTCTTCAAAGTCAATTGCACAAGCTCTGAGCATATCTTCCATAATCTGATTAACACGCTCGGTCTGCCCATCGGTCTGAGGATGGAATGCAGTACTCATTTTGAGCGAAGTCCCCATAGCCTTCTGCAGACTTTCCCAAAATCCCGAGGTAAAACGTGCATCGCGGTCTGATACAATTGACACAGGCGCACCGTGCAGTCGCACCACTTGCTGAAGATACATTCGACTCATCCTTTCTACTGGGTAAGTCATATTGTACGCGATAAAGTGTGCAGACTTCGTCAAACGATCCACAATTACCCAAATCGCGTCATGATTCTGTTGTGACCGGGGTAATCCAACCACGAAATCCATAGTTATGTGCTCCCACTTCCATCCTGGGACAGGTAAGGGTTGTAACAATCCCGAGGGTCTCTGATGTTCGGCCTTCACTTGTTGACAAGTCAAACATTTAGACACAAACTCGGCTACTTCTCGTTTCATCCCTTCCCACCAGAAGTTTCTCTTCAGGTCTTTATACATCTTTGTTCCTCCTGGGTGTACTGTCAGTCTCGATTTATGTGCTTCTTCGAGGATATCTTTTCTCAAGTCTCCTAAATCTGGCACACACAATCTATCTCGACATCGGTATCCTCCATCGGCCCCAACCTTCCATTCTGTCGGGTCCTTCTCTAACATCTTGGCGAACCATGCTTGAAACTTCTCATCTTCCTTCTGGGCTTCGATGATTCGACTCACAAGTGTTGGTTGTACTACCAAGCATCCAAAGTGTTGCCCGATACTTCCCTCAGAAATCTGCACATCAAATTCTGTTATTGTCTCCAAGGCTTTCCATTCCCTCAACATCAATGAAGCAATCATTCCTTGAGGTTTCCGGCTTAGGGCGTCAGCGACTACGTTTGCCTTACCGGGGTGGTACTCTAATGTGAAGTCGTAGTCCTTGATCAGTTCCATCCACCGACGTTGCCTCATATTCAACTCCTTCTGAGTAAACAAATACTTAAGGCTTTTGTGATCTGAGAACAAATCAAATTTCTCCCCATAGAGGTAGTGTCTCCAGATCTTAAGCGCGAACACTACTGCTGCCAGCTCTAAATCATGAGTTGGGTAGTTCAATTCATTCGGCTTCAACTGTCTTGAACCATAGGCGATAACTTTTCCGTCTTGCATAAGGACACATCCCAATCCTTGAAACGAGGCGTCACTAAAAATAGTGAACTTCTCACCATCCCTTGGTATCGCAAGTACTGGCGCTGTTGTCAATTTCTCTTTCAATTTCAGAAAAGCGCGTTCATGCTTATCAGTCCATTCAAACTTCAAATCTTTCTTAGTCAAACCAGTTAACGGGGCTGCTATCTTTGAGAAACCTTCCACAAATCTCCGATAGTAACCCGCTAGTCCCAGAAAACTTCTGACTTCTGTAGCATTGGTCGGCCGAGTCCAATTCGCCACTGCATCGGTCTTTGATGAGTCAACCGCGATTCCTTGTTGAGAGATCACATGCCCGAGAAACTTAACTTCCTGAAGCCAGAATTCACACTTGCTGAATTTAGCATACAGGCGGTGATCCTTGAGAGTCTGCAACACGATCCTCAGATGTTGTTCATGCTCTTCCTCTGTCTTGGAATAGATCAAAATATCATCAATAAAGACAATAACGAACTGGTCTAAGTATGGCTTGAATACTCTGTTCATCAAGTCCATAAACACAGCTGGAGCATTTGTCATCCCAAACGGCATTACTAAGAACTCATAGTGTCCGTATCTCGTCCTGAAAGCAGTCTTAGGTATGTCTTCCTTCCGCACCCTCAACTGGTGATACCCTGACCGTAGATCAATCTTAGAAAAGGTCGTGGCTCCTTGCAACTGATCAAACAGATCGTCTATCCGAGGTAAAGGATACTTATTCTTGATAGTAACCTTATTCAGTTCTCGGTAATCAATACACAGCCGCATTGACCCATCCTTCTTCTTCACAAACAACACTGGTGCTCCCCAGGGTGAAGTACTTGGACGAACAAAACCTAACTTCTCAAGTTCTTGAACTTGTTCCTTCAGCTCCAACAATTCTGTAGGGGCCATCCTGTAGGGAACCTTGGTTATAGGTCGAGTAGCTGGCACTAATTCCACACAGAATTCTATGTCCCTTTTCGGCGGTAATCCTGAAATATCTCGGAATACTTCCTCGAACTCTTTGATTACCGGTATAGATGATACTGTCACCTCTGCACTGATAACCTCAATGTTTGCTAGGCATCTAGTGAGGAACATATCACCCGAAGGGTTACATTGGAAATCGAAGAGTTGATTCCCCTTGTCCGCAAATGTGATCTTTTTCTTTGCACAATCCAACTTCGCATGATTCTTCTCGAGCCAATCCATTCCCAGGATTATATCGAACTCCTTCATCGACAGAACCACCAATCTCGCCAAAAGTTCGCGGTCTCCAAACCGAAGAGGACAATCCTTACACACATGTAATAACTTGACTGTGGTCCCTAAGGGTGAGACAGCACTCAAAGCTTCCTCTAAACGATGCGGTATGATACCCAACTTCTGAACGATCTTAACAGATATAAAAGAATGTGTAGCACCCGTGTCGAATAAAACTTTAACATGAGAGTTAAACAAAGTTAGAGTACCTTCCACTGCTCGTTGCTCGGGCGGTCCCTCCTCATTGGTACCTTCTTCATACCCTGTCTCCTCATAGCCAGCAGCCTCGGGAATGACAGCATTCAGACGGGCTTGTCCTTGTTGACCATAGTTACCTTTCCTAGGAGCCTTGCATTCTGGACTTATGTGACTTGGCATGCCACAATTATAGCACACAACTCCTGAACGATCCGTACGCCTAGGTGCCCTACAATCTTTAGCTCGATGACCGGGAACTCCACAATTGAAGCAGTTGTTGTTTTTGGCCCCTTCTATTGCTAGAGGCTGATATTGCTGAACTGCTTGTGTCTGTTGAGGTTTCTTCCCTCCATCCCAGGTCCTTTTCTGCCCTTGAGGGTACCCTGGCTTCTGTCCGGGATAACCCTTCTGCGGAGGTCGATTTCCAAGCGGCTTCGAATTCTGACACCCATCATTCTCTAACCCCGTAGCCAATCTCACCAGAGCTTCAAATGACTGGCCCAGATGCCCCATAGTCAAATGTCTGAGAGACAGGTTGAGACCTCGGTGATACTTCTTGATTTTCCTCTGGGGTGTGTCCACCATATGTGGAGCAAAGCGAGACAGACGCTCAAATCGAGTAGTGTACTCTCGGACAGTCAGATTCCCTTGAGTCAACTCCATAAACTCTTTTTCCCTCTTGTCCTTCTCTTCTTCGGGGAAATACTTCTCGAGAAACCTTTCCTTGAACACCACCCACGGCATTCTCCTTGCAGTTTCTTCCCCTATGGTCGCCTTTTCTGCATCCCACCAATCAGCCGCTGCATAAGACAACTGAAAGATAGCCAGACGCTTCTTCTCCAGATCAGTGCACTCTATGGTCTCAAAGATACGCTCCATCTGACGTAGCCACTGTTCCGCTTGCCAGGGTTCATCAGTTCCAGCAAAATACTCAGGTCGCAGAGCGCGAAACTCCTTGAGAAGCTTGTCTCCAGTCTGGTGGGCTTGCCTCCCATTCCCGTTGTAATCCCCATTCTGATTATTGTTCCTTGCGTTCTGATCACTAACCCTCTCCAACCTCCTTACAAAAGCTTCGAACATCCCGGTTGGATCTATTACTGGCGGTGCATCTTCAATAGCGGGACGATTCCTGAGATTTCTTCCAGCCATCTGATCGAGAGAACGGTACCTATCCATCAATTAACAGAATTCGGTCAACCTCTTGAGAAGAAAGAAAATTCTAAACGATAGAAAGCGACTAGACACGGAATAAAGTCGAACTATCTTATCTCAATTCTATCTTAACGGGAGATCTTATGTGTTCTGGACAATTGGTCGAGCCATAACCTGGCTCTGATACCAAAAAGCCTGTCACGCCCCGACGTAGCATAATTCAGGAAAGCATTTAATTTCCTTTATGGACTCGTAGGTCGTGACAAGTGAGTATGACCAATTGTCCCTGCAACAAATATCTTAACAACATTTCTAAAGCAAAGGATACTAACAGAACATAAGCTCCGAAATAAAAACTTACTAAACTATTACAATAGTCATAGTCTTAGGCACAAAACGCCTTATTCAAAAGTCTAAACTAGTTTATTACAAAACCCAAATTTAAAAGACATAGGAAAATATAAAGCAGCCTCCTGGAAAGTCTCCTGACTCTAAGTAGCATAGTCAAAATACCCTGGCTGCTCCTGACCCTGAAAATCTAGACATACAGTCCAGGACGCATCAACGCCGTCAGCTTATGAAAGCTGGTGAGCAAAATAAACAAGTGCTCGCAATGTATATATAAGCATATAAACAACAGTCCAATTTAACATTAACAATAATATATTCAAGGTTCCAATTCCAACATAAGCCACGGGGGAAAATAAAGAAAACAATAAATATGTGACCATGCATGAGCAATGTAATATCTCATCTTTCTGACTCTTTTCTCTCAACAAAACTCAACACAAACAAACCATTATCTCAGATACCAGGAATACTATCCGATCAATATCCAAAACAGCACACCAAACTATCGCTTCAGATACCAGGAATAATATCCGATCAATATCTAAGCCACACTCAATACCATCATTTCGGATACCAGGAATAATATCCGATCAATATCCGAAACAAGCGCCTTAGATACCAGGAATAATATCCGATCGATATCTAAGCCGTACACAACACTACCACCATCGCTTCGGATATCAGGAATACTATCCGATCAATATCCGAAACGCGCGCCTTAGATACCAGGAATACTATCCGATCGATATCTAAGTCGTACACTAGACTGCCACCCCTTTTCTCTTTTCACGCTTTCTCACACACATGCATGTTGACACAACCTCAACCCAAATATGTATATAAATGTTTCATAAATAACACCGTTAATAAATCACAAAACCGGATAATCGTACGAGCATAAATTTCGACCTTAGTTGTGCTTGTTCGTACAATTCTTAAAACATAAGCCTTTAAAAACAATACATTAGCCAAACAGTTCTTTTAAAACTTTTAAAACATTTTCCAAACAGTCCCTAATAAGAAAATACAAAAACTGTTCAAACTGCCAGGTCGCGCGAGCGGGCCGCGCGAGCGAGGGAGAGGGCAGATCGCGCGAGCGGGTCGCGCGCGCGAAGGGGAAAGCTGATCGCGCGAGCGGATCGCGCGCGCGAGGGGCTGGACAGGTCGCGCGAGCGGATCGCGCGCGCGAGGGGGAAAAAAAGTCCGCGCGAGCGGTCCGCGCGCGCGAGATGTTGCAGAACCTCATCTCTTCGTTTTCTCCCCTGTTTCTGGTTTTGGACTGAAATTTACCCATTTCTGTTTTCTGTTTCAATTATGTCGTGCAATATATGGATCTCTTCAGTTTTTCGCGTAGATTAAGAATACGCGATCAATTTTAACTAATACGGATTGTATCTCTTGATTTTCGTGATTAAAGTTAAAGTGACAAAACTTAAAATCATCAATACGTCGCCATACGGATGAATTACTCCGTAGGATTCGAACCGTAGTCTATTGGGACCAATATCTTCCATTCCCAATTTACAGAATCAATTTTGGTTACGATTTCTAAAACTCCAATTCTCAAGCTTTAATGGTGTTTTGATATATATACACATATACACACATATATATACTGAAATTTACATATATAGACATTGAGAGTGAGTTTAAATTACTCACAGAGACGATTATACAGAAATTTAAAGGCCGAGAACTTCCGCCGTAATAATCCGTCGTTGAGAATTTCCTCCTCCGTTCTTGATTTTGGTAACCCAATATGTGTATATATATGTGTGTCTAAGTATGTGACTGATTATATATATAAACTGTATGTGTGTGTTGTGTGATCTTGAGAGAGCAAGAGAGTGATTGAGAGAATTTGAGAGAGTTTGGGAGTGAGAGATGAGAGACTGTGAGTGAGTGATTGAGAGAGAGAGCTGCCGAGAGAGATGAATCAAATGGGGAATAAGTGGGTGTATAAATGATATGTAAAGTGCTTAGCACTATGCATATAAAACACACATGACACTCCACACACACTCACAAAGCACTACACACACATTCCACTAAACACAGCACACACTGCACTAATGTGTACACAAGATACCCTTGTGTGTGTTGAGCTCACGCAATGATACACACACACAGGTAAAAATTATACTGCCCATTCCCAAAACTGGTATTTTACGGTTGAGATAAAAATACAGAAAATTATATTAATGTAGGAATTCAATTCCCGGTTATACAAAAATATAGACATCGATTTTGAAACCATAGAAAATGTTTTAAAAATTACGGTTTGACCCCAGATAATTATTACAAAGAGAAATTAAATTAAAATACTCATGGAAATAAAATGCAATATTTATTTATTTATGATAATAAAATACAGGGCGTTACACATATCACCCATCGGGCTTTGTGTAACAACTTTATCTCTCTAAGTCCTATGACACTCTCTGAGCCCGATGAGTCGTAGCAACTCTAGATCAGCCATTTATGTACACGTCATGGACCGATTGTCCCAGGCCCATTCCAGTCGGGCTCAAAACCGTTTGGCGGTTTTTGGGTGCAAGCAGGATGAAAGGTAGCATGTAGATTGTATTTGTTTATTCATATGTATCTTCTTCTTCTTCATCTTTTTTATGGAATGGGGATGCTTTATTATTTCAAAGAAAAAAAAAATCTGTTAGAACATGTATTTTTCAAAATTGCCAATATGACCATGTGTGTTTTTCTCTGTTTTCATGGTATTTAAATTAGCATTTTTAGATTGATTTCTTTCAATTTTGTGTTGTGTCTCTATCATATTATTTTCATAGCTCTAAGTCCAGATTCTCGGAAATGGATCCAGATATTCTTAGAGATACAATACATTCACTTATTTGGTGGTATTAGACTCTAAGTTATGATAGGTGAATTTGATTGTAATTTAAGGTGGTGTTGGAAGGTAAATCTATTTATACTTTATGAATTATTTTGGACTTTAACTAAATTTGTTTGATGGGTCTCGATGGAAATAAGTAGCAAGATCTGTGTTAAGTGGAGTTGTTACCTATAACAATAGGTTCATACGATGTACACCACGTGCATAGCACTGGTTATCGACTAGTTAAGATTATTTTGACTTATCGTATTCTATAATGACTTATAAGCTTTAACAGTCCCTTTGATTTACGCAAACAAGAAATGATTTCATTGTATTAATTCTTGTCTGTGTCAATTCTTGTGTTTGGTTTAGGGGTGCAACTCGGCGAGATCCGAAGGGTTTTGCCTCTTCCCAGGCTCGAGCCCGATTTCAAGCAGTCTGTCAAAGCCCGATTTCAAGCAGTCTGCCCACGCCCGACATGAACCTGAACTTCTTTACCCAAGCCCGCCCATGGTGAAATCAATTTGTCCGAGGGTTGCCCGATCCCATCGCAGAGAAAACAATTTCAAATGCATCAAAAAAATTTTTTTGCTTAGAACCAAAGCATCAAATTGTTTTTGATTAAACATGCGCATTAGCTCTTTCTACAAAGTTGTTTGAAGCTAAATAGTCAACAAAGCACAGAATCTTGTTCCCAAAATAAGTTTGAATGATTAAAAAAAGTTCTTAAAAACTAACAAAAAGTCATCTTTGGTCTCCAAGTTTAGCAAACAAAGAGAAGAAGCTGCTTCCAATTGTCTATGTTTGTTTCTTTTTAGTGTCTGCCATCTATGTCTTACTCCTCGAGTCAATACATAAAGGTAATACAAGATTATACATATACATATATATAATTTTATATAAAATATTGACAAATTGGGTTCGCGCTCGGGCTCGAGTTTCACGGTTTGAAAAAATTCTGTCCAAGCCCAGCTCGAATTAATTCGAACTTGAAGTTTTCTGCCCAAGCCCGCCCATATTGTAAGTACCACAGGCCCAAACCCGGTAATTTTTGGGCCAAGCCCGAGCTGGGCCGCCCGACACCCCTAGTTTGGTTTGACATAAAAAGAGAATTGATTTCGTTTCTAATTCCACCCAATTTTTGTTTTTGGCTTTGTTTGATTCATGAATTTCCTGAGGGAAAAATATGAGACTAGTTTTCCTTTCTCTTCTCTTTTTTCCCTCACGGAAATCTATGAACCAAACAAATGGTGTACATTGTCGGATTTATCAAGAATTGGGTTCATTTTGCATGAATTTACTAAATCACCCCTCTATTTTAGTTTGACATAAATAATAAAATAGATGTATTATATATAGGAAATAAAAATTAGAAATACAATTCATTTCTATTTGAAACCAACAAGAGAATTAGAATTGTAACTCAATTCAATTATATTTTAGGGTTAATTATATTTTATCCCTCCAGTGGTTAAGTCCGTTTTCATTATACTCCCGTGATTTAAAAGTGGACACTTAACGCTCTTATGGTTTTAGACTAAATTGAAACTATTAAGATTTATCTAAAATAAAAAATTCTCCGAATGGAGATTGAGTGTTAAAATCATGAGAATGGAAGTGTCAAAATTAACCCTACATATACAGTTAACTCCCAAAATTAGCAACCCCCGCCAACTCCCAAAAAAAGAATAAAGAGATAAGGATTAAAAATTAGCCTTACATGGATGGGTTAAATGATAGCATTAACTCCATGTAGGGGATTAATTCAAAAATTAACCTCGCAAGAGATAAGCGCTAATTTTTTCAGCCAATTTTGGAATTATCGTTAGTTTTTTAAAGAAATTTGAACAGTTTCACTTAGTCAAAGACGCCAAGGGGGCTAAGGCTTAGTTTGGCCCCCACGTGACTTTTTAAAAGGAGTTTATGAAATTTACTACTAAGTTGTTTGATAATTTTATACAAGTGACACACTACTCTTCAAAAAGATATCATGAAACCAAAAAGCCACCTTGAGCTTTTAAAAGCTCCATTCTAGAGCTTTTAAAAGCTCCCCCAAAAAAGCCCTAAGTTCAATTTTTGCAAAGCTCATAAACTAGTTTCCAAATGAATTAACATGAAATTATGCTTTAAAAAAGGAGAAGCACCAAAAGGGGGGCCAAACTAAGCCTAAGTGTTCAATTTTAAAGCATATGAGTGAGAAGTAAAAATGGACATAACTACAAGGAAGTAAAACGTATTCAACCCTTTTTTATTTTTCAAAAAAAATTTTAATATTTCAAAATCAAACAAAACAGACCCAAAAGAACAATTGCCAAACGGAGCTTAAGCTTCTACGAAACCAACAGTTCCAATCTCCTAAAGGATAAGAATTACTCCCTCTGTCCCATAATAAGTGTCCACATTTCCTTTTTTGGATGTCCCACAATAAGTGTCCACTTTCCTAAATGGCATACATCTTTTACTTACTTTCCAAAACTACCCTTATAATAAAGACAAAGAAGCAATTATTTGTGGTCACAAAACATGCAAAAAGTCAAACACCCATCACATCAAAGGGTAAAATTGGAAAGTGACTCTTTAATGAACCAAATAAATTAATATAATACAAATTTCTTAAACATTGTGCAAAAAGGAAGTGGACACTTATTATGGGACGGAGGGAGTATTATTATTATTAATTTTTTTACAATTATCATCTCCTCTCCATTCCCTTCGTTCGAACTCAGAGAAGAATGTTTTCTAGAGGGAGAGAGAGAGAGAAATGGCTCAGGCACTGGCAACACCTCTGGCCCACTCACTCACTCTCATCTGCAAAAACCCAATCACAAGAAGTAATAATCCCAACTCTCTCTCTTTCCCCATCTCAACCCATCCCAAGGTGCGTACCTATCTACCCTCTCTAAAATTCCATTTTCCTATTTTCTTAATTTTCTTTCTTTCTAGGAAATCAATTTCAATTTTAGGGGTTAGGTTTTTGTTCTCAATTTTATTTTATTTTATTATTATTTTTTTTTTGTTTGGGCAGTTTGGTGGGTTGAGCATCAAATGTGTGCGTGTGGGAGGTGTGGAGATTCCGAGCAACAAGCGAGTGGAGTACTCTCTACAGTACATCCATGGAATTGGGCGAACCAGCGCTAAGCAAATCCTGAATGACCTCAAAATGGATAACAAAATCACCAAAGATTATTTTGACTTATCGTATTCTATAATTACTTATAAGCTTTAACAGTCCCTTTGATTTACACAAACAAGAAATGATTTCATTGTATTAATTCTTGTGTTTGGTTTAGGGGTGCAACTCGGCGAGATCCGAAGGGTTTTGCCTCTTCCCAGGCTCGAGCCCGATTTCATGCAGTCTGTCCACGCTCGACATGAACCTGAACTTCTTAACCCAAGCCCGCCCATGGTGAAATCAATTTGTCCGAGGGTTGCCCAATCGCGTCGCAGAGAAAACAATTTCAAATGCATCAAAAAATTTTTTTTGCTTAGAACCAATGCATCAAATTGTTTTGGATTAAACATGCGCATTAGCTTTTGCTACAAAGTTGTTTGAAGCTAAATAGTCAACAAAGCACAGAATCTTGTTCCCAAAATAAGTTTGAATGATTAAAAAAAAGTTCTTAAAAACTAACAAAAAGTCATCTTTGGTCTCCAAGTTTAGCAAATAATGAGAAGAAGCTGCTTCCAACTGTCTATGTTTGTTTCTTTTTAGGGTCTGCCATCTATGTCTTACTCCTCGAGTCAATACAGAAAGGTAATACAAGATTATACATATACATATATATAATTTTTTATATAATATTGACAAATTGGGTTCGCGCTCTGGCTCGAGTTTCACGGTTTGAAAAAATTCTGCCCAAGCCCAGCTCGAATTAATTCAAGCTTGAAGTTTTCTGCCCAAGCCCGCCCATATTGTAAGTACCACAGGCCCAAGCCCGGTAATTTTCGGGCCAAGCCCGAGCTGGGCCGCCCGACACCCCTAGTTTGGTTTGACATAAAAAGAGAATTGATTTCGTTTCTAATTCCACCCAATTTTTGTTTTTGGCTTTGTTTAATTCATGAATTTCCTGAGGGAAAAATATGAGACTAGTTTTCCTTTCTCTTCTCTTTTTTCCCTCACGAAAATCTATGAACCAAACAAATGGTGTACATTGTCGGATTTATCAAGAATTGGGTTCATTTTGCATGAATTTACTAAATCACCCCTCTATTTTAGTTTGACATAAATAATAAAATAGATGTATTATATATAGGAAATAAAAAATAGAAATACAATTCATTTCTATTTGAAACCAACAAGAGAATTAGAATTGTAACTCAATTCAATTATATTTAAGGGTTAATTATATTTTATTCCCTAGTGGTTAAGTCCGTTTTTATTATACCCCGGTGATTTAAAAGTGGACACTTAACGCTCTTATAGTTTTGGACTAAAGTGAAACTATTAAGGTTTCTCTAAAATAAAAAATTCCCCAAATGGAGATTGAGTGTTAAAATCATGAGAATGGAAGTGTCAAAATTAACCCTACATATACAGTTAACTCCCAAAATTAGCAACCCCCGCTAACTCCCAAAAAAAAAAAAAGAGATAAGGATTAAAAATTAGCCTTACAGGGATGGGTTAAATGACAGCATTAACTCAACGTAGGGGATTAACCCAAAAATTAACCTCGCAAGAGATAAGCGCTAATATTTTCAGCCAATTTTGGAATTATAATTAGTTTTTTTAAAGAAATTTGAACAGTTTCACTTAGTCAAATACGTCAAGGGGGCTAAGTGTTCAATTTTAAAGCATATGAGTGAGAAGTAAAAATGGGCATAACTACAAGGAAGTAAAACGTATTCACCTTTTTTATTTTTCAAAAAAAAAAAATTAATATTTCAAAATCAAACAAAACAGACCCAAAAGAGCAATTGCCAAACGGAGCTTAAGCTTCTACGAAACCAACAGTCCCAAACTCCAAAAGGATAAGAAATTTTTATTTTTTATTTTTACAATTATCATCTCCTCTCCATCTCCCAATTCCCTTCGTTCGAACTCAGAGAAGAGTGTTTTCTAGAGGGAGAGAGAGAGAGAAATGGCTCAGGCACTGGCAACACCTCTGGCCCCCTCACTCACTCTCATCTGCAAAAACCCAATCACAAGAAGTAATAATCTCAACTCTCTCTCTTTCCCCATCTCAACCCATCCCAAGGTGCGCACCTATCTACCCTCTCTAAAATTCCATTTTCCTATTTTCTTAATTTTCTTTCTTTCTAGGAAATCAATTTCAATTTTGGGGGTTAGGTTTTGTGCTCAATTTTATTTTATTTTATTATTATTTTTTTTTGTTTGGGCAGTTTGGTGGGTTGAGCATCAAATGTGCGCGTGTGGGAGGTGTGGAGATTCCGAGCAACAAGCGAGTGGAGTACTCTCTACAGTACATCCATGGAATTGGGCGAACCAGCGCTAAGCAAATCCTGAATGACCTCAAAATGGATAACAAAATCACCAAAGATTTGTCTGAGGACGAGCTCATCACTCTCCGTGACGAAGTCTCCAAGTACATGATCGAAGGAGACCTGGTATGTACATGTACATCTATATTTTGTATATGTAAATGGTTTTTATTTATTTTTTATTTTTTTTATTATACTTTCTATCTCTAAACCCGATTTAGGCTTAGTTTGGTCCCCATTTTGGTGCTCTCTTTTTTTAAGTTACAATTTCATGTTAATTCATTTGGTAACTAATTTATGAGTTTTGTAAAGATTGAACTCATGACTAGAATGGAGTTTTTAAAAGCTCAAGGTTGCTTTTAGGTTTCACGATATCTTTTTGAAGAGTAGTGTCACTTGTATAAAATTATCAAACAACTTAATAATAAATTTCATAAGCGTCTTTTAAAAAGCCACGTGGGGGGTTAAACTAAGCCTTGGTTTGTGAGTTTTTTACATGGGGTTCAATGCTCTAAGTTGATTGTTATAGGCATTCATTGGATTTGTTGTGGGTGTTGTAAATGATAGGCATTGAGTAGGAAGATTTATAGCATTGACTCATTCCCTCTGTGTATATATACATGTATATGTATATCTAAATGGTGGTGTTATACTTTCTATGTCTAAATTGATTTGGTTTGTGGGTATTTTAGAGGAGGTTCAATGCTCTTAGTTGATTGGATTTGTGTGTATAGTAAATGATAGGCATTGACTACGAACAGGGGCGGACCCAAGAAGAGACCATGGCCCCCCCAAAATTTGTGAAAATTTGTGGGATATATATATGTAGTTTAACATTTGGAAAATTTATTTAGAAATTGGCCCTCCCATATTTTTAACATTTACAATATAAACCATTCAAAAAAGTCAATTTGAAATCAAAAGCCCCAAGACCACAGTTTGTTTTGCTGGACAAATTTAAGGACACAAGAAACTGCCTAACAATCATTTTGAATTGAATAGTTCATTATTTGATAGGCCAAATAGTGCAAGCTTAATTGTCAATATCAACTTAATAATTCCCATATGGAGGACTATTTACTCCAAGGGTGTATATTATTAACTGTCCCCCATAATAGAGAAGGGGAAGAATAAGACTCAACTACCTAGCTCATGAGATAAAAATAAGCTAAATCTAATCGACCAAACTACTCTTTCGACTCTGTCTCGCACCAAAAATATGTATAAATAGACCAAAAATTTTCGCCTCCCCACGTAGAACTTGTTTACTAGAGAACCGAAATTCATTTAACTTGGCCCCCCCTAACATAAAATCATGGGTCTACCACCAACTACAAATATGGGAAAGATTTATAGCATTGACTCTTCATCTCCTCCGTATCTTTACGCATATTTATATATATATATATATATATATGTAAATGGTTTTGTTATACTTTCTCTTTCTAAATGTGATTTGGTTTGTTGGTATTTTCAGAGGAGGTTCAATGCTTTGGCAATTAGGAGATTGAAGGAGATTCAATGCTATAGAGGTGTGCGGCACATTCAGGGGTTGCCGTGTAGAGGACAGAGGACGAAGAACAATTGCCGGACTTTGAAGGGCAAGAGGGTTGCGATTGCAGGGAAGAAGAAGGCTCCTCGTTAATCAAACTGGGTTTGTTTTCTCTTATTACCTGTAATTGATGGAATGATTATGGGTTTTGCAGATGAACTTTTAATTTTCTTTTCTTTTTGTATTTAGTACTCGACTATGTTGAATTGATTGTTCTCAATTTATGATATATGAAATTGCGTTTGTTTTCATTTGTTTTAGTCTTTAGAATTCAGAATAAACTGCCAAATATGCATTCTCTTAGGGCATGTTTGCGCATCCATGACTTTGGATGAGATCTTTTACAATTTATAAGGTATTTAAACGTGTAAATCATCATCATAAATTAGGTCATTTGGTATATGGGTAGCTATGCTAGGAGTAATGCTTCAATGATAATTAAAAATTTGGTGATTTGGTGTAAGGGTAGTTATTCTAGGAGTAATGCTTAAATGATAATTAAAAAACCTAGGAATGACCATAGGCGAAGAAACAATGATGAACTTTGTCATCGTTGGAAATGAACAAATTCATGTTGATTAGTTTTTATGTTCAAAATGCTTTACAAATTCTTAATGATCCATTCAAATCCACGGACATGCAAGTGAATTGCTAGAGTTGCGTGCGCCCTGCATCTTGTTCTCCATTCTGCTAAAATCTGATCCAATGTATGCTATCGTTTTTTTTTTTTTTTTCCTCTTTTCTTGATTGCTTTGAGTTTACAGTTGAGAAAATAAAATATTGTTCTGCTTTGTGCATAGATGGGAACCTTGGCGCAACGGTAAGGTTGCTTCATTGTGACCTGGAGGTCACGGGTTCGAATCTGGAAACAGCCTCTCTGCTTGCAGGGATAAGGCTGCGTACATCTCACCCTCCCCATACCCTGCAATGGCGGGAGACTCGTGCAGTGGGCTGCCCTTTTCTGTTGTGTGCATCTTACTAGGGGTTATTATTTGTTTCTGGTTTCCCTTCACATCACAATACGCAATCTTGCCTCATGTTGTCTTTTTTCCATATAAGGGCACACTTTTTTTCAGGTTAGCTTTAGTTGTTCTTTAACAAACTCGTGGCGTGGTCACAGTTGTTGCTTTGTAACTAGACAGTTGAAATTTGTTAATCACTGGAGTCATTGATATACATCACTGCATTTTAGTGTGTTGTGCTTTTGTTTAAGTTTTCGGAATCATGAAGGTAGTCATGAAATTCTCGATACCAAACAAAGGACAAATTTGTAAGCTATATATAGAGGTTCTTGGAAGGCTTAATCTTGAGCTCTGATTATTTCTAGGGATACAGCTGCACTGCTGTCAATGATATACATTTAGTAGGAGTTTGAGAAAGATTTATAGCATTCATTCAACCAATGAGAGACCTCCGAACAATTGAAAGCTCAGAGATTTACAATTTTCACTTCTCGATTGAGTCTTTTTTTTTTTTTTGGGCTATTGGAGTTAATCAGATTCAGGAGACAGTTTTCTGGTTATAGCTTTTTGACGTTCTTTACTTCCGGAAGGCCGCTTACTTTGGTTGTAGAACAATAAGAGATGAAAACTTTGGGGACATGTTAGGTAGGTTTGATTGACTGTGATTGATCTCAAGGTTAATCAGCTCATGGTTACCGGAGCTTGCGATCACGATTGTGGTTCCCAAGGGATCCGGATCCTAAATTTTATCAACCAAACTAGAAGAAGATAAGATTTTTTTTTTCATTTTTTTCCCCTTCCCATTTGAGGCTTTATTGTGATTGAAGTAATGGATAAATAGTTATTCATATTTAAGAGCTTATAATATATTTGCATTTGATACTTAATTTGATCGTATTTTCCTATATTTTTTGTGTTTGAAATGTGATTATATGAAGTCATGTAATGATTTAGTACTATATATCTATGTATAATTATTCACATGAGTACTAGTCGAACCAAAAGTTAGAACCCAAACAAACCATGAACCAAGAAAGTGAATGAACTACGACTACTCCCTGTACCGCAAACTGAGCTAAGTGTCGCACCCAAACCGGTACCACGTACCAGGGTAAACCACATTCCAGGTAAAATTGGATCAGCTCTTAGAATTGAAGGACAGGGGCTCACTTGACAGAGTGCCAAGCATTGTTCGTCGTGCTAGTTCCGCTACTTCAGTTCCATTGTGCTGCGACTGAGTAGTTTAATGCATTTCATAATGAACTCAATAGGTTCCAAGAACAGCCTTTCGATGTGAGATTTAAACTTGACCAAATCGACCTTCTTTTACGCTTTCTTTTTAGGGTCAAATACACTTTGCGCCCTTATGCTTTGACCGAATTTCACTTTGCCCCCTGTGTTTACAAAACTGACACTAATACCCCTTGTCGTAAAGACCAATTTGCAACACATGATGGTGTTAACAAACGTTAAGT
This sequence comes from Hydrangea macrophylla, assembly GCA_033977485.1. Lineage (NCBI taxonomy): Eukaryota > Viridiplantae > Streptophyta > Magnoliopsida > Cornales > Hydrangeaceae > Hydrangea > Hydrangea macrophylla. The sequence continues at coordinate 34,748,353 of CM066993.1, forward strand.
AAGACGGAATTGCCACTAGTGTTCATCACCTTCATTGACGACGAGACCCAAGTGGTGATTTCCTTTCACATTAACTAACATGATTCTTCCAAAACTGAATGTAACTCCAAATGTTAGATCAATAGGAGATGGGGGATTGTGTTAAAGTTGATAGAAGAAGATAATGGTAAATTGTAACGTAAGATCCTATTACCTAATGCCACTTTTGTAAAACAACAAAACAGTGCAACCCCATTCCAGATATTAGGAAAATCCGACAAAAAAACACAAGAAACAAAAAGTGGATAACTTTTTGAAGTGAACTGAACCCTAGACTTTCGTACATAGGTTAGTGTTCAATATTCGCAGGAAAAAGAAAGAAAGAAAGAAAGCCGATCAAGGTTGAAAGATTGCATTTTCGCCAATAGAAATTTGATCTTTAAGGCTGCGATCCATACTTTGAGTTCACTTCGCTTAAAAATCCTTTCTTTCCTTTTGCAAGTTTTCCCTTTCTAAGAAACTGTCACAGTTAGCAGAAGAAGAAGAAAGAGTAAGATTCAATTCGTTTTATTCAATTTGTTTTACAAAGTAGCCGTTGGAGTAAAGCAAACCGACGTCGTTTTGAGTTTTTTTCAAATAACAAAATAGAACACGTGTCTTGTACGTATCTTGTAATGATTGGCTGAGAAGGGGGGTGGTGGTTAGTCGGTTACGCAACTTGTATATAACTGGGGCGCTGTTCTGAGAAAGCGGTATCAGTTGAATAAAGAATTTCATTTTCTCTCTAGTTCTCTCTAGTTCTCTCTAGTTCTCTCTCTCTCTCTCTCTCTCTCTCTCTCGCTCTCTCTCATCTTGTTCATCTTCTGCTATCCCTTTTCTCTCTCTTAATTCTGTAACTTCATCTTCAATTTCAGTAGAATCTTATACAAATCTTCAGGAATTCGTAGTCAATTTCTGACAGAAACAGAGAATAGTTACAAGTATACCCTGTTTCTCTTTTGTTAATAGCATCAATGGCAATTTAGTTCTTTTCTTAAGTGAAAAATGCTAATAATTAATCGGGAAATTATATGGGCATCAACCAACTATGCTCTATATACTTATTTAATACCAGCACATTCTCTTAGCATATCTAATTCCCGCACGGACCACAGTTAACTAGGATGGAATGAAGGGTGGTTGCACATTGGTCCTGATTATGAGGCGTATTAGTGTAATAGTGTCATTTCTACAACTAAAGGAAGTGGGTTTTGTCAGATCTCTTGTGAGCAGGAATCTTAAAGATATTAAGGACGCCGCCCCTGTCGTGCAATATTTTACCATTCCATAGCATTTCCCAAGCTTGGGTAATGTTGGAGGGTTGCGTTGGGTGGTCGACAGTCAGTATAAATTTTCTCTTCTCTCTTATGAATGTAAATCCAAAGATATTAGCGTTAACACTGCCAAACAACCCCCCACTAGGATTTAAAATTTTGTGTATTTTGATGGAGGCAATGACGCATGGCAGACGAATAAAATATGAATATGGATGAAAAATTGATGAATAATTGAAGAACAAGAAGAAAAATAAGAAGATTCTTGGAGTCCACCAAGAAAAAGAGAAGAACTCTTGGAATCTACCAAGATCTGTTGGAGTTCACCAATACCTTGAAAGTTCTTAGAGAAAAAAAAAAAAAAAACTCAATATTTTTTTATTCATAATCATAAGTTGTTCAATACAATTCTGTACCACCTTATGTATACCTAATTGAAAGTCTCTTAATTTATGGAAACTCCCTAAAAGATATAGCAAAATTAAAATCTCCTGATTTGAGAAATATGATAAGATTTCCTAGAGATATAGTTTCCTAAAGATAAAATCTCCTAATATATATTATTCTTTAAATAAAGATTCCTACTCTATGGAAATAAATAAAATAACTAAAAATAATTGTCTCCCGGGTTAAATATGTAAATCACAAAATTACCCTTTTGTTCCCCATCACTCTCATCGTCTTCGAAAAACTCGACTCCGGCGAGTTAGTACGGTGGTTATGCCGGAGAAGTGAGGAACACCCGCATGATGGCACACTTTCTGACAATGAGCAAATATTAGATTCAAGATTGTAGAAAGCATCACTCCATTAAGAACACCTACAGATGAATCAAGGAGAGGCAATACGAACTCCACATGAAATTCAAATTAGTAACCATATTTTGTGACAACTCAAATAAATTTGCCTTTAGGTCTTTTGGAGAGTCACTACAAACATGGTTAGGCGGTGGAGTATGTGGGGAAACAAGGATCACAGTCTCCATTTTGCTTTCAGAATTTGACGGAAGGGGGGCTGTGGCGGAAAAGGGACAAGAGGAGGAATTGGGATGATAGGAAGATCAAATGAAACATCGCTAATACATGGCATATAATCATGTTTCTCTTTGATTGTGTCCTTGAGACAATCAATAGACACATTAGTGACTTTAAATGATGGGTCTTGCTTGATATGTCGTGCACTCATGAGTTATTGAAGAGACGCTTCAATGGATTCGAGTCAACCATTACTTTGGGTGTTTGCTAACTTTGTTTGCTCAAGCTAAATCATGAACTAGCTTAGCTAGGTTATCTGCGGAAGTAGTGAGATCTGGTTTTCTAGAAACTTGAGATGAAACCTGATTAACGAGGTTATCATTGAAAGTGAACGAACTTGGTTTACTAGAAACTAGAGAAGGGAGCTTAGGTGTTAGAGGACATATCTGAATAGACCGACCATGATACTGAATGTGGTATTTATATTTCTTTTCCCCTCTTTGCGTTATACTCACCAATCCATTCACGACTGAGAAGAATATGACCCACATCTGTTAGCAAGATGTCACACCAGATTTTTTCAAAATATAGGTTAGCCATTCGGATGGCACTAAACAACTTTTAGTGAGAAAAATGTCGAGTTATCATCCCAAACTACTTTATACGATTGTGGGTGTGGAGAAATTGGAAGATTGAGTCTTTTAGTGGCGGATTGAGAAATAACATTTATGGGAAATGTCTCATCAATAACAAGTTTACAACCAATATCCGGGCATTGGACGGCTGTAAGAAAAGTACTAGTGACTCGAGTGGACAAAAAATGGGTAGGTGTAATAATAGCTAGCTATGCTTATGACGATTCAAGGACCTCTGTGTGCAAAATTAAGTGGCTCGTCAAATAAATTAGGCACTAATCAAAATTTCAAAGGAATGCGTGTAACTCAAAAGTGACAAATCTAGATAAATCTCTGAGCCGATATAGCGTAACATACTCCTTGGTAGCTTGATTGTGAAATCTCCAATTTCCGATGTAGCGGTAAAATAACAAAAGAAATTTTCACAAATTTTTTTTTTTTACTTTTTTTTTTCGAACGAACTAAAATAACACGAAAACAGTGGGTTGCTTTTGGGTTGGGACTGTTGGGTTAGTTGGGCGTTAAACAGTGGGCTTATTATGGTAGTGGGTTATGTGGGTTCATTTAATAGGAGGTGGGCTAGCTTATACATGTTTTGAGAGCCCCTCTCTAGTTGAGAGAGAGAGAGAGAGAGAGAGAGAGAGTAAGAATGCCCTAAATTTATCTTGCAGCCACTACCCCTTTCCACTCCTCCTCCCCCTTCTTCACCAACCGATGCCCCTTCTCTCTCCTTCATCCTCTGCTCTCCCCTCTCTCCCTCCTTAGTGAAGGTTTCCACTTCCTCTGTGATATTTTCCTCTCCCATTTGGGAAGTTTTTTCTTAGGATTTTTTGTCTCATTTTCTTTTTTTTCCCCTTTTGGTGGAATTGTTTGGGTTCAAGATGTTAGATGCTTGGCTACACTAGTCTTGAAACAGTAAATTAGCTTTGGTCATCATTGGGTATGATTGGCGGCTTTAAGGCTCTCTCCTGTAATGTTTTTTTTTATGGTGCAGTTTCTACTACTATGGAAAACTTTCAAGCAATTTTGGTTGCTCCATTTGGTGAAGTTTCTTCACCTTTTTGGGCTTAGCTTTCTGTCATCTTCTATCTTTGGACGGTCTCTACCATCTATAAGAATGAAGTTGCCCTGGTTTCCAAATCTAGTCTCGTGACTGTCTCTATGGTGCGGTACTGGATTTCTTTTGCAACTTACGGAGGGATCTCTTTGGCTACTTATGCTTCCTTTACTATTGTACCTTTTGTTTTTGCTCTTATTGTTTTTGTTGTTCTATTGTTGTTATTTGTATTTTCTTTGTTATGTTTGATCTTAGTTCATTTAGTGATCTTCCTCTTTCAGTATTTGAGGATAATCACTTTATGACTAGTTTTGTTTTCTAGTTTAAATCATTTGCCTTTTTAGGAAAAAATTAATAAAAATAAATAAATAATAGGAGTGCGAGGATATTTTTTCTTGGGTTACTTAGTATATGTCCTAATATAGACACCTAACTAGAAATAGAGCCTTTTTTTAAATGAAACTAGAAATAGGTCCCTAATTTATTTTGGGGATCAAAATGCCCCTATATAATTATGTATAGAAATGTATATATACACACACATATATAGTATTTACTCCCCACAATCAAGGTTTTGAAATTCAAAACCCATATTAACTATATAGATATATGTATAGAGAGAGAGAGAGAGAGAGAGAGAGAGAGAGAGAGAGAGAGAGAGAGAGAGAGAGAGAGAGAGAAGTTGATAGAGAGAAAGAAAGAAGATCATCGACACTACCTCCGCAACACCACGTCCACCACCTTTCTTCATAGGCGGTTCATGAAGATTGTGAACATAGAAGCTCGATTCACTATCGACTACGTAATTTAAGAATTTTGGTACAAATTTCTCACAATTTTGGAACAAATTTCACGTAGCTTCGATTCAACATTGGAGTTTTCTGAGAAAAATGGTTATTGTTTTGATTAGGGCTTGGATTCGACGACAACGACGACTAAAAGACTACAGGACAACAATGGCTAGAACACTAACTCGAGACTTTTGTTTAACCTCTATCATCTTTTCATTTTTTCTACATTATATTTGTTTTGCTTGTAGTTTTTTGGTGATGTGAAAAATTTCATGATCGCTAAGAGAATAATAGTGAGAAATTTGTTTGTGTGTGTGTATATTTTTTAATAGAAGTTTCGCAAAGAATTCGTCTTATTTAAAATTTTGTTTTTGAACATAAGTGAGAAATTTCTCATCAAATATGTGGTTATTTGGTGAGAATTCCTTTATTTGTTAATGAGAGTTGATAAATTTATGATAAATATTGTCTGTATGTGTGTATATATTTCAACAAAAGTGATAAATTCTCATTAAATAACCAGAAGTTTCTCACCTTAAATTAAAAACTTGGAAAAATTTGCTAATACCATTACGCAGATATATTACACAACTATGATTATTTTCAAAAGAAAGACATGAAAACATACTGAAAAGTTTTTCACTTAATAATGAGAAAATATTCTTACACATTGAGTGTGAAGTTCTCACTAAATAATAAAAAAATTATCCATTTCAAATGTGCACAATACTCTGAGTTGAATTAAAATACGTGAACGAGACAAGGACATAAAACCTTAACACAGAAATTGCCTATGAGAAATTTGTGAATTTTTTTACAAAATAGTGAGAAATTCTCACATCACTATGTTAAACCAATATCTCTTAATTTTTGGGATATTAATCTCATTATCCATGATCTTCTAAATATATGCTTTCCATAACTGTATATAACACGAATTAGGAAGTATTTTGACTATACACATTTGCATATACAAAAAAAAAAAAAAAAAAAAATGTGAGAAATTCTCACATTAAATCCCTTGATTTTAGGGATATAAATCATTTTATCCATGATATCCTAAAAATTTGTTTCCCATAAGTGCATATATCATGATTTTGGAAGTGTTTTGAATGTACACATCTCTCTCTCTCTCTCTCTATATATATATATATATATATCTATATATATATATATGAATTTCGCACTATATTAAAATAATTTCTCACTTTTTTGTCAGCAACCTTCAATCTTCCGCACAAAATTATTGTTATTTCTGTAAATTCTCAGATTATGAAATTCAGCTTGATTTTGCGCTATATTTTGAATTACAGTTAAGAATTTTGCACTATATTGTGAGAATTTCTCACCTTGTATCAGCAAACTTCAATCTTCTACACTAAATAATCTACTATTTCTATTATTTGAATCAATAAAACATACAAATCATTTTCTACTATAAACATATTACATACAAATGTTAAAAAGGCATTTGATATGTACAAAAGTATCTGGTCCAAGTCAAACCTCGCCACCTCAGAAAGGAGAAGTTAAGTGACCTCGAATCCAGATCTACTGTTCAATCCTCCCGAGTTGTTGCATGAAACCGCCCGGTCTAGTCAAAAGCCTGAGTGTTTGCTCAAGATTGGCCCCACATGGGCGCGCCTTCAGAACGCATGATTGCTTGTCCAGCGGGTAACCAGGCAATTACCTATCCCAACTAGAAGACTGAATGGAAGGAGCAAGTAGTTTCCTAAACCACTTAGGAAACTCTCTTAAATTCGTGTAGATCAGATTGTAATCAAATTAAGTTTCCTAATCTGCAAACTTACCTTGTACGGGTGGTCTCTTGTAGCTATAAAAGAGGCCACCCACCCCCATTGAAGGGGTTGCGTTCTAAACCTAAAGAAAATTTACATTCACTGATACGCATACACCCGGTCGGTTTTGGCTGGTAGTGTCACCTAATCTGTTGGCTCACCAATCCCCACCGGTGATCAGTTAGTGAAAGCACATTGACGCACCCGTGGATGTAGGCCACCTCATTAACGGGACCGAACCACATACAATCTCCTGTGTCTCTCTCTAAACCTCTCTTACCCAATTTCTGGCATCATCAGTTTGGCGCCGTCTGTGGGAACTCGTAAGTTTTTCACCAACAAATTTCTTGACTGATCAACATGCCGCAGAAGACGAGTAAGAAAAATACTGCCCAGGCCGGTCATGAGAACTTGCAACTCGAGCAGCAGGCCGCCTCCATGACCTCCGAGCAAGTAACAGCGGCGCTTGCGCAACTCCTGGAAGGCCAGCGGCAAACCCAACAGTAAATTGAAGCGTTGTTGGCCCTACAGGAAAAGCGTCCTCAATCCGAGAACCAGCACGGGAAGAGTGTCCCCGATCGGGAGCCCACACGAGTCCGGAACGATACCCATTCTGCGCCGGTGTCCCCGTCGAATTGGGAACATGTCCGGGATGGTGACCGTAGCAGAGCGCCCAGGCGTACCAGGCGGCAAGTTCGGACTAATCCTCGCTGGATGGAAGATGATAGAGATATCATCAACAAACGACGCGCCGCCAGAATGGAGGAATCAGGACAAAATGCCCAGAAATCGGCCAAAGACCCTCCGGTCCGGGGCCAGGGAGATCTTAGGCATACGATTACCCAGAGTCGGAGTCGGGTTCTATCTCCGAAGACAACACACTTCGAAGAGGAGGCCTCATCATCGGACCTGCCATACTGCTAGGATATGGATGAAAAAATCGGGCGAGATGTAAAGGCTCAAATTGAGGACTTGCCGCAACAAATCGAAAGACTGAACCGCAACCAGTGCCACGATCATACCAATATAGAGACCGAGTCGCCCTACACCGCTCGGGTCACCGCATTCCCCATCTAGCGGAAATTCAAACCGCCTCATCTCAGCTCTTATGACGGTTTAGGGAGCCCAGTGGACCACGTCCGCACTTATAAGGCTCAGATGGCGCTAGTCAACACGATCGACAAGTTACTCTACCTGGCCTTCCCCAGCACTCTTAAAGGGTCAGCCACACAGTGGTTCCATGCTCTGAAACGCCGAACGGTTGGTGATTTCAAGACATTGAGCAAGCTCTTCATCAGCCAATTTGTGGGGATGCTCGACCAGTTACAACCGGACACCCAGGTGCTGACCGTCAAGAAGCAAAAGTGGGAGTCCCTAAGGGAGTATGTGAACCATTTCAATCAGCAGAGGCTCCAGATCTGCAACCTGAACGAAATGGCCGCGATCATGGCCTTTTGCTCGGGAGTTCCACACACCAAGGTCGCCACGTCGTTTCACCGCGATCGACCGGCAACCCTAGTGGAGCTCTCGGAGAGGGTCGGAAAGTACATCGACACTGAGGAATTCCTCAAGGCCAAGCGGGCTAGTTTGGTAGAAGACGAGTCCTCGGGATTAAAGCGGAAGCGCGATTCCTCAAAGAAGGGCTCAGGAAAGAAGATAAACCAAGATCAGCCTAAAGGTGATCTGGATCAGCTCCTAATCAAGTTTATACCCCTTTCCCGGCCTATTCATGAGGTTATGGCTACCGCCGAGACCCGACGGCTCCTCCAGGAGGCAGCAAAGCTGAACAGCCCGCCCAGTAAGAGAAACTGGGATAAGTTCTATCGCTTCCACAAAGACCACGGACATGACACAGAGGATTGCTTTAAGCTCAAGATCGCCATTGAAAAGCTGATTGAGCAGGGACATCTAGCCGAGTTCGTAGCGGCAGGTAGAAGACCTCGGCAAGACACCCGGGAACCCAAGCAACCATAACTCCTCGGGAAAATCCATGTAATCTCCGGAGGAACTTCGGGCAGAAGGGACTCACAGTTGGCCAGGAAGAGGCATGCTAGGGCATCCCGATCGGATGTGTGGCATGTCCAATCCACCCGCTCTCCCCCAACCGACGTGTTACTGTTCTCATCCGAGGACATGCTAGATCTGCACTGCCCTCATGATGATCCGTTGGTGATGATGCTCTTCGTAGCAAACTATGTGATTAAAAGGGCGTTGGTGGACACGGGCAACTCCTCCGACTTCATGTTCGTTTCAGTATTCGATCAGCTTGGGATATCCAGGGACCGGCTCCGACCAGTGGCCACTCCCCTGGTAGGATTCAACAGGTCCAACACTCAACCCCTCGGTACCATCGAGCTCCCGGTCCTTATGGGAGCCTACCCCCAGCAGGCATCTGTACTGGCAAGCTTTGTGGTCATGGAAGCTCCATCTGCGTACAAATGTCATCCTTGGAAGGCCAACTCTCAACATGGCCAAGGCGGTAGTGTCAACGTACAACTTGGTGGTTAAATTCCCGACCCCTCAAGGACCCGGGAGCCTAAGAAGAGACCAAGTCGTCGCTCGGAGTTGCTATGTTAGTTCCTTGTGTCGGGAAGCCATTACGAAAATGCTAAACATTCAGGAGATGGATCCTAGAGACAAAAGTAACAGAGTGAGTCCAATGGAAGAGCTAGAACAGGTGGTGTTGGATCCTTGGTTTTTTGACCGGACCGTCAGCATTGGCACTCTCTTGGAGCCAGGCCTCAAGGAGGAGCTGGTTCAGTTCCTGTGGCAAAGCCAGGATCTCTTCGCTTGGAGCCATGAGGACATGCCTGGGATAGATCCCCGGGCCATGTCTCACTGTCTCAATACTAACCTAGATTTCTGGCCAGTCAAATAGAAGAGGCGGGGTATGGAACCCGAGAGACATGCGACAGTATGTGAAGAAGTCGAGAAGCTCCTAAAAGCCAATTCCATCCGAGAGGTCCAATATCCTGACTGGTTAGCAAATGTGGTACTAGTCAAGAAAAGCAACGGGAAGTGGAGAATGTGTGTAGATTTTACTGATCTGAACAAGGCTTGCCCCAAGGACTGCTATCCATTACCTAGGATAGACCTCCTTGTGGACTCCACAGTCAGTCATGCAATCCTCTCATTCATGGATGCCTATTCGGGGTACAATCAGATCAGCATGTATCCCGGGGATGAGGAGAAGACTTCCTTCATCACATATCAAGGAAGGTATTGTTACAAAGTGATGTCTTTCGGCCTAAAAAATGCCAAGGCAACCTATCAATGCCTGGTCAATCACATGTTCAGGGATCTGATCGGGAAGTCCATGGAAGTCTACGTCGACGATCTTTTGGTTAAGAGCCGAGATGAGTTCGACCATCTCGAGCATCTAGCTAGGGCCTTCAGCATTTTGAGGAAGTTCGGGATGAGGTTGAACCTGGCCAAATACACATTTGGCGTCTCGTCCGGGAAATTTTTGGGACACCTAGTGAGCAGACGGGGTATTGAAGTAAACCCTGACAAAATCCAGGTCATTATAAACATGCAGTCACCTAGGTCAACCAAGGAAGTTCAGAGCTTGGCCGGGCGGGCCACTGCATTGAATAGGTTCGTCTCCCGAGCTACCGATCGGTGCCTGTCATTTTTCAAAATCCTCCGCAAGGCCTTTCAATGGTCGGAAGAGTGCGATGAGGCATTCCAGGAGCTCAAGAAGTACTTGGCATCGCCCCCTTACTCTCAACAACCGTGCCAAAAGAGGAATTGTTCTTATATTTGGCTATGTCTCCTTCAATGGTCAGCTCGGCTCTCATCCGAGAAGAATATGGGAAATAATTCCCAGTCTACTACACTAGTCGAGCACTTCAAGGCGCGAAAAATAGATATTCTCGCATAGAGAAGCTCGCCTTTGCCCTCATCACGTCTGCCCGGAGACTTCGCCCGTATTCCTAGGCCCATGCTATCGTTGTCCTCACAGATCAGCCGCTCTGCCGGATCCTGAGCAGGCCTGAAACATCCGAAAGGCTTGTCAAGTGGGCCTTGGAGTTAGAAGAATTTGAAGTAACCTACAAATCCCGCACAGCGATCAAGGGACAGGCCATAGCGGATTTTTTAGTGGAGTTCACATGCCTAGAGGACCCAGTGGTAGAGGACGACCCGCCCTATCTACCGCCCGGGCTGCAAAAAGACATCCCGACCTGGATACTTTACATAGACGGGTCCTCTAACAAGCAAGGTAGCGGGGCGGGGGTCATCCTGACCACTCCCGACGGAATCTAGCTCGAGTACACATTACGGTTCGAGTTTCGGGCATCCAACAATGAGGCCGAGTATGAAGCCTTGTTGGTTGGATTGCAACTGGCCACATCGATGGGTGAGCGGCAAGTTCAGGGGTATAGTGACTCCCAACTCATAGTCAATAAAGTTATCCAGGAATATGAAGCTCGGGAAGACAATATGGTAGCTTACTTGGCCCTTGTCCGAATAGCCTCAAAGAAATTAGAAGGCTTCTCCATAATACAAATCCCCAGGGAAGAGAATACGAGAGCCGATCGGTTAGTCCGCCTCGCCTCGTCCTCCGAGTCAGACTTGCCCGGGATAAGGGTTGAATACTTACCTGAGCCAAGTGTGATTAACTTGGAAGGCACGAAGGTCGATCCGGTCACCTTGGGCCTCAGTTGGATGGATCTGATCACGACATTCTCATAACCGGCTCACTACCGAACGAAAGGGAAGAAGCCCGTCGGATAAAATATCGAGCGGCCAGATATCACCTCGTCGATGGCATCCTCTACAAAAGGGGGTTCTCTATCCCATATCTCCGCTGTGTCCACCCCACACAGGTCCAAGCGATATTACATGAAATCCATGAAGGTATGTGCGGCAACCATGTAGGAGGTCAGACGCTCTCCCGAAAAGCCCTGCTGTAGGGCTACTACTGGCCGACAATGGCTCGGGACTCCCAGGAGTATGTCAGACGATGTGACAAGTGCCAAAGATACTCCCCCAAGATCAACCGCCCAGGAGAACTCCAAACACCCATCCTCAGCCCATGGCCGTTCTCTCAGTGGGGCATCGACATCATCGGTCCCCTCCCGATGGGAAAAGGGCAAGTTAAGTTTGCTGTAATAGCAGTGGACTACTTCACCAAGGGGGTGGAGGCCGAGCCCTTAGCCACCATCACCGAGAAAAAGATGGAAAGTTTCGTTGAGAAGAACATCCTCTGTAGGTTCGGTATTCCCTGCATTCTGGTCAGCGACAACGGCCGGCAGTTCGACACCCCGGTGTTCAGGCAGTCCTGCTTGGGCTATGGGATATCAAATTACTGTTCCTCTCCCGGTCACCCTCAAGCCAATAGCTAAGCTGAGGTGACAAACCGAACTATTTTGCATTCAATCAAGACCAAACTCGAAAACGCCAAGGGGCTTTGGGCAGAAGAATTGCCGACCCTTCTGTGTGCCTACCGTACCATTCCCCGGGCGGCAACAAGCGAGACACCATTCTCACTAACCTATGGCTTTGAGGTAGTGGTCCCCACCGAGCTTGGGTTACCTATATACCGGGTGACAAATTTCAGCGAGCAGAGCAATGAAGAAGCCCTCAGAGCAGAGCTTGACATGGTAGAAGAAAAAAGAGACCTGGCATATCTAAAAGTGGCAGCTTAAAGTAGAGAGTTTCCCGGTACTTCAATAGCAAAGTCAAGCACCGGAGTTTCCAAGTCGGGGATCTCGTTCTAAAGGTGGTGAACCAGTCTACTAAGGTCCCGAGCTATGGGAAGTTGGGGCCAAACTAGAAAGGACCATACCAAGTTATACGGATCAACCGCCCGGGGACCTATTGGTTACAAACTCTGGACGGACACGACCTCTCTTATACTTGGAACGTGCAACATCTCCACAAGTATTTCCAGTGAAGCATGACAATAATGTCGGCTAGGAATCATGTAGCTCTACCCGAGAAATTCTATTCATATAAGTAATAAAAGTTTCATTTTCTGCCAAACAACTCTTCTCTGTATTTTCTCATCCAAAAGACCTCGGGGTAAGACCCCAGGCATCCAAAAGACCTCAGGTCCATAACCCGAGGCACAGACCTCAGGTCCATAACCCGAGGCACATGCTTTGCTTAGGTCCAACCGACGATGGGGGCAACACCCCCTAGGTGGCTGATGATAGTAAGCCTCAAAGGACCCTACAACCACCCACGTTCCAGGTCGGTTTCCTACGGTCACTCCCTCTATACGCCTGCCTTAGAAAACGCTTGTGGGGCAGGGGAATACCAAGCTAAATAGGAAATCACACCGGGTACTAACAAGACTTGGAATCCTAGGACACCTAACATTCCTAAGCACCTACAGTATGCAGAGAAACCGCTCGGATAGTAAACAGGTCACAAGCCAACACTACACCGGAGCGGGACCTACGTAGCAGGTCCCTAAAAGACCAAGTATTCTCTGCCGGTTACAGTCTTAAACCATTTGCTAAGGCAGGGATTTAGATCTGCTAACAACCGATGGGGTACTGGCAATCACAAACAAGCATATACGTACAAGTGAGAAATACAAAACAATTAATGCAAAAGGTGGCCTCAAAGGACCTTTTCATTAATTAAAAACAAAAATATTTACATTGACTAGGGGGCAGTTGTAGTAGCCTCCCAAAAAAAAACCAAGTGTTCTAATGTAAGGCCGACCCCCACACTAGATGTCGATGACGTCCACATCGCACCTGTGCAATCCCCACTGGCCGACACATCGTTGTTAGCAGCAGCAGCAGCGGCCCCCTTATCATCCTGAGCTAGCTTTTTCCAAAAGTAAGAGTCAGCCTAGGAGTACCCAGAGAGGTCCCATTTCGGGTGGTCCGAGGAGACCCAAGCGGTTAGGTCGGCATAGCCCTTGAGGAAGCCCGCCTCAAATTCTTCATCGGCTTCCTTGGCTTCGGCATCCCAAGCAACGATGACCTCAGCCAGGGTCGCTGTCAAAACCTCGGCTTCCTTCTCGGCAGCTACCCTCCTGGCCTTTGCATCCATAACCTTTGATTCCAAGGCCTTCCGAGCAGCCTACTTAATAAAGATGGCGTCCCGGGGTTCCTCCAGCTTAAGGGCCAAAGCCCTGGACTTTTCCTCTGCCACGAAAAGGGCAAACCCTGCAAACTCCCGAGCAGCCTTCTCTTCTGTCAGGGCGGCCTCAGTAGCGGTCAGTTTCCCGGCCATCCCGAGCAGGGTAGCCTCGGCCCCCGCCGCCAAACAGCCGACCTGCAGGAAAAGTTATGAAGTATAAGTTCCCTGATAGAGAAGATAAAAACACGAAGTATAAAGGGCAATTTACCATGTGGTTGACGCTGTACAGCCAGCCGACCAAGGCATCGGGGCCCAACAGAGAGCATTTGTCGACCTGACTCTGCAGGAACCCAGGCCGGACTCTCCCTCAGTTAGCATTCGCCATCTCCACCGTTGGCGTTGCGGACGGCTCCGTGGGAGGTCCTGGGAGCATTGGCTCGTCCAGGGTCGGGAATGACACCCCGGTCGGTGTGGCGGTGGGGGGCAGCTTCAGTGCTGCAGCAACGGTGACGCCGGGGTTTGAAGTTCCGACTGCTTCCTTATCGACCCGGATGGTAATCCCTCGGCATATCCTCTTCAACTTTTGACCCTCAACAGTGTCCTGTTTCTTCCTCTTCATTCCCGCCCGGGCCAGCAGGGCCGCCTCCTTCTTCTTCAATGCCGTCGTGTTTTTCGAAGCCATCTCTGTCAGAACAATCAAGGACCAGTCAGTTATGCATGGAATTGAACAAATAGCAAAGCAATTCGAGAATGAGATCAAGTTACGTACCGAGAATGATCGGGAAGAATCTGGGAGCCCCGAGGCGAAGCTTGGGCTTGTAGGACGTCTTCTGACCTCCCGCCCGGGTTAGTAACTTACTGATGTCTGTGGGGTCTTCGACCAAGGACAGAATCCTTGCTTAGTGTAGATAGTAGTTGACCGCTCATACAGCTTGACCAGTACACGTCACCAACGACTCCACGTGTACCAATATGGGCTCCACCAACAACAATTGCTACAAACAAGACCCACCCTACGGAGCCCACTGTAAAGTTCCATGACTGAGAAACTCGCTCGGAGGCCAACCTCAATGAGCCCACTCCAAAGCCTTACCTCGGATAAGCCTATTTCGAAGCCTCACCTTTCCGAAGCCTCCGCTAGCCCACTCCGAAGGCCCACTTCGGATGAGCCCACCCTGAAGCTTCACTTCAGAATCTGAAGCCTATGATTCCACTCCGAAGCCTTATTCTCCGAAGACCCAAAGTAGCCCACTCCGAAGCCCCCACTACGGATGACTCCACTCCGAAGCCTTATTTAAACAAAGCCCATCTCAAGTAGCCCTCAAAGGAAGCACACTTCAAATTTACACACACTCACCTCTCGGACACCCACCCTTAGTCCGGAAGCAGTACCTAAGGGTGGCTCAAGTCCGTTGGGATTTCGGAAGCTCATGGCTAGGTGGCAAGAACCGAAGGCATCTCCCTAGCCTGCGCCCCATGGGCAAGGTTAGGGTTGGTCCCAAAGAGAGAGAGAGACACGTGACTTTCACCTGCCTGACCTCGACCAGTCTCACAACCAATGGGCGAAGTCCATTAGCGTAAAACTTGCTTAAACCCTTGACCAACAGTGCTCAGTCACTTCAAGCTTGCGTTACACCAATAAAAGAGAACCTTGGTTCCCGCCCTCGCTTAACCCTCTGCAGCCTCGACACTTGCCCTCACTTAATCCTCTGCACCAATAGCATGAGCCTCGGTATCTTCACTCGCTTAAACCTCTGCACCAGTGACATATCTTTCCCCCTTGACTAACCCCACAACCGTCGTCTGCCACCGAGGGACAATACCTTCTCTATTTGACTTTTTTCTCCCGAAGCCCATGACAGATGAACATCTCATTCAATACCTCCACCTACCTTAAACATTAACATTTAAACCATCCATGCCGTCCATCTACCTAAAACAAACGATCCACTCAGAGAATGCCAACTCAGCTTCTCTCCACCACATCAAAACTTAGCAGCCTCATATAACTTTCTGTATAAATAGTGGTCTCATTTACTACATCCGACCGGACCAACACAACCACACAGAATCCTTTACTACCGCAAAAGATCAATAGTGACTACTCCTCTGACCCATTTACAAAATATTCTCATTGTCCCGAGCACAATCAGACCCTTCGGACCGCAAGGCCCCTCGCCTTACTTGGCCCTTCACCTTACCTTGACCCTTCGTCTCTATCAACACCCTCGGTTTTCCAGACTCTTCGTTTCACCCTACACTTCACCCTATTTTAATACTTGTTTACCACCCTTTGAAGGTACTCCAGCATACATAACTCCCAGACACTTACTGCTTTCTCTCTCTCTCACTTGGGGCTACTTTGGTTCTCATCCGATCCGACCCGAAGTCTCTCCGAATCCCATTATTCTGCATATTTATACATCATATTTTAGTTGTTGTTTCACTTGTACTAACATGCTTACGTGTTATACCCATCCATATCTCTTACACACATCACAAAAGAACCTATCACATTTTAGCGACCACAGTGGGAGGTATACTCGCAAGCACGGTTAGCAAAAAAATTTTCTCTTGTGCTATTGTCACTCAATACAAATGTTTATTTATTTGGTTCCACCAAAAAAAAAAAACCTACTTTATTATATGTGGCTGCTTTAAAACTCCCAAATGGCCATCCAATATATATAAAAGGTTTTGACAATTCAAAATTCAATTTTTTTTTTGGTGCCAAATAATTTAGTAGGCGAGGGCCGTGAGGCTTGGTTCGGCTTGGTTTAGTTTATCAAATATGTGCTCCATATAGTAGCCACACTAAATAATTCTCTGTGGTCTGGGACTCGATCTAGACACGCACGGAATTGTTTTTCATTACACTGACTAGTCTAATCATTTTACTCCATTTTAATTATCTATGCTTTAAATATGCATTACATGCTCAAATTAGTTTTGTTTTTGACTTTTGAACATGTTCCTTAGTCTGGGTCAACCAAACTCCATATTTATTGAACATACATACAGATATATGGCTATATAAATGTTGCCTTGACCTTAGCAAAAAGAAAATGTACACCAAGTTTCCATGAGGCTTCGGCAAGTTGATTCAATAGATGACATCATTTAACATTTGCTATTGGCATCATTTAACATTTGTTTTATAATTAAAAAAAAAAATCAATTACCCATTTCATATACTTCTAACATGTTATCATGTCCAGCGATTAATGTTGCCTCCAGCCTGCAAGACCCATTTCAATAGGATGGACCCCACAACCTAAGATAATACTCAACACCTTAGTTGGTCCACCATCAATCTCTTGGATCCCTCTCCTTTTTCTCTTTCCTCCCCCCGAAGCCCCCCCTCTCTTTTTCTCTCTCTTCACCCGAAGCCCCAACCTTGGGCCCACCCACCCCTTCGCCCCTCTCCTCTCGCACTCCTCCCTCCTTTCACTCACCACTTTCTCTCTCTATGGCCACACCTCAGACCAAAAATATATAAATAAAGGACCCCCTCACCCGACATTTCACACTCGGGTCTCACCTTTTATTTTTTGGGATGTACCAAAATTAGTGCATGTCTACTTTCTCAAAATGGAATACAATTTTTACTTATTTTTGAAAACTACCCTTACTTGAAATCTACTCCAAAACAAAACTAAAAAGTTGGTATAATGGATAGGGACAATTGTGAAAAATATGTGCAGATTCTGTTTGTCCTCTACAAAAAAAAAAAAAAAAAAAAAATTGCCCCCCCTCCTAACTCTCGGCTTTCTCCTCTCTCCATATGCATATATATATATATACATTATACACATAAAATAAAATAATTATTTTATTTTATTTTATTTTATTGTAGTCATGATAATTGCAAATTTCGATTTTCATCACCATGTTACAAATTTCTATAATGCAAGGCACACAACACCAACCATTCAAGTACCACATTTCAAACTCAAGGCCCCACATTTAAAGCACAAGGCACCTAACATTCAAGGACAAGACACCTTTGCAAATTTTTGTCATCATTTATGGTTGCCCAGCAGTTAGCTCCCACCATCTGAAATATAATGGAGGGGACTCGAACACTAGATTTCCTAGTGGGACAGAAGAGATTTTACCATATAGTTACCCCATGTGGTGGTTCATCTCACTGTATCTTTACCTCCTTATATATATATATATATATACTTAATATATATACACACACAAAAAAAAAAAAAACCTATCATTCACCTAGCCCCAAATGACCCTTCGGATCATTCACCTAAATCCCCAAGACCTTCGGACCACATAGCCAATAAAAAAAAAAACACAAAAACCTATCATTGCCTAACCAACCCCCTCAATGACCTTCGTGACAATATGCATATCTTGGGGTTCAATCATGTTTCATTAGCCGAAGCCAGGACACGAGCAAAAATCATTAACATGACAACTTTGATGAATCTTTGACCAAAAAAAAATAATAAAAACTTTTCCAAAATTAAAAAAAATAAAAAATAAAAAGAGGAGGAGACTTCGCCCCCCCCCCCCCCCATCCGAAGGTTCATGCCAGAAAAAAAAAATCACGTTCACCTTCGAATCCTTCATCCGAAATCTCTCTCTCTACATTTATCTTCGCCCCTCCATCTCTCCCACACTTTCTCGTTTTACATATATATATATATACACATACATATTTTTGGCTCCTCCTCAACTTATATTTTGTCCCCTCAAAGGAGTACAAGGCCCAATTTAGTACCATCAACTATATTTATATTGATATATAGGTATATACTACTCAAGAGGAAAGGCGCCTAGAATCTTGAAAATTACACTTTTAGTGTGAGAATTTTATGCATTTTAGAAATAGGCCCCCTAGAATTTTGAAAAACACTATACAATATTCACGTGTCACAAATTAGTCTCATATTATAACAGTATCCAAAAAAAAAATCGCCAAATATGTATAAATAAACTCCAAAACATTTGTCTTGAGGCGCTGCCCCCAAACTCCCGTATAGCTTAAGCCCCTTGACCAAAATTACTAGCTCCAGCCACGCATGTAACTAACACATGTGGTAGTCCATCTCATTTTATCTTTATCTCCCTACATATACATATACATATATATATTAATATATATCATGTATATATGCACACACAAAAAAAAAAAAACAACAAACCTACCATTGACCCCGAGACCCTTCGGTCATTACATCCCCCATGACATGTGGCCCCATGGCCCACAAACAAAAAAAAAAAAAGAAGAAGCCTATCAACCCCCATGACCCTTCGGGTCTTTAAACCCCCCCCCCCCCCCCCCCCCCCCCCCTCCCTCCCTCTCCAAAATGACCTTCGGACTTCAAAATAAAAAAATAAAAAAAAAAAAAGGAAAAAAAAATAGAAAACACCTATTATTGACTAACCCCCTATGACCCTTCGGGTCAAAAAAAGAAAAGAAAAAGAAAACACCTACTATTGACTAACCCCCTATGACCTTCGGGTCATTCACCTACACCCCCCTAATGACCTTCGGCTCCTAGTCCAAATTTTTTTTTTTTATTCACCTACCCCTAAGCACAAATATATATAAATAACATGCAAAGAGACCCTGCTCCCCTTTCCAAAGGTCCATACCTCAAAATAAAAAAAAAATTCATGTTAAGCTTCGGCTTCTCCATCCGAAATCCAAACTCGGGCTCCGCTTAAACAATAAATATATATATATTTGCCTTGAGTAAACATTACACTCCCAGTAAGTTTTGGGACCTCCACAGGGGACCTTCGCCCCTTATTTGGTGCTACTCACATCCGCCCCCTCATTTGCGGCTATTCACCTTTACTCCTCTTCGCTTGCGGCTACTAGCCATGGCCCAAAAACAAATTGTCACCTTGGCCCCCTTTACTTACTGCTACTCAACTCTGCCCCCTCATTTGCAGCTACTCACATTCGCCCCTCTCGCTTGTGACTACTAACAATGGTCTCTCTCCCCCCACCACAAAAAAAAAATCATTGGCTTTCTCTCATCCAATCCGTATCTTCACCTTCGCCAACTCCTTCGCCCTCACCCTTCAAAAAAACAAAAAAGAACTACTAGTAAAAAAAAAAAGAGAAAAGAAAAAGGGGCATTTCCCACCACCAACCGAAGCTCCTGCTCTCACAAAAAAAAAAAAAAAATCCTTCACCTACTGTTATTCACCTTCACCTCTTTATTTGCGGCTACTCACCTTCGAATGCCAAAAAAAAAAAACAATCACATGTCACCTTTGGCCCTCTCACTTGTGGCTACAAACATTTGGCCCTTCATTTGAGGCTACTAACAGTATTCCCAAAAAGAAAAAAGGCCATCGGCCCCGCACCTTCGGACCCCCTCTCTCGCTTGGACCCCAACCCGAGTCTTTCTCTCTCCTCCACTCTCTCCTTGGGTCCCTCGACCAAAAAAAAAAAAAAACATTCGGAACCCCTAGGGTATCGAACCCACCCCCTTCGGAACTCCCACCATTCGGAGCCCCCACCCATTCGGACCTCCCTCTCCCCACCCCCACCCCAAAAAAAAAAAAAAACTCTCGGCTTGGCATGGGCCCACAAAAAAAAAATTTCAAAGCCCATCCACCCACCCGACTCTCTCTCTCCAACCTTCGGAACTCACACCCGCTCTTTCTCTCTCCAACCTCCGGAACTCACATCCACTCTTTCTCTCTCCTACCTTTGGAACTCACCACCCACTCTTTCTCTCTCCTACCTTCGAACCTCACCCCCCTCTTTCTCTCTCCTTCATTCGGACCTCACCCCCCTCTCCCTCTCGGCATTGGTATTGGGCCCCATCACCAACCCATACAAAAAAAAATCCCTTGGTCTCTCTCCACCCTTCGGAACCCCTAAGGGTATCAAACCCACCCCTTCGGAACTTCCACTCTTCAGAAACCCCATCGCTTCGGACCTCCCTCTCTCCACCCGGACTAAAAAAAAAACAAATAAATGGGGCATCGGCCCCCCGACCTTCGACCTACCCCCATTCGGCCTCCACCAACCCCCGGACCCCACCCCTTCGGACCACCCATCTCTCTCCCTAGCTCCACACTCTCTCTCAATATCCTCTCAAATTTCTCTATCTCTCGGATCAGTTAAAAAAAAAAAAACATTCTACAGGCACAGATTGTGGCACATTGCATCTGTTGAATCTCCATCCGTGGACTGCAGCACGTTTCATCCGTTGAATCTCCATCCGTGGACAGCGACATATTTCAACCGCTCTATTTACGGATGGCGGCACATTTCACCCGCAAAATCTCCATCTTCGTACTGTGACATATTTTACCCACCAGATTGTGGCATATTTCATCTGCTGAATCTCCATTCGCGTGTCCACGGCAAGTTTTACTTGTTAAATATCCATTTAATAAATTGCGGCACATTTCACTCGTTCAATCTCCATCCGCAGACCCAAGGCAATCTCAAGAGCTTTCACTCCGCACCCACGAGATCTTTCACACTACGGACTCATGAGATCTTTAACTTTCGATTCTCTCTCACCCTCAACTCCCCCTTTCGGCCCTACACCCAAACACTAAAAAAAAATAGAGCCTCCAAAGGCCTAAGCCAACCCCCTCCCCCCTCCCCTAAAATTATAGAAAAGGGGTACAAGCGCTGCTAAATATACCACCACCAGCCAATTCTCCTCAAGATATGGAAATAGTACAACAGAGACACAGAAAAAGATTCACCACAGGCAGATTGACCTCAGGATAATTGCCACAACTCTGCCTTACCAGCATAACCAGCCACTCTCATTCTCTCACTGGAGATACTTACTACCCAACACAACCCACCCACATACCTCCACATTATAGAAGGAAATGTTCTACCTAAGCCACGAGCCCCTATTTCTTTTTAAGGGGGGAGGAGAAGGGATCTGCTGAATTAAATAGTCTTTGTACCACTCAAGGAGTCCATAGTCATTGATAGGAAGACAAATGGACCATTCAAGTTACAAGCATTGCCAATTTTTTGCTCAATCTTAGACAGCTTACTCTCCAAAAAAGTCTTTTCTCCATACAAATCTAAGGCCCAAAGGTTGGTCAACTTCACTCTCTCTCGCTAGTTATCACTCCTCTGAGCAGGCCTCTTACAATGACCAGCTCCATAATGTACGACTAGTCACAACACACTTGTTGTTGGTAGAACTAATGTAATGGACTGACAAATCTTGGCTCGCCCTTACCATCACCACATCAACATAGAAGCCAAGAAGAAAAAAAAGAGGAGCCCTCGGGAAGATACAAAGTTTTCAGCTTCACTATCCCAAAGACCACGATCAAAACGTACAATGCCCCTACAAACATGCTTACCACAAGAAATGCTACCACCACTTGCTCTCTTGCCATCAACACACAACAGACATGTTGCCACAACCACCACTTGCTCTCTACCTAGCAACACACTTCCACCACTTACTAGTCAGCAACATGCTCCATTTGTTCCCTTACCAGCAAATTCACTCTCTACCAGTGACATGATACTGCCAGCATTTGCTCTTTGGCCAGCGATATGCTATTACATCTTACAGCTTCAAAATGACTAAGCAACTAAGCTACATGTCAATGACATTCACTCAGATAGGGTCTTTCTCCCACCCTCAAAGTACCCCGCTGAAGCTTACTCGAAAGCTTACTCGATAACTGTTCATTGCATCACTCGGGAAAGCATTTGCATTATTTCACTACAAGTACAACAAGGTACAAAGCTCACTGGGTCTATATCTCTAAGCAGGACAAAGCATGAGGATTTTTCAAAATTGTGGCAACCAAACATGTCCTACTCTCACCCTGTACCCTCTCGAAGTAGTACAAGTACTTTGATGTATCAAAATGATACATCATAGCATGAGTAATCACCAACATATAGTCTACACTGCCGATAAATGCTCAACAACTCCACTATCACTATCAGTATTGTTATGATATATTCTCCGTCTCTCCATAACACTCTCCATAAGGTGGCACGAGCATCGCGCTCTCCTCTCTAGCCTAAATAGGGCGGTATGAGCAACACGCTCTCCCCATTAGACAAGGGTGGCATGAGTAGTGTGCTCTCCACCAGAGGGGCGACACCAGCACTCGCTCTCCCTCTAATCTCCACATCTCCAAAAAATAAGGCAGCATGAGCTCTGTGCTCCCCCCCCCCCCCCCCCCAATCTCCATATCTCCAAAGAAGGGCACGACCCTTATCCCCCGCCTCCATAAGGCAGCACAAGCATCGCGCTCTCCCCCTCTAGCCTAACTAGGGCGGCATGAGCAACACGCTCTCCCCATTAGACAAGGGTGGCATGAGCATCGTGCTCTCCACCAGAGGGGCGACACCAGTACTCGCTCTCCCTCTAATCTCCATATCTCCAAAAAATAAGGCAGCATGAGCTCTGTGCTCCCCCCCAATCTCTATATCTCCAAAGAAGGGCACGACCCTTATCCCCCGCCTCCATAAGGCAGCACAAGCATCGCGCTCTCCCCCTCTAGCCTAACTAGGGCGGCATGAGCAACACGCTCTCACCATTAGACAAGGGTGGCATGAGCATCGTGCTTTCCACCAGAGGGGCGACACTAGCACTCGCTGTCCCTCTAATCTCTATATCTCCAAAAAATAAGGCAGCTTGAGCTCTGTGCTCCCCCCAATCTCCATATCTCCAAAGAAGGGCACGACCCTTATCCCCCGCCTCCATAAGGCAGCACAAGCATCGCGCTCTCCCCCTCTAGCCTCACTAGGGCGGTACGAGCAACATGTCTTTCCCTCTTTGAGAAGGGTGGCACGAGCATCACGGTCTCCACCAGAGTGGCGGCACGAGCACCTGCTCTCCCCTTAATCCCCATATCTCCAAAGAAGAGCATGACCTTCATCTCTATGTCTCCATATGATGGCACAGGCATCATACTCTCCCCTTATCTCCAAATTTGCATAGCGGTATGGCATGAACATCCCTAATCTTCCTATCTCTAAATCGTTTGGTCGTAGTCTTGAATTCCCAAAGAGCACGACTCTAGTCTCCATATCTCTATATAAGTAGCATGAGCAAAACGCACTCCATCACATGTGCGGCATGAATAACAAACTCTCCCTCTCCCAAAGATGGGACAAGTGTCACCCTCCCGATCTCTTAGCCTCACAAGGGTGGTGCGGGTACAAACCCTTTTTTTTTTTATGTTGACAACAAGGGACAAAGCGAGCAACATGCTCCCCTTCCTCTATTCTTTTTCTCCACATTATTAATATCTCCAAGTTTTTCCATACCACCACTCATCAAAAGAATGATACGCCATGAGAAATGTAAAAACAAAAATGCATAATCTCAAACATAAAAAATTGAATTCTCAATACCACAAAAGGATATGGTTACAGACCCAATACATACATCAATTCAAGGATAGTGGGTGCACCATGGAACAGACCCAATACATACAATAAAATGGGCGCACACATGTGCCTACTGGAGTCCGATTCGAAATAGGGAACAGAGCTGAGCCGCCACTTCACCAGAAAATACCATCCGGTTCGAGACCTTGTGATAAGAACCTCGAAGGCTAAAGCTTCGAGCTCAATAGCCCAATACTTCTGCTGAAGAGGGCCTCGCAGCGGTTGACAGCAAAACACAACGGCACCACCAACTATCCCATAATTAAGAACTTCATCCTTAATATATGAGGAAGGCAGTATAAATCATTCACTCGCCGCAAGCACCACGAAGAAGCATGACACCCGGATATAGCACACACAGTCGAATAAGACATGTGCATTGATGAAAACATTCTCTCCCCATTTTTTCACTGATAGAAAATCCCTAGAAATATGCTAGGCAAAACTTATTGCCCGACTCCATGCACAAGCTTGATACAAGTCATGACAAAGGTCCCAAGAAGTTTTGACCCCACGCCATCGCCAAAACATTCTGGCCCTACATGATTCGCCATCAGAAACTTCACCAGAAAGTTAGTACTATCTGCAAAAGTTTAGACGTCCGTCAACCGTCAGCAAAGTTACCAGAACACCAGTACCACACGTAAAAGACAAAATATCCATTCGTCATCAGAAAAACAATCTCAGAAAGATACACAAGGATTATGCCCGCATCCTAGCCGCTTCACGCCTAGAATATGGACAGGGGGGCTAATGTAGATAGTAGTTGATCGCTCATACAGGTTGACCAGTACACGTCACAAATGACTCCACGTGTACAAATATGGGCTCCACCAACAACAATTGC
Source organism: Hydrangea macrophylla (assembly GCA_033977485.1). Classification (NCBI taxonomy): domain Eukaryota; kingdom Viridiplantae; phylum Streptophyta; class Magnoliopsida; order Cornales; family Hydrangeaceae; genus Hydrangea; species Hydrangea macrophylla. The sequence goes on from CM066993.1 coordinate 34,773,179, forward strand.
TACAAACAAGACCCACCCTACGGAGCCCACTGTGAAGCTCCACGACTGAGAAACTCACCCCGAGGCCCACCTCAATGAGCCCACTCCAAAGCCTTACCTCGGATAAGCCTATTTCGAAGCCTCACCTTTCCGAAGCCTCCGCTAGCCCACTTCGGATGAGCCCACCCTGAAGCTTCACTTCGGAATCTGAAGCCTATGATTCCACTTCGAAGCCTTATTCTCCGAAAGCCCAAAGTAGCCCACTCCGAAGCCCCCACTACGGATGACTCTATTCCAAAGCCTTATTCAAACAAAGCCCATCTCAAGTAGCCCTCAAAGGAAGCACACTTCAAATTTATACACACTCACCTCTCGGACACCTACCCTTGGTCCGGAAGCAGTACCTAAGGGTGGCTCATGTCCATTGGGATTTCGAAAGCTCATGGCTAGGTGGCTAGAACCGAAGGCATCTCCCTAGCCTGCGCCCCATGGGCAAGGTTAGGGTTGGTCCCAAAGAGAGAGAGAGACACGTGACTTTCACGTGCCTGACCTCGACCAGTCTCACAACCAATGGGCGAAGCCCATTAGCGTAAAACTTGCTTAAACCCTTGACCAACAGTGCTCAGTCACTTCAAGCTTGCGTTGCACCAATAAAAGAGAACCTTGGTTCCAGCCCTCGCTTAACCCTCTGCAGCCTCGACACTCGCCCTCACTTAATCCTCTGCACCAATAGCATGAGCCTCGGTATCTTCACTCGCTTAAACCTCTGCACCAATAACATTTCTTTCCCCCTTGACTAACCCCACAACCGTCGTCTGCCACCGAGGGATAATACCTTCTCTATTTAACTTGTTTTTCCCGAAGACCATGATAGATCAACATCTCATTCAATACCTCCACCTACCTTAAACATTAGCATTTAAACCATCCATGCCGTCCATCTACCTAAAACAAACGATCCACTCAGAAAATGCCAACTCAGCTTCTCTCCACCACATCAAAACTTAGCAGCCTCATATGACTTTCTGTATAAATAGTGGTCTCATTTGCTACATCCGACCGGACCAACACAACCACACAGAATCCTTTACTACCGCAAAAGATCAACGGTGACTACTCCTCCGACCCATTTACAAAATATTCTCGTTGTCCCGAGCACAATAAGACCCTTCGGACCGCAAGGCCCCTCGCCTTACTTGGCCCTTCGCCTTACCTTGACCCTTCGTCTCTATCAACACCCTCGGTTTCCCAGACCCTTCGTTTCACCCTACACTTCACCCTATTTTAATACTTGTTTACCACCCTTTGAAGGTACTCCAACATACATAACTCCCATACACTTACTGCTTTCTCTCTCTCTCACTTGGGGCTACTTTGGTTCTCATCCGATCCGACCCGAAATCTTTCCGAATCCCATTATTCTGCATATTTATACATCATATTTTAGTTGTTGTTTCACCTGTACTAACATGCTTACGTATTATACCCATCCATATCTCTTACACACATCACAAAAGAACCTATCACACCTAGCACTCGTCGAGAATGTCGGGCGGATTGACCGATCCCTCTGCATGATAAAAGTAGTCTGTTTGGTAATAGCAGCGAAAAAGAAGTAAAACACGGGAAAGGACGGAGGCTTACTCCTCAACTCTCCTACCCAGGAGGTACTCAATTGAATGCTCGGCGCCTCCTCACAGAACCCGAGGGTGGATACTTGGAAGAATTTCTTCTTTCACCCCCTGTTGTTGCTCGGGCAGTTAATAATTATTTTCCTACCCTGCCGATCGGATAGCGAAAAGAAACCGGCCTCCCCATGCACTTTGAATGGCCGGTGGGCTCAAAAGAACTCCTGTAGTGTGAGCTCGCAACCTAGAGCCTGGGGCCACAAGGAGATAGCCCCCATCAAGAATCTCCACCCGTTCGGGGCGAGCTGCTCGGGCGAGATCCCGAGGTATATTAGCACATCCCGGGCAGTAGGATATAGTGGAAGGCGAAGGCCCGCTGTAAGGGCGTCCTCGTACAGGGTGACGAAGCCTGACTGGTGAAAGTGAGCCCCGTCTCTATGCACACCTAAGGAGAAGCAGTCGGGAATGTCATATTTTTCCCTGATCCGGATTAGGTCAGCAGAGCCTAAGGTGCTATTAATTTGCTCGCAAGAGAAAACCACGCCCGGACTGTTCGGAATAGACTCCTCGGCATCTTGCCTCCCAGACGCCGAGGTAATGGGCATATCAGAAAGCATAAGTCAGGCACCAGGATAAGAATCCTGATATGTACAAAAATATCTGCTCAAAGTCAAACCTCGCCACCTCAGAAAGCAGAAGTCAAGTGACCTCGAATCCAGATCTACTGTTCAATCCTCCCGAGCCGTTGCATGAAACCGCCCGGTCTGGTCAAAAGCCCGGGCGTTTGCTCCAGATTGGCCCCACATGGGCGCGCCTCCAGAAGGCATGATTGCTTGTCTAGTGGGTAACCAGGCAATTACCTATCCCGGCTAGAAGACTGAATGGAAAGAACAAGTAGTTTCCTAAACCACTTAGAAAACTCTCCTAAATTCGTGTAGATCAGATTGTAGTCAGATTAAGTTTCCTAATCTACAAACTTACCTTGTACGGGAGGTCTCTTGTAGCTATAAAAGAGGCCACCCACCCCCATTGAAGGGGTCGCAATCTAAACCTAAAAAATAGTATTTACATTCACTGATACGCATGCACCCGGTCGGTTTTGGTTGGTAGTGCCGCCTAATCTGTTGGCTAACTAGTCCCCACCGGTGATCTGTTAGTAAAAGTGCATCGACGCACCCGTGGACGTAGGTCACCTCATTAACGGGATCGAACCACATACAATCTCCCGTGTCTCTCTCTCTAAATCTTTCTTACCCAATTTCTGGCATCATCAGCATTGTTTTGAACGATAAATTAGCATCATTTTTGGGAAAAAAAATCATTATCCATGATCTCCTAACAATCCGCTTCATTTATTAACTACCTTTTTTTTTTTTTAACTTTATTTGAATTTTACATATGTCATATATAAGTTTATATATACAGTTATGTATATATGTATGACAAGGGTATAATGGTCCGGATTTATACTAACCATTTAAGAATAGGGACTAATTGTTGATTTTTATTGCAAATTAAAGATTAATTTCCATACACCAAATTAAGTCAGGATCAATTCTTATTAATGGCCATAATTAGAGATCAAATAGTATATTTCTATTTTTTCTTTTGTGCACAGGTTATTTTTGACATTTTGAAATTGGTTGTATAAATGATAGCTATATGATTGGCTGATGAAATACTTGACAATAGTGTATTATGAATGCTTTGAGAAGTAAAAAAAAATAAAAAAGAAAAACTACAGGTGTTTTTCTCTAAATTTGTACATTTTGGACATTTATTTTCATTGTTCGGTACATGTGGTTGCGCAAAATTTTTATTTTGCCGGTAATGCCCACCACCATATTGCTACTGTCGCCGTACCACTGCGGCCATCGCAGCATAAACTCCCCCACCCCCCAACCCCGCTCCTTTTTTTTTTTTTCTGTTTTTTTTTTTTACAACGGGATGTTCAGAAAGAAAGAAAGGAGAAAAGATATATTGAAGAAGGGACTTGAAAGATTGCTTGCTTTATATTGACACCATTGTTTATGTGTGAGGAAACAATTTTTTTTCACCCACAGATTAGCATTATCAGAATTGTCGCTAAATTTGTATAACTGCTCATTAGGGATGCCAATCATAAGCTCAATGCCTTGTCTTTGCAAATGCACCGACCACATCAGGGTCTGAATCATAAAGCCTCACCCTATCAAACACAACATTCATAAGCAAAAGCTCACACCTCCTGATACCACTAACTGCTGTGATGAATTTCTACTCCAAGTCACTCCCGGACCTCCAACAACATTTGTTGTAAAGATAACCACAGAATAGGTTGTGGCGGAGCCACTAATGTACACTTGGGGGGCCGAGTTTGCTGCCCCTGAGAAATTTTTTTGAGTGTATGTAGTATTTATTCATATTTTTTTGGTAGGATTTTTATATCAAAACAATTACATATTTGCATAGAGTTAGTAGTGCAATACGCACATTTACATAGACCATTGCAAAAAACCTAAAAATTAGAAGGGGCCAAGATGTATATTATCCAAAAATTTAGAGGCAAAATTAGAATTATTGAAATTTTTTGGGTGAGTTGGATTAGAATTAGTGGTGCAATATGTACGCTTACATCGACCATTACATAAAAAATAAAAATTTGAGAAGTGAATATATAAAAGTAATTTCATTTACAGTGGCCCAAATGTATAATATTCAAAAATTTACAGACAAAATTAAATCAAAATTCTTGAAAATTTTGGTGGAGCCAGGGCCCTTCGCCTCCATGTGGCTCCGCCTCATTGTAACATATGATCATCAAGATCAACACCACCTTTGGTCTGGCCATGAGAATTGAATATCCAATTGCCCAGAGAGACAGAGAGAGAGAGAAATGAGGAGGTGGGTTCACAGGGGATTTTGATTTTGATTTTGATTTTGATGATGAGTCAAAATAGCTTCATGCTATGCTGTTTTCAAGTTAAAGTTAGTTATTTGGTTGAATATTTTAGGGATACTTAGATGTTAGAGTAATGCTATGTTTTTTAAAAAAAAATTTCAAAAGTGTATTTCAAATGATGTGGTAGTGGGGTCAGATCTATTACAATGAGACCAGTTGAATTTTGATTGAAATTTATTTACTTTGGCCCACTGCCATATCATTTAGAATGTACTTTGGAGAAGAAATTTTTTTTAAGAAGCATGACATTACTCCATACGTTATTACGCCCCCATATATAGCTAATTCTCTTTGTGAATTTTCTATATTTATTACATTTGTCTAATTAAAATAATGGACATTGAACATATTGACATGGATGCCCCCTAATTTTATCAATTGTCACGGAAGACTGGGTGAGGGTTTTGGTTGTGTAATTGTAAATTGGGGTGTAAAATGGAATTTTTGACCTAACTCATCACTTTTACTCTTTTAGAGTGATATTTATTTGATCTATCATATTTTTAACTTATTTATCAAATTCAACACTTTTTTAAAGTTGTTAGTTCAAGTAACGACTTCCTAAAATTTTTTAGAAGTATATATACTAATACTATAATCTTTGAGAGAAAGAAGGGAGGATGAAGTGAAAATGAGAAGTCGTTAGATTGCGGCCAGAAGTCGCTTGTTGGACTATCAACTTCTGCAGATTTTTTTTAATTTTTATAAAGTCACTACTTCAACTAGTAATTTTAAAAAAAAGTGATAAATTTGAAAAATAAATTGAAAATACGATGATTCATGTAAATAAAATACCTACAGTGATGGATTGGTAAAAAATTCGTGTAAAATGAGTCTGTTTAGCCAGAGCCTGCCATGTGGCTGCCAGACCGTTGAGGAGCCCAATTTGCCTAACCCTGCCCGTATACAGATCTTGGTCCGGATTTTTCAATTTAAGCCCCTAGCCAGACCACGACCGGTCAATCAATCGCGGCCCAACATGTGTTTGAACTTTGAACCAAACCGCCAACCCATCACTACCCTGCTAAGTCGTGCGTCATTTGGAGTGTGCACATGGACCATTTTTCCCTTATCACGGCAACAACCATGTGCAGGTTTTGGAATTTTAATAATGCCATAATCACCGTTGATTTAGTCAATGACAAATTTTTTACTCACTTCGTCTTATTTTATGTGTCTTTTTTGAGAAATCTAACTATTGAAGGGGACAAAGATAATTTACACCTACTTTTCACAATTGCTCATAATCAATACATTTTTTTTTTTTAATTTGTTTTGGTATTGATTGCAAGGAAGGATAGTTTGGGAAACTAAGAAAAATTTGCATACTACTTTAGAAAAGTGGACAACAATTTTAGGACATCCCAAAAAAGAAAAGGGGACACATAAAATGGGACGGAGGGAGTATTTATTTTTGACTGATCAACTGAAGAAAATAGACCAGGCCCAATTAAATAAATTGGCATATTATTAATGGGCCTACTAAAATAAAACACAGGCCTTTACTTAATTAGTTAGTGACATATTCATATTAAATTGGACACTTGTCATTACCTAATTGGTTTGAATAAGTCAAACTTGTCAGATAATGTACTACCAGATAAATAGTTATCTTATAGGTTACTAACAGATAAATCAAATAGGTCTCTATCAGATAGATCATTATCATATGACTACCCTATTAGTTAAGATACAGTCGATGCCTAAAAATATAACAGGTCCTCCTCCAAAATAGGGGTGAGAAAAATTGCAAAGTCTAAGGAAGTTGCCTTTCTCAAAAGACGCCAGCTATCTTCATCAACTTTAAGTTCTCAAGCAATAAATCTGCCTTGCTCTACACAAAAGCTAGAGAGACGTCAAATCACTCAAGGCTTTCTGAAGAACAACAAGCATAAACTCTGTCGTTCTTTATATTTGAATCAAAATCCAAGCCTTCCTAAAGAATACAAGCATAAATCTTGTCGTTCTTAATAAGCATAAACTCTATCGTTCTTCATATTCGAAGATCAAAATCCAAGCCTTCCTAACGAATACAAGCATAAATCCTGCTGTTCTTTATTGTTGAAGATTTAAATCAAGCCTGTTTAATATGTGTTTCAACAAATAGAAGAAAGATTAATCGTTCTTTGTTCGAGATCTAGCCACAAGCCCTTGTTCAAGTTTTTCCTACAACTTCATCCAGCGTGAAGATTTGAAGGACAAATCTCTGGTTCTAGAACAAGTTCAAAAGCACTTGAATCATAAACAACCAAGGAGATCGAATCAGAGGAGTTTTCCTTTTTTTGTTAAAGAATTATACAGAAATTGTACCCATATTTCTGAAATCTATATGGTTGTGACTGTTACACCTTTAAAGATTCCTTTAAAGTACAAAAGGAGAGAAGAAAAGAAACAAGACCAATCTCGTGAAAGCTTGAAGTAACGAGTAACTCTCAAGGAACTGGAACAAAAAGAATATCTTTTTCCAAGCTCTAATGTGCCAGACAAATTAAAGTACTTGCTCGAGAAGAAGGTGATCCGACTCCTAGAGTGCAAGCAACTCAATGAGATGAGACAGACTAACGATCCAAAATATTGCAAATACCATCGCATTATTAGTCACCCAACTAAAAAATACTTCATTCTGAAAGAGGTCATTATGAACTTGGCTAAAGACGAAAAATTCTCTTGGACATAAAAATGAAATAGCAGAAGCAAACCATGCTACTGTCACTCTCAATCTTCAAGCAATGTGTCCGCAAGGTATTGTCTTAAAGCACCATCAATACTAGAGTAATCCTCAAATGTATCCAATTTGGCACATTTGAGCTAGTGGCAATGCAAATTCTACACAAAAAAAAAAGGTGGGACTGACGTTCTCTCCAAAGGCAAGTGGCATTCCAAATATATGTACGCTCCTAATCCCAGAACTTGAAACTATATGATATCCGAAAATAAAGTTAGGCTCCTAATAACACGAGCTGAAACTGCATGATGCTCCAAATAAAATCATGCTCCTAATCGTACGAGCGTGCATGATATTCAAAATAAAAGTTATGCTCCTTGACGCACGAGCCTAAAACAGCATGTTATTCCTGGGGCCCACAAGAGTATCAACTGTGTATGGCCTAAACAAAAAAAAAAAAATGAAGCAATTCATTTGAACTACGTCATGACTTGATCCTTTAATGGTTATGTAGGCAGCTTGGGAAAATCTCAAGTTCAGTCAACCAACCAAGTTAAGGATTATTGAAGTGGTCAGGCAACAAAGCTACTTTACTAGATTACCAAATAAAAAATCTAAGCACTGCTATTCACCTTGGTTTAAGTCTCTTAATGGCTCACAGACTCACAGTGATGCATTCAAATAGTCTCCTAAGACAAAGGAAGGTTATAAAGCTTTGCACTTAAACCTGAAGATGGTTGCAGATGTCATTGTGGTGTCCTCCAAAGCTTTTGTGAGGGCTAGACTGGTTACACGATTTCTTCACAAATAAGATGTTGTTGACCTTCTCTAAGGATAATTGCAAATGCCGACCGAGACGTCCAAACTTTCTACTGAAGCTTGAGGATGTTTGTATCGATTCTTCACCAATGAAGACTCAAATGTTGTTGAGAGACTTTAAAGCTTCTCTTGAAGTTTAAGGGCAGTTGAAGCATTTCTTTACAAGAGAACATCGACCACCAAAGATACTACTTAAGCTTGAGAACAATTATCGGATTTATTCACAAATGGGAGATAGATGATATTGATGATCACCAAAGGTGTTGAGGAAGCCGAAAGATGGCTGCAGATTTGTTTGGAAATAAGACTTCAATCGGCTACAGAGTGATCATTACCATTTGAATAGGCTTTCAGGTGATCATCTCAAACTTTAATTGGATCATTACCCTCGGAGAAGCAGCACAGATCCATAGCGTTAGATTTGCTCAGAAAAAGAAGAGAAACAATTTGCCTGAGGAGATGCAATCAGATTGAGGAGTCTTCTAAAAAAGCTTTCTCTTGCTTGGCAAAGGTGTCCAACTTGCTTTAAAGAACTCATACGGACTGGGTAAACTTCATATATCAGACTACCATTTTTCAGTGATGAGAAACTGGATTAGTTTCCATCTGATCACAAGAAGCCAAAAAAAAATACAGAGATGGAAGAACTCGCTGTTGAAGAGCCCAAGTTCATTTGTAGGACGTCCAAGCTTTTGATTTTAAACTCAAGTGCAGCCATATATATATATATATATATATATATATATAAGTTTGAGGTTCAAGAATTGTGAGCCTTTGAAAACCTCCTACAAAACCTTGCCCTACTTGGAATAAACGTTTATCTAAGCTTTAGAGATTCACACGAACTGGTGTCATTACTGGGGACTTTGAATATGAGTAATGCTAGATGCACAAAAAAAGTGCACAATAAAATGTACAGCTTGTTTTTGCTGAAAAAGTTGTACACTTTTTTTTTTTTTTTTTTTTTGTCTTTTTGTGTACAGACTTTTCAGCACGAAATCCAACAATTTTAAACTGTTTGTGCATTACGTTGTGCACTTTTTTTTGTGCATCTAACATTTCCGCTTTAGGACTCAAATTGTGCACCTGGGCACGTGTTCAGTGGCTTCAGGTTAATCCTAAGATATCACTACTACCTAGTAACAATTACCAATGGATCAATGGTGTTTAGTTTCATGTGTATTCATGGGAAGTATGCGTGTAAAGCAAGCAAGATGTCTTCGAAAACACTACAACTTCAAACTGTTGACATGTGATTCCATTTTTATATATATATATATATATATATATTACTTCAAAGTCTATATGAATAGAAATAATCCAGTGTGATGCAGAACAATTCGTCGTGGAAAGTCTACACCAATTTTAGTCCTAGGGTCTGGCTGTGATACGTCTTAGTAGTTTCGTCTGCACATGCAGACATTTTTTGACCACAGGATGGGTTGTACGAGAGGCTTAGATGGAAGGCAAACATTCATTAAAAATTGAAGTTGTTTTTGGAAATTCACTTCTTTAACTTGCATGGCCGGTTACCAATGCCAAAAAACTTTACATAGCCGGTTGTCTCTTTTTTGCTAAAAAGTTGCCTTCTTTCATTCTCTTTCTACTTTTTAGTTGTAGTAATTTTTTTTATAGCCTTAATTAATTGTATAATATTTATTGTATTATTTTATGGGTTTTGTTAACATGTGCCCTTAGGGCAGATATTAAGGTTCTAAAAGTTGAAATAAACAAAGGATACAGTGTGGGTTTTAATGTCCGGCGTGGGGTACAATATTTGTCTCCCTTGTTTATCACATGCCCTTAGGGCATATGTTAAGGTTTTAAAAATGGAAATAAACAAGGGGTACAGTGTGGGTTTCAGTGGCCGGTGTGGGGTTCTGTGTTTGTCTCCCTTATTTATTCCACTTTTAGAACCTTAACATATGCCCTAAGACTCCCCAATACTTTGTCAATTGTACTACATGCAATGATATGTAGTACCATTAATAATTGTCACAAAATGTGGTACAATTGTTATGTAATAATGTATATGATCCTAAAAGTATTAAAGGTACGTTTGACAGACATGAATGAACTTCGGAATGGATTAGTCATTTCTCGGTTCATTCCATTACGGTATTTGGTGTGACTAGATACAGTGGAATGGACATTTCTTTTGGAATGACTATTTTCACTTAAGCATAAATATGCAATATTCTTTATCAAAATTTAAGTATGCCCATTCCATTCGCACATGAATCTCAGCCACACACAAAAAAAAAAAAAAAAAAAAAAAGTTCTCACGTGCAGATGCGGAGCCACATGGAGGCCAAGGGGGGCCCTGCCCCCCCCCCCCAAAAAAAAAAGAAAAAATCAAGAATTTTGATTTTGCCTCTAAATTTTTGGATGTTATACATTTTGGCCCCTACAAATAAAGTTAATTTATGTATTCACCCTTCAAATTCTTATTTTTATGTAATGGTCTATGTAAATGTATATATTGCACCACTAATTCTAATTCAACTCACCCAAAAAATTTCAAGAATTCTAATTTTGCCTCTAAATTTTTGGATAATATACAACTTGGCCCCTGCAAATTAAAATAATTTACATATTCTCCCTTTTATTTATTAGGTTTTTTGCAATGGTCTATGTAAATGTGCGAATTGCACTACTAATTCTATTCAAATATGCAATTGTTTTGACATAAAAATCCTACCAAAAAAATATGGATAAATACTACATGGACCCAACAGTCTTTGCCATACAAGATATTGAAGATAATCCATATTACGCTGATGCATATCTCAATCTACCAGATTATAGTGAAGATGATGTTGATGGAGATTTTCAACGTTTTCAGTGATGGGACTCAACACTGTGTTTACACGTCAACAATTTGGCTCTCTCATGCAATTTGGTTCTCTCATGCACCTTCGGTGTACAAGAGTTACCGAATTCATGTAGGATTTACTCCGGAGTGAGAATTGAACAAGAATTGTTAAGGAATTCAGCTTTTCTAGCTTATTTGGGTAAAATTCTGTTAAGGTGAGTTTTCTAACAAAAATTGGTTGGGGTTTAACTTGTTAAATGCTTCAAGGGTATATTAAATGCTCCAAGGTCTTTTCCCAATCAATTATTATCAGATTCTAATCGATTGGATATGACTCCAATCGATTACTATAGCTTTGCGAGTAACGTGATCGGGGTCGGAACGTTAGTAGATGGTTGATTCTAATCGAGTTTGATAATCCATTTCATTTTAATCAGAATAGTCAAGCAATAGGAGTTGCAAGCAACCGCACAATTCATACTCTATAAAAAGCAATAAGGGTTGCAAGCTACAGCACAATTCATACTCTATACTGTGTACTCAAATCTCCCTAGGATGAGAAGAGGTAGAGGTGGAGGGAGAAGTGGAGGAAGGGGAAGAAGGGCTAGTAATGCTCCTTTAATTATCGATGTATGACATATATATTGCTCTTACACAGATCCTAAAGGGCAAACTTGGTATGGAAAATGACGTCCTTTTGTCAACACCCCAATACCTTATAATCTCTCTTTCTCCAATGTCGGCCACCAATCACACTCGACTACCAAACAATGCAGTTCTTATTAGAGATGATCTACGATGGACAAAATTGTTTAGCATAAGGTGTGAATGCGAAGTATATTGTCGTTGGCACGGGTTGCCAGTACCAATTCCTCGCGCTGCTGATTTGATGCAAAATCTGAATAGGGATGATGATGGAGTCATATATTTGTTGAAGCTAGAGATACGACAGATGAAACGACGATTGTATCGTTTTCACAGAATCGAAGATGCAAAAGAGTATTACAACCCACCATTCTTTGTCATACAAGATATTGAAGATGATCCATGTTACGTTGATGTATATCACAATCTACTGGATTATAGTGAAGGTGATGTTGATGGGGATTTTCAACGTTTTCTTCCTGGGTGTCTAATCAGAGATAATGGACAGCCTTTCTGTTGTTATGAATACTATGGCGATCTATCTGGTTTGGACATCCTTTCTGAATGATGTTATGAATTCCATGATTAAGAAATTCTATACCCTTATTGTTTCATTATTAACGAATTCTGCACCTTTGTTGTTTCTTGGTTAAGAAATTCTGTACTCTTGTTGTTTCATGATTAAGAAATTCTGCACCTTTGTTGTTTCATGATTAAGAAATTCTGCACCTTTGTTGTTTCTTGATTAAGAAATTATGTGCCCTTGTTACTTCTTGATTAAGAAATTCTGTACCCTTGATGTTTCATGATTAAGAAATTTTGCACCTTTGTTGTTTCAAATGCTAGGACATCACCAAATCTGTCGTAGTTAATACGAGATCTTGCATCTGTCCAAAACAACCTAGACAATCGATGTGACTCATCCACCTCGAACTTGTAATAAAAATCTGGATCGCTCTCACCTTTAGAACACAAATACGCTAGTGCTCCCTCGGCATCACCATCTACAAGTTCCGATGTACATTCAGCTTCAATATAGTTGTACAAGTCCTTCTGAATGAACCCAACCTTCTCGTACGAACCCGCTTGATGTACCATGTAGTCCATTATCTTACTAGGTCTGATACCGACACTGCGCATTGAACTAATTTGAGCTTTGTCTTTTGTCTGGACTTCCCTGTGCGACCGGAGGAAAGGCACACATTGAGGAGTACATAGCGGATGGTTGTGGTCTTTAACAAATTTTGTCACAACATAATACTGCTGAGAAGCTCTATGCAATTTGATACGGAGGAGTGCACCGCATCCAACTCTACTTAGGGGTTTGGGCTCCCTCGATCTGTCTTCACGATCTAAATATTTTTGGGACCTTTCCCCTTCTTTAGAACACACCCAACGTCTCGATAACACTAATTTGTCCCTTCCGTATTTCATTGAATCCTTCCGTATACTAAAACCCACCACCTTCGCGTAACTATTGTAAAATTTTTCAGCCTCAACCACGGATTTGAATGTCATGCGTATGACTTCATCTACGGTCAATTCATTCAGTGCTTGGTCCGAAGCACTGTCGAAGGTTTGTTGGACGACATTACTTTGTTCAGCTTGTGGATCATTACTGTCAACCCCGGTATGAAAATTATATGTGTATTCCAATTCGCTTTCATCATCTAAATCATTTTCGAAACATGTTTCTCCATCGACCTCTATGCATACTGACTTCCCTTAGATCTCCGCATTCCATCCATTGAAATTTACCCTGTTACAGAACAAACATCAATTAAGAAATGTAAAGTATGCGTATAACAAATTATTGTCTGTACCCTTATTGTTTCAAGATTAAGAAATATTGTGCCATTGTTGTTTCATAATTAATAAATTGTGTACCTTTATTGTTTCATGATTAAGAAATTCTGCACCTTTGTGGTTTCTTAATTAAAAAATTCTGTACCTTTGTTGTTTTCAGAGTAAGCAATTCTGTACCTTTGTTGTTTCCAGAGTAAGAAATTGTGTACCTTTGTTGTTTCTTGATTAAGAAATTCTGTACCCTTGTTGTTTCTTGATTAAGAAATTCTGTACCCTTGTTGTTTCTTGATTAAGAAATTCTGTATCCTTATTGTTTCCAGAGTAAGAAATTTTGTACCTTTATTAAACCTGGATTAAAAAATTATGTACCCTAATTGTTTCTTAATTAACAATAAGTAATTGTTGTTCTAATATTGTTCCACAATATTATTGTCACTTATTGTTACAAAACTATAAAAAGTGAGATTTTTTAAGTGATAGGACAACTCACTGGAACTGCCCAGATCCAACTGTAACGTTTCGTAAAATGACAGCTTTTTCAGTGATCTGACTAAACTTTCAACTTTCTAAGTGATTGAGAGATGTCGACAACTCATTAGAACTGTCCGTGAAATAACAACTAAGAGATTTTTTAAAGGATAGGACAACTCACTGGAACTGTCCAGCATATCTTATTCATAGTACTGTCCCTTCTATGAAATCCTTAGTGATAGTAGGTGTAGTCATTTTTCAGTTTCAAGCAACAACACAAATCATATTCTATAAAAAGCAATAAGAGTTGCAAGCAACAACACAATTCATACTCTATACTGTGTACTCAAATCTCCCTAGGATGAGAAGAGGTAGAGGTGGAGGAAAAAGTGGAGGAAGGGGAAGAAGGGCTAGTAATGCTCCTTCAATTACCGATGTATGGAATATATATTGCTCTTACACAGATCCTAAAGGGCAAACTTGGTATGGCAAAAGACGTCCTTTTGTCAACACCCCAATACCTTATAATTTCTCTTTCTCCAATGTTGGCCACATAATCATTGGTGATGCTTACACTCAACTACCAAACAATGTAGTCCTTATTGGAGATGATCTACGATGGACAAAATTGTTTAGCATAAGGTGAGAATGCGAATTATATTGTCGTTGGCATGGGTTGCCAGTACGTACCAATTTCTTGCGCTGCCGATTTGATGGAAAATCCGAATAGGGATGACGATCGAGTCATACGTTTGTTGAAGCAAGAGATTCGATAGATGAAACGACGATTGCATCGTTTTCATGCAATCGAAGATGCAAAAAAGTACTATGACCCACCAGTCTTTGCCATACAAGAAATTGAAGATGATCCATGTTACGCTGATGTATATCCCAATCTACCGGATTATAGTGAAGATGATGTTGATTGGGATTTTCAACGTTTTCTTCCTGAGTGTCTAATCAGAGATGATGGACAGCCTTTCTGTTGCTATGAATACTATGGCGATCTATCTGGTTTGGACATCCTTTTTGAATGATGTTATGAATTTCATGATTAAGAAATTATGTACCTTTGTTGTTTCATTATTAACAAATTCTGCACCTTTGTTGTTTCTTGGTTAAGAAATTCTGTACCCTTGTTGTTTCATGATTAAGAAATTCTGCACCTTTGTTGTTTCATGATTAAGAAATTCTGCACCTTTGTTGTTTCTTGATTAAGAAATTCTGTACCCTTGTTACTTCTTGATTAAGAAATTCTGTACCCTTGATGTTTCATGATTAAGAAATTTTGCACCTTTGTTGTTTCAAGAGTAAGAAATTCTGTACCTCTGTTAAACCTGGATTAAAAAATTCTGTACCCTTATTGTTTCATAATTAAGAAATTTTGTACACTTGTTGTTTCTTGATTAAGGAATTTTGTACCCTTATTGTTTCATAATCAAGAAATTTTGTACCCTTCTTGTTTCATGATTAAGAAATATTGTACTGTAACTGTTTCTTGATTAATAAATTATGTACCCTACTTGTTCCTTGATGAAGAAATTTTGTTTCCTTCTTGTTCCCTTACTGTTTTCGTATTATTAATTCACTAATCTTCTTCACTTTTTTTTTGGTACTAATATAGTAAGAACACTCTTATTCCTAAAAATGTTTGTAGATACATTAAACAAATATTGTTCCATTATTGTTTCTTAATTAAGATATACTAATAAAGAACACTCTTATTCACTAATATTAATTTTTTTCACAAATTAAGTAAGACAACTCTTATTTATTATTAATTCACTAATATTTATTTTTGTCACAAATAAAGTAAGAAACACTCGTATTTCTACAAATCTTACAATAAAAATAAATAAATACAAAGTAAGAACATACAAATGTTTACCTCTTTTTTTGTTTTTTACAACAACCTATTGTCTTCTCTCTTGTGCTCCAAAAAAAATCTTTACCTCTTTTTTTTTTAAACAACAAACTATTGTCCTCTCTCTTGTGCTCCAAAAAAAACCTTCAACCTTCACATCTATTTTTTGTTTTCAACAAACCACTCTCTTGGGCTCCAAAAATAAATCTTCTTTCTCCAAGAAATGGCTACAGTTAAATTGGTTTAAAAGAGTGAAGTTTTTCAAAATAATCCTAGGATTATAGTGGTTGGTGTGTTATCTTAGGATTTGTGTGGTTGGTGTGTTGTTATTTAATAACAACCTTAAATTCTACAAAGGAATATTGGTATGGTACCACATTGGTTACATTAGGTACAAGTGTGTGCAAGTGTGTCACTTAAATTCTATAGGTACAAGTGTGTGCAAGTGTGTCACTTAAATTCTATAATGGAACACTGGTATGGTACCACATTGGTTACATTAGGTACAATTATGTCCAAAAATTGTCCTCAGGAACAGCTTTTCCTTATACAGAAACAAGTCTTATTAATACAGAAACAAGTTTTATTACACAGGAACAACATTTACAACACAAGGGGTGAACATGACCGGCTGCACCAGTCAATAGCGCATTTAATGCGCCAACTGTCCTTCTTCTTAGCTATACAGAGGCAACTTTTACCTTTATGGATTAATCCTAGCCATTAGATTAGCTTTATGGATTAATCCCAATCCTTGGATGGGATGTATGGTGCGGCCCATACCACCCATTTTTGTTGGGATGTATCACAGCCATTTCCTTAGTCCTAATGTCACTTTTTTAAAATGGGCTCTTATGAAACTAAAGTAATATTTGACTCTATTTTATTTTTTACAGAAATGCTACACCCACACAGTGAACCACATAACAAACCACACAGAGGGGTAGCTAAGCAAAATTTTTAACATTTGTGGGACCCACAGAAAATAAAAACACCCACCTCTCGCTCATCTCTCTTTTAAGTTCTGGAGGGAAACCAAAATCCCCAAATTAGAATCTCCCCAAATTAGAACCTAGCTTCATCTCCCAACCACACAGGACCGGACCTGACGGTGACACAGCAAGAGACGGCGACTGGCGGTGACGGAAATGTTCAGCTGCTCCTCTCTATTTTTTTCGGTACTCTCTCTCTGTCTCTCTCTCTATCTCTCTCAAATGCTATATATATACATGAAAATGTAGAGCATTGGATTAAAGAGAAAATGTATATGAAAATGCCCATTACATAAAAATGCTATATTATATACGGTGTATGCTATATTAGATGTGCTTCTTTCGAAAATGTCTTATTGGCATCTAATGCTTTAAGAGAGGCCAACTTGGTGGCCCATAGTCTTGGTAGAGCTGCTAGCTCTTGGTGGTTTCAATGTGTGGCTCTACTTTAAAATAATGTCTAACCTTAAACATGGTTACACTTTGGATTAAAGAGAAAATCTTGTATACATAGAATTCTTTCAATTTGTAATGCATTTGTAGATGGAAATTCTTTCAATTTTTTTTTCCACATTTGGGGAACCCCAGCTTAGTTACAGAGCATATATAGTTATACTTACTATTTAAACCTGAGTGACTAAGTGACTAAATTTTTTTTTTTGATAAACCTAAGTAACTAATTAATTATATTACTTTTTCACATAAAGATAAGAAAGATAGGGATAAAGAAATCAGAAGAATATTATTTGTAATCCACCAAATATTTGTAAATTATTATAGCTAGAGCACTTATTGTTTTTACTTTTCATTTGCTAGGATTCTCATTCTTGGTGTTTTTATGTGTTTTGTATCTTATATTGTAGACAAATGGAAGAAAAAGTATCAAGTGCTTATATTGGTGTAGTTAATGATACTATTGGTGTGGTTGATGATACTATTGAGATAGAACTTGAGAAGGATAACGTAATAGATGTGGTAAAAAATGTTTCAAACAAACTAGATGAGCCAAAGGAAGAGATGGAGTTTGATTATGTGGATGAGCTAATGGCATTTTATACCAGATGTGTTAGAGAAAAACATTTCATTGTGGCTAAAAGAAGCTCTAAAAAAGTGGAAGAAATCTTGACATACATGGTGATTGAGTGTACTCGTGCTAGCATTACAAAGGTTACATCAAGCAATCCGTTGAACATGCGCCCAAATTCCAAAAATTGGATGGCAAGCTAAACTTAAGGCATTTTTTGATCGTAATGAAAAGTGGTGTGTCAAAGTAGTTGAACTTGTGCATAACCATGAAATGAGTCCAGGAAAGCCCGATATTTCAAATGCAATAGGTACTTGGAACCATATGTGAAAAGAGACTTTTGTTTAATGACAAAGCTGGAATCAGAGTGAATAAGAATTTCAATGCATTAGTGGTTGAAACAGGGGGGGCATGAGAATCTACCATTTATAGAAATAGATGTCAAAAATTATATCAATAAAGTTAGGCATTTATAACTTGGCAATGTACAACTGTTTTCCGAAAATGCAGTCTGACAATTTTAATTTTTTCTACCTCATGGATTTAGATCGATGAAGAGGGGCACCTGAAAAATGTTTTTTGGCAGATACAAGGAGTAGGGCAGCATTCAGAGAATTTGGTGACGTGATTACATTTGACATAACATACTTGGTCAACAAATATGACATGCCATTTGCGCCTTTCGTAGGAGTGAACCATCATGGACAGTCGGTATTGCTTGGATGTGGGTTTATATCAAGTGAAGGCACTGCTACCTTTACATGGTTGTTTCAGTCCTGGTTTAAATGTATGTCTGCATGTCTGCTGAATGCAATAATTTCAGATCAAGATAGAGCCATGCAAAAAGCAATAGAGTGTGTTTTTCCTAATGTGCGATACTGATGGTGCTTATGGCATATCATGAAAAAGCTGCCTAAAAGGCTGAGAGGGTACGACTAATATGAAGCACTCAAATATAATTTGCAAAATTTTGTTTATGATTCATTGACAACTGAAGAATTTGACGATAATTGGGTAAGTTTATTGATAAGTATGAACTACAAAACAATGATTGGTTAGTTGGGTTGTATGAGGAAAGGAATCGGTGGGTACCTACTTTTGTGAGGGACACTTTTTGGCAGGAACGTCAACCACCCAACAAAGTGAAAGCATGCATGCTTTCTTTGATGGCTACATCAACTGAAAGACCACTTTAAAATAATTTGTGGAGCAATGTGAGAATGCCTTGGCAAAAAGATAGAAAATAAAAGGCAAGAAGATTTCAATTCATACAACTCATGCTTCCCATATGCAACTCAATTAGGGATGGAGAAGCTTTTTCAAGGAGTTTGCATACGGGAAAAATTTTAAGAGTTTCAAAATGAGATGTCTGGAAAGATTTCTTGTTGTTTGTCTCTAATTACTGAGGATGATGGATTTAGTGAATATGAAGTACATGAGCATGTTCAACTTGGAGAACCGTATCGGTCTGAAACTTTTAATATAATTTTTAATGAGGGGACGAAAGATGTTAACTGTGCTTGTCGATTGTTTGAGGTTAGAGGAATCATGTGTAGGCATCAGCTTATGGTATTTGCTGAGAGATGTATTTATGATGAAGTACCTGCCAAATACATCCTAAAAAGATGGAGTAAGAATGTTAAAAGGGGACTCACTAAAATTTGGATGAGTTATGACATTGTGTTTGTCATACTTGAAGCATGCCGATTTGATCAATTGTCCAATGCATTATTTGAGGTTTGTGATGTGGTAGTATGTTCCAAAACTTGGTCAAATGAGGTGATGGCACAAGTGTTTCAAATGAAAGAGAGGTACACAGAAAAGGCTGAAATTAGTGGAAGCAAAATGCCTATTCCTACTAATACGCAAAAGGATTCAACCTCAAGTGGGAATGGTATTGGCATATCTAAAGAGAGTACGAATAAACTTGATCCATTGGTTACTCGTAGTAAGGGCAGACCACCAAGTAAAAGAAAAGTTAGCAATGTTGAGAAAGTAGTAAAGAAAAAATCAAAAGCAAAAAAGAAGACAAGTACAATGCAAATTGTATAGGTTGGACAATAGTTACTCCTTTTTAAGGAGAACATGCAATCATTTAATGAAAATTAATATTTTTTGGGAGATTTAGTGAAAAATTCTAAAGAATAAACTTTTTTGGTACTTGGTTCAAAACATTTTTCATTTTATAGAAAACTCCATCAATATTTTGATGAACAAAACTACCCATTCGTTACTGTACGCAGGTGCATTTGTAGCCATATTCTTCATTTAACTTTTATTATATGTAGTCACTCATACCAAAGTTGTTTTTTTTTTTTTTTCAAACTTCAAAATTTCATAACTTTCAATCCATAAATTATTTTATTGCAAAATTTATATTCTTAGAATCTATTCGACGAGATCTATTAAACAAGTACCATCGTCGCTCTAAAATTCTAGAAAAAAAAGTTGTGTGAAGTTTCACACAACCTTTTAAAGTTGTGTGAAATTTCACAAAACTAGCTATGTGAAATTTGTGAAAAGAAAAAAGTTATGCGAAGTTTCACACAATTGTCTATATGAATTTCGTGAAAAGAAATGATGATGCCGAAAATTGGTAAGAGAGATTAAGAAGATAGTTATGGTGACATAATCAATTGTATGTGGTTCGGCCCCGTTAATAAGGTGACCTACGTCCACGGGTGCGTCGGTGCGCTTCACTAGTAGATCATCGGCGGGCCTGGTGAGCCAACAATTGGACGGCACTCCCAGTAATACCGGCCGGGTGTATGCGTATAAGTATGTGCTGCTATTCTCTAGGTTAGGAGTGCGATCCCCTCTAATGGGGGTAAGTGGCCCCTTTTATAGGTGCAAGAGACCACCTGCAACAGGCAACTGAATAGATAAGGAAGCCCAATCTAATTACAAGTTGATGAGAATAAATCATGGGAGGTTTCCTAAATGGCTTAGGAAACTATTTACACTTTCCATTAGTCTTCTGACTGATTTAGGAAACTGCTGCGCGGCTTGGCTATCAAACTGCCCCTCGTGGAGAGCTGATGCGCTGTATGCCCCGGCTGTACGAGCATACCGAGCGGTTGCACTCGAAAGACCTTGGGATCGGTGGGCCACCAGCTCACTTTCCGGATATTCTAGGTCCTTTGCTGCTAACGTGGAAGTTTGACTGTAGTAGAATATTTCTGGGCGTATCAGAAAATGTCATATGAAATTTCACATAACTAGCCATGTGAAATTTGGGAAAATAAAAAGCTATGTAAAATTGCACATAACTCACGAATAGAAAAAGATGTGAAATTTCACATAACTGACTACGTGAAATTTGTGAAAAGAAAAAAAGTCATGTGAAATTTCATACAACTATCTATGTGAAATTTGTGAAAGAAAAAAAAAGTCATGAAGTTTCACACAACTATCTATGTGAAATTTGTGAAAATAAAAGTTACGTGAAATTACACATAACTTGCCAACACAAAAAGTCATGTGAAATTTCACATAACTGATTATGTGAAGGAGTAAAGAATGGGACACACCCAAAGACACAACTTTTGGGACACACCCAAAGACACAACTTTTGGGACACAACCCAAAAGATGTATCTATATCTCTTCAGTGATGTCACTGGACTGACACAGGAGAGATATACACATCTCTTGAGTTGTGTCCCAAAAGTTGTCTTTGGGCGTGTCCCAAGTATTACCCTGAAAGAAATTTGTTAAAAGTAAAAGTCGTGTGAAATTGGGAAATTGGGAAAATTACACTATAAGAAGTGTATATACATATATATACACACACACATATATACATACATACGTACATACATACATATATATATATATGTATGTGTATTATAAGCAAAGCACAAAACCTTTTCCCTAACAAAGCCTAAAATCAAACCCGCTTTTATTAACCACAACAATTTCAGCTCCAGGTTGATCTGAGCAATTTTTCATTGATATGGAATGGAAAAATCCAATTAAGAAAATGGAGACCCATTCAGACACTAGAAAAATGCAATTTTGCACCGGAACACAAATCTCTACTATTGCCTCCTTTTACGGTCACATAGATTCAAATCGAGAGTCCAGCCAAAGCCTCATTTTTCGGTCACCATCTCACCGCCTCGTCATATCAGAGTAGAACCCGCCATCGTCTCCACCCACCGCCTCCTTTTCCGGTCACCATCTCGCCCCTCGTCTCTCTCTCTCTCTCTCTCTCTCTCTCTATACATTGTCAGTATGCAAAAATATTGGGGGTCAGGATATTTTGGTCCCTAAACAGTCTTAAAAATCGATCAAAGGAGTTGAAAAGGTATGTTCCACTAATAATGGAGTCTTTAGCAAAATAAAAAATGGGATGGATTATTAACTTGTATAATTTAAAATGAGGTAGTTTTCACTAATATTCTATATATTTTTTTGGTATATTGTAGGTATATGACGAGCAAGGATATGGAGAGCATGGTACCCAAAGAAGTATGTGGGCACATATATATACACCAATTGGGGAAAACTTTGCATTTCATCCGAATCTCAGAGTTGGAGGAAACTTTGCATTTCAACCAACTTTTGGAGTTGGAGGAAATTTTGCATTTCAAGTATAAACTTTGCTTCCTTAAAAAAAAGTATAAACTTTTTCTTCTTTCCATCTTGTGCACTTTGCTATCTTTCCTACTTGGACTAATTGTTTTATTTTTAATGTGTGTAGGGTTATCAGAATCCATTTTGGAGGTTGGAGTATGATTCCACAAATATGATGCAAGATAATGATGGAAGAGAACCTCCCAAACATGGTGGTGGTGATGGAGGAGTTACATGATGATGCTTTGTTATTTAGACTAGTTAAATTAGTAACATTAGAGAACCTCATATATATATATATATATATTGTAAGGGCCTTTTATTTATGATGCTTATTAATATAGCGGATTCAGTTGTGATGCAAGTGTGATGTTTTTGTACTTAATATAATTTCAGTTGTGATGCAAGTGTGATGTTTCTTCTTATTAATATAGCGGATTCAGTTGTGATGCAAGTGTGATGTTTTCCTACTTAATATAATTTCATTTGTTATGCAAGTGTGATGTTTCTTCTTATAATATAGCAGATTCAGTTGTGATGCAAGTGTGATGTTTTTCTACTTAATATAATTTCATTTGTGATGCGAGTGTGATGTTTTTCTTTCTTGATGATGGAATGGGAAGATGGCAACGAATGAATAGGACAATAAAAAGATGGAGTATAGTCATTCAAAGTCCATTATCAAACATCACTTAAGTACAACTTCCTACCATTCTTTACAACTATATGCCCATTTAGCTACATAGGAAAACATAGAACAATAAAAACACTAAGGAGCAATTTCCACTTCTTCACGATCTCTTGCTATGTAGTAGGAATTTAGAGTCTTTAGCTCTTCATTTTTTAGCTGTAGATCCTCTGCAATTCTTTCTAACTCATCTTTTCTTGACTGCATTTCCATCAATCTCCTTAAGATAACAATGCCAAATTCTTTTCCCCTTGGACATGTAGGTGGATCAAACCATTGGACGAAGCCACATTGCATGTTGTCCCTATAATTTCGACACCCATAAAATGTCGGCCAGGATTATTTTCTGTCTGTGCAGTCCTTAGTGGACCTTTAGAGCCACAGAAATAAAAAACTTGTTCACTTGACTTAGAGGAGTAGTTACTTGAGGGCACTCTCCATAGTTATGAAAAAAAAGTAAGGTTGCAAATCAATAATTCATAATTCAAGAGCAAATTACCCCTGAAACAAACAACATCCTCAAGACCACCCAAGATTACCACAAAAGATTATGACAAACAAATTAAGTTCCTAGAATATTAAAACACCCAGCAATCAAATCTTAGACCATAGTTGCTTTCCAATCGATTGGACTGTAATGACAAAGCAATTGAATTAACGATTTGATGGATTGTGAGCATGGGTCCTTGGTAAATGAATTTTTGGGAATTTGGAAATTCCGTGTCTAAGAATTATACATATGCATATATAGTGAGAGATAAGGGTCTAATGGTTGTGATCACTCTATATGCATATACAGTGAGAGGTAAGGGTCTAATGGTTGTGAACATTCATGATCTAATTGTAAAGTTCTTGAAGTTTGGACCCCTAAACCAAACAAGTGTAGCCATGGTTAAACTGCCTTTTGGAGGGGGGTCGTCTTTTCAATTAACAATTTTGAGGGGTCCTTGGATGCTAACCCATACTATCTCATTATTGGACTATTCTTGACCCAAAATTCCCAGCATAATAAGCCTACAATGACCCATTTTTAGCCTCTGTGACGTTGAGATTTCTTGCCCATTTTCTACGAATTGAGTGAGTGGGAAATTCTGAGTTGCTGGCCGAGTCAACTCCACCAATTTTGGCGAATTTGATACTTTTGTGGAAATGATTTCTAGAGGTGGATTTTGATCCATTGGTGATCCATTCATGACATCTAATTCTGGGTATTCTTCCTCAGTTTCAACACCCTCAATTAAAATAACCTCAAGAACTTTAGTTTGTGAACATTCATATTCATATATATATATATATACATATATGATTTGAGAGAGAGAGAGCGAGAGAGAGAGAGTACCGAGAGAAACAGAGAGCACTACTGCCAGTCGTCGTCGGGCGTGGGTTTGGGAGATGAAGCTAGGGTTCTAATTTGGGGATTTTGGTTTCCCTCCTGAATGTAAAAGAGAGAGATGAGTGAGAGGTGGGTGTTTTGATTTTTTGTGGGTTCCACAAATTTTAAAAATTTGCTTAGCTACCCTTTGTGTGGTTTGTTGTGTGGTTCACTGTGTGGGTGTAGCATTTCTGTTTTTTTTTTATATTTTTTATAATTATAAAAAATAAAAAATAAATAAATAAATAAAAAGGGAGAGGGGCGTGTTATTAGACTGGTCACCAAACACCTGAGTTGGCATAAAAAAGGAGGTTTATTAGACTGGTCACCAAACCCCTGAGTTGGCAGAACTAGTTCACTTATGAAGCACAAGGTCGACTCTTAGCGTTCCCAAACAACCGCATGGAAATGCATGTGCAAATCCAAAATTATTTCAAAATAGTCCAAGTCTCGCCTATCATACATGACAAGCATGCCCTTCGCCAAGCCTTGAAGTGGGGGGCATCTGTAGGCATTGAAATTTTAATGCCTTAATCACGTTGATTTAGCCAATGTCAAATATTTTATTTATTTTTTAATGGTCAACTAAAGAAAATGGGCTAGGCCCAATTACATAAATTGGCATATTATTGATGGGCTTACGAAAATAAAACATGGGCATTTATTTAATTAAGGGAGAATTGGTGGAAAGGTCATTAAGATGAGTTTTATTGGGATTAAGGACAACTTAAAGTAGACATTCGGGATAAGTCTTCCCAATGTCCATAGACCAAAATACCCTCATCTTCATCCTCTAACCCTAGCCACCATTACCACCACCCACGCCACCTCCGACCACCACCTCCGACGACCTTCGGCGACCATCTCAGTTACCTCCAGCGACCTCCCCCTTGTGTCACCGGACCTCCAACGACCTCCCCTTGCCTCCACCACCGTAGCCCCCGCCCTTTCTCTTTCCTCTATTAGCTTCATTTTTTCTCTCCTAATCGTGAGACTGGGATATATCAGTCAGTATATATCGATTTGTTATACAGAAAGAGCAAGAAAATTACAATGGAAGATTCGGAGCAAAAATCCCAAGTGAAGTCAGAAATCAAAAATCCTAAGTGAATTTTCACTTATGTTGAAGGGTAATCAACATGCAAAGTGCTCATTCAATGATTGTTTGCATCTTGGTGAACCATGATTTGTTGTGAAAAGGGGATTGGGAAAGATATCCATACTATTTTCAATTGCTTGATGATATTAAAATCAAGGAGTATTTTTAATTGAGAACATTTAGAAATCTTAAGAGAAATTTCTCTTACGATTATAATCATAAGAGAAATTTCTCTTAAGATTTCCAAATGTACTAAGCCTAGATCAATGTCGGTGGATTGTTCAAAACAATATAATGGTGATGGTGTTCAACAACTATGCTTCCCAAATTTTATATTTCAAATGCTTGCCAAACACATGTGGCAATGCGATCACCTTCAATGATAGTGGAATGACTTCAATATCCTCCTATGGACCCCACAACTATATGTATTTGGGAAACATTTAAAATGCGAAATTTGGAAAGTGGGGCATTACTCAGCAAACTATGGAGAATGGGCCTTCCCTTTTTTTGGATCTACAGTCCAAACCACAAAGAGGGCACTTAATAAAAAGACAACATTTCTATTAAAAAAACTAATTTAAAAAAATTTAAAACACTACATGAAAAGATTACCTCAACAGTTCAACTTGTAAGAAACAATTGGGATGTAACAACTGACTCGCTTCCCCTCGACAGACCTAAAATATGAAATATCCAAACCTTTCTCTCTCTTCTCTCCCCCATCCATTCCTCCCTCATTTGCACAAACCCTCCCTTCTTAGTCCCCCCAAAAAGAAAGAAAGAAAAAAAAAAAACCTAGGAAACACCATGATGATGAACCACTCTTTCTCTCCCCCATCTTCTTCATTCTCTCTCATCAGATTGATCAATTCAAAATCACCCATCTCTAAATACCCAATAAATTCCAAGATCCACATCTCAAAATCGCTTCCTTCATCGATATATTACTCATTTTCTTCTTCATGTCCCAGTTTTCATTGCAAGAACCAATTATTCAACAGCAAGAGTACATGTCCACTTGGAAAAAGGAAAATTTTCAGGTGTAATGCTCTCTTTCTAGTTTGATTTTAGTGGATTTGAGAGTGCCCAGTCAGTGATAGAGGCAGCTGCTGTTTTAACAACTATAATTGTTGTTCATGAGAGCGGTCACTTTCTAGCAGCTTATCTTCAGGGCATTCAGGTAAGTAGATTTGCAGTTGGTGGTCGCCGGAGGTCGCCAGAGTTGGTAGACGAAGGTGAGGTAGGGGTGGTGGTAATGGTGGCCATGGGAGGATGAGAGAGAGAGAGAGAGAGAGAGAGAGAGAGAGAGAGAGAGAGAGAGAGAGAGAGGTCACTGTTTTTTTTCATGGGAAAGATGAAGTGGGGTAGTTTGGTAAGATAAAAATATTGAAATGGACTTGAGGAGTGAAATGTTGATGTTATGGACTAGGGCTAAAAAATAGTTTGGACTTTTGTCCTTGTAGAGGTTATTGTTAATGGGCTATCTTTTAAATCAATTTTGCCCAACCTTAGGGACCTTAGGCCAAGCCTCCCTTTACTTAGTGACATATTCATATTGCATTGGACACTTGTCATTACCTAATTGGTTTGAATAAGTCAAACTTGTCAGATATATAATGTTCTACCAGATAAGTAGTTATCCTAACATAAAGACTCCATCAAATGGGTCTCTTTTAGATAGATCATTATCATATGACTTCCCTATTAGATAAGATCCAGTCAATGCCTATAAATATAACAGGTCCTCCTCCTAAACAGGGGTGATCTTGGAAAGTCTAAAGAAGTTGCCTTCTCAAAAGACGTCAGCTATCTTCATCAACTTTAAGTTCTCAAGCTACAAATATATTCTGCTCTACACAAAAGCTAGAGAGACATCAAATCACTCAAGCCTTTCTGAAGAACAACAAGCATAAACTCTGTCGTTCTTCATATTCGAAGATCAAAATCCAAGCCTTCCTGAAGAATAACAAGCATAAATCCTACCGTTCTTTAGTTTCGTAGATTTAAATCAAGCCCGTTTAATCTGTGTTTCAACAAATAGAAGAAAGATTAATCACTCTTGTTAGAGATGAAGCCACAAGCCCTTGTTCAAGCTTTTCCTACAACTTCATCCAGCATGAAAATTTGAAGGACAAATCTATGGTTCAAGAACAAGCTCAAAAGCACTTGTATCATAAACAACCAAAAGGAGATCGAATCAGAGGAGTTTACTTTTTGTTTTCAAAGAATTATACAGAGATTGTACCAGGCCATAATTCTGAAATCTAAAAATTCGTATTTGTTCCTCAATTTTTTATTATTTCCATGCTTGAAATTTTGTTGCGTATACCATGTTCTAATTACATTATCATAGTATATCAGCCTATGTGAGTCTGCTACAAACAAATTAAAATCACAGCCATCATTGTTGACATTTGCAATGACAAGAAAATTTTACTAAACATCCAATTTAGTTTAGTGCTAAAACGTTGTAACTTGATGGCAGAATGTATTAATGGCTTAGCTCAACCGCATGAGATGATCACTACACAAATGATCAAAAGAAAAAAAAGAGCTTACCAAACATTTGCACAAAAAGTGATTTTCAAAAGTAAGGTGTACGTTTTTTTCAATAGCAATGTTATTATCAATGTTACACCCATTTGGTACTCAAGTTAAATCATTTCAGCACCAAAAAATATGCCGAAGTGTTGTTACTTAGATGTTTGATACATCCTAAACTAATAGAATGTATCATAGAAGATCACATATGGAAAAATTCTACAATAACCTGATACTTTTTAAGGTATCGTTTAATAGTAAATATGAGTCGTATTAACCAACTCCTAATAAGGTATAATTATTGATGTTAGTATTACACAACTAAACTACTTGGTTGTATAATCCCATACCAAAATGTTCTCCTCCTATTGCTTGGTTGAGATGATATCATGTGAATGTGTTATCTGAAATGATTCTACGCCATTCCTCGTCATTTGCTTGTTTTCCTGGAAAAAAATTTGTTCACTGGTTAAGTTAGTAAGCACTGAGTTCACCTTGTTAGGCGAACTCACATAATAGACATCTCTCTACGTCTGCTAATGGAATAGGAAGTCATTTTACACATTTTTTTTTTGTTGGAGGTCAAAGCACCCGCATGCACCACACACACACACTTTCAAGCAGCCAGGGGATAATTATTACCAGGGGCGGATATAAAGGACAAGGGGGGTTCAAGTCCCTTATAAGTTTTAAAAAATTTCTACATTTGCACTAAATTTTATTTTATTTTTTTTACAATTAGCCCCTCCTAAATATTACAATTAGCCCCCTTTGCATTTTAAAATTGTCATACTAATTAATCCTCATTTCTCTTATATTTTTGTGTTAATTATAAAAATCATCATTCCTTTTATGTTTTAGGGATAATTTTTTTAGCATTAATTTATATCATCAATATAAAATATACACAAAATATGTATAAATATGTCAAAATAAATATGTACAAACCTCTATCAAACCCCCTATATTGGTTTTCTAGATCCGCCCCTGATTATAACACATTTTTTCCCCTTCTTCTTTTGCGAGTAAGCATTACCATGAAAACTAGAAGAGGGAAAAATAGAGCCCAAAAAACTGTGTATCTTCTCAACTCGATAAAAATAAAATGTTCAGGCAATACACTACATGCCATACACGCAGAACGATGACTAGTATAGATTAGGAGTAATGTTATGTTTTTAAAATTTCTCTTTCAAAAATGCTTCTTAAATGATGTGACAGTTGGACTAAGTAAATAACTTCTAATCAAAATTCAATTAGTCTTACTGCCACATTATTTAGAAAGCAATTTTAAAATTCAAAATTGGGAAGATGTATATATCACCACTACACCATATGGGCCGATTTGTAACGGGAATATCCGTTACAAAAAATATTTGTAACGGATATACCCGTTACAAATAGGGCGTTGCAAATTTGTAACGGATGTTTGTAACGGATATATCCGTTACAAATTTGTAACGGATTTTGTAACGGATATACCCGTTACTAAATCTTTTTTTGCAACGGGTATATCCGTTACAAAATCTATTAGTAACGAATAAATATCCTATTTGTTTGGCGTTGCAAAAAAATTAGTAACGCTTATATCCGTTACTTATTTACAAAATGTATAATATTAGTAACGGATTGTGTAACGGATATACCCGTTACAAATTGTAATTACAAAAAAAAAAATTTATTTGAAATGTTTCCCATTTTTTTTTCCACCTGATTAAGAAGCATTATAATCCATATGAAACACCAAAATAAATAAATAAATAACAATAAACATAATCCTTAATTCATACCAAGCACAACAAACATAATCCATAATACTTAATCCATATCCATACTACACAAAACAAACATAATACATAATCCATACTACACAAAACAAACATAATCCATAATCCGACCATACTTAAACTAACTATAACAAAGCATGTCCGAAATTTAAAGAGTTATACAAAATAAGATAATTGAAGTCATACATACTTTAACCTACTCTCAAGCCAAATCACATATCCACCTTGAACAAAGCCTCCCAAAGTATCGAAACCACCTTGAGGAGGGTCGAACAAATGAGCATTCGGATCAATCACTTCCTCGATATAAACTTTCTTTTCGTCAATACCAACGGTTTTGAAGTGACACTTTTTAGCACTAGCATCTGTCACAACATACCCCTTTGCTAATTCTTTCCCAAATTTATCAAGTAAGATAACCGGGGGTTTGTCGGTGGGAGTAGGCATAGAATGAAGAGAATTTCGATTTTCTATCGCGCCAAAAACGTTATTCAAGTTTTGACCTAAATGAATAGGGCGATTAACTGAATTGGATGCAATATCACTTGAAGGAGTAGTCACCATTGGAGGGGTACTCACATTTGAAAATTTGGTAATAAAGGACATCATTACACCCTCAAAATTGTTAAGTCTTGAGATGACTTCATCCTTAAATGATTTGTCTTCTTCATTTGTCTTACCTTTTTGTTCAATTATTGACCTTGCCACCCCAAGTTGACTTAGTTGCTTCTTAGTGACATGAGAACCCACCGCACGAACCCCACCTCCCTTGAGTTCCTTCCCAAATACTTCTGCTAATTCATCATTGTCAAGGTCTTCACACGTGTCAGTACATCCCGAGTCAGACAAGGTTTGGGTTTTTTTTCTAATTCCAGCAGCTATAACTTCGTCCTAAAGTATATAAAAGTGAAACTTGTAGTATTAAAATAAAATAATTATGCTAAACTTTAAACCTACAAAAAATCAAATATGTTACTCACATATTTACTCTTAGCACTCTCCAACACAGTCCCATCTCTACGCTCATGTGCCGCCAACCATTTGTCTACGCGACGAATTTTTTTTCCAGGATTTTCTTGTTCCTAGACATTGGAATTTAATGAGTTAGTTAAAAAAAAAAGTTGCTAATACACAAAATGTGAAAAAATGATACAAACCATTAAGAATTGTTTTTGAGCATAGGAACAACGCCCAAGAGTATGGGGAGTCTCTTGTTGTTTTCGATTGTTACAATTTGTAACATTTTGCTGCTTCTTTTTTGGATCTCTCTCATTTTCTACAAACTTTCTCCAAATATGGGGATCAATACCGGCCGGCCCGACTTCTTCATTCAAAAGGGCCCTCAAATTGTTTTTGTGAGACCTAAACTTTTGGGGCCACGACTTCTCCGCCAATGGTCGAGCCACATCTGGTGGAACATCTAGTTCAAATTCACCCTAGTAGTGGAATAAGATAGCTATGTTAAAAGTAAATAATTAAAGCAAAACAACTAACTGATTAAAGAGCATACAATCAAAAGTTTACCATTAAAGCTTGCCAAACATCGTCTTTAAAGTTCTTTGGCACAAGTCGAAAATCTTTATATTCAATTGGAAGGTAGCATCTCACAAAATCCCCCGTACGACTACTCCATATCTTCGCATATTGCCCCACAACAGACCCGTCAGCTTGAATTATGACTTTCATTTTCTCCTTCGGGCCCTTTGGGGCTTTGCTTCCTGATGACTCAGATGCGGGCGGGGCTGAAGAAGATGGTTGAGATAAACTCGGGTTTGAATTACCTGCATTTGTTGACATTATACCAAATGCCTATCATTTGAAAATAAGGTGTTAGATCGCAATCAATATTAACGGATATAATAACAATATTAAATGACATAGCAACAATTAACGGACCACAAGGACATTTTTACAATAAAGGTAGCAATTACATTCCAAAATTAGCAACAATTAACTGACTGTAAGGAAATTTTTACAATAAAGGTAGCAATTACAATCTCAACATAGTAGCAAGTAATGCAAAAGCCAAAAGTTAGGCAGAGTCATGCTACTTCAGCAGGTTTTCCAAATGAGGTTGGTCTTCAAGAGTAGATTGGAAGACCGTTGGTATCTCTAACTCGTCTACTCGCTTGGTTAATCTCTTCGGTGAATGTATAACAACCCACCAATTGGGATTTCTAATGTCTTTCGAATAGAAGACTTGACTCGCCTCGGAAGCAAGAATGACAGGCTCATCTAGCTCACTACTAACACTCTTCAACTTGTCAAAATTTACTAGAACCAAATTAGAGTCCGGACAATGCTTACAACCATTGGTCTTGTCCTCCACCCTCACCCAGTCACAATAAAACACTACCTCTTTAAATATTATATAGTCTAACTCCATTATATGTTTGATAACCCCATACCACATAGTCCAAGCATCCTTGAGCCTTTTATCACTTTTTTTGGCCCTAAATTGAGTCCATGCCTTCATGCAAACACCGCTATCTTGCGTGACAACAGTGTCATCGTGATACCTAGGAGAAAATACAAAACCATTAACGCGGTACTTTTTGTATGTTTTAACCATGTGGGAGGGCCCTTGAACTAAACGCCACAAAATAGCATTTGTCTCCGTCTCTCCAGAAGACAGCAACTGTGAAAAGGAAACAAAGGACAATAAGAATCTAACTAAGGATGGACCATATTTCAGGATGTTCATTAATGAAAAGAATACCTTTTTATATAACCAAAGGATGAAAGAAGTTTGTAAGTCTACTTCTGTCTTTGTAATCCCCTTTCCTTTACCACAAGAAGTGGATTCCAAAAGCGCTTTATACTCACTGAAATTTGTAGATACAAGTTTGGATATTAGTTGTTATAGGTGAAGGATAGGAAATATGCTCGAAGAACTCGAACCTGTAGTATTCCGCAAGTCCGTCAACATTAAGTCGAAACAGTACCCATCGACGTATTTGTTGAAATTGACTAGGTTCCAACCTTAGGGTACAACCGTCGAGCAAAGGCCCTTCGTCAGAGAACTCGCCGTTTTCCTCTAAGAAAGCTTCACGAGTACGTTTGTGATTTCCATCCATTGGATTTGGCATGTATTCCATGCAATACCTAACGGATTCTCCAACAACATAGGACTCTGCAATAGATCCTTCAATATACCTCTTATTGCTAGGTATGTCTTTAAATTCCTTCATTTGCCTATTTGTATATGTAGAAGTGTTAGTCAATAAAGTCGTTAACACTCCTGAATATGTACGGAATTAGAATATAAGTAAAAGAGTTTACCGTTCAAAAGGAAACATCCACCGAGGTCCGGTAGGTCCACAAATCAATGCTTCATCAGCTAGATGCACCATGAGATGGATACTGATATCAAAAAATGATGGTGGAAAGTGTTTTTCCAACACACACAATGCCTCGGCAACCATGTATTTGGCTCTTTGGATATCCTTCCGTATTAAGACTTTTGAGCACAATAGGTTAAAGAATAAGCTTATCTGATGGATAGCTCTCCGCAAATCTCGGTGTTTCGGAAATGCATGTTGAAGCAATATGGGTAACAAATATTCTACAATAACATGAAAATCATGTGACTTCAATGAATGCAAACTGGGTGGGTTAACAGTGACAATGTTGCTCAGGTTAGATGAAAAACTAGTAGGGAGCTTCAAGTCTTTCAAGATTTGGCAAAATTCTCGCTTCTCATCTTTATCCAAGTGAAATGACGCTTTTGGTTTTATCTGATTGCCTGTGTGGTCATCTACTCTCATCCATTGGCCACCGTGTATGCCGATTGCCTTCATATCCAAACGTGCATTGAGTGTATCCTTTGACTTGTTTTTATCATCTAGGATTGAGAAAATTAGATGCTCTGCGACATTCTTCTCGGTGTGCATCACATCAAGAACATGACGAACGTGATGAGAGCTCCAGTATTCCAAATCAAACAAGATGGACCTTTTATACCATGCCTCTGTAGTTTCAACATTACTACCATCATCCTCAGTGCACGTCTTCCTTTTCCTACCCGAAACTTTTGGGATCTTGCCAGGAACGTACTTTATCTGTCGCAACTTCTCTAAAAGTGCATCTCCATTTAACCGAGGAGGTGGATGACTATGTTCAGATAACCTATACCCCACAGACCCACCACTCCTAAACGGGTGATCCGTGCTAAGGAAAATACGGTAGTTTGGGTAAACTATTTTCTTACTATGCGGTAGATGGATGGATTGAGTGTCATCTCCACAACTAGGACATGCTTTATAACCATGTGTTATACACCCAGATAAATTCCCATAAGCGGGAAAATCATGAATACCCCACATTAGCATAGCTTTTAACGTAAAATGTTGCATTTTGTACATGTCAAAAGCCGGCACTCCTTCTTCCCAAAGCTGCTTCAACTCCTTTACTAGAGGTTGAAGGAAAACATCAATGTCTTGACCCGGTGCCTTTGGCCCAGGAATTAGCAAAGACAACATTTGGAACTCTCGTTTCATGCACAACGAAGGTGGGAGATTATAAGGCACCGTGATAACAGGCCAACAACTATAACTAGAGGACTGAATACCACGCGGATTAAACCCATCGGTTGCAATTGCAAGCCAAACGTTACGCCCTTCTTCAGCAAATTTTGGCCATTTATCCTTAAACATTCTCCACTGTGGAGAATCAGATGGATGGCGTAGAAGATCCCATGAAGAGGTCGATCGATCGTGCCATGTCATTTCGTGGGCAATCCATGGTATAGTATACAATCTCACAAGTCTTGGAATCAAAGGGAAATGTCTCAATACTTTCAAAGGTTCTTTGCAAACTCTCCCCCCCTTCTTTATTTTCACAGCATATCTTGGTTCTCCACATTGAGGACATTGCTCTTTATCTTCATTACCATCCCAATATAGAACACAATTATTGACGCATGCATGAATAAAGTTTGCCTTCATCCCTAAGTCTTTCATCATACCCTTCATGCGCGGATACTTCTCCGGTAAAGTGTTGTCTTTCGGGAGCCACCTTTTCAAGATGGACAAAAGTGCCGTCACACTATTTCCCGACCAACCAAATTGCTTCTTTATGTTGTGCAGTTCCACAATTGCAGAAAGAGTAGTCTCAGGGCCCTCACATGAAGGGTACAATTTCTCAGTTGATAATCTTCTGTATTCATTGTACCTCTCATTACCGGCATATGGTTCTTCTTCAACTCCAGCCTGACCATTGCCATCATCTTCATGAGGTTCTTCGCGCATTCCATAAGAAGTATCAACAAGATTCTCCATCCCAAGCCCTCCAACCTCGATGTTTTCACCTTCAATGTTTTCTGTATGAGCATCTTCTACTGGCGAACGATGTATCAAATTCTTATATGGCTTTTCACCATGCAAAGCCCATACAGAATATGACCTATCTATACCAGCCCTAATAAGATGGTTTCTGACATCTAATGGTTTACGTCGTGTCCTATTCCGACAATTTACACACGGGCAAGGTAACGTGGTGAAGTGTGCAACATTGTTTGCATTCGCAAATTCAAGAAACTCTTCAACTCCCTTCATATATACCGGGCTAACTCTATTTTTTTCATTCATCCACTCTTTGTTTATGGTACGGGCCATTCTGCAATACAACATTGAAAAGTGAAATAAAGTAATGGGAATGCTACTAATTAAACAAGAAGGTGAATAAAGGAAATTATTTAAAGAAGTTCTAATTAGCACTAATACTAATGGGGATTATTTATAATTTAATCTTCACCCTAGTTTTCCTCACTGTTGATCTAACCCAAAGTATTCTCCACTCTAATTAGCGAAGGAGCATGAACAATCTACTTTAATAGAAGAAGTTA
The DNA here is from genome assembly GCA_033977485.1 of Hydrangea macrophylla. Taxonomy (NCBI): domain Eukaryota; kingdom Viridiplantae; phylum Streptophyta; class Magnoliopsida; order Cornales; family Hydrangeaceae; genus Hydrangea; species Hydrangea macrophylla. The sequence continues at coordinate 34,808,740 of CM066993.1, forward strand.
AGGCTAATATGAAGGACATTATTTGAAGTTCGTCATCACTTCACTTTTACAATAGGACATAATTAAGAGTTCTTGATTAAAAGATATTCATCTTTGGAGTGATCAAGTAAACTAGCTAGCATCTTTGGCGAGAGAGAGAGAGAGAGAGAGAGAGAGAGAGAGAGAGAGAGAGCTACTAAGGACCCAATGTATGAAGGTAAGCCCATCTCTCCCTCTCTCTCCTATTTTTGTCTCTCTTCTTCTTAGATCTAGTTTCATTATTCACGCTCAATCTATTTCTAGCAGCAGAAACCCTCTTGATTTGGAGCAGATTCGTGAGAATTAAACATAGATTCATCCTGATTTGTGAGGAATAAACATAGATTAGGCTCAGATTTGTGAGAAAAAATTTCACATGACTCACTTGGTTTTATTTTTATACCACAATAGTCCCAATAATTGATATAAAATTCCCATAGATAAACCTACAATTAATAATTACTAAATCCCTTGTACAATGGTGGGAATTTAATGTACCCAAAATTTATAAGAGTAAAAAAAAAAAAACAACAAAACATGATGAAATATAAATATTTACGAATTACTTTAAGAGTATATATTTTGAATCAAATTATTTTAATCTCTCCCCAAACAGCCCCTAGTTGGGCGTCAACACTAAGAGTCCATTCCATGGACCTATGCTATTCTTTCCAAAAATATAAAATATAACCCTTGGAGGGGACAAGATTTGAGGTCTAAACCATGGGGTCAAGGGCATGCCCCCCCCCCCACTATAACACTTTATGTGCACGTAGCATTACCCTAAATAGGTGGCATATAGTTACTAAGGTAGAAGTCTACAAAAACATAATTATTGTTTCCCCAAAACAGTAATGCTACATCTACCGAAACAGTGCACCGAAAGTGTGCACCGAATTGATCCGGACCACTCATTTCAGTGGTCCCCACACGTTTTTGTGTGGGGACCACTGAAATGAGTGGTCCGGATCAATTCGGTGCACACTTTCGGTGCACTGTTTCGGTAAACAAATCATTTCCGTTCCCCAAAAATACATGGAAGTACAAAAAGTAACAAAAATTTGATACCCAAACTTACAACTGTTGCTAGTTGTACAATATGTGCCCATAACTAATAGATAATTTAATAACAATAAGGTCAACTAGTATAAGCGATAATAATATTATTTATATATACATATATATATTTAATTAAATGGGTATTACACACCTTGTGCTTTCAAACAAATAGCTTGGCCAGCAAATTGTCTAGCAAACGAAATTTACAACACTGCTCAACTATTTGTTTATAGGTGGGTACAAATCTATCCAGAACACAAGCAAGAAAAAAAAAATGTAAAGCACCAAATTACTTTTAAAAAAAATGGATTTTGTTGCTAGTTAAATTTATTAGAGGTTAAAATTGTAAAGCACAAATCTGTCCAAGTTTCTCTTCTATCTTTTCCCCCTTCAAGTCTCCCAAGCAAGTCAAGCATAAATATTCAACAAACTCAAATTTCCAACTTAGATCTAAAACTGACCTTCCAAAACATGAAGTACTAAATTACAAAGGGAAGGTTAATATATGTGGATTTTTCATCAAAAAGGAAAACTAAAATTCTAAACTAATGAGACAACAGAGAGAGAGAGAGAGAGAGAGAGAGAGAGAGAGAGAACCCCAAAAACTTTCATTAGGAATATTAATTAGGAAACTACCTAGTCAAGTAAACCTTCATCTTCACCTTTTCTACTACAACATTAATCTCAGTAATAGATTATTGGTGTTGCCAATCCTGCTGCCATCACTGTAGCAATTTTTGTCCCCATAACTACCAACAGCACAACCATTACTACTAGTCTACTACATCCACTGCTACAGCAGCCACTTGTGGGGTTATGTATGATGAGTGTTGCCCCGTCCCTAAAATGAAATGTAGTATAACCCAAAATTAGTGGGTTCAAATCTAAGACGTGTTGTTATTTTTTTTTTTTTGAGCATGCATTCTATCACAATACTTCTATATGTACCCTTTTCCTGAAAGTTTGATGGCGGAACAGGTAACAAGAACTAAATAAAATCAAAAAGCTAACTTCCTCACCACGGCATGAAAGCAAGCTCGATAGGGGGTTGGTTGGGGGATGATTCAGAGGCAGAGTGGGGACTGTTTAGAGGCTGATTGGGAGCTGGTATTGCCTGATTTGGGAGGTGTTTATAGGGAAATGCAACAAATTAGAAATGCAAATTAAATTTTACTAGGGGTATAAAACAAAATAAAAAGAACGGAAACATAACCCAAATCTTTAATTACCTTTGGCTCAAGATTCAAAAAGGTGGCCTTGTAAAAAGCACCTCAAAACCAGTGAAAATTTTCAGCACACTAGATAAAAGTGTCGGCTCACTAGATAAAATTGTCGGCTCAAACCCAGCAGTAGAAATTACCTGAATGCAATTACAAAATAAAATTAAAAAATACCTACCAGAAAAGGGTGCAGAGATGTGCAGTTAACAATAAACGTAAATTACAAGCATAAACCAACACAATCAATTAACTATCAATAAGCAAGATTCATACTCTCATAGTATCCATTTAAATACCATTCTATGAGCTGCATACTGGGTGGAAATGTAATCTTGAATATATTTTTCTGTAATGGCCTTGATGTTGTCAATAGGTCTAAGAATGGTTCTACCCAACGGGAACAATGTGAGTGCCCAAACAGAAAATTTCATATCTACCTAGAACTACGGCTGTGTTTTGTTCGTGAATTTATTGAAGGAGCAGAAAGGAAAACACTAAAGGTTTGTTTGGTTCATGAATTTTGTGAGGAAAAGAAAAGGGAATGAAAATGAGAAGAAAACTAGTAATTCCCTCATGTTTTCTTTTGTGTTTTCCAGAATTAAAATGAATATGTAATTATAATATATGAATAATTGAAGGAAAATGACTCACAACATTCAAAATGTTTAATTTACTTCTCAACTTTTGACTCTGTTTAATACGTTGGAAAATTTGAAGCACACTAACAATGACTGTTTGCAATTTACACACTTACACTGACAATGTTTGCACTTTGCACAGGTAATAACTTGCATACTAACAATTTATAGAAGGGTAAATTACATTTTACCCCCTTGTGGTTAAGCCCATTTTCACTTTACCCCCCTTGTGGTTCAAAAGTGGTCACCTAACCCCCTTGTGCCTTTGGACTAAAGTGGTACCTACCGCAATTCAATATGAGTGTGGAAACTGAAACCATAAAACGAGTTGTTAGAATGGAGTGAGTTAAAAAGCCGAATGGTGCTGGGATGTTTGGAGAGAGAGAGAGAGAGAGAGAGAGGACGTAGGAGAGAAAGGTCAGGTTTGTTAGCACATGGAAATACAACCTATAATTAAACTAACTTTGTACACACGCATACCTATAGCTCATCACTATTGGTCCCACTGTCACAAATTAGGAACAAAATTTGGGAACTACAGAACAAATATACGCGAAATCCCCCCAATAATATAAATGTTGTTTCAATGTGACTAAGTCAAGAAACGACCATTGAACTCCGACAACCTCTCTGCCTAGAAATACTAATATTTAAGACATAAAATAGAGAGAGATGATTCCCCTAATAGGTAATAGAGTAAATGCAACTATGCAAGTTACTTCACAGAAGCTATGGCTAAAGCAACTATTTAAAAACCTTACTTATTATTGAAGTGCCAATTGAACAAAATTATGAACTGCTGCTCCTTATGACTGCATGAATGTTTCTGAATCATTATTGGTGATGTTACCCATTTGTGTATAGTAGAGCGTAGAATGTATTTACCTGGTAACCAAGAACGCAGAAGAGAAGCTATTTGCAAAGCTAGTTGTTGTTCAAGCAATTCAGGAGTGTCCAGATCTTTAGTCCTCTGCACAACAATTTGCAAACTAAGAAATTTCTTGATACATACATCTACTATAAATAGATAATAAAGCTTTTAGAGTAAGATACCAAGTGTATGGTGCAAAAGGAAGTCTAAATTTCTTTTTATCATAGCATCCCTTATTTAGAGGATATATAGCTGAAGTGTTTGGAGAGTTTATTTTTCCCTTTCTTGCTTCCAACATACATCTAACACTAGTCAGTCAACCCCATTCCAGCTATAGAACAAGTTCAAGTAAAAATGAGGTTCATCCAAAAATTATAACCCAAATCAGATTCACTAATAAACTCTCTTTGGCTACTAAATACGCCTCTGGAAGAGAAAAAAAAAAAAAACAAAACAAAACGAAAAAAAAAAAAAAAATCAAACCCACAATTAAGGGACAATCCTCATAGTTTTCATTTCTTTTACCAGCAACCAACCAGAATAACAACACCACACCCATAATTTACCTTTATCGGCGAAGTGCATAAACGAATTAACCTTCAAAGTCATGGGACTCCTGCAATTAGTTGTACTCTTGCTTCTCTGTCTAAGAATCTCCTCAATGTCCTAGGGTTCATGGATTTGGGTTTGATTGGCCTTCTATGGTTTGAATCTAATCTAGAAGAAGAAGAAGAAGAAGAAGAGCCACGTAAGAAGAAGAAGATGCAGAAGAAGGGTACCGTAAGGAGGTCGGCGGCGACGGCTTTGGTTGGTCGGCGGCGGCGGCTTTGGTTGGTCGGCGGCAGGAGGTGGGCGTTGTAGATCTAGGGTTTCCCCTTTTTTTTCTCTCTCTCTCTCTCATTTCTCTCTCCTTTCTGCGTTTTATGAAAAGTGAAAATCCCCCCAAGAGCCCGATGGTTTCTATTGTAAACATTATTTTATTATTAATTTTTTTTTTGGGATTAATTTTGTAACGGATATAAACGTTACAAATATAAATACATATGTTACAAAAATTAAGTAACTAAAATAATGGAAATTAGTAACGGTTTTTCTAAATTTGTAACAGATATATCCGTTACAAATTAGTAACGGGTATACCCGTTACAAATCATAAAACCTGCCCGTTACAAATTTGCCCATATGGTGTAGTGCACTGCCTCTATATTTGCCGACTTAACAAAGAAAACCTCACTGATTGGTTTTTTCTTATTTTGGGATTTTGGGTGGTAACGTACTAACTTGGCTATCTCCTAGCGATGCAACCACAAAACATAACCCATTTAAATAGGTTTTGATCCAATGCTGTGCCTGTGCGGAACACCCCCAACATATAACTTTCAAGCTTAAATACCAAATATACCCCAAAAGTTGTCCATGTCTCAGTTTAGTTTATGTAGTTTCAATTACGGTAATTTGATCCCTGAAATTTTTAAATAGAATCAATAGAGTTGAAATGTCCCATTTTGTTAGAAAATTTTAGAGAATTCACGCATTGGTTTAAACAATTACGCTAATAATTAAGCGGGTGGAAAAATTGGTGTTCTAGTTTTACCCCTAAAAAGTGTGACGGTGTGTAGTATATGAGTAAATTTTGTCAACTTTCATTTCACAGAAATGGATATTTGGACTATATTACTTTTATTTAAAAATTTCGAGGATCAGATTGATGCTATTAAAACTCTACAGAATCAAATTTTAAAGATATATTTTGTAATTAATCCTAATTTTCATCATCCAAGTTGCATTATTGTCACACCCACTTTGTCAAGAGAAGCGAGATATTAAAGATAGACAAAGTGGTGGGTTGTTAGTGGTTGGAGACTTTGATTTTTGTCTCTTCTATTAATATTAATAGTTCCAAGAGAAGAGGACCTGGCAACCAAAACCATGGATGGTCAAGGCAGTGGACAAGGTGGTTCGAACCAACACAGCGGGTGGACCTTCCGGTGGGGTAGCGGGTCAGCACCGGACCGAAGTTGGGGTTATGGGTGGGGTGTTGGGTCGGGCCCTGGTGGTAGCACTGGGGGTTTCGGCTTGGGTTCAGGCCATAATGGTGGCGGGATTGGTTTTGGATGGGGTGGCCATGGCTTTTACGGAAGTGGAGGCGGTAGCGGCTTTGGATTTGGGTCTGGAGAAGGTGGTGGTCGTGGTGGTGGCGGCGTGAACTTTAATGGTGGTCCAAACCCTCCTCGCCAAACATGGTCTAACGGAGCTAACAATGACGTTGACCATAACCATCAAGGCTCTAGACCAAGGAATTAATACCCACATGGTGTACCTTAATTAAGGTGATAAATAAGTTGCTCTGTAATAAAGCTATTTTGATCTATAGGAAGTAATTTTATGTACGTAACTATATAGTTGTAGGATTGGAACATAGAACTGTAAAATTCCTGGAAAATCTAAGCTTCATGCTTGTCGGTTTTCCAACTTTCTACAACATATACACAAATTTGTGCATGATATCAAGAAGTAGCTCAGGAGTTGAAGCAATATATGTAGGGGATGTTAACCAACAGCACGTTGGTGGTAGGTTAACACCAATTTTTAATGGGAAAAATATACATCTATTTTTAATGATGAAATTTTTCATTGCTAAGAGTGCTCTAAGTTAGCATTCCATATATATACAATAATGCTAGGGGCACTAACAAATTTCACTAACACTCACACCCACACTTTATCTCTCTCCTAGTGGCACTATAGGGTATAACAATGCTAGGGGCACTAACAAATTTCAATAACACTCACACGTACCCACACTTTATCTCTCTCCTAGTGGCACTGTGGGGTCTACTGCGGACCCCACAATGCTACTAGGGGAGAGATAGAGTGTGGGTGTGAGTGTTAGTGAAATTTGTTAGTGCCCCAAATATTTCTCATATACATGTATCCTAACTAATAGTATAGTTTTTGCATTTTCTTTGAAATTCAAATTTTACATTCTTCCCTATGACTTGGGACGTACTTGTAAATGAGAATAAGAAAAATTCTTTTAACCATATCAGAATTGGTTTCTTAAACCCACAGAAGAATGGGAATTTGAAAGTGACTTAATAAAATCTGACTCATCAAATGTAGTCAGAGAACTTGATCCTGTGCAATAATATTGGATAGATAATCTTTTGTCTATCTCATCAAATGCTTAAGATATTAATGGATCAGCAACTTTTCCATACATGATAACAGATGGTACAATATTATTTGTTACTCACCACCCTATAACTTATGTTGGAGAATAATACAAAAAATAGCCTTAAAAAATCCACTATAATAGAAACACCGTCAATTCCACTTCTGCATAGAACTAATAAGAAGGTGACTGGGATAAAGCGCGAAACGCTCTCTTGAGACGATATGCTCCCTCTACGGGTAATACCCAGTGCAGTAGGAAATAACACACCGTCTCCAGGATACAACAGCCTGGCCACCCTTTGTTGGAAAAAAAGGAGGATATTGCTACGAACATTGATTGAGGTGTGCCAAAGTAGCATTGTCCTTAAAAACAATTCCGCCCCCTCGGAGTTACTAACTCGATGTAGAAGGTCTCAATATGGCGCTATGTTCTCCAGGATTCAGCAATCAAAAACTTCCAAACGTGCATTCGAATTGGAAGAATGTATTTGAGTGCTCAGAATTGCTCCAAAGAAAAGAAGGAATATTTTTTTACAAACAGTATTTTTGAAGCAGAGAGGAAGAAAAGAAATCTGTAAGAATCTATCTTAAGAGTGAAACTAACCCACAAATTTATAGTAAAATTATGCAGCCCCCAATAGTCACATTTATAATCAATTCCTGTCATACCCGCTCCCGCGGTATTTATTTATATCATTTTAGCATGCATGACAGGCTTACTGTTGTGTTAATTAACACACATGTGATGTGAGTGATGACTCACTAGTTGTTGGAGGGTGTCTTTTGAGAACCCAGTATTTGGCCTTGAAGGCAGTCCAGAAGTTGGACGTGTGAGAATTCCCTACGGTTGGGAAAGTGAGTAACAACTCATGATTATGTGCTTAAATGTTTATTTAGGTATATGTGAATATAATTGACTATTATATTGTTGATAGCGACTCATCGGAGTCATTAGATGCCTGGTGAGGACGGAATTGAACACGTTACGTAACTTGGTAAGCTAATTAGCAATTTCGTAAAATTTGTAGAAACTTGCATTTTAGCAACCAAACGGAACTTAGTCGGAAACCTTTTTAATTTTGAGGTTTCACCTGTAGAGCTATGCATTAGCTGTGTTGAAAGTTTAAGAGACTGATTTGAAGTTTTGAAAAAACTCGTGGGGAGGTAAACACAATTTCCGAAAGTGTTGCTTATATATAGATAGTGATGACTTTCATAAATTTTATAAAGTTTAACCTAAATTCAAGAAGAGGCCAAATGGAGGATTTCTTGGCTTAGAGCTTCAAGACTCGAATCGACGGAGTTCTACCCGTTTGTTTTTCACCAAATTCTGTATTTGAATTCTATGAGGTAAGGCCGTCGTTTTGATACCTATTAGGCCTTCTTTGGTTATGTTTTCCGAAAACTCATTTTCTAGAATTTTCATACAAAGTTGATAATTGGACTTTTGATTAATAGGAATTGTATTAGAAGAATTAATGCACGTTCTTTGTGCTTGAGTTTTTCTTGGATCAGCGTTTAAGAGCGTAAATCGGAGGTGAGTGATATAAATCTTGAGTTTTGGATGATTCTATGGTTTAATGCATTTGATAGGCTAGGAATGTATATAGATACCATGTGTAGTTCATATTGGGCAAAACTCATGTATAAAGTAGGCCCAAGGCATGTTGAAATGAAAAGCATGATGATTTTCTAGTTGAGCATGTTTATGTGCTTATGTGGGTTAAAGGGGGATTTGTGCTAATTCACCGTGAGACGTCCTCTCGAAGGGGGAGGATTAGTAGTGACGACGGTCACTTGCCGAGAAAGGCATTAACGTGACATGTCGAAGGGGCATGGGTCGTGGTTGAGTCTTAAGACTTTGGATCGGTGAAGGTGCACTTATTCCCTAGAGACCAATAGTTATGTGTTATGATGGATTGGAACATATTTGTCATCCGTATGCTTGATTCATATTATTCACTAAGCGTTTGCTTAAACAAATCCATATATCTGTGGTTATATAAATAACCATTCAGGGGCAAGGACTGGAGGGGAGAATCGCGGGTAATGAGGCGAGGAAGGACCGGAAGCTCCTAATGTTTATAGAACTTGTAGCACTTTTGTAATATGTGTTTAACTCATGCCGGTTGTTTAACCGTTCAACTTGTATTAAGACTTGTTATATATGCGAGTACGGCGCTAGGTTCACTTTAGGACCTAGCTTGCCGAGATGTGGGAAGCTTGTACCTTTAGTACGTGTAATCCGGGAAAGGTTTATGATTGTTGTATAAATAGTGTATATGTTTTTGCAAGCCCTTAGAATGTTTAACAAAGCTTTGAAATGGTTTTGGTTTGTAATGCATTAGTTGAAATGGTTTTTGGTTTGAAAGGGTTTTGTTTGGTTTGATTTCTTTTGCTAATATGTGTATTATTTTATTAGCGGCGTTTGTGCGGAAGCGCCTGGAACTAACGACGTTTATTAGAGAAGCGCCGGTAATTAACGGCGTTTGCGAAAAAGCGCCGGCAATTGTGAAACGGTCTTTTGGAGGTTTGGATTCTGCCCAGACCCCATTCAACCGGTCGAGCGGGGTAATTCGACCGGTCAAAATACCCCCTGCCAGAAATTTCAAACTCCTACTTCCAATGTTCGGAATAACTTCTAATTAGGCATGGAGGTACCTTTTGGGACCCATTGACCTACGAAACTGTTACTTTTGAAAACAAAACTCGTTAAGGCGTGTTTGGGCACGCGTTTAATATAACCTTTGAAAAACTATTTGGAAGTTGGTTGTTTTGGAGCAAAACTTTTATTAAGGTCATTTTTGGGAACTTTAATCATTGTTGGTAAGCCTTAATGGCGTGCCACGTGACCTATATTCATATGTATGGATCCGGGGCGTGACATGTAGTTGTATCAGAGCAAAAGGTTATAGACCTTGAGCTATGAGTTTAGGTTTAGAGCCTTGGGGACGAGAGACGACGTCATGAGTTTGAATATTGATTAATGTATGCGGAATTTGGATTAGTGCATTACATATACATATGAATAATGGTTGTGTGCATCGTATCTTACATGCATACTCTGAGATATATGTCATGACATGGATGATATCATTATGCTAGTGGTTATCAGGGATAAGTGGTAGAAAGTATGGATATCAATGATGACAATGTAACGAATGCGCGAATGGATCGAATAGAGGCCGCTATTGAGGGGTTTATTAGAGCAGTGGATGATAGAGTGCCACCAAGGGGAATGGAGCTGGAAAATCCAAATTTGGCACCAAGGGCTGGGCAATCAATTGCCGAAAAGTTCGCAAAGAAGAATCCGACAATATTCACTGGGGGATCGGATCCTGATGTGGCAGACTTTTGAAAAATGGATATGGAACGTATATTCAGTAACCTGGCATGCACCGATAGAGAGAAAATAGACAATGCCACTGATACGTTGAAAGAGGGAGCTCAGAATTGGTGGGTTGGTATCCTCGCAAGTAGAGCACCGACTACTTGGGCAGGTTTCATAGAGGAATTTGATAAGCGGTACTTTCCGGATTCAGTGAAGACCCAAAAGAAGCGAGAGTTCATGAACTTGAAACAAGGGGATATGACAGTAAATGAGTATGCGACTGCATTTAATGGGTTGGCCCGATTTGCACCTGGTATAGTTTTAGAAGAGGTGGATAGAGCCAGGCAGTTCGAAGAAGATCTGAAGGAAAATATCCATAGTCGCGTGGATACATTTCGTCTTCCAACATTTGCTAAAGTTCTAGATGTGGCTCTAATAGCTAAAAGAGATATTGGGAACTACAAGCTTAGCCAACAAGGAAAGAGGAAAAGTGAGAATTAAGGGAGGAACCAGGGTAACTTTAAGAAATCCTATTCAAGGGCACCTGGTGCCGGTTCAGGAACTCAAGGGGGAAGTTCATTCTCCGGAGGAGATAAACCGGTGTGTACTATTTGTAGCCGTAGACATTGGGGTATTTGTTTTATGGCAAATACGATTTGTCATATTTGTAATCAACCGGGGCATGTTGCCAAGAATTGTACGCAAACAAGAACCCAAAGTACGAATGTGGATATAAGGAGTAAATGTTATGAATGTAGGATGCCGGGTCATCGGGAGAGGGATTGCCCGAACAAGCGACAACGTGGGGCCAGTTCTGTGGCTTCTAGTGGAACGAGAACAGTGCAACAACCAGACAAAGGAAAGAAGGAACAAAGGGAGGCGCGGGCATTTAACCTTTTGCCAGGAGAGACGGCCAACGCAGACTCTGTGGTGTCAGGTACACTAGTTATTTGCTCACGCCCTGCACGTATACTTATAGATTCAGGATCCACACACTCATTTGTGTCACATGAATTTGCTAAGTGCTTGGATGTGATGTCAGAACCATTGGGATTTGAATTGTCCGTTTCAATTCCATTAGGAAATCCTATAATAAGTTCATTGGTATATAAAGCATGTGACATCAACGTAAATGAAAAGACCTTAGTTGTTGATTTGGTACCATTAACTATTCATCACTTTGATGTAATTTTGGGAATGGATTGGCTATCAGCGAATTGTGCTTCAATTGATTGTGTAAGGAAAAGAGTTGTATTTCAAATGCCAGATCAGGAAGAGTTTTATTTCCATGGGGTGGGGATCACGTCACCACCGTATATTGTATCGGCTGCACGAGCTTGTCGACTAGTGAGGAAGGGTTATCAAGGATTCTTATGTAGTATTCTTGATACAAGAGTCACCGGATTGGGGATTGAAAATATATCAATAGTGAGAGAATTTCTTAATGTGTTTCCTGAGGAGTTACCTGATACTCTAGTTGAAAGGGAGATTGAATTTACCATTGATACGATACCTGAAGCACAACCGATATCAAAGGCACCATACCGAATGGCACTAGTGGAATTGAAGGAACTAAAAATCCAACTACCGGAGCTACTTGATAAAGGGTTTATACAATCAAGTGTCTCACCATGGGGACCACCGGTATTATTTGTTAAGAAGAAAGACGGGACAATGCGAATGTGCATAGATTATAGAGAGTTGAACAAGTTGACGATCAAGAACAAATATCCACTACCACGTATTGATGACTTGTTTGATCAACTACAAGGGCCCATATATTTTCAAAGATTGACTTGAGATCGGGTTATCACCAATTGAAAGTCAAGGTGGAGGATGTAGAGAAGACAGCGTTTCAGACTCAATACGGCCATTATGAGTTTTTGGTCATGCCATTTGGAGTAACAAATGCACCAGCGGCGTTTATGGATTTGATGAATAGGGTATTCAAGGAATATCTGGATGAGTTTGTGATTGTGTTCATAGATGATATCTTGGTGTATTCCAAAAATGTTGAAAAACATGAAAGGCACTTACGATTGGTCTTACAACGACTGCGAGAGAGAAGATTATATGGGAAATTGAAGAAGTGTGAGTTTTGGTTGACTGAGATAGCTTTCTTGGGGCATGTAATTTCTGAAGATGGAGTTTCAGTGGACCCGCAAAAGATTGAGGCTATAGCTAATTGATCAAAACCAACAAATGTGTCAAAAATTCGAAGTTTCTTGGGATTGGCAGGTTATTATAGAAGGTTTGTGGAAAATTTTTCCAGGATAGCGATGCCAATGACTCAACTGATGAGAAAGAATGCAGTATTTAATTGGGACTCAGAATGTGACAAGAGTTTTAAAGAGCTGAAGACTCGACTTTTGTCAGCACCGATCTTGACGATTTCGTCGGGTACAGGGGGGTTTGTAATCTATATTGATGCTTCACATAGAGAACTGGGATGTGTTCTGATGCAGAACGGCAAGGTGATTGCTTATGGCTCACGTCAGTTAAAGGTACATGAAGTGAATTATCCAACTCATGATCTTGAGTTAGCAGCGGTGATCTTTGCATTGAAGATCTGGCGGCACTATCTTTACGGGGAAAAGTGTGATATCTACACAGATCACAAGAGCTTGAAGTACTTGTTTACACAGAAAGAACTGAATATGAGGCAAAGGCGATGGTTGGAATTGATGAAAGACTACGACTTGTCGATTCACTACCATCCTGGGAAAGCAAATGTAGTTGCTGACGCATTAAGCAGGAAGTCTACGAATAATTTGGCCTACGATTTGACTTCACAGAAACAACTTGTTGGTGAAATGGAAAGGTTGGAACTTGAGGTGATTTCAACAACCGAGGGAGGTTTGCTAGCAGCTATTGTCGCACAACCGACATTGATAGATGAGATAAAGATGAAACAACTTCAAGACCCAGTTTTAAAGAAGATCTATGATGAAATACCGTTAAATAAACAGCCAGAGTTTACCTTTGATGACAATATTCTGAAATTCAAGAATCGGGTATGTGTACCTAATGTGGATGGGATTAAGGAGTTAATACTTGAAGAATCTCATAATACCAAATATACAGTTCATCCAGGTAGTACCAAGATGTATCGAGATTTGCAAGAGGTGTACTGGTGGTCTGGAATAAAAAGAGAGGTAGCTGAGCACGTTGCCAAATGCTTGGTTTGTCAGCAAGTCAAGGCGGAACATCAAAGGCCTGCAGGGTTATTGTAACCTTTGGATGTACCAGAATGGAAATGGGTAAAGATAACCATGGATTTTGTATCGGGTTTTCCAAGGTCTACAAGATCGAACGACAGTGTTTGGGTAATTGTAGATCGCTTGACTAAGTCTGCACATTTCTTGCCAATTAAGACAAAGGAACCGATGAAACTCGCGGAGTTGTATGTTAAAGAGATTGTGAGACTACATGGAGCGCCAGTGTCTATAGTTTCAGACAGGGATAGTAGCTTCTTATCTAAATTCTGGAGAGGACTACAAGCAGCTATGGGTACAGAGTTAAACATGAGTACAACTTTTCACCCACAGACAGATGGACAGTCCGAGCGTGTGATTCAAATACTGGAGGACATGCTTCGACTATGTGTTCTTGATTTTAAGGGTGACTGGGAAAAATATATTCCATTGATTGAATTTGCCTATAATAACAGTTTTCAGTCTAGTATTGGGATGGCACCATATGAAGCACTGTACGGGCGTAAGTGTCGATCACCAATTTGTTGGACTGAGGTAGGGGAACGAAAGCTAGAAGGACCTGAGATGGTTCAGTTGGCAGCGGATAAGGTAAAGGTAATACAACAACGGTTGGAAACGGCTCAGAGTCGTTACAAAAGCTATGCGGATACGGGGTGAAGGCCACTAGAACTCGAAGTAGGTGACCGTGTGTTCTTGAAGGTTTCACCTTCCAAGGGGATTACGAGGTTTGGAAAGCGAGGGAAGTTGAATCCTAGATACGTTGGACCGTTTGAGATTGTTGGAAAAGTGGGACTAGTAGCTTATCGACTAGAGTTGCCACAAGAGTTGGCTAATGTACACGATGTATTTCATGTGTTGATGTTGAGAAGAGTTATATCTGATTCAAGTCATGTGATTACTCCAGAGCCATTGGAAGTCAGAGAAGACTTAACGTATGTTGAACGTCCAGTGAGAATCCTAGATAGAAAGGATAAAGTATCACGAAACAAGACGGTTCCATTGGTAATGTTCTTGTGGCGAAATCACTTAGTGGAAGAAGCTACGTGGGAAAGAGATGCAAGCAAAGTATCCATTTTTGTTTGAAGTATGAGGTATTGAAAGTTTGGGGACAAACTTTTTTTAAGGGGGAGAGGATGTCATACCCGCTCCCGCGGTATTTATTTATATCATTTTAGCATGCATGGCATGTTTACTGTTGTGTTCATTAACATGTGTGATGTGAGTGATGACTCACTAGTTGTTGGAGGGTGTCTTTTGAGAACCCAGTATTTGGCCTTGAAGGCAGTCCAGAAGTTGGACATGTGAGAATTCCCTACGGTTGGGAAAGTGAGTAACAACTCATGATTATGTGCTTAAATGTTTATTTAGGCATATGTGAATATAATTGACTATTATATTGTTGATAGCGACTCATCGGAGTCATTAGATGCCTGGTGAGGACGGAATTGAACACGTTACGTAACTTGGTAAGCTAATTAGCAATTTTGTTAAATTTGTAGAAACTTGCGTTTTAGCAACCAAACGGAACTTAGTCGGAAACCTTTTTAATTTTGAGGTTTCACCTGTAGAGCTATGCATTAGCTGTGTTGAAAGTTTAAGAGACTAATTTGAAGTTTTGAAAAAACTCGTGGGGAGGTAAACACAATTTCTGAAAGTGTTGCCTATATATAGATAGTGATGACTTTCATAAATTTTATAAAGTTTAACCTAAATTTAAGAAGAGGCCAAATGGAGGATTTCTTGGCTTAGAGCTTCAAGACTCGAATCGACGGAGTTCTACCCGTTTATTTTTCACCAAATTCTGTATTTGAATTCTACGAGGTAAGGTCGTCGTTTTGATACCTATTAGGACTTGTTTGGTTAAGTTTTCCGAAAACTCATTTTCTAGAATTTTCATACAAAGTTGATAATTGGACTTTTGATTAATAGGAATTGTATTAGAAGAATTACTGCACGTTCTTTGTGCTTGAGTTTTCCTTGGATCGGCGTTTAAGAGCGTAAATCGGAGGTGAGTGATATAAATCTTGAGTTTCGGATGATTCTATGGTTTAATGCAATTGATATGCTAGGAATGTATATAGATACCATGTGTAGTTCATATTGGGCAAAACTCATGTATAAAGTAGGCCCAAGGCATGTTGAAATGAAAAGCATGATGATTTTCTAGTTGAGCATGTTTATGTGCTTATGTGGGTTAAAGGGGGATTTGTGCTAATTCACCGTGAGACGTCCTCTCGAAGGGGGAGGATTAGTAGTGACGACGGTCACTTGCCGAGAAAGGCATTAACGTGACATGTCGAAGGGGCATGGGTCGTGGTTGAGTCTTAAGACTTTGGATCGGTGAAGGTGCACTTATTCCCTAGAGACCAATAGTTATGTGTTATGATGGATTGGAACATATTTGTCATCCGTATGCTTGATTCATATTATTCACTAAGCGTTTGCTTAAACAAATCCATATATCTGTGGTTATATAAATAACCATTCAGGGGCAAGGACTGGAGGGGAGAATCGCGGGTAATGAGGCGAGGAAGGACCGGAAGCTCCTAATGTTTATTGAACTTGTAGCACTTTTGTAATATGTGTTTAACTCATGCCGGTTGTTTAACCGTGCAACTTGTATTAAGACTTGTTATATATGCGAGTACGGCGCTTGGTTCACTTTAGGACCTAGCTTGCCGAGACGTGGGAAGCTTGTACCTTTAGTACGTGTAATCCGGGAAAGGTTTATGGTTGTTGTATAAACAGTGTATATGTTTTTGCAAGCCCTTAGAATGTTTAACAAAGTTTTGAAATGGTTTTGGTTTGTAATGCATTAGCTGAAATGGTTTTTGATTTGAAAGGAGTTGGTTTGAAATGGTTTTGTTTGGTTTGGTTTCTTTTGCTAATATGTGTATTATTTTATTAGCGGCGTTTGTGCGGAAGCGCCGGGAATTAACGACGTTTATTAGAGAAGCGCCGGTAATTAACGGCGTTTGCGAAAAAGCGCTGGCAATTGTGAAACGGTCTTTTGGAGGTTTGGATTCTGCCCAAACCCCATTCGACCGGTCGAGCGGGGCAATTCGACCGGTCGAAATACCCCCTGCCAGAAATTTCAAACTCCTACTTCCAATGTTCGGAATAACTTCTAATTAGGCATGGAGGTACCTTTTGGGACCCATTGACCTACGAAACTGTTACTTTTGAAAACAAAACTAGTTAAGGCGTGTGTGGGCACGCGTTTAATATAACCTTTGAAAAACTATTTGAAAGTTGGCTGTTTTGGAGCAAAACTTTTATTAAGGTCATTTTTCGGAACTTTAATCATTGTTGGTAATCCTTAATGGCGTGCCACATGACCTAGATTCATATGTATGGATTCGAGGCGTGACAATTCCCCTCAACAGTCACAAATGAATTAAAAGCAGTTTTGTTAAACATGTGTGTTAAAATAGTTTTGTGCAAACATCCCAACAGTCACAAATGAATTAAAAGCAGTTTTGTAAAAAACATGTGTTAAAACAATTTTTTGTAAACCCAACAGTTCACAAAATATTAATACTAGAAACAAAACGTGACTGTACCACCCATATGCGCTAGAGTACAATTCGAACCGCATTCGTGTCCGCAGGACGCACACGCGCAAGTCACGATTTTAAGCCAAATTTGCAACCCCCCCTTCTGCGCGCACGTGAGAGAGCATTTCCCCAAACACAAGCTTACTAGCTTATGGAAGGAAAGTATATAAAATGAGTAAAAAGTTCTTGTAAAATTTTAATGTGGGATAGTTGTCAAAATCAAACTTTTAGCTTGGATTTGGATTTTTGAAATAAAGATGCTCTTTACCCACTGTTTGGTTTAACATGGAAAGACCCAAACAAGAAAGAACCCACAAAAGTTATGAACCCAACAATTAATCCAACACTCTTGCCGTAAGCCTATCAAATTTGCACAACTTAATAAGCTAGAAGGTCGCTCACTAGTGCATTTTTTATCCAAACAATACCTTAATATAAAATAGACGAATATAGCTAAAATTTGTAAAACAAGCCTCTGCATAAAAAAAGAAACTATGTTTTGAGTAATGGAAACTTTTTTTTATTACTATAATATGTAGCTATATTCGTACATATAGAAGTCTAGTCCTCCATATCATTAAACTTTTTTTTAGTACTATAATATGTAGCTATATGCGTACATATAAAAGTCTAGTGCTCCATATCATTATGTTTTTCAATATGACATTATAGAAAACCAAGTAACAGATGAAAGTAATACATGCCTTGCCATGTAAACAGTTGGACATTAAAACATATCACTGTAAGCTTTATTCGGATAGCTTTTTGTCCGTTGGGAGCTACAAAGTTAGGCCACCATATTGTGCAGTTTGAACACTCACAAAAAGTGTTGGTTAAAAGAATATTAACTGTTGGTAAAATTGTATTGATATAATCGAACATAAATAGAAACAGAATCAGGATTACAACTTATGAAAATAGGAAAAATAACACTTGGACAGAAACAGAAAATATAAACAAACCGAGGCCTGTGATATTTAACAGTTTTCTGAAAACAGATTCGCCGCCTCAACAGATGTGCTTGAGGAAATCTTCCGCATCTGTCTCCCAAGATACAGTGGCTTCTAACAGTAGTACAAGCACAGAGTACAACTACTCCGATGAACTTCTATGCTTTGTGCTCTCTAAGGAAACTAAGGAAGGAAAGTATGACTATGGAAGAAGATCGAACTCTGTAATTTCGTGTGTATCTCCAAATGAAGAAGAACCTCAATTTATAGACAGGGGAGAGAGTGGATTAATATCTGTGGATTAATTCCAAATCAGTTCAGAAATTCCAAAGGTTGTAACAACAACCTTTTGGAGTTCTGTAACTCTTGGACCTTTCATTTTATGTCACATATTAAGTGTAAAGAAATTCCAAAGATCTTTTGTAACTCTGGAAAATTCTGGGGTCCAAACAAAAATATTTTGTGCGAGCGACACAGTCGGTCGAACGACGGCGGCGGCGCGCGCGCCCCCCCGAGTGTGGAGTAAACCCAAAGGGCCGTAGGTCCTCCCCCTTCCACAAAACTGGGTGCCCCTTGGGGCCCAAACCCAAAACATGAACTAGCCTTATAAATACACTAAATACTTCTTCTATTTTTCCTATGTGGGCCGGACAAGGCAAGTTGTGAACCTTTTTTATTTCAACAAATCCTTGTAAGGGGCAACCTTTGAGTATCAATTTCTTATTCACCCATCAATAGTTTTGGACATGTGAATATCCAAACTTCATCTCCTCATGGAGGAGAACACAAATCCATAAGGACCCCACTTAAACTCTAAGTGGACCCTAAAAATGTCCAAAACTCAACTTTAATCCAACAATCTCCCACATGAATGAAACTAAGCAAAAACACACATGAGACAACAAATACTCAAGAAAGAGAGCACTACAGATCACTCCTGCTAAAGGATTGGTAGCTTTTGGCTTTGAACCTTCCCTTGTGATAGTTTGTCAGATTTACTAGCTGATGAGTGAATGTGTAGTCTTAAACTAATTGCCATTAGTGTAAACAACTAACAAACCTCACGCAGAAGTTTTCCTAAACATAGTTTAGTTCTTACACTTATGTTAATTCTGGGCTTGAACACTCGTCTGGTTCAGTGAATGTTTATCAAAGAATTTCGTCTTTCTCAAATTCTGTTAGTAGCGGCCCCACTTCACATTCACATAGGTGACTTATTTAGAATATCCTTCTATACTCCGCTTGGTTATATCAACGCATATAGTCATTAAAAGCTAAGCTTACCCTCATGTACACTATGCAGGTATCACTGTTGTATCATAGAAATGGGCAGAACATTTCTCCTCAGTGATTCTCCTAAGGTACATGAAATTACGTTGTCTCTTTGAACCTAGATCTTGGGATCTCCAGTCAACTAGGTTGGATTTCCATTCCGGTACATTGTAATGTCATAGGCTTTAGTCCCATTTCTCTAGATGATTTATTAACTAACTCTCGATTTAACCCTTTGGTTATCGGATCCGCAATATTGTCCTTTGACTTTACATAGTCAATCGTGACAATCCCACTTGAGAGTAGTTATTTAATAGTATTGTGTCTACGACGAATATGTCTAGACTTACCATTATACATACTACTTTGTACCCTTCCAATAGCAGATTGGCTATCGCAGTGTATGCAAATAGCTGGCATAGGTTTTGACCATCTAGGAATATCTTCTACAAAATGGCGAAGCCATTCAACTTCTTCAGCTGCCTTGTCTAGCGCAATGAATTCAGATTCCATTGTCGATCTAGAAATAAAAGTTTGTTTTGAAGATTTCCATGACACAGCTGCACCACCAAGCGTGAAAACATATCCACTTGTAGATTTTGAATCTTTCATATTGGATATCTAGTTTGCGTCATTGTATCCTTCCAATACAGTTGGATATCTCATGTAGTGCAATCCTTGATCACATGTATATCGTAAGTACCGCAGTACCCTTACTATCCCTTTCCAGTGTTCAACACTAGGATTCTCAGTCTACTAACTAAATAAGTAATGTCAGGCCTTGTACAACTCATAAGGTACATTAAACTTCTTATCACTCAAGAATATTCCAATTGAGAAATACTATCACCGGTATTCTTAGATAGGTGTAGACTTAAGTCCACAGGTGTCCTGGCTACACTTGTATTAGACTTATTGAACTTCTCGAGAATCTCGTCTACATAATGTGACTGTGACAGAACAAGTCCATTAGTAATTCTAGAGATCTTGATGCCCAATATAACATCAGCAAGTCCCATATCTTTCATGTTAAATTTAGAATTCAACATTTTCTTAGTAGATTTGATGATCTTATCATTACTACCCAATATGAGCATGTCATCAACATATAGACATAAGATGACATAGCCTTCATTTGTGTCTTTGACATAAACACATTTGTCACACTCATTGATTTTAAATCCATTAGAGAGTATAGCTTTGTCAAATTTTTCATGCCATTGTTTTGGAGCTTGCTTTAAGCAATACAACGATTTGACAAGCTTACATACTTTATTAATTTTCTTATCCTAGAGTAGAAAATCCTTCAGGTTATTCCATGTGGATTTCTTCATTCAAATCTCCATTAAGGAAGGCAGTCTTAACATCCATTTGATGAATTTCAAGATCTCGCAAATCTGCAATCGCAATAATCATACGAATGGATGTTATTCTGGTAATAGGAGAATACGTATCAAAGTAGTCTAGACCCTCCTTTTATTTATACCCTTTAATGACAAGCCTTGCCTTATACTTATCAATCGTACCATCCGTCTTCATGCTCCTTTTAAAAATCCATTTGTAACCAAATGGCTTACAACAAGGAGGAAGATCTACCAATTCCCAAGTATGGTTTTGTAGGATAGAATCAATTTCACTCTTGATTGCTTCTTCCCATAATGGACCATCTAGAGATCTAATAGCTTCATTATAGCTTTGAGGCTCACTTTCTATAACATAAGTTAGAAAGTCTGGACCAAAAGACTTTGAGGTTCTAGCTCGTTTCCCACGTCTAGGCTCAACATCAACAATCTCTTGTCTAGACCCAACACTTCCTTCTTGGGTTTTGCTACTTTTCCCAACAGTCTTAAATGTGTATTTTTTAGAACTATATGTTAGGGATATATACTAAAAGCCATGCTTTATGTAGTTGATTTATTATTCATTTAATAAAATCAGTTAATCCATTTTTTATGAGAATCTGTGTGGGCAATGTTTGTATTATATTATTTATTTAATGTGTGTCTCTCATTCTATATAGTAGGTGGTTTGGTGTGTAGAGTTCGGCTTACACACGGAAGATCAGACCATCAGATATTATAGAATGTAAGATTTTGGTTTACAGTCTTAGATGGGATTGGACACACCATCGGTAGGACTGCAGCATGGTGTTGTAGTAGGTTTGTCTTGACTGCGGGAAACGGTATAGTTTCAACTCACCATGCTGGTACATTTTGTGTATTAAACAGGACCGACTTGGGGTAATTATCTTTATACTGACTTATAAGATAATTAATACCTCATGGCTATTATGAGTGCTTATGCTCTAAATCCTAATTTAATTTATAGACACGTACATTTGATATTTATACTTTGATCCCTAAAAGGGTGAGATCCTTAAATGGGTCAATATCTCATTGGATTGGGTGACAATATTAATTGTGTGGTGGATATTAATTAATGATGGAATCCATGTCTCAATTTTGGGATTGATGATATCCCATTGAGAAAGCTTATAAGTTTTGATTATGTCAAACCCTGCAGGTGGATTTTGTATCCGACATATCAGATAAGTTAAGCAGAGGATCTCAAGGAATTTTAAGAAATTAATTAAATATGATTGTCAGTAATTATATTTAATTAATGGATATCTGTAATCTTAACATGGGGAGATAATAAGCATTTAATAACATGGAGCTCGAAATATATTTTTGAGATAAGGGTAGGAGTGCAATTATAATTCTTTAGTGGTATGAATTATAATTGATGGAAATAGGAATCTGATTCAGTTCGAATTAGGGTTTTCTAATTCCATAAGGAAGCCTATTCCTTATTGACTTCTTATGGTCCCTATCGTAGCCTATATATATGCTGCCTTGGCTCTTCTCTCAGGTTGCATGATTTCATATTCTAAGCTTCCCTTGACCTCCTAGCTTTCTTCTAGAAGGGTTTCCACCAAACCCTAGTCTCTGTGAGCATTCAAGAGACATAGGAGTGTAGATCGCTAGCGTCGGACAACGCTCACTAAAAGAGCTTCGGACTCCTCGATACTGATCGAAAGTTGCTAAAGTTTTTACACAACGTTCCTGACGTCGAGACGGAGCTGTTGTTAAAAATTCAAGTAAATCGGAGATCGTTTGATCCTCCTGACGAACACATCTTTGTCGGATCAATGTGATCAGGATTGAATCGTCACAGCAATCAAAGAGAGTGTTATAACTGGGAATAGAAAATAGAACGTAAAGAGGGAAGAGCAGAAAACTAAAAGGATTTCGAAAGAGCCCACACTCAATTCGATATTCTGGCAGCAAAGGAATACGGTAGAAGATCGTGAGCTGTTATTGTCACATCCGTTCCAGAAATTTACGATTTTGAAAAAATTGCATCATTTGAGATTTTGGAATTATTAATGTTATTAATAATTTGAGTTGTGGTTGACGGTGAGTCAACGGTAAGGTGTCAGTGAGGACACGGGAACATGGAAGTTCATATTGCAAGGGCATGACTAAATGACATTTATATGATTTAAATGTTATTTGACTTTATCTGGTATTTGTTAAATAGTAATTTTATCTGTGTTGTGGGAATTCTAGTAATCTTTGATATCATTATATCATTTTGAGAACTGTGGTGAGAACGTGAGTGATACGTTGATTGAAAAGGTAGGTTGTGTAGAGATTTCACAGAATATAGTTTTCGGACGTTATTTTGGACCCAAACGAAACCTAGTCGAAAACTTTTAAAATTTATAGTTTTCACTTGTAAAGTTATAAAATGGACGTGTGCGAAGTTTCATGGGTGAATGAGAAGTTTTGAGAAACTTGCGGGGAGGTAAACACAATTTCCGAGAAGTTTGCCTATAAATAGAAGTGGATGAGATTTCATTCTCATCCACAACTTTTATAAATATCTAGAGAGAGGATAGAGAAGGGAGATTTGGAGCCAACGGGCTTTGCGACGCCGTTCGACGACCGTTCGTCTGTCAGATTTTCTCCAGATTTCAGATTTGAACTCGTGGAGGTAAGATCTACGTTTTGATACCACTTAGGTCATGTTTGGCAATTTTTGTTAAGATCTTAATTTTAGACTTTTGGGAAAAACAGGTATAAACTTGTAGGAATTGTCCCAAATTCAAAATCCGACGATTATTTAGCCTCCTAGTCGATCCTTGAAAGTTTGGGGGAAATCGCACGAGGTATGAAGTCCTAACTTGTGAAATATAGAGGAATACATGTTTTATATTTCGACGACGAAATTGTGATCCGGGCGAAATCCATGTGTTAATTGTAGGCCCGTTAATTATGCACGCGCTAAATTGTGAAAAGCATGTCTAAATTTACGCGAGCACGTTAAGTTGTCTATGTGGGTCAAAGGGGAGTCTTATACAAATTCATGCCGGAGTAAGCTTCTCGATGTTTGAGAATTTAGTAGCGACGGCTACTGTGCATGGTTGATAGACTTGGACTTGTCATGGCACTTGTGGATACAATGGTTGATAGACTTGGACTTGCCATTGGTATCGCGGTTTAAGACTTGGACTTGCCGCTACCGGATGATTGCGTATTTTTCTCCCTAGAGACTATTGTATGACTTATGAGATTAAAGCATGTTTTATCATATATTGCACATGTTAGAACTTGTACGCTCAGCATATAGCTGAGCAGTGGAGATGTACTCCATTGCAGGTAAGAAGAAGGATAAGAAGAAGCGCGATGAGTGAGGCCGATGAACGCCGGGAATCACCTTGTATATGTTTTTTGTTTTAAATCCTAGACTTGTGTAAGGATTTGAATATTGTAGGATGTTGTAATAGAATCATGGATCAGTTCCGTAGTACCGGAATCTTGTAATTGAACGTCTGTATTTATGTTTTGAATGTTGGAATTCAGTTATGGTTGGGATTGCTGTTGGTATTGAGAAGCATGTGTTAGTATATTTCATCACAGGGCTGCCAGCAGGGGAGCAGTCGACTGGACCCAGGGTTAGTCGACTGGATCCTGTATGTTTGAGACACTGAAAGTGAATAATAGAAAGCAGTCGACTGGACCCCTTCATCAGTCGACTGAACCACTGTTGATTTTGGCTACTGCTTCTAATAATAGAAAAGCAGTCGACTGGGTAGTCGACTGGACCTCTGTTGAGGATTTAGGATTTTAGTTTCTGCCAGGCACAGTCGACTGGACCTCTGTATTTTGAAATGGATTCTTGTGAACACTTTTGATTAAACAAAACTTTTTTTTATAACTCTGATTTCAGTGGATTTTACAAACTCAGAGGGTAATGTTCCCTAAGTTTTAAATACCAGGGTTGTTTTAAAGTTCTTTCCGCTGCATATTATTATATGATTGTTTGGATGAGCCTTGGTGGCGTGCCACGTATCCTATTTCCACGCGTAGTGGAATGGGTCGTGACATTTATTGGTATCAAAGCTAGAGGTAACAAAACTTTGGGAACATTCGACGACGAGTGGAGTGTTGAGTGAATTGCCTCATGTTTTAAATTGCATTCATACATCTTAGAGATGTTTGATGCCTATGGATGTTGTTTTACATACATGATATTGTTATTATTGTGCATGCATAGTGTTTATGCATTGAGAACTACAGGGTTGTAATCATGGATGACCGAGAGTTATCACCCCATACCCGACGAATGAATGAAATGGCAGAAATGATGGGGAATATGGGGGAAATGATACGGAATATATCGGAGCGACTGCCTCCCACACCTCACATTGAAGTGGAACCAATAACTATGGTACATGCACCCGAAAATAGGGGTATGAGATCAATATCTGAACAGTTTGCTCGCAAGAAACCGATGGAATTTCATGGGACACCCGATCCAACGCTCGCAGAACATTGGATAATGGACATGGAACGAATCTTCCGATCTATCCCGATGACCGATAGGGAGAAGATGGAAAATGCAAGTGATGTATTGAAGGGTGAAGCCCAGAACTGGTGGGTAAATGTACTAGATCAAGGGGCACCGATTACTTGGGAAGGGTTCAAGGCAGAATTCAACCGCCGGTTCTTTCCGCGAGCCGCCTACAATGCGAAGAAGCGAGAATTTGATAACTTGAAGCAGAGAGATATGACTGTAACCGAATATACTTCCAAGTACAATGCGTTGTTGAGGTTTGGCAAGGGTTCAGTACCAGAGGAGGAAGATAGAGCAAGGAAATTCGAAGAAGGTTTAAGGGAAAATATTCGTTTAAGGGTGGAAACCTACGAACATTCGACTGTGGCAGCAGTACAACAAACGGTGCTAGTGGCCGAGAGTGGGATGGAAAGGTCGAAGCAGAATCAGCACGGAAAACGAAGCAATGAGAGTGGGGATAGGAACCAAGGCGGATCTTTCAAGAGGCCGTTTCAAAGAGGCTCTGGTTCTAGTTTCAGTGAATTCAGGAGGACGCCAAGTAACATACCGTTGTGTTCACTTTGCAACCGACCACACTCAGGCCGATGTTTCATGACCAAACCCCAGAACAGGAGCCAAGGCGGTGGTAGTGCAAATTCAACACCCGACATGAGAGGCAAGTGTTATGATTGTGGAGTATTTGGGCACCAAGCCAGGGATTGCCCGAGGAAGTATCCTCAGCAAGGAGCTAGTTCTATGGCTTCCAGTGGGTCGAAGCCTAGACAATCCAATGACGGAGGACAAAGGACGGAACAACGTCAAGGAAGAGCATATCAGATGAACTCAGGAGATATGACTGCTTCCGAGACAGTAGTCTCAGGTATGGTGCTTGTATGTTCGCACTTAGCACGCATACTTGTTGACTCGGGATCTACACATTCATTTGTATCACATGCTTTTGTTGAACATTTGAACGTTAAATCGGCACCGTTAGGATATGATTTGTCTATTGCTGTGCCACTTAGTAAAGCAATAATGACATCTACTGTATATAAGAACTGTGAGATCAAATTAGGTGAGAAGTTGATGACTGTAGACCTTGTACCGATTGGGGTGAATCATTTTGATGTGATACTGGGAATGGATTGGTTAGCCCTTAACCAAGCTACGATAGACTGTGAACGGAAAGAGGTTAATTTTCGATCACCGGTATATGGGAACTTTTGTTTTCAAGGAAGTGGGGTTACACCGCCACCGTACTTGATTTCAGCTATCCGAGTGGGAAAGTTATTGAAAAAGGGATGTCATGGATTTCTATGTTCAGTGACTGATGTCTCGGCGACTGAATTAAAAGTAGAAGACATTCCGATAGTACGAGAATATTCAGATGTATTTCCTGATGAGCTACCAGATGTTCTTATTGAGAGAGAGGTCGAGTTCACTATTGAGATTATACCAGACTCAAGGCCAGTATCCAAAGCACCGTATAGAATGGCACCAGTAGAATTGAAGGAGCTGAAAGTTCAACTACAAGAGTTACTTGACAGGGTTTCATTCGACCAAGTATTTCGCCGTGGGGAGCTCCGGTGTTGTTTGTAAAGAAGAAAGATGGTTTGATGCGTATGTGTGTGGATTATCGGGAACTGAACAAGTTGACAATCAAGAACAAGTATCCACTACCCAGAATTGATGACTTATTTGATCAACTTCGTAGGGCACAAGTATTCTCCAAAATAGACCTAAGATCAGGTTATCATCAGTTGAAAGTGAAGGCCGAAGATGTTGAGAAAACAACTTTCAGAACGCGTTATGGACACTATGAGTTCTTAGTTATGCCATTTGGGGTTACTAATGCACCAGCTGCGTTCATGGATCTTATGAATCGAGTCTTTAAGGACTATTTGGATGATTTTGTGATAGTGTTCATCAACGATATCCTTGTTTATTCGCCAAGTGAGATAACACACGAGAACCACTTGAGGTTGATACTTCAGAGATTACGAGAGAAACAATTATTTGGTAAATTCAAGAAATGTGAATTTTGGTTGTCTAGTATTACTTTTCTTGGTCATGTGATTGATAAGAATGGAGTTTCAGTTGATCCTCACAAAGTAGAAGCTGTATCAAATTGGCAAAGACCGACTTTCGTATCTGAAATTCGAAGTTTCTTGGGACTAGCGGGATACTACCGCCGTTTTATTGAACATTTCTCGAAGATTTCATTGCCTATGACAAGGTTGATGAGAAAGGGAGTTACTTTTGAATGGAGTCAGGAATGCGAGGACAGTTTTCAAGAATTGAAGTCACGGTTGACGAGAGCACCTATTTTGACAATACCATCCGGAACCGAGGGATTTGTGATCTTTAGTGATGCGTCGCATCAAGGGTTGGGATGCGTGTTGATGCAAGGTGGTAAAGTAATTGCATATGCTTCGAGAGAGTTAAATACACATGAGGTTAATTATCCGACCCATGATCTTGAATTAGCCGCAGTAATTCATGCTTTGAAAATTTGGAGACACTACTTGTACGGAGAAAAGTGTGAGATATTCACAGACCACAAGAGTTTGAAATACATTTTCACCCAACAGGACTTGAACATGGGACAACGAAGATGGTTGGAGTTGATGAAGGATTACGATCTTTCGATTGAGTACCATCCGAGAAAGGCGAATGTAGTCGCCGATGCATTAAGCCGGAAGACGCCGAGGAACTTAGCCGACGAGCTAACGCAACAAAAGGAATTAGTAAATGAAATGGAACGTTTGGACTTGGATGTGATACCAAAGGTTAGTGGTGGCTTAATGATGGCAATCATGGCACACCCAGATATTATTGATGAAATTCAGAAAGAACAATTCAACGATGTCTATTTGTGCAAAATGAGGGATGAGACACCTTTGGGGAAGCGACCTGGTTTTGTGTTGGAACAAGGAACATTGAAACTGGGAAATCGATTATGTATACCAAATGTGAAAGACTTGAAAGAGAGAATTCTAGAAGAAGCTCATAGTACGAGATATTCAGTGCACCCGGGAAGTAATAAGATGTACAGAAACCTGAGGGAAAACTTTTGGTGGAAGGGTATGAAGCGTGAAGTTGCCAAGTTTGTATCCGAATGTTCGGCATGTCAACAGGTCAAGGCAGAGAGACAAGTACCCGCGGGGTTAATACAACCTTTTCCAGTGTCAAAATGGAAATGGGACGAGATCACGATGGATTTTGTTTCAGGATTTCCACGATCAATCAATAAGAATGATAAGATTTGGGTTATAGTTGACCGATTAACCAAGTCAGCTCATTTTCTATCGATCAAGACGACTAAACCATCCAAGTTAGCAGAATTGTATGTGAAAGAGATTGTAAGACTACATGGAGTCCCAGCTGTGATTGTGTCAGATCGTGATAGTAGTTTTACGTCAAGATTTTGGGGAAGTTTGCAAGAAGCTATGGGTACGAAATTAAGTTTCAGTACTGCATTTCATCCTCAGACCGATGGACAGTCAGAGCGCATGATTCAGACGCTAGAGGATATGTTGAGATTGTGTGTGTTAGACTTTGGGAATGATTGGGAGGACCACTTGCCGTTAATTGAATTTGCTTATAACAACGGATTTCAATCAAGTATTGGTATGGCACCATATGAAGCTTTGTATGGCCGTAAGTGTCGATCACCGATTTGTTGGACCGAGGTTGGAGAAAGGAAGTTATTAGGACCTGTGTTTATACAGGTGACTACTGATAAGGTGAAATTGATTCAAAAGCGACTCAAGGTAGCTCAGAGCCGATATAAGAGTTATGCGGACTCTAAACGACGACCGATGAATTTTGAAGTGGGAGATTTCGTATATTTGCGAGTATCGCCTTCAAAAGGCATTGTGCGATTTGGAAAGAGGAAAAAGCTCAACCCAAGATTTATAGGACCTTTTGAGATCCTAGAGAGAGTAGGTCCAGTGGCTTACCGTTTGGCCTTGTCGTCAGGGTTGGAACATGTGCATAACGTATTTCACGTGTCGATGTTGAGATGATGTGTGACTGATACGAGTAAGATCATTATACCTGAACCGTTGCAAATTCAGGAGGACTTGACTTATGTGGAACAACCAGTGGAGATTCTAGATCGCAAAGAACAAGTATTGAGAACTAAGACTATTCCAATGGTGAAAGTGCTATGGCGTAGTCATACGGTGGAAGAGGGTACATGGGAAAGTGAGGAAGACATGAGGAATGAGTATCCATACTTATTCGACGCATGAGGTAAAGTTTGGGGACAAACTTCCTTTTTGGAGGGGAGAGTTGTCACATCCGTTCCAGAAATTTACGATTTTGAAAAAAATGCATCATTTGAGATTTTGGAATTATTAATGTTATTAATAATTTGAGTTGTGGTTGACGGTGAGTCAACGGTAAGGTGTCAGTGAGGACACGGGAACATGGAAGTTCATATTGCATGGGCATGACTAAATGACATTTATATGATTTAAATGTTATTTGACTTTATCTGGTATTTGTTAAATAGTAATTTTATCTGTGTTGTGGGAATTCTAGTAATCTTTGATATCATTATATCATTTTGAGAACTGTGGTGAGAACGTGAGTGATACGTTGATTGAAAAGGTAGGTTGTGTAGAGATTCCACAGAATATAGTTTTCGGACGTTATTTTGGACCCAAACGAAACCTAGTCGAAAACTTTTAAAATTTATAGTTTTCACTTCTAAAGTTATAAAATGGACGTGTGCGAAGTTTCATGGGTGAATGAGAAGTTTTGAGAAACTTGCGGGGAGGTAAACACAATTTCCGAGAAGTTTGCCTATAAATAGAAGTGGATGAGATTTCATTCTCATCCACAACTTTTATAAATATCTAGAGAGAGGAGAGAGAAGGGAGATTTGGAGCCAACGGGCTTTGCGACGCCGATCGACGACCGTTCGTCTGTCAGATTTTCTCCAGATTTCAGATTTGAACTCGTGGAGGTAAGATCAACATTTTGATACCACTTAGGTCATGTTTGGCCAATTTTTGTTAAGATCTTAATTTTAGACTTTTGGGAAAAATAGGTATAAACTTGTAGGAATTGCCCCAAATTCGAAATCCGACGATTATTTAGCCTCCTAGTCGATCCTTCAAAGTTTGGGGGAAATCGCACGAGGTATGAAGTCCTAACTTGTGAAATATAGAGGAATACATGTTTTATATTTCGACGACGAAATTGTGATCCGGGCGAAATCCATGTGTTAATTGTAGGCCCGTTAATTATGCACGCGCTAAATTGTGAAAAGCATGTCTAAATTTACGCGAGCACGTTAAGTTGTCTATGGGGGTCAAAGGGGAGTCTTATACAAATTCATGCCGGAGTAAGCTTCTCGATGTTTCAGAATTTAGTAGCGACGGCTACTGTGCATGGTTGATAGACTTGGACTTGTCATGGCACTTGTGGATACAATGGTTGATAGACTTGGACTTGCCATTGGTATCGCGGTTTAAGACTTGGACTTGCCACTACCGGATGAATGCGTATTTTTCTCCCTAGAGACTATTGTATGACTTATGAGATTAAAGCATGTTTTATCATATATTGTACATGTTAGAACGTGTACGCTCAGCATATAGCTGAGCAGTGGAGATGTACTCCATTGCAGGTAAGAAGAAGGATAAGAAGAAGCGCGATGAGTGAGGCCGATGAACGCCGGGGAATCACCTTGTATATGTTTTTGTTTTAAATCCTAGACTTGTGTAAGGATTTGAATATTGTAGGATGTTGTAATAGAATCATGGATTAGTTCCGTAGTACCGGAATCTTGTAATTGAACGTCTGTATTTATGTTTTGAATGTTGGAATTCAGTTATGGTTGGGATTGCTGTTGGTATTGAGAAGCATGTGTTAGTATATTTCATCACAGGGCTGCCAGCAGGGGAGCAGTCGACTGGACCCAGGGTCAGTCGACTGGATCCCGTATGTTTGAGACACTGAAAGTGAATAATAGAAAAGCAGTCGACTGGACCCCTTCATCAGTCGACTGAACCACTGTTGATTTTGGCTACTGCTTCTAATAATAGAAAAGCAGTCGACTGGACCTCTGTTGAGGATTTAGGGTTTTAGTTTCTGCCAGGCACAGTCGACTGGACCCTAGTACAGTCGACTGGGCAGTCGACTGAACCTCTATATTTTGAAATGGATTCTTGTGAACACTTTTGATTGAACAAAACTTTTCATTTATAACTCTGATTTCAATGGATTTTACAAACTCAGAGGGTAATGTTCCCTAAGTTTTAAATACCAGGGTTGTTTTAAAGTTCTTTCCGCTGCGTATTATTATATGATTGTTTGGATGAGCCTTGGTGGCGTGCCACGTGTCCTATTTCCACGCGTAGTGGGATGGGTCGTGACAGTTATCGAGCCCGTGTTCTCGATTCGTCTACTACAGCAATCCAATTTTGCAGTTCAAGGTAACCCTAGTTCCGCCCTTGTAGGATTATTATAGATTTCATGAAATTTTTTGCAGTACCAACTTATACCCACTGTCAACGAATTCTAGGAACGCAGTTTCCTAACACTATATTCCTCTTTACAAGGAAATACATTCTCAAAGAACGACGCATTTCTAGACTCCATGATCATGTTCTTGTGTATATTTATGTACAAGAAACCAACACGCACTACTATTATGTGCATAGCCAATAAATAAACAATCAACATTTTTTGGACCTATCCTCTCTTTCTTACGAGTTGGTACAAGAACCTTTGCAAGACACCCCCACATTCATAAGAATTTATAAGAAGGTTTTCGACCATTCCACTGTTCATACGGGGTTAATCAACTTTTTTTCGAGATACCTTATTTAAAATATAATTTGCAGAGAGAATTGCCTCCCACCACAAGTTCTGTGGCAATCCAGAACTTATTAACATAGCATTCATCATTTCTTTTAAGGTACGATTTTTCCTTTCAGCAACTCCATTTGATGGAGGGGAATAAGGTGCAGTGGTTTGGTGAATAATTCCGTGTTGTGCACAATACTCACCATATGGTGCTACATATTCACCAACCCTATCACTCCTTAACACCTTAATCTTTTTGCTAAGTTGATTTTCAACCTCTGTCTTGTATAGAATGAACTTATCCAACGCTTCATCCTTATTTTTTAGCAAATACACATAACAGTATTTAGTGCAATCATCAATAAAAGTAAAAAAAAAAATACTTATTACCACCTCTTGATTGAACCATTTTTAAATCACATACATCAGTGTGGATTAATTCCAATGGTTCAGTGCTTCTTTCAATTGATTGAAACGAAGTCTTCGTTAATTTTGCTTCAACACAAGTTTCACATTTCTGACTTGTGTCAATACGGAAGTTTGGTATGTGATCTAATTTAATTAATCTTCGCAAAGAATTGAAATTAACATGTCCTAGTCTACCATGCCACAAATTGGATGACTCAAACAAGTAAACATAAGAGGTACTCATTTTATTAATCTTTGGGAATACAGTCGTTACATTAAGTTTGAACATCCCATTACACATATACCCCTTCCCCACATACATTCCCACTTTGGTCAGCACCACCTTGTCTGACTCAAAGACCATTCGGAAGCCATGCTTGCTTAGGAGAGATCCAGATACCAAATTCTTGCGAATTTTCGATACATAAAGGATATTGTTGAGAGTCAGTTCCTTTCCTGAAGTCATCTTCAGAATTATTTTTCCTTGGCCTTCAACATCCGAGGAAGCAAAATTTCCCATATACATCTTCTCACAACTTGTAATTGGTTCGAAGGAAGTGAATATAGCTTCGTCAGAGCATATGTGGCGAGTAACACCAGTGTCTATCCACCACTCCCTTGGGTTTGAATCCACCAAGTTCATTTCAGAGACCACAGCAGATAGATTGATGTCAGAAACATCCCTTGGGATAGAATCTAACTCCGTCATATTAGCCTGATTATTCTTCTTGAGTTTGTTCTGTGGCAAACGACATTCAGAAACACAGTGTCCTGTTCTTCTACAGTTGAAATATTTCACTTAAAATTGGAACTTCGGTTTCTTGGAGATGCCACCTTTGGGTCTATTTTAGACCCTTTGCTAGAACAAAATTTCTTCTTCCCATGTGAACTTTGACCATGCTCAACTATATTAGCCTTGGCCTCAAAATTCCCAAAATTCCTCTCAACCCCTTTGTTGTCTTCTTCAATTCGAAGCCTGACGATGAGATCTTCAATCTTCATCTCCTTTCGCTTGTGCTTCAAATAGTTCTTGAAGTCCTTCCATGCAGGGGGTAGCTTTTCAATTATAGCAGCAACTTGAAAAGTTTCGCTCAAGGTCATCCCTTTAACATGGATTTCATGCAAGATCACTTCCAGCTCTTGAACTTGACTGATCACAGTTTTTGAGTCCACCATCTTATAGTCGAGGAATCTCCCCACTACAAAATTCTTTGACCTGGCATCCTCGATTTTGTACTTTCTATCCAAGGACTTCCACAGTTCTTTAGCAGTGGTGTTAACACTATACGCATTATATAGTGTATCGTGTAAGCCATTCAACACATAGTTTCGGCACAGAAAATCCGAGTGGTTCCAAGCATTAATAGCTAGCACAACCTCTCGATCTTGTTCGTTGTCGTTAGGAATAGGAGCATCTTCCTTCAAGAACCTCGCGAGGTTCAAGGTAGTAAGACAGAATAGCATCTTTTGCTGCCATCTCTTGAAATCTACACCATTAATTTTTTTGGATTTTTCCCCGTGGTTCACAAGAACCGCTTGGATTGAGGGAACCTTCAGAGGGATCAAACCAATCACCACAGTATTGGAGCCAGTAGCATCGTCGGTTGCAACAGGGTTCGTAGCAGTGTTCACAGTCTCATTTGCCATTTCTGAAAATATTACCAAAGGAAAAAAGAAATTTAATCTAATATTTTTATTTTTTTCCCCTCTTATATTTAACAGTGCTAGAATTTTCTTTTCCAATAATCATTAGGAAAACGAGGGAATTTTAACATTCTACTCGTAAAACACAATTCTGCACACTTTTTGTGTAATGGTATTTTACCTAATTCTGCACCGTTTGGGCAGAAACTGAGAATTACAGAAGCAGTTTTTGTATTCCTCAAACAAACTGTTTTTCAAAAGTAATTATGTTTTTCCAAACCCGAATTTGCTTTTTAAAATATATGAATCTGTTTTAAGATTTTATCGATATAATCGAAAATAAATAGAAACAGATTCTGGATTACAACTTATGAAAACAGGAAAAATAACACTTGGACAGAAACAGAAAATAAAAACAAACCGAAGCTTGTGATATTTAACAGTTTCCTTAAAACAGATTCGCCGTCTCACCAAATGTGCTTGAGGAAATCTTCGGCGTCTGTCTCCCAGGATACAACGGCTTCTAACAGTAGTACAAGCACAGAGTACAACTGCTCTGGAGAATTTCTATTCTTTGTGCTCTCTCAGGAAACCAGGGAAGGAAAGTATGACTATGGAAGAATAACTTTGTAATTTCGTGTGTATCTCCAAATGAAGAAGAACCTCAATTTATGGACAGAGGAGAGAGTGGATTAATATCTGTGGATTAATTCCAAATCAGTTCAGAAACTCCAAAGGTTGTAACAACCTTTTGGAGTTCAGTAACTCTTGGACCTTTCATTTTCTGTCACATGTTAAGTGTGAAGAAATTTCAAAGATCGTTTGCAACTCTTGAAAATTTTGGGGTCCAAAAAGAAATATTTTGTACGGGTGGCACAACCAATCGGTCGGACGGACAGCGGCGGCGATGTGCGCGCGCGTGTGTGCGCCTGAGTGGAGTAAACCCAAAGGGTCTTAGGTCCTTCCCTTTCCACAAAACTGGGTACCCCTTGGGGCCAAACCCGAAACATGAAGTAGCCTTATAAATAATCTAAGGACTTCTTCTATTTTTCCTACGTGGAACAAGGCAAGTTGTGAACCTTTTTCATTTCAACAACTCCTTGTAAGGAGCAACCTTTGAGCATTAATTTCTTATTTACCCATCAATAGTTTTGGGCATGTGAATATCCAAACTTCATCTCCTCATGGAGGAGAACACAAATCCATCAGGAGTCCACTTAAACTCTAAGTGGGTCCAACTTTTATTTGACTCTAAAAATGGCCAAAACTCAACTTTAATCCAACATTAACTCCACACAATAATTAAAATATTATTTATTTTATGAAAATAATCCAATATTCTCCCACTTATTTTAATAAAAATAAAAATACATATAAATTGGGTAAAGATAACAAATTATGCATGATGAAGGTGTCAATGGCTTAAACCATACTTAGTGTTCAACAAATCTTGCTCCAGAGCTAATAGTGACAATGTCTTGAACTATGACTGCTTTGGAGAAATAAGACATTGCGTCACACATAATTTTTTAGCACTCTATTCCAAGCTTCTAAGCTAGCACATTAACGGCCATGTGTTATATCCCGTCTTCTTGAGTGCTCTAGAGAATTAGCCACATTCTCATAAGAAGCGGCTCTACTTCCACACTCAAATAGGTGAGTCTATCAAGGATGTTGTCATGACTCTGACATCCAACCAATAATGGCTATAGAACTTATTAAGAGTTGAAATCAACTCAACCTCATATCCGTTATGAGATCCATCCATTTACACCGTAGGGATAGCTATTGAGCTAGTGCCCAAATTAGTGCATGTCTATCAAACCATTCTATGATTCATTCTTCCCTTTGAATCTAGTTCTCAGGATCTCAAGTCCTTAGGTAGGGTATCCTCATAGGTGATTTATTTTTCTTTGGGCTTTAGGCCTATCCCCCTCGATGCAATTCAAACTTTTAATCTAGCTAGAACTTTTACAAATAATTTATCTCCAAATTATCACATCATATAATGCAATTTTTTTTTTCTTATAGACTCGAATCTTTCATTGTAGTACTTTTTTTTTTTTTTTTACACTTTTCCAATAATTGAAGTAACATCACAATGGATCAAGACAAGTGGTATTGATTTTCTCCATCATTAAAGTTCTATATAGAAAATCATGAACCAACCCACTTCTTCATTGGCTTTCAACAAATAGCTTCACCTCCCAATATAATCACATAGCCAATGGTATACAACCAATCATCTCATAGGGTGATCCAAAACTCATAACAATACTTTTCTAGTACAATTGAAAAACTTTGTTACTCATTACACAAGTAATGGTATTCAAATAATAGGCAATCATATATCTTGGAAATTCAATGGTATCACAAAATTCATCTTGGTTAACTCTAAAAAATAACGATGGATTTCTTATTGCGTACTTTGTCAAGTCATCTTGAATCAAATTCAAAGTGTCATATCATCTTGAAAATTAAATATCCAAGGAAATCACAAAATAATCTTCTTGGATTAAAACAAAGGTTGGCCCAAATATTTATCTTGGAGAATGTCCAAGGCATTTACAAAATGATCACCTTACAAAATATATAAGGCGATCATGCTTTTTTGTCTTGGATAATATCCACGGTAAACAATTATAAACATCTTGGATTAAACCCAAGCCAAACACATATGGTCAAATCAATAAATTTATTTTTGTCATTATACTTTGCAAGTACAATTTTTTCCACTACTTCAATCACCAATTTCTCCATTAGATATTACATCCAAGTAATTTTCCTCAGAGCCAAAATAATTTTCTTCTTTTTCAAACTAACAAAATTGATCAATAGAAATGCCAATAGGAATAGGAGATCTTGTAATTTTAATCTCTAAAATTACAGTGACTGCACCCAAATTTCTTCTCAACAAAATTAGGTGACAAGAAACTTCTGCACATCAAAATATCATAAAGCACACTCCACCTGTCTAATTATAATATATATATATATATATATAATATTTATCACTTTCAATAATTTCTTATTCGATATTCACATCATCTATCACTAAGAAGTCTCTGAATCTTCTGGTTAATTTTTAGTCCCAAAATCAAACATTCCAATCTTGTTATCAATAACATAAACATATAAGAAGTTTGAATAATAAAATAATAAACTATTTTTTACATAAGAGTAGAATGAACTAAGCCACGTGGTTCATACTTTTAACCCATTGAAAGGTTCTACGCCCATCCAAATAACCCTATAAGGAGCACACAACATATGTATATATATGTGTAATGGCGATATTAGCAACATGGATAATATTGTCCCTCATAACCACGTATGACCCATACATATTTCACTAGAATGCTTTGGAAGTTAAACCTTTGTACTTATGCTTCAATGTCCTGTAACATGAAAACTCCAACCACAAACTTTTTATTTTCAACCCAAACTACAAAATCGTAGAGCGAACTGAAATAACCCATTTAATAACTAATGTCATTCTACTGACTATATGATTTTTAAAAGACACAAAGCATGAAGTTGATATCATTTAAGCAAATACTACATAGTAGGAGTGAAGTAGACGGGTTAGACATATGAATCAGTGACATATTATGGTTTCCAAAATAAATTTTCTTTTTTGCTATTCCACCATTTAGACTTTTCATTAGTCTTGTACTCGTCACGATATTTATAGGATATAAAAATGCCAAACTAATATTAAAGTTTTTATATGCAATAAATCCGTTATATTGCATCTAAATATTAAAATAAATCTTACGTGACTCTGGTATAAGCTATTGCCCAACTTGCTTTTTTCATGATAATAAAAAGAAACCATTTGAAATAATCAAAATTTTACACCTCCACTATTTCCAACAAATATAATATCTTAAAGAAGCAACTTTAGAAAACATACCTTAGTCATACAAATTGTATCCACAAGTAAAAACTGAATTCTTACCGCTCACATTATCCTCTGTAAGTATCGTCTCAAATTGTTAGAGAATAATACAAAAATAGCGTTCAAACAATCCACTACAATAGAAACACTGTCAATTCCACAATTGCATAGAACCAATAAGAAGGTGATGGGAATGAGGCGCGAAACGCTCTCTTGAGACAATACGTGCCCTCTACGGGTAATACCCAGTACAGTGGGAAATAGCACGCCGTCTCCGGGATATAACAACCCGGTCACCCTTGTCGTAAGCTTATCAAATCTGCACAACTTGATAAGTGAAAAGCTCGCCCACTAGTGCATTCTTTACCCAAATAATACCTTAATATAAAACAGATCAATATAGCTAAAATGTGTAAAACAAGTCTCTGCATAAAAAAGAAACTTTGTGTTTTGAGTAATGGAAAGTAAACTTTTTTTTTTTTACTATAACATGTAGCTATATGCGTATATATAGAAGTCAGTGCTCCATGTCATTATGTCTTTTCAATATGACATAAAAGAAAATCAAGTAACAGATGAAAGTAATACATGCCTTGCCATGTAAACCGTTGGACATTAAAACATATCATTGAAAGCTTTATTCCGTTAGCCTTTTGTCCGCTGGGAGCTACAAAGTTAGGCCACCA
This sequence comes from Hydrangea macrophylla, assembly GCA_033977485.1. NCBI lineage: Eukaryota > Viridiplantae > Streptophyta > Magnoliopsida > Cornales > Hydrangeaceae > Hydrangea > Hydrangea macrophylla. The sequence goes on from CM066993.1 coordinate 34,847,350, forward strand.
TATTGTGCAGTTTGAACACTCACAAAAATGTTGGTTAAAAGAATATTAACTCCAAACAATAATTAAAATATTATTTATTTCATTAAAATAATCCAACAACCTATATAAGGACGGATAGACAAGAAGGAGAAGCAAAAGAACTACTACTAAGACTAAAGAAGAGAAGTCAACTAGATCTTTATCTAGATCTGTCCATGACAGCAAACGACGTGGAGTAATTTTGTTCACAGTTGCTCAGTCAAGACCCAGATGACGAAGGCAACCACGACTTTGATGACATTGAATACAAAAACCTGATAAATGCAATGGAAGCATAGTTGGACCATCAAAGGGTGAATTATTGTAGAAGACTCCGGAATGACTCTAACCTTATCCAAGACATGTAGGGTTATCTGCAATAAAAGAAAAAATAATCCAAACCAAGTCACTTTAAAACGTAGGGAAGAGGACAGGTGGAGAACCCCTCTCCACATCTCTTAAAGGCTATTGACTAAAGTAGTCTTTGTAATAAATAGTCTTTGTAACATTTATAAGGCGATACATGTATCGGGCTTGTATATGAAATTTTGAAATCCAAATAGTAAACTAAGAAGTCTATTTAAGAAGACTTAGCCAAGAGTCTTCTTCATGAACAATCTACCACTTGTATCATTTACTACTTTAATAGAAAATATTTTCCTACGTTCCCTCTTCTTCTTCTTCTTCTTCTTCTTCTTCTTCTTCATTGTATAGCTGGTACCTGAGCCTATAGCATCAGTGTTCTTCCTGTAAGATAAAGTATATGTTGAAGTTCTATATAACATCTTTATAAGTATTCTTAGTTTTTTTAACATCTTACTTATATTATTTTGTTTTATGGTTGTTATTTCTCTTGATTAATAGTTGTCAAAGCCCATATACCCGTCTGTTCATGACTGTTTTGTTGCCATAGCTAGGTGATTTGTATCCAATATTGCATTCTTAACTTCATGATTTTATCCTTATTGGACACGAATTATCACTTATACTGGGAGATTTAATGGATAAATTGTATTTTTATTAATCTTGTTTTTTGTTCACTTGTTGCTAATAAAAGCCTCTGATACGCCCAGAAATATTCTGCTACAAGTCAAACCTCCACGTCAACAGCAAAGGACCCAGATTATCCGGGAAGCTAGTGAGCTGGTGACCCAACGATCCCGAGGCCTTTTGAGGGCAACTGATCAGTACGCTCGCACAGCCCGGGCATGCGGCACAGCAGCTCTCCACAAGGCGCGGTTTGACAGCCCAACAGCTCAGCAGTTCCCTAAATCAGTCAAAAGACTAAGGGAATGTGTAAATAGTTTCCTAAGTCATTTAGGAAACCTCCCATGATTTATACTCATCAACTTGTAATTGGATAGGGCATCCTTATCTAATCAGTTGCCTTTTGATAGTGGTCTCTTGCACCTATAAAAGGGGCCACTCATCCCCATTAAGGGGAATCGCACTCTTAATTTAGAGATTAGCATATACACTCATCTCATATGCATACACCCGGCCAGTATTACTGGTAGTGCCATCCCCAATTGTTGGCTCACCAGGCCCGCCGATGATCTGCTAGTAAAGTGCACTAACGCACCCGTGGACGTAGGTCACCTTATTAACGGGGCCGAACCACATACAATTGATTGTGTCACAATATCTCTCTTCTTAATACCTTATACCAATTTTTGGCATCATCAGTTTGGCGCCGTCTGTGGGAAATGACAAGTTCCTCATCAACAAATTCTTGATTGATCAATATGCCGCCGAAGACGGGTGAGAAAAATACTACTCCGGTCGGTCAAGAGAACCTGCAACTCGAGCAGCAGGCCGCCTCCATGACCTCCGAAAAGATGACAGCGGCGCTCGCTCAACTCCTGGAAGGCCAACGGCAAACCCAATAGCAAATCGAAGCACTATTGGCCTTGCAGGAGAAGCGCCCTCAATCAGAGAATCAGACCGGGAAGAGTGCCCCGACCGGGAGCACGCGAGAGTCCGGAACCACACCCACTCTGCGCCGGTATCCCCATCTGATTGGGAGCTTGGCCGGGATGGCAACCGTAGCAGAGCGCTCAGGCGCCCCAGGCGGCGAGCCTGTTCCAATCCTTGTCGGGTGGACAATGCCAGAGATATCATCAACAGGCACCGTTCCATCAGGGGGGAGGGATCAGGGCCAAAGCCCCGGGAATCAACCAAAGACTCTCCGGCCCAAAGCCGGGGAGATCTTAGGCATACAATTACCCGAAGCTGGAGTCGGGTTCTATCCCCGAGGTTAACACACTTCGAAGAGAAAGCCTCGTCGTCTGATCCGACTTACCATTCGAACATTGACAGGTAGACCGAGCGGGAAGACGTGAATACTCAAATCCAGGGTTTGCAAAAATAGATCGAGCAATTGAGCTGCAAGTAGCGTCCGGACCATACCAACATGGAGACCGAGTCGCCCTATACCGCTCGGATCACCGGATTCCCCATCCCATGGAAGTTCAATCCACCGTATCTCAATTCTTATGACGGGACCGAGAGCCCTGTGGATCACAGCCGCACCTATAGGGCCCAGATGGCGTTGGTTATCACTGTCGATGAATTGTTATGCCTGGCCTTCCCCAGCACTCTAAAGGGGCCGACCGAGCAGTGGTTCCACGCCCTCAAGCCCCAAACGGTTGATGACATCAAGACGCTGAGCAAGCTGTTCATTAGCCAGTTCGTAGGGATGCTCAATCGGTCACAGCCGGACACTCAGCTACTGATCGTCAAGCAGCGCAAGGGTGAATCCCTAAGGGAGTATGTGGATCGCTTCAATTAGCAGAGGCTCCAGATCCGTAATTTGAATGAAACATCAGCCATTATGGCCTTCTACTCGGGAGTTCAACAAACCAAGGTTTCTACGTCGTTCCATCGAGATCGACCGGCAACCCTGGTGGAGCTCTTGGAGAGGGTCGGAAAGTATATAGACACAGAAGAATTCCTGAAGTCCAAACACACCGGCTTCGCAGGAGACGAGTCCCCAAAAGCCAAGCGGGGCTTTTAGTTTTGCCTGTTCATGAAGTCATCCCCAGATTACTTTTACACCTCTATCTCGACCAATCCACAAGGTCATGGCCGTCGCCGAGGCGCAGAGGTTACTTCATGAACAGGCAAAACTAAAAGCCCCGCCCGGGAAGAGGAATTGGGATAAGTTTTGCCGCTTCCATAGAGACCACGGCCATGACACAGAGGATTGTTTCAAGCTAAAGATAGCCATAGAAAAACTGATCGAGCAGGGTCATCTGGCAGAGTACGTCGCGATAGATGGACGGCCTGCGCAAGGAGCCTGAGCTCCCGGTCAAATCCAGCCTCTTGGCCAAATTAACGTGATCTCCGGAGGAACGTCAGGTGGTGGGGATTCACAGTCGGCAAGGAAGAGGCATGCTTGGGCATCTTGGGTGGATGTCTGGCAGGTCCAATCCACCAGCTCCCCGCCAACTGACATACTGACGTTCACCTCAGACAATTTGCATGGCGTCCACTACCCCCATGATGACCCGTTGGTTGTGGCGCTCTCCATAGCCAATTACATGGTCAAGAGGGTGTTGGTGGACACCGGTAGCTCGACCGATATCATGTTCGTGTCAGCATTCGATCAGCTCGGGATGTACAGGGATCGGCTCCGCCCGGTTGCTACTCCTCTGGTGGGTTTTAACGGATCCAGCACCCAGCTGCTCGGTACCATGGAGCTCCCTGTGTTTATGGGAACTTACCCTCAGCAGGTCTCCCTGTTGTCAAACTTTGTAATAGTGGAGGCTCCATCTGCCTACAACGTCATTCTTGGGAGGCCCATACTCAACAAAGCCAAGGCCGCTGTCTCTACTTACAGCCTGACAGTCAAGTTCCCGACCCCTCAGGGACCCGGGAGCCTACGTGGAGATCAGGCAACCGCCCGGAGTTGCTATGTCAGTTCCCTTCACCGGGAGGTAATCACAGAGACATTGAACGTCCAGGAGATGGACTTGAGGGACCAGAATGATAGAGCGGGACCGATCGAAGAATTGGAACAAGTGGCATTGAACCCACAACTCCCAGACCGAACGGTAAGCATCGGCACCCTGTAGGAGCCCCACCTTAGGTAGAAGCTGATTCAATTCCTGCAACAGAGTCAGGATGTGTTTGCCTGGTGCCACGAAGATATACCCAAGATTAATCCTCGAGTATTGTCTCATCGGCTAAACGTCAACCCAGACTCCTGGCCTATAAAGCAGAAGATATGGGGCATGGCCCCCGAGAGACAGAAAGCAGTGTGTGAGGAGGTTGAGAAGCTCCTCAAAGCCCACTCCATACGAGAGGTCCACTACTCCGACTGGCTAGCCAACGTAGTACTTGTCAAGAAAAGCAATGGAAACTGGAGAATGTGCATGGACTTCACCGACCTGAACAAAGCCTGCCCCAAAGACTGCTATCCGCTGCCCAGGACAGACCTCCTTATGGATTCCACGACCGACCATTCGCTCCTCTCATTTATGGACGCCTACTCCGGGTATAATCAGATCAGTATGTATCCCAGGGACGAAGAAAAGACCTCGTTCATCATGGACCAGGGAACCTACTGCTACAAAGTCATGCCTTTCGGCCTAAAAAATGCTGGGGCAACTTATTAACGCCTGATCAATCATGTGTTTAAAGACCTGATCGGGAAATTAATGGAGGTATACGTCGATGACCTACTGGTCAAAAGCCGGGATGAGTCCGACCATCTGGAACATTTGGCCGGGGCCTTCAGCATTTTGAGGAAGTTCAGGATGAGGTTGAACCTGGCCAAGTGCACATTCGACGTCTCACCCGAAAAGTTCTTGGGGCACCTAGTCAGCAGGCAGGGCATTGAATCAAACCCCGAGAAAATCCAGGCCCTTATCAGTATGCGATCGCCCAGGTCGACAAAAGAAGTACAGAGTCAGGCCGGACGGGTTATCGCACTGAACAGATTTGTTTCTAGAGCTACCGACCGGTGCTTGCCATTTTTTAAGATCCTTCATAAGGCGTTTCAGTGGTCTGAGGAGTGTGAGAAAGCGTTCCAGGCACTCAAGAAGTACTTGGCATCTCCCCCTCTACTCTCGACACCCGTAACGGGGGAAGAATTGTTCCTATACCTGGCAGTGTCACCCTCAGCGGTTAGCTCAGCACTCATCAGGGAAGAACACGGGATATAGTTCCGAGTGTACTATACCAGCCGGGCGCTCCAAGGTGCGGAGAACAGATACTCCCGCATCGAAAACTTGCATTCGCTCTCATCACCTCCGCCCGGAGACTCCATCCGTACTTTCAGGCCCATGTCATTGTGGTCCTTACTAACCAACCTCTCCGTAGGATCTTAAGCAGGCCTGACACATCCAGGAGGCTCGTCAAGTGAGCCGTGGAGTTAGAGGAATTTGAAGTGTCCTACCGCCCTCGGACAACGATCAAAGGGCAAGCAGTAGCAGACTTTCTGGTTGAGTTCACATATCTGGAAGGCCCAGTTGAAGAGCTCGACCCACCGGTCCTACCGCTCGGGTTATAGACTGACATCCTCACCTGCGTGCTATATATGGATGGCTCCTCAAACCAGCAAGGCAGTGGGGTAGAAATCATCTTGACTACTCCCGACGGCATCCAACTTGAGTATTCCCTAAGGTTTGGGTTCTGTGCCTCCAACAACAAAGCTGAGTATGAAGCCCTATTGGTCGGATTGCAGTTGGCCACTTCCATGGGTGCGCAACAGGTCCAAAGTTACAACGACTCTCAACTCGTGGTCAATCAAGTCAACCAAGAGTACGAAGCCCGGGGAGACAATATGGTAGCCTATCTAGCCCTTGGCCGAGTGGTTTCGAAGAAGCTTCAGGGTTTCTGTATCATACAGATACCCAGAGAGGAAATCACCCGGGCCGACCGGTTAGCCCGCCTCGCTTCGTCTTCTGAGTCAGACTTGCCCGGGATACGTGTAGAATACCTGCCCGAGCTAAGTGTTATCAACTGAGAATGCATGGAGGTGGAATCAGACGCCTTGGGACCCATTTGGATGGACCCGATCGTAGCATTCCTGGCAACGGGCGTGTTACCAAACGAGAAAGAGAAGGCCCACCGGGTCAGATACTGGGCTGCCCGATATCATCTTATAGATGGAATCCTCTACAAAAGTGGATTCTCTATACCTTACCTCTGCTGCGTCCATCCCGCACAGGTCCAATCAGTGTTGTATGAAATCCATGAAGGAGTGTGCGGGAATCACATTGATTACTGGCCAACTGCAGGGATATTACTGGCCTTACTGCAGGGATATTACTGGCCTTACTGGCCAATTCTAGAAAGGCCTTACTGCAGGGATATTACTGGCCAACAATGGCCCGGGATTCTCAGGAGTATGTCAAAAGATGCGACAAATGTCAGAGATACTCTCCCATGATCAACCAACCAGGAGAGCTTCAGACACTGATCCAAAGCCCCTGGCCCTTTGTCCAGTGGGGTATCGACATTGTCAGACCCCTACCAACGGGAAAAGGACAGGTCAAGTTCACAGTCATCGCTGTTGACTACTTTACCAAGTGGGCGGAGGCCGAGCCCTTGGCGACAATAACCGAGCAAAAAATGGAAAGCTTCATGGAAAAGAAAATCCTCAGTAGGTTCGGCATTCCCCGGGTTCTGGTCAGCGACAACGGCAGGCAATTCGACACCCCATTGTTTAGGCAGTTTTGCTCGGGCTATGAGATACTTAATCACAACTCCTTCCCCGAGCACCCTCAAGCCAATGGTCAAGCTGAGGTGACAAACCGAATGATCTTACAGTCGATCAAAATAAGACTTGAAAGTGCCAAAGGACTATGGGCTGAAGAACTGCCAACCCTTTTGTGGGCCTACCGAACTACGCCCTGAGCGGCAACAGGTGAGACGCTCTTTCCTTAACCTACGGGTTTGAGGCAGTGGTCCCTACAAAGCTCGGGTTACTTACTTACCGGGTGGTGAATTACAGGGTGCCAAACAATGAAGACGCACTCAGAACAGAATTGGACTTGGTAGAGGAGAAAAGAAACCGGACGTATCTAAAAGTTGCAGCCTACAAGCAGAGGGTGTCCCGGTATTATAATAGCAGCGTGAAGCATCGCAGTTTCCTGGTGGGGGATCTTGTCCTTAAGGCTGTCAATCAGTCCTCAAGAGTCCCGAGCCATGGAAAGTTGGGGCCAAACTGGGATGGCTCATATCTAGTTACTCGGGTGAACCGCCCAGGAACTTACTGGCTTTGGAGCCTGGATGGATGTGATCTGTCTCACCCTTCGAATGTGCAACACCTTTGCAAGTATTATCAGTAATCCAGAGACGAGGACAGTTTAACACTGATTAGGAAATTTTTTCCCTCTATTTGAGCATTCATTATAAATTCTTTAATAAAATAAAAGATTTTACTTTGAAAAATTACTCCTATCACAGTCCCATCCAATATTGACAGACCTCAGGCCTAACCCCGAGGCAAAAGACCTTTGCTCAAAACCAAGGAACAAAGACCTCGGGCCTAACCCCGAGGCAAAAGACCTTGGCTCAAAACCAATGCATAAAGACCTCGGGCCTAACCCCGAGGCGACGGCTTCGCTTAGGCCCAACCAACAACGGGGGAAAACCCCCAAGGTGGCTGACGATGGCAAGTCTCAAATAACCCTACAACTACCCATGTTCCAGGTCGGTTTCATACGGCCGCTTATTCCCGCACACCCGCCTTAACAAAATGCTTGGGGGGCAGGGACTGGGCTAAAATAATAAATCACATCGGTCATTAAAAGGACTTGGAATCCTAACATTCCTAAGTACTTATAGTGATCAGAGATAAAACATCCCGGATGGTAAAACAGGATCTTCCCATAATACACCGGACCATCCCGGACGGTAAACATGGTATGTTCCTATGATACATCGGGCAGTCACATTTAAAACAGGTCTGTAAGACCAGATGTTCTACCGGTTATAGTCCTAAGACGGCTTCGCTTAGGCCCAACCAGCGACGAGGGCAAACCCTCTAGGTGACTGACTATGGCAAGCCTCAAATGACCCTGCAACCAACCATGTTCTAGGTTAGTTTCCTACGGCCGCTTACTCCCGCACACCCGCCTTAGCAAAATGCTTGGGGGGCAGGGACTGGGCTAAAACAGGAAATCACACATGTCATTAAAAGGACTTGAAATCCTAACATTCCTAAGTACTTATAGTGATCAAAGATAAAACATCCCGGACGGTAAAACAGGATCTTCCCATAATACACCGGGCCATCTCGAATGGTAAACAGGGTAAGTTCTTATGATACACCGGGCAGTCACCTTTAAAACAGGTCGGTAAGACTAGATGTTCTACCGGTTACAGCCCTAAATCATTTGCTAAAGCAGGGATTTAGGTCAGTCAAAACTAGGCGGACACTGGCAATCATAAACAGGCACACAAGTACAAAAATAGTAACCAGTTTATGGATTGGTCTCAAGGACCTTTTCATTAGTTAAAAACTATTTGTACAGGGCCTGGGGGACAATTATAGTAGCCTTCTCACAAAAAAAATAAATTAGACTACTACAATACAAAATAAAACGGGTCGGGGACCTCAGTCGTCCACCTCGACCACGTCTTCGGTCTCCCCGGCCTCCTCTTTCGAGTCAGATCCTCCTCCCGGTGCAAAGCCTCTGCCGGGGCAGCCTCTTCAGCAAGGCCGACATTAGCAGTGGGGCCCTCGCCCGCAGTAGGACCTATATCCCAGAAGTCTGAATTAATCCCTTTGTAGGACAATATGTCCCACTCAGGGTGATCCCAGGATATCCTGCGCTTTAGATCTTTATAGCCCTGGAAGAAGCCATCGTCGAAAGCTTCTTCCCGGGCCCCAGCTGTCGTCACCTCTGCTAGCTCCCTCTCCCGTGTCTCCGCCGCCGCTGTGCTGGCCTGAGCAACCTTTAGGTCAACCTGGGTAGTAGCCAACTCGGCTTGAGCAGGGCCAAGGTTAAAGGCCAAATCCTGTCCTTCTCTACGGCCAGAGCGGTGCCCCTGGCCTCTGAGATCGCCCGCTCCTCAGACAAAGCGGCTTCGACAGTAGCGGCCCTCCTGGCCTGGGAAGGTAGGAAGGACTCAACCCCGGCGACCATGTATCCAACCTACGAGAAGTTAAAATTGACCGGTCTGAGAACAAGCATAGTTGACAAAATAGTTGAAGGAAAGGAAACAAAGGCAGGAGAACTCACCATGTGAGAGAGGCTGTACAGCCAGCTCAGGAAGACCTCGGAAGATATGTTTTCACATACCTCCACTTGGCTAGGGAGCAAACCAGGCTTCACCCGGTCCCTGATCTCGGCCGAGGCAGCCATTGGTGCCACGACCAGCACCCCCGCCTGGGGGGCAGTCTCTTCAACTACCACCACGTGGGGCATTGAGGTCCCCACTGGCTCCAGACAAACACCGTGCCGGATCCACCTCAGTGGGCGCTCTCCACCCGGGGCCTCAATGGCGGGCCTTTTTCTTTGGGCCACCACCATCCGGGTGGCGGCAGCAGCAGCAGCGGCAGCGGCTTGCCTTTCCCTCAGTTGCTCCATATTTTTCTTCGGAGCCATCTCTGCAAAAGAAGAAAAAAAAAGATTAAACAGTTAATAACCAATGTAGAAGATGGGGGAAGGATTACCGCAGGAGAAGGCAGAGCCCGAGCACTTACCAGGAAGAATGGAGGGGAATGCCGGAACTTCGGTGGGCTGAGCCGGATTGTCAGTAGCTCGGAAGTTACTGGTTCGAGTCAACACGTTCCAGATATTTATCAGCCGGTCAGCCAAACTCCTGATCCTGGCTTGGCACTCGTCGAGAACACTCGGTGGGCTGGTTGATCCCGCTGCAAAGCCAAGTACAAAATGATTAGTCTCAAAAATTAGAGTACAATAAAGAAGAAAGCAACAAAAAGTAAAATCGAATGGGCTTACCGCTCAACTCTCCCGCCCAGGAAGTCCTCGTCTGGATCCCGGGGGCTGGTTCGCAGAGCCCGAGGGTGGACACTTAGAAGAACTTGTTCACCCACCCTTGGTTGTCGATCGGGCAGTTGACTAAGATCTTCCTCCCCTTGCGAGCCCCGAGAGAAAAGAACCCGGTCTCTTCATGTACGGGGAATGGGCGGTGCGTCCAGAGGAACTCTTGGACGGAGAGTTCATATCCGAAGACCTGGGGCCACAAAGAAATTGACCCCATCAAGAACCTCCAACCGTTCAGGGCCAACTAGCCCAGGGCAATCCCCCTGTATATCAGGACGTCTCGAGCAACCGGATGGAGGGGGATGCAAAACCCAGCCATGAGGATGTCCTCATATAGGGTGGTAAAACCCCGCTAGTAGATTTGGGCCGCACCCGCACTCACCGCCAAGGAGCAGTAGTCGGGAAGGTTGTACCTATCTCTAATGCGCCCGAGATCTTCAATACGTAAGGTAGATAGGATGAATTCACTGGAGAAGGCCACCTCGGGGTTGGGTTCCCCTGGTGTTTCATCGCCTAAACCCTGGGAAACGGAAGCGACAGGGGCTTCCTGGTCCGAGTCATCGTCAGAAAGATGGATCAGGATTCTACCTTCGCTTTGGTGGTCAAAGGGGGGCACGGATGGTAGACTTAGACTTGTTTCCGGTTCCTCTGACCCGAACCACTCATCCTCTGACCGGGAGGATGAGTTAAAACCAGAGTGACACATTCTTGGGGTTTCGGTAACTGGGCCGGGAAGAAGATGGCGACCAAGGAATGGATCAAGGACCCCAAGCCTGGTATACAAAGGGGGCAAGGTCACCAACCTAAAAGGCAAAGAATAGATGGTCCTTAACATAATGTGACACTCTCTCAAGACTACCCCAGAAATTCCCGCTCGGTTCAATTGTCCTAAGGTGCCTCCTAACTTGAAGAAAGAACAGAATCTAAGGAAGAAAAAATCCCACTCCCGTTCTAACCTAAGTGGGTTCACTCTCTCCAGCCTCGCTCAGAAAAGAGGAGAAGGAAAAGAGTGAAGAACTGAGATTGGAAAGGAAAGACTTACAAAGTTTAACACAGAAAAGGGCTCAGGAGTCTTGCTCAGAAACTTGCTCGCTTTCAAACCGCTCCGGAATATGTGTCTTTGCAGCAAAGAGTTGAGAAATGAACAAGTGTTCCTTTATATAGGAACTACGGATGGCTCAGATCAAAATAGATCCAACGGCTCATGCGCATTCCTGCCCAAAGTGGCTAACAGTTGTCACCTCGGGCATGCGAAGCGTCGCCTCAAAAGGCGCGCGCATTAAATGCACGATGAGACAGTTCAGTTATTGTGTAAATGGTCCGGTTACTTCCACACTGGTATTGTTTGATCCTGACAAGGCCAGTCACAAGCTGACACATGGCGCAGGTAGGACTTGGGCCCACAGGGCCACTGCTCGATCCATACCCCAGCTGACCACAACGACCGGTCTCACCTCAGTTTGAGTCCCGGTCTCTTACCGGTTGGTTCCTCGGAAGCAATCTTAATTTTCAAACTTCATCTGATAGGACATCACATCAACTTTAGAAATGGGGGGCAGTTGATACGCCCAGAAATATTCTGCTACAAGTCAAACCTCCACATCAACAGCAAAGGACCCGGATTATCCGGGAAATGAGCAAGTGGCCCAACGATCCCGAGGCCTTTTGAGGGCAACCGCTCGGTATGCTCGCACAGCCCGAGCATGCGGTGCAGCAGCTCTCCATAAGGCACGGTTTGACAACCCAGCAGCACTTCCCTAAATCAGTCAGAAGACTAAGGGAATGTGTAAATAGTTTCCTAAGCCATTTAGGAAACCTCCCATAATTTATACTCATCAACTTATAATTAGATAGGGCTTCTTTTTCTATTCAGTTGCCTTTTGTGGGTGGTCTTTTGCACCTATAATAGGGGCTACTCACCCCCATTAAGGGGAGTCGCACTCTTAACTTAGAGATTAGCATATACACTCATCTCATACGCATACACCCGATCGGTATTACTGGTAGTACCGTCCCCAATTATTGCCTCACCAGGCCCACCGGTGATCTGCTAGTGAAGCGCACTGACGCACCTGTGGATGTAGGTCACCTTATTAATGGCGCCGAACCACATACAATTGATTGTGTCACAATATCTCTCTTTTTAATCCCTCTTACCAATTTTTGGCATCATCAGCCTCTTTCTCGTAGGAATTGGGAACTTGTTCAAAGTTGAAACCAAAAATTTTGGTTCTCACCTCATGAAAAGGGAAAGAATCACCACTCAGCAAAATTGGATCGATCCGGGTTCTTAAGACGGATCGATCCGCTACTGCCCAGGGACCTGAAGACGTCTTCTCGCAAAGCCAGATCGATCCAGCTTTTACACGTGGATCGATCCGCAATTTTTGGACGGAGATTCTACATACGTCTTGGAATGTCAGATCGATCCGGCCACAAGCCGCGGATCGATCCGCCCCTGCTGTGTCTTACCCCCTTTTTAATTACAAGTTTGCCATTATGTGCGTTTTGTATAAATAGATAGATATAGTTTTATTTTAGGGATTTTTTTTTTGCTCCCAACATTCTTCTCCTTCTCTCATTTTTGGGAACCCACTTGGTTCCCTTCCATTTCTTCTTCCTTTGTATAAGTTTAAAGCTTGGATTGAAGTTTTAATGGCTAGGTATATTTTCTATCTCTTCTTTTTTGATGATATTGCTATGCTTTCTATCAATAGTTAGATTACTTAGGTTGTGTATCATGAGCTCTTGGATTTAATGTTGTAGCATTTCTAGGATTCATTTGTGTAGGATTCAAAACTAAGGACTTCATCTTTTTTGTATTGCATTTTTTATTGTCAAAACTTAGAATTTGAATCATACCCTATGTATTTCATATGGAATATTGTTTAACCTTGTGTTTTGCACTCTATGTGTTTGATAAAAGTTGTGTGTGGGATCTTTAACTTAGGGTCTTCATCTTTGATGTCAAGCATCTTTGATTATTCAAACTCTTGGGTTTTAAATACTATCTTTTGAAGGCCTCATTAGTGATTTATCCACCAAGTAGATTAGTTAGTGTAGCGTGGAAAAATCATTCGGATTAGAAGCCATGGAGGTTTCATCTTGTATGTCATGCAACCTTGATAGTCAAACGTTAGCTTCAAATCCGTTTCTATAGAAATCTTAAAGCTCATTTCATCTAACACATAGGTGCACTCCAAGTGTTTGATAATATGCCACATTGAGATGTTACCTTAGCATGTGCTTAAAACATTAGTCCATTTCATCTTGTTGTGACCCAAGATGAGGGGGAATGATCCAAACCTATTGATTTTTAGATTAGTATTTATTTACCTTGTATCCTCCAAAAACCAAACAAAAAGCCGCAAGACGCAAAGTTATTTTTATCCCTTTCCATCATCTTTTCTTATTTTTTTTCTTTTGAGCATTATAATTAGTTACCAAACTTCCCAAACGTTGTTCTTCTATCAATCCCTGTGGACTCGACACCCGACTTCCAACATACTACATTTTTAATAGGGTTAAATACGAACTTGATTTTGACAACATCAAAATGGCGCCGTTGCCGGGGATTGGCGACAACGTTAAGTTATTTAGTTCCTAATTATATGCGTTTTTGCATTTGATCTTTTTATTTTGTCTTTGTTTTAAAGGATTAGCTACTCTTGAAGAGCTAAACCTCCATCTAGGATGTTGATGACACATTGGTTTCGCATGAGGGAAGGTACTAGTATCTCCTTTGGTTGTTCTTTAAAATTTTGGCATATGTAATTGATTTTGTAATTTCTTACACAGTTGGGCTTAATAGAAGTGGTGTATTGTTGCACATGAGTCATCCTTACAGAAAGTGATTTATCAACCATGAAGCTTAGTTAATGTAGGGTGGATGTGTCATTCTAATCAAAGGTGTTGCATAGTGTAGTAATTTACCACTTATTTGTTATTATGATAATTATGCTTTGTGTTAATATGTTTGACTTATACCAAGAGAATGCGATTTGTTCCACCATGTAGTGTAGTTAAATTAGCTTAGTTAGTGTAATGTAGTTATAGGGTGGACAAATCATGTTACTCAAAGTAGATCCATAGTATAGTAATGCAAAGTTTGATTGTTTTGCCAAATTTTCTAGATCACCTCTTTTAAAGGAATATTAGTTCTCTTTTGCATGATGGGCTAGTGGTAGATTCAACATTCTAACCTTCATATTCATCCGCATCATCTCATAATCATTCCATTTTCATTTCTTTTGTGTTTTGATTTTTCTTTTTATTTTCTTCTTTTATTTGCTTGATGTGCTCAGTAGTGATTCATATGCAGGAACATCATTTTTGTGCTCATCGGGGATCACTCCTTTTGTTGGTGATATCACTCTATCCCTACTCATTTTTGTCCTTGTTTCGAACCTTTGCATTAGGGACAATGCAATGTTCTAGTTGGGGGGTGTGGGATATTCACCCATCATATTGATCTTCCATTTTCTTCTTGCCATTAATTCTCCAAGCATATTTTGGTTGTTAATAAAAGAAAAGATGATTAAAAAAATTTAATTAAAAAAAAATTTATAGCTTCCAATGATTTTAGTATAGTTGCCTCGTTCTAATGCCGAGCGATGACGCTTGTCTTGAATTTTTGTTCGATATTGGTATGCATCACTTGTTGAATCCCATTAATTCTATAACTATCTTGATTATAGTAAACTTCATGAAGTTCAAATCTTGGATTATCAGGCACTTTGTTTGACTACTTGTATTAGAATGATGTTTAATGCAATTGTTACCCGAAAATCGTTTAAAACATTTGTGGAGACTTTATCTTTGTGAGCTTTAGATCATTTTCTCCATTATTGAGCGTTACATACTTCAATTCTCTCTTTTTGAAAAACATACAAAAGTCGTAGATAATCTCATCTTCTTGCTTTGATTGTTCATTAGAGAAATCCTTTTGTGGAATACAAAACTCTTGCTTGCTTGTCATTGTAGTGGAGAACAAAGGATCACATTATCCGAGGAAACAATTTTAGGTCTTTTTTTAACCATTTTTAGCCTCAACCTCACATACCCTTCATTCATTTAACCGTACACCTTCCATATCCGTGTTTGGATTACATTTTTGGGATATCTTTGCATGAGATCGTGCTTGTAAGGTTGTAAAAGAGATTGAATCGTGTGGTTGGGAGTGTACAAGAAAAAGAAAAGAAAAGAAGCTAAAAAAATGTATGTAAAGTAAAAGAATTAAAAAGAAAAAGAAAAGGAAAATTAAAAGGAAAAATATAAGAAAAAGAGCTTCATAGTCAATTGTACTTCTCTTTTTGAGCTTCAAAAAAATATTTGTGGATGATTCATCTCTTGTGGTCATCTGTATCCATGTATTCCAATAAATCTCAAGTTTGTACACAAACGTCTCACTTCATTTCCCCTTGTCATTCACCTAACATCACTTTCCCACTCTACAACCCCCTGAAGGTCCTAATTGATCCTCAAGTTGTGTGATTCGGAGTTTGAAACGGATATGACAAGTAGTTAGAGTTATTTCACATCCTCTAGTAAATAGTATCTTTCATGAGATTAATTTTTACTCATTTTTCACGCTTACATTTTTCATCATTGGCATGTGCGTGGCTTTAGTATCCATTGCCATTACTCTTTTTGCCCGCATGCCCCGAGTGTATTACCTATTTTGAGTGATTCATTTTTAGAGTATAATACCGGTGAGAATTGAGTTGAAGCGCATTTTAAACGAAATTCGGATTATGAAAGCATTGTCATCTTCTTGATAGTTGTAGTTATGCACTTCACACCACACACGCATCCAAGATTGAGCTTAATGAAGTTTATCTAATAATCTTGATAGTTTGAGAACTTTTTGGATTTGCGTGTCATGTGCTAAAATCTTTTGAAAATTCTTGGGACTATGTTGAGTGTCAGCGTAAGATAGTGGGCAACTATCATGAAGAAACAAAATGTTTGTGGGTATCATTCCAAGAACCCTCTAGAGACAACACTCCGCCTCTACGTGTAACCTAGAGGTTTAACGGCTTGTTGCATATGCTCAATGCAATCGTGTTCCCCACGAAAATGGTTTATCTTTGATTTTAAATAAATTATTGTGCAAGATTATTCTTGAATCTCTTGGTCGTTAGCTCTATTGCTAAGAGACTAGCAACATTCTAGTTGGGAGGTGTGATTCGTATCCAATATTGCATTCTTAACTTCATGATTTTATCCTTATTGGACATGAATTATCACTTATACTGGGAGATTTAATGGATAAATTGTACTTTTGTTGATCTTGTTTTTTGCTCACTTGTTGCAAATAAAAGCCTCTTTCTTGTAGGAATTGGGAACTTGTTCGAAGTTGAAACCAAGAATTTTGGTTCTCACCTCATGAAAAGGGAAAGAATCACCACTCTGCAAAATCGGATCGATCCAGGTTCTTAAGGCGGATCGATCTGCTACTGCCCAGGGACCTGGAGACGTCTTCTCACAAAGCCAGATCGATCTGGCTTTTACACGCAGATCGATCTGCGATTTTAGACGGAGATTCTGCTTGCGTTTTGGAATATCGGATCGATCCAGCCACAAGCCGCAGATCGATCCGCCCTTGCTGTGTTTTGCCCCCTTTTTAATTACAAGTTTGCCATTATGTGGGTTTTGTATAAATAGATAGAGATAGTTTTATTTTAGGGATCTTTTTTTTTTTTCTCCCAACATTCTTCTCCTTCTCTCATTTTTGGGAACCCACTTGGTTCCCTTCCATTTCTTCTTCCTTTGTATAAATTTGAAGCTTAGATTGAAGTTTTAATGGCTAGGTATATTTTCTATCTCTTCTCTTTTGATGATATTGCTATGCTTACTATCATTAGTTAGGTTACTTAGGTTGTGGATCATGAGTTCTTAGATTTAATGTTGTAGCATTTCTAGGGTTCATTTGTGTAGGATTCAAAACTAAGGACTTCATCTTTTTTGTATTGCATTTTTTATTGTCAAAACATAGACTTTGAATCCTACCCTATGTATTTTATATGGAATACTGTTTAACCATATGTTTTGTACTCTATATGTTTGATAAATACTGTGTGTGGGATTTTTAACTTGGGGTCTTCATCTTTGATATCAAGCATCTTTAATTGTTCAAACTCTTGGGTTTTAAATACTATCTTTTGAAGGCTTCATGGGTGATTTGTCCACCAAGTAGATTAGTTAGTGTAGGGTGGACAAATCATTAGGATTAAAAGCCATGGAGGCTTCATCTTGTATGTCATACATCCTTGATAGTCAAACGTTAGCATCAAATCCATTTCTATGGAAATCTTAAAGCTCATTTCATCTAACACATAGGCGCACTCCAAGTGTTTGATAATATGCCACATTGAGATGTTACCTTAGCATGTGCTTAAAACATTAGTCAATTTCATCTTGTTGTGACCCAATATGAGGGGGAA
This sequence comes from Hydrangea macrophylla, assembly GCA_033977485.1. NCBI lineage: Eukaryota > Viridiplantae > Streptophyta > Magnoliopsida > Cornales > Hydrangeaceae > Hydrangea > Hydrangea macrophylla. The sequence goes on from CM066993.1 coordinate 34,864,778, forward strand.
TGATCCCAACCTATTGCTTTTTAGATTAGTATTTATTTACCTTGTATCCTCCAAAAACCTAACAAAAAGCCGCAAGACGCAAAGTCATTTTTATCCCTTTCCATCATCTTTTCTTATTTCTTTATTTTGAGCATTATAATTAGTTACTAAACTTCCCAAACGTTGTTCTTGTATCAATCCCTGTGGACTCGACACCCTACTTCCAACATGCTACGTTTTTAATAAGGTTAAATAAGAACTTGATTTTGACAACATCACTAGGCTTGTTCAGGTCTTTTGTGAACTCTTGGGAGGTCTTAGGCACCAGACAATTACTTAGCTTGAGAAAGAATTTCCATAATGACATATAAGTATAAGGCAGTAACGTGTGTAGGAGAAACTATAGAATGAATAAATGACTCGTATGATATATCATACACTTCATATTGAAAAAGAGTACTCAGCTACAATAGGTAGTATGTCTTCGAGTTTAAATAGTATAATAGATATTATGTGTTATTATTTTTCTAAACTAGAAAAAACCCAACAAACAAACCAAAACTATTTAGAGTCAGTAGTTACTTCAATAGATCATAAGACAGATAATTTTGGATCTATTGCTAGTATTGATCTAGAAAAAAAAACATATTAGCCTTTTGATCAAAAGTTTGGAAAAACCAATTAACGGAAAAATAGATAATGGTATGAATGATCCAGGTGATAATAAAATCCCTCGATTATATTATGGAACCAAAGATATTATGATATTACAAGATAAATCCTATAATGGGACTGGGTATGAGAATATCGTCAAAATCCTAGATTACTGGTGTCAACTGTACAAAGACCTAAATTTAACTGTTGAAGAAAGAAATAAGATAATAACACAGATAAGAGAAAGTTCTCTGCAATATGAGAAATTATTAAGGCATTTTGAATAATACATAAATCTCTTATCAGAAGATGATAGTCAATCGTCATCATCAGAAGAATCCTCAGATGAAACCCATGAGGAAGAAATCCCAACTCCTAAAGGAAAAAAGAAAAGCTAGTGAACCCTTAGACCCAGAATATTTGGTGATTATGGAATGACTGAGTTCAATCTGGGCGATTTTATTCAAGCGTAGGAGGATGGAAAAGCTAAGGTAGACAAACCTTCTACTTTAGAATCAACTCCTGAACCAGTAGCAGCCAAGAGAGATGATAACCATAAGTACCTAATAGCCCAAAATGGTACTTATTTAAATCTTACTAATGTATCATTTAGAGACCAAATAGCCGCTATTGAATATTGGGCACAATCATGGTCCATCATCATTACAAATTATGGAATTGTATGGACTAAAGCAAAATTTCTAGATTATACTGCAGCCACCCTAGAAGGGTATGCAATAAAGTGATTAAAGCAATGGGAATGAGTTAGGACAAACCAAAAAAATGAATTGTTAGAATATGATTCCTTTGACAAAATCCTAGCCAAATTTTCCTTTCTATTAAAAACTAATTTGTGTTGCTTTGTAGGTGATAGTAATTTGCAAGAAGATGCAAATTACATTCTCGCTAAGATAGAACTATGTAATATATGTCTTTATGAAGACTATGTTACAACTTTTAAAAAGTATTATTATCAGCTTGATCCATTAGCCACAACATATTGGCTTGATCAGTTTTTTCACAAACTCCCCAACCCATGGGATGAGTCAGCCATTAAAGGTTATCCAGACTTTCTCAAGAAAATAGGAAAGGAAAACTTAGACAACTTAGGTTTTCGCATGCAATATGTTCTTCGGTTGATAACCCATCACTGTTTAGAACTAAAAGCAAAAAAACAGGTAAAAAACTAGATTCCCAATAACAAGTATGGCCAACAATGTTGTAACAAAATTCTTAAGGAAAATCTAAAGATAGGATGTTCAACTCCATCCTATAGGAAAAAGAAAGGATTTAAGAAAAGAAAGGTCAGGTGGAAACCTTGTAATAAAAATAAAAAATTTTCCAAAAAGAAAAAATATGTTTGTAGGAAAAAACAAAACAATACAGATACTTTCAAAAAGAAAAATAGTAGATGCTTCATATGTAATGAAGAAGGTCATTATGCACCTAATTGCCCTAAAAAAGGGAAGAGTGCAAAGAAAATGATCAAAGTTCTTGAAGAAAAAGAATGTGAAGTACTCTTCAAAAAAGAAATTTCAGATGAAGGAAAAATTCTCTATGAAATTTCTAGTGAAGACTACAGTTTTTTAGATGAAGAAATTAGTGAATATATTTTTATGATGCAAGATGAAATTCAAGAAGTTCCACAAGACGAATTAGAAAATATTCTCCTTAAGGATTTTGAAGGAGAAGATGTCACTCTCTTTGAATCTGAATTAACATGGTTTGAAAAACTTCAAACTATTGTTGTACCAGAAATTTAAAAAATTTCTTGATTTAATTTTTTTCTCAGCACGAGTGTTTGAACAATATAGTGGAAACACAAAAGCTCAATTTTCAATTTTCCAGTGTAGCAAAATTTGCTATTCCACTTTTTGATAAAAGAAAAGTTGCTAGATGGAAGGCAAAATACCGCCATTCCCAATATATCCATATTGGTATTATTCAGGTTACCATTACTACTTTATTTAGACAAGAGATAGACACCCCAATTTTAGCAGTGATTTTTTATAAGAGAATTTCGAATCCAATGAAAGCAATCATTGGAGGAATCCATTCTAATATGGCTAATGGAGTAATTTGGTTTAACATCAGACCAAATTTCTTTTCTTCAATAAATGATCCCAATATTGAAGACACAGTTAGAATAAGGATCAAGACTAAAGAAATTGCTATGAAAGCAAATTCCCATGACTTGTCAATTAAATGGGTCCCCCCAACTAATGTCAGGCTCAAGGTCAGAGGAGATGATGCAAAACCTATGGCAGCCAAATTTGTTGGGGACAGTTATAAGAGACATACCACACTTTTTAGAAATTATATGCAAGGAAAGATCGTTGGTGTTGGTATTTTCTATAACAGCCTCTATTTGTTTATTATCAAAAATAGGCGAAGGCCATGGTTCAATAAAAGGGGTAGGGTCTCAGTGATGTTCTGATGAAGCTTTACTACCCTCCTCTTGTTCTAGAACAAAATCTATGGAGATGTGAGCATAGGAATTGAATTTCTGTTCTATGTAAATAGTTTTGGACTGCACTTGGATAAAGCTATTTATTTGGGCCTCAATATCATTATTACTCAAGAAGGTCAAGCAGTCTAGCAGATTACTAGCTTCTTTAAGATCATCTAACGTGGGCCTAATATTTTCCAAGTCCTCTCTCACAGAATTTTGAAAGATAAAATTTTGCGAAATACATGTGCTAGAATCCTTACCATCCTCTTCCACAACACATTCTACTTGTTCAATAGTGAGGTACACATGACTTTCAAGCTCAGGATAAGAGCTTTGATTGATAGCGAGGATAGGTGATGGGCAACTTGGTGACACCACCTCTTCGGCCGAAAGAGGTGAGGGTTCATGAATATCAGAAGAATCTAAATCAAATTTAGAAATTTTAATAGCGTCCTCCCTAGGGTCACTATCAAAGGTAGGGGTAGAGTCAACAGGGGACTCATCCTTTCTTAATTGCGTGTATTCACCTAAACTCTCATTATCTGTAAAAACCTCACTCTCATCTGTGTAACTCTCCTCATTATATATGTCATATATTGAGGTTCTCTGGATAAAGGAATTGTCCAACTTTATCCAGGCAGTGAAGGAGTTGATGTTTGGGGTTTCATATTGAGGAGAAGATGGTTCTACAACTTCATGCTTGATGGTTTGGTTTTGGAGTTCGTGTTGGGTTATCACTTTCTTGAATGAGTTGTTAACCTCATTCGGTATAAACCCGTCATAGTCTTATATTTCCATTCCATTATTAGTGTCCTGAAATTTAGGTTGTAGTGTTGAAGGACTGGTGTAGTCTTCTAAAGGTTGGATAGCATATGCTTGTTGATATCTAGTTTCTAATTTATCAAGTGCACTATCTAGACTTTTCATTTCACTAAGCAGCAATATTAACATACCATTATCCTCAACTTGGTTATTCTCCTCATTATTACCATATGAAGTTTCGCCCCATTGTTGTTGGTAATAGTCCCCTTCCCATTGTGTTTGTGTGCAAGACTCCTCAGAAGAAAAGTCTTGGTGCATTTGATAATCGTGGGAACTACTATCATATCCTACATTATTATCTTGGTTATATCCCCATTGCGATTGATAGAACTCTCCATGTGGAGGTTCTTGATATGTTTGGTAATATGGGAGATTACCACTATTGTTTTCCCATTGTGGTGGTTGGTAGCACTCAGGTTGATAATGTGCGTCATATGTGGGTGCTTGCCAGCTTGGGGGATAACTATTTTGATTTTCAAGTGTATACCTATTCATGTTATTTGTGTTTGTGTTGTATGGAAGGTAATATGGATAAGACATGTTTACCCTAAAATTTTTAAACAATAGGAATATTATTTATTTATTTTTTTATCTTGTGAGAGAAAAAATCCAACAGTTTTTTTTTTATATTATTATTATTTATTTATTTATTTATTTATATATATATTTTTTTTTAAAAGAAAGAAAAATTGAAAATAACTTAGTAAAATCCTAACCTAGTTGCCTTCCCCGGCAACGGCGCCAAAAACTTGACACGACTAAATAGTTGTGCGCTCTTGTGCAACACCCAAGTGTAGGTGATCGTGCAAATAATATTAGATAAGTCCAGGTCGATCCCACAGGGAAGGAATAGGAAGAATATCTATTAAGTTACAACCTAAAGCAAAAGAAAATATTAATATACGGGTGGAGGTTCTAATGAATCCTAATCAATTAAATTAAACTAAATAATAAACTAAACATATTGAAACATAACTAATTAAATTAATAAACTAAAGGTGTTGGAAATACGTGAATCCATATTGATCCTAACCATCTACCATGCAAATTCATTAACGTTCTATGGAGTACATCCCTTTTCAGCATTCCGTATTTTTCTAAAGATAAAGAATCAATAGCCCTTTCATGACCAGGACTACATCATCACAAGTGATTTAAAATACTTAGAAGACGGTTTAAAACAATGGTTATTACTTGCACTCTAAATGGTGTTAGCATTCAAAGTGGTTTTCAAAAGTCATTGAAGAAAATAGCCTTAAGGCTTTAAGTTCTAAAAATTGTTGTGACAAACTGAGCTTATTAGGACAATTTGATGACAGATTTCTAAAATAAAAAGTCATGAAATACTTAAAAGAATCATCTCAAGATTTAACATGTTCGATCGATCGAAGCGCTCTCGATCGATCGGACTGCCTCATTCTTCAATCGATCGAAATGCCTTCGATCGCTTGACTATGGCTCTGGTTCAATCGATCGAAATACATTCGATCGATCGAGCCCAAGGTTTCTAAAGATTGCATGACAGAGATTGGGAATCAATGTTTCATCACATGTTCCCAAAGTCTAAACTACGGAAACATAATAAAACTAATACAGAAACAGTAAAACCAAACAATCATAACAACTATAACAATAAACAATCAAATACGATAAAGGAATAGAAAAACCTAGAAATAATCTGAAATAAACTTGTAATAATCATGAAACCAATTTGAATCTTCAATAATCTTCAATAAATCAATGAAAATGAGGAAGACAAAGATGAATCTAACCTAATCTACTCCTAATCTAACCCTAAAACTACCCTAAACTGTTGTTTTCTGCGTTCTGGAGCGTCCCCCTTTCATCTGGCGTCAAAACGACTTATATATAGGGTTCCCGCAGAGTTTACGCAACTTTTGGATGAAAATAAAGATCGATCGATCAAGCTTAGTTCGATCGATCGAAGTCTCAATCGATTGAACTTTGCTCAATCGATTGAACTCTCTGATTTTGACAGCTCTGCGTAACGATGGGAGAATGGCCATAACGTTTTACTCGGACCTCGGATTGACCTCCCGTTTGTGGCCACGTGATCGTAACTCAAAGATATACATTTTATATCTCTGGGAAAATCTTCCAAATCTGAAGTATTCATTGTCAAAATTGGCGTTTTCTCAGCTACTTCTGTTGTTCTATCCACCAGAATCACTTTTCTTTAGCTCCACTTCATTGATTTACATCCTAATACCTATAAAATAATGCAAAAAACATATATTTTAGCATTAACACAATAAAAAGAACATTGTAATTAAAAGGCACCTAAATATAGGGACTTTGGGGATAAAAGTATGCATAAAAGACCTTATAATACGCTATGAACATGCACTTTTCACCTCGAATCACTAACATTCAAGCATTATTCGTACATATCACTAGAATAATATGTCCCATACCTAACCATTATCTGCAAGTAGCTCAAAATTCATATTGTCTTCCCACTGATTTTAACTTACCAATCCTCCCAACAAAACAAAAAAAAACAGCATGTTTGACTCTAAGTTATAGTCTGTTTGGTTTGGTTGTAAAATAGAATTGAATTGGATTGGATAGAATAGAATAGAAAAGAAAAGACTAAAATATGATTTGCAGTTCTAATTCTCCTGTGTGGTTTGAAATAGAAATGAAATGAAATGAAACATTGTCATTTACTCTAATGTCCATATAAAGGCCCCATTTGTTGCAAATTAAAATAAGCTAAAATACTATAATCTCAAAAGCATCTAAAATCTTGATTTTGATAAGTTAGCTTATTTTCCATTTTTAAGTTATTTCCTACTTAAAATAAGTTATAAGCTAAACCCTGTTTAGTGCAGCTTAAACTTATAATAAGCTATAAGCTGAAAAAGTCAGCTTATAAATTGCAACAAACACCCCCAAAAAAGGCAAGGTAATATATAAGGATAATTTAGGTATATCACTAGAGGTGTAAAGGTCAGTTTGGTCGGTTTTTTTTTAGGAGGAATTACTAGCCGAACTGACCATCTCACTGTTGCAGAACCACAATCGACCGAATGAGATTAGAGTCGGTGTATATTGATTGCTATGTTGGCGGTGCGTTTTTTTTTTTCTTTCAAAAATTCAACCTCCAACCCCAAAACACTAAAAAGCTTAATGAACTCTCACACAAAATTATTCAAGATTTTGTCCACAAAAAAAAAAACCCAATAAAAAGAATCAAGAAACCCTTATAGGCTAGCATGTGATATATACATGTATACATAACTAATACATTATATATGCATAGATATCTTGATCAATAGATAGATAGTGACATAGACAGAGAGGCCTTAACTTGGCCGCCCTCAAAGCATCGACCGGAGGCGGAAGATGTGGACATCGACGGGCGGTGGCAATGGAAGTTTTGAGGAAGTTTCATTTCACTTCGTCCTCCGTTCAAGCTTCACAGACTTGAGAGAGAAAGAGAGAGGGGGAGAGAGAGAGAGAGAGAGAGAGAGAGAGAGTACGCCTATTTGACAATAGGAAGAAGATGAACCATGAGGAGAGACTACAGAGAAGGCTGATGTGGGATATGAAGTGATATTGCTAAGTGCAGTGTATAGAACCAAAAAGGCCTAATTGCACTTTACTCCTCATACAATGCACATATTTTTAATTGGGTGCATAATTTTTTTAATTTTTATTTTTGCAATCGGCCCCTTAAACTTTCACCCCCTTTCAATCTCATCCAATTGATGACGCCATTAGTTTAAAACTAACGGAAATGCCCAGAATTTATTGTGATTTTTTTTGCAATTGGACCCTTAAACTTTCGTCTCCTTTTCAATCAGAAACATTCGCTAACGACGTGAGATTTTGTTGGACAGAATTGCCCAAGTGTTCTTCCCCCAAAAATGGCTAAATCGGAACCTCTTTTATTTTTATCTGTCAAAACAAATGATTTTATCTGTTGACAGACAGATAATATTGAGCTAAATAATCCTAATTTTCTTATCTTTTGGCCATTTGGAATGATTTTTTTTATTTCAAGTATTTGCTCGAGATCAACGCAATGGGCTTCGAAATTTCACAAAAATATATGTTGCAGCCTTATTTTGTTTAGCTCAATATTATTTGTCTGTCAACAGATAAAATCATCTATTTTGACATATATATATATAAATAAATAAATAAAAAACCAAAAAGGAGGTTTCAAATTAGCCATTTTCTTGTTCCAGCGAGGGGGTTTTCTCTTCTTTTGATATCAAAAAGTAGTAAAAAGGTTTATAAAATATGGTAAAAAATGGTTTATTCCATCTAACAAAATCTCACACCGTTAGTGAATGAATTTGATTGGAAAGGGGATGAAAGTTCAAGGGGCCAAATGCAAAAAAAAAATATGGGTAATTTTGTTAGTTTGAAACTAATGGCGTCATCGATTGGATGTGATTGAAAAGGGTTGAAAGTTCAAGGGGCCAATTGCAAAAATAAAATAAAAAATTCATGTACCTAATTGAAAACACGTGTATAGTACAAGGAGGTAAAGTGCAATTAGACCAACTAAAAAACACAATCAATGGGAAACATTCCAACCGGCACTTATTGTTCCACATGAAAATGTGTGGGAGTAGGGCGGCACTCTGTATATCGTGTGGTGTACCTCACAGTTCCCTCTGTGCCATCTAAAACCCACGGCATTGTTTGTGCCATAACTCTGTACATTAGCTCAAACTTAATGGTATCACTAAGTTTAGTTTTGGTAGTGGCTTTAACTTAAGTTATCCTAAGTTGTCCTAAGTTTGAGACCCATTGTTGATGCTCTTACACTATGCTTGGGAGTTTGGGAAAGAAAAGAAAAGAAGAGAAAGTTTTAAGTGTGGAGATAAAAGAAAAGAATAGGAAGGATGATGCTTTCTTTCATCTTGTTTGGGAGTTTAAAGAAATAAGAGAAAGTTACTTTTGTTAGATTTGGGTTGTGAATGAGAGCTTATGTAAGTTCAAGGGGATCGTTAGGATCACCACGGACCGGCTCAATGCTCAGGGAAAGGCTTGGAACATTAAGTTTCAAGATTCTAGCAGAGGGTTTTTGACCGGTCGATTAGGTCAACGGCTATAATAAGTTTTTAAACAAGTTATGGCAGAGGGACATTCGACCGGTCGACCTGCCCGTTCGATCGGTCGACAGGACCCTATTTGTAAAGAGTCACAACTTTTCATATATAAATTTCAAATTTGTTTGAACTTCATATATTCTAATAGCTGACAAACGTGCATATACTGTTATATACTTAGTATGTAGGTGTTGGGACACAACCATTTGTGTAGAGAGATGTCTCTTACCCAATAGACACCTCTATATATATACAATATAATAAGTTAGTTTGAATAAACTTGATTTTCATATTTTCTCTTCTCTTCTCTTCTTCATCTATTCTAGAGTCAATTGAGAGCAATTTATATACATATATTCTACAAAGTATAGTAGAGTTTGTTGTCTCTATTATACTAGATCGTAGTATTCTCAAGAACTAAGTGTGGGACGTAAATTCATTTTTTGGACAACACTTTGCGTGCTTGATCTAGTCACTGTTTGTTTTGTTTCATATACATAGTTTTCAATCATCGTAAAACGAATTTAATTATGGGTCAATTAGATAAAAGGATAATTTAATGTAAATATGTTGATTTAAGGATAACTTAAAAAAATATATTGATTTAAGTCCCTCAATTTTTTCTTGGACGAACATACCCTCAACCACACCAAATAATCTCTCTCTTTCCCTCAAAGTTGCGACAACACCACACACGCGCGGCATCCCATGGCAGTCACTCACACAGTGTGAGTGACTGTACCATATCAAATCCAATTTCAAAAATATTTTTTAAACTTTAAATCTCCATAACTTTTGATCTATAACTACAATTTTTAAAAATTATATACCGTTGGAATCGTGTCGACAAAAGCTACAAAACTAGTATCATTGTTGATACATTTTGAGCAAAAAAAAAAATTTAACATACCTTGACAGCTTTATGCTTTGTGCTATTCATGCTATTTTTCTTTTTATTTTTTTTCATTACTACTAGTATGATTGTTGATATGTTTTGAGCATTTTTTTTACATGCCTTGAGAGCCTTGTTTCTCAAAAGTAGTGATATTTCTCCACTGTTTTTAGCATACTTTAAATTAGTGATGACATTTCACCACTTCTAGAGCGACTTCAATGCTACATATCATTTTCATCATCCCAATTCTATTTTTTGACATTGTTATAATGTCAAATACAATATTTTGATATTTTGGTTCCAATGATATATGCCCTTTCAAATGCTATATTTTGGCCCAACTACCATTCGTCTTTCAAAGTAGTCTTTTGTTAAGAGGCAAAAGGGGCAGTTAATAAATATATATTCTTCCCAAATTTTGCATCCCTAATACTTTTCAAATACATGTGGGTGGAGAACTTTGTAGCCTTAAAAAAAAAACCATGTGGCAATGGGACACTTCAATATCCTTCAATCAAAATTAAGTGGTACCACTATCACATGTATTGGGGAACCATCCAGGATGTAGAATTTGTAAAATATAGCAAGGAAAATGGTCAAAATATATCATTTTAATATCATATGCTGATGTGGCACAAATGACATGTGCCATTTGTTGTGCCAAATATGACATGAAAATTAGTTATGCCAAAATTTGGCATGGCAAATGGTCTTGGATTGGAGCAGCCATATTCAATGGTCATGCTATAAAATGAAATTGGAAACCCAACTGGCAGCCACGTGGGAGATGGTCTTAGTCATGGATGTCATAACATGTGAAGTTTGTGAAAGTATTCACTACAATCATAATTTTATCACTTTTAAACACAGTGGTAAAATTTTACCACCTCTAGTTTCGGATGTCAAAACATGTGAGGTCTATGAAAGTATTCACCACAATCATAATTTCATCATTTTGAATCTTTGATAAACAAAATTTTCTCCACAATTAAAATAGTCGTGAAATTGTACCACTTTTCAAGAACAAGGCAGTTAAGCCATGTAAAAATAATAATTTTTTTTTGCTCAAAACATATCAACAATAGTACTAGTTTTGTAGATCTCGTCTACACAATTCCAAAGGTATAAAATTTGCAAAATTTGGAGTTGTAGATCAAAAGTTATGGAGGTTTAAAATTTAAAAACTTTTTTTAAAATGGGCCTTGCTATGGTGTGTCTGCTTGCACCATGCAAGTGCATCTTCACCATGTGGCATGGACATGTGTCAGCATACTACTAGTTGCTGAATTTGACCATTTGTGTGAGTGTGACACATGTCAGGCTGTCAACATCTTCATTCTTCAACTTCACGTTTGTGCAAGAGTGTCGCGTGAGAGGTGCGCATGTACGAGGGCAGCTTTGTCTTTTTTTTTTTTTTTTTTTTTATCCTTTTGTCTAAGATATTTGTTTAGGAAGGGATCAAAATCCAAATAAAAATAACTAGTTATCCTTAAATCACTATATTTCTCAAACTAGGGTTCACATCTAATTTTCCCTTTAATTATTTGTTGGAAGTATGGCCATTGAAACAACAACCGTTATCAAAAACACGCATGCCAAGAAGCCCAAAAAGTTCAAGGGAGAATACTTCAAGAGATGGCAAATGAAGATGATGCCCTATCTCACAACTCTTAATCTTGCACACATCCTACAACAAGAAAAGCTGGTGGTTCCTACAAAAAAAATTTCAAAATAACAAGAAGCCGCATTGGAAGCATGGAACCATTCCAATTTTCTGTGTCGAAATTACGTTCTAAATGATCAATTGTTCTCCTAAATTATTATTAGTGAGAATGCTATAGCTTCTTCTTATATTGTTAAGTTATGTTCATTGTAGCATTCTAGATTAGGACATGTAAATTTCAAATACATGCATAAAATGGTGAATCTTGGATTGTTGCCTAAATTTGAAATTGACAAGTCACATAAATGTGAAACATGTGTAGAATCTAAGTTTTCTAGAAAACCATTTAAATCCATAGATAGAACAAGTGAATTACTAGATTTAATTCATACCGACTTATGTGATTTAAAGCTGTAATACCCTGTATTTTTCGATAATTATTTATGCACAGAGATATATATATTTCCTTTGATCATTCAGGTAATTTTACCTTTGATCGATCGAAGTTCGTTCGAGTGATCGAGCATTCACAAGGTTCGAGCGATCGAACATTGTTCAATCGATTGAAACCCGACCGACCAGAATTTAATACGTGGTCCCTACTTCAATCGAAAAAAGCCTTCTTTCAATCAATCAAACTAACCGAACTGATCTTGAGCGATCAAACTCCATTCGATCGATCGAACCTGTAATCATTTGAATTCCATGTTTCACGTACAACCAGCCACCTTCTATATATATGTTTGTGCTCTTGTGTTGTGAGGGTTGCTGAACTAGAGAGAGGTTAGAGAGAGTGTGTGTTCTTATGTTTATATATATACATCCACATCTATATATACACACACACATATAGATATACAGGTATAGAGAGAGAGAAGCAAAAAGGAGGAGAAGATGAAGAACAATAAGTTAGAGAAAGGCAGAGAGAGTGACAGAAGAGGCAGAGAGACAGAGGAGGAGAGAGGAGGCCACCATTAAAGCTTTGAAGCTCAAGTTTGCCAAACGCACCCTTACGATCTTTTGGTGAGTTCCAAACTCACTCGGTAGCTTAATTATAATGTTTTACTAGTTTTCTATGTTTAAAAAGAACCCAAACATGCCCTACCAAATTTTGGACGTTTACTTCAAAATTGGAGAAGACGAAGTTCGAGTGATCGAACACCACTGAGTCTCAATCGATCGAAATGACTTCAATCGATCGAGAACACTTTGATCGATCAAACCGCACTTTCTTCAAGCGATTGAGATGACTTCAATCGATCGAACCTAGCAGAACATGGATATGTTCCTTAAGTTTATAATTCATAATGCGTAGTTATTTAATCATTGTTTTATGTGTCTATTATGCGATATTATGGATTACAAAGATAATGGGATATGATAATGAGATTGAGATAATATGGTGAGTAACAGTCAAGTTCGGAACGTTAGTAATAATATGATGTGATAACGAGATAAGGTTGGAGATAATAACAGTGGGTAGCATTAAGTAACTGGTGATTGAGTCAGTGGATGATTGGTTATTTTTGAGGTTATGAAAGTCGAGCTGATGATTCGCTCGGGTTGAATCCAATAAGTGAGTTAGAAGGATTTGACCAGAATTGTGGAAGTTATGGGTGCACAGTACTCGTAAGCGTTCTTTAAAGCGGTGAACAGTAAGAGTTCTTAAAATCAGTGAATAAGAGTAGTTGTGGCATGCCCATGGTTTATAATCACCAGAGCTATGTATGTACGATACTTGCAATAGTTCTTAAAGGCGGTGAATAGTAAGAGTTATTAAAAGCGGTAAACAAGAGTATTGATGCGTCCATAGACCAGTCGTTATATGAGAACGATGTATTATGCTCGCAAGAGTTCTTAAAAGTGGTATAGAGGTGAACAAGAGCACTAGTATGTCGTAATGATATAATCAGTTCGAGAGAGTCAATTGGTTTTGGTACAGTCAACCTTAAAGTTGGTAGACGATAAGAATCGGTTAATGTTGTGTCTGAATAAAAGAGGAAGAGATATAATTAGTATCACTGCTTTATATTGTTCATAAATGGTAAATATGTTATTTCTATGAGATTGTGTTGGTTATTTCTTACTCAGCTTTCAGTAAGCTGACGGCCATTATTGCCTGGACATTCCCCGTCTAGACTACCCTGTCCTTAACAATGCAGGTATTGGAGCCTACGGTGATGGCTACAACGCGGGGTTGGATTATGCAGAGGGTGACCCCACTAATGTCGGCTATACTGAAGAGAAATATTATGCTAACGACTATTCTTATGCCAACTGAAGATCTGAAGATAGTTATATTTAGTTTATTTCCATTGAACTCTGTTTCATTTGGTTAACGGGTACTTGGGCATATGTTGTCTCCAGACCTTTTGTGATCCTATGGACCATACTCTGATGTTTTGTAATAGATAAAATTAGTTTTTATATTTCAGTTGTTACTATTCTTGTTGCTTTAGTTGGACTAGTGCTGTGTGTGGTGTGGATAATTAGTGACTTTCACTTGTCATTCCCCATGGACCCAAAAAGGAAATATGTTTTTCTCTATTTTTGTTGCTCCAGGGCATGACAAAAACTAACTCCAACCAGAGGTGGAAAGAAATACTTTGTTATATTTATAGATGATAGTAGTAGATATTATTGTGTTTACTTAGTTCTAAAGATGAAACAATGGATATGTTCAAGACATATAGAGCTGAAATTGAAAATCAATTATCTAGAACAATAAAACGAGTTAGATCAAATAAAGAAGGTGAATATGATTCTACTCCACTAGCTGAGTATTGTGCTAACAATGGGATTATTCATGGAACAACTGCGCCCCGTGCACCACAACAAATGGTGTAGCCAAGAGGATGAACTGAACCCTCAAAAAAATGGCAAATGCTATGCTAAATAGCTCGGGTGTGCCACACAACTTGTGGGGGGATGCCATTCTTATGGCGAATGTCATTCTTAATAGAATTCCACATAAGAAGACTAACAAGTCTCCTAGTTCCGCTTCCTAAACAAACGAAAGTAGGACCTAAGATCGTAGATTATGTATTTATCTGCTAAGCTAATAATAGTGCTGCATATCGATTCCTTGTGGTAAAGTCTGAGAATATAGACATTCGTGTCAACACATTCATGGAATCGGTAGATTTTGAGTTCTGCGAAAACATCGTTTCTTTTAGGGAAGGAAGACAAAGTTCAGAACCTAAAAGAAGTATTGAAGAGATTTCTTTAAGTTCTATGAACGATGAAGAAATCGAAGTTGATCCTAGAAAGAGCAAAAGAGATAGGAAAGCTACTTCTTTTGGATAGAATTTTGTGATACTAGTTGATGATGCTAGAATTTAGGTAAGGGAGATTTAGAGAGAGAGAGAGATGTACACTAAAGGAATGTATGTGGTTTGGTCCCGTTAATGAGGTGACCTACGTCCACGTATGCGTTGGTGCGCTTTCACTAACAGATCACCGGCGCTTTTGGTGAGCCAACAAAGTGGGCGGCACTACCAGTAACCGACCGAGTGTATGCGTAATAGTTATATATTCTACTATTCTTTAGGTTAAGAATGCGATCCCCTTTACGGGGATGGGTGGCCTCCTTTATAGGTGTAAGAGACCACCCGCACAAGGTAACTATCAAATTAGGAAGCCTAATCTATTTTCAAATTGATGAGCATAAATCATTGGATGTTTCCTAAGCAGTTTAGGAAACATCTTCTACTTTCCATTAGTCTTCTGATTAAGTTAGGAAACTGCAGGAACTGTGAGTCACGGGATCAGGCCCGGGCTGCGCCCATCTCGGTCCATCAGCACTACATATCCCCGAGAGATTTTAATTGATGGGGCGGCTCCAGGCTAGACAACCCAGGATGGTTGAACAACATGTCCCTGTCCTGGGTGACCTGGTATTCTGTTGCTGATGTGGCAATTTGACTTTGACCGGATACTTTTGTACCTATCAGTTGCCCTCATTTTCAAAGCTGATGCGATACTTCATTGGATGAGGATTGAAAACTATCATTGCTCTAAGAACCGCCCGGGAAGGAGGCCGAGACCTTACTAGGAGCATGACCGGTCATGCCGGTCAGCCGAGGTCTGAACCGAACGGTGGCCTAGTGGGCCCTGGGTCGATGTCTACCACATGCCAGCTAGTAGTTGGCCTGATTAGGACCTAACGAAGTCGGTACAAAAGTAACCGAACAGTTACGTGGTAACCGGACCATCATGTCACGCATTTAATGCGCCCGACTTTTGAGGCATCACTTCACGTGCCCGAGGTGACAGCTGACAGATGCTTTAGGCAGGAAAACTTCACAGTCATTGGATCTAGTTGAATCTGGACCATTGACGCCGTATATATAAGGAACACTTGTCCATTTCTTTCATTCTTGCTGCCAAGAGATAGAGACAACCGAGCGGTTTTGAGAGCAAAAGTCCCCAATAAAGCTTCTCGAGCCTTTATTTTACGTTAATTCCCGTAAGTCATCTCTCTCCAATTTCTATTCGTTGCTTCAATTCGTTGCATTCTTCCTTCTCCCTCTTCTTTTTCTGTCTTGGGTGAGGCTGGAGAGAACAAGTCCTGTGGATTTTGCCCGGGATTGGGACTTCTTTTTCCTTAGGTTCATCTTCATCCTTAGGTGGAAACCTTTAAAGCAAGGCTTGTTACAAAAGGGTTCACTCAAAAAGAGGGAATCAATTATGAGGAAACCTTTTCGCCGGTGGCTATGCTAAAGTCTATCTAGATTCTCTTATCCACTACTACACATTTCAATTATAAAATTTAGCAAATGAATGTCAAGATAGCATTTCTTAATGGGAATCTTGACGAGTGCATCTATATGATGCAACCAGACGGGTTCATTACGAAGATCCAAGAACACATGTTGTGCAAGCTTAAAAAGTCCATTTATGGACTTAAGTAGGCATCTAGGTCTTGGAATATCTGCTTTGATCAAGCAATCAAGTCTTTTGGTTTTGATTAATGTACGGATGAATCTTTTGTGTACAAGAAACATAATGGAAGTGTGGTGGAGTTCTTAGTACTATATGTGGATGATATCTTGCTAATCGGAAATGATGTGGGGGTAATATCATCTGTAAGGGTATGGTTGTCCAGTCAATTCGATATGAAGGACTTGGGAGGAGCCGGTCATATCTTAGGGATCAAGCTTATGCGTGATAGCAAGAATGGGATGTTGGGCTTGTCACAAGGCACTTATATCGACAATATTCTTGCAAGGTTTAGCATACAAGATTCCAAGAAGGGGTTCCTTCCCTTTAGACATGAAATTACTCTATCTAAAGACCAGTGTCCTAAGATACCTGATGAGATAGAGAAGATGAAGGTAGTTCCTTATGCCTCGGCAGTAAGAAGCCTAATGTATACTATGCTATGTACTAGACCTGACATCTGCTTTGCTGTTGGCATGGTTATTAGATATCAGTCTAATCTAGGGCAAGAACATTGGACTGAGGTGAAAAATATTCTCAAGTACCTGAAAAGGACTCAAGACTATATGTTAGTTTACCAAGTAGACAGTCTTGTACCCATTGGGTACACAGATTCTGATTTCATGTTAGATAGGGATTCCAGAAAGTCTACCTCAGAATATGTGTTTACCCTAGGAGGTGGAGCCATTAGTTGGAGGAGTATCAACCAGTCGTGTATTGTTGATTCCACCATGGAAGCCGAGTATGTGGCTGCTTCGAAAGCTTCTAAGGAGGCCAATTGGCTCAGAAACTTCCTTATGGATCTAAGAGTAGTACCTACGGTACAATCGACTATTACCCTTTATTGCGATAATAGCATAGCGGTTGCTAACTCAAAGGAACCTAGGGCACATAAGAAGGGAAAACACATTGAGCGTAAGTATCACCTGATACGAGAGATCGTGCAAAGAGGTGATGTTGAAGTGACCAAGATAGCATCAGCAAATAACCTAGCAGATCCTTTCACCAAGAGCTTACCGGCCAAGACTTTTGATAGTCATGTAGAAGAGATAAGAGTAAGGTGTGTCGCATCATGGCTTTGAGTCTAAGTGGGAGATTGTTAGGGATATATACTAAAAGCCATGCTTTATGTAGTTGATTTATTATTCATTTAATAAAATTAGATAATTCATTTTTATGAGAATCTGTGTGGGCAATATTTGTATTATATTGTTTATTTAATATTATGCATGTGTGTCTTTCATTCTACATAGTAGGTGGTTTGGTGTGTAAAGTTCAGCTTACACACAGAAGATCAGACCATCGGATCTTATAGAATGTAAGATTTTGGTTTATAGTTTTAGATGAATTGGACGCACCATTGGTAGGACTGCAGCATGGTGTTGTAGTAGGTTTGACTTGATTGCGGAAAATGGTATAGTTTCAACTCACCATACTGGTACACTTTGTGTATTAAACACAATCGACTTGGGGTAATTATCTTTATACTGACTTATAAGATAATTAATACATCATGACTATTATGAGTGCTTATGCTTGTGGATACCGGGATTCCACCGCTTTGTCTTGTTTGTTTGAAACTGGTTTGAAATTTGAATCAAGTAAAGAGAAAAGGCCTGTTGAAAACAGATACAGAGTCGCCACTTGGTCTTTAAGGAACCAAGAAACCTAATTTGACTCACCCAAGCGGATAAGGGCACCGGCCCTTCAATCCAAAGAACTTGGTTTGGGATTTTGGTACGAGAGAGAAAGGAGCCTTTGTCACGACTAAAACACCCTCAACTCGCCCCGTCTTCCGACGGGCCTCAATTAGCATCCAAATAATCATCTTGTACTATGTTTGGTTCAACAAGTAATACTATGATAGTATACTACATTACATAAGAAACTTGAAATGGAAGATCTAAAGATAAGATATCATTCATAAGATCTAAGCCAAATATCATACAATGTAAAGTGAAAGATCACACAAATAAACCTAGGAAAAATCGTCTAATCATATATCAAATAATCAAGACTTCCTAATCTAAAGGGGGACATGAATTGTTCTTGAAACAAATAACCAAAGAAATCTAAATATGCTTAGCAAGCTAGTATGATGCATGTTAATCTTTGAGAAAAGAAGATCCCTCAATCCCCGGGACGGATGAGAAAGGATGATTAGATCAAAGGGAAGCATGAACGTGTGATCGTGATCATTCCTTATAATCTTCTTAGATTAAGAGTTACAAAAACCCCAAATCTTGCATGAATGCAATGTATGTATCTAAAATGTGCAAAGGTTGTAGTGTGTTTTGGGTACATGGATTTCTAGAATGACTTAGAAGTCTAAAATGTGTATGAATGAATGAATGAAATCAACATGGGATATGTACAAATATAGTATGAACTACTTCCTAGGACATGAGCTAATTTGGAATGCATATGGGCATCAAATTAAAGAATGAAAGTTGAAATCTGCTTGCTGTGAATAGTGGACAGAACAGTAGCATGATCTTTTGGAAATTGAAACGAGGGGTTAGGAATGTTTTCAATGCATGATGTTTTATGGAGATCTTCCTTACTGTGTCTAGAACACAACCCAAAAGGCCAATATTGAATAGCTATCACAGATTGAGAGAAATCATATAAACAATGAAGGTCACTCAGAAATAGAGTCCGTACTGTCGACTGAAATGTTGAAAAATCTTAGAAAATGAAAAAGAATGATCTAGAGGCCCATTTTATATAGAAAGTTCCCTAAGACATTGAGGTTTAAGGTAAAAATAAGTTAGGACCACCCCTTTTGGAAAGCTATTTCTGGAAAACAAGTTGAAGGTGGACCTAGCTGCTGTGACATCAAAAACAGAATGTCTCGAGAAAATGTTTGGATCCAAATGGACCATTTTCAAGTATTTCCAAGTCAAACCAAAAATCATAGGTGTTCTCTAATGAGTTAGGAAGACTTTCCAAGTGGTCGTACATTCATACATTGATTATTGAACTCAAAATAATTCCTTGAAGTTAAATGACTCGCTGTTTTGAGGGTTTTGAGAAAAATAAGGTTTATTTCTTGGAATCAAAATGAGGGGTTTAAGAGGGAGATTTTGAAATGGGGGTTTTGAAAGTATACTTCCAGAACTTGGATGAATATTCTAACCACTTGGAATATCAATTCCTAACTTATTTCAAGAACTTCCCAAGTATTTGCAAAACATGGTTTTATTTGGAAACCAAACTCAAGAGTCTATGGGAGTATGATACATGAGAGGATAGATGATACATGATATGATATAGCATGCTAAAAGTGGTAAAGAACATGTGCATGGGATATGGGTTCATCTAGATACAAGAGAGTGTTGCATCAAAGTGTGAAAGTCAAAAAGTGAAATGCTGTGAATAGTGGACAGACTGTATGCATTACTTTGTATCATTATAATGGGAGGTCAAATGTGCCTAGGAAAATGTGAGAACAATCAGAGATCATCCTTATTGTGTCTAGCAAATAACCCAAAAAGCCAAACATCAATAGCTATCACAGATTAAAAGAAATAAATCAGAATGTACACATGACTCAGAAACAAAAGTTGCACTGTTGACTGATTTTGTATGATTTTTCATAAATCAAAGAAACGGTTTATGATGACCCATTATATACCAAAGGTTTCCTAAGACACCCAAGTTTTATAAAACAAATAGAAAAGATATATGTACAGTGACGAAAATATCCAGAATAAGTTCAAGAAGTTGGGTGAACATTCTGTGAGAACAGAGGCAGATTATGAATATGAACTTCTCACATCCAAAACAAATACTTTCACATCTCTATAATTGATGGGAAATATTAGGAACAAACTATGATGTCTTAGGAAGATTTTCCAAGTGGTTTCATCATCATAACTCAAGTATTTAATTCAAAACAAATCTTTGAATCTGAACAGATCACTGTTTTGGATCATTCTTGAAGAAAATGGACTTGAGTTTTGAAATAGAGTTTGAGTTCTTGATTGGGGGTTTTGAAATAGATGTTCAAAGTATGAACTTAAACTCTTGAGATGACCATGTGACCACTTAGAATCTCATCCAACCTTGAATCATCAAAGAACTCCCAATATTATTTGCACAAACATAGTTTTGTTTGAGAATATGGCTTCAAGAATACATATGAATGTATTGAAGGTAAAATCATCATCCATCAAACATGTCTTTGAGGTCAAGAGCTACTATCCATAAGGATTCACTCTCCTCAAACAACATGTCATCTAGATGATGATGAACAACTAAATAATCAAAGAAAAGTAAAAAAAGAAATGAGGTTAGGAGAGAGATGAACATCAAAGTAAACAAGTATTCAAATAGCAATCAATAGTTGATAATCATTGAGATATTGGACTTGTAGCTTGGTGTTTCACTCATATGTGGTGACATTTGGACATGGAAGTAGCTTCCTATCTCATGAATACTCAAGAATGGTGGTGAAAGAAATATTTGGATGATGGAAGTTTTGATAGCAAACTCAAAGAGAACTCACTTTGATGGAGAAAATAGAAGAAGAAGACTACTTCTTCTCTTTCTCTCTCTATATTTCTCTAGAGTTTCTTCCTAAGCTCTCTCTAAGCTTCTATGTCTCCCCTCTAAATGGAAGTAAATGGCTTCTTTTATAGGCAAAGGAGGGGTGGTAAATGGAGTTTTAAAAAGTTTAAAATGGTCTACCATTGGTCCAAAATAACCTGGGAACCAAAACTACGTCGTTTTTTGATTTCTAATATATCAAATTGGATCCCCAAAATAAATTACAAAAACATACTGTTCTGGAGGAGAGTGCCGCGGTGGCACTGGGCCTCTGCCGCCGCGGCAGTGGGCCAGTGCCGCAGCGGCACTGCTCTTCCTTCGTCCATATAATGCTGTTTAGGCCCCCAGAGGTTCCGGTATTCGCGAAAAGGCCCTATTTCGTCCGAAATTCACAGAAAATGCATACGAACTCCAAACTGAGGTTGTGATATACCGTTGGAAAGGTAATGGAGTCTAATTTACATAAAAAATAGTTCGGGAATAGGTCACTTTGAAAAGTTTTGCGGTATTTGCAATAAAAGCCGATTTGATCGCCTTTTTGGCCTTTGGAAATTCATAATAAATTCGTTTTAAATCCAAAAATTATGTGCGATATACCGTTGGAAAGCTATTGACCTCTAGTATCCATGAAAAATATTTGAAAGTTGTTATGGTGCTCCGGTTCTAAAGTCAAATTCTGGTCAAACTGGTCTAACCTGGGATTCCCGGGAACTTCCGGGACTTCCGGGGGTCTCTGGGAGCTGACGATTTCATCCGTTTTTGCTTAAAAACTCATTTTATCATTTTTTTTATGACATAGAATGTTTCCAGAACTTCGGGACCAAATCTGGGAGTTTTCGGGCTTTCAGGGGCATTTTGGTCATTCTGAGCATTCTGAGAGATAGAGCTGACTTTCAGGAGTCCTTTTGAGTCCTTTACGATCATTGTGAACCACCAAGCTATGGGTCTCCTAAATCTGATAGCCGAAAAAATGGGGTCTCTACAGTTTGCCCCTCTTTGGCATGAACTTGCGAGGCAACGCATGTCGCAAGCGAGTGCCAAAGTTTTGAAGAGACAGGTCTTTTGGAGGCTATAGATTTAGGATAAAAAGCGTTGCAAAAGATGCAATGATGCTGAGGCTAGTGATGGTCGCGCTCTGCGTGAGCTGCCTACGTATCCCAAGGGGAATCAGACCAGGACGTAGTTCAGGGCACAAAGGAACAAGTCACACATGCACAACAAGACATGCGGATGCTATGCTATGAGGATGATATGTAATGCATGGATGTGATATGAATTGTGTCATGAGTCCTTTCATGTCTAGTGTTATGATCCTAGTATGAGCAGGTGCTGTGGGGTGTGTGCCACCCCGAGTGGACTGGTGTTGTGTTAGCGTTTGCGACCGTGAAGTGGTGGATGACTCGGATAAGGACATCAAGATTTAGAAGACTCTGGGTTTAGGGGCAAACTTCCAGAATTTGGGAAGTGTGCTTTGCGAGCGAATATAGTCAGATATGGGGTCCCTGAGGATGACAACTAAGGATAACCCATAGGCGAGGGAGTTCATGATAACCGACAATTTTATAATAACCAAAGTGAGGAGGCTCATGATAAGTGGGGTAGCTCACGATAATTGACAGGTGAGATAACCGGAGTGAAGAGGCTCACGATAAGTGAGGAAACTCATAATGACTGACAGGTGAGAAAGCTCATGATAATCAGTGAACACGGATTGTGAATAGACAGTGCTTGCCATGGGAATCGGGGTAATTTGACTGCGGGTGATGTTTTGGCCAATCCTTATGATGACAAGTCCGGAGAATCGGTTCGGACTTCTACTATCTTCTGCTGGGGATGGTAGGGGACTCTCTGAGAATCTCTCTTCAATTCTTGACCTAGAATCAGGATCCATCTCTGAATCTCTCGTGGTTTGTCAGATTTTGTAATGCTCAATCCAAAAGAGCCGGTTAGGGCCTTCGGGAGCTGATGGACTCTCTGAGAATCTCTCTTGGCGCTCAATCCAAGAGGGCCGGTCGGGGCTTCCGGGAGTTGGTATCTTTCGGTTTCTGTCCTCGGGGGATGATGTAGGGTTCTCAGAGAATCTCTTTCGGTGCTCAATCCAAGAGGGCCGGTCAGGGCCTCCGGGAGCTGGTATCTTTTTGCTTCTGTCCTCGGGGATGATGCGGGGTTCTCGGGGAATCTCTTTCGGCGCTCAATCCAAGAGGGCCTGTCAGGGCCTCCGGGAGCTAGTATCTTTTTGCTTCTGTCCTCGGGGAATGATGCGGGGTTCTCGGGGAATCTCTTTCGGCGCTCAATCCAAGAGGGCCGGTCAGGGCCTCCGGGAGCTGGTATCTATCAGTTTCCGTCCTCGGGGGATGATGTAGGGTTCTCGGAGAATCTCTTTTGGCGCTCAGTCCAAGAGGGCCGTTCAGGGCCTCGGGAGCTGGTATCTATCGGTTTCTATCCTCAGGGGATGATGAAGGGTTCTCGGAGAATCTCTTTTGGCGCTCAATCCAAGAGGGCCGATCAGGGCCTCCGGGAGCTAGTATCTATCGGTTTCTGTCCTCGGGGGATGATGTAGGGTTCTCGGAGAATCTCTTTTGGCGCTCAATCCAAGAGGGCCGGTCAGGGCCTCCGGGAGCTGGTATCTTTTTGCTTCTATCCTCGGGGGATGATGTGGGGTTCTCGGGGAATCTCTTTCGGTGCTCAATCCAAGAGGGCCGGTCAGGGCCTCTGGGAGCTGAAGGATAATGTACTCTGCTAGGAAGAAGGAAATACGTCCATTAAATGGGAGTCAAGGTATCATTTTGTTTGTGACAGAGATGATTTGCGGTGGTTTGACACTGATGGAGGGTGATAATCAATAGCAACTTATGGACTTATGTTGCTAGGAGAAAGGAAGATCATCAACAGCCACTCATAGACTTATGTTGCATGAAGAAATATGAAAGATCAACAGCCACTCGTGGACTTATGTTGCTAGGAGAAAAGAAGATCATCAACAGCCACTCATGGACTTATGTTGCTAGGAGAAAAGAAGATCATCAACAGCCACTCATGGACTTATGTTGCATGAAGAAAGATGAAAGATCAACAGCCACTCATGGACTTACGTTGCTAGGAGAAAAGAAGATCATCAACAGCCACTCATGGACTTATGTTGCATGCAGAAAGATGAAAGATCAACAGCCACTCATGGACTTATGTTGCATGAAGAAAGGTGAAAGATCAACAGCCACTCATGGACTTATGTTGCTAGGAGAAAAGAAGATCATCAACAGCCACTCATGGACTTATGTTGCATGAAGAAAGATGAAAGATCAACAGCCACTCATGGACTTATGTTGCTAGGAGAAAAGAAGATCATCAACAGCCACTCATGGACTTATGTTGCATGAAGAAAGATGAAAGATCAACAGCCACTCATGGACTTATGTTGCATGAAGAAAGATGAAAGATCAACAGCCACTCATGGACTTATGTTGCATGAAGAAGATGGTTAACTTTCGACGGTTTGGAATGGGATGAAATTCTCCCCAAGTTTGGACGCTTCTCATGCTGACGCCTTGTCTGGTGCAGTAATGATGTTTGGTACTCCTGCTTGCATTGTCATTAGAATGCTCTTTTGAAAAAATCATTATTCGTCACTATTGACTTACACATTTGAGACTACGACAGACTCTTTTTCTGAAGAAGACTATGACAGACTCAGAAACTGACAGACACCGACGCGCGAGGGTGACGTATTCGACACTGAAATGAAACAAGCTCGACTTTCCAAAACTTAATGTGCTCTTGTCATAAATGATGTACCATTTCTCTTTTGTGTTTACTTCTCACCTTAACATGGCATCACTTTGATGGTGAATCTTATTTTGAAAATTCCTCCCTACTGATCTAATAAATTTCTTTGCTTCTCCCAAGATGCGCTTTGAATTAGTGCCTTAGCTTATAGAATAAAAGATGCTCCATTTCCATCTGTTCAAGACAATGTTTGTGACTTGAAGGCTTACCATTGGTGTATAGGGATCGGGTGGCAAATGAAGTTTGCCCCTAGTTTGAAGGGCATGAAGTGGGATCGATAGGCAAACGAGGTAAATGACCGAAGTTTGCCCCTAGTTTGGAGGAAGGTTCATTGGAGGTTTTGGGCAAACGTGGTAGGTGACCGAAGTTTGCCCCTTGTATGAAGGGTAGATAGCAAACGTCAGGCGAACGAGGCGGGTAGCCGAAGTTTGCCCCTAGTGTGGAAGGTGATTTTCTGGCTTGAGGCATAGACCGTGACTTTAATCTTTCAAATGCTCATAATTTTTGCCTAGGCACCAGTGAGGTGACCTAGCAAGCTCTTTTCTCTCTTTTGTTATTGCTCACCTTGGATTTAACTCTAATTTTTTCCTAGGCATCCTTTCGGATTTTTGACCTAGCGAGCCATCCTTCTTTTCTTTTTGAAAGTCTGCCTACGTACCCCCCGAGCGGGGATCAGGTCCAACGTAGTTCGGGCCAAAGTCTTTGAGAGAAGGGGGGTTGATTATGATGGTGTCAACCGAACCAATGCGGTTGCCTACGTGTCCCCGAGTGGGAATCAGGTCGAGCGTAGTTCAAGGCAAGGCTTGAAATAAGGGGGATTTGAGGTATGAGGGTTTTTCAAACCAATCGTCAAAGAAGTTCAAACTTAGGTCACTTGTGGTAGCCTTGAATAAGAAGATTCAGTTTCGGTCTCCCTTTCTTTTCTTTTTTCTTTTTCTTTTTCTTTTTATTTTGTTTTGAGGATTGATCCTTTTCACTTTCGCCTAGCCAGTCAATTTTGCTTTTTAATGTAGTCGATTCTTGTGAGATCTTTCAATCGCAATCTCAGAATTCCAGAATGTGCATGTCAGCTCTCGGAATTTATTTGTGGTCATTTCGTGCCTTTTGAAATGTGATCTTGGCACGTTCTTAAGATGTATCTTGAAGCGTATGATTCTCTCATTTGTTTCATCAAGATTTTCTCCAACATTTCGACTGGCTAGGGTCAGATTTTGGAAATCAACACCTTTTCAGCTCTAACTTTTGCCTAGGTGCCCTTTCGGGTTTTCAACCTAGCGAGCTTTTTCTTTTCTTTTCTTTTCTTTTTTTTTTCTTTTTTTTTTTTTTTTTTTAAGTGGAGATGAAACTCACTGAAATGTTCGGCTACCATCAAGGGCTAAGTTTGCATTGCTTTCAATTGGACAGATTACGTGGCTCCCAATTGGATTGGGCTTAAGGCTTCGAAATGGTGGAAAAAGGGTTGGGCGAGCCCCAAGTCAGTTTCAAGTATGTCTTCTCAAGATTGAGGTAAGAACATCTTTAAATTCTTAAAGTAAGACTATTCAATTCTCAGCTCTTCATCGGTGTCAGCGTAAAATTGACTTTGACCTTTCAGGATTTTGTTTGAGTAAAAAATTTTTTTTTTTTTAGCACAGTAATATCCATGGTAATTTGAGAAGTGACACTTCAGTTTAGCGATTCATGCATCTATGACTACGCACATCAGATTAGGCAAAATGAGACTTCATTTCATCAGTAGAGAAGGATTACAGACTCATTAACAACTTGATGACAGACAGACTCGACCACAAGAATAAACATACAACAGACTCGACTAGACTCGACCTGGTCTCAAATGGAATGTCACAATGACTCACTTAATCTTTTTATTTCTTTTTCTGAAGAGCATCTTCCTTTGGTTTTCTAGCAAGAGTCCCGAACACCAATACTTCACTTGCACAGGTTCATCATTCGTGGGTCTCAGCAAAGGGGATCATTCGAGCGGTTGGTCCAAGCCAAGATAGGAGATGGCATTAGGATGGGGTGCATCCTCTATCAGATTTTGAATGTCATGGCGGAGGCGGATGCACTGATTGGTGGCATGGCCTAGATTTTGGTGGTAAGCACATTGTAGGCTCATATTGTAGTGAGAGGGTATGGGATCCGGTAGAGGTTTGTGAGGAAGGAGTTGCAGGTGGCCCTTTTTGAGTAGGTGATCTAAGGCTGTGGAGAGGGGAATATCAAGTCTGGAGAATATGCGAGGGCCTTTAAGGCGATTTGGTGGAATAGACTGGTACGAACGGAGAGAGTAGGCCATTGGTTGGTAGTTAGGTGCGTGGATATCTGGGGAGTCTAGGGAGTAGTTGGGTCCCTTGGACTGGTGTTGGGGTTCATTATGCCTGAACTTTCCTTCTCTGATGGCATACTTTATTCTGGTGAGCTTGTCAAGAGCTTCTTGATCCAAACTATGTATCCAAAGATCAGCTATTTTTCCAAACCATTCAGTACAAGGTGCTGGCCGGGAAGATAACAGAATCGAGGGTGGTGGATTAGCCAAATGTCGTATCATATCTGTCATTTCCGCAAGCTCGTCCCTGATCTTCTCAATAGCAGGTTCTATAGCGGTCATTCTAGCATCCACAGTTATTCTGATTAGTTGATCATTCGGTGTACGAGTCCAAGCGGAGTGAATGCGGACCTCTGGTCTCATTTTCTCAAGAAATCCTAGGACCTGGGTGAGGTGATCCGAAAGCTGAGTCATAGTGGTTCTCATCTTGGCGACTCGAGCTTCCAAGCTTTTGTGGTCCATAGGTTTGTTTCTGGGAGGGCTATTAATCCCAAGAAGAAAATGTAGCAGGACGACGTTTAGGACCTGTGATGTCTTACAGATTGAAATGACAAGGATCATACTTGGAGGATGAAGATCGATGATCATGTGATGATGAGAAGGGATAGACTGTGTGGACTTATGAGATATATGTGTGTGCAAACTGACATGAATTGTGTATGCATATGAGACAATCATGCGGATGTGTATGCATATGAGACAATCATGCGAATGCGAACCCTAATCTATATGATGCCTCTACTTCTAACATATAGGAGTTAAGCAAGTAAGGTCCTAGTCATACAAAGTGTGCTAACCTTTCTTTCCAGTATGATCACCAAGGGATAACAGGGATTTTCAGGATACTTCGGGGATTTTGGACAGAATTTCTGGGAAAAATAGGGATTTGGAAGATTCGGAGAAATTTCTAGAAGTCATTTGAGTGTCTAGGAGAAATAAGGATTTCTGGTTGATTTGGACTGAGCTTGTAGGAGAAACTGGTATTTTGGGTATTTATGAGATATATGGATAGAGTTTCTAGGGGACACAAGTATATCTGGGCATTTCTGGGTGATTTGGGCAGAGTTTTTTTGGGAGAAACAAGTACTATGGGTATTTCTGGGAAATTTGGATAGAGTTTGTCGGAGAAACAAGTATATCTGGGCATTTCAAGGTGATTTGGGCAGAGATGCTAGGATTTTTGGAGAATCTGGGAGATTTGGGCAGAGCTTATGGGAAAACATGAAAATTTGGGTAAGTTGGACAGAGTTTCTGGGAGAGACAAGTATACCAGAGTTTCTGGGAGAAATTGAGATTTTTGGGTAATCTAAGAGGTTTGGACAAAGCTTCTGGGAGAACAGGTATAACTGGGTAAGTCGGACAGAGTTTCTGGGAGAAACAAGCATAGCTGGGTAAGTCGGACAGAGTTTCTAGGAGAAACAAGTATATCGGAGTTTCTAAGAAAAATTGAGGTTTCTGGGTATTCTGGGGGAAGTAAGAATATCTGGGGGGACATAAGTATATCGGAGTTTCTGGAAGAAATTGAGATTTCTGGGTAATCTGGGGAGAAATAGGGATTTCTAGGAAATCTGGGTGATTCGGACAGAATTTCTAGGAGAAACAGGGATATCCTGATGAGTTGGGTAGAGTTTCTGGAAGAAATAGGGATATACGACGGGAATAGGCGATGATGGTGATCATACTGTCTAGCAAGTTTTCATACTCCTATGTCTCAGGACCAACAAACAAGGTTTGCGGTGTATATCTTTGTGAGCATGGAGCAGACATCCTTATCATGGTGCCTAGGCAAGTCAACTCAATGTGATCACATGTGAGTGATTGCCTTGGGAATCATAAGAAAGAGGTTCTGTTCTATGCCACATAAGCGTCTACACCGCGCAGGTAATCCCGCCAGGGCATACAACAGTTATATCACATTGTCCTATCTGAAAAGATAAATGAGCAGTCCTATGAAAGGTTCTACAGGAATCTATATGCAAAGGCTAGGTTTAGTCAAAGAGGGTCCGTTGACGAGAGTTCCAATATACCGTCGGGGAGACAGTACGGAGGTTTTTACTCTTTTTGATATACCTTAGAAGGTACAGTATCAACGGTGACTTGTGCCCTGGCACAGCAAGACCTGAACAATGTCAGCGCCGCGTTTCAGACACAGTCGGAGGGGGGAAATGCAAGAGTGCAATGCGGTGAACCAAACACAGTAAAAAGATGATTTTAAGGATGCTTCTTATGAGTCAAACCTCTGTATTATTTTGTTTTAAAATAAAAATCCCCAGCAGAGTCGCCAGATTGTGGATACCGGGATTTCCACCGCTTTGTCTTGTTTGTTTGAAACTTGTTTGAAATTTGAATCAAGTAAAGAGAAAAGGTCTGTTGAAAACAGATACAGAGTCGCCACTTGGTCTTTAAGGAACCAAGAAACCTAATTTGACTCACCCAAGCGGATAGGGCACCGGCCCTTCAAAACAAAGAACTTGGTTTGGGGTTTTGGTACGAGAGAGGAAGGAGCCTTTGTCATGACTAAAACACCCTCAACTCGCCCCGTCTTCCGACGGGCCTCAATTAGCATCCAAATAATCATCTTGTACTATGTTTGGTTTAACAAGTAATACTATGATAGTATACTACATTACATAAGAAACTTGAAATGGAAGATCTAAAGATAAGATATCATTCATAAGATCTAAGCCAAATATCATACAATGTAAAGTGAAAGATCACACAAATAAACCTAGGAAAAATCGTCTAATCATATATCAAATAATCAAGACTTCCTAATCTAAAGGGGGACATGAATTGTTCTTGAAACAAATAACCAAACAAATCTAAATATGCTTAGCAAGCTAGTATGATGCATGTTAATCTTTGAGAAAAGAAGATCCCTCAATCCCCGGGACGGATGAGAAAGGATGATTAGATCAAGGGGAAGAATGAACGTGTGATCGTGATCATTCCTTATAATCTTCTTAGATTAAGAGTTACAAAAACCCCAAATCTTGCATGAATGCAATGTATGTATCTAAAATGTGCAAAGGTTGTAGTGTGTTTTGGGTACATGGATTTCTAGAATGACTTAGAAGTCTAAAATGTGTATGAATGAAATCAACATGGGATATGTACAAATGTAGTATGAACTACTTCCTAGGACATGAGCTAATTTGGAATGCATATGGGCATCAAATTAAAGAATGAAAGTTGAAATGTGCTTGCTGTGAATAGTGGACAGAACAGTAGCATGATCTTTTGGAAATTGAAACGAGGGGTTAGGAATGTTTTCAATGCGTGATATTTTATGGCGATCTTCCTTACTGTGTCTAGAATACAACCCAAAAGGCCAATCTTGAATAGCTATCACAGATTGAGAGAAATCATATAAACAATGAAGGTCACTCAGAAACAGAGTCCGTAGTGTCGACTGAAATGTTGAAAAATCTTAGAAAATGAAAAAGAATGATCTAGAGGCCCATTTTATACAGAAGGTTCCCTAAGACATTGAAGTTTAAGGGAAAAATAAGTTAGAACCACCCCTTTTAGAAAGGTATTTCTGGAAAACAAGTTGAAGGTGGACCTAGCTGCTGTGACATCAAAAACAGAATGTCTCGAGAAAATGTTTGGATCCAAATGGACCATTTTCAAGTATTTCCAAGTCAAACCAAAAATCATGGGTGTTCTCTAATGAGTTAGGAAGACTTTCCAAGTGGTCTTACATTCATACATTGATTATTGAACTCAAAATAATTCCTTGAAGTTAAATGACTCATTGTTTTGAGAGTTTTGAGAAAAACAAGGTTAATTTCTTGGAATCAAAATGAGGGGTTTAAGAGGGGGGTTTTGAAATGGGGGTTTTGAAAGTATACTTCCAGAACTTGGATGAATATTCTAACCACTTGGAATATCAATTCCTAACTTATTTCAAGAACTTTCCAAGTATTTGCAAAACATGGTTTTATTTGGAAACCAAACTCAAGAGTCTATGGGAGTATGATACATGAGAGGATAGATGATACATGATATGATATAGCATGCTAAAAGTGGTAAAGAACATGTGCATGGGATATGGGTTCATCTAGATACAAGAGAGTGTTGCATCAAAGTGTGAAAGCCAAAAAGTGAAATGCTGTGAATAGTGGACAGACTGTATGCATTACATTGTAACATTATAATGGGAGGTCAAACGTGCCTAGGAAAATGTGAGAAAAATCAGAGATTATCCTTATTGTGTCTATAAAATAACCCAAAAAGCCAAACATCAATATTTATCACAGATTAAAAGAAATAAATCAGAATATACACATGACTCAGAAACAAAAGCTGCACTGTTGACTGATTTTGTATGATTTTTCATAAATCAAAGAAACGGTTTATGATGACCCATTATATACCAAAGGTTTCCTAAGACACCCAAGTTTTATAAAAAAAATAGAAAAGATATATGTACAGTGACGAAAATATCCAGAATAAGTGCAAGAAGTTGGGTGAACACTCTGTGAGAACAGAGGCAGATTATGAATATGAACTTCTCACATCCAAAACAAATACTTTCACATCTCTATAATTGATGGGAAAAATTGGGGACAAACTATGATGTCTTAGGAAGATTTTCCAAGTGGTTTCATCATCATAACTTAAGTATTTAATTCAAAACAAATCTTTGAATCTGAACAGATCACTGTTTTGGATCATTCTTGAAGAAAATGGACTTGAGTTTTGAAATAGAGTTTGAGTTCTTGATTGGGGGTTTTGAAATAGGTGTTCAAAGCATGAACTTAAACTCTTGAGATGACCATGTGACCACTTAGAATCTCATCCAACCTTGAATCATCAAAGAACTCCCAATATTATTTGCACAAACATAGTTTTGTTTGAGAATATGGCTTCAAGAATACATATGAATGTATTGAAGGTAAAATCATCATCCATCAAACATGTCTTTGAGGTCAAGAGCTACTATCCATAAGGATTCACTCTCCTCAAACAACATGTCATCTAGATGATGATGAACAACTAAATAATCAAAGAAAAGTAAAAAATGAAATGAGGTTAAGAGAGAGATGAACATCAAAGTAAACAAGCATTCAAATAGCAATCAATAGTTGATAATCATTGAGATATTGGACTTGTAGCTTGGTGTTTCACTCATATGTGGTGACATTTGGACATGGAAGTAGCTTCCTATCTCATGAATACTCAAGAATGGTGGTGAAAGAAATATTTGGATGATGGAAGTTTTGGTAGCAAACTCAAAGAGAACTCACTTTGATGGAGAAAATAGAAGAAGAAGACTACTTCTTCTCTTTCTCTCTCTATATTTCTCTAGAGTTTCTTCCTAAGCTCTCTCTAAGCTTCTATGTCTCCCCTCTAAATGGAAGTAAATGGCTTCTTTTATAGGCAAAGGAGGGGTGGTAAATGGAGTTTTAAAAAGTTTAAAATGGTCTACCATTGGTCCAAAATAAGCTGGGAACCAAAACTACGTCGTTTTGATTTCTAATATATCAAATTGGATCCCCAAAATAAATTACAAAAACATACTGTTCTGGAGGAGAGTGCCGCGGCGGCACTGGGCCTCTGCCGCGGCAGCAGTGGGCCAGTGCCGCGGCGGCACTGCTCTTCCTTCGTCCAGATAATGCTGTTTAGAGGTTCCGGTATTCGTGAAAAGGCCCTATTTCGTCCGAAATTCACAGAAAATGCATACAAACTCCAAACTGAGGTTGTGATATACCGTTGGAAAGGTAATGGAGTCTAATTTACATAAAAAATAGTTCGGGAATAGGTCACTTTGAAAAGTTTTCTGGTATTTGCAATAAAAGCCGATTTGATCGCCTTTTTGGCCTTTGGAAATTCATAATAAATTCGTTTTAAATCCAAAAATTATGTGCGATATACCGTTGGAAAGCTATTGACCTCTAGTATCCATGAAAAATATTTGAAAGTTGTTACGGTGCTCCGGTTCTAAAGTCAAATTATGGTCAAACTGGTCTAACCTGGGATTCCCGGTTACTTCCAGGACTTCTGGGGGTCTCTGGGAGCTGACGATTTCATCCGTTTTTGCTTAAAAACTCATTTAATCATTTTTCTTATGACATAGCATGTTTCCAGAACTTCGGGACCAAATCTAGGAGTTTTCGGGCTTTCAGGGGCATTTTGGTCATTCTGAGCATTCTGAGAGATAGAGCTGACTTCCAGGAGTCATTTTGAGTCTTTTACGATCATTGTGAACCACCAAGCTATGGGTCTCCTAAATCTGATAGCCGACAAAATGGGGTGTCTACAATGCTCTAAATCCTTAGTTAATTTATAGACACGTACATTTGATATTTATACTTTGATCCCTAAAAGGGTGAGATCCTTAAATGGGTCAATATATCATTGGATTGGGTGACAATATTAATTGTGTGGTGGATATTAATTAATGATGGAATCCATGTCTCAATTTTGGGATTGATGATATCCTCTTGAGAAAGCTTATAAGTTTTGATTATGTCAAACCCTGCAGGTTGATTTTGTATCCGACATATCAGATAAGTTAAGCAGAGGATCTCAAGGAATTTTAAGAGATTAATTAAATATGATTGTCAGTAATTATATTTAATTAATGGATATCTGTAATCTTAACATGGGGAGATAATAAGCATTAATAACATGGAGCTCAAAATATATTTTTGAGATAAGGGTAGGAGTGCAATTATAATTATTTAGTGGTATGAATTACAATTTATGGAAATAGGAATCTGATTCAGTTCGAATTAGGGTTTCCTAATTCCATAAGGAAGCCTATTCCTTATTGACTTCTTATGGTCCATATCGTAGCCTATATATATGCTACTTTGACTCTCTCCTTAGTTTGCATTTTTTCATCAAGATTAGTATAACTCGGAATAGAAAAGAGAGCGTAAAAAGAGAGAACAGAAACATAAAAGATTTCGAAGGAGCCCACACTCAGTTAGATATTCTGGCAGCAAAGGAATACGGTAGAAGATCGTGAGCCATTATCGAGCTCGTGTTCTTGATTAGTCTACTACAGTAATCCGTTTTAGCAGTTTAAGGTAACCCTAGTTCCACCCTTATAGGGTTATTGTAGTTTTCACGTAATTTTTTGTAGTACCACCTTATATGCGCTGTCAATGGATTCTGGGAACGCAGTTTCCTAACACACCCTGCGTGCCCGAGATCTCAGCCAGATTAGGGATAGGTAAGCCATTCCTGGTGGAGCCCATCTCTACCAGCCGGGCTTCGTCACCCTCTATGAGGATTCCCTCATGGCCAGTTTTTGTATTCCCCTCCACCCCGTTGCCCGAGACCTTCTGATCTACCGCGGGATTGCCACCGGGCAGTTAGCTTCGAACAGGTGGAGGTTCCAGATGGGGTCAATCTCTCTTTGGCCCCAAGTCTTCGAGTGTGAACTTACCCCTTTAGGAATTTTTGTGGGCCCATCAACCGATCCCCATTCACAGGGAAATCGGGTTCTTCTCTTTATCGGCTCGGCAGGGAAGAAAAATTATCGTCAACTGCCCGAGCAACAACAAGGGGTAGAAGAACAAATTCTTCCTGGTTTCTACCCTCAAGCTTTACGATAGGGCACCGAGAATCCAGTTGAGGACCTCCTGGGCGGGGAAGCTGGGTAACCCGCCAGCGCTCTTCATTCTGCTTTTCTTTGCTTCTGAACACAACTACGTAACTAACCATTTCCTTGTGTTATTTTGCAGCGAGGCACTTAATCCTCCAGACATTCCCGAGGTATGTCAGAACCAAATCTGACACCTGGCCAGCCTGCCCACAAACATACGGAACGTGCTTACTCGGACGGGTGATTTCGTTGCCACTTATAGCCCGGACGAGCCCGTTGAAGCTCCAGGATTTCCTCCGATCATTCCTGGTAAGTGATCGGGACCATCTAGCCTTGACTTTTTTCCTATTGTATTCTTCACTATTCTTACTGGCTACTGACCACATGGTTCTCCTATTCCTTCGCAGAAATGGGTCCCTGGAGAAACCTCTAGCCGCTGAGGGAAAGACAGGTCACCGCCACTGCTACTGCCTAGGTTGCGGGTAGAGGAAAGAGACCAGTGGCTAAGACCTCGGGCAGCGACCACCCGCTCCAGTGGTTAAGGCATGGGCTATGGGCTCACCTGACGCCTGGGGAGACTTCGGTTCCCCCTGTAGTGGTGGTAGAGGAAACTGCCCCCCGAGCAGACATACCGTTCGGTACGCCTCTTGGCAAATCAGCTAAAACCAGGGAGAGGATTAGGTCAGTTCTTCTTCCCAGCCAGGTGTAGATGTGTTCAAACATGTCTCCCCAGACGTTCTAGGGGTGGCTATACAGCCTGGCTCACTTCGTAAGTCTTTCTACCTCTGCTCATTTATCATCAGCCTCTTCTGTTTCCCCTGTTCATTTAGTAACCGATCAGTTTGTGTTCATTACAGGTTGGCTGTATGGCTGCCAGCGTTGAGTCCTTCCTACCTTCTCTATCCAGGAGGGCCACTACCACCGAGGCTGCCTTGTCGTAAGAACGGGCCACTTTGAAGGCCAGGGAAACTACCCTAGCTATGAAGAATGATGAGGTTAAGGGCCTGTCCCTAAGCCTCGGTGCGGCATAAGCGGAGTTGGCAAATGCCCTGGCAAATTTGGAGGCCGCCCGGGCCGTTGTAGCGGAGGCCAAGGCAAAGGCCCTGGCAGAGACGGTAACGACGGAGTCCATAGAAGAAGCCTTTGACGACGGTTTCTTCTAAGGCTACGAGGACCTGAAGATGAGGCTTACCTAGAACCATCCCAAGTCGGATATTTTATCCTACCAAGGGATCGACTAGGTTGGGATGTGGGTCCCGTTGCTACTGATGAGGCTGGGGTTGTTAAAGAAATTGCCCCGGAGGACGGCGCCGCCCCAGAGGGAGAGACTGGAGAGACAAAGGAGGTGGTCGTCATAGACGGCCCTTAGCTTGCTTTATTTCCCTTTTTCTTTTTTGTTTTTGTTTTTGTTTTGTTTTTTTTTTTTTTTTTTTTTTTTTTTGGGGGGGGGGGGGGGGGGGGGGGGGGGGGAGGTGACACGACTTGAAATGTGTTCTCTAAAGAGTACGTCCAAGTGTAGACGGTCGCGTCGCGTTAAAAATCGGTAAGACCGGGTCGAATCCCAAAGGACGGAATGTAAAGGCGGAAGAATCTAGATTGAATCCTAAAATAAAATAAAAGATGAATTCTTGTAGTAAG
This sequence comes from Hydrangea macrophylla, assembly GCA_033977485.1. Taxonomy (NCBI): domain Eukaryota; kingdom Viridiplantae; phylum Streptophyta; class Magnoliopsida; order Cornales; family Hydrangeaceae; genus Hydrangea; species Hydrangea macrophylla. The sequence continues at coordinate 34,901,133 of CM066993.1, forward strand.
GGGGGTCTAACAATCCTAAAAGAAATAGAAGAAACAATTTAAAGTGAAGCAAAGACTTAACTAGATAAGATTAAAAACTGTGATATAAATCAAATATGAAAAAGAGTTGGGAACATGTGAATCCACAAAGTACCAGCCACTACCATGATTTTAACAAGAACGAACAGTTGGGGTTTTATCCTTAGAGTATTCCTTATTTCAAAATGATTAAGTTAAGCATTCTAGACACTAGGTATGTGTATCTTGCATATTTAGTGGTTTGTTTACCTTACTTATTTATGAAGAACTGAAATAAGTAGTTAATTAAAACCATGAACAATAACTAACAAATTGAGTATATAATACTCGAGGTGTTTGTTATGAGTGTTCATAGATTTAACTAATCGAAAGAGCTTTTATTCCAAAATCAGATTACAATTTGAACTTGAAAGATCAATTTGGACCTAGTTTCTGAAACAAAAGTTACTGAAATACAGAAAGGAGTAAACCCAAGTCATAATCATATCAATCGATTGACTTAATGTCAATCGATTGACATGGAATGGCTTTCAATCGATTGACAAGTATATCAATCGATTGACTTGGAGTCTATGCCAATCGATTGGATACTGTATCCAATCGATTGGCATTGACTCTTTCACAGAATCATGGCAGAGGGCTGGGAACAATGCTTCTTCACATTATTCCCAACCAGAGTTCTACTCACGCATGTTTAGAACTGAATAAATACAAATAAACTGAAAAGTGAGAGTAAACATTGGCATGGATTAAATCTATAAGCTATGAATTTCGAAATCTAATCAAAACCAAACTATGACTAAAACAGATTTACAATCAAAGTCTAAGACAATAACAACAAGAATGAACCTGAACTTAAGAATGTATTCGAAACCAAAGTATCGTCTAACTTGAACTTGCTTAAAACAAAAATGGAGGAAATTCCTACAAAAACAAAGAAATGTCAGCCAACCCTTGGCCCTCTCTACTCTCTCCTATATATAATGTCAGAAACATGAGTTAGAGGTGTCCAGGTTCATTCCATAATGGTTGGTCGTCGCCTGATTGCTGAGATCTTGCGCCATTAAAACAGACTATTTCCAGTTTAAGTCAATCGATTGACAAAGATGTCAATCGATTGATAAAGATGTCAATCGATTGACAAATAATTCAATCGATTGGTAAAGAAAACATGTCAATCGATTGAAACTATATCAATCGATTGGTATCAAGACTTCATCAATTTGTTTCTTGAGTTATTCCTTTCAACTTGTAATTCCCTTCAGCTTCAGAACCTGCACTCATAGAGCCAAACACAACAACATACCACAAAAAACATATCATTGTGTAAGGAAGCAAATTAAACACAATTGCAGGTAAAACTAGAGAAATGAGGTTATATCCAGTCAGTTTTTACTCCTTATCGAGCTAATATTAAGCTAATATCAGCTCTCATCACGACCCCCAACTAGCGTTTTGCTAGTCTCTAGCAATGAAGCGGAATTAACACAAATTGAGACGACCAACTATTATCGTTACAGTTTTATTGAACTAAACAAAAGGGAAATCCTAACTCACTGTCGCAGGAATCGCGGTTGCATTTAGCGTATGCAACAAGCCTTTGAACCCTTAGGTTTACCCTAATGGACGAGTTGTGTCTCGTGAGGGTTTTCAGAGAATTTACCCACAAAATTCGGATGTCAAATTTCCAAACTTATCAAAGCTTCAATTTCTCTTTTATGCTAAAAATTCTGCTTAACAAGGCTATGAATTCCTTTACCATGCTATGGAAGTAAACAACATGTTACAAAGTAGCTTATTCAAGTTAAACTACATTCAAAGCCTTTATATATCCTTGTGTGTGTGTGAGGAGTTAACAACTACGATATAAATCTTTATCTTAGAATTCTTCAGATTGACATGTTAAAGACTTCATAGTTTCAACTCAATTCTCACACGGCTTACGCTCAAAATAGAAATCACTCTGAAACTGGCGTAAAGCTTATGCACTCATAGTATGAAGCTCTAATGAGTAAATGTAGAGGCAATCAAACCTGCTTACATACTAGACACTGAAAGACGCTTATTTGAGGTGCATGAGTCTCATGGATGGAATGCCAATTACAACAAGAGCGATCTACTGTGGAAAACTCATTTCATACTCGAGATTTGTTAAAATTAATCTAGAATCCTTAGGACTTGTGACAGAAATATGAGGAGAGGTAAGAGATAATAGACTGTGGAAAATGAGTTCAAGCATGTGACATAGTAAAACCACTCCACTTCACATCTTTTATTTAACAATCCTCCAATTTCTTTTATTTATTGCTTTCCACTTTTCTTTTCTTTTCTTTTCTCTTTTTCTTATTATTATTATTATTATTTTTTTTTTTTTATATATGTATATATCTGCAATCACTTCTCCTTTTTCTCCTTTAACTATTTTCACGAAATCGTCACATACTTGATTATAAAAAGGTGATTTTAGGTAGAGACATTGATTTGTGATAGGTAAGTGAAGTTTTAGATTTCCTCGAGAGATGAGGTGAAGAAACGATGGCCTAAATCATCTTCTAGACATTATAACTTATCTCAAGTATTTCCTGAGTTTTAAAATTAGTAAATCCTAAACGTTCTCCTGATGCATTAGCCAAATGAAACAAGAATGAGACTCTCAACGAGATAAAAATGTATTTCAAGAATCACACGAGTTTTGTGATTAACCCTCAGAATAAACGAATGGCTCAAAACTCACTAGGGTTAAAAGTTTCACTATTAATCCATTAATCATGACAATCGTATTTCATTCTCATTCAAAGATTCTTTCGTAATTGTCAACTCGTGCAAAATTGTTTCAGGATATATTCGTGCTATGGATGCAAAAACTCGATTAGTGACTAAGTAATATGTAATCGAAATCCATAATATAGTAAGGAAAAACATGAATGCATCATTGCACAATAATTTAGCTAGGAGGAACGAAGTTTTATAGTTTAGAAATTTTGACAACAGTTTTTTTTTTTTTTTTTTAAAAACAAAACAAATTAAGAAAGCTAGAAACTTGGAAATTCAAATATTAAACAGGTGTGCATTTTAAATTCAAGAGAGAAAACAGGTGGATATCTATTCCCTACCCCCAACTGAAATCGACATTGTCCACAATGGAAGCATTTCAAGAAAAAGAAGATATCACCTGATTAAAGCATTTCCATACACATCAGAGAATACACCTGGTTTAATAAAACAAACTCCCCAAACAACCAAGATCAAGGGCATATGGATAATAATTGTAAGTATCAACAATAAAAGCATAATCCATGAACAAAAAGAGCTATCTGTAATACGAATGTCCAAAATTACTGAAATCCAAGTACAGATATAAACTACATAAACTATACAACCCAGCTTCCAACCACACATCTACAACAACTCCACAAATCAAACAAAAGAAATACAAGAGAGATTACAAAATACGATTAACAAAATACTCTCTCGCTCTCCATCACTCCCTCCTAAGGCTCAGCAGGATCAATATCGGAAGGCGTGATAACTACCTCACTGTCACCCTCAGCAGCTGTCCCAGTCTGGGCGACAACCGCCGGGTCACTCACAGCTGGCGGTGAAGCAGCAGCTGGAGGTGGTGGCTGTGAAGGTGTCTCTGAGGTGATGCCCTCTGGCTGAGCCGATGTCGAGGCTGGATCTGACGGTGGAGGTGTAGCTAAAGTAACGCCCTCTGGCTGAGCCGATGTCGAGGCTGGATCTGACGGTGGAGGTGGCATAGATGAGCGCAAGGATTGCTCAATCCCAAGCAACATCGAAATCTGCTCAATCTGTCCACCTAGCCGCACCATCTGGGTAGCTAATAATAACTGCTCAGCTGTGAGCTCTCTAATCATCGCATGAAGCTGTACCCTCGCGGCTCGCTCCTCTAACAAGAACTCATAAATGGTCTGAAGAGATGGAGGAGTAGATGTAGAGGCCGTAGGTGGCACAGGGGCTGCAGGTGGTGTAGAGGCTGTACATGGCTCACGCATCCTCAACTCATACTGACCCTCAGCCTCAGTCTGCGTCCCAGAGTCCTCATCCTCCTCCTCCTCAGCTACCTCCGTATCCTGACCCTCCGCCTCAGAAGGCGTCCCTGGGTCTACGTCCTCCTCCTCTGACGTTACGTCTCCTCTCTTTCTCTTCTTCTTCTTACTGCTCTCTCCAACTTTCCCTTTCCCTTTCGCCAATTTTTTAAATTGTGCTGCTGACCTTCTAGCAGCCGACTCACCAAAAACACCAATCTTAGATTTTAACTGCGCCTCTCCTGCGGGTATCACCAATCCTGCCTGCTCGCACACTCTATGTACCACCCATGCACCCTTGAGGTGTTGGGCCTTGCCAGGATGACGTGTAGGCTCAACTAAGAACTCGATGAAGAGCCGAGCGAGGCAGATGGGCAGTCCTGTCCCAATAGCATAAAGAACTCTCGCGTACCACCCAGCAAAATCTAACTTATAAGTGGTGGGGAGGATACAACTGCAGAGAGTCAAATGTAGAAGATGATAGTCTGGCGTCAGGTCATGGTCGTCGAATACAGTGATCCCTGAATATTTCTTCACCTTCCCGCCGGAGATCTCTGTGGCCACAACATCAAAAGATGGAAAAGGACGGTCGGGATGAATGGGATACATATGATCAGGAACCTCAGGGATGCCCAGTGCCTGAGCGACCGTCGCAGGGCTGAACTCAATTGCCCGTCCCGAAACACACGAGAAATATGTGTAAGGAACGTTTGGCACCTTAACCAAACTGGCGCATGCTGGCCGAATCCAAGAAGCATACACTCTCTTATCTGCTGAAAGAACTGGGATCCAATCGGGAAAAACTCTAAGGCGGGCCAAATGGAATGGAATCTTGTCGTCGCTCCACAAATTCTCGAACCGCCTTTCCACCATGATTGCGCGTGTTCGGAAATATTTAGTGTACCATGTATTCTCTTTGGCATTTCTAAACCCGTGAGCGAGCGGTGGATCCGGAATCTCGAGAGAGGTTGACTTTTCTGGGTGGGGCCCACTGTCTTTGGGTTTCGGAGCCATGGGAGCTGCAAAAGAAGCATAACAGAATGTTAGGATGAAAGAAATTAGAATCTGCTTCTCTGTTTATGTCAATCGATTGACATGAGTTGTCAATCGATTGAATTTGAGTTCCAATCGATTGAACCCTGATGTCAATCGATTGACATCAGCGATCACAGGGGGCTGCCCACAACAAGGTCTCACGTCCCCCTATGATAAAATTAATGGTCATAAGACCATCTCGGACTCCCTCAATTGATTTGAACACTGAAAAAGGTGAGAAAATGAAATGGGTTCGGGGGTTACCTCAAACGGAATCGCAGCAGAAAGTTTGCCCCCAAATCGTTGAGGATGAGATTAATGATGATGAAGAAAGTGATGGTGATGATGTGAGGCCCGAATCCTTCTCCTTTCCCTTCACCCTCTATCTATGCGAGGACAGTGGCCGCGGCGGTGGTGATGAAGATGAAGATGATGAAGATGAAGATGATGAGGGATGATGATGAATAAGATGATGGTGATGAAATGATGGGGAGAGGTTTACTTCATAATCCCTGGAAATCGCCTCCTTTTTCTCTCAGGATTTGAATTGAAATGAGGGAGAGGGGGAAGAGTATTCAGTACGTCTGGAGGGCTTTTCAATCGATTGACAATATATGTCAATCGATTGAACACAATTCAAATCAATCGATTGATAAAATTGTCAATCGATTGACAACCATTTATACCAATCGATTGACAATAATATCAATCGATTGAAAAAGAAATTCATGGGAACCCAAATGTTCCTCATGTGATCAACCCCAACAGTTTTAAGAATGCATTTTCAAAACAGAGATAAGACATTGAGCATTCATACAAACATTAGACTCATCAATCACACAAATAGGAAGAATTTATTCCAAACATCATCAATTCAAAGTTTGAAATGGATTATTATCATCCAAGGAGTACAAGATCTTGGTTGGAAAGCACACAAACAAACAAACAGAAAAACAAGAACAAAATTCTGTCTATTCATCTGCCAAAGGAATTATCAATTCTGCTCAGGTTCAGGGGAAGAAAAGTCTTCTCCCACAGCATATTCCACAGGGTACTCCACAACTTCTCCGTCCGAATCAATCTGAAGATCTTCCAGAATTTCTCAAACTGCGCAAAGCAAATCCCAGGTATTCATATTGGTGATCACCGCAATAGGAGAATCTGGGCGTGAACTAGAAAGTGGAGTAAAAATTGGCCTTTCTTGCTCCGTCTGTTCTGGGGTTCCTGGAGAACGGACCCCATGGTAGAGCAAATGTGGTAGGTAATGCAAAGGATTCATCCTACAGCCAATCAAAAAGACAGAATAAGAATAAAAGGAAACAAAGAAGCACACAAAGAAAAGAAAACTACTATACAACAACATCAGGTTCTCAAATTTCAAGAAGAATAATCAGGATCATCCAGGTGGATGGTCTCTGATTCTGGTTCGAAACTTTCCAAAAATGGTTTTAAACGTTGTCCATTGACTTTAAAAGCATTACCATTCTTGGGATTAACGATCTCTACTGCTCCGTGTGGAAACACTTCCTTGACAATGAAAGGTCCTATCCACCTCGACCTCAGCTTTCCTGGGAAAAGATGAAGCTTTGAATCGTAAAGTAAAACTTTCTGTCCCGGTTTAAGCTTCTTTCTCAGGATCGATTGATCATGCTTAGCTTTTAACTTTGACTTATAAGTTCGAGCACGATCATATGCATCATTTCTGATCTCCTCTAATTCATTGAGTTGTAACTTCCTCAGTGTGCCACTCTCATGAATATCAAAATTTAGCAATCTCGTTGCCCAATATGCCTTATGCTCCAATTCCACAGGCAAGTGGCAAGCTTTTCCATAAATTAGCCTGTAGGGAGACATCCCAAGATTCGTCTTATACGCTGTCCTGTACGCCCACAAAGCATCAGTTAAACGCGACGACCAATCCTTTCTATTGATGTTAACAGTCTTTTCCAGGATATGTTTGATCTCCCTGTTGGCTAACTCTGCCTGACCATTTGACTGTGGGTGATATGATAAAGCAACCTTATGGTTGACCCCATACTTCTTCATCAGCGCCTCAAAGGGTTTATTACAGAAATGGGTTCCACGATCACTAATCATGGCCTTTGGTGTTCCGAATCTTGACAGAATATTCTACTTTAAGAATGAGATCACTGTTCTGTGATCATTTCTCTTTGTCGGAATGGCCTCAACCCACTTGGACACATATTCGACCGCCAGAAGAATATATTCATAATGTGATGATGGCGGGAATGGTCCCATGAAATCGATGCCCCAGCAATCGAAGATTTCAATAGTCATGATCGGGGTCATCGGCATTTCATTTCTCTTTGACAAGCTTCCCAACATTTGGCATCTAGCACATGCTCTACAAAATGCATAACAGTCCTTGAAAACTGTCGGCCAATAGAAACCACTACTAAACACTTTTTGAGCAGTCTTCTGGGCTGAGAAATGGCCACCGCAGGCCTCTGAGTGGCAAGAAGCTAAAATATGAGAAATATCTTCCTCAGGGACACATCGCCTAATTACTTGATCCGCACAGTACTTAAACAAGTACGGATCATCAAAGTAAAACCATCTGGCGATGGACAGAAACCTTTTTCTGTCAGGGGTGGACCAATGGGATGGGGTCTCCCCTATTGCCAGGTAATTGACAATGTCAGCATACCAGGGCAAGCTGGTTGCTGCAAAAAGTTGCTCATCTGGGAAAGATTCACTGATCGGATTCGATTGTGACGAATTATCTTCAAATGTCAATCGTGAGAGGTGATCAGCAACAACATTCTCCACTACCTTTTTATCTTTGATAACCAAATCAAATTCTTGGAGCAGAAGAATCCAGCGTATCAATCGCTGTTTTGTATCCTTTTTGGATAGCAGATACTTCAATGCAGCATGATCGGTGAAGCAAATGATCTGCGAGCCAATTAGGTATTGCCTGAATTTCTCCAATGCAAACACAATTGCTAGCAACTCCTTTTCGGTAGTAGAGTAATTACGTTGAGCTCCATCAAGGGTTCTGCTAGCGTAGTAAATCACAGTAGGCTTTTTGTCTTTCCTTTGCCCTAAAACAGCTCCGATTGCTGTGTCACTCGCATCACACATCAGCTCGAAAGGAAGACTCCAATCCGGAGATTGCATTATCGGAGCTGTTGTTAGGTGATGTTTGAGTTTATCAAAGGATTCCTGACACTTGCTGTTCCACTCAAAAGGTTGGTCCTTAACAAGGAGTTGACATAGTGGTCTAGATACAGCACTGAAATCCTTAATAAACCTCCGGTAGAAACCGGCGTGACCTAGAAACGATCGTATTTCTTTAACTGTAGTGGGGACAGGAAGATTAGAAATTATATCGATCTTCGCCTTGTCTACTTGTATTCCCTCAGCAGATACGATATGTCCCAAGACAATCCCTTTTGTCACCATAAAGTGACATTTCTCCCAGTTGAGGACCAAATTCTTGTCCTCGCATCTTTTCAAGACTTTCTGGAGGTTTTCCAAGCAATCATCGAAGCTGCTTCCAAATACGGAGAAATCGTCCATAAAAACCTCCATGATCTTCTCCACCATATCGCTAAAGATGCTCAGCATGCACCGCTGAAAAGTAGCAGGCGCGTTGCACAATCCGAATGGCATCCGGCGATATGCAAATGTTCCAAACGGACAGGTAAAAGTGGTTTTTTCTTGATCGGCAGGATCAATTTCAATTTGGTTATAACCACTATAACCGTCCAAGAAGCAATAGAATTGGTGACCCGCTACTCTTTCGAGCATTTGATCCATGAAGGGTAATGGAAAATGATCCTTCCGAGTTACCGCATTCAACCTTCGATAGTCAATACACATGCGCCAGCTGGTGGTTACACGTGTGGGTACCAATTCTCCTTCTTTGTTTTCTACCACTGTAATGCCAGCTTTTTTCGGCACTACTTGAGTCGGACTTACCCAAGGACTATCCGAAATTGGATAAATAACCCCAACATCCAGCAATTTCAAAACTTCCTTCTTCACCACCTCTTGCATGTTTGGGTTAAGACGCCTTTGCATTTGACGACAAGGTTTGGTATCTTCCTCAAGGTAAATCCTGTGAGTGCATATGGATGGATTAATTCGTCTTAAATCAGCAACGGTCCAACCTAATGCACTCTTGTGTTGCTTAAGCAACTGTATCAGCTTACCTTCCTGTTCGTGATTTAAGACAGATGAAATAATCACAGGAAAGGTCTTCTCTTCTCCCAGAAATACATACTTCAATTCTTTTGGGAGCTCTTTCAGTTCCAACTCTGGAAATTGCAAGTTTGACGGCACAGCCAACTTGGTCTTTGGCGGTAGCTGCTCATATTGAGCCGTCCACATTGTTCTTGCAACTTCCTCTTCAACAACCTCCAATATAGAGCATATCTGACTCATCCTTTCATCTTGTGGAGTGTATTTATCCAATTCATAACATGAGTTAGTTATAATGGACTCCACAGGATCAGAGTGAGCAGTTGAATCAAAGCAATCTTGAATTACTGATTCTACCCAATTCACCTCCTCTTCCTCATCATCAAAATCTTCAATTTTTGGATGTGAAAAGATCTTGATATTTAATGTCATATTCCCAAAAACAACGGTCATAACTCCACTCCTTACTTTGATCGTCGCATCAATTGTCGCGAGGAAAGGACGTCCAAAGATCACCGGAATCTGAGATTTAGCATTGTGTACTGGTTCGGTGTCTAGGATAACGAAGTCCACAGGGAAGACAAAAGTGTCAATCTGGACCAAAACGTCTTCTAAAACTCCTCGCGGGTATTTGATTGATCGATCTGCCAGTTGAAAGGTAATACGAGTGGGCTTAAGTTCCCCTAACCCTAACTGTTGATAAACAGTGTAAGGTAAGAGATTAACACTCGATCCTAAATCGAGTAACGCATTGTTCACTTTCTTCTGACCGATTATACAAGAAACTGTTGGTGTGCCTGGATCCTTGTATTTAGGAGGCAAATCATGTTTTACGATCGCACTTGCCTGGCATGCCAAGTAAGCACTCTTCTTAACACTTTGCTTCCTCTTTACAGTGCACAAGTCTTTAAGGAACTTGGCGTAGGAAGGCACTTGTTTAATTGCGTCTAGGAGTGGGAGATTGATCTTTACCTGCTTGAATAACTCCAGAAACTCCTGACTTTTCGTTTCTTGTTGAGGTTTCTTCAACCTCTGAGGATATGGTGCCGGGAAAGGACATTTGGGTGCCTCCTCGATGAGAGGTTCTTTTCCAGGTCTTCTCTTTATTTCATTATCCTCAGGAATTGTTATTTTGGGCTCAACTGTTTCGCCCTCTTTTCCTTCTTCTACCAATTCTTCTTCATTCTCTGCCTCTTCTTCATCACTAACTACATGTTGTGAGGGCAAAGAGACTTTCTCAATTTCTTTTCCACTCCTCAACACAGTTACCGCCTTGGCCTCCTCATGTGGTCCAGATCCCGAGGGTCCTGTACCCGAGTGTTGGCCTTTAGGATTTTGCTCTGGCTGTGCAGGGAACATAGTTCGTTCTCGATCCCCTTGTTGGGCAGCTAACCTCTCTACACTTGTATTGAGTTTACTCATTAGCTGCATCATCTGCTGCATCATGAGTGTATTAGGATCCTCTTGTGCCTTCTTATGGGGTGGCACATAAGTGTTTGGTGAGAGTTGGTTGTTGCTTCCCTGATTGTAGTTGGATTGAGGTGAATGATTTTGATATTGGTTCTGGTGATACCCTTGACTTTGTTGATAAGTAGGAGGAGGTTGGTAACTCTGGTGGTATCCTTGGTTCTGAGGTCGGTATTGGTTTCCTTTATTCGGCTGCCACTGTTGAGATGGGTTTGCTGCAGCAGCACTGTTTCTATGATCGAAACCAGGATGACTCCACCTATCATTGGGGTTGAAACGGTTAGGGGCATTTACAGCATGTACCTCCACTGAACTCTGTTCTTGATAAACAGGGTATATTTGGCAATGTTGAGAGGTATGCCCCATCTGTAGACAACTCGAATATGATTCTTCAGATGCAAATTGTATTACCGAATCCTTCTTTGCTTCCAAAACTTCCAATTTACGAGCTAGTTGCTCGTATTTCTCCAATAAGCCATCTTCCGCCTTCAGCTGGTAAATACTCTTTTTACTTGAACTTGAACTGGGCTGAGTTCTCGTCACTTGAGTTTCCCATTCCGGTGCATGTTCAGCTAACCATTCGAAATGAGCCTCTGCTTGTTCGGCATTCTTGCTCATAAACTCACCGTCACTCGTAGTTTCTACGAGCTTCTTTGATTTTGGACTTAAACCATCAAAGAAGAAGCTTATTGTTCGCCACTTCTCAAAACCATGATGCGGGCAGAGCAGTAACAAATCCTTGAAACGCTCCCATGCCTCAGCAAAAGTTTCTTCCTCTTTTTGATTATACATCTTGATTTGTCTCAAGATGTCAGTTGTTAACCGATTAGGGAAGAACTTTTTAAGAAAGGCTTCATGAATTGCTGCCCAAGTTGAAATCGAATTTGGTTTAAGTGATAATAACCATGACTTCGCTTTGTCCTTCAAGGTGAAGGGAAAAAGCTTTAATCGGATTATATCACTTGGACAAGTCTGATCTGTGAAAGTGCCACAAACATCTTCGAAATCTCGAATGTGCAAGTACGCCTTCTCTTTATCCATCCCGTGAAATGTGGGTAACAGTTGAATCATTCCATTACGAAAATGGAATGTGCCTGTGTGTGGGGGGATGCGGATACAAGAAGGTGTGGCTGTTCGATCAGGGGCCAAGAGTTCTCGTAAAGGTCGCTGACCTTCATCAATGAGGTCATGCCTATTCTCTCCTTGTTGGCTCTCTGTATCAGACATTGAGTTAGAAATGGATGGGGTGAAAATGGGATTATCAGCACTATGGATTGGATCTTCAAAAAGATTTGTGATGAAGGCTTCAGTGGAATCCAAGGACATAGAAGGACACAACAATACGGCTTATGTTCTGAAGAAATGAAAAGAAAAAGAAAGATAGAAATGGGATAAGAAAAGATTGGATCAAATCAAAATTCCTGGCCTTTGTTACCGTCCCCGGCAACGGCGCCAAAAACTTGACACGACTTGAAATGTGTTCTCTAAAGAGTACGTCCAAGTGTAGACGGTCGCGTCGCGTTAAAAACCGGTAAGACCGGGTCGAATCCCAAAGGACGGAATGTAAAGGCGGAAGAATCTAGATTGAATCCTAAAATAAAATAAAAGATGAATTCTTGTAGTAGGGGGGGTCTAACAGTCCTAAAAGAAATAGAAGAAACAATTTAAAGTGAAGCAAAGACTTAACTAGATAAGATTAAAAACTGTGATATAAATCAAATATGAAAAAGAGTTGGGAACATGTGAATCCACAAAGTACCAGCCACTACCATGATTTTAACAAGAACGAACATTTGGGGTTTTATCCTTAGAGTATTCCTTATTTCAAAATGATTAAGTTAAGCATTCTAGACACTAGGTATGTGTATCTTGCATATTTAGTGGTTTGTTTACCTTACTTATTTATGAAGAACTGAAATAAGTAGTTAATTAAAACCATGAACAATAACTAACAAATTGAGTATATAATACTCGAGGTGTTTGTTATGAGTGTTCATAGATTTAACTAATCGAAAGAGCTTTTATTCCAAAATCAGATTACAATTTGAACTTGAAAGATCAATTTGGACCTAGTTTCTGAAACAAAAGTTACTGAAATACAGAAAGGAGTAAACCCAAGTCATAATCATATCAATCGATTGACTTAATGTCAATCGATTGACATGGAATGGCTTTCAATCGATTGACAAGTATATCAATCGATTGACTTGGAGTCTATGCCAATCGATTGGATACTGTATCCAATCGATTGGCATTGACTCTTTCACAGAATCATGGCAGAGGGCTGGGAACAATGCTTCTTCACATTATTCCCAACCAGAGTTCTACTCACGCATGTTTAGAACTGAATAAATACAAATAAACTGAAAAGTGAGAGTAAACATTGGCATGGATTAAATCTATAAGCTATGAATTTCGAAATCTAATCAAAACCAAACTATGACTAAAACAGATTTACAATCAAAGTCTAAGACAATAACAACAAGAATGAACCTGAACTTAAGAATGTATTCGAAACCAAAGTATCGTCTAACTTGAACTTGCTTAAAACAAAAATGGAGGAAATTCCTACAAAAACAAAGAAATGTCAGCCAACCCTTGGCCCTCTCTACTCTCTCCTATATATAATGTCAGAAACATGAGTTAGAGGTGTCCAGGTTCATTCCATAACGGTTGGTCGTCGCCTGATTGCTGAGATCTTGCGCCATTAAAACAGACTGTTTCCAGTTTAAGTCAATCGATTGACAAAGATGTCAATCGATTGATAAAGATGTCAATCGATTGACAAATAATTCAATCGATTGGTAAAGAAAACATGTCAATCGATTGAAACTATATCAATCGATTGGTATCAAGACTTCATCAATTTGTTTCTTGAGTTATTCCTTTCAACTTGTAATTCCCTTCAGCTTCAGAACCTGCACTCATAGAGCCAAACACAACAACATACCACGAAAAACATATCATTGTGTAAGGAAGCAAATTAAACACAATTGCAGGTAAAACTAGAGAAATGAGGTTATATCCAGTCAGTTTTTACTCCTTATCGAGCTAATATTAAGCTAATATCAGCTCTCATCAGGAGGCTACTACAACTGTCCCCCCACACTCTATAGAAACTTTTGTCCAATTAATGAAAAGGTCCTTCGAGGCCACCTTTCTTCGTCAATCACCGTGCTGCTTCTGTACTTGCTTGTTTATTATTGCTAGTGATCGACCAGTTTTTAGTCCTTCCATAACTCTGCCTTAGCAAAAGTTTTAGCACTGTGACTGGTAGAGAACACTAGGACTCTTGGGGGACCTGTACTATAGGTCATGCTCAGTAATGTGGGACCTGGGTCCTGTTATTATCCAAGCGATTTCTCTGGACATTGTAGGTACTCGGGACTGTTTAACGGTGGCATCGCATGCCTAGCCCCGTGTTCTGTTGAATGCCCAGTGTGCTTACCTATTTTGGTCTGGAGTTAGATACCAGTATCCCCCTGTCTCCCAAGCTTTTGCTAAGGCAAGCATTGGTTGAGGGAACGACCATAGGGAACCGACCTGGAACATGGGTGGTTACAGGATCTTTTAAGGCTTGCCATCATCAGCCACCTAGGGAGTGTCGGCCCCATCGTCGGTTGTGGACCTAGGCAAAGCCGATGCCTCGGGTGTCATTCTGAGGTCTTTTGTGCCTAGGGTTTTACCCCGAGATTTTTTGAATGCCTGGGATTTGACCCCCGAAGTCTTTTAGATGATCAAACACAAGGAGAAAAATTGTTTGGCAAAAAGGAAATTTTATTCATTATTATGACTGCTCGGGGAGAGCTACAAGTTCCCTAACCAACACTACCTTCATGCTTCACTAAAAGTACTTGCGGAGGTGCTGCATATTCCAACGATGAGGGAGGTCTTGCCCATCCAGAGTCTATAGCCAATATGTGCCCGGGCGATTTACGCTGGTGACCCTGTAAGGTCCTTCCCAGTTCGGGCCCAACTTTCCATGACTCAAGACTTTTATTGACTGGTTCACAGCCTTAAGGACCAGTTACCCCACCTGAAAATTGCGGTGCTTGAGCTTGCTATTATAGTACCGGGAGACCCTCTGATTGTAGGTTGCCACTTTCAAATACGCCTGTAGACACCCCATTTTGTCGGCTATTAGATTTAGGAAACCCATAGCTTGGTGGTTCACAATGATCGTAAAAGACTCAAAAGAACTCTTGGAAGTCAGCTCTATCTCTCAGAATGCTCAGAATGACCAAAATACCCCTGAAAACCCGAAAACTCCCAGATTTGGTCCCGAAGTTCTGAAAACATGCTATGTCGTAAGAAAAATGATAAAATGAGTTTTTAAGTCAAACCGGATGAAATCGTCAGCTCCCAGAGACCCCCGGAAGTCCCGAAAGTTCCCCGAAAGTCCCCGTTGATCGGTTTGACCATGTTTGACCAGGGTTTGACCAAGTTTGACTGAAATCGTCTGAGTTCACCAGAATCATTAGAAAAGTATTAAAATGAGTTCTAAAAGAGAATCGAGCGAAAACGTCGGCCCCTGGGAGCTCCCGGAGGTTCCCAGAACTTCCCGGGAATCCCAGGTTTGACCAGTTTGACCAAGATTTGACTTTGCATTCGGGGCACCGAAAAAATTTTCATATATTTTTCATGGATACTAGAGGTCAATAGCTTTCCAACGGTATATCGCACATAATTCCTGGATTTAAAACGAATTTATTATGGATTTCAAAAGCCGAAAAAGGCGATCAAATCGGCTTTTATCGCGAATACCGTAAACCTTTTCAAAGTGACCTATCCCCGAACTTTTTTTTATGTAAAGTAGACTCCATTACCTTTCCAACGGTATATCACAACCTCAATTTGGAGTTCGTACGCATTTTCTGTGAATTTCGGACGAAATAGGGCCTTTTCGCGAATACCGGAACCTCAGGGGGCCTAAACAGCATTATCTGGACGAAGGAGGAGCAGTGCCGCCGCGGCACTGGCCCACTGCCGCCGCGGCACTCCCCTCCAGAATGGTGTTTTTTTGTAATTTTTCTTGGGGATTCATTTTGATTAATTAAAAACCAAAACGACATAGTTTTATGATTTCAGATGTTTGGAGCCAATGGGAATACTTTCTAAATCCCAAAACCACCCCAAGTTAGCCTATTTAAACCCCCCATTGCTCTTCATTTTGGGGGAGTCAAATGCAAGTTTAGAGAAAGTTTGGGAGAGAAAGTTGTAGAGATAAGGTGAGAATAGAGAGAAAAGAAGCTTTCTTCTTTGATTTTCAAAACAAAAGTGAGTTCTAAACTTTGTTTTTACTACATTACTCCCATTTACTTCAACATTCAATACACCCAACCACCATTTTAGTGAGCATTTAAGAGAGTGGAAGCTTCTTCCATGTCCAATATCATTACATATGAGTGAAACACCATGCTACAAGTTCAATACTTCATGAATATCATCTATTGATCATTATCTACTTGCTTGTTTATTCATTGTTTATCCCTTCTCACCTCATTTCTTTTTTATTTTTCTTACTAGTTCATCATCATCTAAATGATGACATGAAGTTTGGGGTGAGTGAATCCTTATGGATAGTAGCTCTTGACCTCAAAAACATGTTTGATAGATGATGATCATAACTTCAATACCTCCAAGGTCTCCTTGAAGTGTATTGAAGTTATGCTCAAATAAAAATAAGTCTCTCCAACAATCTTGGAGGTTCTTGATGATGAGTTGAATGTTGGCATTCTAAGTGGTTGTAATCTTTATTGAGTATTGAAAATACACTTTCAAAACCTCTATTTCAAATCCCCCCCCCCCCCCCCAATCCCTGTCATTTTGATTTCAAGAAAGAAAACCTTATTTTCCCCAAAATCTTCAAAACAGTGAGTTAAAACAGTGAGTGAGCTGAGTTCAAAGATTTCTCTAGAACTCAATACTCAACATATAGATGCAAGGCCACTTGGAAAGTCTTCCTAATTCATTGGAGAACACCCATGATTTTTGGTTTGACTTGGAAGTACTTGAAAATGGTCCATTTGGACCCAAACATCCCTTCCAAACATTCTGCCTCTGCTGTCACAGCAGCTTGACTAACTTCCAACTTCTTTTTCAAAAATATTTTCCAAAAGGGGTGGTCCCAACTTATTTTTCACTTAACCTTCAATGTCTTAGGGAACATTCTGTATAAAATGGGCCCCTAGATCATTCGTTTTCATTTTCTAAGATTTTTCAATATTTCAGTCGACAGTACAGAATCTGTTTCTGAGTGACCTCTGTTGTTCATATGATTTCTCTCAATCTGTGATAGTTATTAAAGATTGGCCTTTTGGGTTGTGTTCTAGACACAATAAGGAACATCTCCGTAAAACATCATGCATTGAAAGCATTCTTAACCCCTCTTTTCTATTTTTACAAGATCATGTTACTGTTCTGTCCACTATTCACAGCAAGCACATTTTAACTTTCATTCTTTGATTTGATGCTTATATGCATTCCAAATTAGTTCATATCTTAGGAAGTAGTTCATACTACATTTGTACATATCCCATATTGATTTCATCCATCCATTCATGAACATTTTAGACTTTTAAGTCATCCTAGGAATCCATGAACACAAAGCACACTACAACCTTTACACATTCTAGATACATACATTGCATCCATGCAAAGATTTGGGGTTTTTGTAACTCTTAATCCAAGAAGGTTATAAGGAATGATCATGATCACACGTTCATGCTCCCCCCCGATCTAATCATCCTTTCTCATCCGTCCCGGGGATTGAGAGATCTTCTCTTCTCAAAGAATAACATGCATCATTTTAGCTTGCTAAGCATCTTTGTTTTCTTTGATTTATTTGTTTCAAGAACAATTCATGCCCCCTTTAGATTAGGAAGTCTTGATTATTTGATACATGATTAGACAATTTTTCCTAGGTTTATTTGTGTGATTTTCACTTTACATTGTATGATATTTGACTTAGATCTTATGAATGATATCTTATCTGTTGATTTTCAATTTTAAGATTCTTATGTGATGTAATATACTATCATAGTATTATTTGTCGAACCAAACATAGTATAAGATGATTATTTGGATGCTAATTGAGGCCCGTCGAGAGACGGGGCGAGTTGAGGGTGTTTTAGTCGTGACAAAGGCTCCTTCCTCTCTCGTACCAAAACCCCGAGCCAAGTTCTTTGGTTATGAAGGGTCGGTGCCCTTTATCCATTTGGGTGAGTCCAAATAAGGTTTCTTGGTTCCTTAAAGACCAAGTGGCGACTCTGTATCTGTTTTCAATAGACCCTTTTTTTTCTTTCCTTGATTCAAAAATCAAACAAGTTTCAAAAACAAAACGAAGCGGTGGAATCCCGGTATCCACAACGCCCGATCCCTTTTTTCTTCTATTAAGTCAAGCTCTCCTCTGAGGGCTTCCCCATTGCCTTACTCACTGATATTCGTCACACGGTAAGTGGGTAACCCGAGCTCCATGGGGACCACCACCTCGAAGCCGTAAGTAAGTGAGAATGGTGTCTCATCTATTGCTGCCCGGAGAGTAGTTCGGTATGCCCACAGGAAGGTCAGTAATTCCTCTGTCTAAATACATTTGGCATTTTCAAGCCTAGTTTTGATTGAATACAATGTTGTTCGGTTTGTCACCTCGGCCTGGCCATTGTCTTGGTGGTGCTCGGGAGAAGAATAGTGATTCGATATCCTATAGCCCGAGCAGATATGTCTAAATACCCGGGTGTCGAACTGCCTCCCGTTATCGCTGACCAAAACCCGGGGAATGCCGAATCTGCTAAGAATGTTTTTCTCGACAAAATTTTCCATCTTTTTTCCTGTGATTGTTGCCAACGGCTCAACCTCTGCCCACTTGGTGAAATAGTAAACAACGATGACGGCATACTCGACTTGTCCTTTTCCTATAGGGAGGGGACCAACAATATCGATACCCCACTGAGCAAATGGCCAGGGACTGAAGATTGGTGTCTGGAGTTCTCCCGAGTAGTTGATCAATGGCGAGTTTCTCTGACACTTTTCGCACCTCTTAACATACTCCTGGAAATCCCGGGCCAGCGTCAGCAAATAGTAGCCCTGCAATAGGGCCTTTCGAGAGAGTGCCCAGTCTCCCACGTGGTTCCCGCATACTCCTTCGTGGATCTCATGTAATACTGCTTGGACCTGTGCGGGGTAAACGTAGCAGAGATAGGGGATAGTGAACCCCCTTTTGTAGAGGATACCATCAACGAGATGGTATATCGCTGCCTGGCATTTCACCCGCCAAGCTTCTTCTCTTTTGTCTGGTATCGAACCAGTGGTGAGGTGGGTCACGATCGGGTCCATCCAGATGGGCCCTAAGGCAACTGGTTCGACCTCCATGCTGCCTGGGTTAACCATGCTGGGCTTGGGCAGGTATTCCACCCTTATCCCGGGTAAGTCTAACTCAGAGGACGAGGCGAGGCGGGCTAGCCGATCGGCCCTAGTGTTCTCGTTCCTCGAGATCTGTGTGATGGAAAATCCCTTGAGTTTCTTGGTGACTATTTGGATGAATGTCAAGTAGGCTACCATGTTATCTTCCCAAGCTTCGTACTCCTGATTGACTTGGTTGACCACAAGCTGGGAGTCGCTGTATTCCTGGACTTGCTGTGTACCCATTGAAGTAGCCAACTATAGTCCAACCAGTAAGGCTTCATACTCGGTCTCATTGTTGGAGGCCCGGAACCCGAATCAGAATGCGTACTCTAACTAGATCCCATCAGGTGTGGTCAGGATAATCCCTACCCCGCTGACCTGTTTGTTCGATGACCCGTTAACATATAGTTCCTAGGTCGGGGTGTCAGGTTGTAAATCGGGCGGTGTGATCGGCAGTTCGAGCTCTTCGGTTGCCTCTTCTGGGTAGGTGAATTCTACAAGAAAATCCGCCACTGCTTGCCTCTTTATTGCCGTTTGGGGTTTGTAAACCACCTCGAATTCTTCCATATCTCTGGCTTGCTTAGGATCCGGCAGAGAGGTTGGTCTGTGAGGACTATGATGATGTGGGCTTGGAAATACGGACGGAGTCTCCGAGCAGAGGTGATGAGGGCAAAGGCCAACTTCTCGATGCGGGAGTACCGACTTTCCGCACCTTGGAGTGCCTGACTAGTGTAATACACCGGGAACTGTATCCCGTGCTGCTCTCAAATGAGCGTTGAGCTTACCGCCAAGGGCGATACTGCCAAGTACAAGAATAGTTCCTCCCCTTGTATTGGTGTTGAGAGCAGGGGGGCGACGCCAAGTACTTCTTGAGTTCCTGGAAGGCCTCCTCGCACTCTTCTGACCATTGAAAAGCC
Source organism: Hydrangea macrophylla (assembly GCA_033977485.1). Classification (NCBI taxonomy): domain Eukaryota; kingdom Viridiplantae; phylum Streptophyta; class Magnoliopsida; order Cornales; family Hydrangeaceae; genus Hydrangea; species Hydrangea macrophylla. The sequence goes on from CM066993.1 coordinate 34,921,183, forward strand.
TTTTGAAGGATCTTGAAAAATGGCAGGCACCGGTCAATAGCTCGGGAGACGAATCTGTTTAATGCGGCTACCCGTCCGACCAGACTCTGAACTTCTTTGGTTGACCTTGGTGATTGTATATTAATGATTGCTTGTATTTTCTCGGGGTTTGCCTCGATTCCTCGCCTGCTGACTAGGTGCCCCAGGAGCTTCCCAGACGAGATGCCAAATGTGCACTTGGCTTAGTTCAACCTCATCCCGAACTTTCTTCAGATGCTAAAGGCCCCTGCTAGATGCTCTAGATGGTCGGACTCGTCTCGGCTCTTAACCAAATGGTCATCGACATAAACCTCCATTGATTTCCTGATTAAATCCTTAAGCATGTGATTAACCAAACGTTGGTAAGTCACCCCGACATTTTTTAGGCCGAAGGGCATCCCTTTGTAGTAGTAAGTGCCCTGTTCCGTGATGAAGGAGTTCTTTTCCTCGTCCCCGGGGTACATACTGATCTGGTTGTACCCAGAGTTGGCGTCCATAAATGAGAAAAGTGAGTGATATATCGTTGAATCTACAACGAGGTCTATCCGAGGCAGTAAGTAGCAATCCTTGGGGCAAGCCTTGTTCAGATCGGTGAAATCTATACACATTCTCTATTTCCCATTGCTTTTCTTGACGAGCACCACATTTGTAAACCAATCGAGAAAGTGGACTTCTCTGATGGAATTCGCCTTTAGGAGCTTTTCAATCTCTTCCCGCATAGCTGCTTATCTCTCCGAAGCTATGCCCCGTCTTTTCTGCTTGATCGGTCGGGAGTCTGGGTCGATGTTGAGATGGTGGGATATAACCCGGAGGTCAATCACAGACATGTCTTCATGACTCCAAGCAAAGATGTCCTGGCTCTGTCACAAGAACTGGATTAACTCTTCCTTAAGGCCTGGCTCCAATTGAGTCCCGATGCTGACGGACTGATCAAAAAGTTGAGGGTTCAACACTGCTTGCTTTAGTTCCTCCGTGGGCCAATTCCATCACTTTTGTCTCTCTAGTCCATCTCCTGGACGCTCAATATTTTTGCAATGGCCTCCTGGCGTAGGGAGCTAATGTAACAGCTCCGAGCGGTTGCCTGATCTCCCCGTAGGTTGTCGGGACCGTTAGGGGTCGGGAACTTAACCACCAGGTTGTACGTTGACACAGCGGCTCTAGCTTGATTGAGAGTTGGTCTTCCAAGGATGGTGTTGTATGTTGATGGGGCCTCTGCAACTACGAAGTTTGCTAGTGTGGAGGTCTGCTGGGGATAGGTCCCTATAAGAACCAGAAGTTCAATCATACCGAGCGGCTGCGTGCTTGAGCCATTGAATCCGACCAAAGGTGTGGTAACCGACCGGAGGCTGTCCCTTGAGATCCCCAACTGGTCGAACGCCGGGGCAAAGAGAATGTCAGAGGAGATGCTTGTGTCCACCAATACCCTATTCACTATGTAGTTGGCTATGGAGATTGTCACTACCAGCGGATCATTGTGGGGGCAGTTTAAGCCCTCCACATCTTCGGATAAGAATGTTAACACATCGGTTGGTTGGGAGTCGGTGGATTGGATATGCCAAACATCCGCTCGGCATGCCCGAGCATGCCTCTTTCTAGCCGACTCTAAGTCCCCTCTGCATGAGGTTCCTCCAGAGATCACATTGATTTGCCCGAGTGGTTGAGTTTGCTTGGGGATTCAGGTGTTCGGCCTAGGTCATCTATTTGCCACGACAAACTCGGCCACATGGTCCTGTTCCATTAGATTTTTGATGGCCATCTTGAGCTTGAAACAGTCCTCTGTATTCTGACCATAGTCTTTATGATATCAGCAGAACTTGTCCCGATTTCTCTTCCCATGAGGGCTCCTCAGCTCTGTCGGTTGTTGTAGCAGCCTCTGGGTCTCCGCGGCGGCCATGACCTCATGGATAGGCCGGGAAAGTGGAGTGAAGGCAATTGGAGCGTGATCCCGACCACCTCTTTGCTATTCCTGCTTTGGCTTCTTCCCCGGGCCCTTTTCGGAGCCCTCATGCTTGTGCATAGATCTTGGGGATTCATCCCCTTCAAAGCTGGTGCGCTTGGCCTTTAGGAATTCTTTCATGTCGATGTACTTTCCAAACCTCTCTAAGAGTTCCACTAGGGTTGCCGGTCGGTCGCAGTGGAACGACTTAGCAACTTTGGTATGTTGAACTCCTGAGCAGAAAGCCATAATGGCGACTATTTCGTCTAGGTGGCAAATCTGGAGCCTCTGCTGATTAAAACGGTCGACGTAATCTTTTAAGGACTCCCCCTTGCACTGCTTAACAGTTAGCGGCTAAGTATCTAGTTGTGACCGGTCTTGCATCCCTATAAACTGGCTGATGAAAAGTTTGCTTAGTGCCTTGAAGTTATCAACCGCTCGGGATTTAAGAGCATAGAACCACTATGTGGCTGGCCTTTAAGAATGCTGGGGAAGGCCAGGCATAGTAGTTCATCGCCGGTGGTAGCCAGCACAATCTAAGCCTTATAGGTATGGACATGATCCACCGAGCTCCCTGAACCGTCGTAAGATCAAGGTACGGTAGCTTGAACTTCCGCGGGATGGAAAATCCAATGACCCGGTCTGTGAGGGGAGATTCGGTCTCCGTATTAGTGTGATCATGGCGCGACTTATGGCTTAATCACTTGATCTATTTCTACAGGTCCTCGATCTGGGCCTTGACGTTCGTCTGACTAGTCTCTCGCTCCGTGTTTGAATGGTACGTCGGGTTGGACGATGAGGCCTCTTCCTCGATGCGCGTTGTCCTCAGGGATAGAGCTCGGCTTTGACTTCAAGTAATCATGTGCCTAAGATCCTCTCGGCTCTTGGCCGAGGGGTCCTTGGCCGAGTCCCGAGCCATCCGGTCACGCCCTTCCCCTCTAGTAGCACGCCTATTGTTGGTGATTTATCTAGCATCCCCCGCTCGGTGTGGATTAGCCCGGGAGTGTCGCCAGGTCCGCTCGGGAGCCTAGCTACGATCGTCGTCTCTGAACTGACCCAGATCCAGCGGAGATATAGGCTTTGAGTTGGCCCGCCTTCGGATCCATACGGGCTCCCGGTCGGGCACGTCCTTCCCGGGCTGTATTTGAGGGAGTTTCTCCTGGCAGGCCAGCAACGCCCTCGATCTGCTGCTGAGCTTTTTGTTGGCCCTCTAGGAACTGCACAAGGGCCGCGGTAACCTGCTCGGAGGTCATGGAAATGCTGGTTGCCCGGCTTGTGAATTCGTTTGACCTTCTAAAGCAGCAGTCTTCTTACCCTTCGGCGGCATGCTTATCAGTCAAAAATTTGTTTTTGGAGAAAGCAGTCGTTTCCCACAGACAGTACCAAACTGATGATGCTGGTATTTAGGTAAGGGAGATTTAAAGAGAGAGAAAGAGAGATGTACACCAAAAGAATGTATGTGGTTCGGTCCTGTTAATGAGGTGACCTACGTCCACTTGTGCGTTGGTGCGCTTTCACTAACAGATCACTAGCGCTTTTGGTGAGCCAACAAAGTGGGCGGCACTACCATTAACCGGTTGGGTGTATGCTTAATAGTAATATATTCTGCTATTCTTTAGGTTAAGAATGCGATCCCCTTTACGGGGATGGGTGGCCTCCTTTATGGGTGCAAGAGACCACCCACACAAGGTAACTATCAGATTAGGAAGCCTAATCTAATTACAAATTAATGAGCATAAATCATGGAATGTTTCCTAAGCGGTTTAGGAAACATCTTCTAATTTCCATTAGTCTTCTGATTGAGTTAGGAAACCACTAGAACTGTGAGTCACTGGATCAGGCCCGGGCTACGCCCATCTCAATCCATCAGCACTACGTATCCCCAAGCGATTTTAACTGACAGGGCGGCTTCGGGCTAGACAGCCCGAGATGGTTGAGCAACATGTCCCTGTCTCGGGTGACCTAGCATTCTGCTGTTGATGTGGCAATTTGACTTTGACCGGATACTTTTGTACCTATCACTAGTTACCATAGGTGAACCTCAAACCTTTAACGAGGCTATGAGTACACTCAAAGTGCCTTATTGGCAAGAAGCGGTAACTAGTGAGGTAGACTCTATTACAAAAAAATCATACATGGGAGTTGGTTGACTTACCTCCAGGTAGTAAACCAATTGGTTGCAAATGAATTTTTAAGAAGAAACTCAAAGCCGATTGAACCATAGATAAGTATAAAGCTAGGCTAGTTGCAAAAGGCTATAGACATAAAAGGGAATAGATTTCTTTGATATTTATTCCCCGATTACTAGGATTACTTCTATTACGATGGTAATCGCTATAGCCGCCATCTATAATCTAGAATTACATCAAATGGATGTGAAAATGGTGTTCCTTAATGGAGATCTAGATAAGGAGATCTATATGGAACAACCAGAAGGGTTTGTTATAAAGGGACAAGAACATAAAGTGTGTCGACTCGTTAAGTCTCTTTATGGTTTGAAACAAGCTCCAAAGCAATAGCATGAGAAATTCGACCACACCATGATTGCAAATGGTTCCAAAATCAATGAATGTGATAAGTGAGTATATGTCAAGGAGTTTGAAGACTCATGTGTTATTGTATGCTTGTATGTTGATGACTTACTTATTACGGGAATGAATACAAAAGTAATCAATGAAACCAAGAAAATGTTAAGCTCAAGGTTTGACATGAAAGACATGGGTAAAGCTGATATTATTCTTGGTATCCAAGTAAGACAAACTTCCAAAGGATATCTTCTCACACAATCACATTATGTTGAGAAAATATTAAAGAATTTTGGACAATTGGATAGCAAGTCAATTGTAACACCATTTGATGCCAATTGTAAGTTTAGGAAGAATATGGGTAAAAGCATATCTCAACTTGAATATTCACAAGTAATAAGGAGTTTGATGTACATCATGAATCATACGCATCCGGATATTGCATATTTAGTAGGAAGGCTTGCTAGATACACTAGCAATCCAAGAAGAGATCATCGGGACGCTCTTGTAAGAGTGTTAAAATATCTAAACCATACCATGAGCTATGGTTTGCATTAAACACAATACCCACCCGTAGTAGAGGTATATTCTGATGCGAATTGGATTTCAGATAGTCGAAAGACTAAGTCCACAAGTGGATATATATTCACCTTAGGTAGAGCTACGATTTCTTGGAAATCAATTAAGAAAACATGTATAGCACGTTCGACAATGAAATCGGAGTTCATAGCCTTAGATAAAGTGGGTGAGGAAGCCGAATGGCTTCAGAACTTCCTAGAAGATATTCTGTTATGGCAAAACCAGTAACGGCCATAGTTGTGCATTGTGACTGTAATACGGCATCTTCTGTAGCTAAGAATGCTGTGTTTAATGGCAAGTCAAGGCATATAAGAAAAAGACACAACACATTAAGCAGTTGCTCTCTAGTGGTGTAATCACAATAGAGTATGTCAAGTCAAAGGAAAACATTGCGGATCCTCTTACAAAAGGATTCCCTAGAGATCAAGTTCAACATACGATGAAAAGAGTGGGCCTAAAGCCAATACTTTGAACAACTGGCGGAAACCTAACCTAGTTGACTGGAGATCCCACGATCTATGTTTAATAGGAAAACTAGTTGGGAAAGTTCATGTTGTAAACACACATTCATTGTGGCATCATTCATGTATATTGTTCAAGTATATAATAAAATTTGTTGAGGTTATGCACTTACATTTAATGATATTGATGAGTATTGATAGTACTCTTAATTGGTATCATCTATATGAGAATGGAATTTAGGTCGCTTCTATGAGAACTTCAAAGGCTTGATTCTCTAAGAGTTCTTATGAATAAGGATCCTTGTTCATGACCAAAATGAACACAATCGAATGAATTAATATGTATAAGGATATGTAGTGTGTTAACTAGTGTTGGTTTACACTAAAAGGTTGAACAGTTCAATACTTAATGTATACTGTGTCACCGAGTAAATCCAATAGATATTCACTAAGGGAAAGTTCAAGTCCAAAAGACACTCTCCTAATGCACTGCAAGTCCGTGGATTGCTCTCGTAGTTTTATTGTATTTCATTTTTGTTTATTTAGCTATAATCATTCACATGTGAGGGATTGTTAGATTCGGGCTGTGAATGGGAACTTATGTAAGCTCAAGGGGATCATTAGGATCACTATGGACCGGCTTAATGCTCAGGGAAAGGCTTAGAACATTAAGTTTCAAGAATCTAGCAGAGGGGTTTTCGACAAGTCGACCAGGTCCCTTCGACCGGCCGACCAGGTCAACGGCTATAAGAAGTTCTTAAACAACTTCTGGCAGAGGGGCATTCGACCTGTCGACCATCCCCGTTCGACCGGTCGACCGGCCCCATTCGACCAGTCGACAGGACCGTGTTTGTGAAGAGTCACAACTTTTCATGTATAAATTTTGAATTTGTTTGAACTTCTAATGGATGATAAATGTGCATATATTGTTATATACTTAGTATATAGGTGTTGAGACACAACTATTTTGTGTAGAGAGATTTCTCTTACCCAATAGACACCTCTATAGATATACAAATTACAATATAGTAAGTTAGTTTGAATAGACTTGATTTTCATATTTTCTCTTCTATTCTTCATCTATTCTAGAGTCAATTGAGAGCAATTTATATACATATATTATGCAGAGTATAATAGAGTTTGTTGTCTCTATTATACTATATCGTAGTATCCTCAAGAATGATACAACTTAGTCTATAAACAACTAAGTGTGTGACGTAAATTCATTTTTCGGACAACGCTTGGCGTGCTCGATCTAGTCACTGTTTTGTTTTGTTTTGTTTTGTTTCATATACATAGTTTCCAACAACTTTTCGTTCCTCTTGTTTGCAAGTTGAGAAGTAAAGAAAAGAAAAAGAAGAAATATATCATTCTATCCATTAAGAATTTCAAGTAATTTCAAGTAATGGAGATGAGAGATAAAATCATGGCCGGAGATTATCGTCTTTGTGAAGCTAGGTTAGATGTTTTTCCAGAGACAAAATATATGTATGATGTGTATTATGGAGCTCTAGGACCTAAATGAAATTAGAATCAGGTATGACCAAATGAAAGGATAGTGTGTGTATTAAGAAATATTCATTAATGCCCATTTTATTTTCTCTCATTTTCTTCCCAATTTGGAGAGAAAGATATTGAGAGTATGTGGGGCTTAGTTTTCTCTTATTTTCTCTCACTACTAAAACTCCGAAATGAGATAAAATCTACAGAAAGTGAGGCACTTTCTCTCAGTTTCTCTCGATTTTAATACTTCCAAACATAGTGTCATAATCGCTCCCAAATATAGTGTCTATCTTTTGATCTAAAATTTAACCATATTTTCTTAATGAACATTTTGCGCTTGAGGCTGTTTTGTCTTAGTGAAGTATTTTTAAACTATCCAATTCATGCTTTCGCTAATTAATGTACTTTGGGCATGTTTAACGTTGTTATATGTGTCCTAATCCGCTCGGGGCAGGTTGGGGTGTGACAATAGCATAAATTCCATCCAACAATTTTAATTTTTCCATTTTAACCATATTATACAAATTTGTACAAATAACAGTAAAAATATTCTCAAACTGGAGCTTAGAGATTGAAAGGAAAGATATGCACTTACAGAGAACATCCTACAAATATTTATCACAACTTACAGTCTACTGAATAAATCCAATTACACTTAAAATAAAATAAAATAAAATCCAATTATCATGTTATCCCAAGAGTGCCTAAAAAAAATAATTTATAGCACATCATAAATATGAAATAGGTACACATGAACAAGTAGGATATTTAAAAATGAAAAACTAAGATAAACACATTCTAAGGAGAAGGAGATTTATACATGGATGCTTCTATTTCAATTCATTGCTTGAATTATTCAAATAGCAGGATTACATAGGTACTTAAAGGATCCCAAACATAATATATCTATCCAAGTTTATGTATTCATTACATTTAATATCATTAATTTTCCAAAACTACTTTAAAACTAATACATGAACCTATGTAATACATGAATAAACAAATGCAAAAAAAAATAGATTCAATGAACTTAATTGTAGAAAGACATATCTTGTATGTATGAATCATCTAAATATCTAATAAAAAACACAAAAATGAAAAAAACCAAAAAATGCCACGTAGGATTTTTGGTGCAAAAGAGTTGATGATGGAATCTTGTAAAGACTTCATTTGCTTCGATCTTTATATATACTAGTCAATAACTCATGCTACGCACGGGTTGTACGTTATATGAATTGATTGCCAAATATGTTGCAAGATAAAAACATTTTTGCATAGAGTTAATTGGAGGAAGATAACAAAAAATGGAAATTGTGAAACAACTTCAAGCAGAGCTACAATATCGGACAACGTTGAACTTTTGATGAAACAAATAACTTAATGCGAAAGCATAAAAATACAAGCATAGTAAGGGAGCTGAAAATAATCTGCATTCTGGTGTTAGCTCCTCCCAATAGTTTATCTTCATCTTAGTAATAAGCAAGCATCGATAAAAATAAGGCAACTCTACTGTAAAAAAGAGAATGTACTCCTTCAATGTCATATAAACCAAATTGAAAGGCGGGGCCGCAATGCATATGCAACACACCTCCAGATTTGAGAAATCCACTTATAATGGTAAACTGTCCAATTGATTCCACATGCAATAACAATTAACAGAATTACTTAAAAGCAAACACTAAACGGATGCAACATTTGGCAATTGGTATTGGAACTAAGTACAAATCTTAGTCTTAACAGGGTGAACTTGTTGCCATAGGTTTTCCTGTAAAACATAGAAAAACAACTCAACACTTCCATAAATATTGAAAGAGTATAAAGGGAATTAACAAAAACAAAAGCAGGTGAAAATGAAAGCTATAAATAGAAAATCAAAACTGCAAAGTTACAAAATGGGCCCTAAGATTGATTACTTGAATAATTTTTAATTCTTTATTTCATATGTCATATGTTAGGTTCCCAAGTTAATGAAATCCTACTTCAACTCTTTGGCTTGATTCATTGACTTGCTCACAAGACAATTAATTTCATCTAAACCTAGTTATTTCAAAGAACTAACAAATTTTATGACCCTTTAGGAGATAGGCCGATACAACAAATCAAGGTAGTATTATTAGAACATAGGGGGTTTGGGTCAAGAAGCTTTATGGCATTAAAAAAATAGAGCTTAGCGGCAATTATTTGATAGACATAGAAGAGGAGCAGCCATAGCGTTTGGGAGTGGAGGCGCTAAATGATGTATGTGGATGCCAGAAGACAAAAAGGTGCTGGCTATTTGTCCTTTGGTGTATGTGTATGGCAATGTATTTTTCCGATGGTGTTTGGGAGTTGATAAGGCACTGGCCATTGAAGGAGATGGAAAGGCGTCGGCTATTTTCCCCTTCCAGATGACAAGAGCCATGTAGATTTAATGCTATAAGGAGAAAAATCCACATCAACGCGCTAGGTAGAGGGGCTGAGGAAAGCCCTTTGATACCAAGATTAGTACATACAATCATAGATAGCTTGAATAAAATAGATTGAGTCAATGATTTCATATTAGGTTCAAGTAAATCAATGCACGTTGTAATTTGTTAAGCAAAAAAAACTCATTCAACCTCTCAAACTTATGTGGAATTCTAATCAGAGTATAGAGAGAAATAGAGAGAGGCAATCCAAATCCACTCCAAACCCAACGTTGAGTATAGAATCCAAGACACTTCTCATTAGCAAATCATGCAACGTACAAAAAGGTTAAAAAGCATTGCAAAATTGAATTCTTTGTAGACAAAAAGGTCCTTGGCTTCAACAACTTTAAAAGAGAAGTAAGTGCATGCACTTGATAGCAAAGCTACCTTGCTGGACTTATCTAGAATAATGGCATAATGAAGTCAGTTACCAAATTTTAATTAACATTCTCCTGCATAATTAGTTCAGTTGTTGCTTTATTGTTATTTTTCCATTTGTTATGGATAACGCATTCTAGTTTAATTCCAACTATATGAATGTACGGATAGGAGTCCAATGTTCAACAATATTCTTCTAAGCTAGGTTATAAAAAAAAAAATTTAAAAAAAATTTTACTTTCTCATGTGCCAAATATGAAGAGGAATATCTTCATAAATGAATCACAAATCTTGAAAATGGTAAAAGAAATCCAAAAACATGATTCTAATTGTAATGCTCATTAGGAAGTCACTGCATAAAACATCATCGGAAATTTTTACCTTTCCTAATACAGGTGGCATTCCGTTATGACTGAAAGCGAACATGCTATGATGAATCAGATGACACTTCCGACAAAATTGATGGCCAATTGAACATTTAGTTTAAGGGAGACATGAGCTAATAGAGTTATTGATAGATTTGATCAATTTGTACTTCAAATTTTGAACTGAAATATATCCATCAGTTATATGATCAAACAATAAAAATTCAGAAGACCTACTTGAATTGAAGAAAGAGGAGATAAGCAGTAATAACTAAACTTACATACATATGGTTGTCACCTGCAAAATGGTAATGGAAAAAAAAGATGTCTTGAATTAGATTTCAATGATATCAATTTTTTAAGAGCAACGGATTAAAAAAATATGAAAATACTGGGATAGTACAAATAAAAAAGGCCACTGATTAGAGGTGAAAAATGCATATTCATAGCGTATTATATTGTCTTTTATACATATTTTTATCCCCAAGTCCCTAGATTTAGATGCATATAAATGATTCAGTATTTTCTATTATGTTGAGACTCAAACATGTGATTTATACTATTTTACAGGTTATGGAAAGCAATCGTTGCATAAAAAATGATTCTAGTGGAGAGAACAATAGAAGCAGCTGAGAAAACGCCAATTTTGACATTGAAGACTTCAGATTTGGAAGATTTACCTAGAGAAATAAATTGTAGATCTATGAGTTACGGTCGCGTGGCCACAAACGGGAGGTCAATCCGAGGTCCGAGTGAAAAGATATGGTCATTCTCCCATCAGTGCGCAGAGTTGTCAAATTCAGATAAGTTCAAGCCCTTGAAGAGAGTTCAAGCAATTGAGACTTCGATCGATCGAACTAAGCTCGATCGATTGAAATTTTTTTTCTCCTAAAAGTTGCGTACTGTCTGCGGGAACTCTATAAATAAGCTGCTATGATACCAGACGAAGGGAGGACACTCCAGAACGCGAAAAATAGCAGTTTTAGTATTAGATTAGGAGTAGATTAGGTTAGATTCATGTTCTTCTTCCTCTTTTTCATTATTACACTGAAGATTATTGAAGATTTCAAGTTTATTTCAGATTTTTCATATTATTTCTAGGTTTTTCTTTTCAATCCTTGTTATTTCATTTTTTATTAGTTTTGATGTAATGATTGCTCTAGTTTTACTATTTCTGCATTAGTTTTGTTATGTTTCTGTAGTTTAGACGTTGAGAATATGTGATGACACATTGATTCCTAGTCTCTGGTGTACAATCTTTAAATTCGATCGATCGATCGAAGATATTTCGATCGATCGATCGAACCAGAGCCATAGTCAAGCGATCGAAGACATTTCGATTGATTGAACACTACAAGAAAAATGATATTTAGTGGCAAAATTCTTAGTTGCGACTAATGTTTTGTCACTAAAACATATATTTTAGTGGTGAAGAAAGAGGTTGTCACAAAAATATATTAAATAGTATTTTTTCAGTCACAAAGGTGCAAGATTGTGACAAATTATTTTAGCAGGAGAAAAAATAGGTTTGGCGCTTTATTTTTGAGATTTTTGTGACAACAAAAATGCCAATTGAGAGCAAAGGTCATATATTTTAGTGACGTGTTTGGTATTGTGATTAAATTTGAGATCTATTGGTTCATTTGTGGCCACTTTACTCGCCAGTAAATAATTGGCCTGTTCTACAATTGAAAAGACAGTATTTATCTAATATTTTGCCAAAAGCCATCGTTATTTTCACGGCATCGATATAGTTGTCTCGGCTTCTCCAAAATCATCTTCTATCGCCATCTTCATCTCTCAGCTCATCCGATAGCTAGGTCATCATCTACCTCCCTCTGTATGCCAGTTTATCTCTCCTCTGGCGGCAAGGAGATCCTTTGGACCGCTGAAACAAAACCTGCATATCCCTAATTTCTCGCACATTAGCTCTGTTGATTTCTCTTTCCCTCAATTTCCTTCAATTTATCTCCACACAGACCCATAAGCACTCTTTGTCAAACCACACTTGGGCAGTCATAGCTTCTTGAAGGCTTTTCAGGTTGGTTTCTTTACTATTCTTTTAATTATGTCCAGCTTAATCACTTTGGTTTTGATCAAAATCTACCCCTAATTTGAAATAATTTTGATTTGGGGTAGATGGAAAATTTGATTGTAGGGTTAAATTAGAAAACCCAATTACTCTTGTAAATACCATGTATTGTGATCTGAGGTGGTGGTCTGGTTGTGGGCTTCTGCAATTTGGTATCTCTTTGTCAATTGATAGTTGGATCTTTTCAACTAACATGTCAATTATAAAATATTAGTACGTCCTTTGCAAGAATTTCAGGTTTGAAACCAAGGCACAATAACACGCATGCACACATATTTGCTTATAGCCATAACTAACTTCCATTCTATAATACTTGGATCTCTGGTTTTTTTTTTTTAACCATTTCTCTATATATGTTTGATTTTAGGTATTTTTTTAACTTTGGACAGAATAGAAGGGTTGGTTTTTCTATTGTAACATTTCTCATGTCTGCTTTATTTTATTATTTTTATTTTTTGTCTCTCATGTATACTTTTTGCAAATTATCTTTCCATGTTTCAAATAGGGAAAATTGTATGATACGTAATTTGGTGCCAAAATGTTGTAACTTATGTCCCTAAACGTTGTAACTAGGTCCCCAAACGTTGTAACTTAGGTCCCCAAATGTTGTGCCTAGGTCCAAAATGTTATAAGTTATAACAATTAGGTCCCTCAAATGTTGCAATTAGGTCCCATAATGTTATAACTTAGGTCCCCCAAACGTTGCAACTAGGTCCGTAATATTATAACTTAGGTCCCCCAAACGTTGCAACTAGGTCCTATAATGTTATATCTTAGGTCCCCCAAACGTTGCAACTAGGTTCCATATTGTTGTAACTTTGTAAAGTTAAGCTGGTTTTTCCCCCAAATCTTGTAACTTATGTCCCCAAACGTTGTAACTAGGTCCCAAAATGTTGCAATTTTGTCAAGTACTTTGCTTTTTTACTTTACAAAGTTACACCATTTTGGGACCTAACTATATTATTTTATGCACTTGTCTCGCTAAATTGAATATTGCTTAGTTGGAAATAACTTAATATAAAGCTATTGTTCCCTTCCTATTGTTCACATTGTCCCCAAATTGATCGGATTTTAGTTCTTTCCATGGATGTACAAATCTGAGTAGATCGAACTCATCCTCGGAAATTTTCGTAGAATGAGTTTTGATTACTGATTGATTTTTCGCATTAATTCCTTTGTTTACCCCTTGTTAGGTTTTATACTTTTTAACACAAATTTTTACTTCTTGATTTGATTATCTTGTTTATTCTTTTTATGAGACTGTCGTTGTCTCCTTTTTTTTTTGGTTAACAGTGGTAGTGAGTGCGAGCACTTTTTGAACTGGTGTGTGGTGCTGGTTGTCATAGTCCTCTTCTTCATCTCATGGTGAGCAAGTTCATGTTTTAACCTCAAGTGTATGATTGATGGATGAATTGATTGTTTCTTCCTTTTTTTGGTTGCTCAATTATCGAACTGTAGTTGCTCATATTAGTATTGTTGCTCCCATTTTTGTTACTTTTTCCCATGTAATTTTCCCAACCTGTGGAAATTGAATAAAAAATGCATTTCTATGAGATTGACAATGGTATAAACCTGATTAAGTATAGTGATGCATGAGCTTTCCTTGAGCTTATAAACAATTGTCGGAAGATTATTTTAACATGATTGTAAACACCTTTTGTAGAAAGTGTAGAAAAAAAAATTAGAGAATGCATGTAATATCATATGGGTAACAATCTACATCAGAATCATAGAACATGGATTTGAATCATACAAAATGTGTTCTTTTCGTTCACCCTAGTGAATCCAAGAACCAAGAAAAGCCTTAGGCTTTAATTGTTACATTGATTTTATAACGGAAATGAAGAATATATAGAGGAAAACACTTTTCTTTGTTTGGGTAGTGAGGAAAGCAATGAGAAAAACAGAAATGAAGAAAAGAAAATTAGTTATCTTCAATATTGCGGGTCAAAAAAAAAATTTTTTAATTTTTTTACTCTTTTCGAAATGAATAGGTTTATATGAAGACTTTTAATGCCTAATGTCATTTGAACATGGGGGGAAAACTATGGAAAACTCAAAAGAAATAGTTTTTCTTCTTGTTTTCCTTTCTTTCTTTTCCATTTCTAAACTCGTGAACCAAGCAATCTAAAGTTATTGAAGAAAAACTTTCAAGTAAGTATTAATTAGTGCAACCATTACACCTGTTAAGCTACACTTGAACACTCACAGAAATGTTTTTTTTCTCTTTGTTTTGCTTCCATTCAATTATCATGCCAAATCTGATAAGCACATCTACATGCGCGCGCACACACACACACACACATGTATACATATACATACAAATATATATGTATATGTATACTACTGGTTTCCTCTTGTTTTAATAAATTTTTAAGTTTGCTTAGATATGTTACTTTCAAATCAATACTCAAAAAGATATATATTTCTTTTAACTAACTTCATGTATCTTTTCCAATACTTTCGATGAGACTTTCTTTCTTCTAAACTCCAATATTCATTATAACCAGATATTTTACTGTTATTTTTAAATTCTTTTTCCAACATTTCCATATTAATTCTAAATTCTTTACTTATAGTAAATAATTCTTTACTTGGACCTTGAAAGTCTGATTGAGTAGGGGACGTAGGACAACTGTCTTCACTTGGGACTTGGTAACAAGGACTATTAACTTGTGCCGTGGTCTTAATTCCTTTTAACTTAATATCAATTTCATTGAGAAGATCTTTATCTTTTCTAACTTTTTTAGATTTGTCAGAAATACAGGATGTGCTTGACTTTGAATCAAAATCTCTTATTTTTAAAGAGGGTAACCTAGCATGTTGTTCATCAAAACTAATTCTAACTTTTCCATCATTAAACTGTTGAATTCTTTCTAAGTTGACTACATTATTATTTGAAAAATTACTTGAATGATTTTCATTTTCTAAAATCCAACATTCTGGTAATTCTACATCTCTCCATAGAATAGTTTTGGGAATTTGAATATTAGCATGTTCAGAGCTTCCTAACATTAGTAATGTTTTATTTTTAGGACTTTTAATTAAAGCATGAACATTTAGATTACTTCTAATACATTTATAATAAATTCTGTAAATTAAAGCAAGACATTGAGAACCATTATGCATATTAGTGATTTGACCAGCAGTTTTAATATTTAATGTTAAAACCCCGTTGGAGTGTTTGTATCTTCATTAGTCATTTTATCTTCTTGTGTTTTTGATTTTCAAAAAACTTTTTCAAAAGAGAGCAAGGTCAACCACCTAGGCTGAGAGGCCACCTGATTAGAATCCTGCCAAACAATAAGACCTGCAGAGTGGAGCGTAAGACGGGCATGAGCGGAGGATAAAGGGTATGAGTCTTCCTGGGTATGTGTTGAATAGTTGTCCTAGATTAAGGATTTTGTTTTGATTAAACCTTTTAAGATGGAAAGACTATTTAGATCAAACTCAACAATAGGTTCTAGCTCTAGAACCCAATTTCCCACACTACCAGACATAGTTAATGAAGAAGAACATAGGTATGAAGGAGTCAACCAAGATTACAGTAATTGGACAATCCCTAAGATTTCCACTAAAGAAATTTACAAGTCAAGTTGGATTAATTTTAGAACTGATTACAATATTAAAACAGTAGAGAAAACTTATAGTACTAATAAAGAACATGAAAAGTGTCAACTTCTTACCAGTGAGTCAATTAAAAAACATAGATCTGATGGTTACAACTTCATTCACCTAGGATTAATACAAGTTGCAGTTAAACCCCTCGATCTCAAAGGAATAAATTCTTCAGTTTTATTATGTCTTAGAGATGCTAGATTTTTAGATTTCACTACTAGTATAATAGGAATTATGGAGTCCAGTCTTCATGATGGACCAGTTCATTTTAATTGTTTCCCTGATTTCCCTTTAAGTCTTAGTGATCCTCATTTGTTAAAAGCCTTAACATTAAATATTAAAACTGCTGGTCAAATCACTAATATGCATAATGGTTCTCAATGTCTTGCTTTAATTTACAGAATTAATTATAAATGTATTAGAAGTAATCTTAATGTTCATGCTTTAATTAAAAGTCCTAAAAATAAAACATTACTAATGTTAGGAAGCTCTGAACATGCTAATATTCAAATTCCCAAAACTATTCTATGGAAAGATGTAGAATTACCAGAATGTTGGATTTTAGAAAATGAAAATCATTCAAGTAATTTTTCAAATAATAATGTAGTCAACTTAGAAAGAATTCAACAGTTTAATGATGGAAAAGTTAGAATTAGTTTTGATGACCAACATGCTAGGTTACCCTCTGTAAAAATAAGAGATTTTGATTCAAAGTCAAGCACATCGTGTATTTCTGACAAATCTAAAAAAGTTAGAAAAGATAAAGATCTTCTCAATGAAATTGATATTAAATTAAAAGGAATTAAGACCACGGCACAAGTTAATAGTCCTTGTTACCAAGTCCCAAGTGAAGACAGTTGTCCTACGTCCCCTACTCAATCAGACTTTCAAGGTCCAAGTAAAGAATTATTTACTATAAGTAAAGAATTTAGAATTAATATGGAAATGTTGGAAAAAGAATTTAAAAATAACAGTAAAATATCTGGTTATAATGAATATTGGAGTTTAGAAGAAAGAAAGTCTCATCGAAAGTATTGGAAAAGATACATGAAGTTAGTTAAAAGAAATATATATCTTTTTGAGTATTTAGAAAATTATCATGATGATTTCTATGATATGGAAAAAAGAATCAAAAAAGCATTAAAAGATGCTAGTAATCAACCAACTATTAAATTAAAACCTTCAAAAGTCACTAATACAGGAAAAGAAAGTAAACACAATGATTCTAAGTCTATAAAGTCTAAAGAATCCAAACCCAAAAAAGAAAGTAAACACAATGATTCTAAGTCTATAAAGTCTAAAGAATCCAAACCCAAAAAAGAAAAAGATACAAATAGTAAATTACTCGGTAAGACAACTAGTAGATCTAAAGAAAAAGGTTTACCCAATGAAGCTATTAACGTAATTACCAAAACCACATGGATCAAAAAGGAAGATAATAGTAAAGTAACAATAGTTAACCCTCCTTTAGAATCCATAATTATTAATCACAAAGGTACAGATATAGTTGCTTCACCCTTCAAGTTATCTACTGATACTGAGATTAAAAAAGTTGTAGAACAGAATAATTATACTAATCAATGTTTAAGTGTTTTAGGAAAACAATTAAAAAATATAGAAACAAAAATGGAAAGTTCTAAAAACTCTAAAATAGAAGAACCCTTGATAAAGTTACCAGAAGTTAGACCAACAAGTACATCTTTTAAAACAAACAATAGTAAAACTGTTGACAAAATCGAGAAAATGTTAAAAGAAATGGAAAAATCTTTGGGAAAAAGACCTGAGACTACAGAAGTAGTAGAAGACAGTTTATCCCAAAATATTAGTACAATTAATAAAACTAGTACAGACTCAAGTGATAACATAAGTTTGATAGAAGAACAATTTGCTGAATTGGAATTAAAAAGGTTAAACAGGCCTTATGGGTCACAAGTCACACCTACTACTCTTACCGAAAATTGGTATTCAAGACCTACACCCCCTGATCTCCAATTTGAAGAAAGATATTTTCACAATCAATTTTCAGTTTCTGCTGACAAGTTATATGAATGGAATATCGATGGATTACCTGAACAAGAAATCCTCAACAAATTAACCCATATGACCATGGTAGCCAATAGTTACATAACTAATCATAATTTAAGTCAAATTGAAATAGTTGATTTATTTGTAACAGGGTTTAGTGGCACGCTTAAATCCTGGTGGGAAAAACACCTTACTGAAGAATCCAAAGAAAAAATTAGAAATGCTATTCAACAAGATGATGAGGGAATTCCCATTTTTGATGAAAAAATTAATTGTGGTGTTCCTGATGGAGTTAATACATTACTATATACTATAGTCAAACATTTCGTTGGAACTCCTAGCTAGTAACATAACTGCTAGGATTCATGATCAGTTAAGCAATTTAACCTGCCCCACCTTAAGTGATTTCAGATGGTATAAAGAAGTTTTTATATCCAGAGTAATGCTTAGAGATGATAGTAATAAACCATTTTGGAAAGAAAAATTCATAAATGGCCTACCAAGTCTTTTTGCTCATAAAATCAGTGAGGTCCTCAGTAACGATAAAGGAATTATAGATTATAATCATTTGACATATGGTGAAATAGTTAGCACAATCCAAAGAGAAGGATTAAGAATGTGTATAGATATGAAAATCAGTAATCAAGCTAAAAATGATAAACAAAAAGCCAAATATGAGTTAGGTAATTTTTGTGAACAACATGGTTTGCCACCTATTGCCCCATATAGGCAAAATAGGATTAACCATAGAAAACACATAAAAAGAAAAGATTCAAAAGACCCATTTTATTCTAGACCAAGTAATACTAGTTACAAACCTAATAATACTAGTAACAATAAACCCAAAGATCTTAAGAGTAAAGGACAAACTGATAATAAAAGTAATATCAAATGTTACAAATGTGGTAAAATTGGTCATTATGCTACAGAATGTAAAGTCAAAACTCAAGTTAAATCTTTAGGGTTATCTGAAGAAGTCACAGGAAATATTTACAAAATTTTAGAATTAAGAAATACTGATTCTGAACAGTCAGATAATGAATTTAGTTCATCCCCTTATGAGTCTAATAAAGAACAATCAGATTCTCCCAATATAATCTTAGGATGCCAAGATGAATGTTGTAGAAATAAGACAGTTAATGTATTAGCCAAAAGTAATTCATTAGAAGATCTGATGATAGAAATTTGGCATATAGTTACCCTTCCCTATATTAGGGATTTTTACCAAGTTAGACCTATTATTAGACCCATTCCCATTAATTCCAAATTCTACCAAGTAATTATTCATTTGGTCATTGTCTTTATCCCTTTTTGCAAATTTTCAAAAAGTTATGATGATTATGTCCTCAAGACAAATTCTTACAATTTGTTATTTTCACATACTAATATTTATAGTCCAGTCAAGAGTTTTATTCCCATTCCTTTTCCTCAGTATACTAACATCATTTTTGATGTTTCAGCAATGTCCAAGGGAAAAGAGAAAATTATTGCTACGGATGAACATCCAAGGCAAGATTTTACCTTTGCCCCTATTCATGGTCAGTCTGATGGTCAGTCTCCCCCAGTCATTTTATAGTCAATTCTTGTTCCTATGAATAGATATCTAGGTATGACATGTGATTTATCTGCTTCTCTGTTTATGTCAATCGATTGACATGAGTTGTCAATCGATTGAAGTTGAGTTCCAATCGATTGAACCCTGATGTCAATCGATTGACATCAGCGATCACAGGGGGCTGCCCACAACAAGGTCTCACGTCCCTCTATGATAAAATTAATGGTCATAAGACCATCTCGGACTCCCTCAATTGATTTGAACACTGAAAAAGGTGAGAAAATGAAATGGGTTCGGGGGTTACCTCAAACGGAATCGCAGCAGAAAGTTTGCCCCCAAATCGTTGAGGATGAGATTAATGATGATGAAGAAAGTGATGGTGATGATGTGAGGCCCGAATCCTTCTCCTTTCCCTTCACCCTCTATCTATGCGAGGACAGTGGCCGCGGCGGTGGTGATGAAGATGAAGATGATGAAGATGAAGATGATGAGGGATGATGATGAATAAGATGATGGTGATGAAATGATGGGGAGAGGTTTACTTCATAATCCCTGGAAATCGCCTCCTCTTTCTCTCAGGATTTGAATTGAAATGAGGGAGAGGGGGAAGAGTATTCAGTACGTCTGGAGGGCTTTTCAATCGATTGACAATATATGTCAATCGATTGAACACAATTCAAATCAATCGATTGATAAAATTGTCAATCGATTGACAACCATTTATACCAATCGATTGACAATAATATCAATCGATTGAAAAAGAAATTCATGGGAACCCAAATGTTCCTCATGTGATCAACCCCAACAGTTTTAAGAATGCATTTTCAAAACAGAGATAAGACATTGAGCATTCATACAAACATTAGACTCATCAATCACACAAATAGGAAGAATTTATTCCAAACATCATCAATTCAAAGTTTGAAATGGATTATTATCATCCAAGGAGTACAAGATCTTGGTTGGAAAGCACACAAACAAACAAACAGAAAAACAAGAACAAAATTCTGTCTATTCATCTGCCAAAGGAATTATCAATTCTGCTCAGGTTCAGGGGAAGAAAAGTCTTCTCCCACAGCATATTCCACAGGGTACTCCACAACTTCTCCGTCCGAATCAATCTGAAGATCTTCCAGAATTTCTCGAACTGCGCAAAGCAAATCCCAGGTATTCATATTGGTGATCACCGCAATAGGAGAATCTGGGCGTGAACTAGAAAGTGGAGTAAAAATTGGCCTTTCTTGCTCCGTCTGTTCTGGGGTTCCTGGAGAACGGACCCCATGGTAGAGCAAATGTGGTAGGTAATGCAAAGGATTCATCCTACAGCCAATCAAAAAGACAGAATAAGAATAAAAGGAAACTAAAAAGCACACAAAGAAAAGAAAACTACTATACAACAACATCAGGTTCTCAAATTTCAAGAAGAATAATCAGGATCATCCAGGTGGATGGTCTCTGATTCTGGTTCGAAACTTTCCAAAAATGGTTTTAAACGTTGTCCATTGACTTTAAAAGCATTACCATTCTTGGGATTAACGATCTCTACTGCTCCGTGTGGAAACACTTCCTTGACAATGAAAGGTCCTATCCACCTCGACCTCAACTTTCTTGGGAAAAGATGAAGCTTTGAATCGTAAAGTAAAACTTTCTGTCCCGGTTTAAGCTTCTTTCTCAGGATCGATTGATCATGCTTAGCTTTTAACTTTGACTTATAAGTTCGAGCACGATCATATGCATCATTTCTGATCTCCTCTAATTCATTGAGTTGTAACTTCCTCAGTGTGCCACTCTCATGAATATCAAAATTTAGCAATCTCGTTGCCCAATATGCCTTATGCTCCAATTCCACAGGCAAGTGGCAAGCTTTTCCATAAATTAGCCTGTAGGGAGACATCCCAAGATTCGTCTTATACGCTGTCCTGTACGCCCACAAAGCATCAGTTAAACGCGACGACCAATCCTTTCTATTGATGTTAACAGTCTTTTCCAGGATATGTTTGATCTCCCTGTTGGCTAACTCTGCCTGACCATTTGACTGTGGGTGATATGATAAAGCAACCTTATGGTTGACCCCATACTTCTTCATCAGCGCCTCAAAGGGTTTATTACAGAAATGGGTTCCACGATCACTAATCATGGCCTTTGGTGTTCCGAATCTTGACAGAATATTCTCCTTTAAGAATGAGATCACTGTTCTGTGATCATTTCTCTTTGTCGGAATGGCCTCAACCCACTTGGACACATATTCGACCGCCAGAAGAATATATTCGTAATGTGATGATGGCGGGAATGGTCCCATGAAATCGATGCCCCAGCAATCGAAGATTTCAATAGTCATGATCGGGGTCATCGGCATTTCATTTCTCTTTGACAAGCTTCCCAACATTTGGCATCTAGCACATGCTCTACAAAATGCATAACAGTCCTTGAAAACTGTCGGCCAATAGAAACCACTACTAAACACTTTTTGAGCAGTCTTCTGGGCTGAGAAATGGCCACCGCAGGCCTCTGAGTGGCAAGAAGCTAAAATATGAGAAATATCTTCCTCAGGGACACATCGCCTAATTACTTGATCCGCACAGTACTTAAACAAGTACGGATCATCAAAGTAAAACCATCTGGCGATGGACAGAAACCTTTTTCTGTCAGGGGTGGACCAATGGGATGGGGTCTCCCCTGTTGCCAGGTAATTGACAATGTCAGCATACCAGGGCAAGCTGGTTGCTGCAAAAAGTTGCTCATCTGGGAAAGATTCACTGATCGGATTCGATTGTGACGAATTGTCTTCAAATGTCAATCGTGAGAGGTGATCAGCAACAACATTCTCCACTCCCTTTTTATCTTTGATAACCAAATCAAATTCTTGGAGCAGAAGAATCCAGCGTATCAATCGCTGTTTTGTATCCTTTTTGGATAGCAGATACTTCAATGTAGCATGATCGGTGAAGCAAATGATCTGCGAGCCAATTAGGTATTGCCTGAATTTCTCCAATGCAAACACAATTGCTAGCAACTCCTTTTCGGTAGTAGAGTAATTACGTTGAGCTCCATCAAGGGTTCTGCTAGCGTAGTAGATCACAGTAGGCTTTTTGTCTTTCCTTTGCCCTAAAACAGCTCCGATTGCTGTGTCACTCGCATCACACATCAGCTCGAAAGGAAGACTCCAATCCGGAGATTGCATTATCGGAGCTGTTGTTAGGTGATGTTTGAGTTTATCAAAGGATTCCTGACACTTGCTGTTCCACTCAAAAGGTTGGTCCTTAACAAGGAGTTGACATAGTGGTCTAGATACAGCACTGAAATCCTTAATAAACCTCCGGTAGAAACCGGCGTGACCTAGAAACGATCGTATTTCTTTAACTGTAGTGGGGACAGGAAGATTAGAAATTATATCGATCTTCGCCTTGTCTACTTGTATTCCCTCAGCAGATACGATATGTCCCAAGACAATCCCTTTTGTCACCATAAAGTGACATTTCTCCCAGTTGAGGACCAAATTCTTGTCCTCGCATCTTTTCAAGACTTTCTGGAGGTTTTCCAAGCAATCATCGAAGCTGCTTCCAAATACGGAGAAATCGTCCATAAAAACCTCCATGATCTTCTCCACCATATCGCTAAAGATGCTCAGCATGCACCGCTGAAAAGTAGCAGGCGCGTTGCACAATCCGAATGGCATCCGGCGATATGCAAATGTTCCAAACGGACAGGTAAAAGTGGTTTTTTCTTGATCGGCAGGATCAATTTCAATTTGGTTATAACCACTATAACCGTCCAAGAAGCAAT
Source organism: Hydrangea macrophylla (assembly GCA_033977485.1). NCBI lineage: Eukaryota > Viridiplantae > Streptophyta > Magnoliopsida > Cornales > Hydrangeaceae > Hydrangea > Hydrangea macrophylla. Next base: position 34,944,468 of record CM066993.1, read on the forward strand.
AAAATTGGTGACCCGCTACTCTTTCGAGCATTTGATCCATGAAGGGTAATGGAAAATGATCCTTCCGAGTTACCGCATTCAACCTTCGATAGTCAATACACATGCGCCAGCTGGTGGTTACACGTGTGGGTACCAATTCTCCTTCTTTGTTTTCTACCACTGTAATGCCAGCTTTTTTCGGCACTACTTGAGTCGGACTTACCCAAGGACTATCCGAAATTGGATAAATAACCCCAACATCCAGCAATTTCAAAACTTCCTTCTTCACCACCTCTTGCATGTTTGGGTTAAGACGCCTTTGCATTTGACGACAAGGTTTGGCATCTTCCTCAAGGTAAATCCTGTGAGTGCATATGGATGGATTAATTCCTCTTAAATCAGCAACGGTCCAACCTAATGCACTCCTGTGTTGCTTAAGCAACTGTATCAGCTTACCTTCCTGTTCGTGATTTAAGACAGATGAAATAATCACAGGAAAGGTCTTCTCTTCTCCCAGAAATACATACTTCAATTCTTTTGGGAGCTCTTTCAGTTCCAACTCTGGAAATTGCAAGTTTGACGGCACAGCCAACTTGGTCTTTGGAGGTAGCTGCTCATATTGAGCCGTCCACATTGTTCTTGCAACTTCCTCTTCAACAACCTCCAATATAGAGCATATCTGACTCATCCTTTCATCTTGTGGAGTGTATTTATCCAATTCATAACATGAGTTAGTTATAATGGACTCCACAGGATCAGAGTGAGCAGTTGAATCAAAGCAATCTTGAATTACTGCTTCTACCCAATTCACCTCCTCTTCCTCATCATCAAAATCTTCAATTTTTGGATTTGAAAAGATCTTGATATTTAATGTCATATTCCCAAAAACAACGATCATAACTCCACTCCTTACTTTGATCGTCGCATCAATTGTCGCGAGGAAAGGACGTCCAAAGATCACCGGAATCTGAGATTTAGCATTGTGTACTGGTTCGGTGTCTAGGATAACGAAGTCCACAGGGAAGACAAAAGTGTCAATCTGGACCAGAACGTCTTCTAAAACTCCTCGCGGGTATTTGATTGATCGATCTGCCAGTTGAAGGGTAATGCGAGTGGGCTTAAGTTCCCCTAACCCTAACTGTTGATAAACAGTGTAAGGTAAGAGATTAACACTCGATCCTAAATCGAGTAACGCATTGTTCACTTTCTTCTGACTGATTATACAAGAAATTGTTGGTGTGCCTGGATCCTTGTATTTAGGAGGCAAATCGTGTTTTACGATCGCACTTGCCTGGCATGCCAAGTAAGCACTCTTCTTAACACTTTGCTTCCTCTTTACAGTGCACAAGTCTTTAAGGAACTTGGCGTAGGAAGGCACTTGTTTAATTGCGTCTAGGAGTGGGAGATTGATCTTTACCTGCTTGAATAACTCCAGAAACTCCTGACTTTTCGTTTCTTGTTGAGGTTTCTTCAACCTCTGAGGATATGGTGCCGGGAAAGGACATTTGGGTGCCTCCTCGATGAGAGGTTCTTTTCCAGGTCTTCTCTTTATTTCATTATCCTCAGGAATTGTTATTTTGGGCTCAACTGTTTCGCCCTCTTTTCCTTCTTCTACCAATTCTTCTTCATTCTCTGCCTCTTCTTCATCACTAACTACAGGTTGTGAGGGCAAAGAGACTTTCTCAATTTCTTTTCCACTCCTCAACACAGTTACCGCCTTGGCCTCCTCATGTGGTCCAGATCCCGAGGGTCCTGTACCCGAGTGTTGGCCTTTAGGATTTTGCTCTAGCTGTGCAGGGAACATAGTTCGTTCTCGATCCCCTTGTTGGGCAGCTAACCTCTCTACACTTGTATTGAGTTTACTCATTAGCTGCATCATCTGCTGCATCATGAGTGTATTAGGATCCTCTTGTGCCTTCTTATGGGGTGGCACATAAGTGTTTGGTGAGAGTTGGTTGTTGCTTCCCTGATTGTAGTTGGATTGAGGTGAATGATTTTGATATTGGTTCTGGTGATACCCTTGACTTTGTTGATAAGTAGGAGGAGGTTGGTAACTCTGGTGGTATCCTTGGTTCTGAGGTCGGTATTGGTTTCCTTTATTCGGCTGCCACTGTTGAGATGGGTTTGCTGCAGCAGCACTGTTTCTATGATCGAAACCAGGATGACTCCACCTATCATTGGGGTTGAAACGGTTAGGGGCATTTACAGCATGTACCTCCACTGAACTCTGTTCTTGATAAACAGGGTATATTTGGCAATGTTGAGAGGTATGCCCCATCTGTAGACAACTCGAACATGATTCTTCAGATGCAAATTGTATTACCGAGTCCTTCTTTGCTTCCAAAACTTCCAATTTACGAGCTAGTTGCTCGTATTTCTCCAATAAGCCATCTTCCGCCTTCAGCTGGTAAATACTCTTTTTACTTGAACTTGAACTGGGCTGAGTTCTCGTCACTTGAGTTTCCCATTCCGGTGCATGTTCAGCTAACCATTCGAAATGAGCCTCTGCTTGTTCGGCATTCTTGCTCATAAACTCACCGTCACTCGTAGTTTCTACGAGCTTCTTTGATTTTGGACTTAAACCATCAAAGAAGAGGCTTATTGTTCGCCACTTCTCAAAACCATGATGCGGGCAGAGCAGTAACAAATCCTTGAAACGCTCCCATGCCTCAGCAAAAGTTTCTTCCTCTTTTTGATTATACATCTTGATTTGTCTCAAGATGTCAGTTGTTAACCGATTAGGGAAGAACTTTTTAAGAAAGGCTTCATGAATTGCTGCCCAAGTTGAAATCGAATTTGGTTTAAGTGATAATAACCATGACTTCGCTTTGTCCTTCAAGGTGAAGGGAAAAAGCTTTAATCGGATTATATCACTTGGACAAGTCTGATCTGTGAAAGTGCCACAAACATCTTCGAAATCTCGAATGTGCAAGTACGCCTTCTCTTTATCCATCCCGTGAAATGTGGGTAACAGTTGAATCATTCCATTACGAAAATGGAATGTGCCTGTGTGTGGGGGGATGCGGATACAAGAAGGTGTGGCTGTTCGATCAGGGGCCAAGAGTTCTCGTAAAGGTCGCTGACCTTCATCAATGAGGTCATGCCTATTCTCTCCTTGTTGGCTCTCTGTATCAGACATTGAGTTAGAAATGGATGGGGTGAAAATGGGATTATCAGCACTATGGATTGGATCTTCAAAAAGATTTGTGATGAAGGCTTCAGTGGAATCCAAGGACATAGAAGGACACAACAATACGGCTTATGTTCTGAAGAAATGAAAAGAAAAAGAAAGATAGAAATGGGATAAGAAAAGATTGGATCAAATCAAAATTCCTGGCCTTTGTTACCGTCCCCGGCAACGGCGCCAAAAACTTGACACGACTTGAAATGTGTTCTCTAAAGAGTACGTCCAAGTGTAGACGGTCGCGTCGCGTTAAAAACCGGTAAGACCGGGTCGAATCCCAAAGGACGGAATGTAAAGGCGGAAGAATCTAGATTGAATCCTAAAATAAAATAAAAGATGAATTCTTGTAGTAGGGGGGGTCTAACAGTCCTAAAAGAAATAGAAGAAACAATTTAAAGTGAAGCAAAGACTTAACTAGATAAGATTAAAAACTGTGATATAAATCAAATATGAAAAAGAGTTGGGAACATGTGAATCCACAAAGTACCAGCCACTACCATGATTTTAACAAGAACGAACAGTTGGGGTTTTATCCTTAGAGTATTCCTTATTTCAAAATGATTAAGTTAAGCATTCTAGACACTAGGTATGTGTATCTTGCATATTTAGTGGTTTGTTTACCTTACTTATTTATGAAGAACTGAAATAAGTAGTTAATTAAAACCATGAACAATAACTAACAAATTGAGTATATAATACTCGAGGTGTTTGTTATGAGTGTTCATAGATTTAACTAATCGAAAGAGCTTTTATTCCAAAATCAGATTACAATTTGAACTTGAAAGATCAATTTGGACCTAGTTTCTTAAACAAAAGTTACTGAAATACAGAAAGGAGTAAACCCAAGTCATAATCATATCAATCGATTGACTTAATGTCAATCGATTGACATGGAATGGCTTTCAATCGATTGACAAGTATATCAATCGATTGACTTGGAGTCTATGCCAATCGATTGGATACTGTATCCAATCGATTGGCATTGACTCTTTCACAGAATCATGGCAGAGGGCTGGGAACAATGCTTCTTCACATTATTCCCAACCAGAGTTCTACTCACGCATGTTTAGAACTGAATAAATACAAATAAACTGAAAAGTGAGAGTAAACATTGGCATGGATTAAATCTATAAGCTATGAATTTCGAAATCTAATCAAAACCAAACTATGACTAAAACAGATTTACAATCAAAGTCTAAGACAATAACAACAAGAATGAACCTGAACTTAAGAATGTATTCGAAACCAAAGTATCGTCTAACTTGAACTTGCTTAAAACAAAAATGGAGGAAATTCCTACAAAAACAAAGAAATGTCAGCCAACCCTTGGCCCTCTCTACTCTCTCCTATATATAATGTCAGAAACATGAGTTAGAGGTGTCCAGGTTCATTCCATAACGGTTGGTCGTCGCCTGATTGCTGAGATCTTGCGCCATTAAAACAGACTGTTTCCAGTTTAAGTCAATCGATTGACAAAGATGTCAATCGATTGATAAAGATGTCAATCGATTGACAAATAATTCAATCGATTGGTAAAGAAAACATGTCAATCGATTGAAACTATATCAATCGATTGGTATCAAGACTTCATCAATTTGTTTCTTGAGTTATTCCTTTCAACTTGTAATTCCCTTCAGCTTCAGAACCTGCACTCATAGAGCCAAACACAACAACATACCACGAAAAACATATCATTGTGTAAGGAAGCAAATTAAACACAATTGCAGGTAAAACTAGAGAAATGAGGTTATATCCAGTCAGTTTTTACTCCTTATCGAGCTAATATTAAGCTAATATCAGCTCTCATCAGGAGGCTACTACAACTGTCCCCCCACACTCTATAGAAACTTTTGTCCAATTAATGAAAAGGTCCTTCGAGGCCACCTTTCTTTGTCAATCACCGTGCTGCTTCTGTACTTGCTTGTTTATTATTGCTAGTGATCGACCAGTTTTTAGTCCTTCCATAACTCTGCCTTAGCAAAAGTTTTAGCACTGTGACTGGTAGAGAACACTAGGACTCTTGGGGGACCTGTACTATAGGTCATGCTCAGTAATGTGGGACCTGGGTCCTGTTATTATCCAAGCGATTTCTCTGGACATTGTAGGTACTCGGGACTGTTTAACGGTGGCATCGCATGCCTAGCCCCGTGTTCTGTTGAATGCCCAGTGTGCTTACCTATTTTGGTCTGGAGTTAGATACCAGTATCCCCCTGTCTCCCAAGCTTTTGCTAAGGCAAGCATTGGTTGAGGGAACGACCATAGGGAACCGACCTGGAACATGGGTGGTTACAGGATCTTTTAAGGCTTGCCATCATCAGCCACCTAGGGAGTGTCGGCCCCATCGTCGGTTGTGGACCTAGGCAAAGCCGATGCCTCGGGTGTCATTCTGAGGTCTTTTGTGCCTAGGGTTTTACCCCGAGATTTTTTGAATGCCTGGGATTTGACCCCTGAAGTCTTTTAGATGATCAAACACAAGGTGAAAAATTGTTTGGCAAAAAGGAAATTTTATTCATTATTATGACTGCTCGGGGAGAGCTACAAGTTCCCTAACCAACACTACCTTCATGCTTCACTAAAAGTACTTGCGGAGGTGCTGCATATTCCAACGATGAGGGAGGTCTTGCCCATCCAGAGTCTATAGCCAATATGTGCCCGGGCGATTTACGCTGGTGACCCTGTAAGGTCCTTCCCAGTTCGGGCCCAACTTTCCATGACTCAAGACTTTTATTGACTGGTTCACAGCCTTAAGGACCAGTTACCCCACCTGAAAATTGCGGTGCTTGACCTTGCTATTATAGTACCGGGAGACCCTCTGATTGTAGGTTGCCACTTTCAAATACGCCTGTAGACACCCCATTTTGTCGGCTATTAGATTTAGGAAACCCATAGCTTGGTGGTTCACAATGATCGTAAAAGACTCAAAAGAACTCTTGGAAGTCAGCTCTATCTCTCAGAATGCTCAGAATGACCAAAATACCCCTGAAAACCCAAAAACTCCCAGATTTGGTCCCGAAGTTCTGAAAACATGCTATGTCGTAAGAAAAATGATAAAATGAGTTTTTAAGTCAAACCGGATGAAATCGTCAGCTCCCAGAGACCCCCGGAAGTCCCGAAAGTTCCCCGAAAGTCCCCGTTGATCGGTTTGACCATGTTTGACCAGGGTTTGACCAAGTTTGACTGAAATCGTCTGAGTTCACCAGAATCATTAGAAAAGTATTAAAATGAGTTCTAAAAGAGAATCGAGCGAAAACGTCGGCCCCTGGGAGCTCCCGGAGGTTCCCAGAACTTCCCGGGAATCCCAGGTTTGACCAGTTTGACCAAGATTTGACTTTGCATTCGGGGCACCGAAACAATTTTCATATATTTTTCATGGATACTAGAGGTCAATAGCTTTCCAACGGTATATCGCACATAATTCCTGGATTTAAAACGAATTTATTATGGATTTCCAAAGCCGAAAAAGGCGATCAAATCGGCTTTTATCGCGAATACCGTAAACCTTTTCAAAGTGACCTATCCCCGAACTTTTTTTTATGTAAAGTAGACTCCATTACCTTTCCAACGGTATATCACAACCTCAATTTGGAGTTCGTACGCATTTTCTGTGAATTTTGGACGAAATAGGGCCTTTTCGCGAATACCGGAACCTCAGGGGGCCTAAACAGCATTATCTGGACGAAGGAGGAGCAGTGCCGCCGCGGCACTGGCCCACTGCCGCCGCGGCACTCCCCTCCAGAATGGTGTTTTTTTGTAATTTTTCTTGGGGATTCATTTTGATTAATTAAAAACCAAAACAACATAGTTTTATGATTTCAGATGTTTGGAGCCAATGGGAATACTTTCTAAATCCCAAAACCACCCCAAGTTAGCCTATTTAAACCCCCCATTGCTCTTCATTTTGGGGGAGTCAAATGCAAGTTTAGAGAAAGTTTGGGAGAGAAAGTTGTAGAGATAAGGTGAGAATAGAGAGAAAAGAAGCTTTCTTCTTTGATTTTCAAAACAAAAGTGAGTTCTAAACTTTGTTTTTACTACATTACTCCCATTTACTTCAACATTCAATACACCCAACCACCATTTTAGTGAGCATTTAAGAGAGTGGAAGCTTCTTCCATGTCCAATATCATTACATATGAGTGAAACACCATGCTACAAGTTCAATACTTCATGAATATCAACTATTGATCATTATCTACTTGCTTGTTTATTCATTGTTTATCCCTTCTCACCTCATTTCTTTTTTATTTTTCTTACTAGTTCATCATCATCTAAATGATGACATGAAGTTTGGGGTGAGTGAATCCTTATGGATAGTAGCTCTTGACCTCAAAAACATGTTTGATAGATGATGATCATAACTTCAATACCTCCAAGGTCTCCTTGAAGTGTATTGAAGTTATGCTCAAATAAAAATAAGTCTCTCCAACAATCTTGGAGGTTCTTGATGATGAGTTGAATGTTGGCATTCTAAGTGGTTGTAATCTTTATTGAGTATTGAAAATACACTTTCAAAACCTCTATTTCAAACCCCCCCCCCCCAATCCCTGTCATTTTGATTTCAAGAAAGAAAACCTTATTTTCCCCAAAATCTTCAAAACAGTGAGTTAAAACAGTGAGTGAGCTGAGTTCAAAGATTTCTCTAGAACTCAATACTCAACATATAGATGCAAGGCCACTTGGAAAGTCTTCCTAATTCATTGGAGAACACCCATGATTTTTGGTTTGACTTGGAAGTACTTGAAAATGGTCCATTTGGACCCAAACATCCCTTCCAAACATTCTGCCTCTGCTGTCACAGCAGCTTGACTAACTTCCAACTTCTTTTTCAAAAATATTTTCCAAAAGGGGTGGTCCCAACTTATTTTTCACTTAACCTTCAATGTCTTATGGAACATTCTGTATAAAATGGGCCCCTAGATCATTCGTTTTCATTTTCTAAGATTTTTCAATATTTCAGTCGACAGTACAGAATCTGTTTCTGAGTGACCTCTGTTGTTCATATGATTTCTCTCAATCTGTGATAGTTATTAAAGATTGGCCTTTTGGGTTGTGTTCTAGACACAATAAGGAACATCTCCGTAAAACATCATGCATTGAAAGCATTCTTAACCCCTCTTTTCCATTTTTACAAGATCATGTTACTGTTCTGTCCACTATTCACAGCAAGCACATTTTAACTTTCATTCTTTGATTTGATGCTTATATGCATTCCAAATTAGTTCATATCTTAGGAAGTAGTTCATACTACATTTGTACATATCCCATATTGATTTCATCCATCCATTCATGAACATTTTAGACTTTTAAGTCATCCTAGGAATCCATGAACACAAAGCACACTACAACCTTTACACATTCTAGATACATACATTGCATCCACGCAAAGATTTGGGGTTTTTGTAACTCCTAATCCAAGAAGGTTATAAGGAATGATCATGATCACACGTTCATGCTCCCCCCCGATCTAATCATCCTTTCTCATCCGTCCCGGGGATTGAGAGATCTTCTCTTCTCAAAGAATAACATGCATCATTTTAGCTTGCTAAGCATCTTTGTTTTCTTTGATTTATTTGTTTCAAGAACAATTCATGCCCCCTTTAGATTAGGAAGTCTTGATTATTTGATACATGATTAGACAATTTTTCCTAGGTTTATTTGTGTGATTTTCACTTTACATTGTATGATATTTGACTTAGATCTTATGAATGATATCATATCTGTTGATTTTCAATTTTAAGATTCTTATGTGATGTAATATACTATCATAGTATTATTTGTCGAACCAAACATAGTATAAGATGATTATTTGGATGCTAATTGAGGCCCGTCGAGAGACGGGGCGAGTTGAGGGTGTTTTAGTCGTGACAAAGGCTCCTTCCTCTCTCGTACCAAAACCCCGAGCCAAGTTCTTTGGTTATGAAGGGTCGGTGCCCTTTATCCATTTGGGTGAGTCCAAATAAGGTTTCTTGGTTCCTTAAAGACCAAGTGGCGACTCTGTATCTGTTTTCAATAGACCCTTTTTTTTCTTTCCTTGATTCAAAAATCAAACAAGTTTCAAAAACAAAACGAAGCGGTGGAATCCCGGTATCCACAACGCCCGATCCCTTTTTTCTTCTATTAAGTCAAGCTCTCCTCTGAGGGCTTCCCCATTGCCTTACTCACTGATATTCGTCACACGGTAAGTGGGTAACCCGAGCTCCATGGGGACCACCACCTCGAAGCCGTAAGTAAGTGAGAATGGTGTCTCATCTATTGCTGCCCGGAGAGTAGTTCGGTATGCCCACAGGAAGGTCAGTAATTCCTCTGCCTAAATACATTTGGCAATTTCAAGCCTAGTTTTGATTGAATACAATGTTGTTCGGTTTGTCACCTCGGCCTGGCCATTGTCTTGGTGGTGCTCGGGAGAAGAATAGTGATTCGATATCCTATAGCCCGAGCAGATATGTCTAAATACCCGGGTGTCGAACTGCCTCCCGTTATCGCTGACCAAAACCCGGGGAATGCCGAATCTGCTAAGAATGTTTTTCTCGACAAAATTTTCCATCTTTTTTCCTGTGATTGTTGCCAACGGCTCAACCTCTGCCCACTTGGTGAAATAGTAAACAACGATGACGGCATACTCGACTTGTCCTTTTCCTATAGGGAGGGGACCAACAATATCGATACCCCACTGAGCAAATGGCCAGGGACTGAAGATTGGTGTCTGGAGTTCTCCCGAGTAGTTGATCAATGGCGAGTTTCTCTGACACTTTTCGCACCTCTTAACATACTCCTGGAAATCCCGGGCCAGCGTCAGCAAATAGTAGCCCTGCAATAGGGCCTTTCGAGAGAGTGCCCAGTCTCCCACGTGGTTCCCGCATACTCCTTCGTGGATCTCATGTAATACTGCTTGGACCTGTGCGGGGTAAACGTAGCAGAGATAGGGGATAGTGAACCCCCTTTTGTAGAGGATACCATCAACGAGATGGTATATCGCTGCCTGGCATTTCACCCGCCAAGCTTCTTCTCTTTTGTCTGGTATCGAACCAGTGGTGAGGTGGGTCACGATCGGGTCCATCCAGATGGGCCCTAAGGCAACTGGTTCGACCTCCATGCTGCCTGGGTTAACCATGCTGGGCTTGGGCAGGTATTCCACCCTTATCCCGGGTAAGTCTAACTCAGAGGACGAGGCGAGGCGGGCTAGCCGATCGGCCCTAGTGTTCTCGTTCCTCGAGATCTGTGTGATGGAAAATCCCTTGAGTTTCTTGGTGACTATTTGGATGAATGTCAAGTAGGCTACCATGTTATCTTCCCAAGCTTCGTACTCCTGATTGACTTGGTTGACCACAAGCTGGGAGTCGCTGTATTCCTGGACTTGCTGTGTACCCATTGAAGTAGCCAACTATAGTCCAACCAGTAAGGCTTCATACTCGGTCTCATTGTTGGAGGCCCGGAACCCGAATCAGAATGCGTACTCTAACTAGATCCCATCAGGTGTGGTCAGGATAATCCCTACCCCGCTGACCTGTTTGTTCGATGACCCGTTAACATATAGTTCCTAGGTCGGGGTGTCAGGTTGTAAATCGGGTGGTGTGATCGGCAGTTCGAGCTCTTCGGTTGCCTCTTCTGGGTAGGTGAATTCTACAAGAAAATCCGCCACTGCTTGCCTCTTTATTGCCGTTTGGGGTTTGTAAACCACCTCGAATTCTTCCATATCTCTGGCTTGCTTAGGATCCGGCAGAGAGGTTGGTCTGTGAGGACTATGATGATGTGGGCTTGGAAATACGGACGGAGTCTCCGAGCAGAGGTGATGAGGGCAAAGGCCAACTTCTCGATGCGGGAGTACCGACTTTCCGCACCTTGGAGTGCCTGACTAGTGTAATACACCGGGAACTGTATCCCGTGCTGCTCTCAAATGAGCGTTGAGCTTACCGCCAAGGGCGATACTGCCAAGTACAAGAATAGTTCCTCCCCTTGTATTGGTGTTGAGAGCAAGGGGGCGACGCCAAGTACTTCTTGAGTTCCTGGAAGGCCTCCTCGCACTCTTCTGACCATTGAAAAGCCTTTTGAAGGATCTTGAAAAATGGCAGGCACCGGTCAATAGCTCGAGAGACGAATCTGTTTAATGTGGCTACCCGTCCGACCAGACTCTGAACTTCTTTGGTTGACCTTGGTGATTGTATATTAATGATTGCTTGTATTTTCTCGGGGTTTGCCTCGATTCCTCGCCTGCTGACTAGGTGCCCCAGGAGCTTCCCAGACGAGATGCCAAATGTGCACTTGGCTTAGTTCAACCTCATCCCGAACTTTCTTAAGATGCTAAAGGCCCCTGCTAGATGCTCTAGATGGTCGGACTCGTCTCGGCTCTTAACCAAATGGTCATCGACATAAACCTCCATTGATTTCCTGATTAAATCCTTAAGCATGTGATTAACCAAACGTTGGTAAGTCACCCCGGCATTTTTTAGGCCGAAGGGCATCCCTTTGTAGTAGTAAGTGCCCTGTTCCGTGATGAAGGAGTTCTTTTCCTCGTCCCCGGGGTACATACTGATCTGGTTGTACCCAGAGTTGGCGTCCATAAATGAGAAAAGTGAGTGACATATCGTTGAATCTACAACGAGGTCTATCCGAGGCAGTAAGTAGCAATCCTTGGGGCAAGCCTTGTTCAGATCAGTGAAATCTATACACATTCTCTATTTCCCATTGCTTTTCTTGACGAGCACCACATTCGTAAACCAATCGAGAAAGTGGACTTCTCTGATGGAATTCGCCTTTAGGAGCTTTTCAATCTCTTCCCGCATAGCTGCTTATCTCTCCGAAGCTATGCCCCGTCTTTTCTGCTTGATCGGTCGGGAGTCTGGGTCGATGTTGAGATGGTGGGATATAACCCGGAGGTCAATCACAGACATGTCTTCATGACTCCAAGCAAAGATGTCCTGGCTCTGTCACAAGAACTGGATTAACTCTTCCTTAAGGCCTGGCTCCAATTGAGTCCCGATGCTGACGGACTGATCAAAAAGTTGAGGGTTCAACACTGCTTGCTTTAGTTCCTCCGTGGGCCAATTCCATCACTTTTGTCTCTCTAGTCCATCTCCTGGACGCTCAATATTTTTGCAATGGCCTCCTGGCGTAGGGAGCTAATGTAACAGCTCCGAGCGGTTGCCTGATCTCCCCGTAGGTTGTCGGGACCGTTAGGGGTCGGGAACTTAACCACCAGGTTGTACGTTGACACAGCGGCTCTAGCTTGATTGAGAGTTGGTCTTCCAAGGATGGTGTTCTATGTTGATGGGGCCTCTGCAACTACGAAGTTTGCTAGTGTGGAGGTCTGCTGGGGATAGGTCCCTATAAGAACCAGAAGTTCAATCATACCGAGCGGCTGCGTGCTTGAGCCATTGAATCCGACCAAAGGTGTGGTAACCGACCGGAGGCTGTCCCTTGAGATCCCCAACTGGTCGAACGCCGGGGCAAAGAGAATGTCAGAGGAGATGCTTGTGTCCACCAATACCCTATTCACTATGTAGTTGGCTATGGAGATTGTCACTACCAGCGGATCATTGTGGGGGCAGTTTAAGCCCTCCACATCTTCGGATAAGAATGTTAACACATCGGTTGGTTGGGAGTCGGTGGATTGGATATGCCAAACATCCGCTCGGCATGCCCGAGCATGCCTCTTTCTAGCCGACTCTAAGTCCCCTCTGCATGAGGTTCCTCCAGAGATCACATTGATTTGCCCGAGTGGTTGAGTTTGCTTGGGGATTCAGGTGTTCGGCCTAGGTCATCTATTTGCCACGACAAACTCGGCCACATGGTCCTGTTCCATTAGATTTTTGATGGCCATCTTGAGCTTGAAACAGTCCTCTGTATTCTGACCATAGTCTTTATGATATCAGCAGAACTTGTCCCGATTTCTCTTCCCATGAGGGCTCCTCAGCTCTGTCGGTTGTTGTAGCAGCCTCTGGGTCTCCGCGGCGGCCATGACCTCATGGATAGGCCGAGAAAGTGGAGTGAAGGCAATTGGAGCGTGATCCCGACCACCTCTTTGCTATTCCTGCTTTGGCTTCTTCCCCGGGCCCTTTTCGGAGCCCTCATGCTTGTGCATAGATCTTGGGGATTCATCCCCTTCAAAGCTGGTGCGCTTGGCCTTTAGGAATTCTTTCATGTCGATGTACTTTCCAAACCTCTCTAAGAGTTCCACTAGGGTTGCCGGTCGGTCGCAGTGGAACGACTTAGCAACTTTGGTATGTTGAACTCCTGAGCAGAAAGCCATAATGGCGACTATTTCGTCTAGGTGGCAAATCTGGAGCCTCTGCTGATTAAAACGGTCGACGTAATCTTTTAAGGACTCCCCCTTGCACTGCTTAACAGTTAGCGGCTAAGTATCTAGTTGTGACCGGTCTTGCATCCCTATAAACTGGCTGATGAAAAGTTTGCTTAGTGCCTTGAAGTTATCAACCGCTCGGGATTTAAGAGCATAGAACCACTCTGTGGCTGGCCTTTAAGAATGCTGGGGAAGGCCAGGCATAGTAGTTCATCGCCGGTGGTAGCCAGCACAATCTAAGCCTTATAGGTATGGACATGATCCACCGAGCTCCCTGAACCGTCGTAAGATCAAGGTACGGTAGCTTGAACTTCCGCGGGATGGAAAATCCAATGACCCGGTCTATGAGGGGAGATTCAGTCTCCGTATTAGTGTGATCATGGCGCGACTTATGGCTTAATCACTTGATCTATTTCTACAGGTCCTCGATCTGGGCCTTGACGTTCGTCTGACTAGTCTCTCGCTCCGTGTTTGAATGGTACGTCGGGTTGGACGATGAGGCCTCTTCCTCGATGCGCGTTGTCCTCAGGGATAGAGCTCGGCTTTGACTTCAGGTAATCATGTGCCTAAGATCCTCTCGGCTCTTGGCCGAGGGGTCCTTGGCCGAGTCCCGAGCCATCCGGTCACGCCCTTCCCCTCTAGTAGCACGCCTATTGTTGGTGATTTATCTAGCATCCCCCGCTCGGTGTGGATTAGCCCGGGAGTGTCGCCAGGTCCGCTCGGGAGCCTAGCTACGATCGTCGTCTCTGAACTGACCCAGATCCAGTGGAGATATAGGCTTTGAGTTGGCCCGCCTTCGGATCCATACGGGCTCCCGGTCGGGCACGTCCTTCCCGGGCTGTATTTGAGGGAGTTTCTCCTGGAAGGCCAGCAACGCCCTCGATCTGCTGCTGAGCTTTTTGTTGGCCCTCTAGGAACTGCACAAGGGCCGCGGTAACCTGCTCGGAGGTCATGGAAATGCTGGTTGCCCGGCTTGTGAATTCGTTTGACCTTCTAAAGCAGCAGTCTTCTTACCCTTCGGCGGCATGCTTATCAGTCAAAAATTTGTTTTTGGAGAAAGCAGTCGTTTCCCACAGACAGTACCAAACTGATGATGCTGGTATTTAGGTAAGGGAGATTTAAAGAGAGAGAAAGAGAGATGTACACCAAAAGAATGTATGTGGTTCGGTCCTGTTAATGAGGTGACCTACGTCCACTTGTGCGTTGGTGCGCTTTTACTAACAGATCACTGGCGCTTTTGGTGAGCCAACAAAGTGGGCGGCACTACCATTAACCGGTTGGGTGTATGCGTAATAGTAATATATTCTGCTATTCTTTAGGTTAAGAATGCGATCCCCTTTACGGGGATGGGTGGCCTCCTTTATGGGTGCAAGAGACCACCCACACAAGGTAACTATCAGATTAGGAAGCCTAATCTAATTACAAATTAATGAGCATAAATCATGGAATGTTTCCTAAGCGGTTTAGGAAACATCTTCTACTTTCCATTAGTCTTCTGATTGAGTTAGGAAACCACTAGAACTGTGAGTCACTGGATCAGGCCCGGGCTACGCCCATCTCGATCCATCAGCACTACGTATCCCCAAGCGATTTTAACTGACAGGGCGGCTTCGGGCTAGACATCCCGAGATGGTTGAGCAACATGTCCCTGTCTCGGGTGACCTAGCATTCTGCTGTTGATGTGGCAATTTGACTTTGACCGGATACTTTTGTACCTATCACTAGTTACCATAGGTGAACCTCAAACCTTTAACGAGGCTATGAGTACACTCAAAGTGCCTTATTGGCAAGAAGCGGTAACTAGTGAGGTAGACTCTATTACAAAAAAATCATACATGGGAGTTGGTTGACTTACCTCCAGGTAGTAAACCAATTGGTTGCAAATGAATTTTTAAGAAGAAACTCAAAGCCGATTGAACCATAGATAAGTATAAAGCTAGGCTAGTTGCAAAAGGCTATAGACATAAAAGGGAATAGATTTCTTTGATATTTATTCCCCGATTACTAGGATTACTTCTATTACGATGGTAATCGCTATAGCCGCCATCTATAATCTAGAATTACATCAAATGGATGTGAAAATGGTGTTCCTTAATGGAGATCTAGATAAGGAGATCTATATGGAACAACCAGAAGGGTTTGTTATAAAGGGACAAGAACATAAAGTGTGTCGACTCGTTAAGTCTCTTTATGGTTTGAAACAAGCTCCAAAGCAATAGCATGAGAAATTCGACCACACCATGATTGCAAATGGTTCCAAAATCAATGAATGTGATAAGTGAGTATATGTCAAGGAGTTTGAAGACTCATGTGTTATTGTATGCTTGTATGTTGATGACTTACTTATTACGGGAATGAATACAAAAGTAATCAATGAAACCAAGAAAATGTTAAGCTCAAGGTTTGACATGAAAGACATGGGTAAAGCTGATATTATTCTTGGTATCCAAGTAAGACAAACTTCCAAAGGATATCTTCTCACACAATCACATTATGTTGAGAAAATATTAAAGAATTTTGGACAATTGGATAGCAAGTCAATTGTAACACCATTTGATGCCAATTGTAAGTTTAGGAAGAATATGGGTAAAAGCATATCTCAACTTGAATATTCACAAGTAATAAGGAGTTTGATGTACATCATGAATCATACGCATCCGGATATTGCATATTTAGTAGGAAGGCTTGCTAGATACACTAGCAATCCAAGAAGAGATCATCGGGACGCTCTTGTAAGAGTGTTAAAATATCTAAACCATACCATGAGCTATGGTTTGCATTAAACACAATACCCACCCGTAGTAGAGGTATATTCTGATGCGAATTGGATTTCAGATAGTCGAAAGACTAAGTCCACAAGTAGATATATATTCACCTTAGGTAGAGCTACGATTTCTTGGAAATCAACTAAGAAAACATGTATAGCACGTTCGACAATGAAATCGGAGTTCATAGCCTTAGATAAAGTGGGTGAGGAAGCCGAATGGCTTCAGAACTTCCTAGAAGATATTCTGTTATGGCAAAACCAGTAACGGCCATAGTTGTGCATTGTGACTGTAATACGGCATCTTCTGTAGCTAAGAATGCTGTGTTTAATGGCAAGTCAAGGCATATAAGAAAAAGACACAACACATTAAGCAGTTGCTCTCTAGTGGTGTAATCACAATAGAGTATGTCAAGTCAAAGGAAAACATTGCGGATCCTCTTACAAAAGGATTCCCTAGAGATCAAGTTCAACATACGATGAAAAGAGTGGGCCTAAAGCCAATACTTTGAACAACTGGCGGAAACCTAACCTAGTTGACTGGAGATCCCACGATCTATGTTTAATAGGAAAACTAGTTGGGAAAGTTCATGTTGTAAACACACATTCATTGTGGCATCATTCATGTATATTGTTCAAGTATATAATAAAATTTGTTGAGGTTATGCACTTACATTTAATGATATTGATGAGTATTGATAGTACTCTTAATTGGTATCATCTATATGAGAATGGAATTTAGGTCGCTTCTATGAGAACTTCAAAGGCTTGATTCTCTAAGAGTTCTTATGAATAAGGATCCTTGTTCATGACCAAAATGAACACAATCGAATGAATTAATATGTATAAGGATATGTAGTGTGTTAACTAGTGTTGGTTTACACTAAAAGGTTGAACAGTTCAATACTTAATGTATACTGTGTCACCGAGTAAATCCAATAGATATTCACTAAGGGAAAGTTCAAGTCCAAAAGACACTCTCCTAATGCACTGCAAGTCCGTGGATTGCTCTCGTAGTTTTATTGTATTTCATTTTTGTTTATTTAGCTATAATCATTCACATGTGAGGGATTGTTAGATTCGGGCTGTGAATGGGAACTTATGTAAGCTCAAGGGGATCATTAGGATCACTATGGACCGGCTTAATGCTCAGGGAAAGGCTTAGAACATTAAGTTTCAAGAATCTAGCAGAGGGGTTTTCGACAAGTCGACCAGGTCCCTTCGACCGGCCGACCAGGTCAACGGCTATAAGAAGTTCTTAAACAACTTCTGGCAGAGGGGCATTCGACCTGTCGACCATCCCCGTTCGACCGGTCGACCGGCCCCATTCGACCAGTCGACAGGACCGTGTTTGTGAAGAGTCACAACTTTTCATGTATAAATTTTGAATTTGTTTGAACTTCTAATGGATGATAAATGTGCATATATTGTTATATACTTAGTATATAGGTGTTGAGACACAACTATTTTGTGTAGAGAGATTTCTCTTACCCAATAGACACCTCTATAGATATACAAATTACAATATAGTAAGTTAGTTTGAATAGACTTGATTTTCATATTTTCTCTTCTATTCTTCATCTATTCTAGAGTCAATTGAGAGCAATTTATATACATATATTATGCAGAGTATAATAGAGTTTGTTGTCTCTATTATACTATATCGTAGTATCCTCAAGAATGATACAACTTAGTCTATAAACAACTAAGTGTGTGACGTAAATTCATTTTTCGGACAACGCTTGGCGTGCTCGATCTAGTCACTGTTTTGTTTTGTTTTGTTTTGTTTCATATACATAGTTTCCAACAACTTTTCCTTCCTCTTGTTTGCAAGTTGAGAAGTAAAGAAAAGAAAAAGAAGAAATATATCATTCTATCCATTAAGAATTTCAAGTAATTTCAAGTAATGGAGATGAGAGATAAAATCATGGCCGGAGATTATCGTCTTTGTGAAGCTAGGTTAGATGTTTTTCCAGAGACAAAATATATGTATGATGTGTATTATGGAGCTCTAGGACCTAAATGAAATTAGAATCAGGTATGACCAAATGAAAGGATAGTGTGTGTATTAAGAAATATTCATTAATGCCCATTTTATTTTCTCTCATTTTCTTCCCAATTTGGAGAGAAAGATATTGAGAGTATGTGGGGCTTAGTTTTCTCTTATTTTCTCTCACTACTAAAACTCCGAAATGAGATAAAATCTACAGAAAGTGAGGCACTTTCTCTCAGTTTCTCTCGATTTTAATACTTCCAAACATAGTGTCATAATCGCTCCCAAATATAGTGTCTATCTTTTGATCTAAAATTTAACCATATTTTCTTAATGAACATTTTGCGCTTGAGGCTGTTTTGTCTTAGTGAAGTATTTTTAAACTATCCAATTCATGCTTTCGCTAATTAATGTACTTTGGGCATGTTTAACGTTGTTATATGTGTCCTAATCCGCTCGGGGCAGGTTGGGGTGTGACAATAGCATAAATTCCATCCAACAATTTTAATTTTTCCATTTTAACCATATTATACAAATTTGTACAAATAACAGTAAAAATATTCTCAAACTGGAGCTTAGAGATTGAAAGGAAAGATATGCACTTACAGAGAACATCCTACAAATATTTATCACAACTTACAGTCTACTGAATAAATCCAATTACACTTAAAATAAAATAAAATAAAATCCAATTATCATGTTATCCCAAGAGTGCCTAAAAAAAATAATTTATAGCACATCATAAATATGAAATAGGTACACATGAACAAGTAGGATATTTAAAAATGAAAAACTAAGATAAACACATTCTAAGGAGAAGGAGATTTATACATGGATGCTTCTATTTCAATTCATTGCTTGAATTATTCAAATAGCAGGATTACATAGGTACTTAAAGGATCCCAAACATAATATATCTATCCAAGTTTATGTATTCATTACATTTAATATCATTAATTTTCCAAAACTACTTTAAAACTAATACATGAACCTATGTAATACATGAATAAACAAATGCAAAAAAAAATAGATTCAATGAACTTAATTGTAGAAAGACATATCTTGTATGTATGAATCATCTAAATATCTAATAAAAAACACAAAAATGAAAAAAACCAAAAAATGCCACGTAGGATTTTTGGTGCAAAAGAGTTGATGATGGAATCTTGTAAAGACTTCATTTGCTTCGATCTTTATATATACTAGTCAATAACTCATGCTACGCACGGGTTGTACGTTATATGAATTGATTGCCAAATATGTTGCAAGATAAAAACATTTTTGCATAGAGTTAATTGGAGGAAGATAACAAAAAATGGAAATTGTGAAACAACTTCAAGCAGAGCTACAATATCGGACAACGTTGAACTTTTGATGAAACAAATAACTTAATGCGAAAGCATAAAAATACAAGCATAGTAAGGGAGCTGAAAATAATCTGCATTCTGGTGTTAGCTCCTCCCAATAGTTTATCTTCATCTTAGTAATAAGCAAGCATCGATAAAAATAAGGCAACTCTACTGTAAAAAAGAGAATGTACTCCTTCAATGTCATATAAACCAAATTGAAAGGCGGGGCCGCAATGCATATGCAACACACCTCCAGATTTGAGAAATCCACTTATAATGGTAAACTGTCCAATTGATTCCACATGCAATAACAATTAACAGAATTACTTAAAAGCAAACACTAAACGGATGCAACATTTGGCAATTGGTATTGGAACTAAGTACAAATCTTAGTCTTAACAGGGTGAACTTGTTGCCATAGGTTTTCCTGTAAAACATAGAAAAACAACTCAACACTTCCATAAATATTGAAAGAGTATAAAGGGAATTAACAAAAACAAAAGCAGGTGAAAATGAAAGCTATAAATAGAAAATCAAAACTGCAAAGTTACAAAATGGGCCCTAGGATTGATTACTTGAATAATTTTTAATTCTTTATTTCATATGTCATATGTTAGGTTCCCAAGTTAATGAAATCCTACTTCAACTCTTTGGCTTGATTCATTGACTTGCTCACAAGACAATTAATTTCATCTAAACCTAGTTATTTCAAAGAACTAACAAATTTTATGACCCTTTAGGAGATAGGCCGATACAACAAATCAAGGTAGTATTATTAGAACATAGGGGGTTTGGGTCAAGAAGCTTTATGGCATTAAAAAAATAGAGCTTAGCGGCAATTATTTGATAGACATAGAAGAGGAGCAGCCATAGCGTTTGGGAGTGGAGGCGCTAAATGATGTATGTGGATGCCAGAAGACAAAAAGGTGCTGGCTATTTGTCCTTTGGTGTATGTGTATGGCAATGTATTTTTCCGATGGTGTTTGGGAGTTGATAAGGCACTGGCCATTGAAGGAGATGGAAAGGCGTCGGCTATTTTCCCCTTCCAGATGACAAGAGCCATGTAGATTTAATGCTATAAGGAGAAAAATCCACATCAACGCGCTAGGTAGAGGGGCTGAGGAAAGCCCTTTGATACCAAGATTAGTACATACAATCATAGATAGCTTGAATAAAATAGATTGAGTCAATGATTTCATATTAGGTTCAAGTAAATCAATGCACGTTGTAATTTGTTAAGCAAAAAAAACTCATTCAACCTCTCAAACTTATGTGGAATTCTAATCAGAGTATAGAGAGAAATAGAGAGAGGCAATCCAAATCCACTCCAAACCCAACGTTGAGTATAGAATCCAAGACACTTCTCATTAGCAAATCATGCAACGTACAAAAAGGTTAAAAAGCATTGCAAAATTGAATTCTTTGTAGACAAAAAGGTCCTTGGCTTCAACAACTTTAAAAGAGAAGTAAGTGCATGCACTTGATAGCAAAGCTACCTTGCTGGACTTATCTAGAATAATGGCATAATGAAGTCAGTTACCAAATTTTAATTAACATTCTCCTGCATAATTAGTTCAGTTGTTGCTTTATTGTTATTTTTCCATTTGTTATGGATAACGCATTCTAGTTTAATTCCAACTATATGAATGTACGGATAGGAGTCCAATGTTCAACAATATTCTTCTAAGCTAGGTTATAAAAAAAAAAAATTTAAAAAAAAATTTACTTTCTCATGTGCCAAATATGAAGAGGAATATCTTCATAAATGAATCACAAATCTTGAAAATGGTAAAAGAAATCCAAAAACATGATTCTAATTGTAATGCTCATTAGGAAGTCACTGCATAAAACATCATCGGAAATTTTTACCTTTCCTAATACAGGTGGCATTCCGTTATGACTGAAAGCGAACATGCTATGATGAATCAGATGACACTTCCGACAAAATTGATGGCCAATTGAACATTTAGTTTAAGGGAGACATGAGCTAATAGAGTTATTGATAGATTTGATCAATTTGTACTTCAAATTTTGAACTGAAATATATCCATCAGTTATATGATCAAACAATAAAAATTCAGAAGACCTACTTGAATTGAAGAAAGAGGAGATAAGCAGTAATAACTAAACTTACATACATATGGTTGTCACCTGCAAAATGGTAATGGAAAAAAAAGATGTCTTGAATTAGATTTCAATGATATCAATTTTTTAAGAGCAACGGATTAAAAAAATATGAAAATACTGGGATAGTACAAATAAAAAAGGCCACTGATTAGAGGTGAAAAATGCATATTCATAGCGTATTATATTGTCTTTTATACATATTTTTATCCCCAAGTCCCTAGATTTAGATGCATATAAATGATTCAGTATTTTCTATTATGTTGAGACTCAAACATGTGATTTATACTATTTTACAGGTTATGGAAAGCAATCGTTGCATAAAAATTGATTCTAGTGGAGAGAACAATAGAAGCAGCTGAGAAAACGCCAATTTTGACATTGAAGACTTCAGATTTGGAAGATTTACCTAGAGAAATAAATTGTAGATCTATGAGTTACGGTCGCGTGGCCACAAACGGGAGGTCAATCCGAGGTCCGAGTGAAAAGATATGGTCATTCTCCCATCAGTGCGCAGAGTTGTCAAATTCAGATAAGTTCAAGCCCTTGAAGAGAGTTCAAGCAATTGAGACTTCGATCGATCGAACTAAGCTCGATCGATTGAAATTTTTTTTCTCCTAAAAGTTGCGTACTGTCTGCGGGAACTCTATAAATAAGCTGCTATGATACCAGACGAAGGGAGGACACTCCAGAACGCGAAAAACAGCAGTTTTAGTATTAGATTAGGAGTAGATTAGGTTAGATTCATGTTCTTCTTCCTCTTTTTCATTATTACACTGAAGATTATTGAAGATTTCAAGTTTATTTCAGATTTTTCATATTATTTCTAGGTTTTTCTTTTCAATCCTTGTTATTTCATTTTTTATTAGTTTTGATGTAATGATTGCTCTAGTTTTACTATTTCTGCATTAGTTTTGTTATGTTTCTGTAGTTTAGACGTTGAGAATATGTGATGACACATTGATTCCTAGTCTCTGGTGTACAATCTTTAAATTCGATCGATCGATCGAAGATATTTCGATCGATCGATCGAACCAGAGCCATAGTCAAGCGATCGAAGACATTTCGATTGATTGAACACTACAAGAAAAATGATATTTAGTGGCAAAATTCTTAGTTGCGACTAATGTTTTGTCACTAAAACATATATTTTAGTGGTGAAGAAAGAGGTTGTCACAAAAATATATTAAATAGTATTTTTTCAGTCACAAAGGTGCAAGATTGTGACAAATTATTTTAGCAGGAGAAAAAATAGGTTTGGCGCTTTATTTTTGAGATTTTTGTGACAACAAAAATGCCAATTGAGAGTAAAGGTCATATATTTTAGTGACGTGTTTGGTATTGTGATTAAATTTGAGATCTATTGGTTCATTTGTGGCCACTTTACTCGCCAGTAAATAATTGGCCTGTTCTACAATTGAAAAGACAGTATTTATCTAATATTTTGCCAAAAGCCATCGTTATTTTCACGGCATCGATATAGTTGTCTCGGCTTCTCCAAAATCATCTTCTATCGCCATCTTCATCTCTCAGCTCATCCGATAGCTAGGTCATCATCTACCTCCCTCTGTATGCCAGTTTATCTCTCCTCTGGCGGCAAGGAGATCCTTTGGACCGCTGAAACAAAACCTGCATATCCCTAATTTCTCGCACATTAGCTCTGTTGATTTCTCTTTCCCTCAATTTCCTTCAATTTATCTCCACACAGACCCATAAGCACTCTTTGCCAAACCACACTTGGGCAGTCATAGCTTCTTGAAGGCTTTTCAGGTTGGTTTCTTTACTATTCTTTTAATTATGTCCAGCTTAATCACTTTGGTTTTGATCAAAATCTACCCCTAATTTGAAATAATTTTGATTTGGGGTAGATGGAAAATTTGATTGTAGGGTTAAATTAGAAAACCCAATTACTCTTGTAAATACCATGTATTGTGATCTGAGGTGGTGGTCTGGTTGTGGGCTTCTGCAATTTGGTATCTCTTTGTCAATTGATAGTTGGATCTTTTCAACTAACATGTCAATTATAAAATATTAGTACGTCCTTTGCAAGAATTTCAGGTTTGAAACCAAGGCACAATAACACGCATGCACACATATTTGCTTATAGCCATAACTAACTTCCATTCTATAATACTTGGATCTCTGGTTTTTTTTTTTAACCATTTCTCTATATATGTTTGATTTTAGGTATTTTTTTAACTTTGGACAGAATAGAAGGGTTGGTTTTTCTATTGTAACATTTCTCATGTCTGCTTTATTTTATTATTTTTATTTTTTGTCTCTCATGTATACTTTTTGCAAATTATCTTTCCATGTTTCAAATAGGGAAAATTGTATGATACGTAATTTGGTGCCAAAATGTTGTAACTTATGTCCCTAAACGTTGTAACTAGGTCCCCAAACGTTGTAACTTAGGTCCCCAAATGTTGTGCCTAGGTCCAAAATGTTATAAGTTATAACAATTAGGTCCCTCAAATGTTGCAATTAGGTCCCATAATGTTATAACTTAGGTCCCCCAAACGTTGCAACTAGGTCCGTAATATTATAACTTAGGTCCCCCAAACGTTGCAACTAGGTCCTATAATGTTATATCTTAGGTCCCCCAAACGTTGCAACTAGGTTCCATATTGTTGTAACTTTGTAAAGTTAAGCTGGTTTTTCCCCCAAATCTTGTAACTTATGTCCCCAAACGTTGTAACTAGGTCCCAAAATGTTGCAATTTTGTCAAGTACTTTGCTTTTTTACTTTACAAAGTTACACCATTTTGGGACCTAACTATATTATTTTATGCACTTGTCTCGCTAAATTGAATATTGCTTAGTTGGAAATAACTTAATATAAAGCTATTGTTCCCTTCCTATTGTTCACATTGTCCCCAAATTGATCGGATTTTAGTTCTTTCCATGGATGTACAAATCTGAGTAGATCGAACTCATCCTCGGAAATTTTCGTAGAATGAGTTTTGATTACTGATTGATTTTTCGCATTAATTCCTTTGTTTACCCCTTGTTAGGTTTTATACTTTTTAACACAAATTTTTACTTCTTGATTTGATTATCTTGTTTATTCTTTTTATGAGACTGTCGTTGTCTCCTTTTTTTTTTGGTTAACAGTGGTAGTGAGTGCGAGCACTTTTTGAACTGGTGTGTGGTGCTGGTTGTCATAGTCCTCTTCTTCATCTCATGGTGAGCAAGTTCATGTTTTAACCTCAAGTGTATGATTGATGGATGAATTGATTGTTTCTTCCTTTTTTTGGTTGCTCAATTATCGAACTGTAGTTGCTCATATTAGTATTGTTGCTCCCATTTTTGTTACTTTTTCCCATGTAATTTTCCCAACCTGTGGAAATTGAATAAAAAATGCATTTCTATGAGATTGACAATGGTATAAACCTGATTAAGTATAGTGATGCATGAGCTTTCCTTGAGCTTATAAACAATTGTCGGAAGATTATTTTAACATGATTGTAAACACCTTTTGTAGAAAGTGTAGAAAAAAAAATTAGAGAATGCATGTAATATCATATGGGTAACAATCTACATCAGAATCATAGAACATGGATTTGAATCATACAAAATGTGTTCTTTTCGTTCACCCTAGTAAATCCAAGAACCAAGAAAAGCCTTAGGCTTTAATTGTTACATTGATTTTATAACGGAAATGAAGAATATATAGAGGAAAACACTTTTCTTTGTTTGGGTAGTGAGGAAAGCAATGAGAAAAACAGAAATGAAGAAAAGAAAATTAGTTATCTTCAATATTGCGGGTCAAAAAAAAAAAATTTTAATTTTTTTACTCTTTTCGAAATGAATAGGTTTATATGAAGACTTTTAATGCCTAATGTCATTTGAACATGGGGGGAAAACTATGGAAAACTCAAAAGAAATAGTTTTTCTTCTTGTTTTCCTTTCTTTCTTTTCCATTTCTAAACTCGTGAACCAAGCAATCTAAAGTTATTGAAGAAAAACTTTCAAGTAAGTATTAATTAGTGCAACCATTACACCTGTTAAGCTACACTTGAACACTCACAGAAATGTTTTTTTTCTCTTTGTTTTGCTTCCATTCAATTATCATGCCAAATCTGATAAGCACATCTACATGCGCGCGCACACACACACACACACATGTATACATATACATACAAATATATATGTATATGTATACTACTGGTTTCCTCTTGTTTTAATA
Organism: Hydrangea macrophylla; assembly: GCA_033977485.1. Lineage (NCBI taxonomy): Eukaryota > Viridiplantae > Streptophyta > Magnoliopsida > Cornales > Hydrangeaceae > Hydrangea > Hydrangea macrophylla. The sequence goes on from CM066993.1 coordinate 34,970,343, forward strand.
AATTTTTAAGTTTGCTTAGATATGTTACTTTCAAATCAATACTCAAAAAGATATACATTTCTTTTAACTAACTTCATGTATCTTTTCCAATACTTTCGATGAGACTTTCTTTCTTCTAAACTCCAATATTCATTATAACCAGATATTTTACTGTTATTTTTAAATTCTTTTTCCAACATTTCCATATTAATTCTAAATTCTTTACTTATAGTAAATAATTCTTTACTTGGACCTTGAAAGTCTGATTGAGTAGGGGACGTAGGACAACTGTCTTCACTTGGGACTTGGTAACAAGGACTATTAACTTGTGCCGTGGTCTTAATTCCTTTTAACTTAATATCAATTTCATTGAGAAGATCTTTATCTTTTCTAACTTTTTTAGATTTGTCAGAAATACAGGATGTGCTTGACTTTGAATCAAAATCTCTTATTTTTAAAGAGGGTAACCTAGCATGTTGTTCATCAAAACTAATTCTAACTTTTCCATCATTAAACTGTTGAATTCTTTCTAAGTTGACTACATTATTATTTGAAAAATTACTTGAATGATTTTCATTTTCTAAAATCCAACATTCTGGTAATTCTACATCTCTCCATAGAATAGTTTTGGGAATTTGAATATTAGCATGTTCAGAGCTTCCTAACATTAGTAATGTTTTATTTTTAGGACTTTTAATTAAAGCATGAACATTTAGATTACTTCTAATACATTTATAATAAATTCTGTAAATTAAAGCAAGACATTGAGAACCATTATGCATATTAGTGATTTGACCAGCAGTTTTAATATTTAATGTTAAAACCCCGTTGGAGTGTTTGTATCTTCATTAGTCATTTTATCTTCTTGTGTTTTTTATTTTCAAAAAACTTTTTCAAAAGAGAGCAAGGTCAACCACCTAGGCTGAGAGGCCACCTGATTAGAATCCTGCCAAACAATAAGACCTGCAGAGTGGAGCGTAAGACGGGCATGAGCGGAGGATAAAGGGTATGAGTCTTCCTGGGTATGTGTTGAATAGTTGTCCTAGATTAAGGATTTTGTTTTGATTAAACCTTTTAAGATGGAAAGACTATTTAGATCAAACTCAACAATAGGTTCTAGCTCTAGAACCCAATTTCCCACACTACCAGACATAGTTAATGAAGAAGAACATAGGTATGAAGGAGTCAACCAAGATTACAGTAATTGGACAATCCCTAAGATTTCCACTAAAGAAATTTACAAGTCAAGTTGGATTAATTTTAGAACTGATTACAATATTAAAACAGTAGAGAAAACTTATAGTACTAATAAAGAACATGAAAAGTGTCAACTTCTTACCAGTGAGTCAATTAAAAAACATAGATCTGATGGTTACAACTTCATTCACCTAGGATTAATACAAGTTGCAGTTAAACCCCTCGATCTCAAAGGAATAAATTCTTCAGTTTTATTATGTCTTAGAGATGCTAGATTTTTAGATTTCACTACTAGTATAATAGGAATTATGGAGTCCAGTCTTCATGATGGACCAGTTCATTTTAATTGTTTCCCTGATTTCCCTTTAAGTCTTAGTGATCCTCATTTGTTAAAAGCCTTAACATTAAATATTAAAACTGCTGGTCAAATCACTAATATGCATAATGGTTCTCAATGTCTTGCTTTAATTTACAGAATTAATTATAAATGTATTAGAAGTAATCTTAATGTTCATGCTTTAATTAAAAGTCCTAAAAATAAAACATTACTAATGTTAGGAAGCTCTGAACATGCTAATATTCAAATTCCCAAAACTATTCTATGGAAAGATGTAGAATTACCAGAATGTTGGATTTTAGAAAATGAAAATCATTCAAGTAATTTTTCAAATAATAATGTAGTCAACTTAGAAAGAATTCAACAGTTTAATGATGGAAAAGTTAGAATTAGTTTTGATGACCAACATGCTAGGTTACCCTCTGTAAAAATAAGAGATTTTGATTCAAAGTCAAGCACATCGTGTATTTCTGACAAATCTAAAAAAGTTAGAAAAGATAAAGATCTTCTCAATGAAATTGATATTAAGTTAAAAGGAATTAAGACCACGGCACAAGTTAATAGTCCTTGTTACCAAGTCCCAAGTGAAGACAGTTGTCCTACGTCCCCTACTCAATCAGACTTTCAAGGTCCAAGTAAAGAATTATTTACTATAAGTAAAGAATTTAGAATTAATATGGAAATGTTGGAAAAAGAATTTAAAAATAACAGTAAAATATCTGGTTATAATGAATATTGGAGTTTAGAAGAAAGAAAGTCTCATCGAAAGTATTGGAAAAGATACATGAAGTTAGTTAAAAGAAATATATATCTTTTTGAGTATTTAGAAAATTATCATGATGATTTCTATGATATGGAAAAAAGAATCAAAAAAGCATTAAAAGATGCTAGTAATCAACCAACTATTAAATTAAAACCTTCAAAAGTCACTAATACAGGAAAAGAAAGTAAACACAATGATTCTAAGTCTATAAAGTCTAAAGAATCCAAACCCAAAAAAGAAAGTAAACACAATGATTCTAAGTCTATAAAGTCTAAAGAATCCAAACCCAAAAAAGAAAAAGATACAAATAGTAAATTACTCGGTAAGACAACTAGTAGATCTAAAGAAAAAGGTTTACCCAATGAAGCTATTAACGTAATTACCAAAACCACATGGATCAAAAAGGAAGATAATAGTAAAGTAACAATAGTTAACCCTCCTTTAGAATCCATAATTATTAATCACAAAGGTACAGATATAGTTGCTTCACCCTTCAAGTTATCTACTGATACTGAGATTAAAAAAGTTGTAGAACAGAATAATTATACTAATCAATGTTTAAGTGTTTTAGGAAAACAATTAAAAAATATAGAAACAAAAATGGAAAGTTCTAAAAACTCTAAAATAGAAGAACCCTTGATAAAGTTACCAGAAGTTAGACCAACAAGTACATCTTTTAAAACAAACAATAGTAAAACTGTTGACAAAATCGAGAAAATGTTAAAAGAAATGGAAAAATCTTTGGGAAAAAGACCTGAGACTACAGAAGTAGTAGAAGACAGTTTATCCCAAAATATTAGTACAATTAATAAAACTAGTACAGACTCAAGTGATAACATAAGTTTGATAGAAGAACAATTTGCTGAATTGGAATTAAAAAGGTTAAACAGGCCTTATGGGTCACAAGTCACACCTACTACTCTTACCGAAAATTGGTATTCAAGACCTACACCCCTTGATCTCCAATTTGAAGAAAGATATTTTCACAATCAATTTTCAGTTTCTGCTGACAAGTTATATGAATGGAATATCGATGGATTACCTGAACAAGAAATCCTCAACAAATTAACCCATATGACCATGGTAGCCAATAGTTACATAACTAATCATAATTTAAGTCAAATTGAAATAGTTGATTTATTTGTAACAGGGTTTAGTGGCACGCTTAAATCCTGGTGGGAAAAACACCTTACTGAAGAATCCAAAGAAAAAATTAGAAATGCTATTCAACAAGATGATGAGGGAATTCCCATTTTTGATGAAAAAATTAATTGTGGTGTTCCTGATGGAGTTAATACATTACTATATACTATAGTCAAACATTTCGTTGGAACTCCTAGCTAGTAACATAACTGCTAGGATTCATGATCAGTTAAGCAATTTAACCTGCCCCACCTTAAGTGATTTCAGATGGTATAAAGAAGTTTTTATATCCAGAGTAATGCTTAGAGATGATAGTAATGAACCATTTTGGAAAGAAAAATTCATAAATGGCCTACCAAGTCTTTTTGCTCATAAAATCAGTGAGGTCCTCAGTAACGATAAAGGAATTATAGATTATAATCATTTGACATATGGTGAAATAGTTAGCACAATCCAAAGAGAAGGATTAAGAATGTGTATAGATATGAAAATCAGTAATCAAGCTAAAAATGATAAACAAAAAGCCAAATATGAGTTAGGTAATTTTTGTGAACAACATGGTTTGCCACCTATTGCCCCATATAGGCAAAATAGGATTAACCATAGAAAACACATAAAAAGAAAAGATTCAAAAGACCCATTTTATTCTAGACCAAGTAATACTAGTTACAAACCTAATAATACTAGTAACAATAAACCCAAAGATCTTAAGAGTAAAGGACAAACTGATAATAAAAGTAATATCAAATGTTACAAATGTGGTAAAATTGGTCATTATGCTACAGAATGTAAAGTCAAAACTCAAGTTAAATCTTTAGGGTTATCTGAAGAAGTCACAGGAAATATTTACAAAATTTTAGAATTAAGAAATACTGATTCTGAACAGTCAGATAATGAATTTAGTTCATCCCCTTATGAGTCTAATAAAGAACAATCAGATTCTCCCAATATAATCTTAGGATGCCAAGATGAATGCTGTAGAAATAAGACAGTTAATGTATTAGCCAAAAGTAATTCATTAGAAGATCTGATGATAGAAATTTGGCATATAGTTACCCTTCCCTATATTAGGGATTTTTACCAAGTTAGACCTATTATTAGACCCATTCCCATTAATTCCAAATTCTACCAAGTAATTATTCATTTGGTCATTGTCTTTATCCCTTTTTGCAAATTTTCAAAAAGTTATGATGATTATGTCCTCAAGACAAATTCTTACAATTTGTTATTTTCACATACTAATATTTATAGTCCAGTCAAGAGTTTTATTCCCATTCCTTTTCCTCAGTATACTAACATCATTTTTGATGTTTCAGCAATGTCCAAGGGAAAAGAGAAAATTATTGCTACGGATGAACATCCAAGGCAAGATTTTACCTTTGCCCCTATTCATGGTCAGTCTGATGGTCAGTCTCCCCCAGTCATTTTACAGTCAATTCTTGTTCCTATGAATAGATATCTAGGTATGACATGTGATTTATCTGAAAAATCCGTTGTCATCCTTGATAATTTATATTCAGCATTCAAAAGGAGTAATGAGAGATCATTTGTTAAAACAATGAGAGCAGTAGAATTCCAGTTAAGGACTCTTGAATCCCAAAGGGGTATTAATCCCAGTAAAACCCAAAGAAAGGATTACTTGCTAGTCATGGAATGTTTTGCTTTCCTTGGGGGGGAGGAATCAACACCTCCCAATGCATTTTCAAAATTACAAATTCATTTTGCTAGTCATAACAAATTATGGCTTGAAACAATAGTCCAGTAAGATTATAAATTTAATCTCCAAACCATATCTCTTTCTAACAAAGTCAGAACCCTCCTAAGATGGAAATTTGATCAGCTATTTTCTTACAATGCTGACTTAATGAGTCAATTTGAACCCTTTCTGTCCAAAGATTACAATTCATGGCTAAACTTTTACCAATTACTTCACCAGTCAATCTCTTCCCAAATTCCCAATATTTCACAAGGATTTATTTGTACTGAAAAATTCAGTTGTGGAGAAATCTACAGAGCTGTTCACCTTGAATCTCAAGATCCCCAAGTTATTTCTGAAATTTTTGAAAAAGGATTCTTCAAAATTTTGGTAGTTACCTCTTTTAGGCAACTCCAGTTACTTCCAAAAGTTATTTACAAAACAGTCAAAGAATATATCAAACAAGTTGATAACAGAAGATTTGGATATCTGGCAATTCTTGGTTTCACCTCAGCCAATCCTGAATGGATCCGTCCCTTTTATGATTTGTATCCATCAGTCCACCTAGTAAGAATATTTGGTGCTAATGCCTGGAATTGCACCTTTATCAACGTTCCTGATCTTGAAACACAATTCAGTCATGCAATTCATGCTGGTAATTCATTTCTTGACCATAGTAAAAGAAAAGCCAAGGCTATCAACACTATTAGAATGAAACTTTCGGATAGGAATACGTTTACTTGGAACAAAACTAAGAGAATAATAGCTCAAGTCTGTAATCCAAGGAAAGATCCGTGGATTTCAAAAATTGACCATGGTCACTTTTCATATGATAATATTGGTAAAGAAATTACTGATATTAATGTCCAGTCAGAAGAATCCCAATTCTGGTATCCAAAGTTTGAAGAACCTAGAGATGTTATCTACAATGAATTCCATATGCTCCGGAGTCACAATGGTGAATGGTTACTACATTATGACAGTGATCCTGATGATGATTACCCATTTGATAATGAATCAGAAGCCAACATCTTCAATACAATGGAAGATTGAAGAAATTCAATATTTACCATGGTTAAATGCAAAAGTTTCCCGGTGAAACTTCCATTTACACCTGGTAAATTCTGAGGTCAAAAGGTCACCAGTTACATCAGTGGTCAATTCAGCCTTCCGGCCACAGTAACAGACAACTTTTCAAGATTCCGCGTGATCAAACAGTTACAAGACAGTCCACTGCTCATCCACAGTCATCCCATGTGACACTCCAGCTTTTCAGAAGCCCTTTACAGCTCATTGCCCATTCACGAGCACTACAGGGTCTTTTGAAGGCTATAAATAAACCCCTCATTTCTCAGTTACAGGCAGAGGTTTTTAGAAGAGAGTTTTTGAGTGTACGTGAGATTCTCTTTGAGAATAATTCATCTACTCCTCTTATAAGATCCTTGTATCCAGTTATATTTGTATCCAGTTCATAATCTGTAAAGCTTGATGTATCATTCAGTCCTCACTCATTAATACAATCTGTAAGTTCCAATTATTTCTTGTGTTTACTATCCTCTTTATTTATCTGTGTCTTTCTTCTTCAGTCTTTGCTACTCTGATTTTAATGGTATCTGCTTCCCCTCTTGGTATCAGAGCCAAGACCCCGTTGGAGTGTTTGTATCTTCATTAGTCATTTTATCTTCTTGTGTTTTTGATTTTCAAAAAACTTTTTCAAAAGATAGCAAGGTCAACCACCTAGGCTGAGAGACCACCAGCTGAGAGGCCACCTGATTAGAGTCCTGCCAAACATTAAGACCTGCAGATTGGAGTGTAAGACGGGCATGAGCGGAGGATAAAGGGTATGAGTCTTCTGGTATGAGTCTTCCTGGGTATGTGTTGAATAGTTGTCCTAGATCAAGGATTTTGTTTTGATTAAACCTTTTAAGATGGAAAGACTATTTAGATCAAACTCAACAATAGGTTCTAGCTCTAGAACCCAATTCCCCACATTACCAGACATAGTTAATGAAGAAGAACATAGGTATGAAGGAGTCAACCAAGATTACAGTAATTGGACAATCCCTAAGATTTCCACTAAAGAAATTTACAAGTCAAGTTGGGTTAATTTTAGAACTGATTACAATATTAAAACAGTAGAGAAAACTTATAGTATTAATAAAGAACATGAAAAGTGTCAACTTCTTACCAGTGAGTCAATTAAAAAACATAGATCTGATGGTTACAACTTCATTCACCTAGGATTAATACAACTTGCAGTTAAACCCCTCAATCTCAAAGGAATAAATTCTTCAGTTTTATTATGTCTTAGAGATGCTAGATTTTTAGATTTCACTACTAGTATAATAGGAATTATGGAGTCCAGTCTTCATGATGGACCAGTTCATTTTAATTGTTTCCCTGATTTCCCTCTAAGTCTTAGTGATCCTCATTTGTTAAAAGCCTTAACATTAAATATTAAAACTGCTGGTCAAATCACTAATATGCATAATGGTTCTCAATGTCTTGCTTTAATTTACAGAATTTATTATAAATGTATTAGAAGTAATCTTAATGTTCATGCTTTAATTTAAAGTCCTAAAAATAAAACATTACTAATGTTAGGAAGCTCTGAACATGCTAATATTCAAATTCCCAAAACTATTCTATGGAAAGATGTAGAATTACCAGAATGTTGGATTTTAGAAAATAAAAATCATTCAAGTAATTTTTCAAATAATAATGTAGTCAACTTAGAAAGAATTCAACAGTTTAATGATGGAAAAGTTAGAATTAGTTTTGATGAACAACATGCTAGGTTACCCTCTTTAAAAATAAGAGATTTTGATTCAAAGTCAAGCACATCGTGTATTTCTGACAAATCTAAAAAAGTTAGAAAAGATAAAGATCTTCTCAATGAAATTGATATTAAGTTAAAAGGAATTAAGACCACGGCACAAGTTAATAGTCCTTGTTACCAAGTCCCAAGTAAAGACAGTTGTCCTACGTCCCCTACTCAATCAGACTTTCAAGGTCCAAGTAAAGAATTATTTACTATAAGTAAAGAATTTAGAATTAATATGGAAATGTTGGAAAAAGAATTTTAAACTAACAGTAAAATATCTGGTTATAATGAATATTGGAGTTTAGAAGAAAGAAAGTCTCATCGAAACTATTGGAAAAGATACATGAAGTTAGTTAAAAGAAATATATATCTTTTTGAGTATTTAGAAAATTTTCATGATGATTTCTATGATATGGAAAAAAGAATCAAAAAAGCATTAAAAGATGCTAGTAATCAATCAACTATTAAATTAAAACCTTCAAAAGTCACTAATACAGGAAAAGAAAGTAAACACAATGATTCTAAGTCTATAAAGTCTAAAGAATCCAAACCCAAAAAAGAAAAAGATACAAATAGTAAATTACTCGGTAAGACAACTAATAGATCTAAAGAATCTAAGGGAGAAAGTATAAATGTTCTACACAAAAAAGAAGAACATGAAAACTTATTACTAGAATTAATAAGTAAGCTAGATAATGAAGATTTGAAAGTAACATATCTAAGCAAACTTAAAAATTTATTAAAACAAGAGGAAACCAGTAAACCATGTCATTCCACGATCAGCCTTGATAAAACATTAGAAAGATTTAATAAGACAAAGAAAGAAATTGCAGTTCAAGATTTACAAGTTGAAATAAAACAAGTTAAAACTGATATTAAAGACTTACAAGAACAAGTTACTAAATTAAACGAAGGTCATAATGCTCCCAGTCATAATACTCCCCTTAATAGTGATCCCAGTGATGAAGAAACTTCCTCAAGTGACAAAGAATCCCAGAATAAAGAATTAGAACAACCTAGTTCAATCCAAGCCTTAAGTAAAATACATTTACAAAAATGGCATTGTAAAGTAAAAATAGTCATAAGCAAAGAATTAGAAATAGAAACTATGGCGCTTATTGACTCAGGTGCTGATCTTAATTGTATTCAAGAAGGACTAATCCCAACTAAATATTATGAAAAAACTAGTGAACGTCTTAGTTCTGCTAATGGTAGTCAAATGCAGATTGAATATAAATTACCAAGTGCTCATGTCTGTCAAGACAAAGTCTGTTTCAAAACTCCACTTATTTTAGTTAAAAACATGACTGACAGAGTCATCCTAGGAATACCATTTTTAGTTTTGCTTTACCCAATCACAGTTAATAATGATGGACTAACCACTTATGCATGTGGACAAAAAATTCAATTTAAATTCCTTAATAAACCTTTACTTAGAGATTTGAAACAATTAAAAGATCAATCAGTTTTTAATAACAAACATATTCTTTACTGTAAAACTTTGCACCTAAAATCTTTACAAGATGAAGTTAGATACATAAAAATTGAAAATCAATTAACCAGTAAATTACTTCAAACCAAAATAAAGGATTTTGAGTCTAGAATTATCAGTAATTTATGCTCTGATTTACCTAGTGCCTTTTGGCATAGAAAAAGACATTTAATCACCCTTCCTTATATCAAAAACTTTAATGAGTCCAATATCCCTACCAAAGCTAGACCTATTCAAATGAGTCAAGAGGACATGGAATTGTGTAAACGGGAAATAAATGAGTTATTGGATAAAAAATTAATTCGTAAAAGTAAGTCACCTTGGTCTTGCCCTGCTTTTTATGTTCGAAAAAATGCTGAGTTAGAAAGAGGAACACCAAGGCTAGTTATCAATTACAAACCTCTCAACAAGGTCTTAGAATGGATTAGGTACCCAATCCCCAATAAGAGAGATTTAGTCAACCGATTAAACCAAGCTGTTGTTTTCAGTAAATTTGATATGAAGAGTGGATTTTGGCAAATCCAAATTCATGAGAAGGATAGATATAAGACTGCCTTTACCACCCCTTTTGGACATTATGAATGGAATGTAATGCCTTTTGGTCTCAAGAATGCCCCAAGTGAATTTCAAAACATTATGAATGAAATATTTAACCCATTCAGTCATTTTTCAATTATCTACATTGATGATGTTCTTATTTTCTCAAAGTCAATTGATGAACATTGGAAACATTTAAATTCGTTTTATAATACCATCAAAGCCAATGGTCTTGTTGTCTCAGCCTCAAAAATCAGTCTATTTCAGTCCAAAGTCAGATTTCTTGATCACAATATTCATCGTGGAAAAATAACTCCTGTTGATAGAGCTATTCAATTTGCTGATAAATTCCCAGATGAAATTCTGGACAAAACCCAGTTACAAAGATTTTTAGGTTCTTTAAATTATATATCTGATTTTTATCCAAGTCTTTGTTCAAAGTGTAAACCTCTACTTGATAGATTGAAATCCAACCCTCCCCCTTGGTCACATATTCATACTTCCATTGTTTAAGAAGTCAAAAAATATGTCAAATCCTTGCCATGTCTTGGCATTCCTTCAGAAAATTCATTCAAAATTATCCAAACAGATGCTTCTGAGAGTGGTTATGGAGGAATCCTCCTTCAAAGGATCAATGGTTCATCCAAAGAGCAGATTGTTCGATTCCATTCTGGAATTTGGAACAATGCACAGAATAATTACAGTACCATAAAAAAAGAAATTCTTTCTTTAGTATTATGTATAAGTAAATTTCAAGATGATATTTTAAATCAAAAATTTTTAGTCAGGATTGACTGCAAAAGTGCTAAATTCATTTTAGAAAAAGATGTCAAAAATCTAGCTTCAAAACAAATATTTGCCAGATGGCAATCTATTTTATCTATCTTTGATTTCGATATTGAATATATCAAAGGCAGTGATAATTCAATCCCTGATTTTCTCACTCGTGAATTTTTACAGTGTAAAAATGGAGGACAAGAAGAAGGATAACAAGTTAACAGTTATCCCTCCAACAGTCACTTCCCCAATCGGATTAGTTAACAGATACCAAGTTCTTGGATCAATACACAGTCCCAGTTACCAGTCAGTATTGGCAAAGCCTTCTTCCAGTCAATACTTAGTCAATGACCCATTTGCTGTTCAGCCCATCCAAACAATAGTTAACAGACCAGTTCAAACCACCAGAACAGATTACATAGTAAAACCCAACCCAGTCCATTTATTCTGGATTAAATCACACCAAAGTCACCTTAAAAACCCAGTTGATTTGGCCAAACTCACCTTTCCCTCTGGATGGCATTTCATCCCTAAAAGCCCAGAAAAATCCCTTAGTTACTACAGAGATATCTTGTACTCTACTGAGTCTGTTGTTGTCAAAACAATCAAAGAAAATGCTGACAACAAGTCAATTCCAGAAGAACAAAAGAAAATTCTGTACCACAAATTATACATCAGTAAAATTATCTCTAGCAAAGAATGGGGTTCCCATCCATGCGTTCTTAAGTCACTCCCCAACCAAACCAAATCTAATTATTTTGATTATATTGATGCTTGGTTTTATACTTTCCTACACCAAAATGATACATTTACCCATTCTTGGTATGTCAATTTTGACACCAAATTCAAAAGTCAGTTACCCACTTGGTTCCTTCAATGGTGGTCCCGGCATGGCCCCATGCCAGATCTTCTACCTCAAGATCTCCAAGATATGGTCAAATACTTCTCCACCAAGCATACTACAAGTGAACAAAATACCCAATTCCCTATTTTACTCATATTTACAAGTAAATATAAGGTTCCATGGATATTGAAATGGCAATATCAGATTCAGAATAATACTATCCAGAGACAATATTCAGTCAAATGGTGGGATAAATTTGGCCACCAAAGGATTATTAATCAAGTAAATCTTGAATTTCCACCAGTAATTAGCCCTCCGATTCCAATCACAGGCCCCATGGCTAAATGTTCAATTACCGGTCCCAAAGACAAGTCAAAATCCAAAGCCAAGTCAAGCCTCAAGCATTCTAACGCACAGTTAATGGCTTTGGCCCAGCAGATTATTGCCCAAGTCAGCCAAAATGATCAAGATAATGACAGTAATAGTTCTGAAGGATCATGCTCGGTTGCACAGCCTTTTGACCCTTATTCCAATTCACTATTCCAGGATACTCAAGATCCGTATGAAGAAAGCCAGGAATAGGTAAAACAGAATTAACTATGGGTAATGCAAAAGTTTCCCGGTGAAACTCCCATTACCTATGGAAAATTCTACAGTAAAAGACAAGCAGTCAATTCAGCCTTTCGGCCACAGTAACAAACAACTTTTCAAGATTCTGCGTGATCAAACAGTTACAAGACAGTCCACTGCTCATCCACAGTCATCCCATGTGACACTCCAGCTTTTCAGAAGCCCTTTACAGCTCATTGCCCATTCACGAGCACTACAGGATCTTTTGAAGGCTATAAATAAACCCCTCATTTCTCAGTTACAGGCAGAGGTTTTTAGAAGAGAGTTTTTGAGTGTACGTGAGATTCTCTTTGAGAACAATTCATCTACTCCTCTTATAAGATCCTTGTATCCAGTTATATTTGTATCCAGTTATATTTGTATCCAGTTCATAATCTGTAAAGCTTGATGTATCATTCAGTCCTCACTCAGTAATACAATCTGTAAGTTCCAGTTATTTCTTGTGTTTATTATCCTCTTTATTTATCTGTGTCTTTCTTCTTCAGTCTTTGCTACTCTGATTTTAATGGTATCTGCTTCCCCTCTTGGTATCTACTACCTACACATGGATAACTTCCATTATTTAAATACTTGAGTATCTCCATTTTTTTTCTTGGTTTTTAACTTCTCTTTATGTTTCATACCAAAAAAATTAAATAAATACATAACCACTCATTAGGTTTGATTTCAGGTGTGTTATTGTAACATTGAAGAGAAAAGCCTAGGTGGCTCTCTGAATGTAACTTCCTCATATCTCATTTTTTGTAAATTTTCCCTACTATGCATACATACTTTTTTTTCTTCATCTTATGTTTCCATGATTCAAATATTCTTCGTATAATTACCTTCATAGGTTGTGAAGTCTATAAAAATCCTATTCCTTTCATACATGACACCTTGTTGGTATGTTACATTCATGGGGATGTTTACAGGATTGGTGTAAGACACTTGATTTATGTTCATGTTGTTTGGTATTAGGTTGGTGAAACAAGTTATTTTGTTTGCTGAAATAGAATAGAAATAAAGGAATCACATATACATTTCCTCCAATATGCTTGTTGGTGACTGTCTTTGTCCAAAGGAGCTATTATCATTTACTTTCTTTACTTTCTCTACATACATTACATATGTGTATAATATGTATATGTTAGCATATGCCATAAAATACAAACTATTGGTCTATATGGATGAATGGCTCTTGAATCAATCATTTGTGAAAAGAGAAGGGTGCCTCTGCCTCGGATATCAAATTATACTTAGTGGCTGCTCTCATCTAGTATTCTTTCTAATGTTTGTTTGTTATATGTATGTATATATATACATGTATATGGATTTTGCAGTTTTAGAGCTCCATCATTGGGTGTTCAACCTTTGCTTAGTGCACTCTATTTGTTAAGTAAGCTCCTAATTCTGGTTTCATTTTGCTATGTATTTTGATTCTAGTTTTTATCTTGTTAGTGTTGCTATGGTGTTCTCGACCTTGCAAATTGTAGTCAAGCACTAATGTTGCTAGTATATACAGATGTTCCATTTAGCGAATCTCAATTATTTTAGGAAGTTAGACATGGTCTATTGTACTGTTTACTAGTTATTAGTTTTACTAGCTTTTGGATACAATCCTCTAACTTCAAATACAACTAATTGAGGATATTTCCTATGGCCTTTTTTGATATTATGATGCACTTGCCTGTTCATTTAGCACGGAAAGCAATTCTTGGTGGACTGGAGCAATACCGTTGGATGTATCCCTTCGAAAGGTACTATTGAGTCCTACACTATTTTATTGTGCATATATCAAGTTAAAGCATTTCTTACCTAAATTGGTTGCCTTTACCAAACTTTGTCTCTATAGACATTTATATCGACAAAAGTACAATCCTTAGAGATACAAGCATACATAAGATTTTATCCCCTCAGGGTTGTTTCCACCTACTATACAACATAAATTCATCAACAAAATTGGTATGTTTACTAGGTTCTAGCTTTATTGGCTTACTTTGGAACAAACAAATGCTTGTGCTGTTTATCGAGAGTATGTCATTACACTTGATAGCTTTCATTTACGATACCCTTTCATATGGTGTTTATCGAAGAATAGATTATTGTGCTTGGTTTTGGCTTGCATTGCATTTAGCTTATGTTGTTGTCCCTATTGTGGTTTAGTTTGCAAGTGCTAGTCTTTTCTACTATACACATAGTGCCATTTTATTGTTGCTTGGAGACTTGGACCTTAATCTTGTGCTGGTAGTGTTGCCATACCTTCAAACTAATTCAGGTTTTAAAGTCTTCTAGTAATGTGCTATGTGTTTCTTTCCCTTTTTTTTCCCTTTTAATTTATTTTATTTTCCTATTGGGTATTCGTGTTCTTTGATGGTGTTAGGGCTGTAAAGTAAGTTATATACTTTTGTTCTACATGTAGGATTGTTTGCTGCTAGTGTTTATTGCTAGTTGCACATACTTCAGCTTCACTTGGAAGAGGACTAGCAAATGAAAAGCTTTTTCGCAATCTATATTTGCCTATTCTTCCTCTTCTTGATCTCTTGGTTGCTTTAACTCTCCTCTGTTCTTATCGGGTATCTATTGCCATTTTAGGCTTTCATTTTCATTTTATTTGTTATATATAATAAAAGGTCAAGCTCGTTGGTGAAAAAATTAAATGTGAACTTTTTATGTTGACAGACTGAGTTATCTAGGGAAAATAGGTAGTTAAAATACTAATGAAATTTGTTCTTAACAGTCAGACCCCTCTAATGTCTTCTACAACAAAGGCGATTAGTTTATGGCATGGTTTTCTTGGACATGATTGCTAATGTTCTATGCATTTACATCTTGATGTATTTTGCCTCTCATCAGCCTACAGTAGAAGAAGCATCATGATCTGCCCAACTGATATCTTTGTTTGGTTTCCATTCAATATTCTGATTTTCCTATGAAAAGAAAGCCGAAATTCTATTCAATTCTAAATTGTATCTCATTTGTGCATTCTTTAGGAAACTAGAAAGATACATATGTTATAGCACTGCAGAGGGGGTGATCTTTCTACATATATTTAGCAATGCCTAGAGGCCACAACAAATCACTTTAAACAACAGGTAGAATACCTACAACTTATTCTCTTCCTCTAAACTTTGTATTTATATGCCTTCAATGACTCATTCAGTGATTTCTCTTGGATACTATTATTGCAGCTGCTATTCTATAGTGTTCTATGAATTCTCTGCAAGAATAACCTTATACATTGTGATCTAAAGCCACAACTTTCTTTGGTCTTCCCGTGTTTTAACATATAATGTCATTCGTCTATTGTGCTATCACCATTTTCATTTCAAAATGCACTTCTCCAATTATAGATCCCTGCATTGCTTTTAAATTTGATTTCCAATTACTGTTTGAGATGTAATTGTAGGACACTTACTATTTTGAATAGCATTGCTTTGTGAAAGTGGAAAGGTGGTTACAATTACTTTTTTAATGCAGGAAAAAACTGCAAGCCTAGCATTTCAGCCTGTAGTGGAGAGGGTGCTACTCCAATGACCAAGGATGAGAGATTTGTACGAGTTGGTCAAGAGCGATCATGACAGATATGTGGTCGTGTAGCTGGTCCTAAGATTACACATTCGGAGCAAGTCAACAAAACCACCATGCACAACGTGCAAAAGAGGATAAAGAGAACCACGATATGGCCTTATCATGACTACCACTTTTGTATGTTCAAATGCCTTGTAGTTCTGACTTGTTAAGTTTTTTTTTGAATGATCCAAGTCTTACTAATCAGTAATTTTTTGTATGCTGCTTACATGCCTTGTAATTATGACTTCTACATTTTATACATTCCAAGGGCTTTGATTAGAATTTTTTGTATAAAGTTCTTTTGGGTAATTAATTATTTAAGCATTTGTAATGACACTATGTATCTTGGGGTCTTGAGTGAGGTTGGGCACCAACCATATTTTATGGCCAATTTGGATTTAATTGGAATTGATTTTGTTTGTGATGCAATTTGGATGTCATTACTATACAATACACACACACACATACATATATATATATATATGAAAATATTTGGAAAAATGCCTACAATTAGTGACAATGTAAAGTCATCACAATTTGGTCATTTAGTGACAACTAAGGATTGTCACTAAACCTTTCAGAATATGAGTTTGTTGTGACAATAAGTGAAGCATCAAGATACTTATTTTTAATACTCACAACAATTCTTGTGACTGAGAAACAATTTAGTGTCAATATTTTTTCCACCACAAAAGTGTAATATTCAGTGGCATTAGTTACTGTCACTAAAGGTACATTTTAGTGTCTACATTTTTTCGCCACAAAAAAGTTTCACTATTAGTGATAGAAAGTTAGCTTCCACTAAAAGTTTTGCTTTTGTCATGAACTTCGTGTTGTGACTAAACATCTAATCATTAGTGGCGATAATACAAAACTTGCCACAAAAAGTTTTAGTCACGGTACAATTAGTGTCAACCCAGTGGTAACCATTTTTTTTTTGCCACTATAGCTTTTAGTGACAAGAATTGGGGTTATAGTGGCAACAATTTTTGCCACTAAAAGTCGAATTTCTTGTAGTGGAAGGATGATGCAGTTCGATCGATCGAAAGCGCGTCGATCGATCGAGTTTGTAAATTCCTGAGATGATTCTTCTAAGTATTCCAAGACTTTTTATTTTAGAAATATGTCATCAAATTGTTCCAGTAAGTTCAGTTTGTCACATCAGTTTTTAGAACTTAAGCCTTAAGGCTATTTTCTTTAATGACTTTTGAAAACCACTTTGAATGCTAACACCATTTGGAGTGCAAGTATTAACCATTGTTTTAAACCGTCCTCTAAGTATTTTAAATCACTTGTGATGATATAGTCCCGGTCATAAAAGAGCTATTGATTCTTTATCTTTAGAAAAATACGGAATACTAAAGAGGAATGAACTCCGTTGAATGTTAATGAATGTGCATGGTAGAAGGTTAAGATCAATATGGATTCATGTGTTTCCAACACCTTTAATTTATTTATTTAATAGTTATGCTTTTTTATACTTTAGTTTATTACTTAGTTTAATTTAATTAATTAGGATTCGTTAGAAGTTCCACTCCTACATTCTTATTTTCTTTTCTTTTTCTTTAGGTTGTAACTTAGTATATATTCTTCCTATTCCTTCCCTGTGGGATCGACCTGGACTTATCCAGTATTACTTGCACGATCACCTACACTTGGGTGTTGCACAAGAGCGCACAACTTTTTAGTCATGTCAGCCACATAGAGTCTTACCCAACAATCTAATAGATTCACCCGTTGTAGTTGCTTACACTCATCACAGGATTACATGGCCAATTTCACAACAACCCACATTGACCTTACCCAAACATCAAATAGGACAGTTTTAATTGCACTATCTCAATCAAAAAAAAAAAAAACTTGTTTTTTTTAATATAGTAATTCTAAACATGGTTTGAAACTAAATAAAGAAAAAATAATTAAGGAGGGCAACACTTTCATCTACCTAATTAGAAGAAAAGTTTATGTATGTTCAATTCTACTGTTCTACATTGCTTTTCATCTCCATTTATGCCTACAATTTCTCTCTCCTCTGTTTTTGCATTCTATTTCTCTGTGTGAGAAAATTATAGAACATAGAAACAGTGAACCAACCCCTACAAAAACAGTGGAAATTCAAGAGAGGCAAATGATATATCAAAAAGAAATATTACGCCTGACAAATCTTAGGGTTTTATTAAGATCCCAGATCAAACTTAAAAGCATTTGCCTAAGGGTGTGTTTCAGCCGCAACTGGATCGGGAAAAAAAAAATAAATAAATAAAACAAAATTTTCAAAAATTAAATTGGTGTTCCGATTTCCGTTTCGATTTTTTCGGAATTTCATTTTCCTTTTCGATTTTGGAATTTTCGGAAATTTTCAAAAAATTTCGGAATCGGAATTCTTCGAAAATTTTCATAATTTTTTGGAATTTTTGGAATTGGAATAAAAAAAATTCATAATTTTTGAAATTTTGGGAATACTAATACTATTGAAAGGGTAAGTCACACTTTTATAGAGAGTCCCTTCCTTTCTCATTTCTCTTCTTATTCGATGTGGGACAAACAAGTCCACATTCTTCCAAATTTTCGGAAAAAAATTGGATTTTTTCAGAAATATTTTCGGAAATTTTTGGAAAGCATATTTAGGGGTGGGCAAACAGTTCGGTTAACCGAACAAACCGAACCAACCGAACCGAATTTTCAATTTCAGTTCGGTTATTTCAGTTAAAAATTTCAGTTCGGTTAAAAACCAAACCGAATTAAAAATTTCAGTTCAGTTATCAGTTGCCTATAGGCAAAACCGAACCGAACCGAAAACCGAAATTTTATTTTTTATTTTCATTTTCTATATTATTAATATACTTATACATTCTATCAAAAAATATATATATATACTTATACATAACTATAGATAATAAAATATAAGTATTTTTACAATTAAAAACAAAGAAAAGCATGCGTTCTTTGTAATATGAAAGAAAAAGGAAAAAAAAAACATAAAAAAGTTGTGAAAAATGAAAATAAAAATTAAAATAAAAATTGGGTTTTTTACATTTCGGTTAACCGAATAACCAAACCGAACTTGTAATTCAGTTAACCGAACCGAACCAACCGAATTAAATTTCAGTCAGTTAACAGTTGACAATCTTCTAAACCGAACCGAACCCAAACCGAACCGAATAGTGCCAAACCGAACCGAACCGACCGAATGCCCACCCCTAAGCATATTCTCGAAATTTTCGAAATTCTCAAAATAGTTTCGATTCCGATCCGATTTTTTATTTTCAGAATTCAAAATTCAATTTTTGATGCCAAAATCGAAATTTTTCGGATCGAAATCAAAATTTCCGTTCCAAATGACACCCCTACATTCGCCCACAATGATTAAAAAAAATACCAATACCCACAATGATCTATAATCAGATTTAGGATTAAGTAATACCTTTAGAGAGCACATTGTGTGTCTACACTTTTTACAGACCCTACTAGCGGTGAGGGTGCAGTAGATCTCGTTGATTTTCGGTAATTCATTGACTTTTGAGCGCAAGAATTGGGGTTTTTGATTGGAAAAAGATCTAGGTGTTTGGTCGATTGAGAGACATAAGAGATTGCTTAAAAAAGAAA
This sequence comes from Hydrangea macrophylla, assembly GCA_033977485.1. NCBI lineage: Eukaryota > Viridiplantae > Streptophyta > Magnoliopsida > Cornales > Hydrangeaceae > Hydrangea > Hydrangea macrophylla. Next base: position 34,989,717 of record CM066993.1, read on the forward strand.
CTGGAGAGACAATTTTGGTTAAAGCGCTTTGAGGCGCCGGGTAGAGGAGGCTTTGAGGAGTAGAATAGGTGGGGGGGGGAGCCAGTCCATCAGCTTTAGCAGGAGAGACGAACAGTCAGAGCGAGAGGGATTGTAATAGCCACGTCAGTTTTTTACTGTGATTTTAGGACGCCACCTAGGCTCTGAGGTGGAGGGCTGAGGAGAGTCCTTTGGTCTCACTAATCTAATCTAATATATATATATATATATATATATGAAAACAGGATTCTTGAGTTCTGCCACTTGGCAAGTTATGGAAATTTTTATTATTTTTATTTTTTTTTAAAACATTTTTTATGCATATTTGCAAGATAGACAATACACATATAAATAGTATTAAATAAAAGTCAAATAAGAAAATTAACAAAAAAAATGGAAACCCACCTTCTCTCTCATGTAATCAATAGCAATTCATAACTTTTGATTGCCCAATTTCAAACGTTTCTATAGTTCTACCTAACTTTACTCTTTGAAAATTAAATGAAATCTGAAATTCTCTCTCCCCTATAATGTTCTGTATATGTACAGTCTCTTCCCCTCCTTATGTTCACAATCATCTCCCAATTTTCTCTATTCTGGTCTCTTCCTTCACATCATGCATTGTCAAGCAAATGAAAATGAGGATTCAACTCCTCTTTCTCTCTCTAATCTCAGTTTCGATCAACACCCATGTTCTCTCTCTACTTTTACTTTGTTTTTTCAATGATTCTAAATTTTCCTCCCCTCTTTTATATTTTTCTTGATTTTGAGATGTTAAATAAGTTGTATTTGGGGAATTTTGCCAAAAACTCAAATTTTTCTCTTTGGATTTGCAAATGTCTTTATGATCCTTTTTAGAATTCTTGAATTGACTGGTCTCTATGCGCATAAATGGGCATGGATTATACATACATATGTGCGTGTATGGGATTCCGCTTCTTTGGGTTCGAGCTATAAGGTTTACTTAGTTGAAGGCGAGGTTAAAGGTTTACACCCACGACCCAGGTGGTCTATGGTTGTTGGTGATAATATTTATGGATTTGTTGTGTTTCAGTGCTTGTGCCTGATCAATTGAGAATATTTTTGCATTAATTTAAATTCTATTATTAAGATTTTTCGGGTATGAAATAAGTTGCTTTTGTAAATTTGTTATAGATACTCTGTTTTTTTTCTTTGTGGAGTTATGTCTATCTTTTGATCATTTTATGAATTCATGCCTATATATGTGGCGTACATTGACAACTCAATGAGCTTTTATTTTGGGACTTTAAAGTGACGTTTTTTTTTTTTTTTTTTTTATTTCTCATAATAACATAGTCAAGTTCTTTGGACTCCAATGAGGAATGGTTTGATAATAGTAAGTTGGTAATTATTTGTGTGGTGAGATGGTTGCCTACCTTCACTATGCATTGCACATATCAACAAAAAACAAAAAACAAAAAAAAAACAGTTGAATATGTTACTGTAAATGCAAGTAGTTGAATGTTTAAACAATTTTTTTTTTAATAGCAAGACTGTTTTAACAATTTGATTTCAAATGCATTTGTTTTTGTTAGTATATTATATATATATATATATATATAATATTTTGGTTTCGCCACCTCGGCGCGATATGTAATTTTCCTATTAATTTTTTTTTATTTTACTCAAAATTTTGAAATTGAATAAATAAGAATTAATGCTAATGAAATATAATACTGACTAAATAATTGTCCTATTCTCTCTCCACCAATCATGATTTCCATTTACTGAGAAGAGAGTCTTCTCACCCTATATATTTGGGAACGGATTCAAAACTTGAAACCATGCATTATTCTAGACCTTATATATATTAGGTCATACCCTGGAATAACTCTCTTTCGTTAAAGTTCGCCAGGTAGAACTATATTTGATTGGGTCTCTACAAATTTGTTTCTTCGACTATTACATATGATTTGGATTCCTTTTTCTGATTTAGACTCAAATTCGGGTACATTGACTTGAATATGATTTGGGTATATCTATTTCCGTGACTTCAAGTTCTTTAAATTCCAAGAGTGATTATTTCCTTATTTTTGATAAATAACAAATTTTATCGTGGTTTATTCAAGCCATCATTAAATTTCAACCCTTATTTTATTTAACTCTTTACCCTTATTTTCTGAATAATGCTATAGTTTCCAAATTTTAATCCCAAATTTGCTTTCCAAATAATGTGGTAGTGGGACCACCTTCAATAATGACAACACCACTTGAACATCATCTAATCAAAATCTAGCACAATCTTATCATTTGGGATTTTAAAATTAGGATTTGGGAAGCATATCATTTATCTTATTTTCTTCTTTACTTTTTAGAAAATAACAAATCTCAGTTAGTGTTGGTCATGCCTTTTTTTCTTTTTTTTTCTTCTTCACAAAATGACTTTTCTTATCAAACGTGTTTTGCTGTTTTCATTTCCTTTTTCTTTTTTTCGTTTTTTTTTTCTAGAATGGTCATATTTTACCAAATACATTCTATTTTTGTTCTTAAAAACTAAACACAAGTTTCTTTATTAAAAAAAAAAAAAAAAAAAACAAAAAATGTTATCAAACACCACCTTAGCTTTTTGGAAGTTTTTAAAAGAAGGAAATTCTTATCTTCTTCTTTTTTTGGTCAGGCTATTGAAAGAAAGATAAAAGAAATGCTTTATTGGCTTTTTCCAAAAAACAATTATGTGGAGCATAGTCATATTGGCTTCTTCTCTTTTTTTTTTTCATACTTCAGAAGGAAAAAAGAAAAGAAAAAATAGATGTAATTGGGTGACTTCTCTAAAAAATCATTTTATTTTAAATATTTTTTAAACTTTTTAGTTGGACAAATTTTATGAGAAATTTACTCACGTCATCAATAAATATACAAATTTTTTTTATCATTTTAAATCATTTGCAATATCTTTCTTCTATTTTTAAATTTAAAACTATTTTTTGTCATATGATACTTTGTCATGCTAACTCTCCGTGCATTGCACGGGGTCATTACTAGTAGTGTATAGTATATAGACTAGGTTATTGACATGTGTTGCACGCGTGTCTATTCCTTCTTATTAGCTTCTTTGTCTTTTTTTTCCCATTCTTAATCTTGATATCAATGGTGTAAAAATTTAATAAATTAATGAAAGATATTATATTCTCTTGAATTATCTTTATTGACTTTAAAAATGTGAGTATTTCTATGTTATTGGTGTTTTTTTTTTCTCTTTTGAGTTGTGTTATAGCTTTTTTCTTGTTTGCTATTTATAATCTTGTTACCAATTGTGTAATATTCTGTCGAATTATCTTCCTTCAAGTTTACAGTGTGGTTATTTCTTCAAGTTTACAGTGTGTTATGGCATTCAAGTGTTGCAACTAATAAAACAGAGTCAGGAAAATGAAATATGAGTAAGTCATATTTCTGAAATATGCTTCCACAATACCTTGTGTGAGCCCATTTTATGTGTCTTATCTTGTTTTCAAGCATTTTTTGTTTTCCTTTGAAGAAAGTACCACAATATTTTTTTGACTTATTTTCATCTCCATATATTCAAAGTTCCTTAATAGACAATATTTCTGAAATAGTAGATAATATGTGTGTGTAATTAAAGTACATTTAGAAGCATGTGTGTAAAATAAATTTATATCCATGCATTAAAATAAGTAAAACCTTCATTTGGTATGTACATGTGCAATTGTCATAATGATATCAATTATTATTTTTTGAAGAATATAAGTTCATTATTTCTATGCATTTGAGTATTAGATTTGAATAGTATTATTTCAATTTGGTATGAGATTTCAGTAAAAGTGAATTTGGTGTGGATTTAGTTCTAGGATTACAAACCAAAGATGTATTCACATTTTTATGAGTTAATTTAATCTTCATATATTCAAAGTTCATGAAAGGGGAAAAGCCACAGTATGCTCTACAAAAACCCACAATATATTAATCCTAAATTTGAAGGCAAGGGTTGACCACATTGAGAATATTACAGACCAATATGTAATTATCCATTATTATTGACTTTTTCTTGAAGAGAGTGATAAATATGCACAGAATTTTCACGTAAATGTAATTATACATGTAAATATATAAGTCCCAAATTTAGGGAAGACGATCATAAGAATGTAAATGTTATTGACCAATTTGTAAATGGCCACTAAAATAGCACGTTCGTTGACTTTGTTTGAATCTAATTATCAATAGCCCAAAACTTGTTGACCCAAATATAATTACACATAATATTGTTGATTAAAACCTCATTATTATATTAAATAAAATTTTAAAAGCTGACCTAAACCTAATTATCTTTTTGAACCGACAAAATACCCTTGCTCAATCCCAGAAATGACCTAAAAAAAAGGTGTGTAGATGTATGGAATTATAAGAGTTGAGAAGGGTAGAATGGTATTTCAATTGGGAAAAGTATGAACAGTGTTTTCAAAAGTTTAAGGCTCTTATATATAGTGCATCAAAAAAAAAAGCCTCTTATATATAGGTTTTGATAATAGATAATAGATGTGTACTACCAATTTATCAAGTCTATTCATAAACTCTTTCACGAGGGCGGAGTCATGTGTAGGCTCGGCCAGACTACAACCCCCCCTAAAATTTGGGATTTTTTTTATTGTACATGTGATATTCTAGTCGAATTGTAATTTATCGTCCCAAAATTTGAAAAAATAAAGTAAAGTTAGTGCATGTGATATTTTAACCCAAATGTAGTCTAACACATCCCCAAAATTTGAGAATTTTTTAATACATGTAATATTTTAGCCCTAATAGTCTAGCCCACCCCAATTAAGTTTTCCAAACTCAATTTGACATCATACCGATAATATTATTCTTAAATAAACCCAATTTAACGTCATATTTAATTATCAAAGTCCTCTAAAAAAAATTCCTGACTTCGCCTTGCTCTTTCCCGAGCCTTATTTAAATGTGTTATGAAAGGAATATAATACATAGACTTGTTTAATAAACGAGGCAAAAGTTAGGCCCATGCTTAACAAATTAACCAGCAAAGTAAAGCACAAATTCTTTTCGGGTTTCTAGCACAGAAGAAAAATACCAAGTAGCCATAACCTAAATCAACAGAGAGAGACGGTGGTGGGGCTCAGATTCGACTTCTAGCAGACAGAGAGGACCAAACTTCATGGCTGCAACACCAGTAGCCTAGTGAGAGTGAAAATGCCAAACAAGACCGAATCCCTCGCAGCCTCATTGTCACACCCCGATTTTTAGACAACCAAATACCCATTCAATAATATCCCAAAAATCTGAGAGTGAAAACCAATCAACTTGTCACACATTTGAAATAGTAAACTTTGCTGAAAAATGTTCCTCTTTAAAATAATTCACAAACTTTAAGTAACAAAAAAAAATAATCATTTTCATTGAGATGTCCATGATAAAATTCTAAGTTACAATTTACAATAATAAAGAGAATTCTGTTGCCATAACAAAATAAGAAATCCACACTTTTACAAAACTTGAATCAGAGCTACTACAATCGTCCCATAACCCCAAAATAATAAAATACAACATGACCCACAATGCCAAGAAATAAATAAATCAAGATCACGAAGCAAAATAAATAACAATTAAAATCCACTCGTAGAACTCTGAATCACAAAATTTACTCCAACCGCTAACACGAACTATTTCTGAAAATAAGAACCCGGCTACGCTCCACGAAGAACGCACCCGGTGATAAAATCACACGGGTCAGTACACACGGTACTGGTGTGAGTTAAATAAATAACATAATAACGAAGTCTTAGGGATAACACACAGTCCCTTAGAATACTACACAGCAAAATAGGAAATTATCGGGCAAGAGAGTAATTCCACTCACACTTCAGGACAAGCGGTAGTTTCCTTCCATGTGGTGGCGATGAGGTCTTACCCGAAAAATTTAAATAAATTCCACTTACTACCTTACCATTCCAAAATATAGTGAGTCAACCCTGCATAAAAGTTAGTGGACCCACCATCCTGTACATAGAATATATTACATAGAAAAATGAAATAAAAACTATCACAAACCAAGCAAACAAATCCGTAAACAACATTTCCACATTCTAACTTAAACGTCGCATTCATTATTCCAAACTTATCAGTCTTATGAAATACTCCATTGTCATTATTTATTAGCCTTTAATTATCTTTGTGTTCCCTAGGTTCACCACTTGGCCACCCTCCATGGTATAGCCCACACATATATCCCATGTGTGCCCGGGCATACTACCAACACCCACTCTGGTGCCAGTTTGGTTGGGGTATCAACCAAACCAGGTATACACAACGGACGGCTGGTCAATATGTCAAGACGTCTATACAATATAAGCCGAGCATAAGGCTTAAGTCAGCTTGATCACGAAGCCACTGGCAAAAAAGTACACTCAACAAGTCTTAAGCCAGCTTGATCACGAAGCCACTGGCAAAAGAGTGCGAGCTACCAAAAACAATAACACAACAACGGGGAGCGGTGAACACTAAAGAACTATGTTGCAATTATCACTTATCGTTCGTATTATCCCAATAATTGTGAATTTCACGTTTATCAAATAGTTCCGTCTTATCATCTAATCACATCTCTAACTTTTAGATGTATTCCAATTTCTTACAATAAAGGGTTTTATCAATTAACTCATAACAATTCTTCCCTCAATAATTTCTAATCAAATTACAAGATCCCCAATATACTATTCAACGTATCTAATTTACTCATTGTTATCAAAATGACCACACAATAAGGTCAATTATTTCAGGTACAATAACCTCAACCCAACATTCAATATTAGTCTACAAAAAACCACATAATAAAAATTCAAATTCTCATATCGTAAAGTATTATAACAATCATTCCATAATATTTTCATCGGACTCAACGATAATGACTATCACCCTTTTTTTTTTATACTCAACAATATATGAGAATTCATGTATCTCTAAGTAATTTTCGTTAAGTTTTACGAATAAATAAAAATAAACACAACGAATCATATTTCTCCAATTTCGTACATTTTAATATACTAAAAACTGCTACTGAAATCTTCAATTTCTGCCCAAACGGTGCAGAATCAGGAAAAACTCCATTAGACGAAAAGTGTGGAGAATCGCGTTTCCTACAGACCAACGCAGACAGAATGTTCAAATTCAAAGCTACGATTTTCTAATAATTTTCTCAAGTTTCTGCAACTGTATAAATTACAAAAAAACGAATTTCACATATATTTCTTAATCACCATGAATATTTCACATATGGTTTTATCAAACTAACTATTTACCTAACCCTTTCGAATACCCTAATGTCATAATCACAAAGTCACACGAAGGGAAAAGAAAATATCTAAATTACTTCAACAATAACAACGTATCCATTACAAAGATTTAACCCTAATAATTAAATTAAACATATACTAATTTAATTTACTCCCGTGTACATGTATATATACATACGTGTATATATATACTCGGATACACAAAAATTTAACTCACCTCGTTGATCAAAAATCGATACCCACGAATGCTCCGCGATTCCCCACGTGCCCACGAACCCGAGACCATTCTCCTTTCTTCTTCTTCTTCTTCTTCTTCTTCTTCTTCTTCTTCTCTCTCTCTCTCTCACACACACACATACACATACACACACACAAACGTCTGTTCTCTCTTCTTCTCTCTCTTTTCTTCTCTTCTCTTTTTGTTTTAATATGGGGGCTAGGGTTTTTAATATAAGTATATATGTACACTACACACACAACACATGCCAATAAAACACACATAAATATATAAATCTCGTTTTTCTTTTTATGGGTTCACAAAAGAGACTCATATGAGCCCAGAATGCAGTACAAAGTGTTAAAATGAGTAGCCCAATGGTTACCTATGACCCCGGTGCTAAGTTTTAATGTTAATTACATTATTTAACACATTCACGGGCCTGTAAACACTATATAACAAAAATACATATCAATCCTTCACTTTTTTTTTTTAACAAATATAAATTAATAAAATATAACTCCCAAACTAAACGCGCTCACTCATGATTTAATTGTTATGTCCACCAAACACTTAAATTTTTCAAACACATGTCTTACATAGGCATACTCATATAATATTGCTAACTAAAAATAATTATTAAAATAATTATTTACACACTTAAAAATTTTAGGGTTGTTACACTCATCATCAACAATGTTTTGGAGAGGAGTAATGATTGGGTCAAAAAAAAAAAAAGCATCCATATAAAGTATGTATATGTGTATGTATATATGCTTGCATCCATGAAAATAATTCTCTTTCCGTCCCATTTTATGTTTTCATCTTTTTTTTTGTTTTTGGATATCCTAAAATTGTTGTCCACTTTCCTAAATTAGTATGCAAATTTTACTTAGTTTTTCAAACTACCCTTCCTTGCAATCAACACCAAAACAAAACAAAAAAAAAAAGTGCAATAATTATGGACAATTGTAAAAAGTAGGTGTAAATTTTTTTTATCCCCTTAAATAATTGAATTGCCCAAGATGGACACATAAAATAAAACAGAGTGAATAATAATAAAGGCATGGAATTAAGGGCTGTTGTTTTTTTATATGGAAATCAGCGGCTAAAGCCTAAGAGGGTTTCACAGAGAGGGGCAACCACCCTTAGAAACTTCCCATCTCTCTGTGGGAGCACCTTGGCCTCATCCTTAAACTAATAAGATTTCTAACCCTTGTTTTTTTTTTTTTTTTTTTTGCTGAGATTCTAACCCTTGTTTTTGTGTACTCCGCCATCATTTTATAGTGCCCCTGGCCACAAAGTTATGACCATGTTTCTGTTTTTACCTATTTAGTACGGTGTGGGTGTGAAGGATTTGTCTATTTTTTATAACGTAAGAGTGCGAGTGTAGCAGGAATATTTAGATAATATATATATATATATATATATATCTTTATATAGGGTGATGCTATTACCTTTCTGTTATTGAACCAGGACACTCTATAGTACCACTCTTAAAGCATGTGGTACCATACATGTCATGCATTGCATACATGGTACCACACGCTCTGAGAATAGTGTCATGAAATGATTCAATGATAAAGTAGCAATAACAATTCCTTTTATATAATAGTATACACATTATTTATATACTATGTACTATTCGTGACACAAAAATATTAGACACACAACACATTCCACAATAAGACATTAAATATGTTATATTCTATGTTGTTTGAATTTTTTTACATTTTTTTATGTACCACTTACACAACATAGGATACATGTATTTAAAATCTTATTGTGAAATATTTTGTGTGCCTAGGACACCAAATCCTCTTCCTCGACCATCCACCTAAGCGTCTAATCTTTCACCAAAAAACCTAGCTGGTAGTCAGTATACAGTCAGCACAGAGAAGTTGCTCTCCCCCACCATCAATCTAGCACATATTGGTATTGGGTATCTCAGGGATACTATCAGAGATTTTATACTCTCTCACATAATTTAAAAATTTGCTGAATTGGTGGGATCTTTTGCTGAGTTGGACTAAAAATCCCCTAAAAATAGGAGGTCATATGGATTTATACCGAATTTCTATTAAGTTGTTATACACGTAAGATTATATAAACGTTAATAATGAATATTTTTTCCTAGAGCAGATACATTCTCTCTCCCACACTTTCTCCTACCCACAACTCCTCTTCCCGCTGACCCCTCATCTCCTAGGTTCATCTCCTCCACGCCTCCTCCACCAACCAGCGCCCCTCCTCTCCCCGATTTAATCAACCATGTCCTCTTTATGTGTGTATATTCCTCCCCCATATTTGTGTGTATATATATATATATACAGAGCACTTCTAATAAGGACATCTTTGCTTTATTAAGTTAAGACTTCTGTTTTTAGCCGTCACTTTAATAAATAAAATGATAATAGTACCCTTAATAAGACGTCCTTTCTAGAAGTGTTTTATATATATATATATATATATATATGCGCATGGCTCCTCCAAAACAGACTCAACAACTCCTCTTCCAACTGATCCAGCCCACCATAACTGCCGATCAAAGGAATCCTTCGCCGTTCCGACCAGGTAAATCTCCAATACTTACAGTTTATTTTTTGGACCTCATAATGCATGTGCATAATTCAGCTACTAAGATATTGCCCCTTTTTGCTTCCACAACATTCTGTTTTTCTGATTGGTTTTTTATAGCTACGATATGTATATATTTATATACACATTGTATCTTTGACTGCTTTTCATAACTGGGTCTATCTCTTTTATCCCCTTTTCCCTTCAATTTCCAAAATTTCTACACCCACCCTCTTCTTTACAATAGCCGAATTGAATAGCAAAGCCTTGCATGTAGTGTGTTTTGTTTAATTGATTTAATTTTCACTACAACACTTTCAAAACTCTCACATTCAGAATTGGAAAAAAAACTTCCAAAACTCCACATTCATAATTGGAAATTTGATTGATTTTCATTCTATACCGACTTCTACCACTTCATGTATACAACTTTGCCACTGCTATGAAAGTTTTGGCCCTCCACTTCTTTGGATAAACAGTTATGTATTCTGTTTGCCGTTTTCTACAAGAATACATACATCTTTGGCCTCCCAAAAATTTCTCACTCCTCTCCTATTAGTTAATACGACATTAGCAACTCAGGTTGTTCCCTTTCTCCGTATTTTTTTTTTTTTTGTAAGATAAAGTTTTGGATGGAAGTGTTCGTCACTTCTTTGGTTCATGGCTAAAGAAGGCGTAAATGAATAAGGAAATTTGCTGTGATCTAGGTCTGACAAAATAGTTTTGGATGTCCCAATCCATCCAAGCCAACCTGAAGAATAACCACTTTGGACCTGGCAAAAGTCATTGTGGGTTGAAAATGGGTTGAACAAATAAAACGTATAGTTAGAAAATGGGTTGAAAATGGTTAACCATTTAATAACCATTTTATTTTTTTGTTTTAGTATAAGAATTTTTTTGTGTTCATTTCAAAGAAAGAAAATAAAAAATGTGTTTGGTAACTTTGTTTTGTTTTTTAAAAGAGAGAAAAGAAAACAAAAAAAATGCGTTTGGTAAACTACATTTTTGTGTCAAAATTTTATAACTACTTAGTAAAATGACTACTTTGCCCTTGAAACTTCTAAATATCTTAATATGTTAATAAAAAAATCAGAATTTAACGTCGTCAAAGTCTATAAGCTCATATTATTATGAAAACCATTTTGGAATCTAAAAAATATATACGTCGTAAAATGACCAAATTGCCCTTGGAGCTTACATATAAGAAGTTAACATTGTTAAAATTATCAATTAATACGGAATAATCAACCCCTAAGTTTTTCGACGTTCTGGATCCAATGGTAGGGTCCTTTTGGCCTGAATATATTTGTAAAATGACTACTTTGCCCTTTAAATTTCAAAATGTCATAACTTGTTAAGACTAAAGTAGAATTGAATGTCGTCAGAGCTGTGAGATCATATTTAGGATAAAGAACATTGGGGACCTAAAAAGTACATATATGGTCAAATGACCAAATTGCCCTTGGGGTTTACATATACGAAGTTAACTTTGTTAAAGTCTTCAAATAATACAAAGTGGCTTATTCCGAGGTTTTTCGACATTCTGAATCCAATGGTGTGGTCCATTTGACCAGAATATATTTGTAAAATGACTATTTTGCCCTTAAAACTTTAAAATGTTATAACTTGTTAAAATAAAATCAGAATTTAACGTCGTCAAAGCTTGTGAACTCATATTATTATGAAGAACATTTTAGAACCTAAAAAGTATTAGATCGTAAAATGACCAAATTGCCCTTGGGGCTTACATATAAGATGTTCACATTGTTAAAGTCATCTAATAATACGGAGTGACCTATCCCAATGTTTTTCGACGTTCTGGATCCAATGACAGGGTCCATTTGGTCTAAATCTATTTGTACAATGACTATTTTGCCCTTCAAACTTCAAAATTCCATAACGCATTAAGACTAAACTAGAATTGAACGTCGTTAGTGTTAGGGATGTATACTAAAAGCCATGCTTTATGTAATTAATTTATTATTTTAATAAAATCAGTTATTCTATTTTTATGAGAATCTGTGTGGGCAATATTTGTATTATATTATTTATTTAATATTATGCATGTGTGTCTCTCATTCTACATAGTAGGTTGTTTGGTGTGTAGAGTTCGGCTTACACACAGAAGATCAGACCACCAAATATTGTAGAATGTAAGATTTTGGTTTACAATCTTAGATGGGATTGGACACACCATCGGTAGGACTGCAGTATGGTGTTGTAGTAGGTTTGTCTTGACTGCGGGAAACGGTACAGTTTCAACTCATTATGCTGGTACACTTTGTGTATTAAACAGGACCAACTTAGGATAATTATCTTTATATTGACTTATAAGATAATTAATACCTCATGGCTATTATGAGTGCTTTTGCTCTAAATCCTAAGTTAGTTTATAGACACGTACATTTGATATTTACACTTTGATCCCCAAAAAGGTGAGATCCTTAAATGGGTCAATATCTCATTGGATTGGGTGACAATATTAATTGTGTGGTGGATATTAATTAATGATGGAATCCATGTCTCAATTTTGGGATGGATGATATCCCCATGAGAAAGCTTATAAGTTTTGATTATGTCAAACCCTGCAGGTGGATTTTGTATTCGACATATCAAATAAGTTAAGCAGGGGATCTCAAGGAATTTTAAGAGATTAATTAAATATGATTGTCAGTAATTATATTTAATTAATGGATATCTGTAATCTTAACATGGGGAGATAATAAGCATTTAATAACATGGAGCTCGAAATATATTTTTGAGATAAGGGTAGGAGTGCAATTATAATTCTGTAGTGGTATGAATTATAATTTATGAAAATAGGAATCTGATTCAGTTCAAATTAGGGTTTCCTAATTCCATAAGGAAGCCTATTCCTTATTGACTTCTTATGGTCCCTATCGTATATAGCCTATATATATGCTGCCTTGGCTCTTCTCTCAGGTTGCATGATTTCACATTCTAAGCTTCCCTTGACCTCCTAGCTTTCTTCTAGAAGGGTTTCCACCAAACCCTAGTCTCTATAAGCATTCAAGAGACATAGGAGTGAAGATCGCTAGCGTCGGACAATGCTCACTTAAAGAACTTCGGACTGCTCGATACTGATCGAAAGTTGCTGAATTTTTTACACGACATTCCTGACGTCGAGACAGAGCTGCTGTAAAAAATTCAAGTGAATCGGAGATCATTTATTCCTCCTGACGAACACATCTTTGTCAGATTAATGTGATCGGGATTGAATCGTCACAGCAATCAAAGAGAGTGTTATAACTGGGAATAAAAAATAGAACGTAAAGAGGAAAGAGCAGAAAACATAAAGGATTTCGAAAGAGCCCACACTCAGTTCGATATTCTGGTAGCAAAGGAATACGGTAGAAGATCGTGAGCTGTTATCGAGCCCGTGTTCTCGATTCGTCTACTACAGCAATCCGTTTTTGCAGTTCTAGGTAACCCTAGTTCCGCCCTTGTAAAGTTATTGTAGCGCTCACGTAAATTTTTTGCAGTACCAACTTATACGCACTGTCAACGAATTCTGGGAACGCAGTTTCCTAACAGTGGTATCAGAGCAACGTTGATTCTGTGTATAGGTTGGACGCAACCATGTTGTCCAGTAATACAGATCTTATGCGTGCATTGATGGATGGATAGAATGTAGATCTGTACTAATCCTTGTTTTGCAGTGTTCTTATTCCACTATTATGGTCACTGGTTTTGTGTGATTGGATCCCACGATGGGTTTATTCGTGGTTAATATTGTTGTTTTGATATAGCATGTGAACTCCTTTATGGAGGCATAGGATTTGTATGTATTGGATCCCACGCTTGATTGATGCGTGGTTAGTTTACTGCAAATAAATAGCATGTGAACTCCTTCATGGAGGCATAGGGTTTATGTAATTTATCTCAAGTAAATCCGTGAAGATGGTACGTGAGAGTAGTTTTATAAACAATTTCCGAAAGCGACCTGGAAGTAATTTTAGAACATAGTTTCAGAAGGCAGTTTCAGAAAATTGTTCTGGAAGGCAGCTCAACCCCGTGTGTAGTGGCGACATAAAGCTAATCGGGTTCAATGAAGATTTCTTCATAAGAGTTGTAGCTTGACCATAATAGTGGGATTCCTGTTTTATTGTGGTTTCCTTATTTATGTGTGATTGAATGATTATTATTGTTTCATGTTTAATGAATAGGACAACATGGATAATTGTTCCTAGACCTATTTCTGATGTCTAGCTGCATGTTTAATTTATATTAATTTAAAATGATGGACAACTACATGTGTATTTAGAAATAAAACTAATTCCATAATTTGAAAACCTAAATACTTATTTTCTAAAATCATGAGAATAGAATAAATTTATTATCTACACATGTGGGTTTCACAAGTAAGGATAAATTAATCCTTGTTTAGTATTCTATTATTTTTTATTAATTAAATTAAAAGTTTTTCTAAAAAAATTATAACCCTCAAATTTTTTTTTAAAATTCTGAGTGGGAGAGGGAATTTATCAAGTATAAATCACATGGTCTCCATCACTGGTTTGTAGATGATATGATTAATTTTGTGTGATGGCTCTAGTGTCATCCTCCCCATCGGATGTAGTTGATCATGGAATCATCAGTACAAACTTCTTTAAAAGAATATTTTGGGTGATTGTTGGTGTGGGTCACCTCTCCATCAGAGGTATTCCTCACGGAACTCTTGACCATGAATTAAGTGATGGTATACACTTAGCTATAAATAATAATATCCTCTCCATCTGAGTCACTGTTGTTATTTATAGGATCAAAGCAAGTCAGCAGTTTAATTTTACTAGGCAAGGTACATTGCCTGGATAGTAAAATTAAAAGGCAATTGCCTATCTGAACAAATGATGGATAGTATATGGCTTCCCATCGAGTCATACTATCACGGTGTATCAGGTTGCTGGCGGATTCTTTTCAAATATGGTAGAGGGAACCAATATTTTCAACTCGAATCCATAGTAATTTTTTGCCCAAATGTAATTATTTATATTATGTGATTCTCAGGCTTTTAAATGGGTTCCTTCAATCCACTCGCTGTTATACTTAAAGAAAACAAACTTACTGGACCAAACTATATAGACTGGAAAAGGAATTTGGATATTGTGTTAACTGCTTAAGAGTACAAGTTTGTGCTTACTCAAGAATGTCCTAAGCAACCTAGTGAGGGGGCAACCGCTGAGGAAACCCAGGCTCACAAGAAATGGGTCAAGGCTGATGAGATGGCGCGGTGCTACATTTTGGCATCCATGTCAAATGTGCTGCAACATCAGCATCAGTCAATGGTCAGCGCCTATGACATGATGGAGAGCCTCCGAGAGATGTTCGGGGATCAAAGTCGTGCTGCTAGGCAGGTTGCCATGAAAGACTTGATGAACACAACCATGGCTGAGGGGACGCTTGTAAGGGATCATGTTCTTAAGATGATATCTCTTCTTAATGAACTAGAGATCCTTGGAGCTACAATCGACGGGGAAACCCAGGTCGATATCGTACTCCAGTCACTGCCAGAGTCTTTTAAGCAATTCCGCCTCAATTACAACATGAATAAATTTAAATATACTTTGGCGGAGCTGCTTAAAGAACTCCAAGCAGCTAAGGGTCTCAACAGAAAGTCAGGGAGTGCTCTTGTGTTTGAGAAAGGTTCTGCTTCAAAGTCGAAAGGCAAGAAGAAAATGAAAAAGGCTCAAAAGAAGGTCGCGGATCCTCCGCCAATCCAAAGGCCACGAGGACAACCGGGAAAGCCTAAAGGAAAATGTTTTGTTTGCAAGCAGCCAGGACACTGGAAGAAGCAATGTCCAGTTTATCTCGCCAGACAGAACAATCAAGGTAAATCTCATTTACTAGTTGTTGAATCGTGTTTAGCGGTCCGATCTACTGGTACCTGGTGTGTAGATACGGGAGCCAATGATCATGTATGCAATTCTTTACAGGGGTTCCAGGGAACCAGGCAGCTCAGTGATGGAGAGATTTATCTATATATGGGAAATGCTACGAGAGTAGCAGCAGTTGCAGTAGGAGATCTACATCTTAGTTTTGGTAGAGATATGATTTTAATATTAAGAAATTGCCTTTATGTACCTTCTATTAGAAGGAATTTAGTTTCAGTTTCTAGTTTAGTAAAGAATGGATATTCATTTCATTTTAATAAAGTAGTAGTTATTAAAAAAAATAAACGTTTTATTTGTTCTGGTCAATTCGTGGATGATCTTTATATTATAAATCCTATCTCTCCTATACTGCAACTTAATGAATTGAATAACACAAATAGTTTTTCATTTAAGAGAAAATAACCTTCGAGGATGAACCAAACGCATCTTTGGCACTTACGGCTTGGTCATATTAATTTGAAAAGGATTCAAAGACTGGTTCAAAATGGGCTATTAGGCTCATTGGAAGTGGAGGCACTTCCAGTTTGTGAATCCTGCTTGGAAGGTAAAATGACCAAGAGGTCATTCTCGGCCAAGGGCTATAGAGCAAAAGAGCCGTTGGAACTGGTTCACTCTGATTTGTATGGTCCTATGACTGTCCAAGCAAGAGGGGGATTTGAGTACTTTGTCACTTTCATCGATGATTACTCAAGGTGTGGGTACATTTACTTAATGCGGTGTAAATCTGAATGCTTTGAGAAATTCAAAGACTTCAAGGCTGAAACGGAGAAGCGTCTAAGTAAATGTATCAAGACACTACGATATGATCGTGGTGGAGAGTACCTCTTAGGAGAGTTTAGGGAATACTTATTGGAGAAAGGGATTACATCCCAATTGTCTGCACCCCGTATGCCTCAGCAGAACGGTGTAGCAGAAAGAAGGAACAGGACTCTTATGGACATGGTAAGATCTATGATGAGTTATTCGGATTTACCAATTTCCTTTTGGGGACACGCATTAGAGACAGCTGCATACATTCTAAACTTGGTACCATCTAAGTCAGTACCTACTACTCCCACGAAATTGTGGACTGGGCGAAAGCCTAGTCTGCGGCATGTTCGGATCTGGGGTAGTCTAGCACATGTGCTGAAAGGGAACGCAGAAAAATTGTAATCAAGAACATAAGTATGTTTCTTTGTTGGGTATCCAAGAGGAACTAAAGGTGGTCTGTTTTATAGTCCTAAGGATCAGAAGGTTATTGTTAGCACCAATGCCACATTCTTAGAAGAGGACTATGTTATGGACCACAAGCCCAGAAGTCGTATTATTCTAGAGGAAATGAGAGGAGAGACACCGAGACATACTTCTTCGATACCAACGGTACGAGAAGAAACACCACAAGAAAGAGTTATCGATATTTCATTACCACGTCGTAGTGGGAGGATTATCGAAACTCGTGTAGATCCCGAACCAACCATTAACACGCAGGTTCCTGAAACCAGTACAACGTGTAGATAATGGTGTATTAAGTTCAGAATCTTCACAACGAAATATCAGTGATACACAGAAATGGGTTGTGCCTCGTCGTAGTAGGAGGGTTATTATTCAACCTGACCAGTATATGTTCTTGGGAGAGTCTTATGACCGGGTCCCTGATGAACAAGGTATCGATCCCTGTAACTACAATGAAGCACTCCAAGATAAAGATGCAGATCTTTGGCAAAAGGCTATGAAGTCTGAAATGGAATCCATGTACTCCAATCAAGTCTGGGATCTTGTAGAACCACCCAATGAAATAAAACCCATTGGATGTAAGTGGACTAGTAATTGTCCGTGCCCGTGGGCACGGCGCAAAGAAAAAAAATGGCTAATCAACCCTTGTTTTTAATTCCAATCTATGCCTCGATGTGGTTTATAGAACTCTCAAACCATTGTGGATGTCGCAAAAAAGTTTGCTAAACAAACTAATTTGAAAAAAAAAATACAATGCAATTATGTAACATGCAGTACAAAGAAGTAAATAACAATGTATTTACACGAAGTGTAGAGCTAATTGCTAATCAACCTCCCAAATCACATTATTCTCAATTAATTGGTATCTCCCAATAACAGTTAAACATTTCCAGTAATAGCAATACCTAAAAAATCCAATGAAAAGAAAGAAAAAAAAATGCGTCATCTTTCAAGTAAATTTTCAAATTCTCCAACACATACTCTAATCTCGTGTTCCTCGCCTTAGCACTCTTAGTTGCAGCAACCTACAATATTGATGAAACGTGGAGTAAAAGCCAGACCTATTGAAAAAACAAAATGTTAAAAACTGCAAGAAATTCTTTAGCCAATGGAATTTTATTTCATTATTATTATTTTTATATTTTTTGCTCTGTGCCCATGTTATAACAAAACCGAAAAAGATAAGTAAATTTATCTTACATGCTCTGTTTAGTACCAAGAAACTGATACAGAAGGGTGAAAAATTACAACCTTGAATTTTTCTAGATTATGCCAAACAGTTAGTAAGATAGGAAGCAACAAACCTAAAAGAAGGAAGCAAGAAACCATATGCAGCATTCTTAAGCATTTTCCTTAAACATGAGCAGAGTAACAAACCATAAAAAATAGTGGTTCCATTAAATACAAAATCAAAGGAAGTTATCTCAAGCATTTCCCAGTCCATGCAAGTTGTAAGATAATTTTCTAAAGTATTCAGATTAGACAACTCACAACCCCCATTTCCTTACTAAACATTGGAATGGTTCCCAGTATGACCCAATTCCATTTTTTAATAGTTTAAAAAAGGATTTGATCCTGTGGTGAGTTCACTTACCAAGGATTTGATCTTGTGAAGTTCTTTGATTCAAATAACATAAAACTTTAGTCCATCTTTGGAGTAACATTAAGCTGACAGTTCAAAACCCATACCCTGACTTCTTCTTCTTTGATTCTGTCATCTGCAACACATTATCATGTACTAAATTATACGCACTACGCAACCCATGTTTTAACCATAGAGGAAGGGTGCATGCAAGATAAGCTAGTGAATTAGGACATACATGTAACTAATGAAGAAAAGGCAAGGAAACCAAAAGACAACATCAAGCTACAATGCCATTTGTCACCATTAATTTTAACAGCTCTGTTGGGTATCATCAAGATACAATCAGACAAAACTTTGCATTTGCAATATAAAGCTAGCAATCAAGTATTTAGCTTCGTGTTCGAAAATTGGGTAAGAAAATAACTCAGACAACTCTTCAAAAAAATGCCTACTTTAAACCTTTTTTTAAAAAAAAAATTAAATTTTACTCAAAAGTATTCCAGTCAGATTGAATCCTAGTACCCAAATCAGAGACCAAATAAAAAACACCACCATCTTGATTAAGTGAAAAGTAAAACAAATTAAGCGAAATAGGAGTATGAAAGATAGAACTATGGAGACCAAGAATTGTGATTGAACACAAAGTACCAATCCTTCTTGCAATTTTTTATGACAGAGCAAAGCAAATACTAAAACCACTTCTAAAAGTATTTGACAAATACTTCGTTTTCAAGCAAGCTTTTTAGAAGATGAGAAAAGGAAAAGAGCTCATAAAAAAATCACGCCAAGAAATGCACAAATCAAAATAACTCTCATACCC
Organism: Hydrangea macrophylla; assembly: GCA_033977485.1. Taxonomy (NCBI): domain Eukaryota; kingdom Viridiplantae; phylum Streptophyta; class Magnoliopsida; order Cornales; family Hydrangeaceae; genus Hydrangea; species Hydrangea macrophylla. The sequence continues at coordinate 35,009,338 of CM066993.1, forward strand.
ACACATTATTTTGGGCAGTTTGTTCTTGGTTTAATGTGTTCATACACTACATAGAATTTTGGGCAATTTGTTCTTTGTATTAGAAGATTACGGGAATTTTTTTTTCTTCGAATTTCCCCAAAATCCATGATATCTCAAGAATTCTATGTATTCTCTTCACAGAAATGAAAGGTGAACAGAAATAAAAATGAAGAATGTGAACAGAAATGAAAGGTCTCTAAGTCATGCTTGTATAAAGAAACAAAAACATAAGCTAAATTAAAAATATACCCAATGCAAAAGACTTTCTACATTTGTCTGTCTGTCCACTTCTGCATCTCCGTTTTCTACGTTTCTCTTCGTCTTCGATTTCTCTCTCTTTCCCTGTGGTTTTACATCTGTGTATAGACATATGTTTAGAAAGAATAAAAAAAAGTACAAAACCCTAGAAATTGAGTAAGAGAGACAGGGGATCCTTGGGCGAGACAGAGACACAGGGAGAGTACAGTTCCCAATCACTTTCCTTTCTAAACAGTTAAACAGTGCCAAACCCCTAATCTCAAAAAACACTTTGGGCTGCAAATCAAATACCAAAATTATGATCAAAACACTACCATTTTAAGAACACTTTGTGCTCCTCAAAATGTTAAAGACGATGGTATTAGTGTGAGTGTGGTGCGTGTGTGTGTGTGAGAGTGAGTGAGAGAGAGAGATATATATATATAGAGAGAGAGAGAGGGGGGGAGTGAATCAGAGAGGGAAAGAGCTTACCCAGCGGCGGCGCTCATGTATGTGGCCTCGATGTTAAAAACCCTTACAGAGAGAAAGAGAGAGAGAGAGTCGGAACCGGAGCCGAAAGTAGAGAGAAGGTGGTCGGCGTGAGGGGAAGAGAGAGAAAGAGGGTCTGTGAAATCAAATTACAGAGTGTGGAATATATGTATCCAAAGAGAGATATAGAGAGAGAGCACGTTTGTTGGGTGAAATTCAAAATTCAAAATGTAGAGATAACAGAGAGCGATAGTTGTGTTTATGGGAGTGATTTACGTGAGAGATGGATGAATTGAGATTTAATAGCATGTATTCCCTGTATGATCTTTTTGGTGGACAAATAATCCGACGGTTCAAAATATCTAAATTTGTCTCAATGGTCCAGATTAAAAGTTGTTAAATTGGGAGGGCTCCACATCGCTCTTCCTTATTATATAGATTTATAAGAAGAAGAGAGGAGCAGACGGTAAGGTGGAAACCTTTAAAGCAAGGCTTGTTGCGAAAGGGTTCACTCAAAAAGAGGGAATCGATTATGAGGAAACCTTTTCACCGGTGGCCATGCTAAAGTCTATCCGGATTCTCTTATCCATTGCTGCACATTTCGATTATGAAATTTGGCAAATGGATGTCGAGACAGCATTTCTAAATGGGAATCTTGACGAGTGCATCTATATGATGCAACCAGACGGGTTCATTGCGAAGGGCCAAGAACACATGTTGTGCAAGGTTACGAAGTCCATTTATGGACTTGAGCAGGCATCTAGGTCTTGGAATATCCGCTTTGATCAAGCAATCAAGTCTTTTGGTTTTGATCAATGTGCGGATGAATCTTGTGTGTACAAGAAACATGATGGAAGAGTGGTGGTGTTCTTAGTACTATATGTGGATGATATCTTGCTAATCGGAAACGATGCGGGAGTATTATCTTCTGTAAGGGTATGGTTGTCTAGTCAATTCGATATGAAGGACTTGGGAGAAACCGGTCACATTCTAGTGATCAAGCTTATGCGAGATCGCAAGAATAGGATGTTGGGCTTGTCACAAGGCACTTATATTGACAATATTCTTGCAAGGTTTAGCATGCAAGATTCCAAGAAAGGATTCCTTTCTTTCAGACAAGGAATTACTCTATCTAAGGCTCAGTGTCCTAAGACACCTGATGAGATAGAGAAGATGAAGGCAGTTCCTTATGCCTCGGCATTAGGAAGCCTAATGTATGCTATGCTATGTACTAGACCTGACATCTGCTTTGCTGTTGGCATGGTTAGTAGATATCAATCTAATCCAGGGCAAGAACATTGGACTGTGGTGAAAAATATTCTCAAGTACCTGAAAAGGACTCGAGACTATATGTTAGTTTACCAAGCAGACAGTCTTGTACCCATTGGGTACACAGATTCTGATTTCATGTCAGATAGGGATTCCAGAAAGTCTACCTCAGGATATATGTTTACCCTAGGAGGTAGAGCCATTAGTTGGAGTGAGGTGTGTCACTTCATGGCTTTGAGTCTAAGTGGGAGATTGTTAGGGATGTATACTAAAAGTCATGCTTTATGTAATTAATTTATTATTTTAATAAAATCAGTTATTCCATTTTTATGAGAATCTGTGTGGGCAATATTTGTATTATATTATTTATTTAATATTATGCATGTGTGTCTCTCATTCTACATAGTAGGTTGTTTGGTGTGTAGAGTTCGGCTTACACACAGAAGATCAGACCACCAAATATTGTAGAATGTAAGATTTTGGTTTACAGTCTTAGATGGGATTGGACACACCATCGGTAGGACTGCAGCATGGTGTTGTAGTAGGTTTGTCTTGACTGCGGGAAACGGTACAGTTTCAACTCATTATGCTGGTACACTTTGTGTATTAAACAGGACCAACTTGGGGTAATTATCTTTATACTGACTTATAAGATAATTAATACCTCATGGCTATTATGAGTGCTTATGCTCTAAATCCTAAGTTAGTTTATAGACACGTACATTTGATATTTACACTTTGATCCCCAAAAAGGTGAGATCCTTAAATGGGTCAATATCTCATTGGATTGGGTGACAATATTAATTGTGTGGTGGATATTAATTAATGATGGAATCCATGTCTCAATTTTGGGATGGATGATATCCCCTTGAGAAAGCTTTTATAAGTTTTGATTATGTCAAACCCTGCAGGTGGATTTTGTATCCGACATATCAAATAAGTTAAGCAGAGGATCTCAAAGAATTTTAAGAGATTAATTAAATATGATTGTCAGTAATTGATGTTGTCAATATCAAGATATGAAAGTATACTTTACTTTTCTAAATATTTGTAGTAGTGAAAGTAAAGGTCGAACCCACAGAGATTGAATACTACGCACTTTAATTTTTAAATCCTAAATTTAGTTGATTAAGAAAAATGAGATTTTGATTTTGAATTTAATTAAACTAAGAACAATAAAATTAAATCTAAATTATGAAAGCGATTTAAAAGTGTTGTTATAAATATGTTTAAGAGAACCTAGGATTGCAAATCCACCACTAGCTTCATAATAGGAATATTTATGAATTACTTTAGCCTATTAAGTTGGATGATAATGGAGAATTGTAGCTACAAGCCAAATTCCTCCATCAAGAAAATAACTATGGTTCAAGCACCAACATAATCCATCTTCGGTTAGCACGAATTATCCCACACTAAACTAGGGTTGTGGTATAATCTGTCTAATCTAGGCATGGACTATTCGGATACTTGATAGCACAATTCAATTTAAGCACCATTACATGTAAACAATCTATACAAGCACAGCAAATATAGATCATTGAGTACATCACAATCAAAATAGATCTAAGACAATAATAAACTTTGAAAGTAATGATTTAATCAATAGAAGTACGATTTATTTATAAAAATCCTCTAAACATGTAACTGTCATCCATACATAATAAAACTAAAATAAAAACATAAATAAAACCCTATTACTTGGCTAGGGTTTCATCGAAACCCTAGATCTAGAGTTTAGTTGTCCATAGAATTGATGAACGGCAAGAGGTTGATGGAGGAGGCCATGGAAATCCTTGGTCTTCTTCTTCTTCTCCTTGCTTTTCTCTCTTCAATGGCTGGAGTTTTTGTGTATATGGCTGTGTATAATGTTGTGTAATGATGTGTAACCTTAAATTTGAGTTAGAATAGGATTTATATAGAGTTTGGAAGGATTTAGGAAGCTTTCCTAAGCCAAATCGCACTAAAACAGCTATATTTACGTTTCTGGATGTCATATGCACAAACCACCTTCGCTGGGCACTTTAATTTAATAAAATACGCGTTTTTGGTTTTTTCAAAGGTCGCTCGCGCGGCCCGCTCGCGCGAGGTCTTTTTCGCTGCACTGCGCGACTTTCGTAGAATTGCGATAACGTTTTGCTCGAAACTTGGATTGACTCGCCGTTTGAAGCCACGCGTCCGTAACTCGAAGATCTAAATTTTATATCTCTGGAGAAATTTCTCAAATCCAAAGTATTCTTTATCAAAAATGCAATTTTCCGAGACTGTTACTGCATTCAACTTTCACCGGAATCACCGTTTGAGCCTAGAATGACTTCCAAAGCCACTAATCATTGGATTTTTGTGCATTATCAAGTTAAAGCTCCAAATCCTACAAAATTTAGAATATTTATTAAAAAATAACTAATAACTACATGAAATGGGCTAACAAAGCGTATTTTTAGAACTATAAACGGCAACTATTCGTCGCCGATCACACCCCCAAACCTACTCTTTGCTAGTCCTCGAGCAAAAAGAAAAGAAAAATAAAACTACTACTACAAATACTACTCCATTTTTGCATGGATCACGATTGCATTTAGCATATGCAACAAGCCTTTTAAACCCCTAGGTGTCCCTAGTCGGACGAGTGAAGTCTCGTGAGGGTTCTCGTCAACAAGTCACCCACAACCATCTTTATTAACTTGTAAATTTTAAAACAAATTTTATTAAGAACAAAAACTAATAGTCAATACTCCTTATTATAAAACAATGATTTGAAATAGAATAACGAACAAGAAGAAACGGAATCAAACGTCTACCTCGTCATGAAAAACAATCCCAAGCACATGCATAGGATAAATCAATAGAGTTTCTCATAAAATTGCACGTGTGTGATATGGTAGTCAAATGAACACGCGTATGTCATGAACTTGGAATATAACTCGGATGACCATCTAACTATGCTTCGACTACGAATCTCACAATGTCAATTATACTCTAAAATGAAACACTCAGAAACAGGTGTAATTTTTCTAATATATGGGAGCAAAGAAAATATGTTTTCAAAACGAGAAATGCTCACATATGACTCGAACAAGACGCATGACACGAAAGAACAGTAGTCTCATGGATAGGATGCCAATAATCAAGAAAAATTAATCATTACCATGTTTTAATCCCCCTCCCATCGTTTTAATATCCAAACCATGTTTCCTAGGATCAAATAGGACTTTTCAAAGGTTGTAATGTGGCTCAGACAATGGAAAAGGATAGAAAGGATTCATTAGGTAATTTTAGAATGGCATTGTAAGGCATGTTCGATTTCTTTCATTCGCTCTTCCACCAACTTCATCATTTCATTCTCTTCTTTTGATTTTTCTTTTCAATTTTTTTTTCTTCTTTTTTTTCAACTTTTTTTTTTCTTAATTCTTGCGTGTCGGATGATTATTCATTGATTTCTAAGCAACTACCCCAATAGCATCTTGTCTTCTTCTTCCCAATCACACATTGCCTTAACACCACTAAAAGGTGACAATTCTCTCAGTGGTGAACTCCAAGTTTGTCAAGTCAGAGTAAAAACAAGGATAATAGTAATTAAAGAATTAAAGAAATGGCATTTTAACGGCTCAAAGGGCGAACTAAGGAAATTAAAGAATTATTGAAACAATTTTCTCTTTATAAAGAAAAAAATTAACAGGTGTCATTATTTTACACTTATTTTCTTTTGTAGATACAAAAAATTATGTGTTTTTCGAATAACTTCTAAAGTCGTGTTTTTTTTAGAGACGAACAATTATGTGTCCTTACAAGTAACTTCTAAAGACACTTATTTTCTTTTTTATAGACCAAAAATCATATGTCCTTACAAGTAACTTCTAAAGACAATTATTTTCTTTTGTAGAGACCCCAAATTATGTGTCCTTACAAGTAACTTTTAAAGACAATTATTTTCTTTTGTAAAGACGGAAAATTACACCTTTATTTTTTGTCTCAAAATAAATGTCTCTATAGGCCATTTTTTTTGTTGTGAGATTTGCTATAATTGGCTGAGATTTGCTTACTCAACCCTATGCGTGGGCCCAACAAAGAAAAGAAAAAAATTTCAGGAACGGAAACTCTCATTCTCTTCTCTGACCCTACTATTCTCTCTCTCTCTCTCTCTCTCTCTCTCTCTAACCCTCATCCTCAGCGCTACCCTCTCTCTCCTCTTTCTCATCCACCCTCTTCCTCCTATCCACCACCCAATGCCACCGATCCACCCTTTTCCTCTAGCAACCATCAGCCGAGCCACCCGACGCCACCGACTCCAGAACTACCATTGATCCACCCATCCTCTCTCTCTCTCTATATATATGTATATGAATTTTGCACTATATTAAGAGAATTTCTCACATTTTTATCAGCAACCTTCAATCTTCCACACAAAATAATCTTATTTTTGTGATTCAAATCAATATAAAATATACAAATCATTTTCTACTATAAACGTATTACATACAGATCATTTTATCAGAGTGAGTAAATTCCTTGATTTTAGCAAACAAATTTGAAAGTTGAGTAAAATAAGAAAACTACTTGATTTTAGCAATATTTATTCTCTTATCCATGATCTCCATGGATTACACTTGCCATACCCGTCATTCACACGCCTTATTTGTGTTGGTGGTACATATATACATATATACATCTAATCATATAGCCAATTTTGAATGCTCTAATAACAAATTTCTCACTTAGTAATACAAATTTCTCACTTTTTGAATGGATATAAACTAAGTCACTTCTTCCAACAAGATTATCACCAAATTCTCAAATTATGAATTCCAGCATGATTTCGCACTATACTGTGAATTACAGTTATAAATTTCGCACTATACTGTGAGAATTTCTCACCTTATTATCAGCAACCTTCATTCTTCTACACAAAATTATCTATTATTTCTATTATTCGAATCAATAAAACATACAAATCATTTTCTACTATAAACATATTACATACAGATTTTAAAAAGACATTGTTTTGAACCACAAATCAACATAATTTTTGGAATAAAAATCATTATCCATGATCTCCTTACAATCCGCTCCATTTATTAACTACCTTATATAACTTTATTTGAATTTCACATGTGTCATATATATATATATATATATATGTATACAATACAATTATGTATATATGTTTGACAAGGGTATAATGGTCCGAATTTATACTAACCATTTAGGAATAGGGACTAATTATTGATTTATGTTACAAATTAAGGATTAATTTCTATACACCAAATCAAGTTAGGATCAATTCCTATTAATGGCCATAATTAAGGACCAAATTGTATATTTCTATTCTCACAATTGCATTTCCTAATTATCTCCCTCAATTTGTTCTCTTAATTATTTGCCTTTATCCCTTCTTCTACAAATCCCTTCTCCTAATTATTTTTAGTTTGTTGATTATCTCTCCCTAAATATAACTGATTCTCACAATCCCAATCATCTCCGTTATTTCTATCACCTAAAATTATATAACAGCTTCTCTTTCCTTTTCACTCTTTTTTTTCTCTCAATTCTGACTGTGGGCAAATAGTTGTCTCTAAATTCTCTCAAAGGTTGTCTCACCCTATTTTATCAGTAGTATCTCAATTGACAGAAGGTCAAAGTTTGGAAGAAATACAGAAACTCACTCGATCACCAATTTTTACTGGTATGTACATGTTGCATGGTATCTATTATATCTCACATTTTATTCGTACTTTTTGGTTCATTTTTCTTTTAATCCGTTGAATAACCATGCACATACACGTGCCAGTTTGTATCTCTCATTCTCTCTACACATCTCTCTCCTTCATTGGAATGGGTATAATGTTCTCAATCATCATGCCGCTTTTCGAAGTTATATAGCCATGCACACACACGTTACAAGTTGCAAGTAAAGGGATGTTTGTTTCTTCTTTAATTTGTAGAATCTCTACTATTGATATTTGTTTCTTTTTTCTTCAATTATCTTAAAGAGAAGAAACTTTACTATTGATCTTCTTTATCAGTGTCATAGTATTTGTTTATTCTTTCTCCCATAATCTTGGAGAGAGAGAGAGAGAGAGAGAGAGAGAGAGAGAGAGATTTATAAAAGATCAATTTGTAATAGGAGTTAACTTCTCAGATAGAAATTGAAACATCAAAAGTTAATGCTCAAACTAAAAATTCTAAATAGAAAGAAATCAACAGTTCTTTCATTTGAGAAGAAGCTGCTTTTGGGTCATTTTACTGCATAAACCGTGGTTTTTGTTAATCCGATTGAGAAGAACACCCAGATGGTGAATTGAGGATTAATTCATTTGATTCTCAACGAAATTTGTTGTCTTCATTGATTGCCTATGTGTTTTAACATTTTAATGCTCACCCAACTCACCCGTTGATTAATGGAGTGGGACTGTGGAATCCATGATTAAATGGCGATTAATTAATGGTGTACAGTCATGCATCCCACTCCATTAGCCAATGGGTGAATTGGGTGAACAATAGACAAACATGAAAAAAAAAAAAAAAAACTTCAAGTATAGACAAACATGACAAAGTAGTCTTTGGAGATTTATATTTATGTTTTTTATTTTTTTTATTTATCACTGTCCACGAGGTCTAACACAAACACACTTGAAATTGTATTAAGTACTGAGATACGGAGAATTAGTTCTTGAATGAACTTGCGCATGGTCAGAATTCTGTAGTGGCTGTAGAAACGGACAATAACTAGTACTCATATACAGAGAATGAAAGAGAAACAATTGAGAGGGCATAGATAATACTTGTTAGGTTGACCTTGGTTCTTGAAATAGGTTAACCTTGGTTCAGATTTCAAGGTTGTTTTTTAAAGAATTGTGCGAATTAGTGATTGTATTCCATGCTGGATATAGTGGATTCATTCATTTGTTCCTCATCCACGGACCACAGTTAAGCAATTCACAGAACCGCGTATATTTTGTGTTATTATGTGTGGTTTGGATTTCTTTATTTGAGTATTTTGATCCATTGATTTTGTCACTAGCACAACACATCTCTATATAATCATAAAAGTTAGGATCATGTTCTCCACGTTATGAAAATGTCACTATCTTTTAGGGTACTCGTGGTCAATTTTTTCAAATTTTTGTCATTTTAAAATCGACAGAATCACACCATTTTTAATTTAATTTTTTTAGTGATTTTAAAATCGATTATTCGATTTCGGTAAGTTGATTGTAGACAGTATCACACCATTTTTAATCGGTTTAAGTTTGTGCATTAATTTGAAAAATCAACCAAATCAATCTATCTTGATTACTTTGATTACGGTCGTTTTTCGATTACAGTACCATCGATCCATGCAATGAGGTTAAGAGGTTAGGTTGACATAAATTCATGCAATGAGGTTAAGAGGGTATGTGCACACTTTATGTGCATATTTTATGTGAACATAGCATTACCCTTGTAAGAGTATGCCTGTCAATCAAGCCAATATGACCCGGGCTCATGTAAGCCCAAGCTCGGCCGTTTCAAAAAAAAAATTCTATCCCGAGCTCGGCCAAATTATTAACGCAACCGGTGTAAATTCCACGAATTCTATTTAACGCCAAATTTTACAAAAATCTATTACAGTTCATCTAAGTTCAATTAATTACCCTTGAATTAATTGCTGAATATGCAAAAAATAATACACATTAGACGTCAAAAATGTAATTTTGTGTTAGTGAAGAAGTCTACATACAACAATATTAATATACATTCATTCACATATATATATATATATATATACAAAGATTCTCTAAATGGTGAATTGCGCTCTCAATTTAGCCGTCGGATCGTGGTTAAAAACTGTTAAATGACAAAATTACCCTTAATAAAAACACAATCCGACAGTCAAAACAAAGACCCTCTTTAGAGAATCTTTGTATATATATATATATATATATACACCTTCAACTTTAAAAAGACGTTTAAAAACATTCAAGAACAGACAACGTTTTCGCCTTACTGACCATAAGGATTAGAGATTATTTCCTCCCAAGTTCTGAAAATTTCACCATCCATTGAGGTTGACACTCAGTACTACTCCCTCAAACCTACTGTTGGGCCGATAAGTACCACTTACAAGGGTGAATTGCGCTCTAAATTTGCACTTAATTAGTTAATTTACTACTCAAAACACATTAAATAGACCTGACGTTTTTTTAAATTTGTTTTCATTTGAGAAAAAAAATTAATAACTCCTCTATTAAAACAAATAGGTTTCTATTAACTTGTTAAAAAGAAATTAAAAATAACCAAAACAAATAAAAACATACGAGTGAAATTCACACCTACCTTTTTTATCAATGTGAAATCCCCATATATTTTTTACTATTTTAAACTAATGTGTAACATATCCCAAACAATTAATATACTAAAATCGCCAAAGAGCAGGGTTGCATAAAAGAACTTCTAAAAGATCTCACGTGCGAAATGACACCCCAGAAGAAAAAAGCTACCTTGAAGGTACAAGGGAGTGAAGTTGGCATTAACCATAAATATAACCTCTGCTTAGGTCAAAAAAATTGACCCAGTTTTATTATTAAACATAAATTTCTTTCTGTTCGTCCTCGTTAGTGAAGAAGTCTAAATACAACTCTCTATCAACATTAGTTAGTTTATAAAAATAGTAACACATTCATAACCTCAAAAATTAAAAAGTTTGAAGGATTTTAAAAAGACACATACAAAACAACCAATATTTTCCCAAGTTATAAACATTATAAATCACAACTCCCATGCGGATAGAAGGGGACTTGAATTGAAACAATAAGAGAAAACACATGAAAGATATAGGAGGAGTACATATAAATCATTCCAACATTACACCCAGAAATTTCAAGTGCATCAAAGAGAGAAGAAGAAGAGATCACACAACAATAATATAAAAGCTAAAAGAGCATAGAAGAAGAGGGGGTTTTAGACAAAAACCCAAACTCAGAACCTATGTTTCCATTTCACCCCAAAGGTTTTTTTGACACAACCCACTGGGGAGAATGAAAACACGGGTCAGACAGATACCAACTCCACTAAAAACACTGTACGCACCATGCGTACTTTAGTCTCTATCAAGTCCTAAACTACACGTTAACCTAAGCACAGTAAATAGTAAGTAGCATAACCAGCACGGATATCTGAAGGCCCTAATCATACTTCATAATTACAACCACCCCCCAAAACTCCTTCCTATGCAGATAGAGAGAGAGAGAGAGAGAGAGAGAGAGAGAGAGGGGTCAGGGTGGAGTGGTGGTTCAGTTATCTCCCAATCCAGAAGCCAAACAGTTCCCAATAGTAGTTGGAACAGTGAGAGAGGTCGAACCGTTGCGTGGAGGAGTGAGAACAACCGGAAGGTACTCCGAATTTCGGCATGTGAACTTCGAATTCTTAAAGTGACTATACAAATTATCTTTGCCCTAGAGAGGGAGAGAGAGATACAATTTTTGTTAGAAATATATAGATATATACATATATACAAACAGTGTAATAATAGTCAACAAAACCCGCGTAATATATATATATATATACACACACACACACTGGAAGGTAGGGTGAGATTGTTTTACCTGGATTTTGGCCCATGTGATTTCACAAATCTTCTTGGACTCAAAAACAGAACCAGAACTGGTACTGCACAAACCCCACTTATATTGGTTCAGAATCGCACTCATCCGCACAGCAGCTTCTGCGTTTGTCAAGTTAAGAAAGGCATATCCCAAATTGTCACCAGTCCTGTAAAGATTCAAAACCCACCAAAACTTTACAAACAAGTACAAAATATATATTTATATATACATCTACGCACGAAATAATGGTCTAAAACAAAAATCATTGAAAAGTGGAGTATTCAAATAGATATATATACATACCGGAAGTCCATAGGTAAATAGAGAAAATCGTATGCCATGGGAAGGGGGTCGGACTGTTGTCGGCACTGGCTATCAAGGAAGTCCAAAAGAGTGTTCCTTCTGAGCAATTTTATTTTTTTTAAAAAATGTCAATAGCCAAAATAAAAAGGGCTTAAATGTGATATATAGATCGTAAATGATCGATGATGAGAGTAATTATTTATGTTATGTGAGATCATCTTACATATATGTATATACTCAAAAATTAAATGATAGTGAGTAAATGATTCATGGTATTGTGTATTGTATTGACAGATATCTGTTTCTGAATGGTACAATAGAGAGAGAGAGAGAGAGAGAGAGAGAGAGAGAGAGAAGGGGACAGTGGGAAGAAGAGAGACAAAAACTACTCCATCTTTCCACTTTCATGCTTTTACAGTCTTTCAGACAACAAAGGTCAGAAAAAGACTCGGTCTCAGAATCATGTTGAGAGAGAGAGAGAGAGAGAGAGAGGGAGAGCGCCAGGGGGAACACATGAGTCCCTCCCAGTTCTAGGTTGGGTAATGAAACGAATCGCAAATACAGAAACCATTTTGCCCTCAAAGATATTTAGATTTTATGCCCTCAAAAGATTTTAAGCCCAATAAACACGAGTAAAAAAAAAATTATGCCCTCAAAAGATTTTAAGAAATGGTAGTGAATTATAAACTTTTGAAGATTAAACCATGACCCAGATTTGTGATACTCTGTGTACACATCATACCCTTAAACCCACATAGAACTAGTCCTCAAAGTTAAACCCTGATGAGATTTAAGAAATGGCAATTGATTATAAACTCATGGTGATTATTAACTCTTGGGGATTAAAGATTACCCAAATCTCTCTCTCTCTCTCTCTCTCTCTCTCACACACACACAAGAGACAGATGCACAAACATGGAAAGAAAGAAAAAAAACACAGATAAGAGGGTGAACCTAAATTGATTTGGGATGTTTTTAATCATAATTGTAGTCCACGCTGAAACATCCACAGAAGGCGATAGAGAAGTGGCAGCCGCCGGTGGCGGTGTCGCCGGCGGAGGATACAATTGATGTTTGAACTGTCCTTTCGGTCTCCAACGCTTGACAAACGTCTTTTCTTGAAAGACAAACGCATGCCGCGGCGGCTTCTTTGTCACCGTCCTCCTCTTCGTCACCGCCGCCGCCGCCCTTTCGCCACCGCCAGCGGCGGTGAAACCAACTAGCCCTCCAGAAGGGTACAGTGAACCACGCCCTGAATGGGCTTTTTCCGGCGGTTTGGAAGTGTTTTCCAGTATGTGAATATCATATTTGCAAACTGGGTTGTAGTAAACTGGGTGGTAATGAATGAACGCCGGTGATGATAATATCACCGGAGACGCCGCCGCCGCCGGCAGAGGCGGCGGAGGTAGTAGAAGGCGGGGTTGATTGTGAAAGAAATGGTGAGGAAGCTTGAAGGTATTCGGATGATGATCAGAAGCCTTGGCTTTCCGGCACGGATTGAATTCTTTAGCCTCAGGATTAAGGTGTTTCGGCTTCTCTGTAGAAGCTGTCATTCTTGAGTTTCGACACATTACTAGCAGAAGACGAAGGAAAGAAGAAGGAAATAGGTAGAAAGCCCTTGTACAGACTTATGACAAATCGAATGAGAACTTTTGAGACTAACATGAATCCAGAACGTGTGTTATATAAGGAAAATGTTGGGAATACTCTTTTTTTTTTTTTTTTTTTTTTTGGACATATTAAGCTTTAATCGCATATACCTTGTTCTTATTTGAATTTTTATAAATTTTTTTTTTTGCATTATTTATATAGTATATAGTAAATGCATTTAAAATTAAGTGTCAAAAAATATGTGTAGCATTACTCGTTATATAATACACATTTTAGATGTACGTATATGCTATATAGTAGGAGTATATATTTTTGTACTCCGTATTATACAAGTATCTAATACATAGAGAAATGTTAACCTAGGTAATCATGTACACTTCTTTATATTTCTTCTTTCATATACTGTAAGAGCACCTCCAAGGGCACTAGGCAAATGGGCTAGGCAAAATCCCAATTTGGCTAGTTGAATAGGAAAATGCCTAGTGAATATATCAAAGTCACTCCAACCATACTAGCCAAATGACTAGCCTTTTATTTTGTTTTGCCATATTTTCATTCAATCATCAATAACTTAAATTCTTTAATTAACCAGTAAATTGACATAAAAATGCTTAATACTTTTTAAAATGGAAAATGAAATAATAAAAATGCATTTTTAAGTGACATAAAAATTCAAAACTACTTGACCCGGCCCCACTACATTAACTAATGGGAGAGAAAGATGAACAAATAATGAGTAATTTTGGGATGAGCAAAATTGCACTCAATTAATTAATATTGCAACTCAAATAATCAAAACCCAACCCAAATACCATGAATAGTGGGGTGACCCCACTACTTATTTCTTCTTCTTCTTCGGGATCGGTGGGAGAGAGAGAGAGAGAAGAACCAACTACCATGAATAGTGGACGCGCCATTTTATTCCTCACCTTGAACCACTCGGCAATTTGGCTAGCAAATTGGGAATGAGCCATTTTGGCTTGTGTGATGGCTCTTGCCATTGGAGATCAAATTTTAGTTCTTGGCTAGGCATTTTGGCAGTTAGGAATTTTACCTAGTGTGATAGCTCTTCCCTTGGAGATGGCCTAAGAGAAGAAATAATCATGCATAATATGTCAGTCTAGTGATCCCTCTTCCCTCTGTCCCATATATCTTTAATTGTGGTGAAATGTTCAATTCTTCAATATATAGCTATTTTTGAATTTTAAAATTATAATTGCTGCAAAGAAAATTGAGGGAAGAGTTATATATAATTAATGTAAACGTGAAAAATAGGTATCAAAATATATTTATTTTTCAAAGAGTACAATACGCATGAAATACTTGCTCAAATCTCTCGATTTCTGTACATTGGTGATCATGAAGTCTTTGGAGTACTCTTCGTGTCATGTTTATCGTTCAAGAAGTCTGTTGTTGAGTGTCGGTGTTTTGATTGTTGGTTCGTTGATGAAATGCGATATGGATCTTGTAGATTGAATATTAGTGAGATAGTCAGCTGTTAAGGCATGGCCATATTGATGCATCATGGATGATCAAACGACTATCAAGGTATGTATTGTATACTATTCACTCGACTTTTAAGACACATTGTATTCATTAGGATAGGTCATGAACCTTAAATATCTTGGTTGAGTCAACTCTTAAGGCATGATATTATCTTGATGTACCAAAAGACTAAAATACGAGTGAGTTATAGTGGCTTAAAGTTGATAGATAATATTACTTTAGCCTTTTTTCTGTTACTGTTAGGGGCTTTTTCGAAACTCAAAAAATAGCGAAGTACTTTATAAAAAAATGGCCAAATCATGTAGATTTTTTGCTGTAACAATTAATTTAATGGGTCTATAACCAAATATCTCCTATTAAATCACTTAAGATTCAAATTGAAAAAGTATTGCATTATTCAAGGATTTGATTTGATCAAATTTCAACCAAAAGATATCTTTCATCGAAATTGAACTCAAGTAAGAGAAATGCTATTATAAGCAGTTTTGCTGCTTGCATATGGACAAACACTCTAAGGCTTAGTTTGGCCCCCCTTTTGGTGCTTCTCCTTTTTTAAAGCACAATTTCATGTTAATTCATTTGACAACTAGTTTATGCGCTTTGTAAAAATTGAACTTAGGGCTTTTTTGGGGGAGCTTTTAAAAGCTCTAGAATGGAGCTTTTAAAAGCTCAAGGTGGCTTTTTGGTTTCATGATATATTTTTGAAGTGTAGTGTGTCACTTGTACAAAATTATCAAACAACTTAGTAGTAAATTTCATAAGCTCCTTTTAAAAAGCCACATGGGGGCCAAACTAAGCCTAAGGCCTTTGAATTGTCCAAATTGCATCCAAATTGTGAATAAATAATTGTTTAATAATATTTTTACATGTTACACTTCGTCCTATTTTTTGAGGCCATTATTCTATTTTAAGATGTCCCAAAATTATTGTCTATTTTTAAAATTGGTACAGTATAAATTTTTTACTTACTTTTTAAAATTATCCTTCTTTGAAATTTACACTAAGATAAAGCAAAAAAAAAATTTATTGTAATGATTATGGGCAATTTTGGAAAATGTATAAATTCTTTTTGTCCTTTAAAAAGTGGGTTTTTAAAGTGAAACTCAAAAAATGGGACGAATATAGTATTAGACCATCTCCAAAGGAGATGTCAAGCCCTTGCAGCAACTCATTATGACATGCCATGTATAAACAAAACAAGCTCCAATAGAGGCATCAAACAGCAGCAACAAAATTGATGCACCTCTCATCCAAGGCAAATATTGATGCATTTGATAGTTGCATCAATTAATATTTTCATAATTAAAAATGAATCTCACCCATTCAAAACCCAATTTCAATTCCACAATTCACAAATTATTTTCACAAAAACCCCTATCAATCAAGAAAATATAAATATTTCACAAAAACCCCAATTTTCACCAACACAGTCACCACTCCTACCAGCCCACCACCACAGTCGCCACCACCACTGAAGCTGCCGCAGAACCCACCCGTTGATTTTAAGCGGGAATTTAAAATATTGAATTTTAAGGGGGAAATTTGACTCTTAAGCCGAAAATTACATAAAAAAAAATTAAAATAATTTAATTTTTTATTTTTTTAATCACAAGTAACTATAAATACAAAGCATAAAAGTGATAAAAATAAGTTTGAATATAAAAACAATCAAAAAGTAAAGATGCATTAAAATAATCACCATTATGTGCATTTTTTGGAGTGCATAAATTTTATTCATGCAGTAATTGGATTTGTGTATCAAATGAGTTATTTGATATGCGAGTTTTGACATCTTCATTGGAGATAGTCTTAAAGACTAATTTTTAAAGCTTTTCCTTAATCCTGAAATAATCAAATACTCTATCTGCATTATTTTATGTGTCCATTTTGGAGAATTCAGTTTTTAAGAGAACATAATAATTGCTCTTCACATGGGTCTAAATAAAAGAGTTTTTTCCAAATTATTCTTGCTATGCTTAAGAGAGTACCTTGGTGTGTTCACTCATTAGGAATAGCTTTGAAAATTTACTTAAAAGTGGATAATAATTTTAGAACATTAAAAAATAAAAAGAGGAACACTAAAAATGAGAGGGAGGGAGTATAAAAGTATATATAATTTTTTGGGTAAATTGCAAGTAATGTATACCCATGTAGTTTGAAGGTTGTGCAAATTACACCATGTGGTTTCAATTTTGGCAATTTATACCCTACAGTTTGAAAATTGTGCAAAATCTACCCAATTACAAAAAAAACAAGGACATAATGGGAATATCACATTATTTTCTGCCCCAAAATGACCTCATGTGCAGGGGCAGTCCCGAGAATGTAGTTCAGTAGAAACAGAAGCCTATACGGAGTTCTAGGACAGTGAAATTGATAAATATAAATCACTAATTAAGCTAATGATACAAAATTTTCATGAAAGAATTAAAGGATATATTACTTGGTAAAAAAAACAACACATAGAATTATACTATTTCTATCCAAATAAAAAATAAAAAAATTCGGGTCGGGTTGCTGCCCCTGAACCCTTTGTATAAGCTTCTGCTCTCACTGAGCTATACTCCAGGATCCGCCCCTGCACCTGGGATTATTTTGGGCTAGAAATAATGTGATATTTCCATTGTGCCCTTAATTTTTTATAATTGGATAAATTTTGCACAATTTTCAAAATGTAAATTACTAAAATTTGAACTATAAGATATAATTTGCACACATCTCAACTACAAGGGTGTAATTTGCAATTTATCCTATTTTTTTAAAACCAAATTTCGAATACTCCGTAAATGAGTAATGGATGGTGGGGATTAAACCTCTATTGCTTCGTAAGAATTTGGGGATAGACACTTTCACACTTTTGGATATATGAAATCTTTGTAATGATGAAGGTTGAAATTGGCAAATAGGTCATTATAATGCTTCATTTAATGCAGCCTCTCAAAAAAAGACAAAACAATCCTTCTTTGGCGGCGGATGTGGAAGAGACAACTTCTGAGAGACAATCAGGTGATGATTTGGCTACAAAAATGATAGGGATTCAAAAGGATACACTAAATGACACATCAGTTTTAAATACATATATTATGTGTTGTGTATGTGTCGTTTGATGTGTATCCCTATCATTATTATTTTGCTATATGTACGTACCGATTTATATGTATTTATCCTTTCTCTTTTCCTCTATTCGTTTACACGAAGACTCAACTGACCCGAGATGTTTTTTTTTTTTATCAATAATGCTAGGTTTACACATTTTTTATGCACTTTTTGACACACTATGCTTTAAATATATGTACATTGTGTTTGAATTTTTAGCATTTTTTAATGCATCAGTTACACAACATAGGGTACATACATTTAAAGTTGTGTGTCAAAAAATATGTAAAAAATTGTGTATACCTAGCACTACTTTTTTTTTTTTATAATCAGGGGTGTCCGGGTCAGCTTGCGCGCACCTCGACTAATCTCTCGAGGTCTGGAGGCGCCTGGTGAATACTCCAATGGCCACGCTCCCCATGACTCGAACACTAAACATCTTAGGTAGTATACCCAAGAAGCTTACCACTCGGCCACAAGGAACTTGGTTAGCACTACCTTTTTTTATTGAGTTAATGACCCAAAGTAAGGCCAATTCTTATATTTTTAATTTTTATTTTTCATAAAAACATGCTTAGTTATTGTTCTATATTTATCTTCGCTTTTCAATCAAAAATAGGAGTAGATCAACACTTCTTAATTTGGATTATAATTCATCTTAGTGTTAAACAAAATAAAAAAATAATGAGTTTATTTAGGGGTGAATTGGTGATAAATATATTTTAGGGTAATGTTTTAATATTAGGTCTAACAAGCAAAAAGTTTTAGTCATATGTCCTCTCATATCAATTGACTAAACTACCTTTACCATTTTGCTAAAATTACTATATAATAGGACGATCTCATCGGACCTCCGGCAACCACCACTTGGTCGTTGTCTGAGCTTTGACGACCCCATCTAACCCTGTTAATAGTTTTTCCCGAAAAAAAAAAAATTCACACTTCAAAAATTCGAAACTTTCAATCTGCGCATAGTTTTTAGGTGGAAATTATATTTCATACATCTACTTGACAAGATCTACCAAACAAGTAGCATATGTTTTGTATGAAATTCTGAGGAAAAAAAAGTTGTGAAATGTCACTAAGAAGTTTGTAAAATTTTGTTGAAGTATTAGTTATGTATTGTTTGTAGTATAGAAGTTGAGGGGTCAAATGAGAGGAGATGCAAAAGTTAGATCCAGAAAATTATATTTCATACATCTACTTGACAAGATCTACCAAACAAGTAGCATATGTTTTGTATGAAATTCTGAGGAAAAAAAAAAAGTTGTGAAATTTCACTAAGAAGTTTGTAAAATTTTGTTGAAGTATTAGTTATGTATTGTTTGGAGTATAGAAGTTGTGGGGTCAAATGAGAGGAGATGCAAAAGTTAGATCCAGAAAAAGAAGAAATTGAGAGATTTAAATCACAGATCTAAAGATAATTTCAACACTAAAAATATTACGAAATTTTATAACTTTTGAAATTTATCAAGACTTTTGTGACACTCAGTGAAATTACTAGTTCTAACAAACATTACAAAATTTTTTTACAAATTTAAGCATTTATTCAAAAAAGATGTTGAGAAAGTTCACTAACTTTATTTTGTTGATAAATTTCACAAAAAAAATATGTAAAATCTTAATCGCTCAACCACCTATATCAAACATGGTTTACAATTCAATTAAATGTGATACATGTATCTCCCAATTCAAGTTGCAATAAATATTTAATGCATGGTTTCAACTGAAATTATATGACCAGGGATGTCATAATGGCCCGCCGGGCTTGGCCCAGCCTGACCTGACTTTGATCGAGTTTGGGCTTTTGGCCTACGAGTTCATGTCTCTTTTTAGGTTACATCGGGTTCGAGCGAGCTTAAGAGTTCACAATATAGGCTCGGCCCTAGGCTAGGTAGAAACTAAGTGAGTGATTTAAATTTATCCTAAAATAGTATAAATACTATTATATATAACTATTTTTTTATAAGTTGTAAATAAATTTCAATATATCAACTTGCAATTTTTATATTTTTTTTATACTTGAAAACGTTCAATAGTTTTATTGGGAAGCTTCTAGTCGGGTCGAACCTCAAGCCGAGTTGGGCGTTAAGAGATAGACTCATGCTTTACCCAAAATGCTAGGGCCTAGAACTAAACTGGTCCTGCCTTAAACTTGGATCGGATTTAAGATCCATTTTTTTAGACTAGACTTGTTGGACGGGGCTTTTTTTCCACCCCTATGTATGATGTATAATCTATCTAATTAAAGCATTTGAAATTTTAATTTTGAATTCAAATTACTCGCAAACTATTGAATAATTGAAACTTTGAGGTCAGTACAAAGAGCGAGAGGCCATTTCAATGGATCAAATCACTGTACTCATTGGGTACAAAACCATTGTCATAAATATGATAAGCGTCCCTATAGATATAATATAGAATTGGTCGAAGATCCTCTACAGCCCTGTTGGGTGGTTAGTATAATACATGTGATACTTGCAGGACAGTAAAAATTTTGTTTTTTTTGGGCATTTATTAAAGATGTACAAAAAATTTGTGTGGTCTATAACAAGTACCACATAAATGTTGTCCACCCAATAATACCCCAATTGACTGTGGAAGACCCCTTCCTATAGAATTTGTCTCACAAGTATGTCAATTTGATTTAGGGCATGTAGGGAGCTACAGCTACAGTTAGAATTATACGAGAATCACTTGAATTCTCAACTACATATGTAGCAGAGATCTTCTATGATAATTTATATAGTTTTGGATGTATCATATACCCCAATTTAATGTCAAAGTGTTGTAAGTTGCTCTCAATGTGTTATAAGGCTAAAAATCAATTTGATGTTAAACCAGAGTGATCATTAAACTTAAAACATTTTGAGACCTAAATACAATATTGTGAGACTAATCACACTAGAATGTATGACACATTCAAACCATTAGGATGGATCCTAGAAGATTCTTATGTAGGTATTCATAAGTGTATCTCCAATGCACCTATTGTTTCTCATGCTATAATCAAATTATAGCATGAATGCTCGTAGGGAGATAAACACAATTTTCAAGAGTATTGTCTATATAGAAAGCTAAGATATTTTTTATAATATCTTCAACCTAAAATTGAAATTAAGAGGGGATTTTGGGACTTGAGGTTTTCCGAGGCCAATCGACGTTCGTTGTTCGTAAGTTTTTCTCCAAATTAATTATTCGAACTCCTTGAGATAAGAGTTTCATTTTGATACTACTTAAGTCTTATTTGGTTAAGTTTTATATAAATCCTAATTCTAAGAATTTTGGGAAAACATATGTATACTTGTAGGAATCGTTTATAATCGGAGATCAGCTTAGTTTTGGTATCCTATCCTTCGAAGTTATAGAATGATAGCTCGAGGTATGAATTATAACCCTATGTATTATAAGAAATTTACATGTTTTTGAAAATCCGACTTGATATTTTTGATTTGGGAAAGTTTCACATATTAATTAGGCCTGTTAATTATACACGTGAAAATGTATGAAAAGCATGTCTATGTGATTACATGAGCATGCTAGATGTCTATGTGTGTCACAGCCCGGTCCCACAATAGCGGAACCGGAGCCCGTGGCACGCCACCGAGGCTAACCCAATCCATTAACGTTCCCAAAATTTAGTTTGAAGAACACACGCAGCGGAAAAACAAAACACATTTTCAAAACTAGGGGTTCAGTCGACTGGGTCAGGACCTCAGTCGACTGGGTCAGGACCTCAGTCGACTGAAGAAAGCAGAGAGTTTTCAAAACAGTTTAACAGACCATTCAGTCGACTGAGACTGGGGTCCAGTCGACTGGGCCTCTAACTTTCAGTCGACTGAATCCCCCCCTTCGGTCGACTGAAGTAAGCAGAACTAAAATGAACACATAACCTTCAGAGGTCCAGTCGACTAAGGCAGGGCCCAGTCGACTGCTTTTGCCATAATAAGAAGCAGTAGCTAGCAGGCAAAGGGTTCAGTCGACTGAACACTGGATCAGTCGACTGCTCCCCTGACAGCAGCCCAAAATCTGCAGAAAACGAGTTTAAAAGCTTTTTAAATTCAAACGGGGATCAAACACACACTTCCAAAGTACTCAAAAGCAATCCTAACTGTATTAACATATTACCGAAGCACAGTTACAACATGTTACTAACTATTACAACATTTTAGATTCGTTCTAACATACCAAGTTAAACATAACTAAAAACCATAAGAATTCTTATTACAACATTCCTATTGTCCCAAAACTACAAGATTAACGTTCAAGTTGCCTTCTAAAAGAACTCCCAACCCACGTGCTCATTTCTGCGATTCCTCGCCAGCATTTACACCTGAAATGGTTATTTGAATAACCACACATATTCGATTTGTTTAAGCTAACGCTTAGTGAATAAAACAACATATGCACATGAATGATAAACATGTCCTCATTCACATCTCTACAATTCATACTAGTCGCGGGAGACTCACGTGCCCGTCCATACTCCCAATCCGCGACTCCTCGCCAATAAGTCCACGCGAAAGGGTAAGACCCACGATTCTTCTCTTCAATCGTGCGACCTTAATGCCTATATCGGCTCCACAAAATGGCACGGTGACCACGTGCTCCTTCTGATCCAAATAAACAACTTAACATGCTCAAATACACATCACCATGCTCGCGGTAATCAAAACATTTCATCGTGCTATTGGGCCTACTTATCAATATAAATGCCCAACATGAACTACACAAGATATCTCTAAGTATTAATACATGCTTTTCAAACATAACATGAATACATGTCAAGAAACCATTCCAAAAATATAGTTGAATCACTCACCTCCGATTTACGCTCTTAAACTTCGATTCAAAGAAAACCCGTGTACAAAGAATGTGTAGAAGTTCGTCTAGTACAATTCCTTTGGATCAAAATTCCATTTTATCAACTTTTATGAAAAATTCTAGAAAACAACTTTTCGGAAAACTTGGCCAAACAAGCCCTGACATATATCAAAACGAAGCTCTTACCTCGAGGAGCTCGAATATGGAATATGGGATAAAACAGACTGACGGAAGGTCGTTGTTTGTCGTCGGAAAGCTCGAAGCAACAAAATCTCCATTTGGCCTCTTTTTGGAAACTTAGGTTGTAAGCTTTGTAAAATATCTCACTCATCTCTATCTATATATAGGCAAAACTCTCGGGAATTACGTATACCTCCCCACGAGTTTTCAAAACTCCTAATCAGTCTCTGAAACTTTCTACACAGCTTATTCACAGCTTTATAAGTAAAACCTCAAAATTATAAAAGTTTTCGACTAAGTTTCGTTTGGTCGCTAAAACGCGAATTTCTACATGACGTTTCCGAAGTTGCTAATTAGCCTACCAAATTAATAGCGTGTTAATTCGTTCTCACTAGGATACTAAAACTAACGACAGATATAAATTCTAAAACAGAAAATAATACAGATATTGAAATACACAGGTAAACATTTATTTTTAGATAAACATTTAAAGTATTCCACAGTGACCGTTTCACATTCGGAGAGGCGTCGCAATAACAAATCCTCAATCACCACAGTTTCAAAGGGTTCTCTAATACAGACACCCAAATCAACTCGTGGGTCAAAACTCACCCAAACATGTGTCATAAGACACGCCACATCACATTATCATGCATGATAATGAAATGCAAAAGCAATAACACAAATATGGGTGTTATAATACTCTCCCCCTTAAAAGAAGTTTGTCCCCAAACTTATACCTCATGTCTCAAAAAGGTGCGGATACTGAGTACGCATCTCATCTTCTATTTCCCACGTCATCTCTTCCGTAGTTTGGCTACGCCATAAAACTTTCACTTTCGATATCGCCTTATTTCGCAAGACTTGGTCTTTTCGATCCAATATCTCTATCGGATACGCAACATACGTCAAATCACTCTGAATCTCATTCGGCGTCGGAGCCATCACTTGTTCCCTATCCTCCACTAAATGTTTACGTAACAATGATACATGAAATACGTTATGCACTTGAGCATACTCACTCGGCAATTTCAAACGATAAGTTACGGGTCCAACACTCCCAATAATTTCAAAAGGTCCTACATACCTCGAGTTGAGTTTCCCGTATCTACCAAATCTGGTTATTCCCTTTGAAGGTGACACCTTCAAATACACCAAGTCTCCTACATCGAATTCCAACGGTCGTCTGCGCTTGTCGGCATAACTCTTATACCTACTTTGGGCTGTCAGTAATCGTTGTCTAATTACCTTTATCTTATCCGTCGTTTCTTGTACAATTTTCGGCCCTTCAATCATTCTTTCTCCCACATCTGTCCAACTAATCGGTGAACGACATACACGACCATATAAAGCTTCATAAGGAGCCATTCCAATACTCGACTAAAAACTGTTGTTATATGCGAACTCAATTAACGGCAGGTGGTCTTCCCAATCACCTTGGAAATCAAGTACACATAACCGAAGCATGTCTTCCAAAATCTGGATTACTCTCTCTGATTGGCCATCGGTCTGAGGATGAAAAGCGGTACTAAAGTGCAATTTGGTACCCATTGCTTCTTGCAAGGCTCTCCAAAACTTCGATGTAAAACTACTATCCCTATCCGAAACGATAGAAACTGGGATACCATGTAGTCTCACAATTTCGCGAATATATAACTTAGCTAACGTCATTGGCTTAGTTGTTCGGATTGGTAGGAAATGCGACGACTTCGTCAAACGATCAATGATCACCCAAATAATAGTGTTCGATCTCTTTGACCTCGGAAACCCACTAACAAAATCCATTATTATGTGCTCCCATTTCTACTCGGCTATCGGTAACGGTTGTAACAATCCCGAGGGTACTTGGCATTCGGCCTTTACTTGTTGACAACTAGTACAACGTGAAACATAACGTGCTATTTCTCTCTTCATTCCCGACCACCAATAAACATGTCTTAAATCTCTATACATCTTGGTGCTTCCCGGATGAACGGTGTACTTCGTATTGTGTTCTTCTTCTAGAATGTTCCATTTCAACTCCTTCTCGTTAGGCACACAAATTCTACCCCTCAATCTCAAAACATCATTCTCAAAAGTAAATCCTGGTTGTTTGCCCATCGGAATCTCATCACAAATCTTCTTCAAAGCCACATCTTGAAGTTGTTTCTCTGCGATCTCGTGAATCAAGAGTGGTTGTGCCACCATCGTCGACATCAAGCCACTTTCAATCCTCGGTATCACTTCAAGCTCCAAATTTTCCATATCTCGTATCAGTTCTTTCTGATAAGTCAAATTTGATGTGGTGTTGGTTGATACTTTGCGACTAAGAGCATCGGCGACGACATTCGCCTTGCCCGGATGATACTGAATTAACAAGTCATGGTCCTTCATCAACTCTAACCTTCTCCTTTGCCTCATGTTCAAATCTCGTTGTGTAAACAGGTACTTCAAACTCTTGTGATCCGTATAGATCTCACATTTCTCCCCATATAGGTAATGACGCCAAATCTTTAATGCAAAAATCACGGCGGCCAATTCTAGATCATGTGTTGGATAATTCTTCTTGTGCGGTCTAAGTTGTCTTGATGCATACGCAATGACTTTTATCACCTTGCATAAGAACGCAACCTAAACCTCTATATGAAGCATCATTGTAAATAATAAATCCTTCGGTCCCTAACGGAACGGCTAATATTGGTGCTTTCACTAGTCGACCCTTCAACTCTTGGAAACTTTCTTCACATTCTGGACTCCAAACAAAAATAATATCTTTCCTCATTAACTGTGTCATCGGCATTGCTATACGCGAAAAGTCTTTTACAAATCTTCGATAATACCCAGCTAATCCTAGGAAACTTCGGATGTCTGTCACATTCGTTGGTCTCACCCAGTTGGTAACTGCTTCTATCTTATGAGGATCTACAGAAATTCCTTTTGCCGACACTATATGTCCAAGGAAAGCTATCTCGGTCAACCAAAACTCACACTTCTTCAATTTACCAAATAATCTCTTTTCACGCAATCGTTGTAAAGCTAATCGTAAATGATGCTCGTGATCTTCTACGCTTTTAGAGTAGATTAGGATGTCATCTATGAACACAATGACAAACCTCATCTAAGTAATCCTTGAAAACACAGTTCATCACGTCCATGAAAGCAGCTGGTGCATTAGTCACTCCAAATGGCATAACCAAAAATTCAAAGTGACAATATCGAGTCCTGAAAGCTGTTTTCTCAACATCTTCCTCTTTGACTTTCAACTGATGGTAACCGGATCTCAAGTCGATCTTCGAAAATACCTGAGCCCCTTGTAACTGATCAAACAAGTCATCTATTCACGGCAACGGATACTTGTTCTTGACGGTCAACTTATTCAACTCTCGATAGTCGAAGCACATACGCATCGTTCCATCTTTCTTCTTCACAAACAAGACTGGAGCTCCCCACGGCGAAACACTCGGTCGGATAAAACCCTTCTCAAGTAGTTCTTGTAACTGAACCTTCAATTCTTTCAACTCTATCGGTGCCATTCGGTACAGCGCTTTAGATATCGGTTGTGACCTTGGTACTACTTCTATTGTGAACTCAAGTTCTCTTTCAATCAATACGTCTGGTAACTCATCGGGAAAAATATCTGGAAATTCTCGAACTACTGAATTGTCTTCTATTAGTCGTCCAAGAACTCGCGTGTCGATAATTGAACATAAGAAACCCGAACAACCCTTCTTCAACATCTTACTTGCTTGAATCGCCGATATCAAGTACGGCGGTACGATCACTCCCTTACTCTGAAAAGTAAACTCTTCTTGCCCTGACGGATAGAAACTAACCCGTTTCTGTTCACAATCGATTCTGGCTTGATTAACCGACAACCAATCCATACCCAAGATAACATCAAAGTAATTCACTGTCAACGGAATCAAATCAACGCTCAAGACTTTATCACCTATCTTGATCTCACATGACTTGAATATCGAAGAAGTAACTAGCGGTTCACTACTAGGAAATGATACACACAAGTCATATCCTAGCGGTTCCGACTTAACAGTTAAATGCTTAACAAAATCACGTGATACGAATGAATGCGTTGAACCAGAATCCATAAGTATACGTGCAGGATATGAACAAATAGGAAGAATACCTGATACGACGGTATCATCCGTATTCCCCGGCCTGAACTGGAAGTATCGTCCTTGTTGTTGCGCGACTCCTTTCCCTTTATCCACTCGAGGTTCTACCCTTGATCCGCTTGGCACACTCGATGCCCCGGTACTCATTCCCGTTTGTCTCTTACTCGGGCAATTCTTCGCTATGTGTCCCGGTTGTCCACATTCAAAATATTTTTCCCTCATCTCTGGGTTGTAACTCTTTGTGTTCGAGGTAGTGTTCGGTGTAGTCACATTCGCATTCCAAGGACAATTTCGGGATATGTGTCCTAACTGCTTGCAAAACACTACACCAAAAGGGCACATTACTAACGGTAATTTACCGTTAGTAAAATTATTACTAACGGACTATTACCGTTAGGAATAAAGTGTGGCTAATAATTCTAACGGAATTTCTAACGGTAATTTTTCGTTAGGAAAATTATTTTTACTAACGGTAAATTACCGTTAGTAATATGTTTCCTAACGGTAATTTACCGTTAGTAATTTATTATTCCTAACGGAAATAATCCGTTAGTAAAAATATTACTAACGGTTTATTTTTCAATAGATTTGCAAACAAAATACTAACGGATTTAGTAACGGAAAATATCCGTTAGGAATGGGTTTAAAATATAAAAATAATAATTAATTTATATGCACCAATTTTTATTTTGCACCTAAATTGCATTTCGCACTCACACCTTATTCACAAGTATAATTAATCTCTAAAAAACACAAAAATAGCTCAATCTACAACAAATAATTAATAATAAGCATAACAATTAGAATCCAAAATGTTTCATCCATCCAAACCTAATTAAATATCAACAATATTTTTCACATCATTTGTCTCTCAACATAAATTAAACCAACACAAATCACGAATTACTCGTGGCACGGAGCTAGGAAAAAATATCGTGCATATAAAATAAATAAAGTTTATAATCCTGTGATTTTCTTCTTGTCCAATCTCTAGCACGGATCAAACTATGCTTCCGCTTCTCAACTCCCACCAACTCCCTAAGCATTGGTACTCTTCCTTGATCAAATCTCAGCTCTCTGCAATATAGAAACATGATTCCCCGTTAAAGCAAGAGAGTCAAGATAAACTTTTCAATGAATTCACAACAAACTTCCAAATTGCGTATCACTTTCATGAAATCCATATGGATTAAAAAATATTCCAACCAATCCAACACACACTCGCCCATCAAAACAAAATATTAAGGGAAGTTGTGTTGAGTTCAGATCAATCACCAAGTATGTGAACACGAATGGCAATGATCAAGATGGTGAGTATGCAGAAGTATAGGATGGCATGTCATTTGTTGAACACTAAGAAGTGTATTAATGTTTACCATGTAATTTGTTGGTGGTTTTTTTATTTTTCAACAGTTGTTCCATGAAGTTGTCCTAGACTAGCTTCTTTAATTCTTCTAGTCTTTGGATAATCTTTGGGTCCACCGCCTTATTGCAAACAACTTCATCTTGCAAATGCAAAGCAAAAATCAAATGACTACTAGACTATTGAAAATAATATTGCTGACTCAAAGACAACCCAAACTACATTTATGATTCCTCTGTCCTACCTTATCTTCTAAGGGCATAAACCATGATTAAACGATTAAAAGAAAAAAGAATCTAAAAGGATTCAATTTGTTCACATGCTATGGTCAATCAAACTAAGTTATGTCTTCAAGTGAAAAGCATTCTTTCCCAATCTCAAATTGCAAAAACAAAGTAAGCACAAAAAGGATTAAAAGGTACGTGGTT
Source organism: Hydrangea macrophylla (assembly GCA_033977485.1). Lineage (NCBI taxonomy): Eukaryota > Viridiplantae > Streptophyta > Magnoliopsida > Cornales > Hydrangeaceae > Hydrangea > Hydrangea macrophylla. The sequence goes on from CM066993.1 coordinate 35,038,361, forward strand.
CTCCCATTGGGCTCCATCTTACAAACTGCAAAAACAATTAAAAGCAATATTCCTTGATTAGGTTGGTGTTGTTGCTTATAATCCAAATTGTATGGTAAATACATAATTAGTGTGAGGATTCTAAATTCGCGAAAGAAAACATAATTCATGTTACCCAACCCCAACTAGTTGGAATTGAGGCAAACTTGATTGCATTAGTGTTCATGATTCTAATTTCCAAAAGTACTAAGCTTAAGTTAATCATTTTCAACCAAATAAATTCTAAGTACCTACAATTAGTGTTTAGGATCAACGAAATAATCAACTATGAACCTACTAGTGAGTCCAATCTAGCAAAAGTATCCATCAAAAGGATTAACGTAGCAGAATTCAACTTATAATTTTGTTTACAAGTAGATTTGAAGATAGAAATACCAATAACAAATGATAGTATTACCTACTGCATATGGCGTCAACGAGATGAAGATGTCCCACTCACACCTTAATATATGCTAAAGTAATATATACAACAGAATATTGCAAACACATAGGGCATAATTCGACTGCACAATTTATTAAAAAAAAAGTATAACTCATGATGACACATACAAATATTTGTTTAGGATGAAAAATAGCAAAATTTTGCAAAGAGAAAGGACAACAATTAAGCCTTACGCACTAAGCGTGCCTCCACCCTTTGCATGGCCATCCATTTTAGGAACAATCACAACTCCAACTACAACACTTTGCTTGAATGCTTGAGCTTGATCAAATGCGGCTTGACCAATACTGCTATCCATAACAAATATAACAAGATCTGGTTTCTGGACCAAAAAAGAAAGGAGGTTAGCAACTGCAATTAACAAGTTATAAGATAAGAGGAGAGCACAGTTTTCCAGAAAAGTACAGTTGCTTCGGAAACTTGTCGCATTTCTTCAAAGAGAGCAGCTTCATGTTTATGTCATCCACTTGTGTCAACAATTATAAGATCGCAATTTTCTTTCTTGAATCTTTTTCTACACCTTCCACAACAATTTTAACAAGATCTGACACCATGTAGCTGTTGGCAGGAATAAATTGCGAGTAATCAAAAAACCAAGATAGCAAGATCAACAAATCTGATGAGTAAGAGGTGGTAAATAGTTCAGGACAAGTTGAGACTTAAAGAAACAATTGTAATAACTACAAACAACTTCTAGGCTGTTAATTGGCAATACACGATTTTTTTTATACCAAATACGCAAAATTAATTCCACAACCTTATTTAAACCAAGTTAAGCACATCAACTCTCTAAAAGGTGCACCACCCAATTAAACAAGCAGCCAAAGATACTCCCTAGAGCCATAAACTGTCAATAGTCAATACCTTTCCTTTTATTTTTGTTCAAAAGACATCACGAATGGGGTAAAGAACTACAACGGATAAGTTGAGTACAACAAATTACTAACTTTTAACAGGTACAGTAGAAATTTTATCATGATATAGATAACAATGAATGAATTTTTTACACGGTTTACAACGAAAAAGTATGACTGACTACTGTCAAAATAGTACATTACTTGTGCATCTGATAAAAGCAAAACATATAGGAAGATAACATGAAGTTCATTGAGACAAATGTAGTTTAGGTCCTTTAGGATGGTATAATCAAATTGAAAACAAACAGCTGATTTATTCATTTTCTCAACCATTTAAGAATACAATAAACATCTCATACATCACAACTATCAAGCCACTCAAATCAAATAAGATAGCCATGCAACCAAGAAGTAATGAAGACAGTACTACCTTCCATAAAATGGGATTTTCGCTTTAGTGGCATTCTGCTTCAACTGATCAAAAGCACCAGCTCTAAATGTATCTGCACACACCAAGGCCGATTTCCAGCCCTTCTTCTGGTGGTAATATGCATATACTTTGTACATGTGGTGGTTTTTCCAGACCTAGGAGTAATTTACAGACATATAACTGTTAAATAGCTTCATAGAACAAGAAAGAAAACAAATGTGTGCAATTATAAGTAAAGCATACTTAGTATCATTTAGATCATAATATACAATAAGAATCATATATTCAGCATATAACAGATGTACATGATACACCAGTCAATCATAATGTGTAACTCCCAGATAGGCACTAGAAATGATACCAAGATCAAATTAAGTACATAACAAAAAAACTTCTAAGTTCTAACCAAACTTCCATTATTGCTTTTCTTTAAGACTAAGGTTTTAAAGAAGAAAATGGGGAGAGAGGATGAGGTAAGAACAACATGAAACAATTAAGTACCTAAAAGATTGGGAACAGAGGTATCTAACATGTAACTGAAACAGCAGTAGACAATTAGCTAGTGGCATGGGCTTCTACCATCAATATAAGTATTTGTTTACTGACCAAAAATTAAGAAAATAAAATTTGGGTAAAAAGGACCAAAAATTAACCAAAAAAGGGATCAAAAATTAACCTTATGAATCCGACCTTGAATGGTCTGAGCTCATCAACGGTGTTTTCCATCCACATGGTTTTTGCAAACCCTAGAGAGAGAACAGACAGAGCTTTAAGTTCAAGATGTGGAAAAAAAAAATAGATGTTAGGGTTAGGGGGTCCGGTGGTGTGATAGAGAGAAGAGAGAGTGCCTGGGAAGAGGGGGGTTAGGGAGAGTGGTGGCGGAGGTCGGCGGAGATCTGTTGGTATCGGTGACCATATGGTGGTGGTGGTGGTCAGTTTATGGTGTGAGAGAGCTTAGGGGTGAGAGAGAGAGAGAGAGAGAAAGAGAGAGAGAGGTTGGTGGTGGCGGGTGGTTCTGGTAGTGGATGGTGGCTGGCTGGTGGTGGGTGAGACTTGAGAGAGATAGAGCTGAGAGAGTTAGACACAGAGAGAGAGAGAGAGAGAGAGAGAGAGAGAGAGAGCGCTCAAATGCGAAGCAGAGAGGTGGAAGGAGTTTAGGGAAAATGTTTATGGGAAAAAATGTTGGGGGAAAATTTTGGGTAAATAAATTGCCACCACATTTTTAGCTTAGGAGTTTTGATCGCGTCAGAATCAAGATATAAAAAGTGTTCTTTACTTTTCAAAAGATTTGTAGTGTGAAAGCAAAGGTCGAACCCACAGGGATTGGTTAACTACAGCGACTTAATTTTAAAACCTAACTTTAGTTAATTATGAAAACAGATTTTTATTTGATTTTAATTAGACTAATAACAATAAAACTAAATCTAAACTATAAAAGCAATTAAAAGTGTTTTAAATAATGTTTACGGGAACCTAGGATTGCAAATCCACCACTAGTTTCATAATAGGAATATTTATGAATTACTTTAGCTTATTACGTTGGATGATAATGGGGAATTGTAGCTACAAGCCCAATTCCTCCGACAAGAAGATAATCATGGTTCAAGCACCAACATAATCCATCTTCGGTTAGCACGAATTATCCCACACTAAACTAGGGTTGTGATCTAATCCGTCTAACCTAGGCATGGACTATTCGGATACTTGATAGCACAAATCAATAAAGCACCATCACATGTAAACAATCTAAACAAGCACAGCGAGCATAGATCGTTGAGCACATCACAGTCAAAATAGATCTAAGACAAGAATAAACTTTGAAAGCAATGATTTAATCAATAGAAGTACGATTTTATTATAAAAAATCCTCTAAACATGTAATCATCATCCATACATAATAAAACTAAAAGAAATACATAAATAAAACCCTATTACTTGGCTAGGGTTTCATTGAAATCCTAGATCTATGATCTAGCCGTCCATGGAAGTGATGGATGGCAAGTAGTTGATGGAGGAGGCCATGGAAACCCTTGGTCTTCTTCTTCTTCTCCTTGCTTCCCTCCCTTCAATGGCTGGAAGTATGGTTGTAGAGTGTGTGTATATTAATTGCCAACCTCCAAATTGAAGTAATTTAGGATATATATAGAGTTTACACAAGCTTTGGAAGCCTTCCTAACCCGAAACGGACTGAAACTAATGTAATTTACAGTCTGGACGTCGTTCAGCAGTTTCGTTTGCACAGGAGTCTTCAGTATACTGAAATACGCATAATTGGTTTTTACACATATCGCGCAAGCGGGCCGCGCGAGCGCGACATTTGGTACCTCGCGCGAGCGATTCTGGGATTTTCGCGCGCGCGGCTTGCGAGCGCGATGTTGATTTTTCAGCTTCTTCTCTTCTGCTTTTTCACCCTGTTTAGCCTGATATACTTGATTTCTTCCAAAACCTGTCAGAAAATAGAAAACGAAGTAAAACTATACAAAAACAGGATAAAAAGGTACTAACAAATGCTCGTTAAGGCGTATAAATAGGATTTGTTCTCTCCCGATCACACCCCCAAACCTACATTTTGCTAGTCCTCGAGCAAAACTAAAATAAAAACTAACTACTAATAGAATACTACTCCATTTTCGCATGGATCACGATTGTATTTAGCATATGCAACAAGCCTTTTAAACCCCTAGGTGTCCCTAGTCGGACGAGTAAAGTCTCGTGAGGGTTCTCATCAACAAGTCACCCACAACCATCTTCATTAACTTAGAAATTTAAAAAGTTTTATTAAAACGAAAAACTAATAAACAATACTCCTTATTATAAACAACGATTCGAAATAGAATAACGAACAGGAAGAAACAGAATCAAACGTTCACCTATATCATGAGAAACAATCAAGTGCATGCAATGTACGAATCAATAGAGTTCCTCATAAGATGGCACGTGTGTGATGTGGTAGTCAAATGAACACGCGTATGTCATGAACATGGAATATAACTCGGATAACCATCCAACTATGCTTCGACTACGAATCTCACAATGTTAATTACACTCTCAAATGAAACACTCAGAAACAGGTGTAATTTTTCTAATATATATGAGTAAAGGAAATATATTTTCAAAACGAGAAATGCTCACATATGACTCGAAAAGGACGCATGACACGAAAGAATAGTAGTCTCATGGATAGGATGCCAATAATCAAGAAAAATTAATTATTACCATGTTTTAATCCCCTCCCATCGTTCACATATCCAAACCATGTTTCCTCGGATCAAATAGGACTTTTCAACGGTTGTAACGTGGTTCAGGTAATGAAAAAGTATAGGACGGATATATCAGGTAGTTTTCAGAATGGCATTGTAAGGCATGTTCGATTTCTTTCATTCTTCTTCTACAAACTTTCATCTTTTCTTTCTCTTCATTCCTTTTCATTCATTTTTCTTCTTTTCTTTCATTTTTCATTTTTTTTTTCAACCTTCCTCTTCTGTATTATGTTTCTTTTCCTTTTTCTTTTCTTGCTTCTCAAATGATTATTCATCGAATACCAAGCAACTACCCCAATAGCATCTTATTTTCTTCTTCTTCTCAATCAACACATCGCCTTAATACTACTAAAAGTTGATCACTCTTCCAGTGGTATACTCCAAGTTGATCAAGTTGGAGCTTTTAAAGAGGATAATGGTGAACAAAGAAAAAGAGGCATTGTAACGGCTCAAAGGGGCGAACTAAGGAAATTTTTATCTTTTATCGGTCGGCAGTAAGCAAAGAGGGCCTAAAATCATGTCCTAAAGTCGTATGGTTCTTCAATGTTTACAATGGAAGATTATTTAGCATGGTAACAAATATTTTAACTTGACCATCAACCAAAACAAGAATAATGAGACTAAACAACAAGTAGATGCGTTAATTTAATGAAATCCGACAAACACAATGTATTTATAACCCTCTAAAAAGAAAAGATAGGCTCAAAAGCTTACTGGGTCTAGTCTCCACCATGTGTTATCTAGAAATCCGAATCATATTATAGTTCACATCAAACATGTATTCAAACGACTACGTGCAGTGCATAACTTTGTGTGCAAATCTATGATATAAAACTACGATTCAAACAATACATAACTTAAAACGTCATATCATAACTTCAGCAAATGTTTAATCACATCTTCCATTGTTTACCATTCTATAACAATTCAAAGTTCTCTATCAAAAAGTATCAAATTGATATTGCAAAAACCGTCGGTAACATCGTTTATTTAAGCACAAATCGAAAAATTTGAAAATTTTGTATAAAATAATGTAATGTGCATACCCCCAAACCTAAACCTTTCATTGTCCCTAATGAAACAATAAAATGAAAGAAAGGTGAGTACGTAATGAAGGAACGATAGTACCTTAATCTCGGCAATGACAAACAGGTAAACATAACAAAATATTGCAATAAAGGTCAATGTTACCTGTTAATACTGGATAAAAGAAACTAAACAAACAAAATAATAAAATCAGCTAGAAAAACTATAACCAAACTAAAATAAACTATAAGACTTAAAGAAAGTACGACAACAAAAAGATAATAAACTATAAAAGAACATAACTAGAACAATGAAAAGAACAAACGACTCGATCTAAAAATACCGAAGAAAGAGAAACAGAAAAGTAAAAACTATATGAATAGGTGTGGAGGACTGATAGAGAAAACAAAAGAAAATATCAGAAAAATGGGGTATCGCGCGAGCGGCCGTCGCGCGCGCGAATTCCCAAATTTTTTTTTTTTTAACTTTTTTTTTAACTTTGAAAGTCGCGCCAGCGAGGTTCCTCGCGCCCGCGAAAACAGGCGCGAGAAAAACCTGAGGGCTCATATAAGGAAAAAGAAAGAAAAAAAAACACTAAGGCACATTCTCGCGCTAGCGGGCCGCGCGCGCGAGAAGGGTTTTTCCCATTTTTTTGGCTAAAATTATGTATAAAATATTAAAATAAATTAATTCCAACCCCCAAACCTATCCAGAATGTCCAAAACAGACTCAAACAGGCTCAAAAACAACCAAAAATAAGAAAAACGAACGAAATAAAGCTTGGGTTGCCTCCCAAGAAGCGCTAACTTTTACGTCTTCAGCTAGACCGTTCTAGCTCAAGACTCACGGAGGTTGAAAATCAGACTTTGTACCCCTAAGAATATCAGGTAGAGCTCGGTGGTAAGCAGAAATCACGTTGCTTCGAATTAATTCAATCGACGGTTTGTCAGTATGTTCAAATCGATTTCTTACCTTCAGAGTAGATTCAGCATTAGGGTCCGAGGTATTAGGGTTCATCCACTCATCATCCGCTATATCTTTATCGTTACTCACATTTATTGCTTTGTTAGGCTCAATATTCCGTCTTACCTCACCTTCCGCCTCACATAGGTAATCGTCGTCTTTAGGAGGTTGATCCTTAGCATTAAAAACGTTTAATTTTAAGTTCATGTTCCCAAACGACACTTTCATTACCCCCAACCGGCAGTTAACACGTGCGTTAGCGGTTGCTAAGAATGGACGGCCTAGAATGACAGGAGTGTGTTTTCTAGCATCTAGCACGGGTTCAGTGTCAAGGACCATGAAGTCGACAAGATAATAGCATTTATCAACCTTAACCAAGACGTCCTCGACGATTCCTCTAGGTATTTTAATAGAACGATCCGCTAATTGTATTGTAGCGGCCGTAGGTTTCAGTTCACCTAGACCTAATTGTTTATAGACGTGATAAGGTATGAGATTAACACTAGCTCCTAAGTCAAGGAGAGCCCAATGGATGATAGTGTCACCTATGACACATGAAATCGTTGGCGTACCAGGATCCTTATACTTTGGAGGTGAGTGTTAAAAAATAGAACTTACTTTTTCCGTGAGGAATACCTTTTTAGGAGTATGACTACGTATTTTGCGCTTTTGTGTACAAAGGTCTTTTAAACATTTAGCATAAGCGGGAATTTGTTTTATAGCATTGAGGAATGGAATATTTATTTTAACTTGTTTAAATACCTCGAGTATATCTTCAACTTTCGACTTTTTCTTTGAAAGATGAGACGGTTCCTCAATATTAGGTGGATATGGCATTCTCGGAATATAATTTGTTGAGACCGGTTCATTTTCTTTTCTACTTTGATTCACGTCCTCACCCCTCTCTTTATTAGAGTTGATGTTCATATCTATCACATTCTCATTCTTATTAGGGGTTTCTATCACCTCCTCTCGTGTAGTCATCCTAGTTGAGACGGCGTTTACTTGTTCATTCGACCCCTTAACCTCATATTGTCCCTTAGGGTTTTGAATTGTTTGACTAGGCAACGTCCCCTCGTTTCTACGACTCACTACAGTAGCTAGTTGTCCCATTTGGGATTCAAGCTTCGCAATAGATTGTGTATGAGAGTGCACTATTTGTGCTTGTGCCTGTACTTGCGTTTCAATTTTATTAAGGGATGCCAACACCTTTTCCTCAAAAATGTTACCCCTTGGAGGGTTCGGATTAGGATGCGGTTGTTGGTATTGATTCGGTTGAAACTGAGGTCGATATGCATTAGGAAAATTAGTCGCCTCATTAGGATTATTATTATTAATTTTCCACGAGAAGTTAGGTTGGTTTCTCCATGGCGCATCCGGATTATTAGTAGTCGAATTATAATTATTTCGTGGGTATTGTTGAATAGAGTTAATGTGTTGCTCCACGAATTCCGGAAATTGACTCGCCGATGGACATGCAAGTATCGAATGTGAAGGATCATAACATAATGCACAAATTTCATGAGCGGGTGGGGCTGTCGTTTGATTCATTGTAATAAGGCGGTCAAGTTTTTTAGATAATTCTTGAAATTCTATTGAATGACTCGACTCAAACTTCACCTCTCGTTTGGGTGGAGGAAGATATCCTTCCGAACGTACTGACACAGCCTGATGCATCGAGTTCTCGCTTAAAGTTTCAAAAATTTTCTAGGCCTCGTCGGCGCTTTTGTGTAGGAAAGTTCCCGCACAAACGGCATCGACGGTATTACGGACTGAGGGAATAAGCCCCTCGTAGAAGACCTGAACTAATTGCCACTTGGTATCGGTGACCATATGGTGGTGGTGGTGGTCAGTTTATGGTGTGAGAGAGCTTAGGGGTGAGAGAGAGAGAGAGAGGTTGGTGGTGGCGGGTGGTTCTGGTAGTGGATGGTGGCGGGCTGGTGGTGGGTGAGACTTGAGAGAGATAGAGCTGAGAGAGTTAGACAGAGAGAGAGAGAGAGAGAGAGAGAGCGCTCAAATGCGAAGCAGAGAGGTGGAAGGAGTTTAGGGAAAATGTTTATGGGGAAAAATGTTGGGGGAAAATTTTGGGTAAATAAATTGCCACCACATTTTTAGCTTAGGAGTTTTGATCGCGTCAGAATCAAGATATAAAAAGTGTTCTTTACTTTTCAAAAGATTTGTAGTGTGAAAGCAAAGGTCGAACCCACAGGGATTGGTTAACTACAGCGACTTAATTTTAAAACCTAACTTTAGTTAATTATGAAAACAGATTTTTATTTGATTTTAATTAGACTAATAACAATAAAACTAAATCTAAACTATAAAAGCAATTAAAAGTGTTTTAAATAATGTTTACGGGAACCTAGGATTGCAAATCCACCACTAGTTTCATAATAGGAATATTTATGAATTACTTTAGCTTATTACGTTGGATGATAATGGGGAATTGTAGCTACAAGCCCAATTCCTCCGACAAGAAGATAATCATGGTTCAAGCACCAACATAATCCATCTTCGGTTAGCACGAATTATCCCACACTAAACTAGGGTTGTGATCTAATCCGTCTAACCTAGGCATGGACTATTCGGATACTTGATAGCACAAATCAATAAAGCACCATCACATGTAAACAATCTAAATAAGCACAGCGAGCATAGATCGTTGAGCACATCACAGTCAAAATAGATCTAAGACAAGAATAAACTTTGAAAGCAATGATTTAATCAATAGAAGTACGATTTTATTATAAAAAATCCTCTAAACATGTAATCATCATCCATACATAATAAAACTAAAAGAAATACATAAATAAAACCCTATTACTTGGCTAGGGTTTCATTGAAACCCTATATCTATGATCTAGCCGTCCATGGAAGTGATGGATGGCAAGTAGTTGATGGAGGAGGCCATGGAAACCCTTGGTCTTCTTCTTCTTCTCCTTGCTTCCCTCCCTTCAATGGCTGGAAGTATGGTTGTAGAGTGTGTGTATATTAATTACCAACCTCCAAATTGAAGTAATTTAGGATATATATAGAGTTTACACAAGCTTTGGAAGCCTTCCTAACCCGAAACAGACTGAAACTGATGTAATTTACAGTCTGGATGTCGTTCAGCAGTTTCGTTTGCACAGGAGTCTTCAGTATACTGAAATACGCATAATTGGTTTTTACACATATCGCGCGAGCGGGCCGCGCGAGCGCGACATTTGGTACCTCGCGCGAGCGAATCGCGCGAGCGATTCTGGGATTTTCGCGCGCGCGGCTCGCTCGCGCGATGTTGATTTTTCAGCTTCTTCTCTTCTGCTTTTTCACCCTGTTTAGCCTGATATACTTGATTTCTTCCAAAATCTGTCAGAAAATAGAAAACGAAGTAAAACTATACAAAAACAGGATAAAAAGGTACTAACAAATGCTTGTTAAGGCGTATAAATAGGATTTGTTCTCTCCCGATCAAGTTTTATTTACAAAACTGCCACCGTAATTCATTTTTTTTGAAAATTTTTCATTATTACTAACACAATTTACATATTTCTAATGGTAATTTACCGTTACAAATTTTGTAACGGTAAATTACCGTTAGAAAACCAAAATCCTCTATGTTAGAAATTTGGCTGAATGGTGTAGTGAAAGTAACAGGTGCTCAATTGGTAGCAAGTTCCTCTGTGTCGCAGGTTACATGTTGGACACAACGGTCTCGAGTCCCCCATGAACGTACTCCTGTTGGGTTTGTGCCCTCAAACCATTACTTTATATATGAGACATTGACATTTTAATATATGGATATCAGCTTTACATTTAGTTATGTATGTTTCTTTCATGAGATGATTGTTATCCTTAAGTATCATAGTAAGTAATTCGTGTATGTATGAGATACATACAAGTTATTTTTCGAAAAAAAAGAGATACATACAACTGAGATACGAATTACTATTCTTTGTTACTTAGAATGTGTCACAGTGGATGATGAGACTGGATATCTCATCAGGTTTACACTGTAGCATGATTAACTACCATTGGATGGAGTGATTAATCTCAATCACTATAGCTTAACTCTTAGTTAACATGCTAGTGCTTATAGTGCATTGACGGACCTGAGCTTTTCTATTGACACTCAAGACTGTCAATCAGTCGATAGGAACTCATAACTTGTATAAGGTACGTGTTCTTAATCTTGAGACAATTATGAACACAGACTGTGGATATGGCTGCTTTGACTTACCAATCAGTGATGTCTATAGAAGATCAACACCTGGGTATCTTGGGTATGTCATATTCATAGGGTTGTGAACATATATTGTCAAGACAGAATCTACCCTCTGTTTCAGAGTAAGCATTCCCTTGAGAATGTCACCAAGTCGATTACTAAGTACTGCAGTCTTGTTGATAAGAGTTATCAACATGTTTGGTAATCATGAGAGGTGAATGGGACTCAAGGAATACAAGAAGTAATCATGATTCAGGTTGACAGTAACAGTTATCCGACTACCTGAATATGATTACGAATGCTGAAGGTAGAGGGACATTAGTACAACATACAAGTCTAGTTATCGCTTCGGATATGTTCTTTTGCGTTGGAGTTCAGTTATCGTTTTATAGTGGAGTAAACGTTAACTGACCAGTTAGTTAGTTTGCTGATCAAAGAGTTTGGTCACGGTAATTAACAAACTGGTCTGAGCCAACAATAAAGAGCTTAGGAGGTCCCACTCTTAGCTCCGCCAGGATACTTAGAAAGACACATGAGGAAGTTGTCAAGACAAGTTCGATCGATTGAAGTATGTTCGATCGATTGAAGTCTTGGCAGTCTTGATCGATCGAGAAAGTTTCGATCGATCGAAGGTTCGATCGATCGAAGATCTTCGATCGCTCGAAGTCTAGGTTGGTTCTGGAAATCTATAAATAGGGCAGCTGCGTTCTGGAAAAGGAGTTCGTCATTTTAGAACGTCAGAAGCTGCAGAAACTGTTTTTAGAGCCCCAAACCTTCTTTTTCCTCTCTATTAGAGATCCCACCATCTCTAGTCTCTCCGGCAAGCATCCGCAGGAGACATAAGGGTGAAGACAAGCTAGTGGAGGCTGCTGCATCACCAAGGAAGAAGAAGAAAATCAGAATTGGGTTCAAGACACTAAGGTATAACTCTTGTCCTCTCTTGTGTGCATCTATGGAATTAACGAGTAGTAGATCCTGGGCTACCATTAAGTTTTAATAACTTAACTTTTCCGCTGCGCGTTTAAACTTTTAACTTAAACCGGTTTTTCCATCAACTCCCTCCTTGGCTACTCACATATGATCCTGAACCTTGCGTGAACGGTTTCTTCGCATTCCCTTGACTCTTACCACGATTGTCATTTGCTCTCTTCCCTTTTGTCCATGTCGATATCTGTCAACACTTTTCTCAGCAATACGAGCAGCTTCCTCAACGAGAGAAATGGTCGGGTGTTGTAACATATCCACATGGCCACGGATATTCTCCCTAAGTCCTTCCTCAAACTTACGAGTTTTATCCCTATCAGTCGGAACGGTAGTTTTCCCAAATCGTAACAAGGCATTGTAACGGGATACATGCTCACTCACAGTCATGTCTCCCTGAACCAGACTTGCAAACTCTTGGCGTTTCTGAGTATAAGCAGATTGCGGAAAGAAACGTTTGTTGAATTCTTCTTTAAATGCTTTCCACGTGGTCGGCTTCCCTTGTTCAAGTACGTTGTTCCACCAATCCAATGCTTTGCCCATCAACGTATCGGATGCGCATAAAATTTTCTCCTCATCGGTACATTTTACCTGACGGAAATGTCTTTCCATGTCCATCATCCAATGATCGGCCAAGTCTATGTCAACCTGTCCATGATACAAGGTCGGTTTTCGCTTATGAAACTGTTCCACGATTGTGTGTTGAGGCCGCGGTACCGGTGGTGCATTGATGTAACGAATTTCCACTGGTGGAGGCTGAACGTTCATCTGTTCTCTTTCACTTACCGCTTGTATGAAATTTCCCACCATATTCACTATTTGGTCCATCCGCGAATGCGGTGACAATTCTCTCGGCAGATCTGCCATAATGTTTCAAATATTCCCCTGTTGAGTTCAATGCATAATGACCATGCATGCTATGCCACAATATAGATATATGCGCACAGTTCATCACAATCAACAAATGCTAACACATGAAGCATTTCTACAATGATAACAATTATCTTCTTAATTACACGCTCCACTCGATGTCACTCAACATATATAACGTCACTCGTTCCCAAGGCTCTAAACTTATGCTCTGATACCACTAAATCTCACAGCCCGGTCCCACAATAGCGGAACCGGAGCCCGTGGCACGCCACCGAGGCTAACCCAATCCATTAACATTCCCAAAATTTAGTTTGAAGAACACACGCAGCGGAAAAACAAAACACATTTTCAAAACTAGGGGTTCAGTCGACTGGGTCAGGACCTCAGTCGACTGAAGAAAGCAGAGAGTTTTCAAAACAATTTAACAGACCATTCAGTCGACTGAGACTGGGGTCCAGTCGACTGGGCCTCCAACTTTCAGTCGACTGAATCCCCCCCTTCGGTCGACTGGAGTAAGCAGAACCAAAATGAACACATAACCTTCAGAGGTCCAATCGACTGAGGCAGGGCCCAGTCGACTGCTTTTGCCATAATAAGAAGCAGTAGCTAGCAGGCAAAGGGTTCAGTCGACTGAACACTGGATCAGTCGACTGCTCCCCTGACAGCAGCCCAAAATCTACAGAAAACAAGTTTAAAAGCTTTTTAAATTCAAACGGGGATCAAACACACACTTCCAAAAGTACTCCAAAGCAATCCTAACTGTATTAACATATTACCGAAGCACAGTTACAACATGTTACTAACTATTACAACATTTTAGATTCGTTCTAACATACCAAGTTAAACATAACTAAAAACCATAAGAATTCTTATTACAACATTCCTATTGTCCCAAAACTACAAGATTAACATTCAAGTTGCCTTCTAAAAGAACTCCTAACCCACGTGCTCATTTCTGCGATACCTCGCCAGCATTTACACCTGAAATGGTTATTTGAATAACCACACATATTCAATTTGTTTAAGCTACCGCTTAGTGAATAAAACAACATATGCACATGAATGATAAACATGTCCTCATTCACATCTCTACAATTCATACTAGTCGCGGGAGACTCACGTGCCCGTCCATACTCCCAATCCGCGACTCCTCGCCAATAAGTCCACGCGAAAGGGTAAGACCCACAATTCTTCTCTTCAATCGTGCGACCTTAATGCCTATATCAGCTCCACAAAATGTTCTGACCCAAATAAGCAACTTAACGTGCTCAAATACACATCACCATGCTCGCGGTAATCAAAACATTTTATTGTGCTATTGGGCCTACTTATCAATATAAATGCCCAACATGAACTACACAAGATATCTCTAAGTATTAATACATGCTATTTAAACATAACATGAATACATGTCAAGAAACCATTCCAAAAACATAGTTGAATCACTCACCTCCGATTTACGCTCTTAAACTTCGATTCAAAGAAAACCCGTGTACAAAGAACGTGTAGAAGTCCGTCTAGTACAATTCCTTTGGATCAAAATTCCATTTATCAACTTTTATGAAAAATTCTAGAAAACAACTTTCCGAAAAACTTGGCCAAACAAGCCCTGACATATATCAAAACGAAGCTCTTACCTCGAGGAGCTCGAATACAGAATATGGGATAAAACAGACTGACGGAAGGTCGTCGTTTGTCGTCGGAAAGCTCGAAGCAACAAAATCTCCCTTTGGCCTCTTTTTGGAAACTTAGGTTGTAAACTTTGTAAAATATCTCACTCATCTCTATCTATATATAGGCAAAACTCTCAGGAATTACGTTTACCTCCCCACGAGTTTTCAAAACTCCTAATCAGTCTCTGAAACTTTCTACACAACTTATTCACAGCTTTATAAGTAAAACCTCAAAATTATAAAAGTTTTCGACTAAGTTTCGTTTGGTCGATAAAAAAAATTTCTACATGACGTTTCTGAAGTTGCTAATTAGCCTACCAAATTAATAGCGTGTTAATTCGTTCTCACCAGGATACTAAAACTAACGACAGATATAAATTCTAAAACAGAAAATAATATAGATATTGAAATACACAGGTAAACATTTATTTTCAGATAAACATTTAAAGTATTCCACAGTGACCGTCTCACATTCGGAGAGACGTCGCAATAACAAATCCTCAATCACCACAGTTTCAAAGGATTCTCTAATACAAACACCCAAATCAACTCGTGAGTCAAAACTCACTCAAACATGTGTCATAAGACACGCCACATCACATTATCATGCATGACAATGAAATGCAAAAGCAATAACACAAATATGGGTATTATAATGTGAGTCGAAGGGGAGTTTAATACAAATTCATGCAGGGGAAAGCCTCTCATTGTTTGAGAGTTAGAGTAGTGACGACTACTTGCTTGGATTGGGAATCGGCCTAGCCAGAGCAGTTGGATGTAATGGTTGAGAGAACTTGGGCTTGCCATTGGTATCACGGTTTAAGATTTAAGGCTTGCCAATCTACCGAATGAATGCGTGTCCCTTTCCCTAGCAACTATTTTGATGTGTTTTGATGTTTAAAGCATAAATTACCGTATATGCATATGTTTAAAATTGTGCACTCAGCATATAGCTGAGTAGTGGAGCTTTACTCCATTGCAGGTGATAAGAAGAAAGGCAAGAAGAAGCATGAGGAGTAAGGCCGTGGGACAACGGGAATCATCCTTGAATATATTTTCATTTCCATTCCAAATGATGTAATTTTGGGTAGTTCGGATTATGTACTAAACTTACAACTTTGGAATGGATTAGTGAAGTTGTAATATGTTTCAAAACTCCTTTTCGTTAAACTATAATGAATCCGAACTCGTGGTGTAACGACCTACCTCCCCATCTAGCAACAATATTGTCCGCTTTGGGCCTAAACACAAAGAACTTCCCAGGGGGTCACCCATCCCTGGTACTGCTCTGGCAGCAGCACGCTTAACTGTGAAGTTCTTTCATGTTTAGCTCCTTCACGGTTTTAAAAGGCCTTGTTGCATATAGAGGGGTGATTAATCCTTATAAACTACTCCAAGAACTTCACCCCAGGCGATGTTAGAGAAATGGGAAGATGAATCTTTGAAATGGGAAGATGAGTACCTTATCAGAGAAATGAAAATGTAAAATGGGAAGATGAATCTTTGATGAGAAAATAAATAAGAACGGTAGAAGTGGAATGAAGACTTAGGAGTACGTTGAGTACCTTATCAGATATGATAGTAGGATTGTATAGCGATTAGAGGACAATGGTGGATACAATGGAATGTTGTCTCAGTGGTCCTAGATTCCAACAAGGTCGGAGAAATTTTGAAAATATTGGAATTCATCCCAAGAAAATTTTTAAGTGTTTTAACATGTTTAAAAAAAAAAAAAAAAAACAAAATCAAACTGTTGTTTGAGTAAGAAAATTTTTGTTAAATACTTGTAATTAGGTATCAAGAGGACTTTGGAAGACGAGTATCGTGGTGGGATATGGTATGCTTAGTGCTTGAGACAAAACGGTGGTCGTCAAACGAATGAGTTCTACGTGAGTAGATTATCAACTTGGAAATTCTAAAGTAAAAAGGGTTAGTGAATGTTGTACACTTGGAATTAGTAAGTTGGAAGTAGTGCTGTTAAACGAGTTGACTTGAGTATTGTCACGAAAGGTATGTGAATTGAAAGTCGATAAGAAATTTATCAAACACAGTGAGACTATGGTACTTGATTGGGAAGACCAAATTATTGAATTGTCTTCAGATGGTTACGGGAATAGTATGAAATACTTAGGACAGCAAGTTCTTCGTGAACAATGAAATTGAGGTCAGAATGGCGAATATAAAGGATTAGAGAATCTGAATTGGAGTTAAGTCAGGTTGACTAGAGTTATGAAATAAATCGTTAAATAAGGTATGAAACCTTGAGATGTTATACAAGGAATATATGTTCAGTTTAAAGGGCAGTCAGAAATTCAGTAAGAGTTGCGATACATGAGTACGCTTGGTATGAGCTTGTGTGAGTTGGAAGTGAAACACTAGAGACTCATGGAGTCGTATAACTACGTAAATGGTGGTGGATCTACATGGACTGATAGACCAAAGGATAGTATACGAGTGAGGTATGAGATGGGAATGGAGTACATTGTTGTTGAGATTTTTGATAGAAAAATAATTGGCTCTGGGTATGTGTACACTACGTAAATAAGAATGGATTGTGAATGACCAAGGGTTTAAGACATGAACGAGGTATGTTATGAACATGGGAGTACATTTTATAAACTCTATGGTATGTGTATGATTGACTAAGTCAAGTTTGGGTTCACATCGTTAATTGTTGCGACGGATATTGGGGTAACTATATGTGAAAATATTATGCAAAATTTTAAAATGATTTAATTTAAAAACAAAAGGGAGAATATGTAATTGACTTTGTTACAAGTTTTAAATTGAAGGTGTAACATTTATTCTTCTACGTTAATCGACGATAGCTTGAGTACAGAATGCGAGAGATAAAGGGGCAAGTGTGTTTAACTATTCGAGACATCAGGTGGGCTCGAAGAAGTAGAGTGATATGAAATTTTCAGTTAAGAATCTGGATAGTATCTTACGAGGCATGTATGATTGGAAGTATAATACGAGGTTGGATTAAACCGAATGGAATTTGAAAAGGAATGAAAGTCCTTTGAAAACGTGTTATCGTTCTACAAGTATTCCGCGATTTGCAGGATAAGGGATTGAATCTATGGTATATGAAATAGTTGGTTGAGGCATTGACTTATCGACATAGTATATATGCATGAAAGTACTCAGTTTGGTTCACTTCGAGATGAAGAACCAGGTATGGTTGTTACCCAGTTGAGACGTGTTGGAAACGACTTTTAGTCTAAAGGGAAGATGGGTGGAAGTGAGAGGAGTTATTTCCTTTGACTTGGGTGTTGTGATGAGACTTTTGAGTTCAGAAAAGATATGTGACAAGTAAAATGAAAGCATGTATGGGTTGGTGATGTGATGGGAAATGTCAGATTTAACTTTTGAGTATGTCTACTCAGGCATTGATGTCCTTACTTATCAAAGTAGTTCGATAATTACTAGAATGAGGTTTGAAGCTTTAATCGGATTGAGACAGGAACTCTGGGGATTTATTTTCCTTCAGAGCTTGAGGATTTATTTTTTTCCTCATGAGATTATAATATCTCAGTAGAGATGTGTGGATTGTGATGAATGAACGTTGGCAGTACTTGTGAGAAAGTCTTTCTGAATTGATGAGATGGTACTGAAAGTTTGGGGACAAACTTCTTTTAAGGGGGAGAGAATTATAACACCCACATTCGTGTTATTGCTTTTGCATTTCATTACATTTGTCATGCATGATAATGTGAGGTGTTGTGCATTTTGGCACGTGATTGGGTGAGTTTTGACTCACGAGTTGATTTGGGTGTCTGTATTAGAGAACCCTTTGAAACTGTTGTGATTGAGGATTTATTGTTTGTGAAGTCTCTCCGAGTATGAGACAGTCACTGTGGAACATTTTAAATGTTTATCTGAAAATAAATGTTTACCTGTGTATTGCAATATCTGTATTATTTTCTGGCTTAGAATATATTTCTGTTGTTAGATTTAGTATCCTGGTGAGAACGAATGAACACGCTATTAATTTGGTAGGCTAATTAGCAACTTCGGAAACGTCATGTAGAAATTCGCGTTTTAGCAACCAAACGAAACTTAGTCGAAAACTTTTATAATTTCGAAGTTTCACTCGTAAAGCTATGAATAAGCTGTATAGAAAGTTTCAGAGACTGATTAGGAGTTTGGAAAACTCGTGAGGAGGTAAACGTAAATTTCCAATAGTCTTGCCTATATATAGGAAGTGATGACTTTAGGTTTTTCATAAGTTCTTGACCTAATTCCAAAAGGAGGCCAAAAGGGGGCTAGAGGGAGATTTAGTTGCTTCAAGCTTTGCGACGCCAAACGACGACCTCCCGTTAGTTTGTTTTCTCCCAGATTTCATATTCGAGCTCCTCGAGGTAAGAGCTTTGTTTTGATACCTATTAGGGCCCATTTGGCTAAGTTTTCCGAAAAGTTATTTTCTAGAATTTTTCATAAAAGTTGATAAATGGAATTCTGATCCATAGGAATTGTACTAGACGGACTTCTGCACGTTCGTTGTGCACGGGTTTTCTTCAGATTGAATTATATGAGCGTTATTCGGAGGTGAGTGATTCAACTATGTTTTTGGAATGGTTTCTTGACATGTATTCATGTTTTGTGTGAATAGCATGTATTAATTCTTAGAGATATATTGTGTAGTTCATATTGGGCATTTATATTGATAAGTAGGCTCAATAGCATGGTGATATGTTTTGATTACCGCGAGTATGGTGATATGTATTTGAGCATGTTAAGTTGCTTATGTGGGTCAGAAGGAGCACGTGGTCACCGTGCCATTTTGTGGAGCCGATATAGGCATTAAGGTCGCACGATTGAAGAGAAGAATCGTGGGTCTTACCCTTTCGCGTGGACTTATTGGCGAGGAGTCGCGGATTGGGAGTATGGACGGGCACGTGAGTCTCCGGCGACTAGTATGAAATGTAGAGATGTGAATGCGGACATGTTTATCATTCATGTACATATGTTGTTTTATTCACTAAGCTTTAGCTTAAACAAATCGAAATATGTGTGGTTATTCAAATAACCATTTCAGGTGTTAATGCTGGCGAGGAATCGCAGAAGTGAGCACGTGGGTTGGGAGTTCTTTTGGAAGGCAACTTGAATGTTAACCTTGTAGTTTTAGGACAATAGGATGTTGTAATAAGAATTTGGTTGTTTTAACCCATGTTTAATTTGGTATGTTAGAATGGATTTTAAACCGTTGTAATAGTTAGTAACATGTTGTAATCCTGCTTTAGAAATGTTTTAATACAGCTAGGATTACTTTGGGTTGAGTTTGGATTGAGTGGTTGATCATTGGTGAAAGTTAGGAAGCTTTTCAACTTGAAATTCTGCAGTTTTGGCTGCTGTCAGAGGAGCAGTCGACGGGATAGTGCAGTTAACTATTTTTCCCTTATTATGGTAAAAGCAGTCGACGGGGCAGTCGACGGGACAGTGCAGTTCAGCTATTTTTTCTTATTTTGGTAAAAGCAGTCGACTGGACCCCAATCTCAGTCGACTGGAATTGCTATTAAACCTTTTGAAAACTCCCTGCCTTCTTCCGTCGACTGAGCAGTCGACTGAGCAGTCGACTGAACCTCTGCTTTTGAAAATGTGTTTTGTTTTTCCGCTGCGTGTGTTCTTCAAACCTAATTTTTGGGAACGTTAATGAATTGGTTTAGCCTCGGTGGCGTGCCACGGGCTCCGGTTCCGCTATTGTGGGATCGGGCTGTGACAGATACTCTTTTATTTAGTTGGCATTGTGAGCCATGGTTGAGAACTTGTATTAGATGTAGTTATATTTCAGTTGTATTATTTGACTTTTGAGGACGTTTATAGCAGATCTGACCTGAGATAGTGTAGTGTTGAAATTATTCCGTTTATTATTATAACTAGATACTTTTATTGTGATTCGATGGAGGAAATTATATTATTTTTATGTAAAGGGAAACGTTTCGTTTTCATTTTGTAATAAATGAGAATGGGGAAAATTTGAAACGTGAATTTTTCTTGTAAAGTTTTTGGGAATGAATTTGATGATAAATGAGTTTTGTTTAAATAGAAATGATGTGGTTCATGAAAGCAATTAAAATCAGTTTATCTTAAAATGGTCTTTTAAAATTGGGTATGGGTTGTCACCCTTAGATTTTTGGGTGGTTGAATATTGATCTGGATACATGCTCTGGATTAAATATTTGGTTGTCCAAAAATCGGGGTGTGACAGTTTGGTATCAGAGCTTAAGGTTAGCTTAGCGAGTCTAAGTGATTCTCAGAATGTGGTTTATGGGTTGTTTAGAGCCTTAAGTTTGCGGATTTTTAGGATAGGGACTATGTGTTATTACGTGCTTCTATTGCTTTGTGCTGCTATGTGTTTCATGATACTTTGTGTTTTGTTCTACAGTGTGCTTTGTAACGTGTTAGTCTTAAATGTATGTCATTTTTGGGATGACTTAATAGGAGCATACATGATATTGTTTAGATTTACATGTTAGTGCATGCATCTTTGGTTGTAACGTTGGGGTCTTATCAAGGGGAGTGTTATTTTGGTTCATGGAGTAGCAATGTGGATGACTATCTATGTGAAGGACTGAAAATCTTATTTGGGAGTTGGAGGCAGAGATTGGATATTTGGACTTCTTATGTGATCAACTGGTTTTCTTATCTCTATTGATTATCTACTGCTTTTCTGATGCGGAATCTATTACTATTGGTATTCTGGATTTCTTATCTTCTGATGTGAATATTATCAACGGATATTCTGGATTTCTTATGATTATGCTGTTGCTATTATTATATATGGGAACTCTATTCTATATGATTTCTCTGGAGTGATTATCGACGATATTTTCTTCTCTATGACATTATGATCCGGATGGTTATGGATTTCTCTTTAATGGCAATATCGTCTTCTCAAGCTTATTATTAGCAAGGAGTTTTGGAAGAATGAGCATTCGCAGATACATTGGTTGATCACCGAGTATTGAGTATTCCAAGGAGTATTAGAGTGGGGGTAAATGGTTTCATTCATAATTTTATTCTTATATGTTGCATTATTATCTCTGTTTTAATTAGCTGCTAACATTTAACAATTGACTATATGAGGCTAAATGTATATACACGAGGGTTTCCTTGTTTGGATTATTCGTTCGACGTACCAGGCCTTGTATTATTGAGAGTTAAATGTGAATCTGTGTTTTCTATTAGTTGTGTGTTTAACAATATTTATGAATAAGTATTTGTTTTACTGTCGCTTCAAATTTCGGGACGAAATTTTCTTTAAGGAGGGTAGAATGTAACAACCCTAATTTTCTAAGTACTTTTAGTAATTTTTATATTATTATTTTCGAGTATTAGACATTAACTGTGTGTATGTATCTTAGTGATACCTAATAAAAATGTTGAAGTAGCGTGTACGGGTAGTTAGTATGTTAAGTAGTGTGCTTAACATAGAAATTTAGTGCCTGGGGTCATGGGTACCCATTGGGCTAATCATTTGTCACATTAGAATACATTTTCGGGTCCATATAAAGCCTTTTTGTGAGGCCCTTAGATAAAAAACGGGATTCACATGTGTTGTGTGTGTAGTGTACATATATACTCATATATTAAACCCTAGCCCCCATTTAACAAAAAAAAAAAAGGGAAGAGGAGAGAAGAAACTAGAGAACAGACGTATGTGTGAGAGAGAGAGAGAGAGATAGAGAGAGGGAGGAAGAAGAAGAAGAAGAAGAGAGGAACCTCAATCTTTGGTTTGTGTAATCATCATCAACCTTGAAGCCCTAAATTGGTGAGTTAACTTGTTATTTTCTTTCAATCTCGTTTGATTGAAATTTAAATAGATAGAATATTAAATTAGTATGGTTATGGATTATGAGATTTAAGTATTTTTTTACAATGATTGAAGTTGTGATTTGAGATTTATAGATGAGCATTGAATATGCATTTGAGCAATTATTCAATTTTCGGATTTGGGGTTTTCACGGATCAGATTTGAGTAGAAAATTCATAATAAACCATACGTTCTAGTTTTCGTAATTCTGTTCGCCTGGGGCTATAGGAAACGCAATTCTGGACAATTTTCGTCTAATGGTATTTTTCCCAATTCTGCACCGTTTGGGCAGAAAATTTATATTACAGTAGCAGTTTTATGAATGTTAAAGTAAGTGTTTTTGCCATATCACATTTTTGGTGTGATTTCGTGTTCGCTAATATGAATTAATTTGTTTGTACTTAGGGAGCTATGAGTTCTCATGTATAGTTGAGTTTTCTAAAATTGTGACTGTGCAATTTTGTAAGAGTTATGAATCTGTGTGAACATGTAGCTGTTAATATGATTTTAACGGGAATTTGATTTGAGATATATGAATCTCTTATAAAGTTGAGTTTTGTGAAAAACGTGGATGTATGAACGTTAGAAAAGTCCTTATAGTTCACCACTACTCCTTATAATTTTAGGCGGCGACTTCGTGGATGACCCGTCCTTGTGTGATTAGACGGCGACTACGTGGATGACCCGTCTCTTCATTTTTAAGCCTTATACCCGGCTTGTTGGTCTATTTCATGTGTATTTAGACATTGTTTTATTAACGTCAAGGACGTAAGGACTAGCCTTTCAGTGGATACTCAAATCCCAGTGATATCCCATGGGAGTTGGGACCGGAGTGGGAGTTAGTATTACGTTAGGAGACACATGAGATATATGTGTAGGCTGAACCATGGATGGGTAGCCGAGGTGGTGAACATAAGGTGTAATTTGGATCGAATATTATGTGTTTTTTTTTTATTTGCAGATTTACAGTTGTAATGTGGTTTATGATTTTCAGTTATATGAAATTCTAGGAATTAGTAGTCGTGTAGTTTTCAGGATTTTAAATAATTTCGGTGTTGTGCCCGTTAGCTGAAACCTAGCATTCTATGTGTAACGTACCATTTTTGGGAACGTAGTAATTTGATAATAAACTGGACCAGATTAGTAAATTGAATATTTTGGATACTTAGATTCATAGTTTATGGCCGTTTCGCGTAAACTGAAGTAAAACGACGATCCGAACAACTTTCGTGTTTTACACTTTTTCTAAAAACGTCATCTTGACACTATTTTCATCTATTTTCAGAGTCTGCTGAACATCGTCTATGTAAGAGCTGAATTTTAATAATTAATTTCTTAATTATCCATTTAGAATTTATGAACGAGGACGCGCGTCATTCCTTGAAAACTTTATTCTTGACATTTTTTGTGTGTTAAGTTTTGTCTAATTCCCGTTCTTTGTTAGAGATAAAATCATTTTAATTAATAATACCTTATTATTGGTTTATATTATTGCGTTAAGTTCTATTTGTACAGGATGGTAGGCCTACTAATGGTTTGCAGGTATCGGCCTACCATAGTTAAGAAAGGTAAGTATTTAATTGTTTTTATTCGGGTAAGAAACTACTTGCCACCACAT
This sequence comes from Hydrangea macrophylla, assembly GCA_033977485.1. NCBI lineage: Eukaryota > Viridiplantae > Streptophyta > Magnoliopsida > Cornales > Hydrangeaceae > Hydrangea > Hydrangea macrophylla. The sequence goes on from CM066993.1 coordinate 35,062,543, forward strand.
AAATGGAACTACTCTATTGTCCAGATATGTGTGTGGAACTACCTGTCTTGGCCCAAGAATGTTGTAGTATGATTTGCAGTCTACGGGTTCAAGTTGGATCCCTAAGACTTGTGTTTTGTTTAACTTATACCAGTCATGTGACTGACCCGAGTGTGTTATGCATTCGGGTGCGTTTCTGTTTGAAACGTAGTCGGATGACATGTGCAGGATAGTATAGTTGGAGTTCATTGTGGAGCAGCCGATCTGTTCGTGAAGTTGAAGATATCTTCTTTTTATTCTTTAATTACTATATGATACTCTTTTATTTAGTTGGCATTGTGAGCCATGGTTGAGAACTTGTATTAGATGTAGTTATATTTCAGTTGTATTATTGGACTTTTGAGGACGTTTATAGCAAATCTGACCTGAGATAGTGTAGTGTTGAAATTATTCCGTTTATTATTATAACTAGATACTTTTATTGTGATTCGATGGAGGAAATTATATTATTTTTATGTAAAGGGAAACGTTTGGTTTTCATTTTGTAATAAATGAGAATGGGGAAAATTTGAAACGTGAATTTTTCTTGTAAAGTTTTTGGGAATGAATTTGATGATAAATGAGTTTTGTTTAAATAGAAATCATGTGGTTCATGAAAGCAATTAAAATCAGTTTATCTTAAAATGGTCTTTTAAAATTGAGTATGGGTTGTCACCCTTAGATTTTTGGGTGGTTGAATATTGATCTGGATACATGCTCTGGATTAAATATTTGGTTGTCCAAAAATCGGGGTGTGACACCCGACCTCACCTCATCCGTCTTGGCCATCTTGCCTCTGGAGTATTGGCTCTTGGTTATCACAATCTACCCTCCTTAAGGGCCACACGTTCTCGTGTGGGACCTGTCCCCACACTTCCGGCTGGGTTTCCGCTCTGATACCATTTGTAACGACCTACCTCCCCATCTAGCAATAATATTGTCCGCTTTGGGCCTAAACACAAAGAACTTCCCAGGGGTCACCCATCCCTGGTACTGTTCTGGCAGCAGCACGCTTAACTGTGAAGTTCTTTCATGTTTAGCTCACTCACGGTTTTAAAAGGCCTTGTTGCATATAGAGGGGTGATTAATCCTTATAAACTAGTCCAGAAACTTCACCCCAGGCGATGTGGGACAAGTCCCCACACCCGACCTCACATCATCCGTCTTGGCCATCTTGCCTCAGGAGTATTGGCTCTTGATCATCACACGTGGATTCGTGTTTTGAATGCTTAACTCGTCAAATTCAAATTTTGAATAAATGTTAATAGAACTTTTGTGGATTGAGCCAAACAAGTCATAACTTGTTTCTTTTCCGTTTCCTTTCAATGTTTTAGCAAGATTATGTTTATCCTTGTACCAATGCTTTGGTTCGAAATGTTGGATGAAAGTATGAGAGGTTAAGAAGTTTTGCAAATGTAAAAGTTGGGTGACATCCTTGGCAAAATTCTACTGTCAAATGGAATTCTGCCAGGGGTTCAATCGACCGGGTGAAGGGGGTCTCGTTCGACAGGTTGAAATGACCCCTATGTGATTTCTTTTTCTACCCCTTCCAGAAATTATTTAAATATTTTGATTGGTTCTTAGGGTAGCTTTAGGATCCCTTTCAACATAAATTCATTAGTTTCAAAATATAATTACATTTTCAATTTTATACGGATTTTGCAACTCGGAGGGTATTGTTTCCAAATATTTTGAATACTTTCTTTTCCGCTGCTATAACTTTTTAATAAATTAGATGAGCATTTGTGGCGTACCACATGTCCTATTTCCACTCGCAACAGAATGGGCCGTGACAAATTAATACTCGACTAAGAAGGAAGAAAGGCAAATAATAATCCTTGGACAAGCTCAAACACAATCTTATTTAGCGTGGAGGTCAACTATCCACATCGTCAGTCGCAATATTGGGGCCAAATTTTTTTTTTTTTTTGAGTACTCTCTCCGTCCCATGTGTAGAGTCCACTATTCTATTTTAGAATGTCCCAAAATTATTATCCACTTTTCAAAATTAGTATACAATATTTATTTACTTTTCAAAACTATCCTTCTTTGAAATCTACACAAAGACAAAATCAATCCAGTAGTTGTAATGATTAGGGGCAATTGTTGAAAGTAGGAGTAGATTCTTCTTGTCACCTTAAAAAGATGAGTTCTCAAAGTGGGACTCTAAACTTGGGACGGAGAGAAAAACACTCTCTTCGTTCTATTTATGTGTCTATCTTTAGGATACCAATCTTTTTAGGGAACATAATCACTGTTTGAAATAAATGCAATTATTCTAAAATTATACCTACTTATTTTTTATTCCATTTAACTTTTTGTTGGACATTTTCAAAATCAACAAGTATAAGTTTGAAAAGTAACTACAAAATTATTGTAATAGATATTAATTTTAGAAGTTCAAAAAAAAAAAAAATAAACACATAAAATAAAATAGAGAATTTTTTTTTTTTATGTGACCTGCCAGAGCTGATTGTGCTGCCCAGCCAACAGTAACCTCCGAGCCCCATCCATTTCTTGGCGTACTTGCGAGTCCACTAACACCCCGCCTAGTCTGATGGTACGCTCGTTTGAGAGAGAGGGAGCATTAAATGTGAGTTTGAGGGGAATGGACATTTCATAAATGAGGATGTCCTCTGAACTCTCTTCACGAATCATGGAAAGGACGATTTTGCTTCTTTTTGGATTTTCCATTTTAAACGTACAAACAAATTGCACTGTGACTCTGCACTTGAGATTTCACTGTCATTTTGCTTCCATTCTTGTGGTCTCCTTGAGCCATGTAAAAACTAACAGACTCTGAAAACTAGCCAATACGTCAGAACCCACTACCTCCTCCTCTATCTCTCTCTCTCTAACCTAACCCATAAGGGTAGACGCATATATATGGTCATATAGCCATGTAACAAAACTAGGTTAGCCCCTTGATACATGGGTGACCAGTATCATGGTTTTTTTTTTTTTTACTAAAGATGGCCAGTATCATGTTTGATCTATAGGTTGACCATACCTCTTCTGGCTTATGCCTCTTGATTTATGGATTTAGGGGTTGCTTACAGATTTAAAATCTCAGTAATGAAATGCTTTTTAAAACCTGAGCAATGCTATGGTATGTTGTAAACAACCACGATCATAATCATGGCCGGCCCAAAGGGGGGGCAAAAGGGGCAACCGTCCCGGGCCACCAAAGTTCACAAAATTTTGAGGGCCTCCTGAAATTTTGATAATTACATTTTTACCTTGAGACTTTTTTGTATTTTACATTTAAGCATTCTCCGAGGCCTAATTTAGTGTCATCACCTATATAAATATATATATATATATATATATTGATGTAGATGTATATATAACTCAAAAGCAAATGCCCCTAGAATTTTAAAAATTAAACGTTTAGTATAAGACTTTTTTAAGTTTTAGAAAATAGGCTCCTCTAGAATTTTGAAAGACACCATACAATGTTTAAGTATCACAAATAGACTCATATTATAAGTAGACCCCCCAAAAAATCGTCAATTATGTATAAGTAAACCCTAAAAAAAAATTCCCAATTATGTATAAATAGACCCCCAAAAAATCGCCTCGAGGGCACTGCCCCTGAACCCCCGTATAAGGGCCTCCTTTTTAGTGGTTCGTCCCGGGCCTCCAAATACTCAGGACCGGCCCTGATCATAATATGTGATGTCAACAACTTTTAAAATATTTGGTATAGTGGAAGCGAGTCTCAACAGGGGGTGTTACATTCATTTAGTTGAGGGTTCGAAACTTCACAACAATTTAGTGGTTGTGGTCAGAATTTTTTGGCCTCTCAAAGGGAGGTCAAGGGTTCGAAGCCCCCAGGGGTCGTGTGAGTGGGTTGGAAGGATAAATCTCAAATAATTGGACGAACTGTTTTCAGAGTTTGGTGTGGGTTTGAATCCTAACACTCATGACCTCCCTAATTTACCTAGTGCGTGTGTTGTTAGGTCGGTGCATGTGCCCAGGGTTTGCCTCTTGTTTTACTCCGATAAAACGATAATATTTACTGATCCCGAAGTCGTGGGGGACAGGCTAAGAGATTTGTCCTCGACATCCGAAAAAAAAAAAGATGTCAACAACTGTTAAAAGTATTTTAAAATCAAATTTGTGATTCAAATTTGGAAAGCATGACAATTACTCTAAAAACAAAGTTACATATTGTGATTCAAATTTGGTTGTATTAGACATTTTAATTTGGTGCCAAAATGTAGTACTCCCTTTGCACCATATTTTGAGTCAATATATTCCATTTTTGGGATGTCCTAAAATTAGTGTTCAATTTCCTAAATTAGTATATAAGTTTTTCTTACTTTTCAAAACTACCCTTGAAATCTACACTAAGACAAAATTAAAAAAGTTGTTGTAATGTTTAGGACAATTGTGGAAAGTATGTGTAGATTCTTTTTGTCCCCTTAATATGTTGAGTTTCCAAAAGTGGACTCAAAATATGAGACGGAGGGAGAAATTTGGTCCCAAAATATTTTTTTAAAAATAAGTTTTAATATGTTGTAGAATAATGATATGCTTCTCAAATTTTGTATTTCAAATATGGTTCACAACACATATGACAATGTGCGCTCACTTGATTTTTAATTTATTGGAGTAATATTCAAAACTAGGGGTGTTCGCGGTCCTTTTTTAATTTTTTTAGTAGTTTTAAAACCGATTATTCAATTTTGGTAGGTCAGTTTAGACGGTGTTGGTAGGTTAGGCTTCTATATTTTTTTTAATAAACCGACCAATAAGTGTTTGGTCAATTTAGCATGGCCGATTTTCAATATTTGGGACTGCCATGTGAAAAAATTGTGTGCCTTTTAAGAGATAAAAAACTTATATTTGATCACATAATAGTCCAGTATTAATACTGACCGAAACCCACATGACATATATATGGTCAAGGACCATGGAATTATAATTTCTGTTATCTGAGTGGCTGTGAGCTATGAAAGGAACAGTCATTTGAACGTCCAAAAGGCAATGCCGAGGCAATACTTTATTTTGATATTGATCGAGTAAGAACATGTGTAGTGGTGTACCTGTCTGTAGCGTAAATAGAACTTAGATTTCTAAACAAAAAAGAGAAATTTCACGATGGTGCATAATAAAGTCGACCAAGGAAATGCTGGTTAGGGTGCGCCGGCCAAGAGAATGTCGTTTATTCAATTTTTTATATAATATTTTAATCAATTCTTCACAAAAGAGAAAAAAAAAAAAAAAAGTAGAACAACTCCCAATTGGCAATGCCGGCTAGGTCATGATTTCCACAAAATAAAATAAAAAATAAAAATCAAACGGCTAAGGGAATGTGGCTAGGGCATGCCAATAGACCCTCAGTCGGCTGGTCCGTAAGGTAAAAAATTTAATGGAAGAGTAAATTTAGATTTCCCTACTACACAACCATGTAAGTTACCCTACAAATTACACCACTGGGGTTGTTTTTTTGGTAAAAACTAACTTAGCTTACCCTATAGTTTACACCACTGGAAATGCAGCAAGAGAAATTATGTAGAAATTGCAAACTTACTGAAACTAGTAAGCCCAGAAAACAATTACCGAAAAAAATAACAATGCTAGAGTTACCGAAAAAATGCACCGAATGATCGATGCAGTCCATTTCGGTAGACCCCACACAAACAAGGCGTGGGGTCAACCGAAATAGACGGCACCAATCATTCGGTGCACAAATTCGGTGCATTTTTTCGGCGCTTAAATCTTTACTCCGAAAAAAATTAAGAGCAACTTACATGAAGTATGTCGCTCTATTGCCAACTTTAATACTAGAGGATCTTCGGAATTTTATTTAAATACTACTCAATAGATTTATTTTTATCAATAATGTTAGGGTGACGAACACATTTTTCAAATATTTACAAGTGGATCCCACAATTCCACCCAGGAGAGAGATAGAGTGTGTTTGTAAATGTTTGTAAAAAGTGTTTGTCACCCAAATATTACTCTTTTTTTTTTTTTTTTTTAAATTATCTCAATGGCAATTTTATCAAATGCATTATGAAAATAGTAGTTAAATGAGTGGGTATTTTCAAAATTTGAATATGTTGATGAAACTACAAATATAAATTTAATTACATTCTCTCTCTTCCCATAGTTTACAAAACAGGCAATTGTTGGTTTGTCAACCATTTAGTTACTTCGTTGAAGAAGCTCTAATAAGTGTTCAAAATAATATAAGCGGACTTATCAACGTTTTTACTTGTTTTCATAAAAATCTATACTTATAAATAGTTAATCCACCGGAATAGTATATTTGATTATTTTAGAGCATCGTTTTGTTGACGAATACTGCAACTGTAAGGTAGAGAAAAAAGAAATCACGTCCTGAAATAAATATTTTTGTTGCTAAGTTTACTAAGAAAAAAGTGGAAAAAATTAGAATGAAAGGAAAAGAAGATAAAAGCATACATTTAAAGGTTTCGAATTTTTGAGTCACTTCCACCCTTAAGGTTTCTTTGAAGTTTCACAATTACTCTTGGTTGAACAAAATCAACATTACTTTCGTGTAACACAAACTTGTTACACATGTTCCATCCAACATATTATGTATTTGACCAACCATATCTTTTCCTTCCAATTGGCGAATAACTAAAGTATCTTTTTAGTGCTAGAAATAGCAAGAACAATAACAAATGGAAATGTGTTCATGTAATAGTACAATCATTGGGAAAATTTAACATACATCCCGTCAAAAATAGTGAATGTCAACTCCACAACATGTGGCTCATGTTTAGCCACATTACCAAAATCATTAACGAAATATTAAAATAGGTTATGAGAAAGGGTTATTTTTGGGAAACAACTTTCATACAATCTCTTAAAAGATATGTTGGTTTTGTTATGAGAAATATGGTTCTATTATGAGAAATATGGCAGCTCGATTATGAGAGATTAATGTGACCGTGAAAAATAGGGGTTGACATCTTCCCCTTTTCGAAGGGGTGTGTTGTAGTCTGACCCACATAATCAAACATTTTGGGTAAACGAACACATTTAATAAGGGAAAAAAAAGCATTCTCATGAAATTATAAATCCATCGACCAAAATTAAGAAATAAGTACAACCACGATTAGTTTGAAGCATCAGCTTATTGAACACACCTCAAGAAAATACATGCATTTCAATCACAATTTGAATAGTAGTTAATTGAGTGGCTATTTTCATAATGCATAAATTATGCTTACACCTCCTCAACTATGAATAACTTTTTTTGGATGAAAACTAATCAAAGGGATGTTAGTGAAAAACTGTAATAGTTGATTTATCAACTATTACAGTTTTTCACTAACATCCCTTCGGTTAGATTTTCATCCAAAAAAGTTATTCATTTTTTATCATGTTACCAATATATGATATAAAGAGTAAAGCTTGGACACATAAAACATCTATATAAAGTTGCTCACAGAACTTATTGTGTATATCTTCTCTGGTGAAATCCACTGACATTATGAAGTTCACTGAAGAGAGAGATATAATAAATTTTTGTGAGCAATTGGATGTTTTATGTATCCCAAGCATTCATTTGATATCAATGAGCAATAATATGACATTTTTGTCTCTCGTTTGATCTAAAATTTTGTGTACAACAAATAGGGGTGCTCACGAGTCGAGTGATTCGGGTTTGGCCTTCATCCGCTCATCCATCCGAACATAGTTGGGTTTGCCCTCCTTCCTCCCGTCATCCACTCGCTTTGTCGGGTGCACCCGACTCAGCGGGTGGTCGGGTCGAGTCGAGTGAAACCCGAATGTCTCATTTGTCTCAATCAAGCATTTGCTTTACACATGACTCTGTCTACATTTTTTTTTTTTTTTTTGCTTTGAATGTATTTGTCTAGATATTCATGGGCTAACCAAAGCTCTGACCAAACAACAAATAAAAACATAGTCATGTGCTAGTTTAATGGTTTTAAGGTTTTTATATCTCTGCTAGTGACATATATATTTTATTGATATAAGAATATAACATATATATATAAAGACTTTATAATACATAATACATATACCAATACAAGCATATTATATATATATATATATATTAAAGACTATATAATACATAATGCATATATTGATATACGCATATTACATATATTTTTTAAAAAAATTAAGTGTGTTTCGAGTCGGGTCGGGTGAATCGGGTTTTCACCCCCCTAGATCCGTGAGACCGTGACTCCACCCGAAACTGTCGGGTTTCCACCCCCAAGACTCGTGACTCCACCCACATTGTTTAAAAAAAAAAAAAGGCTACGAGTGAGTCGGGTGGTCGGGTGAGTCGGGTGGGCGGGTGGATTTTGAGCAGCCCTAACAACAAAGGATTATTATGTGTGCAACCAGGATATTTTTGTCTTAAAATTTTCATCGACTTAAAGGAAGGATAAATAAATATCATGTTATTAATATTTTTGTATCATACGTTACTCACTGACACGTGTCAAAAAATACTTTTTGGGGGAAAAAAATTTGGAAGCATAACATTACTCCTATTTTTGTGGGTTAAATACACTTACACCCCTGTGGTTTGGCCAATTTGCACCTAAGTCCCCTCTGGTTTAAATTTTTGGCACTAATACCCCCCCGTAGTTCGTACTTAAGTGCAACCGTTCAAATTTGCTAATAGAGCAAGTTAAATTAAAATGACAAAATTACCCCCAAGTCTTCGTGACAATGTTAAGAACAAAATTTGTTTATTTCAATTCATTTAGGGAAAAACATATGGTTTTGAATTGGGTGAGAAAGAGCCTTTGCCATTTTTTTTAAAAATTTTCTTGGTGTAGGTCATTTGCTTGACCTAAAGAAATAATTTATGACTTATTTCCTTTTAATATGACTTTTAAGGGCAAAAGAGTCATTTAACCCTTTATATTAGAGATCCCAAGTTTAAAACCGCTAATTTGAATGGAAAAAAAATTACACTTGCACTTTAATCCAAAACACAAGGGTTATAAATATTAAAATTTAAAGCACAAATGGATAAATGCAAATCAGCCAAACATCAGTTTGTTTTTTTTTTTTTTTTTTTGGTCTGTGTCTCAGACATCTAACCGTCTTTGTGACATTAACGGGGTTAGTATCCTAAATGTTAATAACATACGCATATGCAAGAGGGGGCCATATCCCACTTTAAAATAATTGACTCCCTTAATTATTTCTGAATTAGAAAGACTCAAATCCACAACCTCTTTATTAAAAAATATGAATCCTGACCAATACAACTAGCCGAACTTGTTGACAACAGTTTATTCAAAGTCTTACTCCTACTCTACATTTTAGAATCCAACGATCATGATAAGTGAAGTATGTGATATACAGAGTATACATACACTCACACGAGAAAGAGAGAAACAGAGAGAGAGAGAGAGAGAGAGAGAGAGAGAGCGCATTAAATGTGAACATTTTCATAAATGATGAAGTTTTGCCGCTTTGACGTCTTTTGGGTTTCGAGGTAAAAGGATCCCAAAAATACCTGCAACAAAGTACGGATTTGCTTATTTATACTCGTATTTTTCTTACAAACACCAATATATACACTGCCTAGACAGATTAGTACTATCAATTTTTATGATTCCCATTGCTAAGGTTTTGCTTTAAAACATGCATATTAACAAATGAACCTCATGAAGTCTGAACACAAACTGAAACTAACCTCCCTCTCTCGTCTTTCTCTGGGCTCTACCACACCCTGCTCTCACTTAGGCTAAATCCATATAACATTGGCTATTCTGTCTGACCATGGTTTGGTCTGGTCTTTGGGGTTTGACCACTTCTCTTTGATCTCAATTAGCTATAGCTCTAATATGCTCATTGGTCTGTCCCTTCAAAATACCTATATTATCATCTGCAACGGAAACTCATGTCTTGCATGGGTACTTAAAAAGTAGGGTTAATTACACTTTATTTCATGTGGTTTTTAATTCAATGCCACTTAATCTTTATATATTTTCGGATAAAGTGTCACCGCTAAAGTTAGTATTAAGTTAACACTTTATCTCAAAATCACGGAGGGTTAAAGTATCATCGGGCCAAACTATAAGGGGTTAAAGTGTCATTAGACCAAACCACAAATGGTCACTAATTTTAGCGGTGACACTTTACCCAAAACTACAAAAGGGTTAAGTGGTCACTTTTAAACCACATGGATAAAGTGACATAGAGTCAAACCAAATAGGATAAAGTGTAATTAATCCTAAAAAGTATTGGAAAATTCTTATTTCTTATTTAGGTTTGGTTCTACAGATTATTGTTACCATTAGGACAACATTTAATTTCATACTTTACCTCGAGTCCTCAGGGCCGATTGTTTAAAAATTATATTTTTTTAATTAAGAGACCCACTTATATGATGAGAGTAAACAACACCAACATTAAGAAAGTACTTTCTGTACTTAATTGTATAGACATACATATACATTGATTGAGATCTTCTATGAGCTGTTTGCCTTTGTTTATGTTTATGCGATCTTGATCATGATTTGTAGAATTATTTAAAAGAGAACTGATGAATTATTTTAATAAAACACAATATTATTTTATTATTGTGTGGTATTAGTGTTTTCTAAATGACAAGTTATGTGGCTGTTAAACTTCTCATAATGTTCCAACGATTTCAACTTTGCATTGATGTCAAACGGTTTAAAAACCATTATGACATACTTATAGGTAATGTATATTACCCATACAATGTAAGTTGAAGTTCTTTCAGTTACTTGGTCTTTATGTTGAAGAAAGAGTGAATGTCACTATAAAGTGCCAGAGAAGGTTTTTGTACAAAAGAGATTATATATAGCTAATATATGTAGCTACGGATATATATATATATATATATATATGTTACTTTACCTTTTTCTTCTTTAACATGCAACAGCAACCTTTCAGTATACCATATTTTATATTCATTTTAATGTTTGGGGAAAGAAGGCACTAGAGGAGCAAGCTTCTTGCCATATCAAGTTGTGCAGATTTGATAGACGTACAGTAAGGGTGGTCGGGCTGTTGTATCCCGGGGACGGCGTGCTATTTCCTACTGCACCGGGTATTACCCGTAGAGGGCGCGTATCGTCTCAAAAGAGCTTTGCGCCTCATCTCGGTCACCCTCTTATCGGCTTGATTCAGTTTTGGTGGAATTGATGGTGTCACTATTACTGGTGGATTCTTTCAAGGCATATTATTCTGACAGCTATATGGTATTATTCTCCAATAATTTGAGACGATACGAACGGAGAATAATGTTTGGTAAGAATTCAATTTTTATTTGTAGAATACATGGCTAAGGTATGTCTCCTAACTTGCTTCTTTGAGATATAGGAGATGTATAATTTTGATTAGTTTAAAGAGTTTTTATTCTGGTGAAAAGTGGACTAATGCTTACACAAGAGCTATGTAAAATTCATTCTATGATATAGACGCAATATTGTAGTCTTATTGCATATAAAACTTTTTAATTTAAGATTAGTGTTATTATATCCTATAAGTATAGTACTCGGTTACAAGAGTATTGAAATTTTGAATGTGATATATGCCCCAAAGGATATAACGTCTGATCTAGTTAAGTGGGACCTTGAGCATGTTTGCATAAGTGTTTTTTCATATTACATGTCATACAAAGACATTGAAGTGGTATTACTTATTTGGTGGTCATCCAAAACTTCGAATGGATTTATGGATTTTTGAAGTTTTATTTTGTGAGTACCATCCATAAATTGAATTTGTCTTGTACTGTGGTTATCTGTGTTTGGTAAGTACCATTGCTCTATATGACAAACTGTTTGAAAAACACAATACTTATTGGATGTGGTTTTTGGGTCTTATGAAAATGAAAGATATATAGTGTTGGAAGCATCTTTCTTATTTTGAGAATAAGATACGAGACTTAAAGAGGTAATTTGAGGAGTGGTTAAATTTTTTGGAAATTCCAAAATTTTTGAGACAATTTAAGTTTTTCGCTTTTATTTAAATGGACGTAGATGGTGCGAAAAAGCCTCTAAAGGAAAAATTAGGTTTCCTTTTATTTTATTTTTTTGGGGAGAATTTTTGGTGTTTGAAAAAATGGCTTTAAGAGAGGATGAAATTTTCAAAGAACTATGCTTTTACAAGCTATTGAGAAATGGAGGTCTTAAAATGATTTTTACGCTTTAAGAAATGTTCGACTCTGAATTTTCGAGTCTAACTTACAAGAGTATACGGGCATTAGAACTTTTTGAAGGAGATATCAAATTTTCTTTGATATGTGGCCGGACCAAGTTATAGCTTGTATTTTGTGGCATAATATGTTTTTGAGGACAACTTACTTTACCAGTCATAAATTGTGAGTTATGGTCTTTCCAAATAGTGGGGGCGTTTAAAAGATATTGAGCCCTGTATGTTTCCAACTCCTAGATGATCAAGAGTTCAAGGCTTGGTAGAGGCATGAGTTGAATAAGATGGAAAACTTCGTATAAAAAAGAATAATATGCCTACCTTGGATTTAGTCCAAGAAGTTGATGATCCTAGTAGAGGAATAAATTATTCTTGCGATGTATAACGATAAAAAAAAATTCCTTAATCTGATTTTATTTGTTTACCTTGAATATTTTTCAAGATGGTTGTTTTGTGAATACCTTGGATATTCTCCAAGATGATAATTTGAGTTTGTCTTGGTTTTAATCCAAGATGATAGTTTTGGATATTTTCCAAAATGTCAGACTACCTTAAATTTTATTCAAGATGATATGAGAAAGAAAAATGTGAAATTCATGATTCCTTGGAGTTAACCAAGATGAATACCTTGGAATTTCCAAGATGATATTTTGAATACCATTACTTTAATTTGTAATGAGATTTAATTAAAGGAACTATGAATTATTGGTTTGCTTAACCAAAGGTTTTCCATTGTACTAAAAAAAAAATATTGTGATGAGATTTGGAACACCCTAAGGTGAGTGGTTGTGTACCAATGACTATGTGTTTATATTGGAAGTTGCAGTTTATTTGTTGAATGCCAATGATAAAGTGGGTTGGTTTATGATTTTCTGTATGAAACTTTGATGTTTGAGAAAATCAATACCACTTGTTTTTGTTCCATTGTGATTGTACTTTAATGATTGGAAGAGTAGGAATAAGCACTACAATGAGAAAAACAAAATATTGTAAAATTCTTTACAAGTAAAGTGACGATTTATGGAGATAATTATCTATAAAAGCTTTAGCTAAAGTTAAATTCTAGATTGCATCGAGGGGGATAAACCTAAAGCCTAAATAATAATAATTCGCCTATGAGGATACCCTACCTAGGGACCAAAGATCCTGAGAACTAGGTTCAAAGGGAAGAACGAATTATAGAGTGGTTTGATAGACATGCACTACTTGAGCACTAGCTCATTGGCTGTCCCTATGGTGTAAATGCATGGATCTCATGACGGATATGAGGTTGAGTTGTTATCAACTCTTAATGAGTTCTATAGCCATTATTGGTGGGATGTCAGAGTCATGAGAACATCCTTAACAGACTCACCTATTTGAGTGTGGAAGTGAGGTCGCTTCCTATGAGAATGGGGCTAATTCTCTAGAGCGCTTAAGAAGCCGAGATATAGCACATGGCCATAAACATGCTAGCTTAGAAGCTTGGAATAGAGTGTTGAAAAATTGTGTGTGTGTGACGCAACGTCTTGTTTCCCCAAATCAGTCATAGTTCAAGACATTGTCATTACTGACTCTGGAGCAAGATTTGTTGAACACTAAGTGGGGGTTCAAGCCATTGGCACCCTCATTATGCATAATTTTTTTTTTTTTTTTTTATCTTTACCCAATATGTGATTGTTTTATTTTTATTAAAATAAGTGGGACAGTGATGGATTATTTTAATAAAACACAATATTATTTTATTATTGTGTGGTGTTAGTGTCTTCTAAATGACAAGTTATGTGGCTGTTAAACTTCTCATAACGTTCCAACGGATTCAACTTTGCATTGATGCCAAACGGTTTAAAAACCATTTTGACATACTTATAGGTAATGTATATTACCCATACAATGTAAGTTAAAATTCTTTCAGTTACTTGGTCTTTATGTTGAAGAAAGAGTGAATGTCACTATAAAGTGCTAGAGAAGGTTTTTGTACAAAAGAGATTATATATAGCTAATATATGTAGCTACGGATATATATGTTACTTTACCTTTTTCTTCTTTAAGATGCAACAGCAACCTTTCAGTATACCATATTTTATATTCATTTTACATGTAAGTCATGTTTGGGTAAAGAAGGCACTAGAGGAGCAAGTTTCTTGCCATATCAAGTTGTGCATGTTTGATAGGCGTACGGCAAGGGTGGCCGGGCTGTTGTATCCCGGAGACGGCATGCTATTTCCTACTGCACCGGGTATTACCCGTAGAGGGCGCGTATCGTCTCAAGAGAGCTTTGCACCTCATCTCGGTCACATTCTTATCGGTTTGATTTGGTTTTGGTGGAATTGATGGTGTCACTATTACTGGTGGATTCTTTCAAGGCATATTATTCTGACAGCTATATGGTATTATTCTCCAACAAGAACTGCTTATTATAGTTTAGGCATTTGGTTAATATGCTGGGAATTGTTCAAAGATATATAGAGATAATCTTGAAAAGCACCGCCCCTCCCGCCCACCTGCTTATTGTCAAACTGCTTTTTAGACCAAATCTGCTTATATTTTTGTTAAAACAAACAAATCAATAAGTACTCATAGTTCCTAAATTCCAATATCAAATGTGGTTCAAAAAATATTGTCAGTTGCACAATATACTGTGGCAATTGTCGTGGTACAACTCTTACAAAAACCTTTAAAAAGTAGAATAACAAATATGATCGGTAGAAGCAAAAGAGTTAATGATATGCTTTCCAAACTTTGTATCCCAAAATGTGATTCCCAACATATGCGATTGTAGAACCACCTTCAATAATAATGGAACTACTAGAATATCCTTCAATGAATATCATGTGAGCCCATTGTATTGGGAACCACATTTGGGATATAAATTTGGGAACCATAGCATTACTCAAAGCAAAACAATGCTAAAGATAAGTTAAATGAGTGACATTTTTGTTTCCAAAGTTGAAACCCAAATTTGGTTCCCAAATATTTTGACATTTGATACAACCTACAAAGAATTTGGGAAACAACCTTCAAACAAAATTTGTGGTCGCCACTATAAATGAATGGGGTACAAGTATAGCCTTCAAAGCATTTGGGAAAATAAATGTGGGATTTAAATTTAGTAACCATATCATTATTCTTGTTAAGAGCAACTCCAACGACTCTCTTAAAGTCATTGTCAAAGTTATAATTTGGTAGCTCAGAGCATTGATATCACTCCAACGCATGGTCATTTGACCGACTAAAAAATGACAAAGTCATTTTAGTTGCCAAATATGAGAGCTACCAAACCAACGGCTATATTGCCAACGAGTGGGCCCAACAATGCCAGCTGCCAATTATTTACATCCAAATTGTTTTTTCGTTTTTGCAACCCAACGGCTAAATTGCAAAACCAACGGCTATGTTTTGTAATTTTACTTTTATACCCTTCCAAATGTCTATAAATATAAATTTTGAACCCACTTTTTATATTGTGCTTTCGTGTCCATTTTTTTTTTTTTGGTTCTTTCTTACAATTTTTTAGAAGGAAAAATGGAAACCAATCAACACTCCACAAAGAGGGGAAAGTTATTTACTGTAGATCAAGATGTAGCAATTTGCCATGGTTGGTTGAGTGTCACCCAAGATCCAATTGTTGGTAACTTGCAGTCACAAAATAATTTTTGGAATCGAGTATTCCAAAATTATATTGAGAGCACGAACGATCAAACGTCACGATCACAAAGTTCTATCCAAGCTCATTGGGGTATAATCATGAAGTGTTGCAATAAATTTCGTGGTTGCCTTACACAAATTGAAAATATGCAAAAAAAGTGGAAACAATCTTGTGGACTTGGTAAGTGTTGTTGATAATCTAGTTCAATTATATTTTTTAGAGTAATTTGTATAACATATCTAATTCTATTTTGTCCTTTCTGCAGGTTGTTAAAGCCAAAGTTCTGTACCATCAAACTGAGAAAAAACATTTTACTTTAGATCACTGTTGGGCAATCTTGGAGCATAATATTAAATGGCAAGAGTTGCCTTCCTCTAGAAAACCAAAGGCTCCTACCAAGACCACAAGCTCTACACCTTATTCCTCTTCCTCATCCCAAATTCCTCATACGCCGATTTCTCTCGACTCTGATCAAGATCCAATTGGAAGCATTGTTAACTCCCCAAGGAGCAAAAGGCCTAGTGGGAGGAAAGCGGAGAAAGAAGCACGAAGGAAAAGCAAGATAACAGAAACTTCCGACACTCGTTTTTATGATTTGATGAAGGAATTTAACAAACAAGCAAGTGACTCTAGAATTAAGAAGGTCGAAATCGAAGAAAGAAAAGTTAGAGTAATGGAGCAAATGAATAAGAGGGAGCAAGAAGAGACAGAAGCCAAGGAGAAAGAGAGAGATGATAAGATTATGATGATTGACACCTCCAATATGGACCCTCGGACAAACGCTTATTATGAACTGCGAAAAAATGAGATTTATGCCAAATTACTTGCACGTTCAATCCTTGATGATTATCTTCCTTTTCCTCTATCTCCATCTCCATGATTATGTTCCTCTTCCTCTATCTCCATCTCATGATTATGTATTTTTTTAAAAATTTTTAAAAATTTTTTTTATGATTAATGAAAATGTTAAGTTCTTGTTGAATTCATTAAGCCGTAGAGATTCATAGATAAACATTTTATTACTAACATGCATACTAGGAGAATGGTAGTTGACCCAAAATTTGGTAGTTTGGATGAAATCTATCACTGGAGCAGTATTATCAAAATATAGCTTTTTGGTACTGTAGCAGTGTCAAATTATAGCTTTAAAATGAAAAAAATAGCTTTTTACATTGGAGGTGCTCTAAATTGGTATTGTAAAATACATCTGCAATCTAGAGATGAATTCCGTCACACAAACACTTGTGGGTACCTATCCAAACATACAATGCCTTCACACGAAGAAAGCATTTTCAATTGCATACATTCTTTTGCTCCTCTCTGTTTCATTCTATACAAATTAATAATTTTTAACATGTCATACTTTTAAGAGATAAAATACAGAGATTGCCATACCATTATATTAAGCCAAACTTCAATATTTTAATATATGTAGTCTGGCAAAGGCATTTAGGAATTGAAGTGTAGCATTCACAACAACAAAACAAAAAAAAAAAAAAAAAAAAAAAAAACAAAACCCACATGGAGAACACATATTGGACCTAGAAAAAGGGCATTTGTTGTTTGCGCAACTGACTTAAATACTCCCTCCGTCTCATTTTATGTGTCCATCTTTCTTTTTTGGGATGTCCCAAAATTGTTGTCCACTTTCCTAAATTAGTATATAAATTTTACATAGTTTTCCCAACTACCCTTCCTTGCAATCAACACCAAAATAAAATATTAAAAAAAAAGTACAATGATTATGGGCAATTGTGGAAAGTATGTGTAGATTCTTTTTGTCCCCTTAAATAGTTGGACTCCCAAGATGGACACATAAAATGGGACGGAGGTAGTAATAAAAAACTTCTGGAAGTCATAAGCAATTTCTCTAGAAACATTTAGGCATCATCAACGTGGTCACATGGGAACCTTTATTTGTTTGAAAAACAAAATCACAAAGAAACTCAATTCCTTTTATGAATCAAAAGGCAGCATTATCGACATACAATTGAAAAACCTAAAATTGAGACTAACGAACCAGCAATACATCTGTGTATTACGAATCATAAGAATCTTATATATTTACGTATACATACATATATTATATGTTATATACAGTGCCCTAATTTAAAAATCTAACCAAACATGGAGTTTTAAGTAGTGTGCTGGTAAATACACCTAAACGAAGGGGAAGGTTAGTAGTGTTACCAGAGCAACCGATTTGGGTGGAGAGAGCAAATAGTGATGCAAATGCGTCAATCGAGCAGAGAGCGTGGCTTCACTAGGTTGATTTTGGGGGAACCGTTGGAAGAATGTGAGTGATAATTAAGTGAGAAAAGACGTATTAATATATTACGTAATGTTTCTTTAATTTTAATTTAGGAAAAGAGTTAAATTATAATTTAGTCACTAAATTTGATTAAATACAAAACTAAAGTAATTAGTGACCAGTTTAAGGAGGATTATCAGTGATGACACTATTGTTGATAACTAATGTTAGACAAGCGGTGACTAATTGTAACACAAAACTCTTCCCTTCGGCGGGAAAGTTCCCGCTACTTGCTTTCGTGATATTTAGTGAGGAATAGCAATTTCGTGACTAAAAGCTCATATTTAGAGACCAAATTTCGTTCATCACTAAAAAGTTCGTCACAAATTTAGGAATTTGTTGTAGTGTGTTTAGACCTAGTTTCTTTCTTTCCAACTTTCATTTTGTTTGTTAGATTTTAGGAAAATTTATAAGTATTGTGTTGGTTTGAAAAGAATCCATTTTTGGAAATTTTTGTCAGGCAGAGTTTTATGTAAGCACAAAACAACCAATCAAACACTAAAACAAGTCTGTTTCTTAAAACTAACCATTATATCAGCTATATTTGAATGAAATGGTTTTTTTAAAGGAAAAGTAATGAAAGAGAGGGAGAAGATTTTGGGTGCACTAGGTAAGTGCAATGACTCTGTACACTACGTTTTTAATCCTTAAGAATCTGTAGATCAATGGAGCGATAAAAGGGGCGCGAATCAATAGGACAGTCCGTAAATTTTTTTAAATTTAAAAGCTCAGTACTATATTAAAACTTTAAAATCAATTTTGTTTCTTAAAAGGCGAATGACCTGTTTTCGATCAAAGAATAAATTTTGGGGTAAATTACACAAATTTTTTTTGAGGTTTGTCTTAATTACACAGACCTTCCCTGAGATTTTGAAAATTACACGAACCTCCCTCGAGGTTTGTAAGTTGGTAACAAAACGCTTCCCCCCCTAACGGTCAGTTAGTTTTATTTACATTAGCCCTCCTGAAAATTACAATTAACCCTCCCTAATATTATAAAATTGTCATACTAAATCCATTTTCTCTTATATTTTTGTGCTAATTATAAAATCCCTCATCCCTCCTATGTTTTTTAGTTAGTTTTTTTAGCATTAATTTATATCTACACAAAATACATATAAATAAGTCAAAAATTATTATTTTTCCCCGAACAAACCTCTGTCAAGCCCCCCTGTATTAATTTTCTAGATCCGCCCATACCCTTATGCTTCAAAAGTGGACACTTAACCCCCTGTGATTGTGGACTAAAATGGAACTGTTATTATTTCACTCAAAACTGACGAAAATTCTAAAATTGGTTAAAAATAAAAACACTTAATTCTTTTTGTGATGTTAATTTTGGGGTTAATTTTCTTTCAGGGAGCAATGAAATCCTTTAACCCCAAAATTAGCCTCACATAAGTGGGTTAAAGGATATTCTTTTGAAGCATAGGGGCATGGGCGAATCTAGAAAATTAATACAGGGGGGGGGGAGCTTGACAGAGGTTTGTTCGGGGAATTTTTTTTTTTTGGACCTATTTATATATATTTTGTGTAGATATAAATTAATGCTAAAAAAATTAACCCAAAAACATAGGAGGGAAAGGGATGATGAATTTTATAATTAGCACAAAAATATCAGAGAAAGGGGGCTTAGTATGACAATTTTATAATATAGGGAGGGTTAATTGTAATTTTTAGGGGGCTAATGTAAAAAAACTAACGGACCATTAGAGGAGGGGGCGTTTTGTTATCAAATTACAAACCTCGAGGGAGGTTCGTGTAATTTTCGAAACCTCAGGAGAGATCCGTGTAATTAAGGCAAACCTCATGGGAAATTTATGTAATTTACCCTAAAATTTATTCAATAAAGAAAAAAATTTGTTGAGAAAGGTGGGGGTCATATGGATTGCACTGTGGGGCAGGTGTTATCATTGGTATCATTTAACTAGTAGGGGCAGCAAAATAGAAGATGTGATGGTGAATGTGGGCTTGATGTGATTTGGTGATTCAGTATGCACGTATGTATTTAGGGATAATTAGATTTTAATCAATTTTATGGGTCAATTTAAAAGTTAATTTATTATTTTTTAAAGATTAAAAAAATATTAACAATAAGTAAAAAAAATCAATACTTCTTCAGCAAAATGAAAAAAATATCAAAAGTTGATTTATGTTTCTATCTATTTTTATGTATGTACGTTATAAACTTGGACTAATATATAATGACTTTGAATAGAGTTGCTCATGTCACAAAGTTATAAATAGTTGCTTTCTACGCTATAAAGAGCTGTTTTTTTAACATTTTAAAGAGTTACAATTAAAATTATGTAAAATTTGATGACTTTAAAATTTACCTAAAACAATTGATGCTTGTTGATTTGAAAAAATTGTAGTGGAAGGACTTATAATATTTATAAAAAAAAGACTGAAACGTAATTATTCCATGTATTTAAAGATTAAGATCTACAGATTGATGGCTGCCATATTGATCATAGGTACGATATGGGGCCCACATTTCGTAAGCCAAACTGCTTCTTATACTCCTGTGAGTAGGGTATGAAAAGCTGTCTTGTCAGTTATCTTTTGGAGAGAAAGAGGTAGACTCGGGTAAGAGATAGAGAGAGAGAGAGAGAGAGAGAGACAAAGAGCGAGAGAGAAAATATGTTTATACATATCTGCCTACTGTGTTTTGGGGCGCTGTGTCTTCTCTCAGTTTGTTTCCCTTTTAAAGGAATGATTGTTTTAGCATATCAGGCTCTTCCTTTCTCATCCCCTTCTGCTTTTACACGTCCTCTCGTGCTCTCTCTTTTCAAATCATAACATGCCTTGGTTCAAAAGTTCCAAAGCTACTAGTAGTATTTTATTTGAATTAATTTTTGGGACACAATTTTTATATAATTGTTTAAAAGATGTGTTTTTTTTTTTTTTTTTATGTCAATGTGAGGTCCAGTGAGATCATAAAAGAAAGGACAGCACTTCTGTGCAGTTGCCACAGTGCTGGTGGTGCTGTGCCCCTCACAAGTGAAAAGTAAAACTGGACAGTTTTTTAAAAACTGCTTTTGCAAAAGCTGTTTTACTGTGCATTTGTGAGGGGCACAGCACCACCAGCACTGTGGCAACTGCACTGAAGTGCTGTCCTAAAAGAAAAATAGATACTCCATACATCTTTTAAAAGGTTGAGTGAAAATTGTATGAAAATTGTGCCCCAAAAATTACTCTTTTATTTGAGAGTATTTTTTCACCCTTTTTTGGTTGAATTAGGTACCCAATACAAATCACAACATAAATCACAGCCACACTTTAAATATAGGGTAAATTACCTTTTACCTCCCTGTGGTTAGCCCATGTGACACATAACCCCCTTGTACTTTGAAATGTTACACATAACCCCCTTGGACTTGTGGGCTAAGTGACTCAGTTACTCTTCCTAACAGCAAATGTGAAAAGACTAAAAAGCCATTTTTTATTTTAACATTTTCTATTCTAAACCACATCTCTCACTCCAATCCCCTCTCCCAGTTTCTCTCTGCAAGTCAATTCTTGCATCTCTTTCCTCTCATCCCTCATCTTTCCACTCATGGAGGGCATCATGGATAGAAATTGCTAGGGATTGGTGGATTAACATCATTGGAATTGGGATATTCCGGCGGAAGGGGTTGCGGCGGCTTCGTTCCTGTAAGGGGTTTGTGGCAATTGGCGGTGGTGGTGATTGGGTTTGTGCGTGGTGGTGGAGGTAGTGGCTGGTGGTGTTTGTGGGACACAACATGGAGGGTATGAGAGAGGGATTTGGGGCTAGGGTTAGGTTTTAATTTTTTGGTGGTTGTGTGGTAGTGGTTGACAGTGGGTTGTGGCCGATGAGGTGGTAGTTGTCGGTGGCGATGTTGTCATGGACGGTGATGCTAGCGGCTGGTGGAGAAATTGTGGGGTTTGCCATTTTTTTTTTAATGAACTATGATGGTGATACAGCAGCCAGTAGGTAATTTCACATTTCAAAAAAAACAAAAAAACAAAAAAAAAAACAGAAATTGAAATGTGTGATCGTTGGCATCTAGATTCTGGGCAACGGATTTTCCATCTTGTATACTCAATCTTCTTGTCTCTAGATTTTCCATCTTATATCCTCAATCTTCATGCATCTAGATTATGAGAGACAGTGTCTCTGTCATGGACATAGCAAAGAAATGGTAGATACAGGCATAAAGTTTCATTAACATTTTTAACATCATCATCATCATATATTACTTACACAGGCACACAATATTGCCATTCACAGATCCCTCAATATCAATTGATTTTTCTCAATATCAGAAGGTGATGAAGTCTCGAGAAAAGGGGGCATGAAGTCTGCTCTTTTTTTTGTTTCTTCGGGTGTGTTTTGTGTGTGTGGGTATCAAGTGTATAAAGAAGAAGAAGATGGGGTTACTTTGGTCTTTTTAATCAAACTATTTGGAGGGAAATAATCCCACTCATATACTCACGCACCCAATTGGAGCGTGATGTCCAAACACTGTTAACATTAACAGCACAGCTAACAGTTGCAGTTAGCACTAAAGCACAGGGGGGTTTTGTGTTGCATTTCAAAGTACATGGGGGTTATGTGTCACAGAGGCTAACCACAAGGGAGTAAAAGGTAATTTACCCTTAAATATATGACAAAAAAATGTAGGTCATGTGTGAAAAATTCACACACCACAAGATACATGCATTTAAAGTATGTGTTGTGCTTTGTGTTGTAGTTAGTGTTATATGCCTATCATTGTTGTGTTTGGTTTATCATTACTCCCTTAGATCCTCACTCATTGGGTGATATGTGTTCATTTCTATTTTTATTTTATCTCTGTATTCTTACCATAATTATTGGGATAAAATGCATGTCAATCAGTGAAAGTCTAGGTGAGCAAAAAAAGGTAAGCAAAAATGCTCTAATTTTATCTTGAGACTGATGTTACATTTTTTCAAATTTAAATTTCAAATTTAATTCTTGTTTAATTAGCATTGTTCAAAAACCACTAGTGGCCTTACTTTTGTTATTATGTCATAGCATATTGCAATTCTTATAGGGATGAATAAATTTGGGTAGATTTCTGTGTAAGAATTTGAAATCAGATTACTACTCCCTTCGTCCTATTTTATTTGTTCATTTTGGGGAATCCAACTATTTAAGGGGACAAAAAGAATCTACACATACTTTTCACAATTGCCCATAATCATTGCACTTTTTTTTTTTTTTTTTGTTTTGGTGTTGATTGCAAGGAAGGGTAGTTTGGGAAACTAAGTAAAATTTGCATACTAATTTAGGAAAGTGGACAATATTTTTGGGACATCCTAAAAAGGAAAGATGGACACATAAAATGGGACGCAGGAAGTATTTTTTTTAAAAGGAAAAAAAAATGTGAACCTTTTGTATAAAATTAAAAGACATCAAGATTTACACAATGTAGGGGGTAATAACATTTTAAAACATTGGGAGCAATGTAGTACAATGTTGAACATTAGAAACACTCTTCACAACATTTTCGGTAAATTTACAGTACGCAAACATAAAGTAGACTATAACATAAATCAACTCTTCAAAAGTTTAATTTTCTTTTTATTTTTTTAAATTTTGTTGATGATTTTTTTTTTATTTTTTTATTTTGATTATTATTTATAGATATATTTTTTTCAATTTAGAAAAGTAATAAACTGACTTCTAAATTTACCACATAAAGTAGATTATAAATTAATTATCCCAATGTTATATTGGAAGACATTTGTAGTTCGTAATATTAATAAACTGGACTATTTGCTGGAAATAATAAAAACCAACAAGAATAATACGACAAGCTTATATATTTCCCAATAATATGTTTGCTAGTAACAAAATATTTACAATTTTTTTAATTAAAAGTCTATGAAACAAATACTTTCCAATAAACAATCTATGCTAAACTTTTATTAATCCAACATGAGGATTGAAATGTCAAAGTCCAAAATTCAGTTAAGAAAAAAAAAAAATGATTGATTTACTCTCCTATTCTTTAGTTTAGTCCTATCCACCCCAAACCCTAGGCCGCAGGTTAAGAGCAGGACGATTGAATAAGACATTGTTTGTGTACGTTGAGAACTAGTAGAGAGCATTTTTGCTCACCCAAAATTTGGTACACCAATGCTCACTCAAGCATCCCATTGGCCAATGCAGTGGGGCTCAGGATTAAACAATATTTAATATTGTTTAATCCTGAGCCCCACTGCATTGGCCAATGGGATGCTTGAGTCAGCATTGGTGTACCAAATTTTGGGTGAGCAAAAGTATTTTCGAACTAGTAATACCACAACTACCATAGGACTGAATAGTCTCTATTTAATTCCATAGGAGGTGTGGTAAGAATCTTCTACCGTGGACTTCTGAACACACTAAAGTAGTTTAGAGAATTAAACTTTGAGTTAAACATTTTAAAACTTTACAAGATATCATTATTCACAATGGTTTTGTATTATCAGCCCAAAAAATGGATCTTTTCAAAACTAATATAAGATTCTTAGGATTTAATATTCATAAAGGGAAAATTATTCCCATTGATAGAAGTATTGCTCTGATACCAAAAACTAAAAGGATCTAAAAGAATACAGAAAGAGAAATATTTTACTTACTAGTGGGAGACCACTATTTACAAAGATGAGAGGAAGGTGGTTACAATAAGAGAAGAGAGGGATAAGAGAGAGGGGGGAAAACGAGATGCCTTTCCACAATCCGGAAGGTCATTTTAAATACACAAAGAAAAGTCTACAGTTTTCAAACAAGTTACTGTAGATGTCTAATAAAAGTAAAGACAAAACACGTGTCCTCTATTGGGGGAGTCAAATCTCTTGTCTATAACTTTTTCCTATTTCAAAACCACTGGGATGCAAAACCTGTGGGTAGGAGAAAGCCAGGGGCAAAACCTGTGGGTAGGAATGCATCACTGCATGCGTCACCTTACGAATGACTTCATTGCTTACTCCAACTTGTCAGTTGGCTTACTGTTTTGAGAAGCGGTAGTAATAATGGCATCAAACAAATCTTCCATTATTGGAGTTTGACTAGTAATGGATGCTGTATCCATTTCGTCTTCTTCATAAGGATCCTGAGCTTCTCCTGCAGGGCATCCAGAGGTATTTGGCTGCGAAGACTGTGGGACTGATTTTTGTCCTTGGTCTGATTGGAAGAAGCTTGAATATTTCCTTGGGAGACTTAAGAGGCTAAGAATTACTCTTTAAGAGCTTCCATGACCTTAACATGAGTTTCTTCCCATGAAACATGAGGATATTTCCCCTTAATAGAATTGAAATGGAGATTAAACATGTTAAAATGAGAAGAATGTTGAGAAGCTTCTAAAAGAAACTTATCATCTCTTTTCTTTTCTTCTTCTTCTTCAAAAATTCTAATATATCCTTGGTGGCTGTTTGAATTTTTTCAATAGCAATTTTTATATCAAATCCATTCCACCATTTAGTCCAAAAATTTCTCTGAAGTACTGGTAACTTTAGATTATCAGTTCCTTCCTGAATGTCCCATCTCCAAATCCAAACAATTCTGAATTCGGTAAAGAAGAAAAGAGTATTTTGTGCAATGGTAGGATCTATTATCCGTTTTCCCAAAAGTGTAGGATGGAAATCATACCATGTGGTAAAGTAATCCAAGATTTCTGTTAGAACAATACTGATTCCACAACTCCAATAGGACTGAATAGTCTCTATTTAATTCTATAGGAGGTGTGGTATTACTAGTCCCATTAATAGTGAATGGTATATCGTAGGGGTGTGTTTCAGCCGGAATGGATCGGAATACCCTCTTTCAGAAAAAAAAAAAAAAAAATTCCAAAAATTTCGGAAATTAAATAGGTGTTGCAATTTCCGTTCCGATTTTTTCGAAATTTCATTTTCCTTTCCGATTTCGGAATTTCAGAATTTTTGGAATTTTTTTTAATACAAGTACTATTGAAAGGGTAAGTTATGCTTTTATAGAGAGTTTCCCACTCTCTCCTTTTTCTTCTTATTCGATGTGGGACAAACAAGTCCACATTCTTCCAAATTTTCAAAAAATATTCGGATTTTTTCGGAAATATTTTTGGAAAATTTTCGAAAGACATATTTTCGGACTATTTTCGGAATTGTCAAAAAAATTTTGATCCTGTTCCGATTTTTTTCGGAATTTAAATTTTGGTGCCAAAATCAGAATTTTTCGAATCGGAATTGGTTGGAATCCGAATTTTCATTCCAAATGACACCTCTAGTATATCTATATCGTGTATGTAATAATATCCCTCAATTTCGTCCACGCAACAAATGTAAAATTCTAATTGTTTGTGTCTCCTAACAATCTGTGGGGTGACACTGATTGATGTGACATTTTGAATTTCAAAAATACTGCCACGTGTCAAATACACAGGAATTGGCAGTCCTTGGGAAATGCGTCGGCCATTTCTCATTAAATGCCTGATCTCATCAAAATCAAGATATAAAAGTATACTCTACTTTAAAAGATTTGTAGTGAGAAAGTAGAGGTCAAACCCACAGAGATTGAAATACTAAAGCACTTTAATTTTAAAACCTAAACCTAGTTAATTAAGAAAACATAATTTTAATTTATATTTTAATTAAACTAAGAAACTAAGTAAATAAATCTAACTATGAAAGCGATTAAAAGTTATTTTGATAAATATGTATATGGATCCTAGGATTGTAAATCCACCACTAGCTTCATAATAAGGGTATCTATGCATTCAATTAGTTTATTACGTTGGATGATAATGGGGAATTGTAGCTACAAGCCCAATTCCTCCATCAAGAAGATAACTACGATTCTAGCATCAACATAATTTATCTTCGATTGGCACGAATTGTCTCACACTAAACTAGGGTTGCGGTACACTCTGTCTTCCGTAGGCATGAACTATTCAACTACTTGATATCACAATTCAAATAAGCACCATTACATGTAAATAATCTATACAAGCACATCAAATATCGACTATTGAGCACATCACATCCAAAATAGATCTAAGACAAGAATAAACTTTGAAAGTAATGATTTAATTAACAGAAGTACGATTTTATTATTTAAAATGCTCGAAACATGTAATCATCATCCATACATAATAAATCTAAAAGAAAAACATAAATAACACTCCATTACGTAGCTAGGGTTTCATTGAAACCCTAGATCTTGGTCTAAGCGACCATAGAATCGAGGATGTCTTCTTCTTCTCCTTGCTTCTCCCTCTTCAATGGCTGAAGTTTTTAGTTGTTGAAGGATGTGTATAATGTTGTGTAACCCCAAAATTGATTTAGAATAGAATTTATATAGATTTTGGAAGGATTATGAAGCTTTCCTAAGCTTAATCGCACTAAAACTGTCATATTTTCGTTTTTGGACGTCGTATGCACAAACCACATTCGCTGGGTGCTCTAATTTGATGAAATACGCATTTTTGGTTTTTTCACAGGTCGCTCGGGCGAGATACTTTTACTACTCTGCGCGACTTTTGTAGAATTGTGATAACCTTTTGCTCGGACCTCGGATTGACTCGCTGATTATGGCCACGCGTTCGTAACTCGAAAATCTACATTTTATATCTCTGGAGAAATTTCTCAAATCCAATGTCTTCTTTATAAAAAATGCAATTTACCGAGCTTGCTACCTGTCTCCAGCTTTCACCGGAATCACATTTTGAGCATAGAATGTCTTCCAAAGTCACTAATCATTGAATTTTAGTGCATTTTCATGTTAAGACTCCAAAACCTACAAAACATAGAATACTTATTAAAAACACTTGATAACTAAATGAAGTGGGCTAACAAAGTGTGTCTTCAGGACTATAAACGGGAACTATTCGTCGCCGTTTACACCTCCAAACCTACACTTTGCTAGTCCTCAAGAAAATTAAAACATAAAAATAAATACAACAATACTTAAAAATTCTAACTCGCTGTCGCAGGCAACACGATTGCATTTACCATATGCAACAAGCCTTTTAAACCCCTAGGTGTCCCTAGTAGGACGAGTGAAGTTTCGTAAGGTTTCGCGTCGAATAAGACACCCACAACCATCTTTTTTAACTTATACATGAATTTTTTTTATTCAAACGAAATAATTTAATACTCCTTATCATAAACAACGATTCGAAATAGAATAATGAACAAAAAGAAAAAACATAATTGTTGGCCCAAAAGTAATCCTTAGGAGGGGGGGGGGGTGTGAATAAGATTACTAACAATTAATGGCAAGTTAAAACTTAAAGCAAGCACAAAAATTAATTAAAATAACAAATAAAGAGATTAGGGAAAGAGGCACTTGCAAACCAAGTTTTTCAAGTGGTTTGGCAATTCGCAAATCGCGGTCTACGTCCACCCCCTCAAGAACACCTCTTGAGGATTCCACTAATCAATCTTCTTTGGGTGAAGATTAAACCACTCCTTACAAGTTCTTCCAACAGCAGGTGATGATGGCGAACTGCTCGAAAAGATCAGCAGCAGGTGGAGGAGCTGAAGAAGATGGAATGTCGGTGGAAGGAGGAGTAGAGGTGGAAAGAGCATTAAAAGGTGGGGCAGTGACATCAACGGGAATAGTGGTGGTGGTGGTAGTAGTGGTGGAAGGAGGGGTAGCAGAAGATGAAGGAGTGCTAGTAGGACGGGGAGCTTTAGGGACAAATTTGTCACCTTCAAGCTTATATCCCATCATCGAGAGAGTGGTGGTGGAACAAACCTCGTGGACGGTGGGATTATGACGGTCACTGTCATCAAGGGGAACCTTGAAGTGTTGAAAAATAGTAGTGAGAGCCATACCAAAAAGGAGTGAACTAGATTTTGATTTTTTTTTTTTGTGTTTCACAAATGTGTTTGCAGAAGAGATTAGTTAAATTGAATTTCTTTCCCGCAAGGATACACCAGAGGATGAAGATATCATAATAGGAGACATAGTCGTGACCACCTGCGTGAGGAACGATAGCATAGGTAATGAAATGGTGAAGAAGACAACATTCAAAGGTAAGTTGGGAGGCAGAGAGTTTAAATGGGGCAACCAATTCGGGGTTCCCACATATTAGTTGACAAGTAATTAATGGGTCAAATCCATAGCCTGTATTCCATTTACTGTCCTCATAGCGATGAATATTCCCCATTGGAACACCAAAGATTTGAACTATAGAGTGGGGTGTAACTGTGAATTTTACTCCGCGAACAAAAAAGTAAAAGAAATGTGCTGAGGCGAGGGATGCAAATTCGTGTAAAATTCATGAACAAAAATGGGGTAGTGGGACTGAGAGATGAAGAAAAAATCAGTCCATCCTAGGACATCTAATAATGCACCAATGCACAGACCATAAGAAGTTGAGAAGCCAGGGTGAAGAGTTTTACCTATGACGATCTTGTGGTGTACAAATGATGTATTGTAGCTACCCCTGCGCTCAGCATCAAGAAAGCAAGCAGAAGGACGAGGTGGTAGAGGGGTAGTGGCCGGAGCTGATGGAGGAGCAGATGGTCCCTCGGTGGCCTTTTACTTTAGAGATGGGGGGCATTTCGACAGAACAGAGAGATTGGGAGGGTTAAGGGAGGTCGAAAAAGATAGTTGCAATGATTAGCGGTGGTGAGAGGGTGGCCGGAGTGAGAATGAGAGAGAATCAGAGCAGGGGAGGGGAAGGGTACAGTCGCCTGGAGAGGAAAGAGGGTTAGGGTTTAAACAATAATACCGCAGAGATATATATATAGACCCAGACGTTTAGTCGACTGAGACGGGCAGTCGGTCGACTGGTTTACCGTTCAGTCGACTGTATAGCATGTACAGTCGACTGGAAAGAGTGAAGCAGAATGGGGGATTTCAGGACAAAAACCGGTCGACTGAGAAATGGTTTAATCGACGAAACAAAACAACATCCAGTCGACTGATCGAGTCTTCAGTCGACTGTTTTGGGTCAGAAAAACAAAAATTCAGAAATGAAGGAAAGAGGATCCAAAACACTGAATTACACAACATCGGCTTGACTAGCCATTTCCAATTCATGACGAATGATACAAAAACGATCTTCTTGAAGAGGTTTAGTGAAAATATTCGCCCATTGATGATTTGTACCGATGAAAACTAGTTTAACATCACCCTTTTGAACATAATCTCTAATAAAATGGTGTCTAATCTCAATGTGCTTAGTTCTAGATGTTGAATGGGATTCTTAGAGAGACTAATCGCACTTGTGTTATTGCATCTAAGTGGAATGTGATCAAAAACAAGTCTAAAGTCTTCTAATTGTTGTTTCATATAAAGAACTTGAGCACAACAACTACCGGCGGCTATATATTCAGCTTCCGCCGTGGACAAAGCTACGAAATTTTTGTTTCTTACTAAACCAAGAGACTAGGGAATGTCCTAAGAAGTGACATGTGGCACTTGTGCTCTTGCGATCCACTTTACAACCAGCAAAGTCCACATTCGAATACCTAACTAAGTCAAAAGGAGTGTTCTTAGGATACCATAAACCTAAGTCAACAATGCCTAGCAAGTATCTAAAAGTGCGCTTAACGGCTACAATATGCGACTCTCTAGGTGAGGATTGTAATCTAGCACAAAGACAACCTATCATGCCACTAAACATAATGTCCGATCTACTAGCGGTGAGATACAACAGACTACCTATCATGCCACAAAATTTTTTGGCATCAAGTTTTCCGGATTCATCTTTGTCAAGCTTAAGAGAAGAACTCATGGGCGTTGCAATAGGTTTGCAATTTTCAAAACCAAATCTTTTCAATAGGTCTTTTTGATGTACTTGGATTGGTTGATGAAAATTCCATCTTTGTGTTGTTTGATTTGTAAGCCAAGAAAAAAATTTAGTTCTCCCATCACACTCATTTCAAATTCATCTTGCATGCATTTTGCAAATTCCTCACACATTTTTTCATTTGTAGCACCAAAGATGATATCATCCACATATATTTGAACAAACAACATATCATTGTGTGAATGTTTGATAAAAAGTGTGGTGTCAATTTTTCCTCGAGTAAATCCAAGATCAAGCAAATATTTTCTAAGACGATCATACCAAGCACGAGGAGCTTGTTGTAAACCATATAGAGCCTTTGAAAGTTTAAAAACATGATTGGGAAATTTTGAACTTTCAAATCTAGGAGGTTGGTTGACATTAACTTCTTCCACTATAAAACTATTTAAAAAGGCACTTTTAATATCCATTTGAAGTTTGAAATCTTTGTGGCAAACAAACACAAGTAACATTCTAATGGCTTCTAATCTTGCTACGGGAGCATATGTTTCCCCATAGTCTATTCCTTCTTCTTGGTTATACACTTGGGCTACCAATCTAGCCTTATTTCTAACCACAACTCCGGATTCGCCCTTTTTATTCCTAAACACCCATTTGGTTCTTATGATTGAATGATCATAGGGTCTAGGAACTAAAGTCCAAACTTAGTTTCTCTCAAATTGGTCCAACTCTTCTTGTATAGCCATAATTCAACTATCATCTTGCTCGACTTCCTCTATGTTTTTAGGTTCTATTTGAGATAGGAATGCTATGTTATTGCAAATGTTTCTAAAAGAGGATCTAGTAGCTATTCCTTGACCGGGGTCACCTATGATTTGATCTATGGGGTGACTAGGAACGGTCTTCCAATCTCTAGGGAAGTCATCTCTAATATTGTGCTTAGGATGTTGTAGAGGAGTAAGGAAATATTCCTTAGACTTTTCTAAAGGTAGGGAGTTTGAAGTACTAGCTTCATCTAGACTTTCTACAACAACATCATCATCATCATCATCATCTCTTCTTGTAAAAGGATTTGCCTCATCAAAGACTATATGCATGGACTCTTCTACAACTAAGGTCTTCTTATTAAAGACTCTATATGCCTTGCTTATTTGTGAATAACCTAAGAAGATACCCTCATATGACTTAGCGTCAAACTTACCTATGTTATCCTTATTGTTCAAGATGAACCACTTACAACCGAAAACTCTAAAATAACCGATGTTAGGTTTTCTACCCTTCCAAAGTTCATAGGGGGTTTTACCAAGATTATTTCTAATAACAACATGATTAATAACATAACAAGAAGTGCTAGATACTTTGGCCCAAAAGTATTGTGGCAAAGAGTGTTCATTCAACAAAGTTCTTGCCATCTCTTGAAGTGATCTATTTTTCCTTTCAACAACACCATTTTGTTGAGGAGTTCTTGGTGCGGAAAAGTTATGTCCAAAACCATTTTCATCACAAAAATTTGAAATATCTTTATTGTCAAATTCTCTTCCTCTATCACTTCTAACATTGTTGTTAGCATACTCTTTTTCATTTTGAACTCTTTTACAAAATTTTACAAAATTTGGTTAAGCCTCATCTTTATTAGCAAGAAAGATGACCCATGTAAATCTTGAGTAGTCATCAACAATTACGAATGCATACACTTTGCCACTCATACTTGCTACACGATTAGGACCAAATAAATGCATATGCAGCAATTCAAGGGGTCTACTAGTAGAAATCTCCTTTTTCTTTTTGAAAGAGATTTTTGTTTGTTTTCCAAGTTGACAAGCATCACAAATCTTGTCCTTAACAAATTTTGTTTTTGGTAAACCTTTGACTAAATCATTTTTTGATAAATTTGAAAAGAGATCCATACTAGCATGTCCTAATCGTTTATGCCAAAGCCAACTAGTTTCACTCAACACGGCAAATTATTTAACATCTTGAGAGGAAATATCATCAAAATCAATGGTATAAACATTTTCATAAGGATAAGCAATAAATAACACTTTATCATCTTTAGCATTCATAATCATGCAATAGTTTGATTCAAATACAACTTTAAACCCTTTATCGCATAATTGACTAATGCGTAACAAATTGTGTTTAAGACCATCAACTAGTAACACATTCTCAATAGATAGAGAGGAGTTCTTACCAACTTTACCTATGCCGATGATTTTTCCCTTGGAGTTGTCTCCGAATGTGACGTTTCCACCATCCTTAGGAGAAAGAGAGAGAGAGAGAGAGAGAGAGAGAGAGAGAGAGAGAGAGAGAGAGAGAGAGAGAGAGAGAGGATAACTTTGACTTGTCTCCGGTCATGTGTCTAGAGCATCCACTATCCAAGAACCATCCATCCTTGCTTGAGGATTTTAAGCATACCTATAAGACAAGCTTAAGTATTCCTCTTTGGTATCCAATATTTGTTGGGTCCACTTTTGTTAGCAAAGGAAGGTGTGGTTCCCTTTTCAATCCAAACCATAGTGGTCTTTCTCCTATTTGGGCATTTATAGTTCACATGCCCCTTTCTCATGCAATAATGACAAGTCATATGAGGATTGAAATTGCTTGAAGTTGATCCTTTTGTTAAAATGCTTTGATGAGATTTGTTTGAAGAACTAGAACTAGTAGAGGCATCACTTGAAAAGAAATTATTTTACTTCTTTTCTTTGTAGGTAGGATTGAAACCCAATCCGGCTTTATCAAAAACACATCTTTGTTTTCCTAAAAGCATATTTAAATTTTGCTCTCCATGAGTGAATTTTGCTAAAGTTTTGGTCAAGTCTTCAACTTGTTTCTTCAACTCAATATTTTCTTTTTCAAAATCATTTGAAGGAATGCTACTTGATGCAAGTACTTCATTTTCTTTTCTTAAAGATTCATTTTGTGATTTCAATTCACTAAGTTCATTTGAGAGTTGGGAAAAGTTCTTTTTGAGGGCAAGGTATTTGGTTCCCAAACTTTTCAATTCCTCATGCAATTCATCAAATGCATTTTGTAGCTTATCATAATTATGTGATTCATTACAAGAGTCATATTGACTTCTCCCACTTCGAGGTCATAATCGGCTACGTGAACCTCATCATTGGGATCTTTATAATACGTCCCTTTGGCCAGCTCGAACAAATCATGAAAATTGGTCCCTTCAAACCTTTTAAGAAGTTCAAAGGTTATCCCTCCCATTGTAATTTTAATGTGTTCCTATTCGAGCAAGATAGTCTTACACCTATACTTAGCCTTACACTTTGGACAGAATTGGCAGGAAGGTTGACATGCCACACCATATAAAAGCTATCCCTATGATGAAATTCGAGAACAATCTTAATTTAACTGGTCACTACCATCCACATGACCACACTGTACTATGAAACAACCTATATGCTCTACTGTTGACTGCTCGCCCTTTTCGAAAAATAGGGTAAAAGTTTGGGACCTTATATTCCTAAGGAAAATTGACTTGGTCAACCTCAGGAGGATACAGTCGTTTGTAGGTCAGCCTCTCCATCCTTTTCATAAGGGGACCATACTCTTCGTGTATGGTCGCCACTAATTCTTCTCTATTGATGCCCATTGGACACTGGGCTGTGCTATCATAGGCGATGCTAAAGGAGGCAGAACATGATGTTGATGATTGTGATCGACCTGATGAGTCCAGAAGGTGTCACCAACCCTTTTTCCCCCAACATCGTGGGCATGGGGTTATATTTGGGAATTATGTCATTATTTTGGCCTCTAGGCTATATGATCATTGGTGTTGCTAATCCAATGAGATTGGTAACAATTACACTGCCTGGCTCCTCTACATGGAGATCAGAAGATTTTGGATCTGGCTGTTTATTGGATCAGTTTAATTTCAGGAGTTTTGGACACACATAACGTGGATCTTTTTGCTTATCGATTGTTCTAGACCCGCCGATGTGTTCTTTATTACTTTCGGCCTACAAAGCATTTATGAGTTGCTTTACTATTTTAGCTAGGCCATTTATTATTGCATTAGTTTTTTCTGTGGATGCCATCAACGTAATCTGGCCTTCTTACATCTCAGTTGTTTGGTCGATTAGCCTTTCAAAATTTCCTATAGTCCCTGAGAGTGCATGGTAATCTTGCCTCATAAGTTCCATGTTCAGTCTCATGGCTTCTGAGAGAACTTCCAGAGTCAAGGCACTATCCCGTGGTTAACGGGCAGTGCTCTCGTCCTTTAGTAGATCGACACCTGTTAGGTCATCCTATTCGTTTTTATTAGTTTTTTTCAGAGGCATTTTCTAAAACTAGGGTCCCACTGGCTAAAATGTTTGCTCTAGTTTTGCATGGGCGTGCCAGAACTTAAAGTGGTTCAGTTTGTGCAAACTAATTTCTAACCGCTTGTGTGAGTGATACACAAGACTTTAAGATTTGACTTCTAAAAGGTAATTATGATGGCCAAGCAAGAAAGTATTCTTGGCCTGTGATTCCTTGACAGTACTGAAGCGCACAAGTCTAATAATGATGAATTTACTAGCCAACCAATCACAAACAATTAATAAAATGTGTTGATATTTTCTTGAAAGTGTTTGGAAAAACTAACAAACTAAGGAACAAGATCAGAACAGGCTCTGATTGTTCATAAAAGATTAAAGCAGTAAAGAAAGTAACAAAAGGGACAGACCTTCTATTGCTATGAGTGCTAAGAAAACACGAATTGTAATACCTTGTATATTCATTATACTTTCATACCATTGTTAATATAAATAAGATTCAGGATACTGGTATTTACATTTCCTGTATTTTTAGCTTCGATCGATTGAATTAATGTCAATCGATCGAGAGTTTTATTCTTCAACCGATCGAGCCCTTTTCAAGCGATCGAAACTCTGCTGACCTGAATTATGATGTGGATCCTTTTTTCAAGCGATTAAACCCATCTCAATTAATCGAACCCTGACCGACCTATTCTCAATCGATCGAACCCACTTCGATCGATCGAACTTTTTATTATTAATATACGCAGAGCAACCACCTGCAGCCTCCCCCTCTTTATGTATATGATGCTTTTGTGTGTGTGTCTGGGTTACTGAATCTAGAGAGTTTAGAGAGTGAGTGATTGAAATTATATATATACACACTCATATATTATATATAGACACACCATATATATATATACATTTATACACAAACACAAACACTCGTACACACACCCTCTGGAACTAGGAGATGAAAAAAGGGAGGAGCAGAAGAGGGAGAAAGAGAAGAGACAGAGAAAGAGAAGGAGAAAGAAGAGAAAAAGCTCACCGAGGAACCTGCGGCCACCCCGCACGTCACTGGCATTGCCAAACCTCACGGTGAGTGCCTGTACTCACTTAGTAGCTTAGATATGTTTGTGTATATGTGTTCTAATAAGAAATAACGGACCCCGAATGTACACGGTAAGTCCAGTTTAGTTTGGGAAGAAAACCGATGTTCAATCGATCGAACGAATTTCAAGCGATTGAACACAGACCGATCTCGATCGATCGAACTTAGTTCAATAAATCAAACTTTAACATTATTAATCGATCAAACTTAGTTCAATCGATCAAACTTTAACATTCTTAATTGATCGAACTTTACTTTTGTCAATCGATTGAAAGGAATTCAATCGATCGAACTTGACAGAATGTTAAATGTTTAGTTTGTTTATATCTAATAAACTGTTAAGCTGTATATTATAACGCGTTGATTGGTAAAAGCAGTATTGGAATAATACACACGTAGAATAATGGACTTAATGCATTAAAATAGTGGAACTAATTATATAATGATGGTATAATATTGATAAATAAATTGAGAAGTCGACGTGCATCATAGTAGGTCTATCGACCACAGAGGTCGATACTATTTATGATTGGTGCGTGGGAAAGGTGATCGCAAAGATCTTACAATCGGTATGCGTATATTACCTTAGTGCACGAGAGAGACTAAAGGGATATATTAATAGGTATCACTTTAGTCCACAGGAGAGGCTAAGGGATACATATTATGGAAAGAGATGTTGTTTGTGGACAACCTATGTTGCCTTAGTCCATAGGAGAGACTAAAGGGATATGTTAGTGGGATCACTTTAGTCCATGGGAGAGGCTAAAGGATATATATTATGGAAACAGATGTGAGGTTGTGATTACCTATATTGCCTCAGTCCATAAGGGAGACTAAGGGATATACTAGTGGGATCGCCTTAGTCCATGCGAGAGACAAAGGGATATAGTGGTGATGTCACTTTAGTTCATGAGAGAGACTAAGGGATATACTAGTGGTATCACCTTAGTCCATAGGAGAGACTAAGGGATACATAGTTGTGGGAATGGTAATAGGCTAGTACCCTGGTCCGATAGAGGCAAACAAAATGTCATCTTAGTCCATAACCAAGACAAAAGAGATCCGACAGAGACTACGGGCATGGTCACGTTAGTCCAAGACCGAGACTGAGGGTTATGCCGATGTTATCATCTTAATTCGATAGAGGCTTAATGAATATTACCTTAGTCCATAATAGGGATTGGAAGTTCGAATAGAGGCGACGGGAATATGTCACTTTAATCCATGATCGAGATTAAGAGGGATACATCATGAACATATTCTGATAGAGATTAAATAAATATCACCTTAGTCCATGACGGAGATGGGAGATCCGACGAAGGCTAAGGGATATGTCACTTTAATCCATGACTGGGACTAAGAGGTATACGTTATGAAAGGAATTATGATATTGTTGAATGTTGTAGTATTACTGAGTGCGGTGGTAGAGCTGAGTGCTATAGCATAATGGAGCTGAGTGCTATGGCATGGTATAGCTGAGTGTTGTGGTATAGCAGAGCTGAGTAGGACTGCATGTTATATTATATCAAGGCGGGTTAGCCGAAACATTTGTGTTGTGTGTCGGGGTTTGACAGACCGTAGATATGGGATTAAGCGTCTGATTAATGTAGACCCAAGAGTCTATGTTATGTATTGGGAGATTGGGACGATGTCCATAAGATTGGGATGATGTCCGTGGAGATATATTGTGTTGGTGCATTTCATGAA
Source organism: Hydrangea macrophylla (assembly GCA_033977485.1). Classification (NCBI taxonomy): domain Eukaryota; kingdom Viridiplantae; phylum Streptophyta; class Magnoliopsida; order Cornales; family Hydrangeaceae; genus Hydrangea; species Hydrangea macrophylla. The sequence continues at coordinate 35,100,440 of CM066993.1, forward strand.
TGCGAATGATGAAATGATCATTAATGATGTTGTTGCTTATATATGCTGCATATCTATAGATACTCTGTTAGTATTTGCATTCACTCAGCTTCCGTAGCTGATGGCATTTTATGCCGCTGGATATCCTACATCCAACTGGCTAGGGTTATGAGTATGCAGGAGATGCATACATGGATAGGAGATATGCGGATGGAGCCTATGATGATGGAGGCTATGCTAGTGTTGACTACTACACAATCTGAAGATTTGGAGCTTGCTGTGATAGTTTATGCTTATGTTTTTAGGGACTCTATTATAGTTATGTTTATAATCGGTATATGTTGCTGTAATACATTATGTACATTTTTTGCAGATACTTATGTTTTGTAATAGTTTAGTATTAAACTTTGATTATATATATCAACCTTAGAACTTTTCAATGCGTGGTTTGAATCATTACTCTGATGATTAGACTTGGGTTATGGACAATGTGGTGACTTTCAACTGTCATGGCCTACGGTCCAAAAAGGAATTGATCTTCTCTACTTTTTGCTACTAGGGGGTGTGAAAGGATTTTTGGTATCCGAGCCTAGGTTTAGTGAGTGTGCTCACCAATTGTCCTATATTTCTTGATTTTGAACCTTAAGATTCCTTAAGATAGGGGTTGACTCTAAGTTTGTGTTTTGGAGATCATCCCTATGGAGGTCTCCATGCTATTAATGTGATAATAGTTATAACTATTATGCTTAGTTTTAAATTACTTTATGTGATTATTTCTAGATTGACGACTAATCGATAGATGTCTGTATAGGTACCCAACCCTATTGCATCGATGGCAGGAATGCCTACCCGGAATCGTCACGCATAGATTGAGGTCGCACCTCTTGCACCTCAGGCTACTGATCTGACTGGATTATTCAAAACCTTTGTGCGTAGGATAAAACGGATTAACAATCCAAATGTGAACAATGGAAACAATCATGGAGCACCTCCGAGGCCAATTGAGGACCGAATTGTGGAGCATTTCTGTCATTTTTGTCTGGAGAAGTTTGGCAGGAATATAGAGTTGTGGCAAGCAGAACAGTGACTCCGAGTGATGGAAGCAATCTTTGATACCCTGGGATGTAACAAGATCGAGAAGTGTCGACTGGCGACATTCCAGTTGACTTATGCGATAGCTGATTGGTGGGAATCAGAGAAGGCGACCATAGGAGAGGATGCGGCCGGAAGGATGCCCTGGATCACATTTAAAGGGCTATTTTTGGAGAACTACTTTTCTCAAATGGAGAGGAGTAAGAAGGAGAGATAATTCATTGAGTTGAGACAGGGGAACATGATCGTAAGGGAATATATGGTGTAGTTTGAACGTTTATCTCGTTTTGCCCTTCATATGATCAATACCCTAGAGAAGAACAGGCAATATCACCAAGGTCTTTTGCTGCCACTACAATGGATTACTCTGAATCATCAGGGTCAAACCTTCAAAGCTATGGTAGGAATGACTGTCGATCACGAGGATATTAATGATCTGGAATAAGGATACTTTAGGAATTGACCACCACCCAGAGGTAGCCAAGGACCAAGACCAACGATGCAGTTCTAAGGGAACAAGCTTAACTAGATTGGAGAAATGAAGCCACAATCTGCGTTTCCTCAGCACCTCTATGCTACAAACCAAGCACCTCCTGCACAAGGACTATCTGCTGCCATTAGAGGCAATATCGGCGGATATTTTAACTGCAGAAAACTTAATTATTTGGCAAAGGACTGCCGAGCTGCAAGGAACCAAATCATCCATAAGTTTTCTACTATATTGTGGTAAGCATGGCCACATAAGTAAGAACTGTAAGGCACCCCACAGAGGATACAATGGACTAGATGTTCAGGGTCAACTTGAACAAACTCTTTTGAATGCTATCATACCCGAGGATGCGGGATATGATGAAATCGAGTAGCAGAATATGGAAGGTACTCTTACGTTATTCAGCACTCGAGTTAAAGTTCTATTTGATACTGGTGCTTCGAATTCATTTATTACTATCAAATTATTAAACTTTTGGGTTTAGTACCCCAGGCTCTTGACATAGCCCTAAATGCGGTATCACCTTTGGGAGTAACCGTAAGATTGGAAAAAGTGTGCAAGGACTGTGCCTTAAACCTTGAGAATAGAATTCTTCCCGTAGATCTAATCATTTTGTCAATAAAGGAATTTGACATCATCTTAGGATTTGATTGGCTCACAAAGTATAGTGCTAAGTTGGATTGTGCCAATAAGATGATTACATTTCTAGTACCGGGAAGTCAACCTTTTGATTTTCAATGTAACCCCTCAGCGATGCTTTTCTTACCTAGCGTCTAGCAGCTATCGAGAGCTTGAGTTTGAAACTTACTGTTACACAGATTCTTGTAGTCGGTGACTTTGAGGATGTGTTTCAAAAATATTTTAGGATTGCCACCTAAGCATGAGATTGACTTTTGTATCCAGTTAGTGCCTGACACTTTGCCGAAATCGAAGGCTCCTTATTGGATGGCACCAACGGAGATGCAAGAACTAAAGAAGCAAGTACAGTAGTTAGAAGATCTCAAGTTTATTTGATCTAGCATGTCTCCTTGGGGAGCACCAGTACTATTCGTTAAGAAGGATAGAACTCAACGACTTTGTATTGACAATAGGGAGCTAAACAAGGTCATGATTAAGAATAAGTACCCATTCCCTAGAATCGATGATCTATTTAATCAGTTGTAAGGAACGATGACTTTCTCCAAGATTAATCAACATTTGGGATATCATCAAATGTTGGTTTGACCTGAGGATATTTCAAAGATTGCTTTTAGGACAAGATATGGGCACTATGAGTTCTTGGTTATGTCTTTTGGATTAACCAATTCCCTAGCAGTATTTATGGATTTAATGAATAGAGTATTTAGACCCTACTTAGACCGATTATCATTGTGTTCATAGATTATATTCTAATCTACTCGAAGACTGAGGTTGAACATGAGAAACATGTAAGAATTGCACTATAGACCCTCCGAGATAATCAATTGTATGCGAAGTTCAGTAAGTGTGAGTTTTGGCTGAAGGATGTCAAATTTCTAGGATATGTTGTCTCAGAAGATGGAATAGCCATAGACTCGTTAAAGACAAATGCAGTTCTGGATTCGAAAATACCAACCAATGTAACAGAAGTCAGAAGTTTTCTTGATCTAGCTAAATACTATTGGAGATTCATGGAAGGATTCTCAAAGATCGCAGCTCCTCTTACCGGACTGACAACTGATATAATTTTTATACAACAGCCACCATTTGAGTATAAGAATGGCACCCTTTGAGGCATTATACGGAAGACCGTGCTAATCACCTTTGTGTTGGGTAGAGGTTGGAGATAATCAACTACTCGGACCAGAGTTAGTTCGGGAAACTAATGAGAAGATCCAGATCGTGAAAGAAAGGATGAGTACAACACAGAGTAGACACAAGAGTCATGCGGATAAATGCCATAGCAGTTTGGAATTCAATGTTGGAGATCATGTGCTACTCAATATATCTCTAGTGTGAGGAATTGTCAGGTTTAGACAAAAGAGAGGAAAGCTAGCACCGCGTTTCATTGGACCATTTGAGATCCTCGAAAGTGTAGGAAATGTTTCCTACCGACTCGCGTTACCTCCTAAGATGTCAAGTGTCCACAATGTCTTTCACGTTAGCATGTTAAGAAAGTGTGCTCACAATTCGAGTCACGAGATCAAATTTGAGGATATTGAGGTTAACGTGTCATTTCAAAAAGGACCAGTGCGAATTCTCGATCGAGAAGTTAAGAAGCTGAGAAATATAGAAATTTTGTTGGTGAAGGTCCAGTGGAAGTTTCACGACGAAGGAGCAGCTTCTTGGGAATTTGAGTCAGAGATGTGTGAGAAGTATCCAAAGTTATTTAACAGCACATAGTTCGGATTTCGGAGATAAAATCTTTATTTAGAGGGGAATGATGTAATACCCTGTATTTTTGTTGTACTTTTATACCCCTGTTGATATAAATAAGATTCAGTAGACTGGTATTTACATTTTCTATATTTTTAGCTTCGATCAATCAAACTAACTTCAATTGATTAAGAGTTTCATTCTTCAATCAATCGAACCCTTTTCAAGCGATCGAAACTCTACCGACCTGAATTATGATGTGGATCCTTTTCTCAAGCGATTGAACCTATCTCAATCGATCTAATCCTGACCGACCTATTTTTAATCGATCGAACCCACTTTGATCGATTGAACTTGTTATTATTAATATATGCAGAGCTGCCACCTGCATCCTCCCCTTCCTTATATATATATATGTTGGTTTTGTGTGTGTGTTTGGGTTGCTGAATTTAGAGAGTTTAGAGAGTGAGTGATAGAAATTATAGATATACATACCCATATATTATATATATACACACACCGAATATATTTACATTTACACACAAAAGACAAACACTCATACACACACCCTCTGGGACTAGGAGTAGAAGAAGGGGAGGAGCAGAAGAGGGAGAAAGATACGAGACAGAGAAAGAGAAGGAGAAGAAGAGAAAAAGTTCACCGAGGAACCCGCGGCTATCCCACACATCATCGGCATCACCAAACTTCATGGTGAGTGCCTATACTCACTTAGTAGCATAGATATATTTGTGTATATGTGTTTCAGTAAGAAAGAACGGACCCCGAACGTACACAAGAAGTCCAATTTAGTTTGGAAAGATAGCCAATGTTCAATCAATCTAACTAATTTTAATCAATTGAACACAGACTGATCTCAATTAATTGAACTTAGTTCAATCAATCAAACTTTAGCAATCTCAATCAATCGAACTTAGTTTAATTGATCAAACTTTAACATTCTCAATCGATCGAACTTTACTTTTATCAACCGATTGAAAGGACAAAAATATAAAAGAGATCTGACAGAGACTAAAGGCATGGTCATGTTAGTCCAAACTGAGATTGAGGGTTATACCGACGATATCATTACCTGACAGAGGCTAAAGGAATATACCTTAGTTCATGACCGGGAAGGGAATCCGAATAGAGGCTATGGGAATATGTCACTTTAATCCATGACCGAGAGTAAGAGGGATACATCCTGAACTTAGTCCGATAGAGATTAAATGAATATCACCTTAGTCTATGACCGAGACAGGAGACAGAGGCTAAAAGATCTGCCAATTTAATCCATGACTGGGACTAAGAGGTATACGTTATGAAAGTAATCGTGATATTGCTGAGTGCTATAGTATTGCTAAGTACGGTGGTGGAGCTGAGTGCTATAGCGTGATGGAGCTGAGTCTTGTGGCATGGTACAGCTAAGTACTGTGGTATAATAGAGCTGAGTGCTGTAGTATATCTGGATTGCGTGCCGTATTATATCAAGGCGGGGTGGCCGAAATGTTAGGGCTGTTTGTCAGGGTTTGATAGACCATAGGTATGGGACTACGCGACTGATTAGTATGGACCCAAGAGTCTATGTTATGCATTTTGAGATTGGGACGATGTCCATGAGATTGGGATGATGTCCATAGAGATTTATTAAGTTGGTGCATTCATCAATGCGAACGATGAGATGATCATCAATGATGTTGTTGCTTATATATGATGCATATCTATAGATACTCTGTTAGTATTTGCATTCACTCAGCTTTTGTAGCGGATGGCGTTTTATGTCGTTGGATATCCTACGTCCAGCTGGTCATGATTATGAGTATGCAAGAGATTTATACATGGATAGGGGCTATGAGGATGGAGCCTATGATGACGGAGGCTACGCTAGTACTGACTACTACGCAAGCTGAAGATTTGGAGCTTGCTGTGATAGTTTATGTTTATGTTTTTAGAGACGCTGTAATAGTTACGTTTATAATCGGCATATGTTGTCGTAATACTTTATGTATGTTTCTGCAAATACTTATGTTTTGTAAAAGTTTAGAATTAAACTCTAATTATATATATCAACCTTAGAACTTTCAAATGCGTGGTTTGAATCAATACTCTGATGATTAGAATTGGGTTATGGACAATGTGGTGACTTTCAATTGTCATGGCCTATGGGTCCAAAAAAGGAATTTAATTTCTCTATTTTTTGCTACTACAGGGTGTAACACGAATGCTGGGTTGAATGCCTTGAATGTTTTTGAATGCGGTGTATCGAGAGTGGCGCGGAGTGTCCTGGAAGCTTAGCCTGCCTCTATATTTATAGCGACCAATGAGGAGTTTAGCTATGGCAAGGACTACTTGATTGGCGCCTCAATTAAGATAAGGACGTCCAGAATCGTTCCTTATCCCAACTCTTTCCATCTTTATCAAGATTTCAAATTAATTCCAAAATTCCTGGGATTGGCCTTCCATATCTAGTTTGATTTGGTCAAACTCATCCCTAAACAGACTGATTCTTTCTCTAATAAAAAAACTTACAAACAAGGAAACAATTTCCACCTCTTTGCTACCTTGGCTGCCATCGAGCTACTGTATTTCTAAACTATCATGCTTTGTCCTTGAGCTATAACATGGAGCCTGATGACAGCGATATGCATGTTTCTGACCGATCAGGCTCAATGTCTGGCCTTTCCATATTTCTTCCAACAGGGCGTCCGATTGCCATATGTCTTATCCCTTTTCGGTATCAGGCTCGATACTTCTTATCCTTCATGACTAGGTCTATGCCATAACCAAATCTACTTCCCTATTACTTGTTTTTACTGCCCGATAGCCCATTCTGCAGTCTAAACGAGCCACAAAGTACAACCCAGGTCCACTCTGCTCTCTTCATTCGGGCACCAAAACCTTCGGCACTTTTTGGGTGCAAACAGTGTAACAACCTGCATTTTCATTTCAGAATTTGTATTTGCATTGTTATAATTAAACTCAATTGGTATTGTCTGCTTTTATTTAATTTACAATTCTCATGTTTTAAATCTTATTACTTGTCTAATTCATCTTGATATTTCTTTTGGGGTCAAACTGTAATTTTATAAACCTAAGTGATACCTGTGTGAAATTTCAAAACTGTATTTCAAAATTGTGAAAATAATTTCTCTTGACTCAAATGGTATTTTTATAAAGCCAAAAATTTATTTCTTACGTTAAAATGAATTTTCGGTATTTTTGTGGTGAACACTGCGCCGCAAAAATAACAGTTCATGTGCGAAAACTGTACGCGCCGCGTAGAACTTTCACAAATTTTGGAAGTGATGCAAAGTAAGATCTGATACTTGCTTTACTTCCATTTATGGCAAGTAATGATTGATTAGAGCCTTATTTGGGAATACATATTGTGTATGTACTAACTTGGTGCCTTAAGTTGAATTCCCAAACAATGTAAGTAATTCTTAGAAAACTTGTGTATGATTTGTTTGGCTAAGCTTATTTGGGGTGTGTTATACTTATGCCAAAACTGAATTTCCCAAACACCTCTTGACCTCTACTTGTCTATATTGTCCCTTCAAAATATGAGTATGTGCATATATGTATGTAATTGAGCTGTGTATTTCATGTATATAGAGATTTTGTAAAACAAATTCAATTTATAGAGTATTGAAGAATGATCTTGGGCACCAAGTAATACATTTGAAGTTTTCTATTTATGCACACATTCCCTCTCATTACACACAAAGAACCTGGAGACAATCAGAGACAAAAGAGAGAGCTTGAGAGTTTATTTTACTGAATTTTGGAGAGAGAAAGCTACACTAACTCCATAGCCAAAGCTTGGAGTAGGATCCTTACTTGCTATCTTTTTCAATATCTATTTAAATCTCTAATCTCAGTGAGTATTTCTAACTCACTTGATATGTAATACATAGTTCAAATACTATTTATATGCTCGAATTGTGGATCACCATTGTTGATTTTACGTATGAATTCCATAGCTTGAAATCATGAACTTTTCAAACTCAACCAAATTCTGTTTTTATAGATAATTATGAAAGATTACATGTTGTATATGCTATGTTTAAAGTATTAGAGCTTGATTTATTCATAGGAGAAAGTATATTAAGAATGAAGTTTTGACGTTCTTTAGTTTTTCGTAAAATCCGAGAGCTACAGATTGATTAATGTAAAATTGATTGTAGATTCTTAATCCTTGCAGGAAAATGAAGAAATCCATATAATACTTGTCGTATTTACTTCGGAATTGCAAAATGGGCCAAAATGGGTTCCAAAACTGAAACAGGGGACTTTTCTGCGAAGAAGATGAAGACATTGCCTAAACTCGCGCGCGTGATCGTGCGAGCTACCGCTCATGCGAGCTGCCCATGCGCGCGAGCAGTGTGTTTTATGACAGATAGGAAATTTTATTAAGAAAAGTGAAAATGGGCAGATCGCTCGAGCGGCCCGTGCGTGTGACCCCTCACGCGAGCGGCCCGTTCGAGCGACCCGTGTGGATTTTGACAAATAAAAAAGTTTTAAATAGAAAATTGGGCAGATCGCGTGAGCGGCCCGCGCGAACGACCCACGCGCGCAACCTGACAGTTTTCAGTTTTTGTTTGTTTTCTATTAAGGGACTATTTGGATTAACTTTTAAAGGCCGCTAAGGTTCTGTTTGGGAATTTTTATTAAATTCGAATCTTGTTTACTATGTTTGGATTGTAAAAGCTTTGAATTACGACTCAATTATCCTCGTATGCGTGATGTTCTTGTTTTTAGTTGTGTACACATTTTTGTATAAAGTTCCATGACATACATATGGGGTCAGTTGTTCATGCATGGTAAGTGATGGTCAGTGTGGTAAAGAGTATGTGGTTGAGGATGTGTTGTGGACACTCCCTGGTAATTGTGTACCAAAGTGTGATGTTTTTGAGATTGCGACTAGAGTGTCTTTGAAATGCGACGGTGGCAAAACTGGACACTCCCTGGCGCCCATGGTAGCGCTAAAGTGTGTGACGCCAAACTTGGACATTCCCTGGCACCCATGGTAGCGCTAAAGTGTGGCCTACAGATACTCCCTGGTACCCGAGTCTGGATACTGCATGAGGTTTCCTTCGGAATTTGTGATGCAAATTAGGCACTAAAGTGTGAGGCATTGGACACTCTATGGTACCCCGTACTAAAGTGTGAGGCAAACTGGACACTCCCTGGTACCCCTGTGCTAAAGTGTGGCTATCGGAGTATTTCAAAGATACTGGTGTAAGAGAGTTGAGTATTGTGTTGTCGAGAGAAAATAGTCGGTAAGATGAGAATGGTTATATTGTTCTCATGCATGGTCATATGTTTTATGAACCAAAGTTTATAATGTGATTTTTACTGTTTTATCAATTGAATTCCTTTCGACGATTAACCCGTTGATTAATGAAATTGAAAAATGGAAAATAGTAAATGAGTATGTTTTACATTCGAGCATACATTTTTAATACTCACCAGCTTCTCAAAGGTGACGACGTTGATGCGTCCTAGACATTCGTGTCTAGGCTTTTCAGGTTATAATCAGGAGGGACCTTATAACTATGCTAATTAAGAAAGACTGCTTATGAAGAGAAACTGTTTATCATTATCTTATGTTTTAAGTTATGAACAAGATTTGTAATAAGGATGCCTGTAATAGATGATAGTTATTATTTTGTTTCAAGGCGGTCTGTGCCTTTAGGTGATCCCATGTTGTAATATTTATTAAGTTAGGAAAGATTTGTAAGCCTTGATTGCTCTACTCTGATTTATGGTTTTATGTTGTTCGACGTTTGGGACGGAATTGATCCTTCAAACTGTTGCGACCTACAGGTCCATAAAGGAAATTAAACGCTTTCCATATTTATGCTACGTCGGGGCGTGACAAACAGACACTCTCTAGTCTCTCTTTGCAGACAATCCACAAATTGTTCACTCACGAGTCTATATCTCTCTTTAGACAATGCATATATAGATTATCTTGTTCGTCGTCCCGTTGATAGTCGTTTGCCGCTCGTCACCAATGCTTCACTCTTCGGTCGCAAGTCACTAACATTTCCTCGCAGCACTAGTTCTACGCTGTTCATTCCAAGCCTACATATAAGACCCCAAAACATCAAAGATGGAGTGAAAATATAGAACATACTACACTTCAAAATATTGGTTAGACACAGGGACGAATCCATGAATCTAGTCTAGGTGGGCGAAGACATATGGTACCCCCGAAAAAAATGGTGTTCATTTATACATTTTTTATAATGAGAAAAATATATAAGGAGATATAAATACAATCTATTTGAATCAACAAGGGATGGAGTAATTTTGTGAACTAAATTTAGAATTTATATTTATAAACGCACACCTAACTTTTTCAAAAAATACATTTACACATCAGTTTAAAAAAAATCTATGGGGGATAGAAAAAAATTAGGAGGGGGGGTGAGTGTATATACTTAACGTGTATTTTTTAATAATACTAGTAGAATTAAGTATTTTTTTCAAATTAACCCCCCCCGGGGTTAGACAATGGAATGCAAATAGGACAACAAATCGTGTGTTAATTTTCATGTAGTTGTTGGAAAATATTTGCGTTTTCACAAAGTAATTTATTTAATTCATGATGTAAAATACAATCCACATAAACAATATTATGAATCAACACAGTATAATTAACCAACTAATAGAAAATCAATATAGGATAGATAAAGGAAAACTTAGCTGTGAGTTGATGAGAGGCACGCATAGGCGCCAACCTAAAGCCGTAGTGCCTCCCCACGTGCGGGTACAATCGGTCATCAATGACTCTAAGATACAAACAATAAAGCTCACAGCTGATACCATCCATAGGGCATGTCCTCAGAAGGCGGGGGTCGGAGTCTTGTATCGAGTTGTCCAAAACTATAGAATTTATGATATATAACATTGTAGTATTGTGAAATGCTATATGGAATTACTCCAAAACCTTATTTTCATATATATTCTCCATGGAACTAATCTCTATATATCTTTGTGTACGATTGAGTATATCTGTATATATATATAGAGAGAGAGAGCCAAAACCAAGTAGCCATTAGGTAAATTATTGTGTCATCTTGTAACTTACAAGTACATAATGGACTAATAATAGTCTTTTATAACTTTTAACAAGAAGTTCATAAAAAGTCAGTTAAGAGCCAATAACCATACACTAATTAGCCAATAATGGTTTTTTTTATTCAAATTTCTAACAGTAGTTAATGTAATTTCTAGTCAATTATATGAATTGGATGTCTAATATTTTTGACCATACCACATGAATTTATGAAATTAAATATTTCTAATGGAATTTTGTTGTTGAATAATCAGATCAGTGTGTTTGCAATAATGTTTTTTTTGGTAATAAAGTATAGGATGTGTCTGAAGGTATGGTTGGAGATGTGGGTGTATCATTGTTCTCCAACCACACCTTCAGACACATGACGACATCATTTGAGATGTGGATTTTGGGTTAGGACTTGGTGTTAGAAATTTTAGGTCTTCAATTTGGCGAAATTCATCACAGCAGCAAGATCTTCAAACCTGTAAATTATGCTTGCTTGAAGGTGTGTATCCACTTTCCTAAAAACAGTATTTGCTCCCACTAAACGGTGTGCTCCGGGTTAACAACAAATTTGTCTTAGGATACAATGAAGCGGGTATGGACCTTCTGACTATGCGTATTCGCACAAACGAAAAACATACCATAATATATATATATATATAACCAAAATTCAATTGAATCAAGAACACTAGTAATCTAATTCAACAGTAATCAGAATATTATAACAAAGCCTATGTAAATAGGAAGTGAGAGTGAGAGAGAATATGTAATTCTGTAATCTGGTGTTGGGATTGTGCCCTCAAACTATTATTTTATGTATGAGATATTGACATTCTAATATATGGATATCAGCTTTATATTTCATTGTGTATGTTTCTTTTATGAGATGAATGTTAATCCTTAAGTATGATAGTAAGTTATTTATGTGTGTATGAAATACATACAAGTAAGATAGGAATTACCATTCTTTGATACTTAGAATTTGTCACAGTGGATGATGAGACTGGATATCTCATCAGGTTTACACTGTAGCATGGTTAACTACCATGGGATGGAGTGATGAATCTCAATCACTAGAGTATGACTCTTAGTTAATATGCTAGTGCTTATAGTGCATTGATAGACCTTAGCTTTACTATTGACACTGAAGACTATCAACAGTCGATAGGAACTCATAACTTAAATAAAACACGTGTTCATAATCTTGAGGCGATTATGGACACAAACTATGGATATGTTTGCTTTGACTAACAAATCAGTGAGGTCTTAAAGATCAACACCTAGGTATCTTGGGTATGTCATGTTCATAGGGTTGTGAAAATATATTGTCAAGATAAAATCTACCCTCTGATAAAGAGTAAGCATTCCCTTGAGAATGTCACCAAGTTGATTACTAAGAACTGCAGTCTTGTTGATAATTAGTTATCAACATGTTTGATAATCATGAAAGGTGAATGAGACTCAAGGAATACAAGAAGTAATCATGATTTAGGTTGACAGTAACAGTTTATCTGACTACCTGAATATGATTATAAATACTGATGGCAGACGGATATTAGTACACCATACAAGTGTAGTTATCGATTCAGATATGCTCTTTTGCGTTGGAGTTCAGTTATCATTTTATAGTAGAGTAAACGTTAACTGATCAATCGGTTAGTTTGCTGATCAAAGAGTTTGGTCATGGGAATTAACTACTGGTCTGAGCCAACTATGAAGAGTCTAGTAGGTCCCACTCTTAGCTCTACTAGGATGCTTGGAAAGGCACATGAGGATGTAGTCAAGTCAACTTCGATCGATCGAAAGAGTTTCGATCGATTGAAGTCAAGGCAAGTTCAATCGATAGAAGCCACTTTGATTGATCGAAGGCTTAAAGTCGGTTTGGCAATCTATAAATAAGGTAGCTGCGTACAGAATATTTTAGTCGCTGTTTTTAACATCCCTAAGCTACAGAAACTATTTTAGGGTTACCAAACCTTCTCTATCCTCCCTATTAGAGATCCCACCATCTTTAGCCTCTCCGAAAGTATGCTAAGGAGACATAGGAGTGAAGACTATCTAGTGAAGGCTGCTGCACCATCAAGGAAAAAGAGAATCAGAATTGGGTTCAAGACCGTTAGGTATAAACTCTTCTCCCTCTTGTTTTATGCATCTATGAAATTGATAAGTAAAAGATCCGGGCATATCAAAAAGTTTTTTTAACTTTGTTTTTCTGCTGTTCATATAAATAAGTTTTCAAAACCTAATTTTTCTTCAATTGGTATCAGAGCCTATCTTATTTGGATCTATAGATGCGTTTTGGAACACTAGATTGATTTGCATGATGTTTTTAGAACTGTTTTTTGAAACTGCATCATCACAGATCTATTTCTACAATGTTTTCGTAGCAGAAAACATATCTGTGATTGCATTGGATGCATGGTACTTTCGATTGATCGAACTTGTTTTGATCGATTGAAACTCTCTGTGTTCAATCGATCGAAATAGTATCGATAGATTGAACACAGTTTTCTGTCTAGATATCTTATCATAGTTTTAAAGGTTTCAAATTTATCTAAATATTTTATAATGTTCTGAAAAATTTTAAATCAGTTTGTGAAATTTTGAGTTCAATCGATTGAACTTGTTTCAATCAATCGAGAGTTGGATCGATTGAAGCTTCTTTAATCGATCGAAGTGTGACAGTGAACCAGAAATGCTATTTTATTGTTCTAATTATTTCCATAAAGTGATTACGGTGTATGCAAATTAATTAGTAGTTCCAATGGTTATATATTTTGGTATATATGCGTGGTTGTTTGTATAAATAACCCTTTTGTAGCAATATTAGCCCGCTATCTCCCATGGCGTCGACAATTTAAATTTTGTATTTAAGTTTTTGATAGGTGTATATTTAATTTTGGTTTGGTTTTAAGGCGTCTGTAAAGGGCGCTACGACTTCAATCCTGCGAATAGGAAAGTTGCATCGGTTTTCCAAGCCTTTTTTTTTTATGTTATTTTCTATTTGTAGATAAATTGTAAGCTTCTAAAGAAGTATAAGACCAATGGAAAAATCCATGAAGATGGAGAAGGAAACCGTTGTCCATGAAGACAGAGCCGAATGCGACCAAACCAAGGAGGAGGTTCTATGGAGATAAAGCCATGGGAGATAGAGGCATTGTTGAATGCCTTTATTTTATTTTAGTTTTTTGTTTTATGTGCTTGGTTTGTGATTGGCATTTAATTATATTGTTACTACTTGTATGCACGTAAAATAAGTTTTCTAAAATAAAGTTTAAAAATCATTTTAACTCATTAGTAGACATTGGATGTTTATGGACAATGAGTTGAAACAATTTTTATAAAAGCAAAATCTTTATTCATTAAAACTAGTTAGAGAGGGTCTTATTAATAACACCCACAATCTCCCATTAACGGTTCACGGTAAGATGACTAGTGTATTCTATGTCACCTCGGCAGGGGTGATCATTCCAAACGGAGGGTACACTACTCATTAGTTACTAGATGTGAACTTCATGCTGATAGGATCAATCAGATGTGTTAGAGGGTGACCACCACACAAAGGCACTACTTGAGGCGGTTGTGATTGGATCCTAGTTAATGGTACACACTAGCTAAGATATGGATAAGGAATACCACACAGGGCATTATCCAAAAATTGAGAGATCAAATATGTTCGAGAGTCATAACTTGTTTTGCAAGAGTTGTATAGTAGAAAAGTCATGATTAATCGAACGATCAAGTATTGGCCGCCACACGAAAGCTTTATTCTTTCGTTTTGATATTCCGGCAACTTTGTTTTAGAATAAGAGTTTAAGTATTCTTTTATTCCAAAATGTCAAATTTTGATATCCATATTTATTTTCTCTATTTAGTTTTTTAGTAATCATAATGTCTAGATCTGCATTTAGTCCACTTGAACTATACTCACTCAGAACAAGTTAACTGAAAATAACTACACAGAAAGGAAACGTAACCTTGACATCGTTTTAACTGCAGAGGATCATATTAATGCCCTTACCAACCCATGCCCCGAAGAACCAACTGCAAATGCTACGGCAACTACTAGACGCGAGTTCGATAAATGGAAGAAATCGAATGAAATGGCCTGTGGCTACATTCTTGCCTCTATGGCTAGTGTGTTACAACACCAATTCTAATTATAACACCCGTAATTGTGTTATTGCATTTCATTACATTGTTATGCATGATAATGTGATGTGGTGTGTCTTATGACACCTGTGAGAGTGAGTTTTGACTCACGAGTTGATTTGGGTGACTGTGTTAGAGAACCCTTTGAGACTGTGTAGAATGGATGTTAGTTGTTGTGAAGTATCTCCGAGTATGAGACATTCATTGTGGAATACCTTAAATGTTTATCTGAAAATAAATATTTACCTGTTTATTTCACTATTTGTATTATTTTCTGGTTTAGAAAATATTTCTGTTGTAATTTTAGTATCCTGGTGAAGACGAATTAACACGCTACTAATTTGATAGGCTAATTAGTAATTGCGTAAAAATCATGTGAGACTGCGTCTTAGCAACCAAACAGAACTTAGTCGAAAACTTTTATAATTTTTAGTTTTCACTTGTGAAGCTATGAATTAGCTGTTTAAGAAATTTCAGAAACTGATTAAGAGTTTTGAGGACTCGTGGGGAGGTAAACGTAATTGCCAAGAGTCGTACCTATAGTTAGAGAAACTCATGAGATATTTTCATGTTCATAAGTTTTAACCTAAAACTCACGAGGAGGCCAAAAGGGAGATTTAGAGCTTAGAGCTTTCCGATGCCAAACGACGACCTTCTGTCCGTTTGTTTTCTATCAGATTTCACATTCGAACTCCTTGAGGTAAGGGCTTCATTTTGATATACGTAAGGACTCGTTTGGCTAAGTTTTCTGAAAAGTGATTTTCTAGAATTTTTCATAAAAGTTGATATTTGGAATTCTGATCGATAGGAATTGTACTAGATGAACTTCTGCACGTTCTTTGTGCATGGATTTTCTTTGGAATGAGTTTTAGAGACATTTATCGGAGGTGAGTGATTCAACTATGTGTTTGGAATGATTTCTTGACACGTATTCATGTTTGATATGAAAAACATGTGTTAGTTTATAGATATATATTGTACAGTTCATATTCGGTGATTATATTGATAAGTAGGCCTAATAGCACGGTGAAATATTTTGATTACCGAAAGCATGGTGATATGTGAATTGAGCATGTTGAGTTGTTATTTGGGTCAAAGGGACATGTGGTTACCAAGCCATCTTGTGGAGTCAAGATAGGTATTAAGGTCACATGATTGAAGAAAAGAATTATAGGTCTTATCTTTTCGCATGGACTTATTGGTGAGGAGTCGCGGATTAGGAGTATGGAACGTACACGTGAGACTCCGGAGACTAGTATGAAATATAGAGATGTGAATGCGAGCATGTTTATCATTCATGTTCATAGGTTGTTTTAGTCACTAAGCTTTAGCTTAAACAAATCGAACATGTGTGGTTATTCAAATAACCGTTTCAGGTGTTAATACCAGCGAGGAATCGCAGAAGTGAGCACGTGGGTTTGGGGAGTTTTTGCAGAAGGCAACTTATCATGTTTATCTCGTAGTTTTGGATATAGACTTGTTATAATAAGAATTTTATGACTTTTAGCTATGTTTAACTTAGAATCATAGAATGAAATCTTAATGTTGTAATATATAGGAATCTCTTGTAATTATGTTTTAGTAATGTTGTAATCCAGTTAAGATTACATTGCTGTGAGTTTGGAGTGTATGTTTGGTCCTTGGTTGATTTCAGAAAACTTTTAAACTTGGAAATTCTACAAAAAGGGTCTGCTGCTGGAAAACAGTCGACTGGACCGGGAGTACAGTCGACTGGACCCCTGTTGTCATGCCCGGATCCACACATGTGAACCCAAGACACGTGGCACGCCACCAAAGCCTTCAAACATCAAGTTAGGAATGAAAAGGAATGAGAACACGCTCAAATCAACCTTAAAGTTAGACAAAACAAGCCCAAGGGCAAAATGGTCATTAATAAGGTATAGCAAATTTTATACCAAAAGATAGGTTTTTGAGTCCCGGTTCCAATGCAAAAAAACGGCGCGCGAAATCGAATTTTCTAGAAGAAGTTATGTCCGTTACCGTAAAAGTCGACAGTGCAGCAAAATTGTGAGCGGATCGATCCGCTCCAAAAGCCGAATCGATCCATTTAAGGTTTTCGCAATAAGAATGCCCCCGAAAAAGGCCGGATCGATCCCTTCTTTAACCTGGATCGATCCGGGCTCTGCAGAAGTCATTTTTACTGTCAAAACTCTGCTAAAACATGCCCAAACATTACCATAACCAAACCAATCCTCATGAGGACTTACAAAAACATTCCAAAATCATTTCTAAACCATTTCAAAACATTCCCAAGGGACTCTAACAAGTTCATATACAATAAACAAGGTATGAAATGCAATCTCTCCCATATACTCCCCAAATCTCTCCCAAATACTCCCAATGCTACTATGATCAACCAAAACATGTTTTTAAACCAAATTTTCATTCAAACATGCCCAAAACTACATTATCAAGGCATGGAAGATACCAACAACATTCTAAACTTCAATTACCAAATTTACACAAGTCTTGGAGCGATTAAACCAAAACTAACATATCTCTCCAAGTTTTAACATAAACTCAAGTTAACTATTACAAACCACAAGTTTTGCACCAAAACTATAAGTTTAACTCAAAAACAACTATATACATGAAACTACAACATTTACAAGCTTCCTCGACTCCACGAACCCCAAGTTCATCTCCCCGGATTCTCGCTGTCGTGCTCACCTACAATGGTTATTCAATAACCACTACAATATATAAGCTATATGCTTAGTGAGAGATGTCAATCAAGCACAAGGATGACATATCATGGTTATATTTAACTCAACAAATAAATTGATCTCCGGATAAGCAAGTATTTCCTCCGCCACTACCCGCAAGTCCACGACTCCCCCAATAGTCCACGGCACAAGCCAATGACCCACGCAACCCACGTGCGGTCTAAGGCCGTTGTCGACAACAAGTGGTCGTCACCATGGAACAATCTCATGGCGGATTCATACGAGCTTTCCTTTGACCCAAATAAGCAACTAAGCATGCTCACATAAACATAACACCGGGCTTTTCACGTAATTATAGCTAAACATGGTAATTAAGCTAAATAGGCATGTAATTTACACCCAAATGAACACAAACACAAATCTCATCCAAAAATAAGATTGAAACCACTCACCTCTTAGCAATTCGTTCCTAGTTGTGAAATGGAAGCCCAAATCTACTTTGGGTTAAAATCCTACATGAATTCGACCAACTACGGATTACCGCTCCGAATTGGGTCTCGAAAATTACGACGATCATACTCAATAAAATCAGTACCAAAACATAGAACTCACCTCAACGAGTCCAAATCCGGTCTCGGAATTGAAATTGGGTGTCGGACGCCCCGTCAATCATTGCCGAGAAAATCCGACGAAACCCTCGTCTATTTTCTCTCTAACCGACCCAAAATTGAAGAAGAAGAGATATGATCTCTTCTTGTATCTACAGCTCCTATATGCCATTTTCTAATTTTATTATGAAACCCTCCCAATTTCTAATTATTTGTAATTACACCCCCGACTAGTTTTATAGCTAACCATTTTGTCCTCCAAACTTAAGTGGGTATTTGTCTATGTCTCGCGTGGGTCTTATAGGTGGTCCCACATAATTTTATGAAGTTGCTAATTAGCCTACTAATTATATAACGTGTTCATTTCGTCCTCACCAAGGTACTCCAAATGACCACATAAATGGTCTCTAATAATAAACAATATATTCTAAACAACATATAAATATCTCACATATGCCTTAATAAACATTTAAGCACATAAGGGTGATTCCACCATCTTTGTCCCATCACAATGGAACTTTCTCAACTCATGTCCCAATTTGGGACTGCCACATTGGCTAACTTTGGGTTTCAAATTTAGACACCCACAATCAACTAATGAGTTAAAACTCACTTAAACATGTGTTAATAAATACCAATAATATATGTTAATGCATGCTAAATCACGTTTAACGGTTAATCGCAGGAGCGGGTGTTACATCTCTCCCCTCCTTAAAGGAAGTTTGTCCCCAAACTTAAAGTACCTCAAGATTCAAATAGGAATGGGTACTTCTCACGCATGTCATCCTCCCGTTCCCATGTAGCCTCTACAACAGAGTGATTCCGCCACAAAATCATAACCAATGGAATAGTCTTGGTCCTCAGAACTTGAACTTTTGCATCAAGAATTCTCACTGGATGTTCTATGTAAGTCAAGTCTCCCCTTATTTTTAACGGTTCTGGCGTAGTGATATGACGTGAATCTGACACACAACGTCGCAACATTGATACATGGAATACATTATGCACATTATCCATTTCTTGTGGTAGCTCTAACCGGTATGCTACTGGTCCAACTCTACCAATAATCTCAAATGGTCCAACGTACCTCGGATTCAGTTCCCCACGCTTTCCAAACCTCATAATTCCCTTAGTCGATGACACCTTTAGGAACACATAATCACCAACTTCAAACTCTATTAGTCTCCTTTTCAAATCCGCGTAGCTCTTGTAACGACTTTGAGCTGTTTGCAATCGTTGCTGTATCAACTTAACTTTCTCTGTGGTCTGCTGAACTATCTCAGGTCCCAATAGTTTCCGTTCTCCTACCTCAGCCCAACAAATCGGCGAACGACATCTACGCCCATATAAAGCCTTAAAAGGTGCCATCCCAATACTGGATTGAAAACTATTATTATAAGTAAATTCAGTCAATGACAAGTGTTGTTCCCAATCACCTTTGAAATCAAGAACACATAATCTAAGCATATCTTCCAATATTTGAATTGCCCGTTCTGATTGTCCATCAGTCTGTGAATGGAAAGCTGTGCTAAAATTCAACATTGTGCCTATAGCCTCTTGTAAACCCCTCCAAAATCTTGATGTAAATCTACTATCTCTATCAAAGATAATAGACACTAAAACTCCATGAAGCCTTACAATTTCCTGAATATATAACTCTGCCAACTTCATCGGATCATTCGTCTTAATCGCTAGGAAATGGGCAGACTGGGTTAATCGGTCAACAATTACCTTAATACTATCATTTGATATTCTGGATTTTGGTAAACCTGCTACAAAATCCATCGTGATGTTCTCCTATTTCCATTCTGGTACTGGTAATGGTTGCAATAATCCCGCTGATCTTTGGAGTTCTGCTTTTACCCGTTGACACACCAAACACTTTGCCACATATTCGGCTATTTCTCGCTTCATTCCAACCACCAATAATTCTCTTGTAGATCACGATACATTTTAGTACTTCCCGGATGAATGAAATATTTGGTGTTGTGCGCCTCTTCTAGAATCGTCTCTTTAATTCCATTAACGTCGGGTACACAAATTCGATTTCTACATTTGAATACACCATCCACATAAGTAAAATTCGGTTGCTTACCTTCAGGTATTCCATCATAAATCTTCCTCAAATTTGGATCTTGAAGTTGTTTCATTCTAATTTCATCCACAAGTGTCGGTTGTGCTATAATAGCCGCCATCAAAGCTCCCTCAGTTCTTGGAATTACTTCAAGGTCTAATAGTTCCATTTCATGAATTAGTTTCTCTTGAGAAGTCACAACATAAGCTATGTTACCAGTTGACTTTCGGCTCAATGCATCGGCCACCACATTGGCCTTTCCCGGGTGATATTGAATCGACAGATCGTAATCTTTCATCAACTCCAACCACCGTCTCTGCCTCATATTCAAGTCTCTCTGAGTGAATATATACTTTAATCTCTTATGATCCATTGTAAATTTCACATCGTTCCCCGTATAGGTAATGTCTCCAAATCTTCAAGGCAAAGATCACCGCTGCCAATTTTGAGTCGTGTGTTAGGTAATTGGTTTCGTGTGGTCTCAGTTGCCGTGAAGCATATGCAATTACTTTGCCATTCTGCATTAGAACACATCCTAAACCTCGATGCGAAGCATCGCTCGGTGCTGTTATAAGTCTAGTCTTCAATTCCTTGAAACTTTCCTCACATTCAGAACTCCAAATAAAAGGAACATCTTTTCTCATTAGCTGAGTCATAGGCATCGCAATTCTTGAGAAGTTTTCTACAAATCTTCGGTAATACTCGACCAAACCCAAGAAACTTCAAACTTTTGACACAGTTTTCGATGGATTCCAATTGGCTACTGCTTCAATTTTCTGCGGGTCCACTGAAACACCTTCTTTAGAAATCACATGTCCCAAAAATGCTATCTCCGTAAGCCAAAACTCACATTTCTTCAATTTACCAAATAATTTCTTCTCGCGAAGCCGTTGCAACACCAATCGTAAATCTTTTTCGTGATCTTCAACACTTTTAGAGTATACTAAAATATCATCAATGAAGACAATTACAAATTCATCTAAGTATTCCTTGAATACCCAGTTCATCAAATCCATAAAAGCTGTGGGCGCATTGGTAACTCCAAATGGCATGACCATAAACTCATAATGTCCGTACCGAGTTCTAAATGTTGTCTTCTCCACATCTTTCTCTTTAACTTTTAGCTGATGGTTGCCCGATCTCAAGTCGGTCTTCGAGAAAACTTGAGCTCCCTGAAGTTGATCGAATAAATCATCAATCCTCGGTAATGGATACTTGATTTTAATGGTCAACTTGTTCAGCTCCCGATAATTAATACACATACGCATGGTTCCGTCTTTCTTCTTAACAAATAAAACTGGTGCTCCCCATGGTGAAACACTAGGTCGAATGAATCCTTTGTCGAGCAACTCTTGTAACTGGTTCTTTAATTCTTTCAGTTCCACGGGTGCCATTCTATATGGTGTCTTCGATACTGGTTGTGATCCAGGTGCTACTTCAAAAGTAAACTCAATCTCCCGTTCGATCAACACGTCTGGTAAATCCTCAGAAATACATCCGAAAACTCCCGTACTATCAAAATATCCCCAACCCGAGTCCCCGTGACACGTGTATCAATTACACTACATAGGAATCCTTGACAACCCTTTTTCAACAACTTCCCAGTCTGAATTACTAATATCATATATGGTGGCGCTGCTACACCAACCCCTTGGAAGGTAAATTCTTTTTGCCCTGGTAATTGGAAATTAACCCTTTTCTGTTCACAATCATTTGTAGCCTGATTTGAAGACAACCAATCCATGCCCAAGATTACGTCAAAGTAGTTGATGGTTAATGGAATCAAATCAACAGTCAATACCTTATCACCTACTCTGATTTTACATGCTTTGAACATTGAAGAGGTCACCAACGGTTTACTTAGGAGTAATGATACAAATAAATCATACACTAAGGATTCCGACATGCTATCCAAATGTTTGACAAAGTCATGTGAAGCAAATGAGTGTGTTGACCCTGAATCTATCAAAATTTGTGCTGGATGTGAACAGATATGAAGTATGCCTGACACCACGGAGTCGGTAACTGACATATTTCCCGGTGTAAGTTGAAAAGGTTCCCCTTGCCTCTACTCCACACCTTTCCCTTTATCACCGGGTGGTCCTGATCTTGCTCTGCTGGATGCCATAAACTTGCCCCTTGTTGTCGCTTCTTTGGACAATCCTTGGCAAAAATGTCCCGGCTGCCCATAATCAAAGCATTTACCCCTCATATCCGGAATCGAGCTCACATAGCTCAGTGGTCGTGATCTAGCTTGCGGGCAATTCTTGGATATGTGCCCCACTTGCTTACAAATGTTGCATGTGCTGAGCAAGTAACAAACTCCCCCATGTCGTCGATTACACGTAGGACACAACGGTCGAGCCCCCTCAGAAAATGAACTTCCACTTTGACTACCTGAACCTGACTCAGGCCCTCTTGAAAATGGTTTCTTGAAGAAGCCTTGCCCCTTCCCTTTATCTTCACCTTATCGCTTTCCTTGTTGGCCCTGCTTATATTTGTTAATATCTCGTTCGGCTATGAGAGCTGCATTCTGAACTTGAGCTACAGTTCCAAATTCATGAGTATCCACCCTACATTGGATGTTATCCCTCAACCCTTCTTCAAATTTTTTAGCTTTGTCTTTCTCGGTTATCACTGTATCCTTTGTAAATCGAAGCAATTCCCTGTACTTGGAGATGTATTCGTTCACCGTCATATCTCCTTGTTGGAGATTCATGAATTCCCGACGCTTCTGTGCTTTAGCTGCTCGAGGGAAATATCGTTTATAGAATTCTTCAACAAACTTATCCCAAGTGGTCGGCCTACCTTGCTTAAGTAAATTCACCCACCAATTCTGGGCACCTTCCTTCAAAGTGTCTGTAGAAAATGTAATCTTTTGTTCCTCGGTACATTCGATAGAATGAAATATTCATTCCATATCCGATACCCAATGAATAGCTGTCATCGGATCCGGACCCCCATCAAACGTAGTCGGTTTCCTCTTATAGAATTGCTCAATCGTAACACGGTCCACCTTTGGTTCAGGATTTGGATTCGCATACCTTTCATTTACTGGTGGCACTCGGTCACCAACGACACCAACGAAATTAGTTACCAAGTCGACTAAACGATCCATTCTTGCATCAAGTTCTCGGTTTTGGTCAATTTTTCCCAAATTCTTGCCTGCCAGTCAAATATGCATAAATACTAGGCATGCTATGCTATATTTCATATGATATAAATGATTAAGCAATCATAATATAGCATCAATAATCATATGCCTACATGTAATGCATCTACGTGCTCAATATCTACACGTTATGCTCAAGTCGCCGTCTCTCGTCCCAAAGTTTCTAAGCTTATTGCTTTGATACCACTAAATGTCATGCCCCGGATTCAAACATGTGAACCCAAGACACATGGCACACCACCAAGGCCTTCAAACATCAAGTTAGGAATGAAAAGGAATGAGAACACGCTCAAATCAACCTTAAAGTTAGACAAAACAAGCCCAAGGGCAAAATGGTCATTAATAAGGTATAGCAAATTTTATACCAAAAGATAGGTTTTTGAGTCTCGGTTCTAACGCAAAAAAAACGGCGCGCGAAACCAAAATTTCTAGAAGAAGTTATGTCCGTTACCGTAAAAGTCAACAGTGCAGCAAAATTGTGAGCGGATCGATCCGCTCCAAAAGCTGGATCGATCCATTTAAGGTTTTCGCAATCAGAATACCCCCGAAAAAGGCTGGATCGATCCCTTCTTTAATTCAGATCAATCTGGGCTCTGCAGAAGTCATTTTTACTGTCAAAACTCTGCTAAAACATGCCCAAACATTACCATAACCAAACCAAACCTCATGGGGACTTACAAAAACATTCCAAAATCATTTCTAAACCGTTTTAAAACATTCCCAAGGGACTCTAACAAGTTCATATACAATAAACAAGGTATGAAATGCAATCTCTCCCATATACTCCCCAAATCTCTCCCAAATACTCCCAATGCTACTATGATCAACCAAAACATGTTTTTAAACCAAATTTTCATTCAAACATGCCCAAAACTACATTATCAAGGCATGGAAGATACCAACAACATTCTAAACTTCAATTACCAAATTTACACAAGTCTTGGAGCGATTAAACCAAAACTAACATATCTCTCCAAGTTTTAACATAAACTCAAGTTAACTATTACAAACCACAAGTTTTGCACCAAAACTATAAGTTTAACTCAAAAACAACTATATACATGAAACTACAACATTTACAAGCTTCCTCGACTCCACGAACCCCAAGTTCATCTCCCCGGATTCTCGCTGTCGTGCTCACCTACAATGGTTATTCAATAACCACTACAATATATAAGCTATATGCTTAGTGAGAGATGTCAATCAAGCACAAGGATGACATATCATGGTTATATTTAACTCAACAAATAAATTGATCTCCGGATAAGCAAGTATTTCCTCCGCCACTACCCGCAAGTCCGCGACTCCCCCAATAGTCCACGGCACAAGCCAATGACCCACGCCACCCACGTGCGGTCTAATGCCGTTGTCGACAATAAGTGGTCGTCACCACGGAACAATCTCATGGCGGATTCATAGGAGCTTTCCTTTGACCCAAATAAGCAACTAAGCATGCTCACATAAACATAACATCGGGCTTTTCACGTAATTATAGCTAAACATGGTAATTAAGCTAAATAGGCATGTAATTTACACCCAAATGAACACAAACACAAATCTCATCCAAAAATAAGATTGAAACCACTCACCTCTTAGCAATTCGTTCCTAGTTGTGAAATTGAATCCCAAATCTACTCCGGGTTAAAATCCTACATGAATTCGACCAACTACGGATTACCGCTCCGAATTGGGTCTCGAAAATTACGATGATTATACTTAATAAAATCAGTACCAAAACATAGAACTCACCTCTACGAGTCCAAATCCGGTCTCGGAATTGAAATTAGGTGTCGGACGCCCCATCAATCGTTGCCGAGAAGCTCCGACGAAACCCTCCTCTATTTTCTCTCTAATCGACCCAAAATTGAAGACGAAGAGATATGATCTCTTCTTGTATATACATCTCCTATATGTCATTTTCTAATTTTATTATGAAACCCTCCCAATTTCTAATTATTTGTAATTACACCCCCGACTAGTTTTATGGCTAACCATTTTGTCCTCCAAACTTAACTGGGTATTTGTCTATGTCTCGCGTTGGTCCCATAGGTGGTCCCACATAATTTTATGAAGTTGCTAATTAGCCTACTAATTATATAACGTGTTCATTTCGTTCTCACCAAGGTACTCCAAATGACCACATAAATGGTCTCTAATAGTAAACAATATATTCTAAACAACATATAAATATCTCACATATGCCTTAATAAACATTTAAGCACATAAGGGTGATTCCACCATCTTTGTCCCATCACAATGGAACTTTCTCAACTCATGTCCCAATTTGGAACTGCCACATTGGCCAACTTTGGGTTCCCAATTTGGACACCCACAATCAACTAGTGAGTTAAACTCACTTAAACATGTGTTAATAAACACCAATAATATATGTTAATGCATGCTAAATCACGTTTAACGGTTAACCGCAGGAGGGGGTGTTACACCTGTTTTACATAAAATCACTCCTTTGTTTTCAGGACTTCAGTCGACTGATCCTGGGACACAGTCGACTGGTTTCTGCACGAAAATTGGACATACTGCTTGTATGGATTCGGTCGACCGATGAGCCCAGTCGACTAAACATTGGAGGCATCAGTTGACTGGACCGAGGAGTTAGTCGACTGAGGGAAGCACTTGGGGATTTCTTGTTCTCTGCAACTCCAAGTCAATAGTCGACTGGAGCCCCGACCCAGTCGACTGGACTACTTGTTTTAAGCACGAATTGTTTTATTTTTCTGCTGTGTGTTCTTAAAACTAATTCTTTTAGGAACATTAATGAATGGATTTAGCCTCAGTGGTGTGCCACGGGCTTTGGTTCCACTATTGTGGGACCGGGCTATGACATCAATCGAGTGATTCTGTAAGTGCCATTATCAAGAGCCTCAAAGAAATGTTTTGGGAACATGGCAGACCTGCTAGATAGGTTGCTATACAAAAGATAATGAGTACGAAAATGTTAGAATGGACTCCAGTTAAAGAACATGTTTTAAAAATGATTGGTTATTTAAATGAACTGGAGACCCTCGATGCCAACATTGACGCACAGACCCAAGTTGATATGATCCTCAATTCCCTGTGACCGTCATTCGCTCAATTTAAACTTAACTATAACATGAATCAAATGAATTTCTCAATGAGCAAATTAATGAGTTTTTTACTAGCAGCAAAAGGGGTGATCAAGCCTGGGGGCAATGTTTTGAATGTTGAAAAAAGCTCTTTCTCCTCCCGATCTACGCTGAAAGGTAAGAAAGGGAAGAAGAAGGATGTCACTGGTGGTCCAAGTGTTGGACCAATCCCTAA
The DNA here is from genome assembly GCA_033977485.1 of Hydrangea macrophylla. Taxonomy (NCBI): domain Eukaryota; kingdom Viridiplantae; phylum Streptophyta; class Magnoliopsida; order Cornales; family Hydrangeaceae; genus Hydrangea; species Hydrangea macrophylla. The sequence continues at coordinate 35,127,400 of CM066993.1, forward strand.
GATTGAAAAATCTAAGGAAAAGGTAAGGGTAAGGGAAAGGTGGGTGGTCAAGGCAAAGGAAAGTGTTTCCAATGCAGTGAGAAAGGCCACTGGAAAAGGAAATGTCCAGAATTCTTAGCTACAAGAGTTCAAGGAATGATCAAATTCTTATTTCATACACTTGATACATTGATTCTGGTATGACTAACCATATTTATAAGTCATTGTAGGGGTTCAGATCAACCAGGAAATACAGTGATGGGGAGATTGTACTGACTCTAGGATCTAGCACAACCATTTTCACAGTTGCTATAGGAGTGGTAGTTTTAGAAATTGAGGACAATAAGATATTAGTTTTATCAGATGTACTTCACGTCCCTTTAATGAGACGTAATTTAATTTTAGTTTCTGATTTGTCGAATAAATTAAGGTTATTCTTTTTTTTTTTGGAACTGAAGTTGTCATTAAAAGAAATGGTTCCTTTACATGTTCTGGTGTTAAAACTAATGGCTTCTATGTGATCACTCCAATTATTTCTAATGATTCTAATATGGAACTTAATAACTCAGTGGTAACTGTATCCTCTTAAAGAAAGGAACCTTCTACTAATTCAATAAGGCTTTGGCACATGAGGCTTGACCATATCAATCTAAATAGGATTGGCAGACTAGGCCAAGAAGGGATCTTAGGAGATTTGGTTCTCGAACTAATAGAAGTCTGTGAGTCTTGTTTAGAGGGTAGGATGACCAAAAGGCCCTTTCCTGCAAAGGGCAATAGGTCCAATGCATTGTTGGAATTAGTTCATACTGATGTGTGTGGACTAATAAATATTAGAGAAAGGGATGGTTATGAGCATTTCATCACATTTACTAATGACCACTCTAGGTATGTATATGTGTACCTAATGCAGCATAAGTCTGAAGCCTTTGAAAAGTTCAAAGATTTTAAGGCTGAAGTGGAGAAGCAATTGGGCACACATATCAAGGCCATTCAATATGATTGAGGTGGCGAGTACCTCTCTAACGAGTTTATTGATCACCTCATATAGAATGGGAGTCTATCATAATTAAATGCACTCGGTACGCCTCAACAGAACGGTGTAGCGGAGAGAAGGAACCAGACTATTTATAAATGACTAGGTCGATGATGAGTTATTCTGAGTTGCCATTATTTATTTGGGGTTATGGTTTTGAAATTACTGCATACATACTAAATCTTGTTCTAAGCAAATCAATTCCTAAGACACCATGGGAGATGTGGATTGGATGCAAGATCTCTTTACAACATCTTCGGATATAGGGGTGTCCAGCACATGCGCTGAATGGAAAGACGAGCAAATTGGAAACTAGATCAAAAGTATGTTACTTTGTAGTATATCCAAAGGGTACTTATGGTTGGTATTTTTATGATCTAAGAGAACAGAAAGTGTTTGTTAGTACAAATACTATTTTCTTGGAGGATAATTATATTGTGAACCATAAAACTAAAGGAAGGATAGATCTGAAAGAGATAGAATGAGAGCCCTCAGTCCTACCCGCAGTTGATAACGATGTAAGACAAGAAAATACCACTTATTCACCCATTTTATCACCAGTACCTCGTTGTAGTAGGAGGATGGTCAGCCAGCCTGACAGATACATGTTCTTAGGAGAAGTTTTTGAAGCGGTCTTTATAGAATCTGAATCTGATCCTACCACGCATGAAAAGGCAATGGGTGATGTTGATTCAACTCATTGGGTTAAAGCTATGAAGGCTGAATTGGAAACTATGGATTCTAATCAAGTGTGGGATCTTGTAGAACTCCCTGCCAATATTAAACCATTGGCTGTAAGTAGGTCTACAAGAGGAAAAAAGGATCTGATGGAAAGGTTGAGACATTTAAGGCAAGGCTTGTAGTGAAAGGTTATACTCAAAGAGAGGGCATTTATTATGATGAACCTTCTCGCCGGTAGCCATGCTCAAGTCCATCAGAATACTCTTATCCATTGCGGCATGCCTAGATTATAAGATCTGCCAGATGGACGTCAAGACTGCACTCTTGAATGGCAATCTTGAGGATGACATCTGTATGCAACAACCAGAAGGGTTCATAACTGGTGGGAAAGGTAACTTGGTATGCTGGTTGTAAAAGTCCATTTATGGGCTTAAGTAAGCATCTAGGAGTTGGAACATTCATTTTGACCAAGCGGTCCAATCGTTTGGTTTTATACAGAATCTAAATGAACCTTGTGTATACAAAAAGTGTGAAGGTAAAATGGTGGCCTTTCTTGTGCTTTATGTTGATGACATTCTACTCATTGGAAATGATGTAGAGGTATTGTCGTCAATTAAGGTTTGGCTAGCTAGTACTTTCAATATAAAGGATCTAGGAGAGACGAGCTATATCCTTGGGATAAAGCTTTTTCGAAATCGTAAGCGAAAGATAATGGGATTATCTCAAGCTGTTTATATCGAGAAGGTATTAACTAGGTTTTCCATGGACAATTTGCAGAAAGGTTAATTACCTTTTAGGCATGGTTTAGCATTCTCCAAGGACCAGTGTCCTAAGATACAGGAGGAGAGGAATCGCATGGCAGGAGTTCCCTATGCTTCAGCAGTGGAAAGTCTCATGTATGCGATGCTATGCACTAGACTAGATGTGTAATACCCGTACCCGGGAAAAGGGTTAATCAACATGTTCATATGCGTTAATTCATGTGATTAGTGTATATAATGGATTAAGGGGAGGCTTTGGACTCACCCGTGAATGTCCCCTGTGTGGAGGGATAGGTAATGAAGTAAGATCCAGTGAAGGGGCCGGGTTATGAAATTTGTATTAAATGACTAGATGCATTTATATGATTAGTAGAGATATGTTTAATAACTTTCATATTACATTGATTGATATGTTAGTTGTTAACATGCTAGTTTAGTATAGCAAATAAGGGCATACATGAAAAAGGTGCATAATTAGTAGGTGCGATAGCAACTTCACAAAATATTTGAAATCCCATTTGGGACCCATACGGGACTTAGACAAACACTTATTTAGACAATTGGGTAGTTAATGGAATGCTGGGGAATTTTATAATAATAATTTAAGAAGTTTGGAGGGTGTAAGTGTAAAGAAGTGAAAAGTTTGTGACACCTCAATGCATGTGTATGCATAGGTGTCATGTGTATGGGTTTAGTCTCAAACAAAGAGAAAGAATTCATAAAGTTTAGAAAAGAAAGAAGACGTCGAGAAAGAAAGACGAGCACGAGTCGTTGACGCTGAAAAATTGCCATTTCGTCACCGTTCGTCATCCAATTCACGAACCGAAGCCATATTCCGACTCGTGGAGGTGAGACAGTCGTTTCTCTGTCTTTTATTTACGTTTTAATTATCAGGTTTTGGTAGCTTATTGTGAACATCGCAGGCTAGCCATGCTTTTTAACTTTTTCAAATTCAAATATGAGTCGCCACTTAATTTTTAAAGGAAAATTAAGAAACCATTTTAAAAGCAAACTAGTCTTTTGGAAACCAGATATTTCTAGGTCTAGGGATTATGGAATGAGAGGGGAAGGGAACTCACCTGGGATCCAGTGATAGGCCACTACTCAACATCATTTATAATCGAATTATTAATCTAAGCATGCCCTCAACTAATATATAGATATATACATTACAAAGGCATGTAGGAAAGGGTGCAAGATTGCTAATGATAAAATGGTATATAAAATCCATATAGTTTAAGTAGCTTGCATCATGATATGTAATAGGGAACAAGGGAACTCACCCGGGATCCAATAACGATAGAAAACATGCAATGCATGAAAATAAATAAGAAACGTAAAAAAAAGAGTCTCTAACACATATATACATATAAGGCAAACCTAGTCTAAGGTGTCGCGCATGAAGTCGAAAATCAATAAAATGAAAAAAATAAAAAAAATAAAAATTATTTAGAGAGAATTCAAGAAATTGTACCTCCATAGCGCTACAAAACAAGGGGTTAGTCCACATGCTTTGAACAAGATATAGTCTCAAGAAGTTACTATATCTCTATAGATATACAAGTCTCAACTAGGAGCCAATGTAATGTCCATATAGAGAAGGTATAATTCCCAACATGATCAAAAGGAACCCATAACTAGGTTCAATTAAATAAACTTACTCAATGCAAAATAAAGTCCTAGTTGCTAGAATCTACACATATGTGATGAATGCATGAACATGAACAAAAGTTAGCTATGAATCATTTGTAGATTTGGATCATTTAGCTTATGGATTTAAGTTTAATTATTATTATTCAAAACATGGTTTAGGTTCTAGGTCATATCATTTGGATCATCATTTATGAAGTTTATCAAAACTGTAACAGAGTTTCAGAATTTACAGAGAGCAAGTTAGACTTTAGAAAATAGGAAAATCATACTTCCCATGATTTGAGCTTAATGATTTTTGAATATGATGTGCCTCTGTGAGTCTAGTTTCTAACTCAAAAAGAAAATCAAAGATTAAATAGTCCAATTTCTGGGAATTGGACCAAAACCAGTCATCACTCAGAATCTAATAACTCTCTATCCAAAGATTTTGTATGATTTTCTACAAATAGTAAATGAATCTGAATTGCTTCAATCGTTTTTAGAGGATCTCACTGACATATTTAACTTTACAGAAAAAATTATTTGAAGTCAAAAATGTTTTGTTAAGGCTCTGATCTATTCAAATCAAAACTGATTTACTGTTCTGAAATTTTGGACAGAGATTAACTAGTTCATGAATCCAAACTATGATCACTAACTAGCTCTTTGGAAAGTTTCTTAAATGATTCAAGTGAGACATTAAAGATCTCATGGATCCCAAGAGAAGAATATATACAAAAGAGATGAAATCAAAATTTAATTGATGATCAAAGTCAAAGCTCTTTTTTAGAAGCTTTGTCTCAAATCCTTAGCTACTTAGATCCAAATCAATGAAAACAAATGAGAATTCAATCACAATTCTAGTGGTGTGTGATGAAATGAGGCGGGAAGAGAGTTTTTGAAAATTGTGTAAAAGGTCCTAGAGTTCTATGAATTGTGATTGAATTGGAAACAAACTAAGTCAAGATTAGATGATTACCTCTAGAAATCCTCAGATTTTTCTTGTTTGTTGGTGAAGATCTTCCAAATCTTCAAGTTCTTCTTCAAACTCTTGGGTTTTCTTAAAAAATTCTCTCAATTCCTCTCAATTGTATCTATATCTCCAATACTATTTTGATCTTGTAATCCCTTCTAATGGAGATGAACATCCCCTTATATAGACCAATCTTAAGAGGTTAATTTAGTAAATTCGGGGTGAAAACCCATGTGCCATGAAATTCAATCCGTAGTCATGAAAAACAGTTTGTTACAGCGGGCGGCACTCAGTGAGTTGTTTGCGGCACTCAGTGAGTGCCGGCGTGACACTTAGCGAGTACCGCCAGCTTCGCTGCGTGTCATATCTAACAGACTTCTCCCTTTTTATTATTTTTTATTTACATATATTTAGATTAATTATATATACATATATTTTTATATATTTATTTATATTTTTTTGTTTTCTTTTCTTTTAAAATTCTTTTTCTTCCTTTTTTATTTTCTTTTCAAATAGTTTTCTATATTTTATATCAAAATCAAAATTTCTAACTTTTTTTCTTGTACATATTTTATACCTGAATTTTCCTGACATCCGATCTTTATCTTGAAAACTTTATCGAGACTAAAGAACCTTCCGAAGAGCTTGAATCATTTAACAATAAATTTCGAATTCTGTTGGATATTGTCATCATCGGCTTAGAGGTAATCATCCCCTGATTTCGACGGTCGGTGAAAATTGGGGTATCTACACTCATTCTAATTAGTGACACTCGGTTGTTGAAAACTTGTAGGAATTACTCCGGAGTAGTATTTGGACATGAGTCGTTAAGGAATTCGCTTGCTTGGGGTACAATCTGTAAGAGGTGAGTGACTCTAATCCATGGGCTGAATGTAAAATCATACATAATGTGTTAATTTTATGCTAGTATGTTGAATTCTTGTAGATTAATGCATGGATATAGAATTGTGAATTTTAGCATGTGAATCTATGTGGGTTTTGATTAATTTACTCAAAATTAGAAGTTATTATGCCTAATTTTACAAGGATTGCCATGTTGAGAGGATTATGTGATTATGTGTTATATGGGTTGAAGAAAGCCTTATGTTGGTTCACCGTGGATTTACTCCATAGTAAAGAGACGTGGAAAGCCCAATCTATGTAAGGGTCCTCACCATTTAACTGTGCTTCTGTGAGTCTAGTTTCTAACCCAAAAATAAAATAAAAAAATCAAACGGTCCAATCTCTGGGAATTGGACCAAAACTAGATAGCACTCAGAATTTAACAACTCTCTGTCCAGAGATTTTGTATGATTTTCTAAGAATAGTAAATGAATTAGAATCACTTTGGTCTTTTTAGGAAATCTTATTAACACATTTAACTTCATGGGAAAAACTATTTAAAGCTTAAATAACATGTTTAAGACTCTGATCTATTCAAAACAAACTGGTTTGCTATTTTGAAAATTTGTACAGAGAGTAGCTAGTTTACAAATCCTAACATCAAACCATCCTAACTACGAAATCTAAATAAAACAAAAATTGAAATAGTACATATATGAGTCAAGAGCAAATTTCAATTAGTCTCATTCAATTCCAATGGATCATGATTTAATTAAAAATCTTTGATCGCATTGGTTAATGACTTCACTACACCAATGTTGTAATCTAAGCCATAAAAATCGACAAGTCTAATTCCTCTCTCAAGTTGATGATCCTTAGGGAATGTAGACTTATTTTATTCCATTCTCCTCCCAAATTAATGATTCTTGGAGACTAAACATGACCCATCCATATAAACCTCCATGGAATATGGAGAGGATTCCATAAGATTTCGAATTGAAGGATCTAAATCTTGAGCCAAGACTTGGATCTTCTAATTATATATGGATAAAATTGTGATCTACCTTATTTCCCATATGAATCATAAGATAATAGAGAATTAAAGGATCAAACTCATGGGAATCAAATGAGATATTGAAGATCTCATAAATCCCATGAGCAGAATACAAATAAAGAAGAGATGAAATCAAAATTTAATTGACGATCTAAGTCAAAGTTCTTTTAGAAACTTGTTTTGCCTCAAATCCTTAGCTACTTAGATCTAAAGAGTTCCTAAGTATGTTTAGAGAATTTTCTAGACGTTTAAGATAAAGAGAGAGTTAGGATAAGGTTGGGGATTCAAGCATTCATCTCCCTTGTAATGGGATATTCACCCTCTTTATTTAGGCAATTTTTAAGAGGGTATTTCAGTCATTTCACAATAAAAAATCTGAACCCGTAAGTCCTTTTGTAGGTACAAAATGTGTTGTATTACAGCTGTCTGCTAGAAGATGCGACACTCACTAGAGATGGAAACGGCACTTGGTGAGTGCCAAAACGGTACTTGGTGAATGCCGTTGCGACATTCATTGATTGATGCACTGGCATTCAGTGAATGCCGCGGACAACTCCAAGGACTGCCGTTTCTTAAATTTTGCAGTGTTTGAAGGAAATTAGCAGCATTCACTGACTGCCGTTACGACACTTGTTGACTGTCGATCCGGCAATCAGTGAGTGCCGGACTGGTAACCCGTGGCTACCATAGATTCTGCCGTGTGCTGCATTCGTCTACTTTCCTTTTTCTTTTCTTTTTCTTTTTCTTTTGTTCTAGGTTGAGGAGTCTTTTGAAGAGCTTAAATTACTATTAGAAGCCCTAAATTAGTCGAACATTGTCATCATTGGATTTAGAGGAAACACTCCCCTTAATCTGACGTCTGGTCAAAATTGGGGTGTCTACAGTCAGTGAAATGTTGTACACTTGGACTTAGTAAGCTGCAGGTAGTGCCACTAAACGAGTTGACTTGAGTATTATTCTAAAGGGAACTTGATCTTGGTTTAAGTATTAGATTAATCCAAGGTTATGAATGATTTGAAGAACGTTCAAGAACTTGATCAGATCCGTAAAGTGCGAAGAGCTTAAAGACAATAGTTATGAATGGGTTGACATTAGTACCCAGAGTGAGAATAGGTGACCTTAAGTATTATAATGTAAGGTATGTGAATAGGAAGTTGATAGGGAATTCATCGAACACAGTGAGACTATGTTAGTTGATTGGGAAGATCAAATTACTGAGTTGTCTTCAGATGGTTACTGGAATAGTATGAATACTTGAGCAATAGGTTCTTCGAGAAATATGAATTTAAGATCAAAATAACAAAGATAAAGGATTAGAGAATCTGAATTAGAGTTAAGTCAGGCTAACTAGAGTTATGAAATATTAAACTGTTGATTAAGGTATAGTGCCTTGAGATGTTATACGAAGAGTATAAGTTTAGTGTAAAGGGTTGTCAGGAACTCAGTAAGAGTTGAGATACAAGAGTACGATTGGTATGGGTTTGTGTAAAGGTAAACGTGAAATGCCAGAGACATATACAGTCGCATAACTACGTAAATGGTAGTGAATCTACCTGGACTGATAGTCTAAAGGATAGTAGACAAGTAGGGTATATATGAGATGAGAATGGATTACATTATAATTAATATCTCTGATAGAAAAGTAATTGACTCAGGGTGTGTGTACACGACGTGTATAAGAATGGATTATGAATTTGTGAATGGTCAAAGGTTTGAGACAGGAACAAGATATGTTTTGAGTATGGGAATGCTTTATGATGAACACTTTGGTACGTGTATGTTTGACTAAGTCAATATTGATTTTATTTGTTACAACTGATATTGAAGTAATTATGTTGTGAAAGAGATAAAACTATTATGTGAGATTTCAAAATAAATTTGATTTAAAAACGTGAATGAGAAATGTATTTGACTTTGTTAAAAGTTTTAAATAAAAATTTTAAGGTGTAATCTTCTATGTTAATCGGCGGTAGTTCGAGTATGGAATTGGAGAAATAAATGACGAGTGTGTTTAACTATTTGGGACATCAGGTGGGCTCTAAGAAGTAGAATGATGTGAAATTATCAGTTAGGAATCTGGTTAGTATCTTACGAGGCATGTATGATTAGAAGTATAATATGAGGTTGGATTAAACTGAAATGGAATTTGATAAGGAATGAAAGTCGTTTGAAAATGTGCTATCGTTCTACAAGTATTTTGTGATTAGCAGGATGAGGGATTGAATCTATGGTATATGAAATGTTGGTTGAGGCATTGGCTTATCGACATAGTATGTATGTATGATAGTATTTAGTTTTGGTTCACTTCGAGATGGAGGATCGTGTATGGTTGTTAACTAGTTTTGACGTGCTGGAAACGACTTTTAGTCGAAAAGAAAGATGGGTGAAAGTGAGATGAGTTATTTCGTTTGTTTTGGGTATTGTAATGAAAATTTAGTTTCAGAAAAGGTATGTGATAAGTACAATGAAAGTATATGTGAGTTGACATATGACGTCGCAATGGGATTGAATGTCAGGTTTGACTATTGAGTATGATGTACTCAGGTATCGATTTCCTTACTTATCAAGGTGCTTCGATGTATTACCAGAATGCGGTTTGAATCTTTAATCGGATTGAGGCGGGGTCTCTGAGGATTTATTTTCCTTTTGTGATATCTCAGTAGAGATATGTAGTTTGCAATGAGACAAACGTTGGAGTGCTTATGAGAAGTCGTTGCGATTTGGTGAAATGGTAGAAGTTTGGGACAAACTTCCTTTTTGGAGGGGAGAGTTGTCACACCTGTCCCGGGAAAATAAATTCTTTTTAAAGGTATAAGCGAATTTCTGGAAATTATTAATGTTTATTAATAATTGAGATTGAGTTGACTGTGGGTCAACAGTGAATGTTAATCGAGGACACGAGAACATGAAAAGAACATGAAAAATCATGAGGCATTGGATTGACTAAATGACATTCATATGATTTAAATGTTATTTGACTTATCTGGTAAATTGTGCATAGCAATTATACCTGTATAGTCTACTTTTATGGTAGTTGGATATTGTTAATATAAAGATCATTTTGAATGAATTAGAGTTAACCCATGTAATATGTTACATAAAAGGTAGGTTGTCTAGAAATTCAATAAAAATAGTTTTTGGAACATAATTATGGTGACAAACGGAACTTAGTCAAAAAATTTTATAATTTATAGTTTTCACTTGCGAAGCAATGAATTAGACGTGTAAGACGTTTCGAAGGATCATTAGAAGTTTTGAAAAAACTTATGGGGAGGTAAACGTAATTTCTGAGAATGATGTCTATATATTGCAAGCCTAAGATATTTTCATTTGACAATTTTCTGGAAACCTAAATCAAGAGAGGTGATTTTGCTTAGAGCTTCTTGACGCAAATCGACGGACTTCTGCCCGTTTTGTTTTTCACCAAATTTTATATTTGGATTCCCTGAGGTGTCACGCCACGGAGAAGCAAAAATAGAGAAAACAAGTTCCTTTTTGGTCCTATAGGTTCGTGACTGGTGAATAACCGCATTGTCATCTATACAAACCAATAAACTCAATGATAGGGAGGATGCTATTCATATCTTATTAACATAACCAGAGGCTACAGCGGAAATATAAAAGGTTTGGAAGCAACATATGCCCAAGTACCAATTACAAAAGTCTACTAAATCTATTACAACAGCTGACTTAGAGTTTGAAGCCTGTAACAATAATTAACAGAAGTACAACATATATAAACTAACTATTACAAAGCTGCACGTCGTCGTCTTGAAGTCTTCAGCTCCAAGGCCGACAGAACATTAGTCTCCGCCCTCAAGACCTGCCAAGCTCTAGACATTGGAATGTCCAGGGCACAAATGCCATCAGCTTTGAATACAAAGCTGAGTGAGTACACTAAACAACACTCCTCACCGTTATTGTTCATCATCTTAAAATGCGGTTAATTTCTTAACAATGATGTCACTCACAGACATAGCAGAGGTCTCATTAAGCTATACATGAATTCAATGATAGTAGGAAACATATTAAATGAAAGCAATAATAATGATCATGGCATAAATATCTCATCACGTATTCACCAAACTCATGCATGTAACCTATGCAACCACCCATGCATCTACTTTTACGTCAGGACACTGAATCCATGACTGAACATCATCTTACTAACCATTCTCATATTCATATCTATTTCCGTATTCATATCTCTATCTATCTCTGTATCCATAATGCAAGTCCATATCCATTCGTATATACCACAATACAAGCTCTGATATCCATAAGTCAATACCATAATACCAATCGGAATCACTCGACTAGGCAGTAGGTCTCACAATCCCTTGATAGGGTTACCGATCGTCTACACGGTACCACCTATCTATAAACAATGGAAGCGGCGCATTGGACGTCTTCAACAATGTGTATATCCTCACTGGTCGTCTACACAATTGAGAATATATTAGAGCACTAGCCAGATGTCTTCAACAGTGCATACGCATCACTGGATGTCTTCAACAGCGAGAGGCGCACTAGGAACTCTAACCATCTCACGTCCACCCGACTCGTTAGCCGTTGATCCCACAGATCCAAAGTACTCATATCACATATTCTTCAAAGTACACATATCTTATTATCCCACATAAATCACAGTTCCCATTTCTCATCATAATCTTTCATCTTTTCACATACCACTATCCCATGCATGTTGACCATATGTCGTGAAATGCATTACTCTAGATACAAGAATTACCACATGCTCTGTATTCATCATATCTACCCTTTATCTAGTTATTAACATGCAGTCGTGTTCTGTCTACTATTCAGTTCAGCAATATCATCATATAACAAGTAAACACTTCATCTCATATCAATAGTTAACATAGAATAATTCATCTTGTAATATTAACGGTCACTACATGTGAGTCTAGTCCTGACATGGCACATATATATCTTATCCATATATCGCAATAACACATAATGTACAACTATTAACAAGTCTGATATATCATAGGCATAAAACAATATACAAATAACATTCTGCTCATATCCAATCGATTGACCAAAGATGGCAATTGATTGGGCAAAATGACAATCGATTGGGATAGCAATCAAGTGGGATTCATGGCAATCGATTGGTAAATTATCCAATCGATTGGATCCAATGGCAATCGATTGGACTCTGTCTTATTCCTCAAAAACTGCTGGTTTAATATAAAAATGTTGGGGTTCCTCTTCTTATCCATACACATTATTAAACACATACAAACATCTTAAAAAAAATCCCTTGAGTGAGTTAATGAAACTCACCTCTATCCAGCGTCCCAATGACAGCGTCCCGAGCTCCGCAGCAGCGGCTATGGTGAGTGATCTCTCCCTTTTCTTCTTTGCTTTCTCTGACTGTCTCTTCTCTCTTTCTCTGGTTTCCTCTTCTCCTTCTTCTAACTTGAGAAGGGATGTGTGTGTATATATATACAATATATATGTGTGTGTATATATATGAGAGTATATAACTCTCACTCTCTCTCAAACACACACACAGCAAACATATATATTTATAAGGGAGAGGGTATATATAGGGAGGGGAAACAATCACAACCATACAAATTAAACGAGGTGGTCAAGTCCAGCTATTCCCAATTGATTGGTACCAGGTGCCAATCGATTGGTATGTGCCACGTCATTGATTAGGTCGGTAGCAATCGATTGGTAAAACATCCAATCGATTGGAATAGCAATCGATTGGGATGAAGGCAATCGATTGGACTCTCAAAAGTGGTAATCGATTGGTAAATGATGCTAATCGATTGGAATGCAAAATTACCCAAAGGCTAGGAAAAGTACTAGGGATATATATACACCTAAAAATACGGGGTATTACACGAGGTATATGTTTTGATAGTCATTAGACCACGTTTGGCTATGTTTTACTAAAATTCTAATTCTAAAAATTTGGGAAAAACGCTTGTAAACTTGTAGATTTTGCGTAGGATCGGAGATTCGATGTTTAATTGGGTTTCTAGACATTCCCTCCAAGTTATACGACGATAGCTCGAGGTATGAATCTAGCTTATGAGATATTGAAAAATTGTATGTTTTGATTTTCGACGATGAAATTGAGATCCGGGCAAAACCCATTTAGGCCCGTTAATTATGCACGCGCTTAAATGTGAAAAGTATGTCTAACTTTTATGTGAGCTTGTTAAGTGATTATGTGGGTCAAAGGGGGACTTATACAAATTCATTTCGGAGTAAGCTTCTCAATGTTTGAGAATTTAGTAACAACAGCTACTGTGCATGGTTTAAGACTTGGAATGCGTGTTTTTTCTCCCTAGAGACTATTTAATGTGAATTATGAGATTAAAACATGATTTTTCATACATGCATATGGTAGAAATTGTGCACTTAGCATATAGCTGAGTAATGGAGATTTACTTCATTGTAGGTATGAAGAAAGGAAAGATGGAGTACGAGGGATGAGGCCGTTGGGATCATTCGGAGGAATTGGGGTATAGATTCTTGTAACTGAATCATAGAAGCTCTGGATTATTATTGGGTTGATGTAATATTCTTTTGAAAACCTTTTTAAGTTGGTTGGAAGCGACTCAGAACTCTTGAGTTTGCGTCTTGATGTTTAACACATTGAATTTTATGTTTAATGAATTTGTTGTAGCACTCATGAGATTTGATCCAATCGAACCCTTAACTTAATTAGTTAACATTTTCCAAACTTAGGCATATTGTTATACTTGTCCTTATAACTTTGGTAAAAGTTGAAAGTATTGGAATATGTTTGAAGTGTTGCAATGGGTGAAGGTTGGGTGATGCTTTAGCAAAATTCTGCTGCTAGAAGGAATTCTGCTAAAGGGTCATTCAACCGGTTAAAGGGAGTTATTCGACCGATCGAAATGACTCCTGCATTAAATCTTTTTCTACCATTTCCGAAAATTATTTAAATGTTTTGATTGGTTCTTAGGGTACCTTTGGGACCCCTTTCATCATAAATTCACCCATTTCAAAATATAATTACGTTTTCAATTTTATACGGATTTTACAACCCCAAGAGTATTGTTTTCAAAAGTTTTAAATATTCAAGGTTGTTTTAAATTCTTTTTCCGCTGCTATAATCTTTTAATGATTTGGTTGAGCCTTAGTATTGTGCCACGTGTCCTATTTCCACACGTAATGGGATGGGTCGTGACAATTTTGATGTGCTTTGATGTTTAGAACATAAATTGTTATATAAGTATTTGTTTGAAACTCAGCATCTAGCTAAGCAATTCTCCATTGCAGATATGAAGAAAGGAAAGAAGAAGCATGATGAGTGAGGGCGATGGGATGCCGGAGATCAACTTTTGGTTATACTTTTGTTTTCCTATCTAATGTTGTAATAAAGAAATTTGCGAAGTTAAAGTTATGTACACTGCACCATATGGCCTCATTACTAACGGATATATACGTTGGAATAAATGTTACTAACAGATATATCCGTTAGCATTTTAGCATTAGTAATATTACAAACGGATTAACTAAAGGATATATCAGTTAGTAAAATTAATTTTACTAACAGATATATCAGTTAGTAATTTAGTTACTAACTATTATTTTTCCAAACTCATTTAAGAATAATAATGCTTTGTCAACAATTTCTAACGGATATATCCGTTAGTAATTTCCAAAAAAAACCAAACAAAATACTAACGAATTTACTAATGGTTATATCCGGTAGAAATATGCATAAATTAAAAAAATTAATTTGTTTATATGCTTCCCAAATTTTTGTCTACCAAATTAACAAGCATATTAATCTACTAGATATTGCCCGTGGCTAAAACCACGATCGAGCAATTCAAACCATACATGTGTTTGGCCATCAGTTAACTATACGTTCTTGCATGAAAGCTTCAAATTACAATGAATTATGCTTACAACAAAATAGAACATCTCACATTAGTAATTCATGTGTCTGGATATTAGTCAACTATACTTGCATGAAAGCTTCAAATTACAATGAATTGTGCTTAGAACAAAATTAGAACATCTCACATCAATAATTCATGTGGGAAAAAAATGAATGCAGTGCCTCTTCACTTTTTGCCTGACTTGTCCTCCGTAATTAACACTTTCGCATTGTCCTTCAAACGCACCAAATCTTCTTTTTCTGCTATAAAATACCAAAACTTTAAATAGAAATACACTATTACAAAAATAAATAAATAATAAAAAATAGAAATCCACTCTTTAAATATATATATATATATATATATGAAAAGTGGGGTGGGAAGGTGTGAACATGGAGAATATGTTGAATTTTGAATCTGGCACGTCTTTGCCCAAAAAAAACAAAAGAATCAGAATGCAAAATACATGATATCCTAGTTCAATGTGTTTTTTAATGGGTCAGATAAAAATAGAAGAAAATTGCTTAGATTTCATCACATAATTTCATAAATCCAGAATACATGATATGTTAAGTACTAGTGTACTAAGCACCTTTCAAATTTTGCTGCCGTCCCTACAACCTTGTCCTTGTTATAAGGTGTGGAGTATGTTGTACACCACCTTGGTGTTTCATCCTTCTCTGCCATGTCAATTATGTGATGCCAGCACCATATACAAATCTGCAAAATTGTAGAAGCACATTCAAGATAAAATTTAAGCAAGCTGAGAAAAACTATGACTAAGTGAACTCTAACTGCCATTTTAGTACTTATTATTCATAGTTGTCTTTCAAAAATGGTGCTAAAATATCATTTCTTTCTATCAACTCTCGTTTAATCTGTATAACTTCCTAAACTAAGAACAACGATCATCTAGAATAACCTGCTAATCACATGAGACAGAAAATGGCCTACAAAAGTATAAGTGCATCAAATGTGAAGAATCTAAATTTTCCAATTCATCATGTACACATAGTCCCCTTTGTATTCAATTCTCACAATGTTTAAAAATGTGCCATCCCCTAGTAATTCTATGCAAATAAGTATTCAGAAATGAAATTATTCAATGATTCAATGGCCAATTATGTAGACGACTTCCTAGTGTCAATAACTAGAAAAAATTCTGCAGCAGCAACCTATTCGATATTTCAAAGGTGAAAGTCTCCATACCAATCCAAAACCAAAGTATCAAGATGTATAAAAAAAAGAAGGGCATTTTGTGAACACCACGTGTCAAGCAATGTTTGATGTGTTCTACTATAGCTTTCAAAATTTTAACAATATTTCTGTTGGAGTATGAAGATGTGTTCGTCATGTGTATTACACGTTTCAAACTTAAAATAATAAATTAAAAATGACAAATTAAAAAATAAGTAGGACAGGGATTTCAGTGCGTCCAATAGAAGTGGAGTGTCCGACATATGCCATGTGTCGGACACAGACACGCGATCATGTGCTTCTTAGGTTGCAACTTCCAAAAACAAACCAGCCTCACATATATCTATCAATTGTCCTTTTGTCAAGATAAACATCACACATTAGAAGGTACTTTAATCTAAACTGATAAAATATTCAATATGAGCTTCTCTTTTGTTATTTTTTGAGCTAAATTGTAAACAATCTGCTATCATCAACCAAAAAAATGTTATTGGGGAAATCTGTTTTGTATACTCTACAAATACAAAATACAAACCACCTCAATTGATGTTATTTCCAAATCAAATTACTCTCTGTACTTTAGAATCATGAGTTTTACAATAAACACGAATAAGGAAATTCAGTTCAAAGGAAACAACCAAACCTATTACCAGACCTATAGGCAACCAACCCTCAAATGAAAAGACAAAAAGATAGTACAGTTGGACTATTTCCAACCACACCATGTGGTAATATATCATATATGTTCAAACAGGCTGCATACAAATAACACATAAAGCCATATGCATAGAAGAATAAACAAATGGGCAACCCAACACTTTCATTGTCCCCAATGTGATAGAACCATAGGGTACCATATTAGCAATACTTGAATAAATGGGCAAACTATCACTTAATCTACATTAGGAAATTCATTGTCGCCATTTTATGTCATAATATTACTTTAGAAGTACTAATCTCAATTGCATGTGCACGTGGAATTGTGATGCTTGTGCGCATGTTGTACGTTGCCGTGCACGTGTGCATTGCACGTATGCTATGCGCGTACTGTTTTGTGCACGTGTGCTGTGCACGTGGGCTATTGTGCACGTGTTGTTGTGTGCTTTGAATGTGGGCTGCTATGCACGTGTGTATATTCCATGAAGGATATTATATGGGTCATGAACTACCACTGCAATAACATCACAAGTATATAACTGTTTTTTTTTTTTTGTGGAAAAACTTAAAATAGGATCAAGTTCAAGCCCAAAGTCACTTCATTGGTAAAATAGTCTAAACTATGTGTACGCCATGACATTTTGTTGGACTAATTTAAGTATCTAAACTAATTCAAAAAGAAGATTTTATTTGCCTTAGTCATAGCATAACAATTACCAAGTTATCCATTGAAAATACGTTGCTTGTAGTGATATAGGTATAGAAAAGTGACCTTAATGAACTCTATTTTAGGTGAACTTTAGTGGATATAATTCCTTGTTTAGTTAGCAATCAAAGTCAGAAAGCGGTACCGCATTTGCTATTCTGATTTTCGAATAATCAAACTCTAAGTGAGGGGTGATCACTGCTCAGTAAGAAATAGCCATACAATAAGAAGCAACCATTTTTTGAGAAGCAAAACCTATGTCCCCAAATTTGGGATAAGTAGACATTGTAGACCCTAGATTCAAAAAAATCCAAAACTACTCAAAATCAATTTAAAGATTGAAACAAGAAATCACACTTCGCAATTTCCTCTTTATTCAAGCTCTCTTTTGCAACTTCATCTTTCTCCCTAGTATACAGAGACAAATAAATGTATGCGCATCTCTATGCTCACATAGATAATAAGACAGAGAGAGGGATGATATCTATGCTCATAGTGGTCATCTAATAATTGATTGAGAGAAAGGGTTCCACACAAATTGGTTGTGAAGTTCATCAAGAGAGATTATAATTGACTCACTTTCATTTACTTGTGAAGTTCAACATCAATCTATTCCATATTTCTAGTTTTACTTGATAACACTGTTAAAAATAGATTGGGATAAGAATCATCAGATAAGCATCTAAAGTAGAGGGATGAGGAAGAAATTGAACCTGTTTTGGCTTGGACTAAAAACAAATGAAGTAACTCCGCCTGCAATTCAATGAGCAAGTCAACATCAAAACAAATTAAAAAACAATTGAAAAATCTAGCAGCCAAACAGTCCACTAGTCACAAAACAAAATGACACCTTCAGTTATTTAATACACACTATACCTATTTTAACTTCAAACTTGGATGCATTTTTTTGACCTCAAACTAGGTAATTTTTCATCATAAAATACAAAGAATTGAAAGATTTAGTTGGGTCCATAAAAAACATTCACGACGAAAATTTCATTTAAAGGTAAATGCTTTAAGACTGTACCTAAAAAAACATGAGCATCTCAGCTAATCCCAACAAATATGATAACAATATAGAACAAACAACATATACACAAAAGGACTGGTTTTTGGCTAAAAGGGTGGGTCACTAAGGGTTGACATGAAAAGAGCAAAAAGGGTATAACAAAACAATGGGACTCTTTTGATCCCTTTTGTTCTTTCAAAAAGGGCAGCTTTGGATTCCATTTAGAATTGTGTGTGTGGTGCCAATAGATTAAAAGGGGGAAAAGGTTTTACATGATAGCTATATGGTAGGAAAAGTAATGACAAACATTGAACCTACTAAAATGGAAAGACCAGTGATTTATTGTAATAGCTGATGTAGTTCAGTTATAGGTTGTAGAAATAAATTTATGAAATCACAAGTCATCCAAACATTTGTGAAATCACAAGGTAACGTTATATGATTCACAAATCGAAACCACAAATCACAAGTGAATGTTTAGCAAATGAACAAAGAAAAGGTAAATGATGGTACAGTAAACGGAAATTTAATTTTCAAATTCACAAATCAAAAACACAAATCAGGCTTTTGAATTCGTGCTATCTTACTAACAGTGATTTTGATTTCCAGACCTGAAACAGTGAGTTCCAAGTTGTGCAAAAAGTTTTGTAACAGTAATAAACTCCAAGCATAGTGTGAAAGTTTTGTAGCAGTTTTTCTTTCTATTTCCTTCTCTTTTTCCACCATTGCCTGTTCCAGTTAATTTTGTGGTTCCGTATTTCATTGGCTATTGTCGTGTTAACGTGTTTCGAACACTGTAAGTGATAGACAAACAAACTTATTCTTTAAACAAATCAAAATTAATGTGATGATTTTACACATTGGCTATGAACGGAACAATCATGTGATGAATTTTAGGGACGCATAAGATTCGTACTTGAGCCAAAAGTTGTCTCTCCTATATTAGATATATAACTAGCATGTAACCCGCACATGCACGGGGTAGGCTATTGGTCATACAAATCATATCAAAACTTCAAAGAAAAAATAATTCAGAGTTCACAAAATATTTTTTTTCTATAAGAATTGGATTTACAATGAGTGCAAAGTCCAAAAAGTGTATTAGTTAATGTTGCTGTCATTCAAGCAAGGGAAGAGAATAGATTCAATTGACCTGGTAACTATCATGTACATGAAATGCTCAAAAAATCCTGATCACTTCAATTGATATATATTACCATTGATTCTTACAAGACTCTTTATTTTAAAAATCAATCATAGTGATAAGACTATAATGTTTAATTTATTCAACTTTACCTAACACAGATAATGGCATAATGGCATGCATAAATAAGCAAAATCCAAATTAAGTTAATTAAAATTCTTTCATCAAATAAGGAAAAGCATAACTATGTACAGATTAATAATAACCATGGTATATAATTTCTCTACTTTTTATCAAGCAACATTTATCAATATCTAAAATCAAGAATATGGGAGATGTAACTTACCACCACAAGCATATCACCAAATGTATAATGAACGTGTCTAGTACTAAGTCTGCTAGTAGCTGATAAGCCAATAGGTTTGCTCGGTTTACCCAAAACCTGAAAATGCAGAAATCCATTATTTGGAAAAGCTCCAACCAGAGTTTGTCACAAACATATTCTAAGAAGAGTATTGCATTTTGCAGCAATCTCTGCCCTTGCCCAAAAAAAAATCATGTAGTTCAAATTTTTCTAAGTAACATGATTAATGAATTAAGGGGAGTCAAATAAAGGAATCATAGATCTAAAAATAAGAACTGTGGTACTGAAGGTTCGCAATTAAAGGTGGATAATGCAATCTTGTGATGGGAATCCTAAATTTACCCGTTCAAGATCTGATGCTTCAAAGTATATATTTAACAATTACACACAATATATACACATACTTACATGTGTATAAGAACTTTGTTTAGCTGCTTTGCTTCTATTCTTATAACGATAAGAGAAACAAAAAGAGGAGAGAAGAAAAACTTAGGCCTGTTTTGACAATTACTTTGAGAACAAAACTAACAACAATATTATTACAACATTTTAGTCTTCTTGGAACATTATTACTTTGAGAACAAATTCAAGACATCTAATATAGGAATTTTTCTACAATATCACGACATCAGAGTAAAATTCTAGCCAAAAAAAAAAAAAAAAAGACATCAGAGTAAGAAGAGGTTCAACACATGAAAAACTAAAGATCGTGGACAATAGAGTCGAGAGCTATATATTCACAACAGCTAAAATGTAAAACCCAAAAATCAGATTCACCGTAATCAAATAATCAATCATTAACTTCATGGAACCTATTAACACTACATATATGTGCACATATACATATAATATACATATATATATATACAATCCGGATCTTAAGCGGGTGTCAAAAGAAGGACTTTGGGATGGACCTGATCCTCACCATATATATATATATAATGAAGAGGAAATAACAATTACTCTGTAACTTGGACTTGGGCATATCAAATAGAGTCATCAGCTATATGCTGAGTCTATGCATACATAATAAAATGATTGATACACTACATACACATAAATCCTTAAAGATATGGTATATATATATATAGAGAGAGAGAGAGAGAGCGAGAGAGAGAGAGAGAGAGAGAGAGAGAGAGAGAGAGAGAAATTTGAGAACTTGGAGATTCTTACACTTGAGAATATTTAGGAGACAAGACTAGAGTGAGAACTTACGACTGGTGACCACACAGATGAGAGAACCTGAAACCAAAGGCTTTGTGGATGCTGGTCGGTCAGCCATCTCAAGCTTTTTGTTTCACATACTCAGATTTAATTGATCCTTACCTGATTAAAGTCAAGATTAACATTCTTTGATCAATTTGTCCGCAAACATAAAGAATCTACCAAAAACCCGAATAACCATAGGGAGGGAGAGAACCAAATTAGGATTAGAACAAGAGGGAGGGAGAGAACCAGATTAGGGTTCATGATTGGAGGCTCTAGGGTTCGTGATTAAGAACCACTGAACAAAGGGATGGAGAGAGAGAGAGAGAGAGAGAGAGAGAGAGAGAGAGAGAGAGAGAGAAGAAGAAGAAGAAGAAGAAGAACCTTTGGATCGTCTTTTACTGAGAGTAAAAGGGGAGAGAGTAATTGCTAGTTTAGGGGGGAAATTTGGGGAATTTTTTTGTGAAAATTTGGTAGTGTTTATGTACAAATTTGCTGTTTTTATTTTTTGGATTTTATTTAAAAAATGCCAACTGCTCTCATTTTTTACTGCAAAAAATTTACTAAAAGGAAAATACTAACGGATATTCAATAATTCTAACGGATATATTCGTTACTAATTAGTAATGGATATATCCGTTATAAATTTTACAAGTTTTATGTTAGAAATATGGTCATATGGTGTAGTGGTACTTAACTTGGAAAACCACGGAATGAATTTGTAATGTTGTAATATGTTGTAAAACCTCTTGCGTTAAGTTTGTAACCTATCCAAACCCTTGAGTTCATGCTTTGTATACTTAACTCATTAAACTCCTGTTTGAATGAAGGTTAGTAGCACTTTTATAATTCGATCCAAACAAGCTTTAGCTTGTTCCGTTATTGTTTCTTTTTGTGGATTAGTATGTTTTAACAATGTTCTTGGAATCTTAGTATTGATTGCGAAGTCTAAAATTATGTAAACTTGTTGGGAGGATGGAAGAGGTGAAGGCTGTTTGATGCCTTAGCAAAATTCTGCAGCATTGGCAGAGAATTCTGCTAAAGGGTCATTTGACCGGTCGAACGGTGTAGTTCGACCGGTCGAAAACACCCCTGCATGGTTTCCTTTTCTACCCCTTCCGAAAATTATTTAAATATTTTGATTGGTTCTTAGGGTACCTTTAGGACCCCTTTCAACAAAAAATTATTCATTTCAAAACATAATTACGTTTTCAATTTTATAGGGATTTTACAACTCGGAGGGTATAGTTTCCCAAAGTTTTAAATATTCAATATGGTTTTAAGTTCTTTTTCCGCTGCGTATAATTATTTAATGGATTGGATAAACCTTGGTCGCATGCCACGTGTCCTATTTCCGCCTGTAGTAGGATGGGTCGTGACATTGTGAAAGCATCGTTTGTTTACATAACGACGCCCTAGTCCCTTCAACTAGATTGACAACAAAATATGGGCCAAATGACTTTTCAATTCAAGCCCTTTTGCTCTTTCTTACTTCAATTGGCTCACTAATATGATCATCCTTGTTGGATACCAATGGCTTTGAATCTAATTGATTATTAGAACCCATTCTAGGAATTGTAGTGAATCTATTTTCATAGAACACTGCATTACGTGATTGAATTATGGTATTTACCTCAACTGAATCATCAGGTTTTATTACTAGAAACCTATATGCTTTGCTATGTAAAGCATATCCAAGGAAAATACATTCAATTCCCCTTGCACCCAACTTCTTCCTTTTTGGGTCAGTTAATTTAACAATTGCCCTGCAACCTCAAGTCTTAAAATAACTTATGTTGGGTTTTCTTCCTTTCCGATATTCATAGGGTGTAACATGTGAAGTTTTGGTTGGAACTCTATTGAGAATATGACATGTAGTATTTAATGCTTTACCCCAATAACCATTACTTAAACTAGAATCATGAAGCATACCATTAATCATCTTAGTTAAAGTCCTATTCTTTCTTTTTGCTACTTCATTTTGTTGTGGTGTGTATGGTGCAGTCTTGTCATGTATGATACCAACGTTTTCACAATATTTCGCAAAATAATGATCACCACCTGTATTGAATCTAAGCCTTTTAATTTTAACATTACATTGATTTTCTACTTTTGTTTTATATGCTTTGAATTTATCAAGAACTTCATCTTCAGATTAATGTAACAGATAGACATAGCAAAACTTAGAATAAACTTCAATGAACGTAGCAAAATATTTCTTACCGCCTCTAGTGGGGTTACTATGCATATCACATACATCATTGTGTCCAAGTTCAAGTAAAGAATTTGTTTTCTGTATTTTAGGAAAAGGCTTTCTAGTTATTTTAGTTTGCATGCATACTTTACATTTATCAACCATACAAACATCATATTTAGGAATTAAGGATACCTTAACCATATCATTCATTTTCCGTACATTAATATGTCTTAAATGAGAATGCCATAAAGAAAGTGAATCAACCATGTAAGCAGAAACTTGTGTTTTATTAATATTAAGTTTAAACATACTCTCATACAAATATCCTTTCCCAACAAACATATCAGCCTTGGATAGAACAAACTTATCTGACTCAAAGACTAATTTAATGCCATGCTTATTAAGTAGACTTCCAGAAACTAAGTTTTTCGAAATTTCAGGTACATGACAATCATTATTAAGAGTTATAACATTTCCATAAGTGAAGTGCAAATCCACATTTCTTTTTCCTTTGGCAGCAGTTGTAGAAGAGTTTCCCATGTGTAGAACTGTACCATCCTCCACCGGTTCGTAATTGGTGAAATAGTTCTTATCACTACACACATGTTTTGTTGCTCTTGAGTTAACCCACCAGTCCCCAAGATCATCGAGGAAATTTACCTCGGATACCACAACCACAAAGTTCTTCTTGGGCTTTGTTGGTGCCTTTGGCTTCTTGCCTAAGGATCGGCACTCATGTTTGAAATGGCCTAGTATACCACAAGCCCAACACGTGCCCTTCTTCCTTTTGTTTGAAACCTTGAAATATTAATACTTTCCCTTATGTTTATCCTTTTAATTGACTTTGTGTCCCTCTGCCACTGTGAGAACCTTGGCTTTCTCAGCCCCTTGGTCACCCTTGATCTCTTTGGTCTCATGCATCCTTGACTCTTCCTCCACCCTTAGGTGTTGAACCAATTTTTCAAGAGTGAGATCTTCCTTCTTATGTTTCAGACTTTTCATGTAGTCTTTCCAAGTAGGAAGGTTTTCTATGTTAGAAGAAACTATAATAGTTTCATCCATTTTCATGTCCTTTTTCTTGAATTGGTTAAGGATATGTTGTAGTTCATGCAATTGATCAATAATAGGCTTATTATCTACCATATTAAAGCGCGTGAATTGACTAATAAAGAACTTCTTACTTATGGCATCCTCAGATAGATACTTAGCCTCCAGTTTACTCCATAGTTCCTTAGCAGACTCCACACTTTGGTATAAATCAAACAACGAATTAGAAAGTGCATTCAGAATATGACCCTTGCATACGTAATCGTCCATTTCCCACTTGGTCCTTTCAAGTTCATCCGCGAGAGTTTCATTCTCCTTTTCTTTGGTACAGGGAATGGTCAAAACATAAACCACTTTCAGTGTGGTTAGGAGAAAATACATCTTCTTTTTCCAGCGTCGGAAACTTCTTCCATCGAATTTTTCTAACTTGAGAAAATCTTGTGTCATTTGTTGAATTGAACGAGCCATGACAATTACTGTTTTTAGATTGTTAGAAATTTTAAGTCTTTAATTTGGCGAAATTCGTCACAGCAACAAGATCTTCAAACCTGTAAATTATGCTTGCTTTAAGGTGTGTATTCACTTTCCTAAAAAATAGTATTTGCCTCCACCAAACGGTGTGCTCTGGGTTAACAGCAAATCTATCATAGGATACAATGAAGTAGGTCTATGGACCTTCTGACTGCATTTGCACAAACGAAGAACATACCAGAATATGTATATAGCCAAAATTCAATTGAAACAAGAACACTAATAATCTAATTCTGCAATAATCAAAATATTATAACAAAGCCTATGTAAATAGGTAGTGAGAGTGAGAGAGAATATGTAATTCTGTAATCTGGTATATGTGGATCAGACTATAATACACTCCTTCAAAAAGTGGTGGATGTCAATCTTCAACCACATTTCTCGTAACTGAACCACATTTCTCATAACTAATTTTAATATATTTTTTAATGATTTTGGTGATGTAAGCCACACGATGGAGTGTTGACATCCACCCCTTTTTGAGGGGGTGTATATTAGATTTTTCTGGTATATGTCAATTGAAACTGCGTAACATTGGTCTATTAATAGGAGAAGTTTTTGTGTACCCTCAAGGTAGCACATATGTAGTGCCCCACATTCAATGAGATAGCGCCACACAGGATTGTTGGCCCATTTAAATTTTTTTATAGTAGATTCCATTATCCGTATAGCACGCTTCAATCAGATATAGAGTACTAAGTGGCATGTCACGTAGTACCTTAGGGGTACCCAAAAATTTCTCCAACTAATAGACCTCATGTACCCATTCATTTGGGTAATATCTTTTCATAGAAACAGTGTATAACTTCTTGCGCAGTTTTCATTACCAAAAGGTGTCTTAATACTCTAATGCTTTTTCATGAGAGCATCTCCAAAGCAAAAAGTTATTTTTTCCATCTCAAAGCTATAATTTAACACTGTTACAGTACCAAAAAGCTATACTGCTTCAATGGTAGATTTCATCCAAACTACTAAATTTTAGGTCAACTACCATTTTCCTAGTCAGCTTTCACCTACCATTCTCAACTTTCACCTACAATACTGCTAAATGCTAGTATGCATGCTTGTAATAAAATGTTAATCTATGAATCTCTACGGCTTAATGAATTCAACAAGAACTTAACATTTTCATTAATCTAAAAAAAAAAATTACATAATCATGGAGATGAAGACACTAAATTATTTTGTACCTGCAAGTTACCAACAATTAGATCTTGGGTGACACTCAACCAACCATTGTAAGGAAAAAAAAATAAATAATAAAATTAGACAAGAGAGCACAATATAAAAATTGGGTTCAAGTTTTTTATTTATAGACATTTGGGAGGGTATAAAAGTAAAAGCACAAAATATATCTATTGATATTGCAAATATTCGTAGGGCCCACTCATTTGACAAAAGTCATTTGAGCTCTCAAATTTGACAATATAAATGACTTTGTCATATTTTGGTAGAGCATTTAGCCTAGCATTGGAGTTGATTAAATTTGATGAGCTATCATTTTATGACTTTGATAGTGAATTTGGTAGCCCATTAGAGATATTCTGACCGAAGTGTATTTTAACTGCTGACAGCTTTTCACTACAGCAACTACTCACATCCTACTACCACTACTCACATCATTTCATTATGGCTTTTCATACAAGGAAATGTTTAAAGAAATACACCAAAACTAAGAACCGATGTATCTATTTGAAAATTTTCCAATATTAGGAAAACATAGTATTACTTATTAATTTTTTTTTTTGGGAGCAAATTAATGTTAAAATATTTAGAAAGAGAGGCATTCTTCCATGTCTTTGCAAAAAACACACATTTCAACTATTGGACCAATCACTTGATAACCCTAAAAGTCATTTTTGTTTTTTGTATTTTGTCTTTCAAATTACGAAATGGTAAAACGTAAAACTTTTAAATGACGAATTCTCTGGATTAAAATTTATATATGCGTAATATACTATACAAGATCTATTATAAAAGATCCGAATTGACTATATAGAAAAAAAAAAAAAAAAAAAAAAAAAAAAAAACAGAGCAGCAAATTTCACTGCTCATAACAAGGAGTCAAAAATTCATAATTTTTTTTTTGTAATATAGACACAACCACTGCATAGATCTAAAAAAATAAAAATTTCAAAGCAAAAATAAAAATTGTCCAAAACGGTCATAAAAATAAAAACTTTTTGCTTTTTTGTAAATAGTATTGCCTTTGTTTCACTAAATAACTTTGTAACTGTCTTTTACTGTACCTTAACATTTTACTGGGTTCAGACTACGATCGTAGGAATATCCTACTGCCTTTACCATCAACATACATTTTAAACTGTAAATGGGAGTGTAGCATTTTATTGGGTTTAGACTATAATCTTAGTAACATTTTACTGCCTTATTTACTATTGCATTGTAAATTTGTAATGACATTGACACGACTCACTGCCTTTTTGCAGTAAATTTAAATTTCGTAACAATTGCTCCAAACAAATTAAAATTACACCATAATTACAAGTTAAATTTGATGTATATGTGAATAGTGAAAAGATAGATATAAATGCCCTTAATCTTCTTCCTCTTCTCCAAGAAAATCCTAACACCTAGTTCAACATCATCACCACCACCACCGTCACCTCCATCCCCACCAGATGCTTGGTACCATGTGCATTACCACTGTCATAGCATAATTATTAAAAATTTGGAAACCAAGTTTGATTTATAAATTTGAAAATTATAGAGTTACTTTGAAAATAATGCATGAAAAAGTATCACTAAATCCCTAAAACAAAGTATAATATTTAATTTCAAAAAACAATACTTAAATGGAAAATTTATTGGTGGAAAATGTATATATTTCCATATCCATATGTAACTAAAAAAAAAAAGAGAATATTCTTAATAATTTTGTTCATTTTAAATAATTTTTTTTAACAAAAAACTTAACAATCCACTATTTTTTTTATGGGACAATCCTCTACTTTTGTTCATTGTAAAAAAAAAAAAAATCCAACTTTTATGAATACAACTTTTATTCAAGGAGCGGAAAAACTATTACAAATACAACTTTTATTCAACCGCAGAAAAGAAAAAAAGAAAAAAAAAAGTGGTAATTGCAGGAATTTGCAATTGGCTAAAAGCTATATTCGATTACTTTTTGCTAAAAATATTTTTTGCTGATAGAATTGCATGAAAAACTAAATTAAGTGGCCAATGGAAAAATGAACTAGTCATGGGACAAGTAATAAACTTGTATCCTCTTCCGCAATATGGTATTTGGTCGTTGGAGTTCTTCATTATCAAATAAACAGAAAGATTGCACGTACAACTTCCCTCTTATGTTACGAACGTCGATAGAGTTTGCTTCGGAACGCTAATAAGTGATTGTGACAGTGCCGGTTCTGACTTTTGGGGGATCCGAAGCGAACTTTAAAAATGGGGCCCTCTATAAATTTTCATATAAGAAAAATTATATTAATAACTAAAACTAAATTACATCAATAATAGTATTACTTAAATATTGCCCTTCGTGGTTATCAAAATAAATGAATATTGCCCTTCTAGTATTTTGTAGCTGCAAAATCAACAATTACACTTATATAATCAATCTCCTTCTCCATATCTCTTTCAATAGATAACGTAGTTAACCCGTTTCATCTTTCTTGTGAGTCGTGACATAATCGATCGAAGATAAGACTTGATCAACTTCAACTTTGAAAAATTTCTCTCTGCCGAAGCAATTGTAATTGGAATAGTCAATAAAATTCTATAAGCAATCCATGCATTTGGGAAACAACCATCCATCGCTTACATATGATTCAACACCTCAATTGACTTCTTTGTTTCTTTTGGTAAATTGTTCTTAAGACATTTAATTCTGAAAATAACTCTCTCACATCAACATCATAATTATCATGCATCAAAAAGACTTCAAGGTTGGCCCAATAAGTGATCAAACTCTCATCATCAATAAATTAAAACTTTTTCAAGTCGAACAAAAAGCCAAAAGCCTCTCCATATACTTGAAATTGTTCAAACCTACTATTGAGGGATGAAGGGGCTTGATTCACTATATAAATGAAGTAGTTAACTCTAAAGGGTTTTTCAACTGACAATATCACATCTTCAATTATACTCTCATCAAATTATCTTTTTCTATAAATGATGTGTTTCTCATGAAATACAGGTTCAATTCCCATTGTATTTGCAATTTTCTTAGCTTCAACCATGACCTCCACAAATCCAAACTCTACATATTTTTCAAAAAATGAAATAAGTCCTTTCAATTGATTTGTTGCAACATCAATATCTATATTTTCAACTTGAAAGATTTTACTTATAGCATTAATAACAAATAAAAGATTGTGTCAAATAACTATGCCAAATAAGAACTCAAAATTCTGAATCTCATATATTGCTAAACATTTAGCTTCACTCTTTGTCTTGGTATCATTCCTGCTATTTGCCAAGTCAATCAAAGCATTTCTTATTTGTGGAGTTTGATATCTTATTACTTTAAGACATTTCACACGACATTCCCAACGTGTTTGTTACAATGGCTTAACTGTAAGGTCACTCACATAATGTTTCAAAACATCCCACCGCTTTGTAGAAGATGCAAACATTGTATTATACGTTGCACTACTCCAAAAAAAAAGAAAAAAAAAAGATTCAACTTCAGTACAAGAGTTGGCCATATCACAAAGTGTAAGGTTAAGACTACAACAACCACATGGTATGTAGAATGCTCTAGGATTTACTTCAAGTAGTCTTTTTTTGAACACCCTTGTATTTCCCTTTCATGTTGATTGTGGCTTTTGTTATTATTATTATTTATTTTATTTATGGAAAGTAACAAATAGGCTTTCTTTTAATCTGCTGGAATATTGGGCCTTTTTATATGTACATATATAGACTTAAAGACTTAATTTGAATTAGGGGCCTTTGAAATTGGGGGCACTATGCGACTGCTTGTTTTGGCCACAGGACCGGCCCTGGATTGTGATAATGTGTGTGTTTGGACTTTGGAAACTATCATTTCATCAAAATTGATTGTGTTTGGTTATATAATACAAAGTGTTTATTAATACCTGTTTTGTTAATAGGGTTAATTAGTTATAAGTCCAAATGGGTGGACTTATGTAGCAATATATATAGACCGAACACGTTTTTAAAATTATTGTCAATAATTATACACCGACATCTCCAATCATACCTCCAACTATATCATATGCTTTAAATGTATGTACCCTATGCTGTTTGATTTTTCACACTTTTTTATGCACCACTTATACAGCACATGTTACATGTATTTAAAGCAAGAATGTAATTCAAGATGTGATTAGAGATGTTGGTGTATCATTGTTGAACTATTATACATTCAACTTAAACTTTCAGCCCATTAATTGAATTATTCTAACTAGGAATGAAAATATTGTCCCACCCTGACAATTTACCCAAATTAAAAAAGAATAAGAAAGAACGATTTTTGTATTCATGAACCCATTTTATTAATTCCTGCTTTATTTTATTCACGTGTACCAAATGTGACCTTAGACTTAGAGCAAGGTTGTCCCTGGGCGTAGGCCATTGCCTAGGGTGCGTTTGATTGCAAGGTAGAAAATGGGTTGAAAAGAAATTTTTTTCATGAAATTATTTTACTTGGAAAATTTTTCCGTGGTAATAAAATTTAGGATGTTTGATTGCAATTATTTTCTAGTTGGAAAATTTAACATTTTCTATGAAAAAACTAGTTTTGCTGTTTGATTGTCATTATTTTTCAGTAAAAAATGGTCATTTTCCATGTAAAATAACTTTTTTCCTGTTTGATTGCAATAATTTTCCAAGGAAAATTAACATTTTCCATTGAAAACTTACATTTTTTCAAGCAATTAACCTATGAATCACAAACAAAAATTTTGAAAATGATACAAATTCAAGCAATTGAGACAACTACTCATATCAATAGTCAATTTCACAAACGATGGAAGTACAATATGAAAATTAGTACTTTTGTTTTTGCTCCAAACTTCATTGAAACTTCATGGCCCAATGGAAAATTAGAAGTGCTCATAAAAGTAATATAAAAATAAATAAAAAATAAAGGCTTGATCACGTAAAGTTGATGATTGTTGCTGGATTAATTCTTGACATAAGTTACGACTATTTCACCAACTCAGGTGGCAAGTTCCAGGTAAACTACATCATTCATCAATCCCCTCCCTGTCCAAATAATAACATCAGCGTCGTCAAATTTAAGCAGCAAAATATACGATATAATACTGAAACAACAAACCAAATATTAATGATCCCTTTTCAACTTAAAAAAAAAAAAAGACTCGTGGGTATTAATTTACTCCCTGCTTCCTATTACCAATGCTATAGAAAAATTAAGCAACTTAGAACCAATTTTGATTATCTAGACTTACCTTTCGCCTGCTTAAAAATGCGAATGATGTTATGGGTTGTGTCCTAAACTCGAACCATGCCATACTCTGATCGAGAAATCAACGAAATTCCATCCGTACTGTGACGCCCCGCCCCGCCACGGTTCCCGGCGACGGGGTGTCATCCAAGCGGAAGTACAACAATAACAGTAATAACAGTAGGCTTTGACACCAATCGGTAACTCCCCGAGTCCAAGACTCCGAGGGTTACCTATTTTAAACGTTCATCATTTGAAAATATTTATAGATCAGAAATCTGGTTTTCATTTGAAATATTCTTTCTTGAAACAAACCGTTCAATATAAGCAGCGGAAAATCAGAGTTAAACTATCTCTTTATTTAAAAGCGGGTGGACTAACATTTGTCCAATTGAAACATCACATGTTCTTTGAAATCAAAGTTTCATTACATAATAAATGATAATCCCCACACACGGGGTCTTCAAACTATAGCGGAAGCATTGTCAAGTCTCGGGGCCTTGCCCTTATCTATATCACCTGAAAGAAAGGTTTAATAGTTCATAAGCCAAAAGGCTCGTATAGTCATATAACCGCACAATAACATCTGTTATATATCATGCATGAGTGCAATGAATGCCAATGTTAATGCATGAAAACCATTTTCATGCCTTTTCAAACACTCACCCTCAATCATCAATATCATTATCCGGACCATGAGCTTCCCGTCCACGTAGGCCTAGCCTCAAACGTGCGGGACTTTGGGCCTTACGAATTACACGGAGGCCTAGCCTTTACCGTTACGAGGGTTTCTTGCAGCACATCTCGCAATTCGAGTTCCTAGTGGTACCCATCTCACATGCCTACCCACAAATCCGGGATTTCTAACTTTTCAAAACAAAATCCCTCCTAGAGGGTTTTATGCATGGAAGCCTCTAAGGTCTTCCCTTTTTAAAACCTGGAAGCCTCTAAGGTCTTCCCTTTTCAAAAATTGAAAGCCTCTAAGGTCTTTCATCCCAAAATCATTTTCGTGATTTTCGTGTTCATGCTCGTGCTTGACATATGCGAGCTCTAAGCATCCAGACATATTCAATATTTCATAAGACAGATTATTAACGCATGCTATAAATTTAAAGCAACATAATAGACATGTTGAAATTATCCAGGTAAACACATAAGGCATAGCAACTCAAGTAACCACTTAAGGCATAGCAGCTCAAGTAAACATGTAAGTACACTATTAACATGTTATACAATTTTATTGAGGGTCATAATGACCTACGTTCACCGAGGATAGACTGAATAATTAATCAGAATAGAAACCGGAACTGCTCAATCTGTTACAAATCTCAATATACAATAATGCGCGTATATTAGTGAGGTACAACACCTCAAAGCATGAGTACAACTACTATTTAAGTAAAGTACAACTCTTAAAGCATAGGGTACAAGGCCCCTTAGCTCATAACAGATATAAGTACAAAAAAACAGAAGTTTTTGCTAAACTGCCCGAGGTCGCGCGCGCGGGCCGCTCGCACGGGACCTCGCTCGCGCGGGCCGCGGGCGCGAGGCCTCGCTCGCGCGGAATGCGTTCAGAAGGGTCAAGTGTTTATTTTAAAAACAATTTTCAAAATAGCCTGGTCGCGCGCGCGGGCTGCTCGCGCGACCCCTCGCTCGCGCGGGTCGCGCGCGCGAGATGTCACAGTTTCGTCTTCTTTTTTCTTTTCTTCCCCTGTTTTGAAATCCAACACTGGTTTTAATCCATTTTGAAAACGTAATTAAAACAGTACTTCCAATATATGAATCTCTTCCTTTTTCCGCGTAGATTCCAAATATGAAATCGATTTTTCATGAATCAAAACACAACTCTTAATTTTATCGAAAAACCGAATGGTGACAAAACTTTAATTCACCCGTTCGTCGCAACCGTTGCGAATTAGCTTTTGAAATTTGAAATGGAGCCTCGTGGGATCGAGACCTTTCATTTGATATATAGAAATCAAATTTCTGTGACAGTTTTTCTGTTCGCTATTTTTTGGACCCTTAACGGTATATATGTATGAAATCCATATATATCTATATATCAATATCTAAACTTATAGTTTAAAGAACTAAAATTAATATCATGAAATTTACAGAAACTTACCCAAATCTAATTCCACAGCTTGAAAAGAACTCACAGAAGAATCATGGTCATGGGAGTGTATGTGTATGAGATTATATGTGTGGTGTGTATAAACAATTTATGTGGGAGTGTAAACTAGCCGAGAGAGAGAGAGACATTGGAGAGTTGAGAGACATATCAGAGAGTTGAGGGAGTTGTGTGAACTCTAGGTGTGTATAAATAGATTTCATATGTTTGGACACCAAGCATATAAAAGATACAATACACTTGCACACACTGTGTACAAAATAAAATTGGGCTCCAAGTTAACAAAGGGAATTCTTGGGTGAGTTGAGCTCACGCCTCTACACGCACACACAGGTAAAAATTATACTGCTCAAATCTGAAACTGGTATTTTTAATTATCAAAACGCGAAATTAACATGCGGGGTATTACATCCTACCCACCTTAAAAGAAATTTCGTCCGCGAAATTCGCACACAGATAATCAGTAGCACAGAAAACAATTAACTCAAGAAGCAAATAATTGCGGATATCGATCGCGCATCTCCTTCTCATTCTCCCAAGTAGTCTCCTCGTTACCATGGTGTCGCCACAGTACTCGAACCAAACGAATAGTTCTACCACGAAGCACATGCTCCTTAGCTTCCAGAATCTGTACTGGTTGTTCCTCGTAAGACGCATCTTGCTCTAACGGTAAATCAGTCCAATCTAAAACATGAGACGGATCAGGCTCATACTTCCGAAGCATCGAGATATGAAATACATTATGAACTTTTGCCAACTGCGGAGGCAAAGCCAACCGATAGGCAATTTCACCCACACGCTCTAAAATCTGGAAAGGTCCAATGAAACGAGGTGAAAGCTTCTTATCCTGTCCAAAACGAAGCACACCACGACGAGGTGAAACTTTGAGAAACACATGATCTCCAACTTCAAAGGACAACGGTCTCCTCTTCTTATCAGCATAACTTTTCTGTCGACTCTGAGCCGTAAGTATCCTCGCACGAATCAATTTTATCTTTTCAGTAGTTTCCCTTACTAGATCTGGTCCCAACAGAGACGCTTCTCCAACTTCTGTCCAACATACGGGAGAACGACACGGTCGTCCATACAGGGCCTCAAACGGTGCCATCTGAATACTTGCTTGATAACTATTGTTATACGCAAACTCGATCAATGGTAGGTGGTCTTCCCAACTACCTTTGAAGTCCATAACACAAGCTCGTAACATATCTTCCAAGGTTTGTATAGTACGTTCTGACTGACCATCCGTCTGAGGATGAAAAGCCGTACTCAATCTCAATTCTGTTCCCAAAGCTTTCTGGAGACCCTCCCAAAACAACGAAGTAAACCGCGGATCTCGATCTGACACAATCGAAACAGGGACTCCATGTAACCGAATGATCTCTCGAATATACAAGCGACTAAGGACATCAACCGAATCGGTCAAACGCATTCCCAGAAAATGTGCAGACTTTGTCAAACGATCCACAATGACCCAAATGGCATCATGACCACGTGGTGACCTAGGAAGTGCTGTCACAAAATCCATTGTCACGTGCTCCTATTTCCACTCTGAAACTGGTAATGGTTGCAATAACCCTGCAGGTTTTTGATGTTCGGCTTTCACTTGTTGACAAGTCAAACAACGAGACACAAACTTAGCGACATCGCGCTTCATACCCTTCCACCAAAATTGACGTCGCAAATTATGGTACATCTTATTACCTCCCGGATGCACCGCTAATCGTGAATGATGGAATTCCTTCATCACTTGTTCACGAACTGCCAATGGCACAAACAAACGGGCTTTGAACTTCAATCCACTCTCGGAGTCAAAAGTCCAACCTTCTATAATATCACCTCGAAGAATTCGCATACGAAAAGTAGATGCTACCTGATTAGACTGTTGTTCATCTTTTACTTGTTGAATGATCGACGGTTGAGCCATAACAGAATACAATGAAGCACGATTCTCAGAATCGTTGAGCTCAACCTTAAACTCCCCAATCTGATCGAGCATATTCCATTCTTGAATGGCCAGACAAGCCAATGAACCTCGTGACTTGCGACTCAGCGCATCGGCTACTACATTCGCCTTCCCTGGATGATACTGTAGTTCGAAGTCATAATCTTCTAAGTACTCCATCCATCGACGTTGTCGAAGATTCAAATCGCGTTGAGTAAAGATATACTTCAAGCTCTTGTGGTCTGAAAAGACATCAAATCGTTCCCCATACAAGTAATGACGCCATGACTTTAAGGCAAACACAACTGCAGCAAGCTCTAAATCATGAGTTGGATAATTTTGCTCATGAGGTTTCAACTGGCAAGAACCATAGGCAACAACTTTGCCTTCTTGCATAAGCACACACCCCAAACCAAGAAGTGAAGCATCACAATAAACTGCGTAGTCAACACCATGCTCCGGAATAATCAAAACCGGTGCAGAAGTCAATCAAGTCTTTAAAAGCTGAAAAGCTTTCTCACACTCCTCAGTCCAAAAGAATTTTACCCCTTTACGCATAAGCTTAGTCAACGGTGAAGCAATACGAGAAAAGTCCTTCACAAAGCGACGGTAATAGCCTGCTAAACCCAAGAAACTACGTACCTCAAATACGTTCTTAGGTGGCTGCCAATCCATAACAGCTTCAATCTTTGATGAATCAACTGACACTCCATCTCTCGAGACGACGTGTCCCAAAAATTTTACTTCTGTCAACCAAAAATCACATTTAGATAATTTACCGAACAGTCGGTGGGTACGCAATACTTGTAGGACAATCCTCAGATGTTCCTCGTGAAGTTCCTTAGAGGA
This sequence comes from Hydrangea macrophylla, assembly GCA_033977485.1. Taxonomy (NCBI): domain Eukaryota; kingdom Viridiplantae; phylum Streptophyta; class Magnoliopsida; order Cornales; family Hydrangeaceae; genus Hydrangea; species Hydrangea macrophylla. The sequence goes on from CM066993.1 coordinate 35,163,649, forward strand.
AGAATAGATAAGAATATCATCAATAAATACAATCACGAACTTGTCCAAATAATCGTGAAATACTCGCTGCATAAGATCCATAAATGCTGCTGGAGCATTGGTCAATCCGAATGGCATAACCATAAACTCAAAATGCCCATATCGGGACCTAAAAGCTGTCTTCGAGATGTCTGACTCTCGAATACGGAGTTGATGATAACCCGACCTCAGATCAATCTTGGAGAAACAAGTGGAACCTTTGAGTTGATCAAACAAATCATCGATTCTAGGAAGTGGATATTTATTCTTGATCGTCACATGATTGAGTTTTCGATAATCGATACACAATCTCAACGTTCCATCTTTCTTCTTAACAAAGAGAACAGGAGCTCCCCACGGGGATACACTCGGGCGAATAAAACCCTTACTCTGGAGATCTTCCAACTGAATTTTCAACTCCTTCAATTCTGCTGGTGCCATACGATATGGCGGAATAGAAATAGGCGAAGTGCCTGGCACAAGATCGATTGCAAAATCGATAGCACGGACAGGTGGCAATTCTGATAAGTCTTCTGGAAAGACGTCAGAAAATTCACAAACAACGGGTGGCAATTCCACAAGAGGAGTGCCCCTCTCCATGGCCAATAAACTAGCCAGAGTTCCAAGAGAAGAGTATAAACTACTCCGAGAAAACAACGAGGGTAGCGACAAATCCAACTGATCGCCCTTAAATCTACAACTGTCTCCCTCAGGAGTGAAAAGAGTAACCCGACGCTTAAAACAATCTATTATAGCCCGATACTCGACCAACCAGTCCATTCCAAAGATGACATCGAATCCTAGATTCGGCATAACAATCAAATCGACACTCAATTGCTGGTCTGCTATCAAAAGCATACAGCTACGGCAAACATGATTCAAATGAATAACACCTCCAACTGGAGTATCAACAGATAAGACATGCTTTAAGCATTCTATCTCTAACCCTAATACTGATGCGAATGCTGATGAGATGAATGAGTGTGATGCACCAGTGTCAAACAATATAGATGCCCAAGAGTTAAACAATGGGACGATACCTCAGATCACAGACGGTCCGGCATTTCCAGAAACATGATAAGCAGATGACGTAGGTAAAGCAAAATTCCTTCCTTTGGGTTCTTGGTGTTGTTGTGGCTGAGTACCACCACGATTATCTATCCTCTGATAATTACCCTGATTACCTCTATTCTGGTAGGGTTTCACGCTCTGGGCAGATACTGCTTGAGATGGTGGATAAAACGGTGTTGAACCAATCGACTGAGATTTCTTGGGGGGTGGTTGAGGACAAAACTTGATGAAATGATTCGGATCACCACATCGGAGGCAAACTTTCTCCCCAGCGGAATTCACACCTCGTTGTAATCCCGATTGTTGAGAACTTCGATAAGAAGATCTCTGTTGTGAATATGATCGTTGTTGTTGCTGTTGAGGAGGTTGGGACTGAAATTGAGACCTAGTCTCTGTCTTAGCTTTCTTAGACAGACCAGTGCTCTTGGCTGGAGTAATGATCTCCCTGGCCCTTTTCAGATCCAAATCTACACTTTCAACACCCAATGCCCTTGTCAAAGTATCAGCATAAGTGGTGATAGGCGTGCTAGCCAGACTTTTCCGAATGTAGGGTCGAAGACCAGAGGCAAAACGTGTAGCCTTGAAATGATCACTGACCAACTGCTCTTGAGCAAAACGAGCCAAGGTGGAAAACATAGTAGCATATTCAGTCACTGACATATCCCCCTGCTGAAGGGTAAAGAACTCAGCCCTCTTTGCGTCCCTCTGTACTTCTGGGAAGTAGTTATCGAGAAAAAGACTCTTAAATGACTTCCAAGTCATGCCAGCAAGTGGATGAACACTCACGGTGCAATCCCACCAATGGGTAGCTTCTCCAGAAAATAAGTATGTAGCCAATTTAATGCGGAGAGCATCCTCATGAAGATCAATGAATTCGAATATCTTCGAGATATGCTGAAGCCAATCCTCTGCAGCCATCGGGTCAGAGCTACCAGAGAATTGTGGCGGCTTCCTAGCATCGAAATCTTTGGTAATCAGCCGCTCCCGAGCTCTAGCGGGATTTGTCTCACCTCTCAGAGCACGAGGGGGAGGAGGTGGCATAGCATCTCTAACTGCCCTTGCAATTACATCGGCAACATTCTGTAACCCTTGCGGTCCATCAGGAATATCAACCGGTCCTGTGGAAGCTTCAGACTCAAATGCAACATCATGCGCGTGACCTTGACCATCACCACAACCACGACCACGGCCTTGACCTTGACCACGGCCTCTCCCTGGACCACGTCCTCGAGCACGACCTCGACCTCGGCCTCTAACTGGTACCGACGCAGCCAATATCTGCTCGTCAGCCTTAAGCTCAAAACTGCGACTCTCACGACGCGGCGGCATAGCTATAACAAGATCGAATCGAGTAAACGAATCACACAACATGATCTAATCACGAAGTGCAATTGACAAAACACGTATATGTCAAGTAAGTAGTTAACATCTCAAGTTACCAAGTAACAAGTTAACACATATCAATCATATGGCGTTATCAACTAATCATGTCTAACATATCAACAAAACTAAACATGCGAGCACATAACCCGGCGTCCAAAGTATTCGACCCGGTTAAGCTCTGATACCATTCTGTGACGCCCCGCCCCGCCACGGTTCCCGGCGACGGGGTGTCATCCAAGCGGAAGTACAACAATAACAGTAATAACAGTAGGCTTTGACACCAATCGGTAACTCCCCGAGTCCAAGACTCCGAGGGTTACCTATTTTAAACGTTCATCATTTGAAAATATTTATAGATCAGAAATCTGGTTTTCATTTGAAATATTCTTTCTTGAAACAAACCGTTCAATATAAGCAGCGGAAAATCAGAGTTAAACTATCTCTTTATTTAAAAGCGGGTGGACTAACATTTTTCCAATTGAAACATCACATGTTCTTTGAAATCAAAGTTTCATTACATAATAAATGATAATCCCCACACACGGGGTCTTCAAACTATAGCGGAAGCATTGTCAAGTCTCGGGGCCTTGCCCTTATCTATATCACCTGAAAGAAAGGTTTAATAGTTCATAAGCCAAAAGGCTCGTATAGTCATATAACCGCACAATAACATCTGTTATATATCATGCATGAGTGCAATGAATGCCAATGTCAATGCATGAAAACCATTTTCATGCCTTTTCAAACACTCACCCTCAATCGTCAATATCATTACCCGGACCATGGGCTTCCCGTCCACGTAGGCCTAGCCTCAAACGTGCGGGACTTTGGGCCTTACGAATTACACGGAGGCCTAGCCTTTACCGTTACGAGGGTTTCTTCCAGTACATCTCGCAATTCGAGTTCCTAGTGGTACCCATCTCACATGCCTACCCACAAATCCGGGATTTCTAACTTTTCAAAACAAAATCCCTCCTAGAGGGTTTTATGCATGGAAGCCTCTAAGGTCTTCTCTTTTTAAAACCTGGAAGCCTCTAAGGTCTTCCCTTTTCAAAAATTGAAAGCCTCTAAGGTCTTTCATCCCAAAATCATTTTCGTGATTTTCGTGTTCATGCTCGTGCTTATGAAATGATATGACATATGCGAGCTCTAAGCATCCAGACATATTCAATATTTCATAAGACAGATTATTAACGCATGCTATAAATTTAAAGCAACATAATAGACATGTTGAAATTATCCAGGTAAACACATAAGGCATAGCAACTTAAGTAACCACTTAAGGCATAGCAGCTCAAGTAAACATGTAAGTACACTATTAACATGTTATACAACTTTATTGAGGGTCATACGGAACTACGTTCACCGAGGATAGACTGAATAATTAATCAGAATAGAAACCGGAACTGCTCAATCTGTTACAAATCTCAATATACAATAATGCGCGTATATTAGTGAGGTACAACACCTCAAAGCATGAGTACAACTACTATTTAAGTAAAGTACAACTCTTAAAGCATAGGGTACAAGGCCCCTTAGCTCATAACAGATATAAGTACAACAAAACAGAAGTTTTTGCTAAACTGCCCGAGGTCGCGCGCGCGGGCCTCTCGCACGGGACCTCGCTCGCGCGGGCCGCGCGCGCGAGGCCTCACTCGCGCGGAATGCGTTCAGAAGGGTCAAGTGTTTATTTTAAAAACAATTTTCAAAATAGCCTGGTCGCGCGCGCGGGCCGCTCGCGCGACCCCTCGCTCGCGCGGGTCGCGCGCGCGAGATGTTACAGTTTCGTCTTCTTCTTTCTTTTCTTCCCCTGTTTTGAAATCCAACACTGGTTTTAATCCATTTTGAAAACGTAATTAAAACAGTACTTCCAATATATGAATCTCTTCCTTTTTCCGCGTAGATTCCAAATATGAAATCGATTTTTCATGAATCAAAACACAATTCTTAATTTTATCGAAAAACCGAATGGTGACAAAACTTTAATTCACCCGTTCGTCGCAACTGTTGCGAATTAGCTTTTGAAATTTGAAATGGAGCCTCGTGGGATCGAGACCTTTCATTTGATATATAGAAATCAAATTTCTGTGACAGTTTTTCTGTTCGCTATTTTTTGGACCCTTAACGGTATATATGTATGAAATCCATGTATATCTATATATCAATATCTAAACTTATAGTTTAAAGAACTAAAATTAATATCATGAAATTTACAGAAACTTACCCAAATCTAATTCCACAGCTTGAAAAGAACTCACAGAAGAATCATGGTCATGGGAGTGTATGTGTATGAGATTATATGTGTGGTGTGTATAAATAATTTATGTGGGAGTGTAAACTAGCCGAGAGAGAGAGACATTGGAGAGTTGAGAGACATATCAGAGAGTTGAGGGAGTTGTGTGAACTCTAGGTGTGTATAAATAGATTTCATATGCTTGGACACCAAGCATATAAAAGATACAATACACTTGCACACACTGTGCACAAAATAAAATTGGGCTCCAAGTTAACAAAGGGAATTCTTGGGTGAGTTGAGCTCACGCCTCTACACGCACACACAGGTAAAAATTATACTGCTCAAATCTGAAACTGGTATTTTTAATTATCAAAACTCGAAATTAACATGCGGGGTATTACACGTACCAAATGCCAAGCATGTGACTGCCTTACTGTTCCAAACACAGAATGTAAATTTTTAAGAAAAAAGGAAACACGACTTAAAAATGTATGTTATATCAGGCAAAACTAAGCTAGTAAGAGGGCACATTAATATTCCGTAATTAATGACAAGGAAAAGGTATAAAAAGCATTTGTCCAATTCACCATTAAAGGTAGAGAGAGCGAGAGACATCATATATTTTCACAAAGTTCATTAGTAAAGTAAGCATTCACTATTCAATTGCTTTCCATTACATTATTCGTATCAACTGAAGCCCATCAGGATTTAATGCCCTCCCACTAACTCCAAATGAGATCCAATCAAAAATAATAGACTACGAAAGAAGTGCATTTATATTAAACAGCATATGCTCCATCATTTGGTAGCTGCAATATCACAAATATTGCTGCAGATTTTATCAAGCCATAACATAAGGAAGAAATCATCTATCTAGAATAATGAGAGAAACAAGATTAAATAATTGACAAGGAACATAGGTCTCCTCAAAGAGGTCATAATTCATAACCACAAATGCACGACTAACTCACTTGTCACTGGATTCATTACACCATATCACTTCTCACTAGGTTACTATACCACAATAGTTTTCTTTGTAATTTAGCACAAGGATTTTCTAGACTAAAGGCTAAAGCAACTGACGGAAAGATTCCTATAAGAAGGTTCAAAAGATTTCAACTTATTGGAAAAAATAACAACAATAACCACAAAGAATTCTAAAGCATGTGAACCCAATAATCCTCATCTGGGTTTTGTTGTAATGTTTTCTCATCATGAGTAGGTCATGATTTCTATTACGATGCAGTGTCCATTTGATTGAGTACTCCCAGTGTCCACATTCATGATTTCTATCCTTGAGCTATGACTCAGTACACTACTTGCACCGCAGATTAACTAAAATTGGCAAGTGTCACCACCTTATCAAGACTAGTATAGCACTCATGACAACATGGTTAGTCCAATTTATTGGGCTGAAAAAAAAATAAAAAAATAAAAAAATTTCTAACCCGAGAACAAAGAAGGCCAATTTCGTTTGGAAAATAATTAAAATGGAATCCAACTGACGGAATATTACATAAGCTACTTTCTTTAGTTGATAATGATAGAATTAAAACATAAGCTACTTGAGTTCACATCCAAGCTCAAACAGAAGTTCACAGACACCAAAAATATGTTGTTGAATTCAACTCTCTGATTATTCAAAATTTATCAGATTCTAACAAAGTTCCAAACCCTTCGATTGGCGGAAAAATCGAGATTTCTTAGGCATGTATTCTTTGTCTTTTGCTTTCTCAAGATTATACACAATGAAATAACACAAATGATTCAAAACTTTCTTACCTTTTCTCAGCAACCAAACAAAGCGTTGAAAGGAAAGATGCACCAGAAAACAGACCAGAAACCTCTCAATGCTGCGTTTTTGATTGTATGACAAAACCAAAAAATCAAGGATATTCAATCTTCAGCGACTCTTCCGATAACCGATACGCAGAGAATGTAAAAAAAAATTTGCCCTTTGCTTATGTTTCTACATATGGTTCCAAAAGACAATTAATATATTCCTTATTGCTGTTGATATGATTGGATTTTGGACTTCAATGTCGATTAGTGCCATATAAAGGCAATCAAGGGGTCTTTGATGGACCAAATGTGCTATCCATAATGAAATAATTTTGCCGACTTCTTAGTTTTGTCTTTTGTTGATAGCAATTCATTTTGTGGATGCACCCAATGCCCAATTGGTACTATATATGTTTGGATTGTTTTAATTTTTTAAGATGTTGCAGTGTCCCAACCAATTGGTCACACTAATTGGTTATTAACACATTCTAGACACCTACACTGGGAGAGATTTCAAAAGAGCTATTGGGACTTAAAAGGGAGGCTTCTTCCTGGAAAGGCTAAATGCACGACTAACTCACTTCTCACTAGGTTACTATACCACAAAAAGTAGAGTGAAAGTTTAGATTTAATTCACACAAAAACAAGAAGAGAATTTATCTAAACTAGATAACAAAGAGAATCACAGAATTTAAAATTTGAGAGAGAGAAATGTTAATGGGGGCATAAAGTGCAATCAAAGGAGTGCTAGTGGGTCAACTCTTTATAGAGGTGAATCAGATTCTGCATATGCAATATGTTTATATTGTATTGGCATTGACAAGAGTGCCTTTTAACCATCTTCCAGTCCTCTCCCTTTCTCAAACCTAAATTGAAAGTAGACAGAAAAGTTGCATCCTTTTGCACCTTTTAAACTATCTGAGTTTCTGGCTAATTTGATGAAATCATCATCATTGGTAACCATAAGAAGCATTTCAAGCATAAATTGAGTGCAGGTTCAAAACATATATATTCAGAAAAACAGGGTTAAAAAACAGGAAAATGAATATACATATTTCAACATTTGCACATCTACTATGCAACCAATATGAAAAATGAACAAATTGGTGGATTGGTCATCTCTATTTCACATCTACTATGCAACCAATATGAAAAATGAACAAATTGAAACGAACAAATTCAAAACGTCCCTAGCTTCTCAATTTCTAATCAAATCAAATTGAAACGAAACTTCAAAACCCTATCTCAATATTTCGGAATCTGTATGTGTATATTTATGTGTATATGTATATGTATATTCAGAATCAGTACATGTATATATACATACATATCCAGATTCAGAGAGAGAGAGAGAGAGATCTGTATGTGTATATGTATATGTATATTCAGAATCTGTACATGTAT